>CP142456.1:32150000-33458125 GCA_038049695.1 Cinnamomum chago
AATTAGCCACGCAGGACCATACTAACTTGCAAAATAAAATAATCTAAATGGAAAAAGAATGGAGAAAGAACAGAGAGAGAGAGAAATCGTTGGTGCAGAGACTTGTTCTGTGAATGGCCTCCTCTCTCAGTGGCTTGCTGTGATGATTTATAGAGGTGGGGAGATAGGGCTGGTGGATGAGATGATGAGATAAAATAGCTTGTGAGATGGTAGAGTTTTAATGGGAAAGGGTGATGTGGAGAGAAAAGAGTGGCTGGGCCCATGGAGATGTAGCGGCAGTTGTGTTGGATGAGGATTAGAAGATGAAAAGAAACATTTTAAAGAGAGACTGAATCAGAGAAGGAGATTGACGTGAGGGAGAATTGGAAGTGGCTTGGATTTGGAGATGGGAATCAATAAATTATTTAATTAAATTCTAACTTAGTCAAAATCTTCTTTTTGGTCATATCTTCTCATTCGGGCTTCTGTTGGACTCGACCCAAGAATCAAAGTTGCACTATTTTTCGTTCTGCACAATATGAGCCCAATATTGGATATGTTTTGACGAACTTCTGATTTCTTCAAATTTACCATAATGCCCTTCTACTTGATTTCCTCTAAATAAGACCCGGTTCCGAATCAACTCCGTCCAATCAGCATCAAATATGATCACCTTCTTTTATTGCTCCACAGTATCTTGAATCGTCTCCACCGGAGCTCGAATAAAAGTTATGCCCAACTTGCGAAGCGATGTGAAAATTCATCTAAAATCACCCAATTAGCTTCGTTTTGCGTTTAGCCCTCCAATTGCATCCTAAATCAAAATATAAGAATAATGAGTGCAATTAGATATCAAATAGGTACAAAGAACTAAATATTAATGGAGAAAAATATAACATTTTTCGTTCTTATCAGAGTATGACCTGTAAGGCTGTAGTCAAGGTGAAATGTATTCCGAAGGGGATTAAGGTTATGTGAGATTCGACTTGAAGATTGCAAGATTATTGGCTAAATACACACACATACACAGTTGGACTTAGGTATTGACTGTCATATCTTCAAGAGTTGGCTAGTATTCTTGCTAAAGACTGTTGGACACCAAAAATATTTTCTTTTCAAAATAAAAAGAATTTTGTGGGATTTATTCGCTGAAAACCCTCACGAGACAAAACTCGTCCAATAGGGGAAACCTAGGGGTTTAACGGCTTGTTGCACGAGCTAAGTGCAACCGTGATTCCTGCGAAAGTGAGTTAGGATCTTTATTGTGTTTTCTTGCATATTGTTTAGTTTTTCTTCATAGTTTTGCTCGAGACTAGCAAAATGTAGGTTTGGGGGTGTGATGAGTGTTAAATATTGCATATGTTACTCCTCATTAGTCCTATTTTTATCAACATCTCATATGCATATCATTTGCCTTACACAGAGATTTTATCATTCTATCACATTAACGGATTATCGGATTATCATGTATAAATTCGATTATTTGTAGTGCATTTTTATGTAATTTCTCTTGTGTAGGTGGACCCCGCAACTGTCCCAACATTCCGGCTAGTGTCCCAAGCCATCAAGAAGAGATTTCAATAAAGAAATTACATGAAGAGATCTTAGGAAGTGTTGAAGAATTCCAAAATAAGAAGAGAAGACTTTATGGATAAAAGAAGTCATTTTCTAACACAAAGGATTGGTTGGTGTATTGGTTGGAGCTTGGGTTGGTATGGAATAGGTTATGGGTTCAAATCCTAGCAATTGCATATTATTATTATTATTATTTTTTCCATCCAACTCACCTCTCCATGTGAAATGATATGAACCAATCAAAGCTTGCCATGACACAAATCCATGTGAAAGGATATGAGCCAATCAAAAGCCTCCAAGTTGAAGGACCACATAAAGCAAAAGGCACATATGCTTTTGGAAGGAAAGTTTGTTGCAACCAATCAAATTGAAGCTATCCATGTGAAAACAAAAGAGCCAATGAAAAGCCTCCAAGTTGAATTCAAGCAATCCATGTGAAAGCAAATAAGCCAATCAAAAGCCTTCAAGTTGCAACTAATCAAATGGAAGCAATCCTTGTGAAATGAAATGAGCCAATCAAATGTCTTCAATGTTCCTATAAATTAGAATGTTTTTCTAGAGTGAAGGGGGATCTTTTGGCAAGTTAGTCTTCTTGTAATTTTGTTTTTACTTTTAGATTGTAATTAGGAGCTTCTTTGTAACTAATCTAGAGAGAGAGAGTGTAATTAAACGTCATCAATGAAGATTTGGAGCTCTTTCTTGATGTTTAGTGGCTAAGGCTCTTGGATTAGGCTCTCCTTTTGAAGCTAAGTAATGTGATTAGTTCAATTATATGCATGTTTTAGTCAAATTCCTTACTTTTGCCTTCATTGATTAATAGATCTTAATTCTAATTGTGCTAATCTCTCTCATTTTTCATGCTCTATCTCTACACTTGATGCTTGGATAATCTCAATTGATGCTTTGTAGTTGGATTAAGTTCTCTCACATAGCATGCTCTAGAGCCCTTACCTTTGATCTTTTGTAGCTTGATTTTGATTATTTATTGTTAGGGTGGCTAAATGATGATTTAGGATCTTGGCCTTTTGTTTTTTTTTACTTTGATCTTCATTGTTATATCATCCAACCCAATTAGGCAAGAGATTGCTAATTGGATTGTAGATTTGGGAATTGAATTAGAACATGCATTGTTTGAATTAATTACTTACTTAGTGGATTTCGGATTGCCTAATCTCTTCTTTTTATTGTTGTTGATTTAAATCTTTGTTTGACTTGTTGTTTTCACTTTTAGATTATTAGATCCACATTTCACACCACATCTTCATATAAATCTTCCATTTCCACCGCCACTCATCCACTAGTTTAGTGTAATTTGTTAGATCTCATTAATTTCATTCTTTACATTATTAGTTAGAGTAGTTTAGTTGTTATTTTAGTTTTGTTTCACATTCAAATTAGTTTAATTCCATTTTTCACTCATAGTTTAGTAGTTTTAAATTGCTCACTTCAATTTCTATATTAGCTATGTGAGAACCCGACCCCTAATCTCTTGGATTAGTGTTGTTTTATTTGTGGATTAGTTTCTTTTAGTGGGATTAGTATTTGTTGGGTTGAGTTTGTGAGCTAGAATGGTTTTTCTTCTAGTTTTGGGCTTTTGAGTGCTTTGGTAGCTTGTGGGGCCCTTTGGGGGTTCCCTTTTCGGCTTTGCATTTACTTGTGAGATTTTTTTCGATTTGTTTCGTATTGTGTTTTTGGCCCATTGCATTCATCTTGAGGAATCCTATAACTTTTATGTTGATCCCGTATCCATTTGAGAACCCGAAACCCGATTTCTTGGCCTTGAGGGCAAAACAGTCTTTTCACACCAAATCTGTACCCAAAACTCGATATTCCCGAAACCCGCGAAACATATACTTTTTGGAAACTAGATATTTCGACGATCATTTTTTCCTTCTTCGTCGAATCCATCCGAGGTCCAGAATTAGATGATTTCAGCCAAACTAGTCCCTTAAGTTGTGGGACCCAACCTCCTTTGTTAACATAAGAGAACCCACCCCCTTCATTGCATCCCATTCTCCATTTTTCCAGCACAGCCAGCTGAACCTAGGATTTTCCCTTGTGTTTCTCTTCTTCTTCTTGCTTCTTCATCTCTAAGCCACACCAATCTTGCACCAAACTCGAAATGGAGATCATCAATCTCTTCCTCTCCTTGCAAGCTTCATCTTGATACCATTTTTGGAGAAATCCATCAACATTGAGATCTTCTTGGAGCTAGTTCTCTTCATTTGGAAGTCATCCAAGTAAGTGTTCTTCTTCATCTTCTAGATTTGTAATCTTCTAGCCTTAGAGAAGCTCCACCTTGATTATTGAAAGGCTTCCTTGTCATTTCTTGGTTTAACCCATTTTAGGGTTTGTTTTGGGGGTTTTTTGTAGAGATTGTGGATCTTGAGCTTGAGAGGTGATTAGGAGCTTGATTTGCTAGATTGGAACCCAAGGCAAGTGGATGAATGGATGGTTTTAATGTTATCAAAGTTTTATGAGAAAACCCTAAGTTTATTTCTTGTTCTTGATCATTGGATACATGTTTGCACATATGCTCCTTGTCACTTATATATGGATTTCGAAATTTGCATATTAATGGTTGTTTCTATCTTGTTAATCTCTTGGAGAGGTATGCATTTCATTTGGCCAAGTTTGCTCATATGGTTTTATAAGGAATAGGATTGGTTTGGCCATCCATGGTTATGTTTATTAGTTACATTGACTTGAAGTTGATACTCATTTAATGAGTTTTGTTAAATCATCTATTGTGATGGAAATGTGATCAATAGACTTTGTTTATCCATAGATTTTTGGCTCAATTGGACCTTTGTTTACATTGGAGATTCTTTCCTTTGGTTTGGTTTTTTGTTAAATGGGAAGAAAGAGGTGTTTAAAGTTAATTTTTTTTATTGGAGTTTTAATGAGGATTTTAAGTGAATATGGAATAAAGATGTTAGTGGTTTATGTGTTGGAAGGAAAGGAAGAAGAGGAGTAAAAAAATTCAGTTTCCCGGACCCGCTACACGCTCAGGTCCGATCGATCGGACCTACAGTCCGATCGATCGGCCTGTCTTTAACTGTAAGGCTTTTTGAGCCGATCGATCGGCCAATCGATCGGACTCCAGTGAAATTTGATATTGTTTTTTTTGGAAACCTTTGGGCTTTCTATGAGTCCTAGGGGTATATACCTTAGTGTTAAGACCAATTATGCCCTAATCTAAGGTCTTCAAGACTAGGGAACTAAAAGAAAAGAATGGTGTTGATTTAGACACTAATTCTTGGTTTTAGGTGGGACCCTGGCTACCCTTTTTGGACCATTTGGACCGTGCGTGAGAATGTCTTGAGCCGACACACCTCACGGTTGGTTCGGTGGCATCGAAGTTCAATCCATTTCAATCTTGAACGGGATGGAACGACGCGATATCTTCTTTACATCTAAACACAAGTCTTTCCCTTGGTTATCGCGAATTCTATTCCTTTCGGTGACTGAATAGGTTGCTCGATGTTTCCGGATTAATGTCATGCCTAGGATGGACCGTTTATAATCTTGATTTTTGCTATTGTAACATCTAGTACTACCCATAAGCTCATTTTAAGTTTTGAAAATAGTAAAAGTGCATAAGGAGCCCGGAATGTCTTCAAACTCAAGCAGTACCAAGTAAATTATTATAATCGACATACGGGACCCCTATTCACTTAAATAGATCTTGAAATCAATATTCTTCCCGAAATGGTATAGTGCATTGCTTCACCTCATTTCCAGGATTTGCATCACATGACTTGTTTTCCCGAAAGCATTGAAGTTACATTAGTAACAGTTATTTATCCCGAGATGTATTGCCCGATATGAAGTGACAGTGTGCCCTTGAGCACCCCCGTTTTACCCGTTTATTTATTGTACTTGATTTACTTGCATATGTCCCGATTTGTTATTTGACCTATGAGTCGGCATCACTAAGCTTGGATACCTTGTCGGTTTGATCCACCGACTTGGAAATCCCTCTCCCGTCCCGCCAGCTGCAGTTTGGATCCCGATACCCGGTTATTGCCGTGGTCCCGTCCCGATACCCGGTTCGCTACCGTGGTCCCGTTCCCGTATATTTATATTGTATATATGATTTGCGTTGAGTCTCCTCACCTTCTGTGACTGAGACCAACGTCCCGTTATACTCTTGTCACTTCGGTGATAGAGGACTTAGCTTTTTGTGATTGCCATCTTGCCAGTTCCCGATCCCTTGGATACCCGACATGTTTTATATTGCTTATATGTTTTCCAATAAATGATTCGTTTCCTTTATGAAAGTTGTTATTTAGACAAGTGTTAATATTCCCCAAAGTGAATTCAGTTATTGTTATTATGTTGTTTTTTGTTCCTTGTACAAGTACATGTCTTAAATGAATGCCGGTTGGGTGAATACACATGCTTTTACATATGTTTCAAACGATCAATGATTTTGCTAGATTTATATGATTACACATGTTTTAAAGGAATACCCGAATTGTTAAATATCCGAGCTTGCTTTAAAGGACATTTGGTTTGTCAGATATCTATGTTTATACCTGTTTTTAAATGATACCCGATTTGTTAAGTATCCATGCTTTGAAATATGTTTTAAACGACACGCGTTTTGCCAGATCCCTACGTTTATACCTGTTTTAAACGATATCCGGTTTGTTAAATAACCGCATTTCTACATAGGTTTCAAATGGACATTGGTTTTGCTAGACTGCTATGAATACCTGGTTTGTTGTATACTTATGTTTTTACTTAAGTTTCAAATGAACGTTGTTTTGCCATACCACTATATTTATACATGTTTTAGACGAACACCCGATTGTCAAATATCTATGATTATAGATGATGTAAACGAACACATGTTTTATTAGATAGTCATGTTTTACCCATGCTTGAAACGAATACATGTTTTGCCCGAGATCCACAATTTTGCACCCGTTTAATTATATGCAGCATTTGATCGAATAGCATGATTTATCATATGTTTTATTCTTCAGTATATTTATTATCTTTTCATCCACCTGCCAGACCGTCGTGTCTGACCCACTACTTTTGGTACTCAGGTTCAGATTTCTTCGCCCCGAGTTGAGTGTTTTATTGGCTGTGGAGCCATGCCTTGCAGGTTGGTTTGTCGGCTATGTCATGTAGACATTGAGCTTGACAGCGGAGCTACGTCACATTTGGGTAGTAGTTTATAGCTTATTGTTGTATGGCTTTTATTAGCCTTTTCTTGGGACTCTTAATTAATGTACATTGATAATTGTAACTTGAACATATTTGGGAATGTAATATCCTGTTACTGTCAGCTCTGTAATTTATTGTGATGGTTACTCCAGTCTGATATGATTCTTGATATAATAGCTATATGCTAAAGGTTGAGTGCGACGCGGAATCCGATGGCCACGGACTTCGGGTCGCAACGCCACAAAAGCTTCCGCAAAATATTCAGAATGTGTTGTCTTCACACACGCGGATCTTGGGAGAAGTAAAATACATTTATGCTTAAATCCCATTCCCGCCCCCGAGGTTCTGGTTCGGGGGCGTGACAAGCTATATCTTAGTTCAACTCTCACTTAAATTGGGTTCATTGCTTGTTCCATCCTCTCCTCGTGGGATCGATAATCCGGACTCTTTAGTCATTTACTACTTGACGACACCGTAGTCTTGCGGTTAAGGGTTACACATCTAAGCGTCGATCAACAACCATTGCATTATGTGGTGGTGCTGGACGTTGTGCTCCCTTCTGTTGCTGATTCTGCCTATTCGGTCTTGGACAATCTCTCATTTGATGGCTCATAGAACCACACCAGAAGCATGCTCCTGTAATAGTACGACATTCATCACTCACATGATTCTTCCCACAGTGGATGTAAACCACTGGATTCTGAACATTCTGCTCTGGCCTCTGTCTCTTGTTCTACTGATTTCTCTGGTGCTGGTGGTTCTATTAGTAAGCTGGACTCTTTCCCTGAACTCCGAGGATTTTGTTATGGAAGTTCTCAAATTTGTAGGCCCTTTTAACAACCTTGCCGAAGTTTGCAGGTGGTACAACTCCGGTAGCATCTCTTTCAATGATGGGATTCAGTCCTTCGAGGAACTTTGCAATCCTCTTCTCCACCGTGTCTACTAATTCTAGAGCATATCTAGACAATCTCTCGAACTTAGTGAGGTATTCAAGGACTGTCATGTTGCCTTGGACAAGTTGCTAGAACTCTATTGCCTTCTATCTCTTGATATGTGTGGGTACATATTTGTCATGGAACTGTCTCTTGAAGCTAACCCAAGCCACTACATCTGCCATAGTTCTGTATTCATCTCTAATTGTTTTCCACCAAATGTCTGCTGCACGGATAAAAAGAGATGATGCAAGTTTCACTCTATCTCTTTCGGTGCATTGGAAGATCTTAAAGATGTTCTTGGTATGCTGCAACCAATCATCTGCAGCTAATCGATCCTCTATGCCTAGGAAGTCCTTTGGAGCTCTCTTTCGAAACCGCTCAAACAAAGTGTTCGGATCATGTTTCCTCTGATTGATGACAATAGCGGGTTGAGCTTGGACTGGTTCAGGTCTCCTTTGCAATACTTCTAACAATTGCCTTTGCATCTCTGCTAACTCCCTAGCTTGATTCTCATTGGCCTGACGCTGTTGGTCAAGCATTGCTTGCATCATCTGTTGGAATTGGTTTGGCATGATGTTTTCAACCAGATCTTCCTCAACTGGCCCTATATGATCACTGTTACTTGCGGAGGGATTGTCGTTTATCGGTCGCTTACGAGGTGGCATGATGTTGCAAAACAAGTTGTTAGCACATAATAATCAAATAAAGGGTCACACATTGCTCACATGATTCTAGCTAACGAAAAATCTAACGAATCCTCGCCACGTCCTTAGGATTTCTAGTTTCTTTTAATTGCTTGAAATACGGCTTGATCTGCTACCAGTCTATCGCGACCCCGGACCAGGCCCGCGGGTCCAATCTGAGATCGGGAATAAGTAAGTGATGTGATGTAGTGTCAAAGTGTGGTAATAAGATGCACACATTTATTTAATTTCCCACAAGTGTCCGCGGTGAGGATATCACATCAATGTAACATTTATTTAAGTGCAGAAGCGTATAGCAAATCAAATTGGTAAGTCATTTCAAAATCACAAGACTAGTAACATATACAATTAATTTGATGTCAGAGTGAGCAATGATCATTAGCGTTTCCCAAAAGTAATTGTTGAAGTTTATACAAAAGATCATTTAATTAACATCCCAAAAATAAAGGCCAACAAAGGCCAGTACAATCCAAAATAATCCCTCAAAGAATGAGTTAGACAATTCCCAAAATGTTACGTCTCTCGTGGCAACCGAATGTCTAAACGACATCATCGGCATGCACTCAACTAAACGTTGCGGTTCGCCGACCGCCTCCTCAAGCTCCGTCTCGGGACAAATAACGTCTGGACCTGAGTACCAAAGAAAAAGGATCAGACACGACGGTCTGGCAGACGGGTGAAAAGATATAACAATATATGATAAATGAAATACCTTGGAAAACATTATCACCTGTTTACATAATAACTTTCATAAAAGAAATGAATCATTTATTGGGAAAACAAATAAGCAATATAAAACATGTAAGGTATCCAAGGAATCAGGAACTAACAAGATGACAATCACACGAAGCTAAGTCCTCTATCACCGAAGTGACAAGAGTATATCGGGGCGTTGGTCTCAATCACACGAGGTGAGGAGATTCAACGAATCATACATATACAATATAAATATACGGGACGGGACCACGGTAGCGAACCGGGTATCGGGACGGGACCACGACAATAAACCGGGCATCGGGATCCAAACTGCAGCTGGCGGGACGGGAGAGGGATCTCCAAGTCGGTGGATCAAACCGATAAGGTTATCCAAGCTTAGTGATGCCGACTCATAGGTCAAATAATAGAAATCAAGACATGTATAAAATACACCAAGTGCAAGTATGTAAACGAGCGGGACGGGGTGCTCAAAGAACAACTGTCATCTCATGTCGGGCAATGCATTTCGGGAATAACAAGTCATGTAGCATAAATCTCGGGAGCAAGGGAATACAAATGAAATATTAGAGTTTTGGGCAAAATATCGGGTTCAAGATTTGTCTAAGGTGAAAAGGGGTCCCGTATATCGATTTAATAACATCTTGGTACTCTTGAGTTTGGAGACATTCCGGGCTCCTTATACACCTCGATAATTTCAAAACATTCAATGAATCTTCGTGATGTGATTTCTTTCTCAAACGGGCTTTATACATATCTCCAGGTGAACAGTCCCCATCATTCTCTATAAGGGTTCACAAATGATTGGGACGGAAACCCTCTACATTTCTCTTCATTTCAAAATTCCTGAGTAAGGTTAGTCACCTGGCGGTTAGCTGGCGGTTAGTTGCCGAAAGGTTCGGCGGTTAGCCGCTGGCTAACAACGCGGCTGACCGCGGCTGCTTTGACAGGATGCAGCTTACTGGAATTGTAACCGTGGATAATGAGGTTAGCTGGCGGTTAGCCGATGGCTAACCATGAGGCTGACCGCTGGGTTCAAAAGAAAATGGTGCTCTCAGGAAATGTAACTGCGACGGTTCGGTTTGTTAGATTGTGTGGTCTCAATCCATCAGTTGATGTAATAAATTGATTAATTTCTTTATTTATCAATAAAATCATGCTTTCCTTTCATGAGATGAATGATGTTTATTACTTAATGCATATGACTAATACATATGACATAATGGTTCATGAGATGAACCGGGTCCCATTAGTATATTCGATGTGATATATGTAAATGGATGAGATCCACATACGGGAGACATATGTCACAAATCTTATACTTAAAATATCTTCACAACCAGTGATGAGACTGAGCATCTCATCTGATAAGGTTGCAGCACCTTGATCACTATGAGATAGTGTGATTTGTCTCGATCATCAGAATGTAAGATTCTGGATCATAGTGCTTATACATTGGATGTATTGAAGGACCATGAGAAGCACCTTATGAAATACTGTCTCGATTTAAGGATTGCTCTCATAATTCCCTAGCAATAGGCTCTCAATCCTGAGACATTGATGAACTCAAGTTTCTGTCTATTCAATTGCTTTGAGTCACCAATGAGTGAGGCCAACTGTAGGTCAACACCTCGGTGTCTTGGTTACGTAGTAGTAGGACTGTGAGAATATACAATGATCGAGATGGAATCTATCTACATTATCCCCTTGTGCCAATTTATGGATTTATCATTAGTAAGTGCGCACCCATCTTGATTAAGAGTTAATTGGATGGTACTGATGATCACTGTGATTAATTAGGGCTCATTGATAATAAGATGTGGATCTAGGATTGGATGAGACAGATTTATTCCAATTGATCCATGGATATTGATAGAGGGGCCTACTTGTGGTAATTGGGAAGTTTAGGGTCTTCATTGTAATTTATTCCTAAGAATGGAGTGCAATTGCATTTATATAGTGGTGTTATTTGCAATTAACTATGGGCCCGGATTGCACATGAGATGTGGGGTCGCGTATCCCAGTTGGAGCCAGCTTTCTAAGTAATCCCTAGTGGTCCCCATGCTAGCCCAAGATATTATAAAGTTACTAATCTTACTTGAACTCTAAAAGGAAGGAATTGAAAGTTACTATTTCTATTTGAAGTAGGACTTCTAATAGTGGTAAAAGTAAACTACTAATTTGTGTGGAAGTGTGACTTCTAATGCAATTAGTAAGAGAGTCTTAAGAGGAGATTTGAGGGCTATAAATAAGGGAAGAAACCCCTTGGACGTCTCACTCAATTATTCACGTCCAAAACTCCTCAAGTGCAAGAGTTGCACATCTCTTCTCTTCCTCTCTCTCTCTTCTAGTTTCCTTAGAGTTTCTAGTAGGGTTTTCTCTTGGAGATCTCACCCATCTTCTTGAGAAAAGAGATCTGATAGAGGGTCATTGCGTGGAAGACAACAAGGTCTTAGAGATCTCTAATTGCTTCAAGAAGAGTTCTTGATCAAATTGATTGTCTTCTCCTCCATTAGAGCGCTACCGGGCTCCAAAGGTATAATCTGCTTCTCCTTTTGTGTTACATTATTTTGTTGCATGTAGTTGCTGATTTCTATCATCTAGATAGGTTATATTGCTATACATGATTGATGAGAAAGAGGGATTGCATCCTGGATTGGGTTATAGCCTTCTGGATAGTTGATCCCTGAGTCAAGTGGGTCAAAATTTTTTGAAAACCTATCCAAGAGGCCCACCTACTTCCAACACGGTTATCTGGCGGTTAGCCGCCGGTCACCTGGCGGCTAGCCGACATGTGACCGCTAGCTGACCGCCAGGTGCGGGAAACTCCCCACTGTGTTCAGATTTGAGCCCCTTTCTTCCTTAAACCATCCTCACATCATCCCCCCACATTCTTGCAATAAAATGAGTCCAAGACTCTTCCAATTCATCATTCAACACTTCCACTCTTTCATTTTACATTTCTCCCTTCACTTGCCTTCCATTCTCAATCAATCACAAAAGAGGAGAAAATCCACCAAATCACAAGCATTCGTCTAAGTCACTTGAAAGCATTAAATGATAGACCATAATGCTAACATTTCTAAGGATTAAACAAGCTAACAATATTCATTACGAACATTTATTTCAAATCAATGCAACTCAATAAAAGCATGAAAGAAATAATGAAATCATTGATACTTCTCATGAAAACCATTCAAAACTCAAAACATCAATTCATCTACTTGCCTTGGGTCTTCTAATCAAGAAATCAAGCTACTAACCAAGCTCTCTCAAGAATCCTACAAGCACAAACAAAACCCCAAAAAACAAACCCTAAAATGGGTCAAACAATGAAATAGAAGGAGAGAACTTTCAATAATGGAGATGGTGCTTCTCTAGGGTCACAAGAATACATATCTAGAAGATTGGGGAGGGAACTTACTTGTAAGGTCCTCTAATGGCAAGAGTTAGCTCAATGAAGATCTTGGAATGAGAGGTTTTCTTCACAAATGGTATCAAGAGGTAGCCATCAAGGTGAGGAAAAGAATGATGAAGTCCATTTTGATGTTAGTGCAGGTTTGGTGGGAGATTGAGATGAAAAGAGTAAGAAGAAGGAAAAAGGGTAAAAACCCTAGGTTGGCGGCACTTGTGCTGGAAAAGGAGAAGAAAAGAAAGAAAGAATGGGTTTCCCTCTTTATAGCAAATGGGGTTGGGTCCCACCACTTAAGAAACTTGTTGGGCTGAAATCGTGGCTTTCGGGACTTTGAATGAATTCGACGAAGAAAGAAGAAATGATCGCCGAAATATCTAGTTTCCAAAAAATATATGTTTCGCGGATTTCGGGGATATTAAGTTTTGGGTACAGATTTGGTGTACAGTGACTGTTTTGCCCTCAAGGCTAGGAAATCGGGTTTCGGGGTCTCGAACGGGAACGGGATCAACATGAAAGTTGTCGGGATTAACGGGATAAGTAAAACGGGATAAAAACACAAATCATAGAAATCTTAGATAATCCCCCAAGTAAACGTAAGGTCATATAAGGAACCCCCAAAGGGCCCCACTAGTCACTAAGGCACTAAAAATTCCCCAAAACTATTTCAATAGATGTTCCAAGTCCAACTTAGCCAAAATCACTAATCAAGATTAGAACTAACCCACAACTTAATTAACACTAATCGAGGTCCCTCGGGTCGGGGTCTTACAGTATATGTCTTGATTTCTTGCTTGTAACCTATAAGTCGGCACCACTAAGTTTGGACAACCTTGTCGGCTTGATCCACCGACTTGGCGTCCCCATCTTGCTACTGCCAGCTGCAGTCTGGATCCTGCCTTTCCTGTTACCCAGTTCCGCGGCTGTGGTCTTGTCTAGCTACTTGTATATATATATTTAGTTGGTTCTTGTCACCTCGAGTGTCCGAGACCAACGCCTCTAGCGTGCTCTCATCACATTAGTGATGGAGGATTTAGCTCAATGTGGTTGCCATCTTACCAGTTTCATGTTTCCTTGGTACCTTTCATGTTTTATATTGCATATATGTTTTCTAACTGATAATGCATTCTCTTTCATAGAAGTTATTGTTTAAGCAGGTTTTAATGTTTTTACAAGGTAAATTCAAATATTATTATATTGTTTTATCTTTTCACCCACCTGTCAGACCGTCGTGTCTGACCCATTCTTTGCTACTCAAGTCTAGATATTGGTGATCCCGAGGAGGAACTGGAGGAGGCGGCCAGAGAGCCGCAACATGTAGACGAATGGCAAGCTAACGATGTCATGTAGACATTTAGTCAGGATAAGAGACACGAAACATTTTGGGAATTGTAGCTAACTCATTCTTTTGGTTGCACTGGCCTTTGTTGGCCATTATTTTTGGGGAGTGATTAAATAACTGATCTTTTGTATAAACATTTAACTTTGCTTTTGGGAAAATGCTATAATGATCATTGCTCACTCTGACATCAAGTTATATATATATGTTATCAGTCATATGGTTTTGAAATCAATTATTAATTTGATTTGCTACATGCTTTCACACTCGATTGAAATTATTATGTTTGTATGATATCCTTGAAAGTCCGGGGATCCGAACCCTAGAGGGGGGGGGGAGTGAATAGGGTGAGCTTCAATTATGACCAATTTTAACTAGTTTTAACTTCTTCAAATTAAACTAGTCACAAGTGATGATTAAGTAAATAAATGCGGAAGCTTACAAAAACAATCACCACAAAGCACTCACCATCACACAAGGATTTATAGTGGTTCGGCCTCAATGCCTACATCCACTACCGGCTTGTGATCCAACACCCCACCGGATTTCCACTATTTATGCTTTTCAATAGGCTAAGCAATAACATTTACAATATGCTTTTCAAGGCTAAGCAATAACCTCTACATTATGCTTTTCTTAGGCTAAGCAATAACCTCTTCAACCATATGTTGGTTATCTCTTTAATTAGTGTCTATAATACACTTGATGGAGATACAATTTATAGCTCATTACAATGCCTCTTAAATAGGCGGATATGAAAGTGAAAAACTAATTCTTACACACACACTATGAATGCAAAGATGAATGCTCAATGTGTATGTATGATGTCCTCAATCATTTTTAAAATGACAGCTCATAAATGTATGCCTAAGGCTTTTGAAAGTTTTAGCTCATAAAAACATTTATGATTGAGGAAAGAATGCTAATCACATGTTAAAAATAACTTGTAAAAGATATACATTTGTATCCTAAACAAGTTGTGAAATTCTAAGCACAAAACATGTGATGCATAGGGATGTCAATCAAATTAACAATGCAGCTCAATATGTGTATGCTATAAGCATAAAACATAAAAATAGATTTGATTGAAATTAGGGGACAAATTATATGTAATTATAAATTCAACTTGAATATGATATTCCTATCAATGCAAAGCAAGTTGTGAAACTTTAAAACAAAAGTACATATGATTTGTAAAGATGTTGAATCCAAAACATAAGATATATTTGAAAGAGATTTTCTTATGATGAAAAACAACAACCATAGATTCAACCAAGTATAGGAATCATGTTACATATAATTTCAAAGATTTTTCCATTAACATGATTTACTTAGATATACCAATTTAAGTACTACTTGGATTGAATCAAGGTGATGCATCCAAAACAATAGATCAATTCAAAACATAAACATGTTAAGGACACAACACATCATAGTTTATCATGCTAGAAAAGATTTACCAATAATTAAAGCAAAGCATGAAAACATATGATTAAGAAAAGTAAAGCTTACTTAGAGATTTAACTTCATTAATCCAAGCTTTAGCTTTCCAAATGATCCCCTTCATCCCTTAGTTCATTTCCCTTTGATTGGCCTCAAAACCTCTCAAGGAGGGCCTCTTGATCCTCACATTTTTCAAAGGAATGAACCACTATTTATAGCCAAAAACAGCCCAACGGCTAGTCCCCGGTCGACCCCATGACCCCCGGGTCAACCTGGCCTATACAACGGTCATAAAACTGACCGTTTGACAGGAGCCCCAACGGCTCTTTCCCGGTCGACCTGGCCTTTCCCCGGTCGACCTGGTCCCCTGTTGGGCCGATCGACCTGGCCTTCTGCTGGCCCGGTCGACCTAGCCCACTGCGGGTTGACCCGGGACCAAAATTCCCTAATTTTGCATTTTTCAAAGTATATTCTTGAGGGAACTTTTGGGCCATTAAACCAAGCTTGGAATCATGATTTAAATCAAACTAAGAGGCTTAAAATCATGAAACACAAAAAGCCTAAAATGATTTGAAAGATTTAAAACATAGGCTAGCTTGATTTGGTAAAACTTCTTTTCAAATTAAAATGCATCCAAGTTTAAAAACAAAACATGCATAAATCAATATTTTTACAAGTCTAAAAACCAATGCATGTGTAAATCAAGATTCCGAGATTTTCTAAATCAATGCATGTGTGAAAATTCAAATGGTGCTAATATGATAATGCATCCATCAAATTGCAATACACAAAATTCCTAACAATCCTCACCGCGGACACATGTGGGAAATTAAATAAAAGTGTGCATATTATGATCACCCATCATTCACATTAGAGGTCCCGATCCCGGATTTGGAGCTCCTCCGTGTGCTAACCCGATCTGGGGTCGCGACACTCCTCATTTGGGACCATCTGCTTTGGTGATCTCAGCTGTTGGGGAAATGGAGCCACAGGTTTGTACTCAGAAATTTCGGGTTCCTTCCTTTTGTCATCACCAACCTTTTCTAAGACCTCTTTCGATTCAGACTTATTTGAAGAAACTTTTTGATATGATCCAAGGATGCCGGTGATTTTCTTTTTTTTCGGATCATCTTTTGGAATTTCTTTACCACTCCGCAAAGTGGTCACAACTTGCACATGCTCCTTTGAGGTAGAAAAACCTATATTGGCCACTTCATATTGTCCCTTAGGGTTCGGGTGTGGTTGGGCTGGGAAAGCCCCCTTCTCCCTTTTTTGAAGGGCATTGCTGAGTTGGCCAATTGAGGTTCTCACCTATTTTTGAAAGTCTTGAAAAGATTGTTGATTGTTTTGAATGATGGAATTTTGAGTTTGAATTAAATTTGTAAACAAATCCTCTAAAGACCTATTTTGAGACTGTGGAGGGGGTGGTGTGTATTGTGCTCCTTGTGTTGAGGGCCTAAAGTCACCCACCTTGATGTGTAGGTCTTTGAGGGACCAACTTCTGATTAGCAGTAGGCCCATTCCTGCAACTGAAATTGGGATGGTTCCTCCAAGTGGGGTTGTACGAGTTATCGAGTTGATTGTTGAACGGCCTCTAATATGCATTGGTAGCATTGGCCTGTTCCTGTAACACCTCTTTGAAAGCAGGGATTGTTGGGCAATCCTCCAAAGAGTGGGTGTCACAATCACAAATACCACACACGGTGACAAGCTGTTTACTCCTCCCCATTTCTATGGCTTCAATTTTTTTGGTTAGGGAGGCTACTTTTGCATTGAGTTCCATTTCATGTTCCTGAAGTCGATATATTCCCCCTCTCTTAGGATTATTCGATTGCCTTGGATTATCAACTCCATCCGAAGTGTCCCAATTTTGGGCACTTTCTGCCAAAGAATCGTAGTAGTCCCATGCTTCATCTGGGTTTTTGCTCAAAAACTCACCATTACACATCGTTTCAACGAATTGGCGCATTTTCTGAAGTTAACCCATCATAAAAAATACCAATTATGCGCCATGATTCAAATCCATGATGTGGGTAGGCTTGCAAGAGCTCTTTGTAGCGTTCCCAACACTTGAAAAAAAGACTCGTTGTCTTTTTGTTTGAAATTCATCATGTATCTCCTCAAAGTGTTGGTTTTGTGAAGTGGGAAAAACTTTTTCAAGAATTCTCGCACCATAACATTCCAAGTGGTAATCGAATTGGGCCTAAGGGAATGCAACCATATTTTTGCCTTCTCCTTCAGTGAAAAAGGGAATAATCTGAATTTGACTATGTCCTCCCCAGTATTATTGAAGTGTAAAGTGGCACATACTTCTTCAAATTCTCTTAAGTACGAGTATGCACTTTCTTAATCGAGGCCATGGAACTTAGGCAGTAATTGTATCACGCCCGATTTTATTTCAAAATTCCCCACATTGGGCGGGACGACCATGCAAGAAGGTGTGGTTGTCTGTGTGGGTTAAAGGTATTCTCGTAATCTCCTAGCCCTTTGGTTTACCTCTGTTAGGGATTTTGTATTTGCAATTTGATTGATGCATTTGCACTTTAGCATCATTTGATATTTCACACATGCATTGATTTAAAATATCTTGAAATCTTGTTTTATACATACATAGCTTTTAAGATTTGGAAAAGTTTTTGTTTTATGCATGTTTTGGTTCTAAACTTGGATGCATTAGTTTTAGAACCCAAACTCTTTTGAAAACCTAATTCTTTGTGCATTATGTTTGGAAAATCATGTTGAGGATTTAGGTTTGAGCCTTGCATACATTCTTCACAAAAAAGAATCATTTTTGTATGCATTTTCATTTGAAAAGAGTTTTGTCAAATCAAGCTAGCCTTTGGTTTTAATCTTTTGAATCATTTTAGGCTTTGGGTGTTTCATGTTTTTAAACATCTTAGAATGTCTTAAAACATGTATTCTAACTTGGTTTAATGGCCCAAAAAATTCTCAACCAAAATTACTTTAGAAAAATACATTTTTGGGAAAACAGGACCTTTAGCGGCGGAAAAACCACTTTTAGCGGCGGTTTCTGTGTCCGCCGCTAAAAGCAGTTTTTCAAACGGTCATTTTTTTGCCCGTTGTGTGATCCCGGTCGACCGAGACCCCTTTGCCGGTCGACCGAGGACTAGCCGTTGGACACTTTTTGGCTATAAAGTCCATTCATTTCCAACCTTTTTCAAGGCTTGACACATGAACTTTTGAGAGCATTTTGGAGCCAAAGAAAGGGGAAGAAGTTGGAAAGGCTAGAGGGCCATTTGGAAATCAAATGCTTGAGATTTAAAAAGGTAGACCTTACTTATCATTTTGATTTCCATTAAAAGTAGAATCAATGCATGGTTAAATCTTTGTATTTTCATATTTGCATGATTTCTAGCTTTTAAAGAGTTGTGTTGCAAACTCTAAATCATCCTTGGTAAATTAGATTAGTTTGCAAACTCTCTTAACTAAATCACATGCTTTCTTAGACTTTTACATTCATACAACTTGTTTAGTTCATTTCTTAAAGTTGTTTGAATTTCTCATGTGATTAGTTTTCTCTTCAATCATCATTTTATAAGCTTTGATTTTAAAATGCATCATGCATTCATTTAAGAGCTTCTTTGTTGAGATTGATTGAAGAAACACATTCATACACTTGTGCACACACTTTAACTTATTTGAGTGTATGTTTGTTATTTGTTTTAAACTTTCATATTAGCCTATTCAAGAGGCAAATTCATTTGAGCTTAAATTGTATCTCTTAGAGTGATCTTTTGTAAAGACACCTTCTTAGAGAAAAGCATTGTGTAAGGTTATTGCTTAGCCTAAGAAAAGCAACTTGTAAAGGTTATTGCTTAACCTTGAAAAGCAACTTGTAAAGGTTTTTGCTTAGCCTCGAAAAGCAACTTGTAAAGGTTGTTGTTGAGCCTTAGAAAAACAACATTGTAAGGGTTATTGCTTAGCCTAGTTAAAAGCATAAATAGTGGAAATCCGGTGGGGTGTTGGATTCACAAGCCGGTAGTGGATGTAGGCATTGAGGCCGAACCACTATAAATATTGTGTTGTGGTGATTGCTTGTGTGGTGATTGTTTATTAGCTTCCGCATATTGATTGTTTAATCATCACATGTGACTAGTTTATTTTAAAGAAGTTAAAATTGGTGTAAATTGGTCATAGTTGTAGCTCACCCTATTCACCCCCCCTCTAGGGTTAGGATCCTCGTGGACTTTCAACCTCCCGATTATTATCATTGTCATTCTTGCCATTCCGGTCATTATTGTTGTTGCCACTACCGGACCCACTCGCTATTGGTGACGGTCTCAAAGGACTTGATGGATTTGGAGATTCAAAGTGGTCGATATTGCTCTTAATCGGAGATTCCTTTCTTCTTAATCTATGCCCTGAATCTCTTTGCCAAATTGGTGGAGGCCAATCCTTCCTTTTAGGAATCTTGAATTTTTTATTTTTATTTTTTTAAGAAATTGGTGGAAATAAAGAAACTAACTTAGAACAGCAACAAACCTCACTAAAGGTCAAAAAGTTCACCTCAACCCTTAACTCGAACTTATGAAGTTAACTCAACCAGGTTAGCCCCCAGGTAAGTGGTGAAGTCACAACGGTCCCACTTAAAAACCACTTGCCTCGAATAACTTGACTATTTCCCTTTTTGGGATAAGACTTTTCTTAGGCATCGAGCTTAACCAAAGAACGCGGCTTTAGGCCTTAGTTTCACTTTCCTTCCTTAAGGAGCTAACTAAAAATAAATAAATCCTAAAAGAAATTGGAAATTTTGGTAACTGTTTGGAATTTTCTAAAAATCAATGATGTGAGTTGCTAACATTCCATGCACTTTCCTACTCCAAATTAGGGTAATTTCAACATTCCATGCATGCAGCCCCTATTTCTAGCAAGATGCCAAATGTAATGCACAATTTAAATAGAAAGTCAGAAAGTTACCTTTATTGGCGCTCCCCAGCAATGGCGCCAAAAACTTGATCGGACCTCAAGTGTAGGGTGCGATTGTAGTAATAATCTGGTTAGTCCAGGTCGATCCACAGGGAGCAATGCTTTTTGTGAGACTTTCCAACTTTGACTTATCCTAAATAAATATTGAATCTGGCCTAAATCGATACTAATTAAATTATATCAAATTTGCTATAATAACTAAAAAATAAATACAATAACTTCCAAAAATAAAAACACTAATCTAAATAAAGAAACCTAATCTAGATGATACTAATTAAAATAAAACCTGCAAAAGAATACACAAATCAAACAACCAATTAAATATAAGAAAATCAAAACAAAATTTTCCTAAATTAGATCCTAATTACTAAAATCACTTTTTATGCAAATATGAATGATCTATAATGCCCTAAACGCTAACAATGCAATTTTATGCAAGTTTCTAAAAAACCGATGCATGCTATAAAAAAAATTCTTTGTTTGGAAACTCTTGCAAGGCCCAACTTTGCTAGACTGTACGACTAGTCTAAGATGATATGAACCTAAATCTAATGGCTGGAACCAGTACTCTGATGATGCATGAACACAACAAAAAAAATAAGAATGGAAAAAGGACTTAAAACGAAAAAGATATGATCACCTAAAGATGCCTAGTTGAACCAGTTATGTTGCTGAAATCTGGTATAGGCTTTCCAACTACCCTTGTTTGTGCCTCTGGTTGGCACGGTTCCCGAGGTTATTTTTGGCTAAAATTCTGGGGTTTCAAAGTCCTATTAATGTGCTTTAAATCTACTATTTTTCGGATCAAAACATTCACGTTTACCTGGTTTTTAAATCGCGCACTTTTGTAACACAGTTGGGTCAATTCTGCTGAAACTTTGCAGAATTTTTCACTATTCTCCTCCCAAGTCCGAATTTAGTCTTTCTAATCAGTTAGTAATCTTGTGATTTCAACAACAAAAACCTGCTGTAATACAATTTCTAAATATGAAGTATGTGCAAAGACACTTTCCAACCAAATATTATGCAAGTAACAAAAATAATTAGTTTCTACTAAACATGAAATGATGCAAGTTGGGGTTTCTAAATCAAGAATTTGAAAATAAAAGAAATTATCAGAATATTAACTTAAAATAAAACAAAAGGGGCAGAAAAAAAATAAAAAGCGGAAAAGATGTACCAAAGATTTAGAAACTAGACAATCCTACAAGTACTGAAAATGGGATAATGCAGTCCTCTCTTCTCAGAGTAGGAAAAAATATGCAAGTGATTACCTGATGTCTCTCTACTTTTAATCGATTTATTTTATTTTCAAATCCTAGATCTAATCACGTGAAATAATTGTCTCCAATCAAAACACATAAAATAACTAGAATGAGAAAATTAACTCACTTGCATGAAGAATACACAGAATCAATCCAAGTAATGTCTTTATTCCTTGATCTTTGAGTATAAAAAAATTAAGATTCTTCTCTCTTCATCATTCTCTCAACATGATCTCTCAACCTAAGCCTAAAGAATTAGAAGGGAGAAGAAGAAGAAAGGGATTAGAGAGAAAGGGTGGATGGGAGTAGAGAGGAAGAGAGAACCTCCAAGATTTTTACATACAAGGCATTGGATGTCCAGTCGCTTGGCTGGCTTTTCTTTTATAATCTCAGATGTTCCCTTGTTTGGTAACACACCTCCTCACTCTTGGCTTAAATCCCAAGCAATCCTCCTATCTTGGCAACAACTTAAACTTCAATTGATTTCTTGCCAATGATAGAGTCTGGTGGTCCAATTCTTTCCATCTTGGGCTCCTCAAGAGATCTTTATGTGCTAAGAATAAACTGTTAGAAGTAGGTGGGCCTCGTGGATAGGTTTTCAAAACTTTTTGACCCACTTGACTCAGGGATCAACTATCTAGAAGGCCATAAACCATATCCAGGATGCAATCCCTCCATCTCATGAATCAAGTACAGCAATAAAACCTATCTAAAAGATAGAAATCAGCAACTACATGCATAAAAAACAATTCACAATAAATAGAGAAGTAGATTATACCTTTGGAACCCGGTGGTGCTCTAATGGAGGAGAAGACAATCAACTTGATCAAGAGCTCTTCTTGAAGCAATCAAAGATCTCCAAGACCTTGTTGTCTTCCACGCTATGACCCTCTATCAGATCTCTTTTCTCAAGAAGATGGGTGGGATCTCAAAGAGAAAACCCTACTAAAAACTCTAAGGAAACCAGAAGAGAACTAGAAGAGAGAGAGAAAGAGGCGAGATGTGCAACTTTTGCACAAGAGATGTTTTGGGCGTGAATACCAAGGATGGACGTGCAAGGGGGATTCTTCCCCTTTATATAGTCAAAACTCCTCTTAAGACTCTCTTACTAATTGCAATAGAAGTTACACTTCCACAGAAATTAGTAGCTTACTATTACCACTATTAGAAGTCCCACTTCAAATAGAAATAGTAACTTTCAATTCCTTCCTTTTAGAGTTCAAGTAAGATTAGTAACTTTCTAATATCTTGGGCTAGAGTGGGGACCACTAGGGATTCCTTAGAAAGCTAGCTCCAACTGGGATACGCGACCCCACATCTCATGTGCAATCTGGGCCCACAGTTAATTGCAAATAACACCACTATATAAATGCAATTGCACTCCAGTCTTAGGAATAAATTACAATGAAGACCCTAAACTTCCCAATTACCACAAGTATGCCCCTCTATCATTATCCATGGATCAATTGGAGTAAATCT
Source organism: Cinnamomum chago (assembly GCA_038049695.1). Classification (NCBI taxonomy): domain Eukaryota; kingdom Viridiplantae; phylum Streptophyta; class Magnoliopsida; order Laurales; family Lauraceae; genus Cinnamomum; species Cinnamomum chago. Next base: position 32,172,974 of record CP142456.1, read on the forward strand.
GTCCCATCCAATCTTAGATCCACATCTTATTTTCCTTGAGCCCCAATTAATCACAGTGATCATCAGTACCATCCAATTATTAATGATAAATCCATTAATTGGCATAAGAGGATAATATAGATAGATTTCATCTTGATCATTGTATGTTCCCACAGTCCTACTACCACATACCCAAGACACCGATGTGTTGACCTACAATTGGCCTCACTCATTGGTGACTCAAAGCAAATGAATAGATAGAAACTTGAGTTCATCAATATCTCAGGATTGAGAGCCTATTGCTAGGGAATTATGAGAGCAGTCCTTAAATCGAGACAATATTTCATAAGGTGCTTCTCATGGTCCTTCAATACATCTAATATACCAGCACTATGATCCAGAATCTTACATTCTGATGATCGAGACAAATCACACTATCTCATAGTGATCAAAGTGCTAGAACCTTATCAGATGAGATGCTCAGTCTCATCACTAGTTGTGAAGATATTTTTAAGTATAAGATTTGTGACACATGTCTCCCGTATGTGGATCTCATCCATATACATATATCACATCTAATATACTAATGGGACCTGGTTCATCTCATGAACCATCATGTCATATGTATTGGTCATGTGCATTAAGTAAAAATACCATTTATCTCATTAAAGGAAAGCATGATTTTATTGATAAATAAAGAAATTAATCAATTTATTACATCAACTAATGGATTGAGTCCATACTATCTAACAATCTCCCACTTGGGCTCAATTCCAGTCAGGGTTGCATCTCATGCCCATCCCATCAACATGCTGCTCAAAGACTTTGGTAGTCAAAGGTTTAGTAAAGGGATCTGCCAGATTGTCTGCAGAGGCTATCTTGGTAATAACAATATCACCTCTATGCACAATCTCTTTGAGTAAATGATATTTCCTTTGTACATGCATTTGGCTTTTATGGCTCTGGGCTCCTTGGACTGAGCGACTGCCCCGCTGCTGTCACAGTAAACTGTGAGCGGCTGTCGTGCCAAAGGTACCACCCCAAGTTCCATAAGAAAACTCTTGAGCCATACTGCTTCCTTAGCTGCTTCACAAGCCGCTACATATTTAGCCTCCAAGGTGGAATCAGTGGTACATTCTTGTTTTATACTCCTCTAGCTGATAGCTCCGCCACCAAGCATAAATACATAACCAGAGGTGGATTTTCTAGAATCCTTATCTGACATGAAGTCAGAATCTGTGTATCCGACTGGGATCGGCTCATCACTGCCATAAATTAACATGTAATATCTAGTCCTTCTTAAGTATTTGAGAATATATTTTACAACAGTCCAATGTTCAGGTCCTGAGTTAGATTGATATCTACTGACTAGGCCCACTGCATGACATATATCCGGTCTAGTACATAGCATAGCATACATGAGGCTACCAACAACCGAAGCATATGGTATCGACCTCATCTGTTCCTTTTCCTCAGGTGTCTTAAGACACTGATCCTTGGAAAGGTGCACTCCATGCCTGAAAGGTGTAATACCCTTCTTGAAATCTTGCATAGAAAACCGTACCAGTACCTTATCTATGTATGCAACTTGGGATAAGCCAATCATCCTATTTTTTCGGTCTCGATGGAATTTGATCCCTAGGATGTAGCTAGCTTCTCCCAAGTCCTTCATATCAAAAGTCTTTGCCAACCAAACTTTCACCGTTGACAACATTCCCACGTCTTTCCCAAGGAGTAGGTGTTAGGATTTTTGTATATTGCAATTTGATGGATGCATTATCATATTAGCATCATTTGAATTTTCACACTTGTATTGATTTAAAAAATCTTGAAATCTTGATTTACACATGCATTGGTTTTTATACTTGAAGAAATATTGATTGATGCATGTTTTTGTTTTTAATCTTGGATGCATTTGTTTTTGAAAAGGGAGTTTTAGAAAATCAAGCAAGCCATTGGTTTTATAATTTCGAATCTTTTTTGGCTTTTTATGTTTCATGTTTTAAAACCCTTAGAATGATTTAAAACATGTTTTGAAGCTTGATTTAATGGCCCAAAAAATTACCAACCAAAAATACTTTGAAAAATGGATTTTAGGGAATTTTGTCCCAGGCCAGAAACGCAGTGTACCAGGTCGACCGAGCCAGGCCCAGGTCGACCGGGTAAAGAGCCGTTGGCTCCTTTTTTCAAACGGTCATTTTTATGACCGTTGAAGGCCAGGTCGACCGGGGGTATGGCAGGTCGACCGGGGAGACGCAGAAACTCAACTTTTGAGTATAAAATGAAGTTCATTCATTTACCAAAGTCGGAGATTTTTAAGCCATCTTTGAGGAGTTTGGAGACAAGACAAAGGGGATGAACTAAGAGAGACCAATGAGTCATTTGGAGAGGTAAAGGTTGGATTAATGAAGTTAAATCTCTAAGTAAGCTCTACCTCTCTTAATCATATGTTATATGCTTTGTTTAAATTATTGGTAAATGATTTTTAGCATGATAACTATGATGTGTTGAATCCATTCTTCTCTTAATCTTTGATCTAATTAAGACTGGATTCTTCACTTTGTTTTCAAACCAAGTTTTGATTTAAAATCTTCATTAATCATGCTTAGCCTAAATCTTTGATTTCTTTTAGCATGATTCATTTTCTTGGTTGAAACTCAATTTGTTGTTTTCATTCATTTAAACTTTAGTTAAATTAATGTGGTTTTGAAAACAACATTGCACATGCATCACATGTTCTAAGTTAGTCATTTTCATACAACTTGTGAGTCTTTGATTTTCATGTCATTAACAAGTTGTTTCTCATACATGTGATTTGCATTAAACTTTAATCAAATCTTTTATGTGCCTTAAACTTTGAAATGCTTTGAGCATATATTTGATTGAGACTTCTTTTTAAACTTGATTGAAGTTATCACACACACACACATCATGAGCATACACATTTGCATTCATATAGTGTTTGTGTGAGTTGATTTACACTTTCATATTAGCCTATTTAAGAGGCAACATCATTGAGCTTAAATTGTATCTCTTAGAGTGATCTTTTGTGAAGACACCTTCTTAGAGAAATCTTTCTTTTGTAAAGGTTATTGCTTAGCCAAATAAAAGCATTGTGTAAAGGTTATTGCTTAACCTAGAAAAGCATCTTGTAAAGGTTGTTGTTGAGCCTAGTAAAAACAACATTGTAAAGGTTATTGCTTAGCTTAGTAAAAAGCATAATTAGTGGAAATCCGGTGGGGTGATTGGATCACAAGCCAGTAGTGGACGTAGGCATGGAGGCCGAACCACTATAAACCTTTGTGTTGTGGTGATTGTTTATATTAGCTTCCGCATCTTGTTTGATTAATCATCACTTGTGACTAGTTTATGTTAAGAAATTAAAATTGGTCTAAATTGGTCATATTTGTAGCACACCCTATTCACCCCCCCTAGGGTTAGGATCCCCGGACTTTCAATCGGTATCAGAGCCAAGTGCTCTATATTAGGATCAAGTGTGTTTGGAACTCTTGATTAGGTGTAAAAACCTAGAGTCAAAATCCTAGAGTTGTGCTTACATGAAAATCATTAGAATGGATCCCACTATGATAGATAGTTTAGATTCTTTTGTAGATTCTTCTAGACCCCTCCTTCTTCCTTCTATTGGAGATTCAAACTCTCAAATTAATGAATCTCAATTTGATTTAAAAGAAGAAGAAAATGATTATAATGAAGATGACCTTCAACAAGCCTTTGAAGAATTATATGAATTATCCTTAAAGCTTGAGAAGAAAAACAATAAGTTAAGAGAAGAATCTAAAAATCTAAACAAACAATTAGTCTCTTCAAAAGATGAGCTTAGAGAGAAAGAAGAAGTCATTCAATGTCTAGACTCTAAGTTCATGATCTCTTTAAATAACCTATCTAATATCAAAGATGAACTAAATGAATTAAAGATAGGAAATGATGATCTTAAAAAGGAAAATTTAAAACTAAGAGATCTATTAAAAAGGCAAGACAAAGACTTTATCAATTTAGAATCCAAGTTGACAATTTCCATGGAAAACATGTCAAATGTTCAAAGTAAGTTAAAAACCTTAGAACTTGGATCTAATGTTGTTAATGAACTTAATTTCAACTTAAAACTTGTCAATGAAGAGCTAATCAAATATAAGGAAATTGAAAATGATCTTTTAAAAGTCAAAAATGAAAATTCAATCCTTATAACCAAAGTCACTCAACTTGAAGGATATAAACAAAAGTATGAGTGCAAGTTTACCCAAAGTGAAGAGAGACGTGAAAAGTTATTTAAATTGGGTAAATCTCATGGAGATAGGACGGGTCTTGGTTTTGATAAGTATACTTCACATGACCCTAAATTCACCAACACTTTTGTGAAAGGTGAGTTCTCTTTCTCTAGCATTCTTTCTCCTTTGCCCAAATCCAAATGTATTTATTGTGGCATTGAAGGGCATTTTAGGTTTGAGTGCAAACTAAGAAGAAGCCATGTGTCTAAACCCATCTTTGAACCCAAAAAGGTAGAATCTAAATCTATGAAGGGGAAGACACTAAAAAACAAAGAAGACTCCAAAAAGATTAAACAAGTTAAATCAATTAAAATGGAGTCTCCTAAAATAGATTCTAAAAAGTTTAAACAAGTTAAACCAAGTTTAAAAGAATCTATGAACAAAAAGCTTCTCAACCTATCTCCCTTATATCAACCCATGAAAGAACTTTTGAAGAAAGTTGCTAAGTTAAATTTAAAATTCAAAAGTCAAGTAAAGGGAGAAAATAAGAAGAAAAGAAAAGTGAATCAATCCCCTAAGAAACAAACTCACCAACGTCAAAAGACTAATCACCAATCTAAGCTAAATTTAGTAAAATCTAAATATCATGGTGATAAGTCTAAATTGAAAATATATCAAGTCAAATCTCCTATAGTTGGTGGGACTCCTAAACTAGACGTCAAAATTCAACCCTCTCAAGACCTTAGGTGGATTCCTAAAGTTAAATACTTAGACAAACCTTAAGGCCTTGAACCTCATTGACCAATCTATCCTTATTAGTTAAATCATATTGTTGGTCATGTTGCATTTGCATTTTGTTTCTATATAGTTACATTTATTAAAATGCATTGTTTCTTTATGATCAATTGATTTTGTTTTCATGAACATCTCTAGTTACATATCATGGTTTTCAAAATCTTTTGATTATAATTTCATCATGTTTGATTTGCTTTTTGCTCACATTTAGTTATATGACTTGCATTGCATTTCTATACATGATTAATTGATTGTGATTTTAAAAGCTTTCATAGCTAGTTTAATCATGATCAATTGTTTTTTCAAGCCATTTGCATCTTTGCTTATTTAGTTATATTCTTTTTCTATGCAAATGTCATTTGGTTCCATGTATGGTTGTGATAGTAATTATATTTGTAGAAACCATACTAGAATTAAAATCCATCCTCTATGCCTTCTAGTCATTTCTTTTTGGATGGTTATGATGTTGATTCATGTATATTTTCAAAGTGATGTCATCCTTATACATGTTTCAACTTCATAGTAGTGTTCTTGATCATATGAAACTCTGTGAAATCCATTCCTTGTATATCTATATGTTTGATGGATATCTTAGTTGTTGAATTCATATGATTTTGACACTTTGAAAATTGCATGCATTACAAAGTTATATCCTTTTGCATTGTAATTTACCTTGTTCATCACTATGCTTATTAGTTATATCATTAAAAGTGATGAATATCCATTTATGTTGCTTGATGGAATTTTGTGTTTGTCACATCCTTGCTATTAATCATATTGTCATATTCAATTGGTTTCATTTGGTATAATTTTCCATTGATTTCACATCCAATTGATGTCTTATCTTGTGTATGTGATAGACCTTGTGTACATTGGATTGAACTTGCTAGTTATATGTTTTTGTTCCATGTCACACTCCATTAGCATCATAATTTTCATGTTGCCACCTCTCTTGCTCATATAGGTATATCTCATGGCCACCATGTTTATGTGCTCATAATATTGGTTGGTTATTAGTTGAGGTTGGCATCATGTTTGGATTTCATTTCACTCATCTTGCACATGATAGTCATATTTTTTGATTGAATGAAATGATTTCAGAACTTTCATAGCATATGATTTTCATAGTTAAATTATTTGATGCTATGTTTAGTAAACCCCATGTCATCATGGATAGCTCTAATTTGGATTTTTCGTAATAGTTATATTTTTAAATCCATTTTAGAGTGATTGATTTTATAGTATTATCCTTGAATCTCAATTGGTATTCTTTGTTTTTCCAATTGGTATCCATGATTGCTTTTCTCATTGACCTTGCTTTCTTTTGGTAATTTGATCATATTGAGCTTTATAGTTAAACATGTCTAATCCTTTCCTTGAAGTTGACCCTCATTTGGTTAAACCATCTTCTTCTTGAACCAAATAGTTATATCTATGTCAAAAGTTTGACAAGATGAGATAATTGATTGAGGGGGAGTGTAAACCTTCATAGGAAGTATTAGTTTTGGTCAAATTGACCCTTGGATTAGCTTTGAACCCTTAGAGATGACTTCCATACATGATAACCTGTTATGTATTTCATTTTCGATTTCTTTTGTTAGCAGGTGCTTCTAAAAGGTATTTTCCTTGTTTCATGTGTGCAGGTAACTTTGCAATTTAATGGCAAAGGGGGAGAGAGCATTCAAGTTCTCTAAAGGGGAAGAGAATGTCCAAGCTTCCTAAGGGGAGATTTTGTATGATCTTCTACAGGGGGAGAGAATGCATATCTTGCCAAAGGGGGAGAGAGGCATGGTCAAAGGGGGAGAGCAATTAGAAGAAAGAAAGCTTGGGAGCTAAAGAAGATGCTTGGCTATAGAGAGGAAGAAGGAAAGAAAGCTTGAAGATTGATCAAGCTCCAAGCATCAAGAAGAATGAAGAAAGAGTCCAAGAGCCCAAGCTCAGAGAAGAGACCAAGGGGTCAATTGGAAAGTTAAAGCTTGGAATTAATGAAGTTAAATCTCTAAGTAAGCTCTACCTCTCTTAATCATATGTTATATGCTTTGTTTAAATTATTGGTAAATGATTTTTAGCATGATAACTATGATGTGTTGAATCCATTCTTCTCTTAATCTTTGATCTAATTAAGATTGGATTCTTCACTTTGTTTTCAAACCAAGTTTTGATTTAAAATCTTCATTAATCATGCTTAGCCTAAATCTTTGATTTCTTTTAGCATGATTCATTTTCTTGGTTGAAACTCAATTTGTTGTTTTCATTCATTTAAACTTTAGTTAAATTAATGTGGTTTTGAAAACAACATTGCACATGCATCACATGTTCTAAGTTAGTCATTTTCATACAACTTGTGAGTCTTTGATTTTCATGTCATTAACAAGTTGTTTCTCATACATGTGATTTGCATTAAACTTCAATCAAATCTTTTATGTGCCTTAAACTTTGCAATGCTTTGAGCATATATTTGATTGAGCCTTCTTTTTAAACTTGATTAAAGTTATCACACACACACATCATGAGCATACACATTTGCATTCATATAGTGTTTGTGTGAGTTGATTTAAACTTTCATATTAGCCTATTTAAGAGGCAACATCATTGAGCTTAATTTGTATCTCTTAGAGTGATCTTTTGTGAAGACACCTTTTTAGAGAAATCTTTCTTTTATAAAGGTTATTGCTTAGCCAAATAAAAGCATTGTGTAAAGGTTATTGCTTAACCTAGAAAAGCATCTTGTAAAGGTTGTTGTTGAGCCTAGTAAAAACAACATTGTAAAGGTTATTGCTTAGCTTAGTAAAAAGCATAATTAGTGGAAATCCGGTGGGGTGATTGGATCACAAGCCAGTAGTGGACGTAGGCATGGAGGCCGAACCACTATAAACCTTTGTGTTGTGGTGATTGTTTATATTAGCTTCCGCATCTTGTTTGATTAATCATCACTTGTGACTAGTTTATGTTAAGAAATTAAAATTGGTCTAAATTGGTCATATTTGTAGCACACCCTATTCACCCCCCCCACCTCTAGGGTTAGGATCCCCGGACTTTCAGTAGGATGTCATCGACATATAAAACCAGAAAGACTACCCTATCACCTTCATTTTTCGTGTACACACATGACTCATCCGGATTTTGACAAAAACCAAATGACTTGATTGCCTGATCAAAACGGATATTCCAACTTCGGGAAGCCTGCTTCAGTCCAAAAATAGACTTCTGCAGCTTGCAAACCTTTTGCTCTTGGTTTTTAGCTACAAAACTGTCTGGCTGCACCATATGGATGTCTTCCTCAAGATGGCCGTTGAGAAACGTTGTCTTGACATCCATTTGCTAAATCTCATAATCGAGATGAGCCACAATGGATAAGAGTATCCTGATGGACTTGAGCATGGCTACCGGCGAGAAGGTTTCCTCATAATCGATACCCTCTTTCTGAGCATACCCTTTCGCAACAAGCCTGGCCTTAAAGGTCTCTACTCTACCATCTGGTCCTCTCTTTCTCTTGTAGACCCACTTGCACCCAATAGGTTTAATATTGGCAGGCAAGTCCACAAGTGTCCAGACCTGATTAAAGTACATAGACTCCATCTCAGCTTTCATAGCATCTTCCCAACGCCCCAAATCTATGTCATTAATTGCTTCATCCTAGTTACAGGGATCTTGTTCCGGTTCTTCCGGGACCGCCTCGTAAGACTCTCCTAAGAACGAGAACCTATCAGGGGGTTTGACAATCCTCCCACTACGACGAGGCACTGGTGTAACTACTGGGTCCGGTAAGGGCGCTTCTTCTTCAGGTTCGGTCATACTTGGATTTGGAATTGTTTGCTCTTGAAGTTCTTCCAAGATCACCTTTTCTAAAGATTTCTAGTCAATCATATAATCTTCCTCCAGAAAAACTGCATTAGTGCTTACCAGCACTTTCTGCTCTCTGGGATTATTGTAAGACCCCAACCCGAGTGAACTCGATTAGTACTAATTAAGTCGTGTGTTAGTTCTAAGCTTGATTAGTGATTTTGGCTAAGTTGGGTTTGGAATAGCTTTTGAAATAGTTTTGGAGGATTTTGTTTTGCTTGTGCTTAGTGGGGGCCCTTTGGGGGTTCCTTCTTTATGACTTTGCATGTGCTTGAGGATTTATCGGAGATTTTCGTATTCATTATTTTAATCCCGTTTTATTTATATTGTTAATCCCTACAACTTTTATGTTGATCCCGTGCCCATTCGAGAGCCCGAAACCCGATTTCATGGCCTTGAGGGCAAAATAGTCATTGCACACAAAATATGTGCCCAAAACTTGGTATTCCCGAAATCCGCGAAACATATACTTTTTGGAAACTAGATATTTCGAAGATTACTTTTCTCTTCTTCGTCGAATTCATTCGAGATCCCGAAAGCCAAGATTTCAGCCCTTGAATGTCTTAAGTAGTGGGACCCATCTCCCTTTGCTTATATAAGAGACCCATCTTCCTCATTTTTCCTTTTTCCAGCACAAAAGGTGAGTCTAGGGTTTGTTGGCAACTTTTCTTCTTCTTCTTGCTCTCTCCATCTCAACTAATCTTGCACCAACATCAAAATGGAGATCATCATCTTCTTCCTCATCACCATGGCTCTCTATTGATACCCTTTGTGAAGAAAACCCTCCATTCCAAGATCTTCATTGAGCTTACTCTTGCCATTAGAGGACCTTACAAGTAAGTAATCATTCCCTTCTTCTAGATTTGTATTCTTCTAGCCCTAGAGAAGCTTCATCTTCATTATTGTAAGATTTCCCTTTCTATTTCATTATTTGACTCTTTTAGGGTTTGTTTTTGGGGATTTTTGTCATAGCTTGGGTCTTTGGCTTGGAAGAGTATTAGAGCTTGTTTTCCTTGATTAGAGACCAAAGGCAAGTGGATGATTTGATTTTTATGAGCTTTTAATGGTTTTCATGATGAAGGTGGTTGACTTGTCATTTTCATTCATATTTATTAGCTTGCATTGATCTTTTGAAATAAATGCTTGATTAAACCTTGGCTAAGTCATTTAATGTTTTGTAAACATATTGGTTTGGTATTTATTGTCTTTTTGGATGTATCCTAAATGAATGGTTGTGAAATGGTTTCTTTCTTCTTCCTTTGTATTGGACTTGATGTTGAAGAATGAAGGTGATGAATGAACACATATTGGAGTTTTCGGAGAGGTATAGATAGGTGCATTGGAGGAGCTCCTAGCTCAGTTTTATTGCAGGGACTAAGTGGAAGTCGGGAGAATGGTTTTGAGGAGGAGAAAGGGCTTAAATCTGGACACAGTGGGTGGTTCCCGCACCTGGCGGTCAGCCTGCGGTCACCTGGCGGCTAGCCGCCTGGTGACTGGCTGCTAACCGTCAGCTAGCCAAACTGTCACGGTGGCTTTTCTAGAGAGCACAATTCTCCACCTGAAAACTCAGTTAGCCCCACGGTTAGCCAGCGGCTAGCCGCCGAACCCATCGGCGGCTAACAGCCAGCTAACCGTACCTTGGCGGTTACTTTTCCAGTAAGCTGCATTTTTCAGCCCAGCCTGCGGCTAGCCGCCCATACCAGCGGCGGCTAACCGCCAGCTGATCGCCAGGTGACCAAAATTACCCAGAAACATGGAAATGGAGAGGAAATGAATAGGATTCCTGTCCCAATAATTTGTGAACCCTTTTAGAGAATGATGAGGATCGTTCACCTGGAGATACAGATGGAGTTGTTTGAGAAAGAAACCATACCACGAAGATTCATTTGTAGTTTCGAAAACCCCCAAAGTGTATGAGGACCCCGAAATGTCCCCAAACGCAAGGAGTGCCAAGTTTTAAATATATATATATATATATATGGACATACGGGATCCCCATTCACCTTGAACCAACTTCGAACCCCGATAATTGTCTGGAGATTTCAAAGGTTCTACAGTATTTCCTTGTTCCCGAATTCACACTACTTGACTTGTTATCCCCGAAAGTTTTGAAAGTGTACTTGTAATGATTGCTAGCCCCGAAATGTATTGCCCGATATGAAATGACGGCGTGCCCTTGCGCACCCCCATCCTGCCCGTTTAATTATTTGTACTTGATTTACTTGCACATGCCTCGATTTGTTATTTGACCTACTAGTCGGCACCATTAAGCTTGGATAACCCTGTTGGTCTGATCCACTGACTTGGAGATCCCCCTTTTGTCCCGCCAGCTGCAGTTTGGAACCCGCTACCCGGTTATTACCGTGGTCTTGTCCCGATGCCGCAGATTGCTACTATGGTTCCCGATGCCCGGCTCGCTACCGTGGTCATGTATAGTATATGTATATGTATTTATAAGATCCACTGTGTCTCTTCACCTTGAGTGACTGAGATCAGTGCCTAGTTATTGCTCTGTCACTTTAGTGATAAAGGACTTAGCTTCGTGTAGTTGCCATCTTGCTTGTTCCCGTTTCCTTGGTTACCTGTACATGTTTTATAATGCATACTCGTATTTGAATAAATGTTTTATCTCGTTTATAGAAATTGTTATTTAAACAGTTTTAAATGCTTTTGAAGGTAAATTCACTTATTATCATATTGTCATTGTATTTCACTCATTTTCCAAACCGTCGTGTTTGACCCATTCTTTGGTACTCAGGTCCCATTGTCGGTTATCCTGAGGAGGAGCACGAGGAGGCGGTCGGAGAACCGCGGCAGTTAGTTGAGTGGCGTGCTGATGACGTCATTTAGACGTTTGGTTGCTATGAGAGACTTAATATTTTGGGAACTGTTTAACCATTCTTTGGATTGGTATTTTGTTCATATTGGCCTTTGTTGGCCTCTATTTTGGGGAATGTAATTAAATGATCATTATATAAACTTTAACTTACTTTTGGGTAACATGCTAACGATCATTGCTCATTCTGATACAGTATTATACTCGTGTTATTATCTTTATGATTAGAGATGGATTGAATATTGATTTGCTACACGTTTCCGCACTTAATTGAAATGTTCATATATGGTTGTGATATCCTCACCGCGGACACCTGTGAGAAATTAAATAAGTGTATGGCATTAAACCGATGTGCTACCTCATCAATATCATTAATGTCCCGATCCCGGATTAGTCCTTCGGGCCCGGTCCGGGGTCGCGACAATTATAAAATAACCAACCTTTAGTTCCTTTAGGATATCCTACAAACGTGCATACTTCCGACTTCGTTTCCAACTTATCCGTCTTAACCTTTAGCACGTGTGCCGAACAACCCCAAATGTGTAAATGTTGTAGACTAGGCTTTCGCCCAGACCACAACTCCCGGGGAGTCTTAGGTACAAACTTAGATGGTACGAGATTTAGTATGTACATTGCAGTATCCAAGGCGTATCCCCAAAAGGATATAGTTAATCATGAGAAACTCAGCATAGACCTAATCATATCTAAAAGAGTCATGTTCATTCTTTCTGCTACTCCATTCTGTTGAGGCATACCAGGAGCAAACAACTGCGATAGAATCCCATTTTCTGATAAGTATCCCATAAAATCAGCAGAGAGATATTCCCCTCCTCGATCTGATCGAAGAGTCTTGATACTCTTACCTAATTGCTTTTCCACTTCCTCTCGAAACTCTTTGAACTTTTCAAAAGCCTCGGACTTGCAGAGCATAAGGTATATGTATCCATATCTTGAGTAATCATCTGTGAAAGTGATGAAATACTCATATCCTCCTCTGGCCCTGACATTAATGGGTCCACACACTTCAGTATACACTAATTCCAATAAATCTTTGGCCCTATTGCCCTTAGTTGAAAAGGGTCTTTTGGTCATTTTGCCTTCCAGACAGGACTCGCAGACAAGCATTGGTTCTACCACCAATGAAGGCAAGATACCATCTTTCACTAGCCTGCCAATCCTATTTAGGTTTATATGACCTAGCCTCAAGTGCCAAAGTTTTGTTGGATTAGATGAAGGTGACTTACTTTTTAATGACAGTCTATTAATTGTTTCAGTATCATGTATCTCATACATTGTAGGAGTTAACAAATAAAGCCCATTGGTTACCTTGCCAGAACATATAAAAGTATCATTCCTCTTTATGACAACTTCAGTACCAAAAGTAATGGAATAACTTTTATTCACCAAACTAGAAACTGAAATTAAATTTCGCCGTAAAGACGGTACATATAACGTGTCTGACAAAACCAACTTATTATTTGAAAAACATAAAGTAATAACTCCCACTGAAACTGTCTCTGCCTGAGCATTAGATCCTAGGTTAACAATGATTTCTCCGTCACTCAGCCTCCTGGTTTCCCTGAACTACTGCAATGAATTACATATGTGATTAGTTGCCCTGGAGTCCACACACCAAGATTCTGAAGTACCTGTTGCAAAAATAACTTCAGAAATAAGTGACTCAATCATACTTGAGGTCCTCTTCTTAGACAGATACTTTCGACAATTCCTTTTCCAATGTCCTGTCTTACCACAATGGAAACACTTTCATTTTGACCCCGAACCCTTAGCCTTGGCCACGCCACCATTAGGACCATTCTCCACCTTAAGACCTTTCAGAACTAATTTCTTTTTGCCTTTCCGCCCTTTGCCTTTCGGCTTGGACTTGGCATCTGAGTTTTTTGTCACTAGGGCAGTTGGCTTCTTCTTCATAATCCCTTCAGTCGCCACCAGCTGGCTAGACAGCTCTGCCAGAGTCAAATTCATCTTATTCATATTATAATTAACTTTGAAATTGTTGAATGACTCTGGTAGTGACTCAAGGATTATGTCAATCTGCGATTCTGCATCAATCGCAGCTCCCAGTACATCTAACTCATTTAATGAGTCCATCATTTTCAACATGTGTTCATGTACTGATGTACCTTCAGCCATCTTGGTGGTAATGAGCATCCTCATAGCTGCCTGCCTAGCAAGCCTGCCTTGTCCCACAAACATCTCCTTTAAGTTCGATATATTATCGTATGTAGTCTTATAAGATTGATGTTGGTGTTGTAAAACACTAGACATGGATGCCAGAATGTAGCATCTGGCCATCTCATCGTCTTTGGCCCATTTGGTGTAAAGTTCATTTTCTTCTTCCGGTGCATCCAGGCCAGGCTCATCAAGAGGGGTTTTGGTAAGGACATATTTATAACCTGAGGCGGTCAAGAAAATATCCAGGTTCCGTTTACAGTCTACATAGTTGGATCCCACCAACTTATTCTGGTTGAGGATCGTCGCAAGTGGATTGAAAGTATTTGAATTCATGCTTGAAAAACTGTAGCACATAACCATACATTCAATTAATGAATTTAAATGACATTAGGGTTTAGTATTTTACCAAATTTATGTGGGAATCCTCATAACTACTAAATTTAGAATACATCGGAATCCCAATCCCCGGGGTATGCCTCCTTGGGGAGTGCGAATACCCACTAGATTGGTGCGGATCAAAGTTGGTCAAAACGAAGATTAAGACTAACTATCCATGATCCCCTTCATTCATTATTATCTAGTTATCTCATACCAAATAATGAATGACTCCCGATTAGCTTCGGTTTCTAAAATACATGAGGCAAATCCTTGGGGATACTACATCATTATTTTAGTTAAGTGTGACCCATAAACTAGCATTGTATGACAACCGTTGCGGGCAGCTCCTCCTTGGGGAGTGAGCCCCCACCCCGTCTCACCAACACTATCCATAGGAGATCCATATCCAGTAACCGGACAAGTAAAAGCCCTCCGTGGGGAACGACCATTCTCAAGATGGCGCGAGGCTAATACTTTCCTTACAATGGACCTATGGTGGAAAACCATGAGGATTTCTAAATTTAAATGCCCCGCTCCCACTTGATATTTTAGAATTGAGGATTTCCTTTTAGGTATTTGGGCCCACAAATATAGATATCAAATCATCTCATGATATGACCAATGATTGGTTCCAAGTCAAGTTATTTTATGTAAAGTCTAGTTTCTTAAATTAGTGTTACCAATGGATCCATCTCATGGGCCCACCAACTCTAATTAGAACTCTTTCCAAAAATTAATTTGATTTGACCAATTTTGGTAATTGCTATGTTTGGATCAGATTTGGATACTATCTAAATCAGGCATTCATCCATAAATAGAAAGTGCTAAAATTAGAAACTAGTCCTCTCCTCCACATAGCCCATGCGGAATAGACTTCTTCGACTTCTAGACTTTCCAAAACTTTGAGATTCCTCAAACTCTTTAGGCGTCACCAAAAGGCTTTTGGTAATCTTCAAACTTTTTGATTAGGAGTCCAACTTTACTTTCCTTCCTCATCTCGGACATTGCCAGAATTTACAAATTTAGAAAAATTACATAAATTCATATGCCTCAATTATGAGACTTGCATGGTAATCTAAACATGGAAATAAAAGGGCTATATGGAAATTCACCATGCCTTGCCCTTCCACGGGAAGCCAAGGAAACCATGATGCCCTTTACACTTAGCCTCAAATAAACCAATAACCATAAAAAGAAAGTAAAAGACTTGTGGGCCATATGGAGAGGACATTATTACCTGCAAGTTAGTATCTCATACAACAAAGCATCTCACAAAACTAGGTTACCAAACCACAATGGAAAAACAAGATGCCAAAGTTAGCCACCCTTTTAATACAAGCACTTCGCAGAAGGGGTCCGGGGGTGTCCCCCGGCGGGGTACGAGCGCCTAGAGGGCTCGGTCGACCGACCCTACAGGCACTCGGTCGACCGAGCACGGGGCCAGGTCGACCTGCCTAACGAAGGCAGAAAATTGGGTTTTTTTTTTTCAATTCGAGTCCAAACACCTCCAAAACACTTTTGAAGCCTCTCAATGACATTCTACCATCCTTCCATCGTAATTAAACCCTTTTGTGACTATCCAAACATGGATTTACTACATAAAGTAAACAAACCCAATCATAACTGATCCATACATAGCCCTAGGTCTATCCTCTTCGCATCTCATGCAAAGATTAGATCTAGATCGTTGATCTAACATGATTAGAGATGAGGTATGACTTTGATCCCAATTGTTAGAAGTAGGTGAGTGTTAGACCCCGACCCAGACCAAGTCGATTAGTGTGTAATTAGTATGTGTTTAGTCCTAAGTGAGTTTAGTGGTCGTTGGGTTAGAAGTAATTGGTTTTAGTCGTGGACATAACTTTGGGAATTTTGAGAACGTTTAGTATTAGCCAGACACACTCAGGAAGGCCTGAGTGCGATTGTAAGCTTGGGAGGATCGTATCGGTTTCCGTGTAATTGTGATCTTGATTTCATTTGAATGATTTTTTCTATGTGTTACAACTTTCGTTTTAAGCACATTCATGTTTGAAGCCCAAAAACCCATGTTTTAGCCCAAAGAGGGTAAAATTGTCTTTTATGCACAAATCTGGACACAATTTTCGAGATCTAAGAACCATGTCAAAAATATACTTTTTGGAAACTAGATATTTCGAGGATCGTTTTATCCTTCTTCGTCGAAGTCATCCGAGGTCCCCAAGATCGTGTTTTGGTCACTTCAAGGTTCAGCTAGTTGGGGCCCATTGTCTTCACTTAATCTCCCCTCCCCCTCCCTTTTCATTCACTTTACCAAATCTCTGCAACTTTCTTAACCTAGGGCTAAAACCCCTCTTTCCTTCCATCTTCCTCACCTTGCATGATCTAGCTAGAGATCTCCAAATAGAATTCCAAGACCATCATCTTCTTCCTCTCCTTGCAAGCTTTCTATTGGTACAAATTTCTTGGAGTTTCTTGTGGGACAAGCTCTTCATTTTCGTCCTCCTCTCTTGTTTGACCCTCTCTAGGTAAGAGCTTCAAACCATGCTTTTCATAAAGTCTTTTAGTTCTCAAAGATCTTGTTTTCTATGTTACAAACCCTTTTGGTAAAGTGGGTTTCTTGTTTTCAAGATTGAGTGAGTTTTGTGTGGTTTTCTTGGGTTTTTGTAGTTCTTTGGATTGGCTTGAGTGAAGTGCTTGGAGAAGAGTGTTTAGCATTTGGGCAAGGCAAGTAATCTCTATAGGACCATTGTGCATGTGTATTTTAAGCTACATTGTTGTTTTAGAAATTTTGCATACAAATATGTTACAAGCTTCATGATCATATTTTCCTTGGATTGAATGTTTGTAATTAGGAAAAATGTGTGTTTTGTCCCTTGGAGAGCATGTAGGCTCAGGGAGTGCAAGTGGGATGAGAAACAAGAAGAAGGGAAGAAGGAAATGTGAAAATCTGAACTGAACTGCATTTCCCGTGCAGTTTCGGTCAGCCGTCGGTCGGCTGGCGGCTAGCCGAAATCCTCATTTCGGTTAACCGCGAGCTGACCGAGCTCGGCGGTTCCCTTTCCAGAAGCTGACATTCCGTCAGTGGATTACGGTTAGCTTGTCGGTTAGCAAGCGGCTAGCCGCCATACCCCATGTCGGCTAACCGCTGGCCAACCGCGCGTTGTTGGTTCCTTTTCCCGAGAGCTATATTTCAAACTGGATTTCCCGTGGTCAGCCCTACGGTCAGCTTACGGCTAACCGCCAAGTCTCAGTTCGGCTAACCGTAATCTAGCCGCAGTCAGTTTGGTTCCTTTTCCAGAGGGCTGTGTTAGACCTGGATTTCCAGCGGTCAGCTGGCGGCTAGCCGCCAGACCTTAGTTCAGCTAGTCGACACCTGACCGCGAGGTGACCGAATTTGACAAATTTCCTGTTTTGAAGAGCCTTTGCAAGAATGAGAAACTAGAACATGTTTAGGGGCCTTTAGCCTGATATTATGCACTCGAAACCCGAGATGTCCTTGAACTTCTGGGGCACCAATTCCGTTTTAATTCCAACATCTGGGCTTCGGCTGCACAATGATCAACCAAAGGTCCTTGCATGAGCTTGATATGCTTTGTATTCGTACTTTGGTTTCGATATAATGAATATCATCGTGTACTCGTTTTGAAGTTAAGTACAAGCTCGTTTTGAAGATGTGTTTCAAGAAAAAGGGGATCACTTCCTAAGCGTGTTATGCATATTAATTATGCCCTTGCTAGTCGTGTTCATCGTGTTTTGATAAGTGATTTCCCCCTTTTTATCTCGACATGTTTTGATAGTGTTTCGCGTGTTTTGTGCATTCATGAATTAAGCAACACCACTGAGCTTGGACTGCCCTTTCAGTTTGATCCACTGTCTGGGGGTCCTTAAACATGTGGACTGTCTGCAGACTGGTCGTGTATTTATTACACATTGTGCGTGTCCGGTTCCGCGGCCGGAATTCCCGTCTTTGTGGGAAATCGTGTCGTGCTTATATTATGTATATCGTGATTGTCGTGCGTGCTTGCTCTTTTCATTATATAAATGATAGAGAAAGGATGGGCTCTTTGTGGATGATAACTATTCATGATATATTATGTACTCATGCTAGTTTGTTTCAGTATTTCAGCTCAGTCAAATATTTCTGCAAATGTATCTCAGTTATTATAGTATTTCACATCAAGGATTTCTTATATGTTTCTAAAACGTTTATTGTTTCATGCTTGCACCTAAATTGATTACCTGTCAAACCGTTGTGTTTGACCCTTGTTTGTTGGTGCCCAGATACAGGAGACGTTACTTTTGAGGAGGAGCGCCAGGAGGAGGCTTGTGAGCCAACCCCTGTGAGAGAGTGGCAGCCCGACGATGTCATCTAGACGTCGGGCGGGTTCTTGAGTCTCGTCATCATTTTGTTGGGGTTTCCTTTAATTATTTTGGAGAAGTGTATTGGCCTCTGTTGGCCTCTTATGGGGTGTAATTAAATTTAAATTACTTTTCAGTCAGTCTTATAACTCGAACTATGTTGGGAATGCCAGTTTAACTTCTTCCTTTGATACTATGTCTTGTTACTACTTGTCATGGCACTTAAATAGTTTATTGGTGCTCATCTTGATGTGTTTTGCTACACGCTTCCGCATATTTGATCGTGTGAGTCAGATTCCGCGTGTCTTTGGGAATCCTCACCACGGAAACCTGTGGGAAAGTATATCTCCAAAATTTAATGTACACAAAAGCAACGTCGCGGGCTCGGGGGTCCCGTTCCGGGGTCGCGACAGTGAGCCTCGTGGATAGGTTTTCAAAACTTTTTGACCCACTTGACTCAGGGATCAACTATCCAGAAGGCCATAAACCATATCCAGGATGTAATCCCTCCATCTCATGAATTAAGTACAGCAATAAAACCTATCTAAAAGATAGAAATCAACAACTACATGCATAAAAAATAATCCACAATAAATAGAGAAGTAAATTATACCTTTGGAGCCCGGTAGTGCTTTAATGGAGGAGAAGACAATCAACTTGATCAAGAGCTCTTCTTAAAGCAATCAGAGATCTCTAAGACCTTGTTGTCTTCCACGCTATGACCCTCTATCAGATCTCTTTTCTCAAGAAGATGGGTGGGATCTCCAAGAGAAAACCCTACTAGAAACTCTAAGGAAACTAGAAGAGAGAGAGAGAAAGAGGAGAGATGTGCAACTTTTGCACAAGAGATGTTTTGGGCGTGAATACCAAGGATGGACGTCCAAGGGGGATTCTTCCCCTTTATATAGCATAAAAACTCCTCTTAAGACTCTCTTACTAATTGCATTAGAAGTCATACTTCCACAGAAATTAGTAGCTTACTATTACCACTATTAGAAGTCCCACTTCAAATAGAAATAGTAACTTTCTAATTCCTTCCTTTTAGAGTTCAAGTAAGATTAGTAACTTTCTAATATCTTGGGCTAGCGTGGGGACCACTAAGGATTCCTTAGAAAGTTGGCTCCAATTGGGACACGCAACCCCACATCTCATGTGCAATCCGGGCCCACAGTTAATTGCAAATAACACCACTATATAAATGCAATTGCACTCTAGTCTTAGGAATAAATTACAATGAAGATCCTAAACTTCCCAATTACCATAAGTAGGCCCCTCTATCATTATCCATGGATCAATTGGAATAAATCTGTCCCATCCAATCTTAGATCCACATCTTATTATCCTTGAGCCCCAATTAATCACAGTGATCATCAGTACCATCCAATTAACTCTTAATCGAGATGGGTGCGCACTTTCTAATGGTAAATCCATTAATTGGCACAAGGGGATAATATAGATAGATTCCATCTTGATCATTGTATGTTCCCACAGTCCTACTACCACATACCCAAGACACCGAGGTGTTGACCTACAATTGGCCTCACTCATTGGTGACTCAAAGCAAATAAATAGATAGAAACTTGAGTTCATCAATGTCTCAGGATTGAGAGCCTATTGCTAGGGAATTATGAGAGCAGTCCTTAAATCGAGACAATATTTCATAAGGTGCTTCTCATGGTCCTTCAATACATCTAATATACCAGCACTATGATCCAGAATCTTACATTCTGATGATCGAGACAAATCACACTATCTCATAGTGATCAAAGTGCTAGAACCTTATCAGATGAGATGCTCAGTCTCATCACTAGTTGTGAAGATATTTTTAAGTATAAGATTTGTGACACATGTCTCCCGTATGTGGATCTCATCCATATACATATATCACATCTAATATACTAATGAGACCCGATTCATCTCATGAACCATCATATCATATGTATTGGTCATGTGCATTAAGTAATAAAATATCATTCATCTCATTAAAGGAAAGCATGATTTTATTGATAAATAAAGAAATTAATCAATTTATTACATCAACTGATGGATTGAGTCCATACAATTTAACATAAACTTCCATAATACAATTTCAGATTTTATGCTCTTCTTGTGCAGTTCCATATGGGACGTCCAAGAGTAAGTGGGGACCTCTAGTGGATGCGCAACCCTTGCTTGGATTCCCTTATCTCTTGCTTCTTGATTTTATTTCCTTCTTGATCTTTATCTCCTTCTTGGATTAGATTTCTTCTTCCACAAGTTTGACTTTTCTAAGCTTCTTTAGATCCTCTTTCCATTCTTGAACAAATCTCTTTCTTGAATTTGAATTTGAATTCAAATCTTAGTGATGGAGAGAATCACAATTTTTGGCAACACATAGAAAGAAGAATTTTTCAAAATCTTGGAAACTTGCATGCTATGACAAAGTGGGGCCCCTCCTTGGGCGTGTACTCAGGTTCACACCCAAGGAAGGTGTGGTCCCTACTCAATTCCATTTCAATGCGGTTTCCATTTCTTGATTTCTCCTATAAATTGAAAGAGGCAATTCTAACATTAATAATTATGAACCATGTATAGGACCCTACATGCCTAGTGATGCACAAAAATGACCTACTTTCCAAAAATATCACATGGTGTTAAAAATTTGCAAGATAGGGAGTTCTGCATCTTCTGTCATAGAGTGCCTCGAAAGGTGTCGTACCGATGTTAGAGTGGTAGCTATTGTTATAAGCGAACTCACAAAGAGGTAAGTACTCATCGCACTAGACCTTGAAATCTAGTACACAAGCACGTAACATGTCTTCAAGAGTCTATATCGTCTGTTATGACTGACCATCGGTTTGTGGATGATATGCTGTGCTGAATTGGAGTTTGGTACCCATGGACTCAGGAAGAGTTTTCCAAAACCTTGAAACAAATCTACTATCTCTGTCTGAAGTGATGGAGACGGGCTGACCATGCTTACTAACAATCTCATCAATAAATAATTTTGCAAGTGGTGCCATATGCATCATATTCCCTATCTTCATCGGAATGAAATGAGCAGACTTCGTAAGACGATCCACAATAATTCAAATTGCATTATTCCCCTTCTTGGTATTTGGCAAACTGGAGACGAAATCCATAGTGATGTGCTCCCATTTCCACTCCGGAATCTCCAACGATTGTAGCAAACCTGGGGGTTTCTGATGTTCTGCCTTAATTAATTAGCATGTCAGACAACAAGATACAAAAGTTGTTATCTCTCTTTTCATGTTGTTCCACCAAAATCTATTCTTCAAATTGTGGTACATCTTCGTGTTAACTGGATGCATGGAATATTTTGTATTGTGAGCTTCAGTCATTATCTCATCCTTTAAATAATCAACATTAGGCACACACAACCGATCACGAAAATACAATATCCCGTTCACCATCTTGAAGTCTGGATGTTCTGCGATATGCTCTGCTATCCTTGCCAAGCCCGGGTCTTGCAACTGACTTTCCTTGATCTTCTGGATGAAGGTAGGTTCTGATACAATCATATTTGCTAACATTACACCTTGCGTTAGTGGTTGCACTCCCACACCTAACTCTTCAAACTTATGAAAAATATTGACTCCTCTTAGGCTGGCCATGGTCACTGATTTTCTGCTCAATGCATCAGCTACTACGTTCACCTTGCTCGGATGATACTTGATTGGAAAGTCATGATTTTTTATGTATTTCATCCACCTTCTCTGCCTCATTTTAAATCTTTCTGTGAGAACAAGTATTGCAAACTTCGATGGTCAGAAAGAACTTCGAATTTCTCTCCATAGAGGTAATGTGTCCACATTTTTAAAGAAAAAACAACCGTTGCCAATTCCAAGTCATGAGTTGCATAGTTCCTCTCATGATCCTTCAACTACCTTGAGCCATAAGCGATCACTTTGCCATCTTGCATCAATACACAACCCAGTCCTACATTCAATGCATCTGTATAAACAATAAATCCGTCGTTGCCCGATGGTAATGTGAGGATTGGAGCTGTGGTTAATCTTCTTTTTAGCTCTTGGAAACTTCCTACACACTATTCAGTCCAAACAAATGGGATGTTCTTCCTGGTCAATTTTGTCAACGGTGCCACAATGGATGAAAAACCTTGGACAAATCTTCAATAGTAGCCTGCTAACCCCAAAAAGCTTCTAATTTCAGTCACACATCTTGGTCTCTTCCAATTAACAACCGCTTCTATCTTGGCTGGATCAACTGCTAAACCTTCTTTGGCGATGATGTGGCCTAAAAAGGCAACTTGTTGTAACCAGAATTAACACTTACTAAGCTTTGCGTAAAGCTGGTTATCCCTCAAAAGATGTAATGATGTCCTCAAGTGTTCTTCATGATCCTCCTTACTCTTAGAATACACGAGAACATCGTCAATGAACACCACCGTTGAGTGATCCAAGTACTGTGCAAAGACTTTGTTCATAAGGGCCATAAATATTGCGGGTGCATTCGTCAAGCCAAAGGGCATCACTAGAAACTCATTATGCCCATATCTTGTTCTCAAAGTTGTTTTCTGTATATCCGAGTCTCTAACTCTCAATTGATGGTACCCGAACCTCAAATCTATCTAGGAAAAATAAGTTGCTCCTTACAATTGGTCAAACAATTCATCTATTCTTGGCTATGGATACTTGTTCTTGACGGTCACATGGTTCAGTCTTCTGTAGTCAATGCACATTCTCAAGCTTCCATCTTTCTTTTTCACAAATAAAACCGGCGCTCCCCAAGGTGAAACACTTGGCCTAATGAAGCCTTTGCTCAACAATTCTTGCAAATGAAGTTTTAATTCACCTAATTTAGCTGGATCCATTCTATATGGTGTGATAGAAATCAGAGCTCTCCCTGGAAGAAGCTCAATTGTGAACTCAACTTCTCTGATTGGAGCAATCTCGGGATTTCTTCTGGAAAAACATCCAAAAATTCGCACACAACGGGGATTTCCTCCACCCCTTTAGATTGTTTATCCTCCGTGATAAACGCAATAAATGCCTCACACCCACTATGTACTAGGTTGCTTGCCTTCAACGCTGAAATGAATCTTGCTTGGGTTTTCTTCTTGTTTCCCTGAAACATCAAATCTGTGTGTGCTCCTGCCTTGGTTTCTTGGTATGGTGCTGCCTCTGATTTTGCTGCTGGTAGTGCTGCTTCCTGTCTTGAATGATCATGTTGTTTATATCTTCAAATTTATATGCCCGTTTGACAGCTTCATCATAGGTAGCTGGTGGAACTACCCCTATGGCATCTCTCATGATGATTGGACTCAATCCTTCCAAGAATTTGGTTATCTTCTTCTGCTCGGTGTCAAGAAGCTCGGTAGCATATCTTCCTAGCCTCTCAAACTTGGTGACATACTCTAGAACGGTCATGTTGTCTTGCTTGAGCTGCTGGAACTCAATAGATTTCTGTCTTTTGACATGGGAAGGGATGTACTTGTCTGTAAACTGAGTCTTGAACGCTGCCCATGCTTCATCATTAGGCATTGCCTGATACGGGTCTTTGAGCGTCTGCCACCATTGGTCTGCAAGCCCGTAGAACAACGAAGTTGTGAGATTGACCTTCTGTCTTCCTGTGCATGAAAAGATATCAAATATTTTCTCAGTGTTTTGAAAGTCCAGAACCGAACCCTAGAGGGGGGGGGGTGAATAGGGTACACTCAATTCCAATGCCCAATTCTTCTTTAAACCAATATCAATTATGTTTTGATAGTTCATTAACTTGATTACTGATGAAAGGTCTAAAACCAAGTAAAGAACCAATGAATACATTCAAAGTTGACATTGATAAGAAAAGAATAAATTTAAGTGCATCATCCACACAATCACCATAACAAGGAAATTTATAGTGGTTCGGCCAATCATGCCTACATCCACTCCCGGTACTTCTACCGGTGTTCCACTATCTATTTTAAGGTTTAGGCTAACCTCCAACCTTACAACCACAAATGCTTTTTACTCAATGCTAAGCATTAACCTATACAATCTCATATGCTTTTCAATAGGCTAAGCATAAACCTTTACAACAAGTTTTTTAATCTCAAAAACTATGCCTAAACTAGCATATAATGAGATACAAGTGAATGCAATTAAATACCTCTAAACATAGGCTGATATGAAAGTTGTAAACAAACTAAGACATGCATGATAAATGCAAAGATCAATAAATGATACATATGCCTTAAAACTACTTCTATCTCTCTTGAAATTCAATGCTCATAAATGATGTAAATGAGAGATAGATTAACTACACATGTCTTTTGAAATAATGAACAAACTTGTTTTTAGAAAGTTTAAAATGAAACTAGCAAGTTGGAAAGAAACATTAAATGTCTAAACATGTGAGATTACTTATCAAATGTTGAAGTTAAAATGATAAACAAATTTTAAAATCAAAGCATGTTTAAACACTCAACATTTGAACACTTTGAATACTTTAATCATGCCATTTGAAGAAATCAAAGATTTGAAAGCAAGCATGAATAAAATAAGATAAGAGGAGCAAACCCAATGAAGAATCAAAGGTTTGTCATGATGATTTGCCCTCCTAGCTTTTCTCTAGCTTAGCATGAATGTCCCATCTTCCTTGGCCCTCAAAAGTCTCAAAAGTGTTGGCACAAAAACCAAGGAAGAATCCTTTTTATAAGAAAATTTGTCTCCAACGGATCTATTGTCGGTCAACCGACATACAGGGTTCGGTCGACCGAGCCCCAACGGTCATATTACAACGGCTATATGTTTTGAAAATCCCGGGCCGTTGTAAAGGTGTCAGTTCACCGAACAGTAGTTCGATCGACCGACAAGCTGACCGTCATTCCCTGATACACAAATTTTACATTCTGGAACCGGAACCGACAGCTGACCGACAATAGTTCAGCTGACCGAACTTACCCAATTTTTAAAAGACTTGAAAAAAGATTTTAAGAGGGAAGTTTGGCCTTGGAGAACTAAAAACTAACATGATTGGTAAAAAGAGTTTTCTTTCAATATAAAATAGCAAATCAAAACATGTATGAGTAAAAACCTTTGATGCTAAAAAAAGTAAGAAGATTCCAATAAAGAAGTATGAGAGATCAAGCTTATGAAAATGCATGTATCCAATCTAATTGCAAACTAATGAAAACCCGAACATGTTTGTCAACTAGTCATCTGCTGCTAATGGGTCTTCATGGCCTGAGAATTCCTTGGGTGCTCTTTTCCCAAACCTTTCAAACAACACATTTGGGTCATGATCCCTATTGTGGATAACAATATTTGGACCCTATGGTTGCATAGGTGGAGCTTGAGGCCTATTATGTAGAACATCCAAGAGTTGCCTCTGGACTTGAGTCGTTTCCTCGTCCTTTTTAGCCATTTGTTCTTGAAATCTTGCTTGAGTTTCATTTGCTTGCCTCTGCTGTTCTAACATGACTTGCATGAGTTCTTGAAACTGAGTAGTTGTGGGTGTATTGGCTAGATCTGTCTCATTCTAATTACTACCCGAAGCACATGGTTTGGAACTTTTCTTAGAGGCATGATGCTGTAAATCAAAGTGTTAGTACACAATAAATCAAGTTGGATGGTCTCCTAGGCCCACATTAAAGAATCTAACGAACTCACGAATCCTCACCATGCTCATAAGATTTTCTAGTTTCTTTTAAGTGCCTGAAACAAGTCCCGCTTTGATACCAATACTGTCACGACCCCGGACCGAGGACCGAGACCGGACCCATGACGTGCAGTGTTGATTTGAAATTTCCCACAGGTTCCCGTGGTAAGGATCCCGAGACACGAGGACTAACTCACACGTTCAAGTTTGCGGAAGCGTGTAGCAAATCACATCACTAACAAGTATAAATAATAATTCAAATGCATGAGTAAAATAGCATCAAGACCAAGATATCAGAAGAGGGAATTATAACATAACATTCCCATCATGATTCAAGTTATAAAGTTAATACAAGATTAAGTTAAGTTTTGTTACAATCCATAAGAGGCCAACAAAGGCCAATACAATTCCCAAACAAAATCACAAGAACCCAAGACAAAATGAAGTGAAACTCAAGATCCCACCCGACGTCTAGTTGACATTGTCGGGCTGCCACTCTCGAACTGGGGGTGGCTCAACAGCCTCCTCCTGACGCTCCTCCTCAAAGGCAACATCACCTGCACCTGGGCACCAAAATAACAAACATCAAACACGACGGTTTGGCAGGTAATCAATTTAGGTATGAGCATTGAACAATTGAAGTTTAAAGATACATACTAAAACAATTTGTTGAATTTAAAACAATTACTTAACTGAGGTGCATTTCGAAAATACGAAACAAGCTAACATGAATACTTATATATCATGAATAGTAAATCCACAAAGTGCCCATCATTTCTCTATCATATATATTGAAAAGAGTAAGCACGCACGAATAGCACGACACGGAAAACATGATTGCCATGCCACACAAAGGTAGACGGGGATTTTTCCGGCCACGGAATTGGACACGCACGATGTGTAATAGAATACACGACCAATCTGCAAATAGTCCATATGTTTAAGGACCCTCGGACAGTGCATCAGGCTGAAAGGGCAGTCCAAGCTCAGTGGTGTTCACTTAAGTTCATGAATGCACAAAACACGTGATACACATTCTAAACAAGTCAAAATAAAGGGGGAATTCACTTATCAAAAAGAGACAAGACACGGCTAGCAAAAGATATAAATTGTATGCATAACAAGCTTACGAAGTGATCCCCTTTTTATCCTTGAAATAAATCTTCAAACGAGCTTATTCTTGACATTCCAAAATGAGTGTATGATGGTACTTATTGTACCAAAACTAAAGTTTGAACACGAAGTCTATCAAGTTTATGCTAAGACCTCTCATTGACCATCATGTAATTGAAACCCAAATGTCGGTAAAATAAACAGATTTGGTGTCCCCGAAGTTAGGATACATTTCGGATTTCCAATTGCACAATGTCAAGCTAAAGCCCTTAACGTAATCTAGTTTTCACATCCCAAGAACCTTCGAAAGAAAACAAAACTCCATCCTAGAATCAGCCCAGGTCCACTCTAGCGGGTATCCGTCCGCTCGAGCGAGCTGCTCCAGAAAGTTGTTCGCTCGAGCAGACACAAGCTCACTCGAGCGGGCAGAGTTTCTGCCTGCAGTCTCGCTAAACAAAGGCCATGTGAGCTTGAGCTGCCTGACGCGCACACCTGGTCCGAGGTCACTCGAACGGACAGGCTATTGCCTATGCTCGCTAAGTGCAGAAATGCACTTTTTCAATCCAATTTTTTCTTATTCTCTTCTTCCCTTCTTATCATAATTGAATCACCTGCACTTCCCTAAGCCTCCATGCTCTCCAAGGGTTCATTCCACACATTTTTAAACCATTCAATCCACAACTAATCCAATAATTTCCATTTAAAACCTAAAAATCATTTCATAAGCTAAACAAGACATATACTTATAATCCAAAAAGAGAGTTTTGAGAAATCATTGGCATCAACACTTGTAAGGAATTGGAACTAACAAGTGAAAGTCTAAAACCACAAAAATTAAAAGTCTTAACAACACAGTTGGATGCACTTTGAAAATAAAGATGCAATTTATACATGCATGTAATCATAAGCCTATAGAGATTACTTGCCTTTGCCCAAATGCTACACAACCTTTCCTCGAGCACTTCTACTCAAGGGCTGAGTCAAACACTACAAAAACCCCATGAAAACCATTCAAAAACTCAACCAAATTTGAAAACAAGAGCACATTTCCACAATGGGTTTGCATGCTATAAAAACAAGTTCCTTTGGAGCCAAAAGGACTCCATTGAAGAGATGGGTTGGAGCTCTAACCTAGAGATGTCCAAACAAGAAGCAAGGAAGAAGATGGAGGGGTTTTCCAGCTAGAAACTTCAAGAAAATTGTATCAATGAGAAGCTTGGGATGAGAGGAAGAGAATGGTGGTCTTAGAATTTCATTTGGAAGTCTCTAGC
The DNA here is from genome assembly GCA_038049695.1 of Cinnamomum chago. NCBI lineage: Eukaryota > Viridiplantae > Streptophyta > Magnoliopsida > Laurales > Lauraceae > Cinnamomum > Cinnamomum chago. The sequence goes on from CP142456.1 coordinate 32,201,554, forward strand.
TAAGGCATGCAAGAGGAGAAAGGTAGGAGAAAGGTGGCTCTCTCTCTTGACTGGTTTTCTAAGCTCAAAAATGGTGAAGTACTGGTTGCAAACATAGAGGAGGGAGAAGAAGTTTAAGTGTTAAGTGAAAAGTGGGCCCCAAGAGGTCTGAAACTTGAAATGGCTAAAACATAGTTAGGAGAGGGCTTGGACCGTACGGCTATTCCTAGGACCGGGAGCTAAGATCCCCCTAGAGCCGGACTTTGGGTATTCGTAGTCAGCTAGGACGTCACTTATACCCTCGTGAGATGTTTAGGACATCGACGGAGTCTCCTCATGCTTGACATTGCATTTCATGGATGGTTATTCCTGGTTATTTTGTTAAGACTTACACTGTTACTTGACTCTCGTATTACTCATGCTTTATGCATAGCTTGTACCTTGTTATCTTATAATCATGAACTTATCTTTATTCTCATTTGGAAAATGTTATGAATAATGTATATTGCTTATTTTCTTGCCAACATGTTGTTGATCCTTTATTCCATGGTGTGCAGAGGACACCTTCTACTATTACACCGACCCGGATGCCGAGGCAATCCCAGAGGATCCTCAACCAGGGGAGGAAGGCGAGGTACGAGAGTGAGGTGCCGATGAAGTAGTTTAGCGTCGTCACTCCCGGCACTAGTGCGCGTTACACGGGGATATATTCTATCGTGCCACCTCATTTCATCTTTTGGTTTAGATCTTTTGGACTTGTCTATCTTAGCACTGTATATCTTTTGTACCAGGACCTAGGTTTTTGGGATGGTCCCGATGTTTATAAACTTCATATGTATTATCTCTTGAAACTTAAACATATATATAATGGGATGAATACCGTACTTGCTTTGATATTCCTACAGGTTTTATGTTGTGTTTACCGGAAAAGTCCCGTTGATTATTTTTTAATGAGGCTCAACTACACAATCCTCACAACGGATTTCGATCCTTGGGTATTAAGGGGAATTTTTTTTAATTATCCCTAAATTTCACACCTCGGATCCGAGTTTAATCTCTAATCGGGTTAAGGGCGTGACAAATCATCTACCAAGGTTCGACATCTGCAACTGGAGATGGAAGAATTGTAATAGGAGAAGGTGGGACAGCCTGAAAGCCTGGAGGCTTATCTCCAGCAGCCCCTTTTTGTGAAACACCCCTTTTTGCTCTTCTTAGGAGCTGGGTTGATAACTGTAGGCACTCGGGAAGCCAAGGCTTTTTTTCCCCCTCTTTTTGCCCTTACCCGCGAAAGTGGTGGTGTCCCCATCAATTGCCTCAAGAGACTTGACAGTACCTAAGATCGGAGGTTGTGAATTGTCAGGCCTCTTCTTTCCGACCATAGTAGAATGGTTCTCGATTCTATATTTATAACAATTGTAAGGTACACAATAGTCGATACCATCTTCATAGAGGCCAATTTTCCACTCGGAAGTGCCGGGGACATTTGTGTCCAAATGATCACGATCGATAGAACCGTCGGCGTTTAACTCTGGAATAACTCCCCCCTCCACAAATGTAGGAATTATCGGAGTCTAATGAAACCCAAAGTAATGTCATGTTTGAACAGATGACCTATTTTGTTCCATATTTATAGATGCTTACAATCTCCGGATTTTGTTTTAACGAATTCAAACAATTCAATTTCCACCCTAGAGATCACATGGGAAATCGCAGATTGATCTACCAGTTCCGTTCTTTCACATCCATCGGATCCACCATTGTATGAATACAACCTTTAGATCTGATCCACTAGGTTGTCTATCCCATCATATTCTAATGTCCCCTTGATTTAAAAAAATATATATATAGTTCTTTGCCTCAAATTCCTTTGAAATTTAAATATTTGAGAGTAAGAAACATACCCACACTAAAGTGTAAGACCTTGACGATAGATATAAAGTTTGAAACACATTAATCAGTTAATTTTCCTCACCATGGTCAACACTTTTATAATCGATCTGATCAACCCAATTGTCGTTCAAGGACCCATCAGGCAATTAACAATACAACATGCATAATAGGTTATTCATCCGAGATCTAGTGGCTTTATCAAATTTTACCACTAACAAGAGGTCATACATCTCTTGTACTTTTGGATTGTGCTCACATAATTTTGATGAAATCCTTGATCCCAAGATCCGCACATCGAATATTTATCTGATCACTCATTATACCTCTATTGTTAGGGTTTTCGTAGATTGCAATTTGATGGATGCATTAACATTTTAGCATCATTTGATTTACACACATATGCATTGATTTAGAAAATCTTGAAATCTTGATTTATACATGCATTGGTTTTTAGACTTGAAGAAATATTGATTTATGCATGTTTTGTTTTTAATCTTGGATGCATTTTTTTTTTAAAAAGAAGTTTTAGAAATCAAGCAAGCCTATGTTTTTAAATCTTTCAAATCTTTTTAGGCTTTTTATGTTTCATGTTTTCAAACCACTTAGTTTTATTTAAAACATGTTTCCAAGCTTGATTTAATGGCCCAAAAGTTCCCTCAAGAAAATACTTTGAAATATGCAATTTTTGGGAATTTTGGTCCCAGGCCTGACCTGCAGTGTGCCAGGTCGACCGGGCCAGCAGTGTGCTAGGTCGACCGGGGAAGGCCAGGTCGACCGGGTAAAGAGCCGTTGGCTCCTGAAATGGCAGTTTTATGACCGTTGTGAAGGTCAGGTCGACCCGGGGGTCATGGGGTCGACCGGGGACTAGCAGTTGGGCTGTTTTGGGCTATAAAATGAACTTCATTCCTTTGCCAATGTTGGAGATTTTTAAGCCTTCTTTGAGGTGTTTGGAGACAAGACAAAGGGGATGAACTAAAAGAGACCAAGGGGTCAATTGGAAAGCTAAAGCTTGGAATTAATGAAGTTAGATCTCTAAGTAAGCTTTACCTTTCTTAATCATATGTTATATGCTTTGTTTAAATTATTGGTAAATGATGTGTTGAATCCTTTCTTCTCTTAATCTTTGATTTATGTTGGATTGGATTCTTCACCCTTGATTTCAAACCAAGTTGTTTTAAAATCTTCTTTAATCATGCTTAGCTAAAATCTTTGATTTCTTTTAAAGCATGATTGATTTTCTTGGTTGAATCTTTATTTGTTGTTTTCATTCATTTAAACTTTAATTAAATTAATTTGGTTTTGAAAACAACATTGCACATGCATCACATGTTCTAAGTTAACAAATTTCATACAACTTGTGAGCTCTTGATTTTCATGTCATTAACAAGTTGATATTCATACATGTGATTTGCATTAAACTTCAATCAAATCTTTTATGTACCTTAAACTTTGAAATGCTTTGAGCATATACTTATTGAATCTTCTTTTTAAACTTGATTGAAGTTATCACACACACACACACACACACACACATCATGAGCATACACATTTGCATTCATATAGTGTTTTATTGAGTTGGTTTTTCACTTTCATATCCGCCTATTTTAGAGGCATTTTAATTGAGCTTAAATTGTATCTCAATTGTATCTCTTAGAGTGTTCTTTTGTGAAGACACCTTCTTAGAGAAACCCTGCATTTGTAAAGGTTATTGCTTAGCCTAAGAAAAGCATTGTGTAAAGGTTATTGCTTAGCCTAGAAAAGCATCTTGTAAAGGTTGTTGTTTAGCCTAGAAAAACAACATTGTAAAGGTTATTGCTTAGCCTATTGAAAAGCATAGATAGTGGAAATCCGGTGGGGTGATTGGATCACAAGCCGGTAGTGGACGTAGGCATTGAGGCTGAACCACTATAAACCTTTGTGTTGTGGTGTATGCTTGTGGTGATTGTTTATATTAGCTTCCGCATCTTGTTTGATTAATCATCACTTGTGACTAGTTTATGTTAAGAAGTTAAAATTTGTCATAATTGGTCACATTTTGTAGCTCAGCCTATTAACACCCCCCCCCCTCTAGGGTTAGGATCCCAGGACTTTCAATTGGTATCAGAGCCTCGTGCTCTATTTTAGGATCAAGTGTTTTGGAACTCTTGATTAGGTGTAAAAACCTAGAGTCAAAACCCTAGTATTGTGCTTTCATGAAAATCATTAGAATGGATTCCACTATGATAGATAGTTTAGATTCTTGTGTAGATTTTCCTAGACCCCTCATTCTTCCTTCTATTGGAGATTCAAACTCTCAAATTAATGAATCTCAATTTGATTTAAAAGAAGAAGAAAATGATTATAATGAAGATGACCTTCAACAAGCCTATGAGGAATTATATGCATTGTCCCTAGAGCTTGTTAAGAAAAATAAAAAATTAAAAGAAGAATCTAAAAATCTAAACAAAGAATTAGTTTCTTCAAAAGATGAACTTAGAGAGAAAGAAGAAGTAATAAATGTTAGGGATTTTGTATTTGCAATTTGATGGATGCATTAACATATTCATATCATTTGAATTTACACTCATGCATTGTTTTAGAATATCTTGAAATCTGGTTTTATACATGCATTGCTTTTAAGAATTGTAAAAGTTTTGTTTTATGCATGATTTGTCTTTTTATCTTGGATGCATTTGTTTTAGAAAAGAGTTTTCAAGAAATCAAGCAAGCCTTTGTTTTAAAAGTTTTGAATCTTTTTAGGCTTTTTATGGTCATGTTTTAAAAACTATTAGAATCTTTAAAACATGTTTTTCCAGCTTGATTTAGTGGCCAAAAGGTCCCCCAAAGAAATTCCTTCAAAATATGCAAAGTTGGAATTTTTGCAAAAAGGGGGTGTCTCGGCAGTGTCGCCGGTCGACCGAGACCTGTGTCCCGGTCGACCGGGAACACTGTCGGTCGAGTGTGCAGATTCTGAACTGAAATCTGCCAACGGTCAGAAATATGACCGTTATGCCTTCCCGGTCGACCGAGACCTGTTTGCCGGTCGATCGAGGACTAGCCGTTGGGCATTTTTGGCTATAAAAATGAGTTCTTTCCTTTGTCCAAAGTTGGAGATTTTTAAGCCTTCTTTGAGGAGCTTTGAGTCAAGACAAAGGGGAGGAACTAAGAGAGACCAAAGGGGTCATTAAGTGAAGCTTAAGCTTGGATCAACTAAGTTATATCTCCAAGTAAGTTTTACTTTTAATTAATCATTTGTTATGTGCTTTATTTGAAACTTTGGAAAATGATTTCAAGCATGATAACAATGATGTGTTGAATCCATTCTACTCTTCATCTTTGATATTCAAGATTGGATTCATCACTTTGATTTCAACCTAAGTTTTGTTTTAAACTTTCTTAATCATGCTTAGCCTAAATCTTTGATTTCTTTTATTGCATGATTATTTCACTTGGTTGAAACTTCCCTTGTTGTTTTCATTCATTTAATCTTTAGTCAAATTAGTTTTGAAAACAACATTGCACATGCATCACTTGATTAGGCTTAAACACTTTCATACAACTTGTGATCTTTAGATTTTCATATAATTCACAAGTGTGTAATTGTTCAAGTGATTTGCATAGAACTTCAATCATATCTTTTTGTGCCTTAAACTTTCAAATTGCATTAAGCATAAATTGATTGAGCTTACTTTTAAACTTGATTGAAGTTTTCACACACACACTTCATAAGCATACATCTTTGCATTTCTTTGAGTGTTTGTGTGAGTTAGTTTTCATTTTTCATATCCGCCTATTTAGAGGCAAATTAATTTGAGCTTAAATTGTATTTCTTAGAGTGATCTTTTGTGAAGACACCATCTTAGAGAAATCTTTATTTGTTAAGGTTATTGCTTAGCCTAAGAAAAGCATCTTGTAAGGTTATTGCTTAGCCTAAGAAAAGCATCTTGTAAAGGTTATTGCTTAGCCTATAAAAGCACATTGAGAGGTTGTTGTTTAGCCTAGAAAAACAACATTGTAAAGGTTATTGCTTAGCCTAGTAAAAAGCATAAATAGTGGAAATCCGGTGGGGTGATTGGATCACAAGCCGGTAGTGGACGTAGGCATTGAGGCCGAACCACTATAAACCTTGGTGTTGTGGTGCTTGCATTTGTGATGATTGTTTTATTAGCTTCCGCATTTTGATTGAGTTATCATCACATGTGACTAGTTTATTTTAAGAAGTTAAAATTGGTCTAAATTGGTCACAATTGTAGCTCACCCTATTCACCCCCCCCCCCCCCCCCCCCCCCTCCTCTAGGGTTAGGATCCCAAGGACTTTCAATAAATTGTGTAGACTCTAAGTTTATGATCTCTTTGCATAACCTATATATTGTACAAGATGAACTAAAAGAATTAAAGATGGATTGTGATAATATCAATAAGGAAAATTTAAATCTAAGAGATCAATTAAAAAGGCAAGATGAAGACATTAACAATTTAGAATCCAAGTTAACCATTTCTAAGGAAAATTTATCTAATTCTCAAAATAAGATAAAAACTCTAGAACTTGGATCTAATGTTATTAATGAACTTAAGTTTGATTTAAAACTTGCCCATGAAGAACTAATCAAATATAAGGAAATTGAAATTGAACTATTAAAAGTTAAAAATGAAAATTCAATCCTTATAACCAAAGTCACTCAACTTGAAGGATACAAACAAAAGTATGAGTGCAAGTTTACCTGAGGTGAAGAGAGATTTGAAAAATTATTTAAATTGGGTAAATCTCAAAGAGATAGGACGGGTCTTGGATTTGATAGGAATATTTTACATGACCCTAAATTCACCATCACTTTTGTGAAAAGTGAGTCCTCATTCTCTAGCACTCACCCTCCTTTGCCCAAAACTAAATGTATTTATTGTGGCATTGAATGGCATTTTAGGTTTGAGTGCAAACTAAGAAGAAGCCATGTGTCTAAACCCATCTTTGAACCCAAAAAGGTAGAATCTAAATCTATGAAGGGTAAGACACTAAAAAACAAAGAAGACTCCAAAAAGATTAAACAAGTTAAATCAATTAAAATGGAGTCTACTAAAATAGATTCTAAAAAGTTTAAACAAGTTAAACCAAGTATAAAAGAATCTATAAACAAAAAGCTTCTCAACCTATCTCCCTTATATCAACCCATGAAAGAACTTTTGAAGAAAGTAACAAAGTTAAATTTAAAATTCAAAAGTCAAATAAAGGGAGAATATAAGAAGAAAAGAAAAATGAACAAATCCCTTAAGAAACAAACTCACCAACTTCAAAAGACTAATCACCAATCTAAGCTAAATATAGTCAAATCAAAATATCTTGGTGATAAGTTCAAATTAAAAATTTATCAAGTCAAATCTCCTATAGTTGGTGGGACTTCCAAATTAGACTTCAAAGATCAACCCTCTCAAGACCTTAGGTGGATTCCTAAAGTTAGATACTTAGACAAACCTTAAGGCCTTGAACCTCTTTGACCAACCTATCCTTTATAGTTAAATCATATTGTTGGTCATGTTACATTTGCATTTTGTTCTTTCTTAGTTATATTTCTTAAAATGCATTGTTTCTTTATGATCAATTGATTTTGTCTTCATGTACTTCTCTAGTTACATTTCATGGTTTTCAAAATCATTTGATTATAAATTCATCATGTTAGATTTGTTTTTTGCTCACATTTAGTTATATGACTTGCATTGCATTTCTTTATTTGATCAATTGATTGTGATTTCAAAAGCTTTCTATGCTAGATTATTCATGATCAATTGTTGTTGCAGAATCATTTGTGTAGATGTCATGGTAAGATTATTTGAGGAAATGATATGAATCAATTTAAGTTTTCCATGGATTTCTAAGTTATACTTTAATATGGAAAATCATTGTTTTGAAAAATCAACTTGTATGTGTTTCAATTAAGTTATATCTTTTAAAATACAATGTTGAAAATTGTTCTTCAAAGTCATTCTTTTTATGCTTATTGTTGGATTTTGTTTATTGAAATGATTTGAAGATTGTATGAATGGAAATGCTCTAAAACATCATTAGTTATAATCATCAAAGCATGTTCCATGTTCTCATTTCCTTTCCTTTTGGTTTCATCATCTTAGAAATGGAAATGAATGTTGTTTGCATGTTTCCTTATTTGTTTACATTCTTTTTATATGCAAATGACAATTGGTTCCATGTATGGTTTTGATATTAGTTATATTTGTAGAAACCATACTAGAACTCAAATCCATCCTCTATGCCTTCTAGTCATTTCTTTTTAGGATGGTTATGATGTTGATTCATGTATATTCTCTTAGTGATGTCATCCTTATACATGTTTCAATTTCATAGTAGTGTTCTTGATCATATGAAACTCTTTGAAATCCATTCATCGTATTTCTATATGTTTGATGGATATCTTAGATATTGAATTCATATGATTTTGACACTTTGAAAATTGCATGCATTACCAAGTAATATCTTTTTGCATTGCAATTTATCTTGTTCATCACTATGCTCAATAGTTATATCATTTAAAGTGATGAATAATCATTTATGATGCTTGATGGAATTTTGTGTTTGTCACATCCTTGCTTTTAATCATGTTGTCATATTCAATTGGTTTCATTTGGTATAATTTTCCATTGATTTCATATCCAATTGATGTCTTATCTTGTGTATGTGATAGACCTTGTGTACATTGGATTGAACTTGATAGTTACATGTTTTCATTCCATGTCGCATTCCATTAGCATCATAATTTTCATGTTTGCCACCTCCCCTGCTCATATAGGTATATCTCATGACCACCATGTTTATGTATTCATAATTTTGGTTGGTTATTAGTTGAGGTTGGCTTCATGTTTGAATTTCATTTCACTCACCTTGCACATTAATAGTCATATTTATTGATTGAATGAAATGATCTCAAAACTTTCATAGCATATGATTTTCATAGTTAAATTGATTGTTGATATGTTTAGTAAACCCCATAATATCATGGATAGCTCTAATTTGGATTTATCTTAATAGTTATATTCTTTATAACTCCATTTTAGAGTGATTGATGTTATAGTCTTATCATTGAATCTCAATTGGTATTCTTTGTTTTTTCAATTGGTATCCATGATCGCTTTTCGCCTTGACCTTGCTCTCTTTTGGTAATTTGATCATATTGTGCTTTATAGTTAAACATTTCTAATCCTTTCCTTGAAGTTGACCCTCAATTGGTAAAACCATCTTCTTCTTGAACCAAATAGTTTTATCTTTGTCAAAAGTTTGACAAAAGGAGAGAATGGATTGAGGGGGAGTGTAAACCTTCATAGGAAGTATTAGTTTTGATCAAATTGACCATTGGATTGACTTTGAACCCTTAGAGACTAAATCCATACATGATAACCTGTTATGTGTTTCATTTTCGATTTCTTTTGTTAACAGGTGCTACTAAAGGTATTTTCCTTATTTCATGTGTGTAGGTACCTTTGCAATTTAATGTCAAAGGGGGAGGAGAGAGCATTCAAGTTCTCTAAAGGGGAAGAGAATGTCCAAGCTTCCTAAGGGGAGATATTGTATGATCTTCTACAGGGGGAGAGAATGCATATCTTGCCAAAGGGAGAGAGAGTCATGGTCAAAGGGGGAGAGCTAATAGAAGAAAGAAAGCTTGGAGCTAAAGAAGATGCTTGGCCATAGAGAGGAAGATGAAAAGAAAGCTTGAAGATTGATCAAGCACCAAGCATCAAAAAGAATGAAGAAAAGGAACCAAGAGCCCAAGCTAAGAGAAGAAGCATCCAAGAGATTTCAAAACTTGTCCAGCTTAAGGGGAGCTGAAGACTTAGTGTGTATATTCAATGGTGAGTGAGTTGCAATCAAATTGCAAAGGGGGAGATTGTTAGGGTTTTCATAGATTGCAATTTGATGGATGCATTAACATTTTAGCATCATTTGATTTACACACATATGCATTGATTTAGAAAATCTTGAAATCTTGATTTATACATGCATTGGTTTTTAGACTTTGTAAGACCCCGACCCGAGTGAACCCGATTAGTGCTAATTAAGTTGCGTGTTAGTGCTAAGCTTGATTAGTGTTTTTGGTCTAGTTGGGTTTGGAATAGCCTTGATTCTAGTTGTGGGCTTTTTGGAGTGATTGATAGCTTGTGGGGCCCTTTGGGGGTTCCCTTTTCGGCTTTGCATTTTCTTGTGAAATTTTCCCGACGTGTTTTGAATTGTGTTTTTGGCCCGTTGCATTCATCTTGTGGATTCTTACAACTTTCATGTTGATCCCGTGTCCATTCGAGGCCCCGAAACCCGATTTCATAGCCTTGAGGGCAAAACAGTCATTGCACACAAAATCTGTACCCAAAACTTAATATTCTCGAAACCCGTGAAACATGCACTTTTTGGAAACTAGATATTTCGACGAACATTTCTTCCTTCTTCGTCGAATTCATCCGAGGTACCGAAAGAGATGATTCCAGCCACCCAAGTCCATTAAGTTGTGGGACCCAAACTCCTTTGTTAACAAAGAGGAACCCAACCCTCCATTGCATTCCATTCTTTTGTTCTAGCACACATCTGAGTCTAGGGTTTTTCATTGCTTTTCTCTTCTTCTTCTTGCTTCTCCATCTCAAATCCTCACCAATCTTGCACCAAACTCGAAATGGAGATCATCTTCTACTTCCTCTTCACCATGGCTCCCTATTGATACCATTTGTGGAGAAAACCCTCCATTCCAAGAACTCCATTGAGCTTACTCTTGCCATTAGAGGACCTTAAAGGTAAGTGATCATCCCCATCTCCTAGATTAGTGTTCCTCTAGCTCTTGAGAAGCTACATTTGCATTATTGTTGGTTCTTTCATTTTCATTCTTTGTGTAACCCATTTTAGGGTTGTTTTGGGGGTTTTTGATTGTAGCTTGGCTTTGAGCAATAGAGGTGAATAGAGGCTTGATTTTTGGCTAGCTTGGACTTGAGGCAAGTGAATGTTTGGATGCTTTTAAGTTTGAAATGGTTTGGTGAAGTATTTATGGTTTTCATGCTTTCATTGATTACTTTCATTGATTTTTCCATGGTTGAAATAAATGATCTTTACACATCTTGATAGCCTCATTTAATGTCTTGGAATCATGTGTTTAAGTCACCTTGTTCATAGTTATTTGTGGTTGTTGAGGTGTTGGAAGGAAAGGAAACAAGAAGGAGAAAAATCAAGTTCCCGGGCATGTATCACGCCCAGGGCCGATCGATCGGACCTACAGGCCGATCGATCAGTCTGTCTTTTAACTGTAAGGGTTTTTGGGCCGATCGATCGGACCCTGTGCATTTCTGGTACGAGATTTTTTTTTTTTTTGTGGACCTTGGCTACCCTCCTTGGACTCACTTGACCATATGTGAGAGCGTCTTGAGCCGATGCTCTTCACGGTTGGTTCGGAATGCATCGAAGTTCAATCTATTCAATCTTGAACGGGATGGAACGACACGATATCCTCTTCATACCTAAATGCAAAGTCTACTTCCTTGGATATCGTGAATTCTATTCCTTTCGGTGACTGAGTAGGTTGCTCGATGGTTCCGGGTTGACATCATACTTAGGATGGACCGTTTATAGTCTTGAATTTTCTATCATAACATCTAGTTATAACCATAAGCTCAATTTAAGTTTTGAAAATCGTAAAAGTGGATAAGGAGCCCGGAATGTCTTCAAACTCAAGGAGTACCAAGTCATTTCCACAATCGACATACGGGACCCCTATTCACTCAATTAGATCTTAAAACCATTATCTTTCCTGAATTGGTATAGTTCATTATATTCTTCATTTCCAAGATTTACATTACATGACTTGTTTTCCCGAAGCATTGTTGTACACTTGAAATGGTTACTTGACCCGAAGTGCATTGCACCACATGATATGTCAGTGTGCCCTTGAGCACCCCCGTCTTGCCCGTTTGATTATATATATTTGTACTTGATTTACTTGCATTGTCTCGATTGTATTTGACCTATGAGTCGGCACCACTAAGCTTGGATAACCTCGTTGGTTTGATCCACCGACTTGGAGATCCCCCTCTTGTCCCGCCAGCTGCAGTTTGGATCCCGCTACCCGGTCATTACCGTGGTCTTGTCCCGATACCGCAGATTGCTACTGTGGTCCCCGATGCCCGGCTCGCTACCGTAGTCATGTATAGTATTGTATATGCATATGTATTTATATGAGATCCCCTGTTTCTCCTCACCTCGAGTGACTGAGACCAAGGCCTAGTTATTACTCTATCACCTTAGTGATAGAGGACTTAGCTTCGTGTGGTCGCCATCTTGCTTGTCTCTGATTCCTTGGATACCCTATGAGTTTTATCTTGTTTACATGTTTTTCTAACAAATGATTTATATATTTTATGAGAGTTCTTGCTTAAACAGATTTCCTTGCTTTTCGAGATATTTCGTCTATTTTATGTTGTTGTATCTTCTCACTCTCTTGCCAGACCGTCGTGTCTGATCCTTTGCTTTGGTACTCAGGTCCCGTTGCCGGTTTCCTTGAGGAGGAGCCGGAGGAGGCGGTAGGTGAGCCGCATCCTCTAGTTGAGTGGCGCGCTGACGATGTCATGTAGACATCGGGTTGCTACAAGAGGCGTAACATTTTGGGGAGAACTTGTTAACCATTCTTTTGGGGTTATTATTTTGTAATATTGGCCTTTGTTGGCCTCTAATTTTGGGGAATGTAACTAAATGATATTTTGTCTAACTTTAACAACTTTTGGGAAACATGCTATAGATCATTGCTCTTTCTAATACAGTTTCGATATTTGATGTTAATGCTTGTATGACTAGAGATAGTCTAACTATTTGATTTGCTACATGCTTCCGCACTAAAAAGAAATATTCATGCAAGGTTGGGATATCCTCACCGCGGACACCTGTGGGAAATTAAATAAATTGTATATTGTGGATGTAGATCATCATCAATCATTCACCACTACAATTAGTCCCGATCCCGGATTGGAGTTCCCGGTCCGGGGTCGTGACAGACTTGAAGAAATATTGATTTATGCATGTTTTGTTTCTAATCTTGGATGCATTTGTTTTTGAAAAAAGAAGTTTTAGAAATCAAGCAAGCCTATGTTTTTAAATCTTTCAAATCTTTTTAGGCTTTTTATGTTTCATGTTTTCAAACCACTTAGTTTGATTTAAAACAAGTTTCCAAGCTTGATTTAATGGCCCAAAAGTTCCCTCAAGAAAATACTTTGAAATATGCAATTTTTGGGAATTTTGGTCCCAAGCCTGACCCGTAGTGTGCCAGGTCGATCGGGGAAGGCCAAGTCGACCGGCCCAACTAAAGGCCAGGTCGACCCGGGGGCCATGGGGTCGACCAGGGACTAGCCGTTGGGCTGTTTTTGGCTATAAAATGAAGTTCATTCCTTTGCCAATGTTGGAGATTTTTAAGCCTTCTTTGAGGTGTTTGGAGACAAGACAAAGATGATGAACTAAAAGAGACCAAGAGGTCAATTGGAAAGCTAAAGCTTAGAATTAATGAAGTTAAATCTCTAAGTAAGCTTTACCTTTCTTAATCATATGTTATATGCTTTGTTTAAATTATTGGTAAATGATTTTTAGCATGATAATTTTGATGTGTTGAATCCTTTCTTCTCTTAATCTTTGATTTATGTTGTTGGATTGGATTCTTCACCTTGATTTCAAACCAAGTTGTTTTAAAATCTTCTTTAATCATGCTTAGCTAAAATCTTTGATTTCTTTTAAAGCATGATTCATTTTCTTGGTTGAATCTTTATTTGTTGTTTTCATTCATTTAAACTTTAGTTAAATTATTTTGGTTTTGAAAACAACATTGCACATGCATCACATGTTCTAAGTTAACAAATTTCATACAACTTGTGAGCTCTTGATTTTCATGTCATTAACAAGTTGATATTCATACATGTGATTTGCATTAAACTTCAATCAAATCTTTTATGTACCTTAAACTTTGAAATGCTTTGAGCATATACTTATTGAATCTTCTTTTTAAACTTGATTGAAGTTGTCACACACACACATCATGAGCATACACATTTGCATTCATATAGTGTTTGTGTGAGTTGGTTTTTCACTTTCATATTCGCCTATTTTAGAGGCAGTTTAATTGAGCTTAAATTGTATCTCTTAGAGTGTTCTTTTGTGAAAACACCTTCCTAGAGAAACCCCTCATTTGTAAAGGTTATTGTTTAGCTTAAAAAAAGCATTGTGTAAAGGTTATTGCTTAGCCTAGAAAAGCATCTTGTAAAGGTTGTTGTTTAGCCTAGAAAAACAACATTGTAAAGGTTATTGCTTAACCTATTGAAAAGCATAGATAGTGGAAATCCGGTGGGGTGATTGGATCACAAGCCGGTAGTGGACGTAGGCATTGAGGCCGAACCACTATAAACATTTGTGTTGTGGTGTATGCTTGTGGTGATTGTTTATATTAGCTTCCGCATCTTCTTTGATTAATAATCACTTGTGACTAGTTTATGTTAAGAAGTTAAAATTTGTCTTAATTGGTCACATTTTGTAGCTCACCCCCTTCACACCCCCCCCCCCCCCCCCCCCCCCCCTCTAGGGTTAGGATCCCAGGACTTTCATCTATTACACATGATAATTTAAAGTTACCATCAGATTGCACTGCAGTGGTCCTTAAGGGTTTATCAAAAGAAAATGCTTGTTGGATCTTATCTCAATAAATAAACGCAAAATCCTACATAGGCACACATCCGATATCTCGACATGGGTTGTTTTTTCTCGTCGAAGATATCCCTATTGGCGAGATCACACAGTGCAAGTTTTATAAGACATATCCAACATAAATAAAAGAAAAGTCAAGATACCACTGACTGTGTTTGCTGTCCAGAAGCTTTTCTAACCATTGGATTGTCATTCTTCTACACCCTCTAAATGGTGCCCATCACCAAGAATCCACAAGTGCAAACGGATTGTCCATCCTATCGCGTGACAAAGCTCAAGAGTCAAAGATGATGACATCTGGTCCAAAAAATTTCAGACCATTGGGTTCCAAATTTGCCAATGCTACTGGATATTGCTCATCACCACGAATCCACCAAACCAAACTTCCCGTCGATCGGAGTCCGGATGAGCATGACATGGCCCGTCAAAGTTCTCAAAGTTAACCATTGATTAGGCTTGCCTTGCGTTGGCAACTCGTCAACAATTGTATTGTCTTCCGCAGCGCGCTGACGTCATCTGTGTACTGCCCTTGTCCCTGGTTGGGCTTGAACCAGGCCTAACTGTGGCCTGATCTGGCTTGCTACGATCATGGTTGCTGCACGCGTCCCCAAGGAGAAATAGCAGCGACGTCCAACAAACCATCTCTCTTCGTACAAATCCCGAGGCGATGCAAGATAAATAAAAATTTGTGAGTTTTTCTCTCTTGGGCGTTTCCTCTCTTTCCTTTACACGCACGCTTCACGAGGCAAAATCCATCCATCACGGTTTCTCTCTAGCACATGTATAATAAGAAGCAACAGGCACTTTTCTTTGTCTCACGTGCCCGAGAAGAACTGTCTCTTCCTCCTCCTTTGTTATAGAGAACCAATGGAGGAGAAACTCTGAGAACCTTGCCTAGATCTCGTTGATCCTCATCTTTATCGCAAGATCTGAACCGTTAAATGCATACTATCATGGTCTGATACCATTTGAAAAAACTTGTTGGACTGAGACGGGTGTTGTAACCGAACTCTGGTGTGAGGTAGACCTGCGAACTCGCTGTGAATACTCAGATCTATTGGATGATCAAGCAAGGATTCTCATCTCCATTATATAGACCAATCCCTATGAGTCATGACTACTATGGACTCTATCCCTCCTGGAATCCCACATCTCCTGACCAGCGTGGGAATTCTGCCAATCGGGAGTCTAAACTTGATTCAAACTCTACTTCCAAGAGTTTGATACTTATTTGACTCAACCAGATCAAGACTTGTTGGGAGTTCATCCGCAGCATATCGTCGAGCTCAATTTGGCGTGGGCACAATGACAGTTGGGCCACACAATGTTCCTAACACTCTCATGGCTCGTCTTGCAGCAAGGCAAAGGTATTTAGATGAGGAAAGAACTAGGTTTTTGTAGATATTGAGATTTCTTCACTTGGAAAGGATTTTATGTTGATAGCTGGATATATCAACTGTTACCTCTTTATGTTTTAAACTTTGATTTAGTGGATTGGATGCTAAAATGCATAGGTTTCACTACTTGGATTTTATTTTAAGGAAAATTGTTTATGCATGCACTCCATGTTTGTGAATTTCTTCTAAACTGGAGTTATTTTTCTCATCTGGGCTAATTCTTGTTCTTTGCCTTTTGGCATTTCTTAGTAGACTTTGATTTAATGGATTTGCAGGTCCTTAGGGATGGAAGGTGGAGTGTGGAAATGCATTTAGGTCTTCCCTTTAGATTGGATTTGGGAAAGAGAGGAGGAAGAAGACAAGCAAATATGGTTTTCTTTGTCTACTCAAGGTTGATATCGACCCTGGCCTGTTTAGGGGAGGGTTGATATCGACCTTGACCTGTTTAGGGGAGGGTCGATATCTACGATAGAAAAAAGTGGTAAAAAATGGCCTTTTTGTCGAATTGCCCTATTTAGTGCAATTTTGTCTAATTTGTTCGATTCGGTCCTGTGTGGGGTCACTTTGTAATTACAGATTTATATGGGATCACTTCCCAATTTCAAGATTGTCCCTAGTCTCGGTGTTGCCTAGCTCGGCAAAAGCGCAAGTTCGGGGAAGCACGAAGCCCATCTCGGTGGCCACGTCTGCGGGTGCCCATCTCGGTCTTGGTCTTAGCCGGGTCTCGGCCTCTTGTCATTCAGCCATAAATGCGACCATAAATGCGCTGTCATGACGGTAGACAGCGAACTGACAAATAGAGTGGGCGCCGGACCTAGATAAGTGGCACGCCTTATCTCAAGGTCACATCCATAGGTATAGGAGGATGGTCTGATGGGACGTCCCCTTTTTACCTACCCCCACTCAGGAGAAAAAGTACATACTGATGGGACTTCCATCTCTCCCTAAGGGGTCCAGTCCGATGATGACTCTCACGTCTATATAATGCATAAAGGAAACTACAGGAGGTACGCAAGAGACAACCCCCAAACTCTTTCCCCCTTGTTTTCCCTCAGTTATCTTGCTAACTCAGGCATCGGAGTGCCTTCGGCTGCCTACAGCCAGCGGCTCTGACCTTTTTTTTTCCTTTCAGATCACCGGAGGCTGATCCTTTCCCAGAATCACCAAGTCGAGAGTTTAATCCTCTTTTAACTAAGTCCGTAATTTTTAGGCACTTAGAGTTGGCGCCGTCTGTGGGGAAGGGATCTTTGCCAAAACCAAACCTACAAAAGCCAGTGGCGAGGGAACGTTGAAATCTCGAAGAGCGTCGTCCTTTCCTCCGCCGGAACGACCACCATTGCCATCGTTTTCACGACCAAAGCCGCAACCTCAGCCACTCCAATCATTACCTCCAACGACGCCCACCGGCGCTCACACTGCTCTTCTTCCCCCTCCGGGTCCAACGGAGGTTCCCCCCGTCCTGCAGGAGCTATCGGGGATTCCCCGCTAGAGAAAGTCCGGAGGAAAATCTGGTCCCGCGTACGCGGAGGGTGTTGTCCAGTCTGACTCCTCGTCCCGACCTGTGATGGCACTCCCCCGGCTTGACGACCGTCATGAGGCTCCTCACCCCCTAGGTAATCAGCCACCCATGGGCCCACAACAGAATGTCTCCCCGTCAGATCCTCGACGACGGGGCAAGACCCTTGTCGGGGCAAAATCCCATCACTCCCATCATCGCACTCACGATGACGATCAGTCCTTTCATCGAGCCCGTGAAGAAGGAGATGACCCCCTGCTTGAAGAGCTCGAGGCCCAGAATCGGGTCCTCCAAGAAAAGAAGAGTTGATTCGTCATCTCCAAGAGCAGCTTCAGGCAAATGAAAGGATGACTCTTATTCCGCCTCTCAGACTACAGCAGAACCGTCCGGACAGCCGAGACTTGAGGCAGGTCCTCAACTACAGAAGAAGAAATCGCTGCGAAGAAGAAGGCTCGAGCAGCAGCCACCTACCTAGCAACCTCGGGGGTCGCGTCGCGAGCCAGAGTCCCCGAGGCTAGAGAAAATCACGGGCCTGAGGGAACTGCTCGACCACTACGTCAAGCAAGAGGTCCAGGCCCGAATGGCCGAGATCGGTTTTGCCTGAGACCAGACAGAGGCATGCGATGCAGAAGACCAAGGCATGTCCCCCTTCTCCCAAGAAATAAAGGATTTCTCCCTTCCCGAGAGATTCAGCGTCCCGAGGACCGAGGACCCAGAAGCACACCTCCGACATTTCACTCAGCAGATGTCGGTTTGGGGGGATGTCGGCCACCTGAACTGCAGGGTCTTCTCCTCCAGTTTGGGCGACCTCCTGCTCCGATGGTTCTGCACGCTCCCTGGAGAGTCGGTCTCAAGCTGGTGGCAGCTCCGAAGCTCCTTCGTCGAAAAGTTCCAAGCGCACCGCGTCATCCCGAAGATGGGTGGCAACCTCATGGCGATCCAAGTGAAGGATGGGGAAAGCATCACTGCGATCGCCAGAATATTCTGGACGATCTATAGCCAGATCACAGACGCCAAAGATGACGTCGCCATCATGTGTTTTCGGGAGGCCTTGCTCCCGGGCAATGAGCTTCGTAGAGACCTGGTCCGATCCCCCGTGACCATAATGAAAGCGCTGATGGCAAAGGTGAAT
This sequence comes from Cinnamomum chago, assembly GCA_038049695.1. Taxonomy (NCBI): domain Eukaryota; kingdom Viridiplantae; phylum Streptophyta; class Magnoliopsida; order Laurales; family Lauraceae; genus Cinnamomum; species Cinnamomum chago. Next base: position 32,220,156 of record CP142456.1, read on the forward strand.
CAGTACATAGAGCAGGAAGAAGACGAGGCTCGAGGCAACGAGCGGATCGGCCTCCCGCAAAAGGGCCAAACCTCCAGGGGAGAAAGGATGTTCCCCAAATAGAAGCCAGACAAGAAGAGGGCCACCCCCAGCTCGGCGACCTTCTCAACCTCCATCTCAGGTAGCAACAAGAGACCAAAGTTCAAGCCGGCCGGAGATCCTTACAAAGCCGTCAATGTTGTCTTCAAGGAGCCCATCTACAGACTCCTAGGCAAGATCAAAGCAGAGCCCTACTTCCAGTGGCCGCAGCCGATGAGGGGCGACCCATCCACCAGAGACCGGAGCAAGAACTGCTCTTATCATAAGCAGCATGGGCACATGACTGAAGACTGCATGGCTACTGAAGTCCCACCTCGAGAGGCTCGTCAGGGACGGGCACCTCTGGGAGTACATCAAGGAGGGGGAGAGGATCAACCAAACTCAGCAGCGCGCCTCGCCTGACGCAGGTCAGGACAGCGACGAGCCTGCAGGTGTCATCAACGTCATTCACCTGGCCCCTGCTCCTAGTAAAGGAAGCAGCCAGGCTCGCTCAGAGGCCAGGAGGGCCTCCCATGGCAAGCAGGTGATGTCGGCCGAGCTAGAGCCTACACCAAAGAAAGCTAGGAAGGAAAAGTCCAAGATCTGGTTCTTGGACGAGGACCTAGGAGGGGCCCAGCTCCCCCACAACGACGCACTCATCCTCACCCTACGGCTAAACAATTACACTGTGAAGCGCGTCCTTGTAGATCCAGGGAGCTCATCCGAGATCGTCTACTTCAACTGTTTCAAGCAGCTCAGCCTAACCGAGTCCGAACTGTAGGAAGCCAACGTCCCCCTAGTAGGCTTCAACTAAAAAGCCGGTGTGTCCCAAGGGGAGGATCTCACTTGAAGTACGAATAGGAGGCGCCATGAAGATGGCCGACTTTATGGTGGTGGACGCGCCGTCTCCTTACAATATGATAATGGGGCGTACTTGGCTGCATGTCATGGAGGCGGTACCTTCCACCTTTCATCAGAAGCTCAAGTTTCCACTAGAGAAGGCCGGAGGGGTGATCGAGATAGTAACCGTATGGGGAAATCAACAGATGGCCATACAGTGCCTCACGGCCGTAGTACCTGGGGAAACGGAGCCGCAGCAAGTGCATTTGGCCGAACTCGAGGATGTCGGACGAACAACAGGGCAGAAGAGCATAGAGGAACTCACCGAGGTCAGGATCAATTCCGATGACCCCGAACGGTATTTCCTACTAGGAAGCCAGCTCCCCGACAATGAGAGGACCGAGCTGCTTGACTTTCTACTGCAAAACAATGACGTCTTCGATTGGACCCCATACGAGATGCCCGGGATTGACCCCGAAGTCATGTGCCACAAACTAAATGTTGACCCTGGACACAAGCCCATAGTGCAAAAAGCCCGCAGAACAGGGGTCCCACAAACAGAAGCAGTGATTGAAGAAGTAGACAAGCTCCTCGAGGCCGGAGCGATCCGCGAAGTAAAGTATCCGAAGTGGCTGGCGAACACAGTAGTGGTTAAGAAGAAGAATGGCAAATGGAGGGTCTGCGTGGACTTCACCAACCTTAATAAAGCATGCCCCAAGGACAGCTTCCCGCTCCCGAAGATCGACCAGATGATCGACGCCACTGCAGGTCATGACAGGATGAGTTTCCTCGACGCTTACCGAGGTTACCACCAGATCCCCATGCATGGGCCTGACGAGGAGAAAACTGCATTCATAACCCCTCGGGGCATCTACTGTTACAAAGTAATGCCATTTGGATTAAAGAATGCTGGGGCGACATACCAAAGATTGGTCACGAAGATGTTTCAAGCCCAACTCGGGAAGACAGTGGAAGTCTACATCGATGACATGGTGGTCAAGTCTAAGAAATCGCAAGACCATTTGGCAGACCTTCGCCAGACATTCGCCATCCTCAGAGAGTTCCAGCTTAAGTTGAATGTCTCCAAGTGTGCGTTTGGCGTCGGATCCGGCAAGTTCTTAGGAAGCCTCGTGACCCGGAGAGGGATCGAGGCTAATCCAGAGCAAATTGCAGCAATCTAGGCGATTCGGAGCCCGACCTCGGCCAAGCAAGTCCAAAGGCTTACAGGGATGGCCGCTGTGCTCAATCGATTCATCAGCCGAGCTTCGGACAAATGTCGCCCCTTCTTTCAACTTCTGAAAAAGAGCTCCAAATTTCAGTGGACCCCTGAATGTGATCAGGCACTGGAGAGCTCAAGGAATACCTTTCCTTGCCACCACTGCTATCCACTCCATCCCAAGGTGACCTCCTTTATCTTTATCTAGCGGTCTCGGACCACGCAGTAAGCTCGGTGTTAGTCCGAGAGAATGGCAAGCAGCAGCAGCAACCCATTTACTACACTAGCAAGATCCTGCTTGACGCTGAGACCAGGTACCTTCCACTCGAGAAACTAATGCTGGCACTCATCAGTGCCTCTCGCAAACTCTCTCACTACTTCCAGACATACACGGTGGTGGTTGTCATAGAATACCAGCTCAAATCCCTTTTTCGAAATGCGAACTTTTCCAGAAGAATCTCCAAGTGGGCCGTCGAACTGGGGCAATTTGATATCCAATATCAACCCAGGACGGCGATCAAAGCACAAATTCTGGAAAACTTCATCGTCGAGTTCACTTCTCCTAGTTCGGCACCAACCTCACTCGATACAGAACTGGGGGGTAGCAGGGACAATGAGACAGCCGAGACCAAGGATGACCGACCTTGGAGACAATTCCTTGAGTCGGCCTGGAAGGTCTTCGTCGACGGATCCTCAACATCCAGAAGGGCTGGCGCTGGCATAGTCCTCTAGTCGCCAGAGGGCCTAGTCATCGAGCAAGCCCTGATCCTTGACTTCAAAGCCTCCAACAATGAAGCAGAGTACGAAGCACTAATTGCTGGTCTCGGTAGCACAAGAATCCTGGGGGCACGTCGGCTAGTGGTCTTTAGCGACTCCCAGTTGGTGACGTACCAGCTAAGCGGAGACTACCAAGCCCGTGACGAGAGGATGGCAGCCTACTTATCCCACACAAAACAACACCTCTCCCAGTTCGAGAAAGCAGAAGTCAAGCAAATCGACAGAGAGTCCAACTGCCACGCAGACGCCCTCGCCAACTTAACCTCGGCCGTAGAAGCAGGAAAAAGAAAGACAGTTGACGTGGAGACGTTGAAAAAATCGAGCATAGAGTTCCTCCCACCCCGGCAAGTCCTGTGCGTCGGTCTCCGTCCGAGCTGGATGGATCCGATCATAGCATTCCTAAAAGAAGATAAACTCCCCGAAGACAGGAATGAAGCCCACAAGGTCAGAATGAAAGCAGCTCATTTTTTTGCTATCCCCAGATGAGAAGCTCTATAGAAGGTCCTTCACGGGACTGTATCTCCAATGCGTTCACCCGAGCAAGGTAGAAGACTTCCTTTTTGAAATTCATGAAGGAATCTACGGAAGCCACATCGGAGGAAGATCACTGGCGTACAGAGCCATCAGTCAGGGCTACTGGTGGCCCTATATGCAGAAGGATGTCCGGCTCTACGCCAGGAAATGTGAAAAATGTCAAAAGTACTCCCACTCTCTGCACCAACCAGTGCAGGACTTGAGTCCTCTCTCCAGCCCATGGCCCTTCGCTCAATGGGGGCTAGACATCGTGGGACCTCTTCACCGAACTCCAGGAAACAGGAGGTGGCTAATAGTGGCCAATGATTACTTCACCAAATGGATAGAGGCAGAAGCTTTATCCTCCATCACCGAGTATGATACAAAGAACTTTGTGTCGAAGAACATTGTCACGAGGTTTGGGATCCCCCGAGCTCTGGTCTCGGACAACGGGACCCAATTCGACTCTAACTTCTTTAAGAACTTCTGCCAGGAGCTCGGTATTAGGAACCTCTATGCAACCCCGGCCTACCCACAGTGCAACGAACAAGCAGAGATCTCAAACAAGGTGGTGCTGGACGGACTCAAGAAGTGACTCGACAGAGTTAAAGGCAAATGGGTGGAAGAATTACCAAGTGTCCTTTGGGCGTACAAGACCACCCCGAGACGATCCACTTCGGCAACTCTTTTCTCCTTAGCCTATGGAATGGAAGCTGTAATCCCTCTTGAGGTCGGCCTTCCGACCTTGAGGTCGGAACTCTTCGACCAGGGTCAGAATGAAGTAAATCTCGCCAAAGAGCTCGACTTGGCCGAGGAGCGAAGGGAAGCAGCATCCGTGCGCCTGGCCTCCTACCAGCAACATATATCCAGGGGATACAATCAGAGGGTCAAAGAAAGAAAGTTCTCAATCGGGGAACTGGTCCTGAAAAGGGCGCTTCCAGTAGATAAAGATCCTAATGAAGGCAAACTCGCGCTGAACTGGGTCTGGCCTTTTAAGGTGGTCTCGACATCCGGGAGATCGGCCTACAGACTTGAGAGCATGAATGGTAAAGAATTGCCGCTACCATGGAATGCCGCGCACCTCAAGAAATACTATTTCTAAATGTACCTACATGATAAGTCAATGAAAGAAGGATCTTGTGAAAGACTTGTGCCTTGTCTGTTTCATGTTCTGAATCAGGGCTTCGGTCCTAGGACCAGCATATCCAAGTTCGGTCATTGGACCAATTCTCAAGGCTCTGGTCCCAGGACCAGCCTCTCCGAGTTCGGTCATTGGACCAACTCTTAAGGCTCCATTCCCAGGACCAGCCTCTCCGAGTTCGGTCATTGGACCAACTCTCAAGGCTCCGGTCCCAGGACCAGCCTCCTCCGAGTTCGGTCATTGGACCAACTCTCAAGGCTCCGGTCCCAGGACCAGCCTCTCCGAGTTCGGTCATTGGACCAACTCTCAAGGCTCCGGTCCTAGGACCAGTCTCCTCGAGTTCGGTCATTGGACCAATTCCAGAAGCTTCGGTCCCCGAGCCAGCCTCCTCGAGATCGGTCGTTGGACCAACCCCTCGGCCCCTTGGGTCAAAAACGGAATCGGCTGCTTTGCTTCGTTCAAGTTACGGAATTCGGTCTGCCTTTGAGCTCAGCCAAACCCCCCCCCCCCCCCCCCCCCGAGTTATCAAAGTTGACGGTACGACCCTAGCTCTCCAGCAACAAGGTCGCACCTCAGGGTGTGAGTTCAAGCTAACTATAAGGTCTTTTAATAAGGTGGTTCCCTCGGAAGCATGTTGTTAAAGCCCCGGCCTTAGGGCCAGATGTTCACCAATCTACCCCACTTGAAGGTTTGGAGAGTTGGTCAAGAAACAGGGAGCCTTGTCAAGTCCCATTCTTACGGATTCACCGATCTTAGCCACTTAAAGACTTGGAGAATTTGTTGGAAACAGGGGGCCTCATTTTCGTTCAAATCTCGGGACTAAAAGGTTAAGTCCAGTTTATATGACTAGAAGGTTTGGAAAAACGGGTCAGAACATGGGGCCTCAATTTTGCTCAAAATTAGAAGAACATCCACACACCATTGCAAGAAGAAAGAAGTAGGAAGACAACTGAGCAAGTGAAAGGAAATTGTTTTTCATTAATGGAGGAAATAGTTACAGAATTCTGTACACTCAGAAAAGAAAGAGAAAAATACATCAAAAGAAAGCAAAAAATACAGACATCTTATTTCCTACATTATTCAGGCGCCGCGGCTTTATTCTCTGGCTCTGGAGGGACGGATAGAGCGGGGTTGGGAGCACCTGAAGTCTGGGGTGGAGGAGCCGCGGAGGAGGCCTGGGCCTGGTCACCCTCGGCAGGAGTCGGGGCAGAGGAGGGACGACCGGGGCTTCAAGATGGGCTTCCGGAGGGTTGGAGTCATGCTCTGACTCCAGATTGGGTATTACAGATTGGAATTGGGGAAGGTTCGCAAATATGGGGTCATCCTTAGAGACCCCATACTCCTGAAGCACTTCCCGGCATCCCATCTCATACAGCACAGGGCTCAAGTCCTTGATCTAAGCTACGTACTCCGCCGATGCCCAGTCCACTCCTTCCTGATAAGCTTTTGTGGCCTAGGCTCGTAGAGTGGACTCGGCATCGGCCCGCTCCTTCCTGGAGGACTCGAGCTCGGCCTCTTTCCCGGCCAGTTCAGTTTCCTTTTTGGCGAGCTCGGTCTCTAGTTGATGCACCCTCTTCGCCTTGTCCTCGGCCCCGCCTTTTAGGTGCTTATTTTCGGCTCGTAACTTGATGATCTCTGCCTTCACCGCTTGTTGTTCCGTTGCGAGCTCGGCGATCTTCTCCTCCGCCTTCTTTATTTCCCCCGCACTGGCCTCCAGGGCATCTCCCATCTTCCGCTTCTCGGCGTCCATCTCAATAACCCGTGAGGCTGTCTTCTCCGTCCTCTCCAATATTATTTGGAGACTCTGTACATTCTACAAAGAGAAAAGGGGGTAGGGGGTCAGAGCAAGCGACTAAGGCATAAAGCTTAAGAAGACAAGAGAACTAGGAATCACCTCAAACGACTCCCTCATCGTCGAGTAGATCAGGCTCATTTGCCCGGATTTATTATGCTTCTCCATGTCCAAGGGGAGAGCGCATGCCCGGGCAACTACCGTGATCGTCCTGGTAGAGTCCCCATCCGGTCCTCCACGCTCATGGGTTCGCCGAGGTTGAGATCGAAGCTGGGCCTGAAGGGGGGCGGCTTGGCATACCGGAGCCGTAGAACCACTTCAGAGGCCTGCTCCTCCTCACCCCCCACGCGAGGCCTCTTTTCGGGAGGGGGCCTCTCACCCTCTTTCTCGGCGTCCACGACCCGTGGTCGGATGTCCTTGGTTAGTTGGGTCTCCTTGGGCGGCTCTTCCGACCTCCCCCTCTTCTCCTATGGGGGGCCTCGCGCGCCTTTGTCCTTCGCGAAGGAGGAGGCCCCTGCTGTGCCCGAGGGACCGGAGGGGGCGCTGGCTGAAGAGCCCTGAGCGGCGCCAGGCCCGCTGTGGGCACGCCTCGGAGCGAGAGGAACTCGGCCCTTGAGGACCAAGGCTCCCAGATTTTTCAGAAGGGGACGCTGCCCGTCCATTTCCTCTTCTGCTTGGTCTCGGGCGGGGGGGCTGTCTTCAACTGGGATCGGACCGAGGGGCTCCGAGGCTCGACTGCCGGTTTTTACAAGTGCAAGCATGATCTCCCCTATCGGCTCAAGGGGGATTTCGGTAGTTTTCTTGGTGTAAGACTGGTACCGCGACTTGTATCGGAGCAGCGAGAAGGTGGCCCGATCGTTGTGGCTGTGATAATGGTAGATCTTCTCGAGCCAGGCGTCGTTCCTCTTCTAACAATCAAGGCCGGCGTCTCTCCTCCTTCGCTGAACACCTGCACAGAAAACAGAGGACATCAGCCTGGCGAATCCGCAGTATAACAACACAAAGAGCCCGGGGAAGTGAGTATTTACTCGGAGGGGTCCCAGGTTTTCGCGGAACCTGGATTCTCCGCTCCACCTCGGTCTCGAACTCCCCGAACTCCTAGTTCCCCGAGACCAGCAAACGGTCATCCCCGGCGTAATTGCTTGAGTCCTCCAGGGCGTTAATCAAGGGCCGGCGTCTCACCTTCACCCGAAGATAGTAGGAGTCCTCGCCCCCCGCGGACTTACAGATGTCATAGACATCCTCTATGTCATGAGCGTCGAGGTTGATGTCGAGGATTCGGTTCAATTCCGCCACGTCCATTATTATTTTGAACCCATTCGGCATCGTTGGAAAAGGCAGATCCACCACGAGCTGAGGCAGGATCGAAGAAGCGGGTGGACAGGGAATCTAACCCCACCTTCGATCACAGACACTAAGGGGAAGGGCATCCATTTTTTTGTATTGGGTGAGGCCATCAAAGAGGCCCTGAAGGTCGTCGGGCTTCACCAGAACGTCGTCCGGAATATTGAACGCCGCCCTAAGTCCCTCCAGGGCTTGGGGGCCCTCTAACCAGTGGCTGTAAATTCCCATTTCCTAAAAGGCTAAGAAGGGGCAGAGAGCAGAGAAGAAGGAGCAAGGCCTAGAAAAACCTAAGGGGCCGAAACCCTCAAGACGAAAAGAAAAAGAGGTGGAGGAAGAATAACGGAGAAGAGAACTCACAGAGAGAATGTGGAGGTTTGAAAAGAGTGAAAAACGAAGAGTGAAAAGTCTCCGGGTTTGTTGAGGTTCTGTTTTCAACAAAGTGTCTTCTTCAGCAGGGTCTCCTTCCAGGTGAAAGCAAAGATAAGAGGAGAAAGGAAAGAGGGCATCCCCATTTTATAGAGGGACGCCCCTCTTGAAAGTCACGCGTGCGAGGCAACGCTTCGGGCTCTCCACGCGTCGCTTCGATCCTAGTGAACAACCAGACGAAAGGTTACGCGTGGCACCACTGGTTCATCTCTCGCCATGACTCTGGTATGTTACTTATCACCTCGGGCATACGAAATGACGTCCGCGTGCCCACCCTGGTGAAGCAATTATGATACCGTATTTATTGCCTAGGGCAAACAAAAAGGCATCATGATGAGGATCGCTCGTCAGCAAGATACGACAAGACGGGGGGCTAGCACATCCTTTCAATCTTAGCTCCCGACCTCAGAGAGAATTCTAAGAGGTCGAGAGCTAGGGTGCAATTGTGTGGGGTCACTTTGTAATTACGGATTTATGTGGGACCACTCCCCAATTTCAAGATTGTCCCCGGTCTAGGTGTTGCCTAGCTTGGAAAAAGCGTCAGCTTGGGGAAGCACGGAGCCCATCTCGGTGGCCACGTCTGCGGGTGGCCATCTCAGTCTATGTCTTAGCCTGGTCTCGACCTCTTGTCATTCAGTCATAAATGCGACCATAAATGCGCTGTCATGACGGTAGACGGTGAACTGACAAATAGAGTGGGCGCCGGACCTAGATAAGTGGCACACCTTATCTCAAGGTCACATCCATAGGTATAGGAGGATGGTCCGATGGGACGTCCCTTTTTTACCTACCCCCACTCAGGAGAAAAAGTACATACTGATGGGGCTTCCATCTCTCCCTGAGGGGTCCAGTCCGATGATGACTCTCACGTCTATATAATGCATGAAGGAAAACTATAGGAGGTACGCAAGAGACAACCCCCAAACTCTTTCCCCCTTGTTTTCCCTCAGTTATCTCGCTAACTCAGGCATCGGAGTGCCTTCGGCTGCCTATAGCCAGGGGCTCTGACCTTTGTTTTTTCTTTTAGATCACTGGAGGCCGATCCTTTCCTAGAATCACCAAGTCGAGAGTTTAATCCTCTTTTAACTAAGTCCGTAATTTTTAGGCACTTACAGGTCTATGGCAACATTAAGTGTTTTTTCGGATAAAATCTTTTCATTGATTACATAGAATTCAATTCCTTAGATATGTTTAGTTGTTTTGTTACATTTTTAAATAATGTTACAAATACAATGAGATTATAAAGTTATATAAAACTTGTTTCTTTTACTTGGAAATGAGATAAATCTTTATACAAATATATTATAATCTACAATAATTGCTAACAACTTAGTTAAGAATTTATTGATTTTTCTAATACTGCCAAAAAAAATATAATAACATTACTATATCTGCATATATTCAAATGGGCCTTATATGATCTTACACCTCATTGAGCTGTCACTTATCACAAAACCAATTAGTGATGGGAAACGGCACAACAATAGTTTTATGATGAGCGCGAGGGCTCGACTACAATTATCACCGCTCAAGAATGAGGGTGAACGTTGACCTCAACAATCCATCCCTCACCGGCACACCCGCCGTGACTCCTGCTACGCAACTCGCAAAATGCATGTCCCTTGACTCGAACACCTGAGCTAATAGGCTCTGATACCACTTGTAGGATTTACACCCCCATTGAGCTACCACTTATCCCAAAAACCACTTATGCATGTCCTCCATTGATTGAGTGCTGCTACCAACACACTGCATTTTGCTCTCCTCACACTGCAATAGATTGTGACTAAAATGCCCACTTGTAAATTTACCAAAATGTATGAACTTCAGCCCTCCCACACTACTTGAAATGCTATCTGCACACTGCATATTTTCCCTCCACTTGAGACGTCTGAACGTGCAGCGTTAAGGGTTTCACTCCTCCTCTCCACTTCCGTCCATTCACTCCTCTGCATCATGAAATGAAGTTCTACTTCTTCCCGCATTTTACTGATCTTTACTTCCTCCCTCTTTCATCTTCTCTCTCGGTTTGAATCCTCACTTCATTCTCAATTGACTGCACCTCATTAATCTTGATTTCATTCAAAGTTGAAACTCAATTTGCTAGCATTCTTAATCAATGGAAGAGCAAAAGGACAAGCAGAAGATGTCTCCCGATCATTCTAGGAGCGTCGAGGTAAGCATATTCATCGCAAACTTTGCAAATCGGAAGAGACGAATTGCTCGGCCCTGTATGTCCGACCGAATGTCCTCTACGCGGCCTTTCAGGGCCGACCAGAGGTATTTTTCACGGCCCTGAAAGACCGAACATAGGTACTTTTCGCGGCACAATAGTGCCGAGAATAAGAAAAATATGCGGACATGCAGGGCCGAACAATTGAATTTTGACCGGATATTCAGAGCCGTGCAGTTGTGTCATTTACTTATTCTAACAAAATTGGTTCTATAGCAGTTTCATGCGCCTACTGAATGCAGCAAGGTTGGCTCGGAATGTGTGGTCGACTATAGTAATGAGTTTATCACCGAAGAGGTAATTAATCGAGATGAATCATTCGATAGTTAAATTGATGTAGTCACTTTGTTCAATATGATTTTTTTTTGTTATGCGCAGATATTCACTAGTCGAGAATCCCTAATTAATTGGGCTCGTGATGTTGGGAGGAGAAATGGTTTCATTGTTGTGATTAAGACATCAGCAGCGCCCAACAGGAGAAATAAAAAACCAAGGCTGACCCTTGGGTGTGAGAGGAGTGGGTCTTATAGAAACACGAGGATTACTAAAGACGGGACTGGTGGGAAGAAATTGAAGCAGACTGGTTCGAAAAAATGCGGATGCCCATTCACGTTACAAGGTAAAGTGGTTGGCTCAAATGAGGAATGGATGTTGCATGTAGTGTGTGGTGTGCATAATCATCCTGCTGTAGACTTTCTGGAAGGGCACTCATTTGCAGGGAGATTAACAAAGGATGAAACTTCAGTGCTGGTGGACATGTCCAAGAATATGGTTCGGCCAAAGGATATCTTGGTGACACTGAAACATAGAAATGAGTTAAATGTAAGCACAATGAAGACCATTTACAATGCACGTCAAAGGCATAAAGTTGCGGAGAGGGCTGGACGGAATCAGATGCAGCAACTGTTGAAATTATTGGCGGAGCATGGTTACATTGAGTGGCATAGGAAATGTCCTACAACAGATACTGTCATTGACTTGTTCTTCACACACCCTACCAGCGTAGACCTCTTGCGTGCATTTCCTCATGTGTTGATAATGGACTGCACCTACAAGACCAATCGGTATCGAATGCCCTTATTGGAGATTGTTGGGGTTACATCCACAGAGAAGACTTTTTTGGTATGCATTGTATATCTCCAGAATGAACGTGAAGATTGCTACTCATGGGCATTGGGTATTTTGCGCAAAGTTATTGGCGAGGGTGTTCTTCCTAGCATTATCGTCACTGACAGAGAGATGGCTTTAATGAACGCCATATCTATTGTTTTCCCCGGCGCCAAACATCTTTTATGTAGATGGCATATCAACAGAAATATCTTGGCTAAATGCAAGAAGTTGTTTGAGACGAAGGAAAAGTGGGACCGGTTTATAATGAGCTGGAACATGTTGGTCTCTTCATCCACAGAGGAACATTACAATCTGCAATTCAACTTATTTCTAAAGGAGTTCATTAACTATCCTGCAGCACTTCAGTATGTTAGAGTGTCTTGGTTAGATGCGTACAAGGATAGATTTGTGGTTGCCTGGACGGACAAGGTCATGCATCTTGGGAACACTACTACAAACAGGGTGGAGAGTTCACATGCACAGCTGAAGCGGCAGCTTGGATCAAGTCAGGGCACTTTTGAAGACTCATGGATGAAGATACACAACCTATTGTTGCTGCAACATACAGATATAAAAGCATCATTTGAAAAAAGTAAGACGGTTGTCCAACACAATTTCAAGCCTTCTGAATTCAAAGAACTTCGTGGGAATGTTTCTATATGTGCATTAGAGAAAATCTTGGCCGAGACGAAACGAGCATCATCCGTCGGTATTGATAGAGATGCTTGTGGCTGTGTACTTCGACAGACACATGGCCTACCTTGTGCTCATGAGATTGCAGAATACATAAGTGCTGGTCGCCCTATTCCTTTAGATTGCACGCATATGCATTGGCGCAAGCTTGACTTACTACATACCGCTTATGACCAGGACTCCAGTGTCAATTTGGATTGCATGCCAGAGATAGATTTAATTGTCGAACAGTTCAGGGGCTATGATTCGAGAAAGAAGTTACAGATCTTGGATAAACTTAGGGAGCTTGCAAAGCCTGAGACGACCTCACTGATCGAGCCAGATTCGAAAACTAAATGTCGGGGGCGCCCCAAATTGAAATTGCACAACTCTACTAAACATGAACCCTCTTCCTTTGAATATGCCGAATCAGCTCAGGATAGTTACTCTCCTATCTTAAAGATGGAAGAGACTATTGTCAGCAGTGGGGCCTCTTTGGTGCCCGTGAAGAAGCTGATTCCTAAGCAAAAGGTCATCCGCACCCGAAATTTGAAGCCAACCACTTATATTAACACACTCCCAGATTGCTTAAGGTCTTATATTCATCATGTAAAAGATGTCAATGCGGATGGCAATTGTGGCTTTAGAGCCATTGCAGGGTTGATGGGACTTGGTGAGGATTCGTGGCAACAGGTACGGAAAGATCTCTCTAGAGAGTTGGTGACTCATGCAGAACACTACAGACAACTATATGGATCACACCAAAGGGTTGATGAACTTCTCAATATTATATCGTACCAAGGGGATTGCCCTCCATATGATCGATGGATGACGATGCCGGACATGGGACATCTAATTGCCTCGCACTATAACGTTGTCCTATACCATTTGTCAAATCAGCAATGCTTGACTTTTCTTCCTCTTCGATCAGTCCCTATTCCTACTGTTGCTAGACGGGAGATCGCAATCGGTTTTGTCAATCAAAACCACTTTGTTCAGGTGATAATAGTAGATGCATAGATTCCCAAATTTTATTTTACTTGAAATGCCGTGACTCACTTGAACTCCTTCTTATATGTAGGTTTTCCTCGTACAGGGTCATCCAATTCCTCCTATTGCTACTAACTGGATTCGTCACCATCACCCTTCTGCAGATGGTTGGGATACAGCTTATCAATCTCGGATCCAATTTTTCAGAGAGATTATAAGTCCATCAGTTGCCACATGCGAAACCATCGATCTAGAATGATTGTTATATTTTATAAGGATGTCAATGCGGATCCAATGTATTTTAAGAGCTTAATGCAATTGAGCATTTTGTAAATTAAGATGAGAACATTTTCACTTTGTTTTATAAAAGAACAGTCTATATCTCTTAATTGCATATATAGCTTACGACAATTTCAACTGAGTGGTCCTGATATGAGTTATAATATTTTGCTCGGCTCTGAGAAGCTGAGTTAAAACTATAATGTCGGCCCTGAGAGGCCGAGTATACCAAATCTAATCGGCACTGAGACGCCAAGCAGATAACATTTTATCGGCCCTGAGACGCCGAGTATATAGAATTCGGTCGGCTCTGAGACACCGAGTAGACCGAATTCGGTCGGCCCTGAGACGCCGAGGAAAATACATATTCTCGGGCCTGAGACGCCGAGCTACATTATTTCAAACCTGAAACAACTAGTTTACAATTATCTATTTCAAATAAATGCTGTGTACATAGAAAGAAACATCAATACAAAATGAAGCACAAAAAAAGATATCCATAAAGTGGCCAAAAGGTGATAAGAAATTTTTACATAAAAATTTAAATCCATAAAGTTTTACATGTGGTACATCTCTGTTACCCAAAAAAATTGCTGAAATTCAGTTTACAACCATAACAAATACATATCACATCCTAGACCCCACGTCTAGCCCTGCGGCTGTAAGTGCGTGCCTCGCTCCGTGTTGGTCTATGAACAAGATCTTCTGGATCGACTCCATCTAGGACCCTGTTGACGTCCTCAAGGGCCGTGTACAAGGCATCAGGATTTTGGACACTCAGAGTATGGCCTCTCCTCAGAATAGGCTGAATAATACTTTGGGCATTCACGATGCGCTGTTAATTAATCACATAATGAACAAATTAGAATGTTTGTACAGTTGGTTATACTTAAAATGATAGATATGCTCGTCAAGGATCGTACCAAACGTGGGTCAATAGAAGAGCTGCCCATAGAATCTTGAACACGCGGATTAAACGTGGAGCGATGTGCAGGGTTCTGAATGATTGGATGCGACACTCGGAGGAACCATTCCATATAATTGGGTGCACAGTCCCATGGGTGCGACGCAGGCACACCACGCTCCATCGGAGACAGGACGTGATTATGCCACCTCTCCCATATTTGATCCAAGTAATTGTAAGCAATCCGATATTGATTTGCGGTGGCACCCCTACTGGCGCGCTGTGGAGCTAGTGGAGTGGGGGGAATGCGTTGGACCCTACCAAACTGCCTAAGCACCCGATCAGGATGATATGGTTCTACGATGTCCATGCACTTAATACAGCCAGTATAATAAGCAACCTCGTGAAAGGGGTGTTCTGCCCTATGCTCTCGGTAGGGGTCCCACACCACCTGCAACATTAATCGACAAATGCATACGTTAAATTATACGATACTCATTTAAAGATTTTTGGAATTTATAACTTATAAGAACTTACCTCATGGGCACCAAGATCGTCAAGTGCCTCTCGTAATGACTGCAAGTTGGACATTTGGTCCCCAGACTCTCTTCGTGGCACCCAGCGATGCACCCGCGGTAAATTTTCTGTGTATGTGCGGTTTTGGTGAGGCCTACACTTGGGGAAATGCTCGTAAATCCATGCCTCTAGTAGAGTAAGGTATCCTGCAATCTGCTTGACACCACTCCGAGTAGCAAACCCCAACTGTCGGTATAGGTGAGCAAGCGCACCAGCTCCCCAAGCATAGGTGCGTGCCTCATCGAAGTTCATTAGCAGCCTTAGATAGACCACTGGAACCCTCGTGCCGGTCTTGTCTGCGAAGAGTGTACATCCCAAGAGATACAATAGATATGCTCTTGCGGCATGCCTAATGTGCTCTTCTGGATCCGCATCAGTCACATCTCCGTATAGGTTCTTCAGCCACTCCAGTCTAACCGACGAGCCCCGCACACCTACTAACTCTTCGTGTGCCTGCTGGGATGTGACCCCAAGACCATGCTCTACAAGTGTCTTTGATCGCTCAAATGACAGTTGCTCAAATGATACAGATTTTCCAGTGACCGGGATCCCAAGAATGGTGCCCACGTCATCAAGGGTAATCGTCATTTCACCAAAAGGCATGTGGAATGTGTTTGTCTCAGGCTGCCATCTTTCCACAAATGCTGACATCATGTTCTTGTTGATGGAACGATAAGATGTCGCCACCAATGGAGCCAACCCCGAACGGCCAATGAGACGACTAAAAACCGTATTCTGCCTTCCCTCTGAATTCCATGCCCATTCAGTGATTTTTTGGCCATGGCTTATGCATTTCAGTGGCGGTCTCTCCTGCAAAACGAAATAAATAACAAATTAGTGAAGATAATAATATTTTCATCACAGATTAAAACATGTTAACCAAGATTAAACACAAACCTGCTGCTGCCAAATACTTGCAGCAATATGCGTCCTGAAACTAGGTAGCAGGCTCAAACTTGTAGGCCCCCCGGGAATATCTCCAGTCCTATAATGAGCAGCAGAAGAAGTTTGTTGACGTACTTCTTCTGCCGGTTCGGAAACTTCGGTCTCCACTTGGGCTTCGGGTTGTTCTTCAACTACTTCTTTGTCATCATCGACCTCATCAGCAACAAACCTCTGACGGAGTCTCCTGTTCGACGCTGTGGGTCGAGTCCTAGATGTACCCGGCACATCCATATATCTGGAAAAAAACAATATCAGTACATAGTGCAGCACTGAGTCAGACCATTCGGCCCTGACTATCCGTGTGGAAAATATAGTTTCGGCGTTACAGAGCCGTGAAATTAGGTTTAGATCGGACACACAGTGCCGAGAGATGACACTCTATTCGGTTCATTGACGCCGAGAAAAGTTTTTCCTCTCGGCCCCATACTACCGAGATAACTCCATATATGCGGATCATCGAGGCCAAAAGTAATCTCTGTTTTCGGACCCATAGTGCCGAACCGGTTCTTCTTACTCACACTAAAACGATGACGATGGATGGAGTAATGGGGGATGCAAAGGTGAATGAGGGAGGTAAAAAACTTTGAAAAAACCAAATCTTTGATCTTAAAACAAAACTGCAGACATTTCTAATCAATTAAAACAAATCGAAATCACTCACGGAGGTTGGAAAGTCGACGATTCACAGTAATGCAGTTTGATGAAGAAGGTAAGAAGAGAGAGATGGCTGAACACGAGGTCTCACACTGAAGACGGTGCAGCGAAAGACGGTTTTGTATTGCTCGGCGTAATTAGCTATATCGTCGAGATCATCTTCGATGTGGAGGTGCAGCGAAAGAAGTAGTTGCTGATGAGGTCTTTCGAACGTGAAATGGGAGGTTTTCAGAACGTGAAATGGGAGGGAAGAATGCAGAGTGTAGGGAGTAGTTTCATCAAGTCCAGCAATGGGTGTTTTAGGGAAAATAAAGAGTGTGGAGAGCAAATCCCGCACTGAAGACCACTGTGTAAAGAGATGTAGAGGGTGGAGAGCAAAACGCAGTGTGTATATAGCTGCTCTCCCATTGATTTTGCATTTTGTTACAATGTGGTTGAAAATGCCCTGTTATCCCACAAAAATGACAAGTTGGGACAAATATGGACTTAGGCACATTCTTATTAGTTCTTGCATTCGCATGTTTAGCATTTGAATTAACGAGAATACTAGATTGTAAGGCTGACCCTTTAACAAAAACAAAGTTACATGATTTATTTGAAGAGGACGACTCCGGGTTGAATCCAAGACCATTCTTTAGTTTCTCGCTCCTTTGTTGCATGATTTCATCTAAAGTCATTGATCGTTTGTTCATTCGATCAAGCGAAGACTTGGCTGTTACTAAGTCAGTGAGTGCCATTTTAAGTTTCCCACTCACGTCATTCTTATCAGCTTTTAGCATGTTGTACTTAGTTTGCAAAGTCTCCAATTCTTTTCTAACTTTCTCACATTATACAATAGCCAGTTCATTTTCTTTTCCTGCAGCAATAACAGTTTCAGATACAATCGCACATTGGGATTCTAACTAGCTTACCTTGGCACGAGCATCATTAAGTTCAGAAGAGAAGAATGAGCTTTGAGATTCTGAACCTTTCATTTTGTGAGATTGCTTATCATTTATACGAGACAAACGTAGCGAGTCCTTCAAAAGGTTTTTGTAAGCAACTTCCACATGCTGTTCTTCATCAGAAATATCTTGAAGTTTTGACTCGTCATCCTACTTGGAGTCTTTGTCACATGACCCATGCTCAAAAGAGGAGTCAGTACAAGTAATAAAGGCAACAAATTTAGCAGATTCAAAAGGCGACTTAGATTCACTATTTTCATTCTTGGAATCATCTTCCCAAGAGACATTCAAAGCCTTTCCTTTATTTCTTTCCAACCGATTAGCACATTTAGAAGTAGGGTGGCCAAAACCTTGACATTCAAAGCATTGAATAGGTTTAGGAGCATTCTTAGAGGGGGTTTTTTTTCTTCTTCCTTTTTTCTTTTTTCTTTTTTTTTTCTATCATTCTTTGGCACACCCTTTGGCTTGTTAAAGCTTTTGTTTTTAGAAAATTGATTTTTAAGATTTAGTTTGTTGTTTTTCAGAAATTTCTTGAATTTTTTGACAAAAAGAGCCTCAAGTTCTACATCATCGGAATCATTATCAGACCCATCATTAGATCCATCATCACCTGCCTTGGACAGCATGAGAGCAATACCCTTGGATTTCTTATTTGAACAGTGTTTTGCTTCAAAAGTTTGTAAGTTTCCAACTAGTTCCTCAACAGGGAGTTCATTGAGATTTGTATGTTTCTCAATAGCAATCACTTTCGATTGAAATCTTTTGGGCAATGACCGAATAATTTTCTTAACCATGTTCTGGAATGGGATCACCCAAATTGAAACTAGAATTTACTATGTGACTGAGTTTGGAATTGAACTCATCGAAGGTCTCTCCGCCTTTCATACGGATGGTCTCAAAGGCAGTGATCAAATTTTGAATTTAGTCTGCCTCACTATGTCAGTGCCTTCATGCACTCTTTTCAAGAGATCCCACGCCTCTTTCGCAGTCTCACAAGTGGAGATTCTGCGAAATTCTGAGTATGTAATGCCATTATATATAGCATTAATAGCTCTATTATTCCAATGGGCCTAATTCTTTTCTCCATTGGTCTAGTCAGCCACTGGTTTGTGAATATTTTTCCCCTTGAACAATCGCAGTTGGTGATTTATAACCATTCTCAGTTGTTTGCCAAACGTCATGGTCAAGAGAACGCAAAAACGCACTCATTCTTACCTTCCAGTAAGCACAATTGTCACTACCCTCAAGTAAAGGTGGATTGGTGGTAAAAGTGCCTCCCCTATTGAATTCCACAGGTCTAATCTGAGAGGATCGCACAGTAGAATTGTACAACTTGCTCTGATACCACGTGAAGGTTTGATTGATCCTATATCAACATTCTATTTAAGCCATAACGCATGTTAAGGTCATTTCTCAAATTATAATATGAATTTCAATCCCAATTAATTAATCTAACCAATTAACCTAAGTCTAAATAAAAATCAATCACCACAAAAGAGAGGAGGCACAAGATTTTTAAGTGGAAAACCCTACTCAGGAAAAAACCACAGGTAATAGAAACCACCTAAAAACAAAGCATTATAAATTGAAAATTACAATTGAACTCACTAGACCTTTGACCCAGTTGGAACTCAACTTAAAGGATTGTGAAGAACTTGCCGATGATCCGCCGTTCACCTTCCACGTGCTTACTTGAAACCCACCTTGAATGCCCTTTCAAGGCGCTTGAAAGAAGAAGAGAGGAGAAGAAAATTTCAGCACAGTCTCCCTTGCAAGATAAGCCCACAAAATCTCTCTAGACAGATGCTTGATGCTTGAGAGAAAATAGATAGCTCGAGTAAGTTCCGTTGTGGTTGCAAGAGGTCTATCAATAGCCCAAGGTTCGTTCACAAGACTTTAGGAATTGAAATAGGACTCTAAGAAAGAGTTTGAAATAGAAGAGCACAAACAGAGTCCGGACCCTGCTCGCTATAACGAGCAAGTGTTCTGCCCCTACGCTAGATTCATGGCTCGCTATAGCAAGCTTCAGGTTCGCTATACCAAGCCAGCATTCTGGAAAGAAGCTTGGTGGCCCAATTGCAGTTCTAAGTTGGACTCTTTAAACATCTTCAAATCTCATTTAAAGTGTCCAGAAGTCGTCTTCTGCTGTCAAAAGGTTTCTTCAAGTCCCTTTCTAAAAGAAATAAAAAAATACAACTCAATTAGGACATGAGTTTTGCTCAAACTTAAAGAATTAGTCAACTAGAATTCTAACAGGCACTTAGCCGGAAAGGCCTTAGGAAAACTATTCCAATAAGATACGTTCTCAATTCTAGATTGACCAATTGTAATGCCTCGTGCCGTATCTGTTTTGCATGGGATGAATCAGTCGAACATGCCCTCTTCAATTATGACCATGCTAGTGCAATTTGATTTAGATCTCAGTTCGGTCAATGCTTCCATGCATACCTACTCATGGTATTTTTTGGATGGTGGAAAGATTTCCTTGAAAATGGTCAACTGAACCTTCCGGTTAATGACCATTTCTCCGAAGCTTGGGCTATTTAGAAAGCTAGAAATAATTTCATATTCAAGGATATGGAGTTGAATCCTGATAGCATCTTTGAAAAGGCCAAAAGTGTGTTAATTTTGCCTTCTAGTGATAAAATAGAAGATAAGAATGGAACCCCTAGGAAGAGACCCTAGCTGTAGTGAGATGATTAAAAAAGATGTTTTAGGGATTTCCGACATTGTGTTTAAGGGATCGGATAGCAAAGCCATATTTGGATATTTTCTATGGTTTAATTGATTGATAATTTGTGCAGGAGGCATTAGGGGAGAACGGGTTGTCTCCTCGAAGGATTTTGAAACAAGGTGATAGGAGACGGCTAGGTCGTGTAAGGAGTCTCACAAGTGCTTGTTATTGTGATAGGCTTGATTTGGAGTAAATTACTTGAAATCATTTGAATAGGCCAAGATTGGGCAAGAGAGATCTTATTTAGTGAGATATTAATCCAAAATGTAAGCGTAGGGTGATTTAGTTTCAGCTTGCATATTTAGTAGAGAATATTGGATGGAAAGAGTGGGAGAAAATTATCACAAATTGTGCTCGTGCTGTCCAACCTCGAATTGGATGATCCTTTACAAACCTCTTTCTTTCCACTTTCTTTTTACAAGAAAAAAGTAGGGTAAAGTGCGGTATAATAAAATTATGACAAAAGTGTTTCTTGATCTTACACTTCCTTTCTCATCTATACGTTTGGAATTGACCACACCTCTACCTTTTATTTTATTGAATATACCTTAGCTTTACCTTTCCATGATTTGACATCCAACTCACCTTTCCATGATCAGAGGTGAGAGTACATGAGTTGTTTATCTTTCATTCACCCAGCAAAAGGAAAAACAAAATTTACAGAAAAGAAGAAGAAAAAGCCTCTCTAGCACTGTAAATTATTTCCTTCACGTTTATCTAACAAATCAGTTGAACATGTTCATATTTCACCATAATACATACATGCAAATTTGAATAATATATAAAAGTTTCTGTAATGACATCAACGAGGCGCAATAGTGGGGATAACACCACTTAGAAGATCGCTACCAGAGACATCAGATGACACAAATGGGTTGGCTGATGTTGAGGATGTTGGAGGCGTCATAGTCTTCCCAGGATTGGTGGAAATTGATTCTGATGGCACATTATCAGATTCTGGTGTCATACGCCATATGCTCTCCAGCTCTCTGACCACCTCTGCCATTGAAGGTCGGTTTTCTGTCTCATCCTGGCAGCATCTGAGAGCCAGCGATACAAACTGCTCAACACATTCAGAAGGGTAGGAGCCCATCTTGTTGTCTACCATGGAGAACATCATACCGGATTGATATGCCAAGTTCACCTGGGTCGAAGAACACATTTGCAAAATGCTAATAAAAACATATGTAAAAGAATCCTTGAAACAGCATATCTAGAACACACGAAAGAAACAGTTCTGGCATTGTGAATTGGGACTCATGTATATATTTACAGGAAGGAAGATTTTCTCACATGAGAATCATGCAGCCTTTAATTTAGAGTGGTCATGCATGCATTGGTAAATACACACACCACACAACACACAACACCACACACACACACACACACAGAGAAATATGTAGTCTATCATGCAAAAGGTTAAAAAAATGCGTTATCACATCAAGAGAGTCCTATTATTTGCATAAATGTCCATCCAATGATATGTGGCTATCGCATTGAGAACTGCACACATTATTGCATGTATGTTGTGTATTTATGCTGCTTGCATACATAAAGGAACAGCATTGCATGCTGCGGATGTTCCTACATACACACATACCATTCTAGGTGCAGATCTACACATAGACAAACAAGTATGGATATGGTGATTGCAAGTATGGATAGGTGCATGAATGGTATTGGTGATGTGTGGATATGGCTTATAGACATCATGATGGTATCCCACTGAATCATCAACAAATTCTTTGTTAAACAGTATTATGCCGTTATGGTAACAGCTTGATCACAGTCTTTAAGTTATACCCGTCAGGCATATGCTGATCGGCAGGACTAGTGGATAAATATTTTTCTTTTTTGATGAACAGTTTCTGTGATTACACAGTGGCTATAGTAGCATTGCTGTCAATGTTGAGATGGGAGATACTTCTTAGATGGCTATGGAAGAGATTACCTCTCGAACAATGTTTTTCCCATGAGAAATTGGATGCATCCCTGTCAAGAGCTCCAGAAATACAACTCCGAGGCTATAAACATCACTTTTGTCTGTCAACTTGTGAGTCAGGAAATATTCTGGATCAAGATAGCCCTGTGAGAAAAAGCAATTTCCAGGTGAAGAGTCAGTGGTAATAGGCTGAGGATACCAGTCAGTGGTATAAGCTGAAAATAACACAAGTTCAATGTATGAACATAATCAGTTAGGTCTGCTAGAAGTCCAAAAGGAATTATTCTAGAAAAACAGGTTGGGCCTTTGTTATATCATTTGTCCATGTTTCTATCACTTCTTGCAAATACCACTTTCCCAATGATTGAATCACTTCAATTATTTATCTAAATTCTGCTCAATACAAAAACCAAATTTCTGCACAGCGTACCAAGCTATATAAATACATGGCCCTTAATGTTCAAAATATCCTTAGGCTATGAGTTTGTACTAGTGGGCACTGTCCTTGGTTCCAGAGGCTAATGGACCATGCTTAACTAATTTTCCTAATTGGCCAATCTTTTCTTCTTCTTCTTTTTCTTCTTCTTCAAGAAAGAGGTAAGAGCTGCCATGCAATAGAACAGGCCAAGAATCTTCTTCACTTATTCTATTAGAAGCACTAGTTTACTTTCTTTTAGTTTATTTTATGTCAAAAATTAAGGATTTTAATTTGGAATTTTAAGGTTTATTTGATTGATTCATTTTATCTGGACTCAGACATTTTATTTTAATAAGTGGAATTGTTAAGATAAATGCTCAATTTATTATGCAAGTTTGATTTGACCGATATATGTGAGCATGATTCTCATTGCACAGGAAATGGGATTAGTGGGCCTAAGCAATATCAACATGACAATAAAATCAAAGTGGGGAAGCAGGAAAGAGGAAAAGAACACACTTAGAGCTGAAACTTACAGGTGTGCCCTTCACAACGGTTGATATATGACCAGGCGTTATCCCTTCGACATCTGGAACAGGGGCAAGGCGTGAGAGTCCAAAATCAGCAACTTTAGCAGTAAACTTGGCATCTAGTAGGATATTGGTAGCTTTGATATCTCGATGGAAAATAGGGGGGTCCGCTTCAGTATGGAGGTAAAGGATGCCCTTTGCTGATGCTAATGCAAGGCGCACCCTCAATGCAAAATTCATAGGTTCTTTTGCTTTAACTGTCATGTCAAAACACACCAAGAAATCAAAGATAAAAATCAATTTTGTACGAGCCATAAAGATAAAGGTTTATTAAATTTTTAAAGAAACATAGGTAAATAAACAAATACAAGCATACAAGTATTTACGATAAAGTGACAGCAGAAGGCTGATATTTCATTTGTCCGTGATCGATTAAGAATTTAATATTATCTATTTGGGTATAATAGTTATTCCAACATGGTTTTTTGAAATATTTAGAGAGCCCTTGAAAGAATATAAAAAGTCTTACCAAAAAGGTGAATCATGGCAGAAACAACCAAGGGGGGATCCAGCAGGACAACAGCAGAACGGAAGACTCTTTGCCATGACTCTTCATGATGTGGAAGTGGCCAACCATGTGGTTGAGGGTATGGTTTTAATTTCCAATTATGAAGCTAGTACTTTATTTGATTCTGGTTCAACGCATTCTTTCATTTCGCATATTTTTGCTGCTAAGGTAGGAAACTCCCCCTCAACTTTGACTAATGCATTAGTAGTGTCTACACCCGCGGGCGAGCAAATATGTACTAGAACCATATTTTATGATTGTATGATAGAAATTGGGCAAGCCCAGATGCCGGCTGAACTAGTCTTGTTATGTATGGATGACTTTGATGTTATATTGGGAATGGACCGGCTTACTAGGTATCGAGCTATTTTAGACTGCTTTAACAAGGTAGTTCGGTTTAATCTGGAGGGATTTACTCATGTTAGTTTGGTGGGAAAAAGGAGACCGGTTAGGTCAATGGTTATCTCAGTCATCAAAGCTGGTGAGTTACTGAGGAATGGGTGCAAGGGCCTTTTAGCCTTCATCACAGAGGATAAACAGAAACCAAGTATAGAAGATATCCCCGTTGTTAGAGACTTCCCCGACGTGTTTTTGGATGACCTGTCCGGATTACCCCCAATTCGAGAGGTCGATTTTACTATTGAAATAATGCCGGGTACAACCCCGATTTCTAAGGCACCCTATCGAACGGCTCCTACGGAACTGAAGGAACTCAATGATCAATTGGAGGAATTATTGGACAAAGGATTCATCCGACCTAGTGTGTCTCCATGGAGAGCACCGGTGTTCTTTGTGAAGAAAAAGGATGGAACCCTGAGAATGTGCATTGATTATACAGTTAAACCAAGTGACTATCAAGAACAAGTACCCTCTGCCCTGCATTGATAAATTATTTGATCAACTGCAAGGTCCGAAATACTTTTCCAAGATTGATCTAAGGTCGGCTATCATCAACTAAGAGTGAGGGAGGAAGATTTTCCCAAGACGGCGTTCCGAACGCAGTACAGTCCTTACGGGTTTCTAGTTATGCCTTTCGGTTTGGCCAATGCCCCATCCGCATTCATGGCACTGACGAACCAAGTATTTCAACCCTATTTGGATAAATTTGTGGTGGTATTTATTGATGATATCCTCATTTACTCAAAAGAAAGACAAGAACATGGAGAGCATCTGCGTATGCTAAGCTTAGCAAGTGTGATTCTTGGTTAGAGCAAGTAACCTTTTTAGGTCACATTATTTCAGGAGACGGATTATCTGTAGACCCTACCAAAATAGATGCGGGTATGAATTGGAAACAGTCTGCAAACGTTTCAGAAGTTCGAAGCTTCTTAGGCCTGGCTGGCTACTATCGAAGGTTTGTACAAGGATTTTCTACGATTGCTAGACCGTTAACCAAACTCACAAGGAAGGATGTTCCGTTCACTTGGGACAAGAAATGTGAAGATAGCTTCCGAATATTGAAAGGTAAACTAACATCGGCACCAATACTCACCCTTCCCGCAGGAAGTGGAAGATTTGTTATTTACTGTGATGCGTCGTTACAAGAGCTAGGGTGTGTTCTCATGCAACATGGAAAGGTGATTGCGTATGCTTCCAGACAGCTGAAGGTCCATGAACAAAATTATGCTAAGCACGACCTTGAGTTAGCAGCTGTAGTTTTTGCAATAAAAATTTGGAGGCACTACCTTTGCGGTGAAGAATTCAAGGTGTATACAAATCACAAGAGCCTTAAATATGTCTTTTCTCAAAAAGATCTGAACTTAAGACAACGACGATGGATGGAATTCTTGAAAGACTATAATTTCTCTATATTTTATCATCCAGGAAAGGTGAATGTTGTAGCCGACGCCTTAAGCAGGAAATCAGCACAGATGGCTTGTTTGACCACGAGTGGTGACTACTTGAAGAGATCAAAGACTTGGATGTTAATTTATGTTCTCTTGGTGAAAAAGTACTATTGGGAAGCTTCAAGGTTCAACCCGAATTAATTCAGAGAATAAAAGACCATCAACGAGATGACAAGGCATTAGCGGCGAAAATCTTTGACAAAATGGATAATAAACCGGACTTCTCAGTTGTTAGTGGGGTATTATATTTCTGAGGCAGACTTTGTGTGCCAAATATCCAAGAAATCAAAGATGAAACTTTGAAGGAAGCACATCACATAAGACATACTATCCATCCGGGGAGCACCAACATGTATCAGAACTTAAAAATCAGAATTTGGTGGGTCGGCATGAAAAATGATGTTACTGAGTCTATCAGACATTGTTTTACTTGTCAACAAGTGAAGAATGATCATAGGAAGTCGGGAGGATTGTTGCAACCGTTACCTATACCAGAATGGAAGTGGGAACATATCACTATGGATTTCATTTCAGGGTTTCCCAGAACCTCACGACATAATGAAATAATCTGGGTAATTGTGGATCGGTTGACCAAGTCGGCGCACTTCATACTGTTGAAAGGAAGAACTACAATGGAACACTTGGCCAAAACATATGTCAAGGAAATTGTAAGGTTGCATGGCGTTCCAGCATCGATCGTATCAGACAAGGATACCAGATTTGTTTCACAATTTTGGAAGAGCTTACAGAAGGCTATGGGTACGAAACTAAATTTTAGTACTGCGTATCACCCTCAGACTGATGGGCAGATTGAGAGAACCAATGAAACACTAGAAGACATGCTCAAGGCTTCTGCTATCGATTTCAGTGACAGTTGGGATGAGCAGTTACCACTGCCATAATTTACTTATAATAATAGCTATCATTCGAGTATTCAGATGGCTCCTTTTGAGGCCTTATATGGCAGGAGTTGCCGCTCTCTGACTTTTTGGGAGGAAGTGGGCGATAGACGGATATTAGGCCCTGAATGGGTGCAAACTTCTACAGAAAATATTAAAAAGATTAGGAATAGATTAAGGACTGCACAGAGTCGCAAGAAAAGTTATGCAGACAAACGCCGGAGAGAATTGGAATTTGCAGTGGGTGACTCAATATTCCTAAAAGTTTCTCTAACGAAGGGAGTGATGCGATTCGGCAAAAAGGGAAAGCTAAGTCTGAGATACATTGGACCATTCAAGATTACAGGGCGCATGAGAGATGGGACTGCTTATGAACTGGAACTACCATCACAGCTAGCCGGAGTCCATAGGGTGTTTCACGTATCAATGCTGAAGAAATACGAACCAGACCCATCTCATGTGTTAGATCTCGAGCCAATGGACTTACGACCCGATTTATCCTATGAGGAGAGACCAGTTGTAATCTTAGACAACAAGGAAAGGGTGTTGCGGAGACGAACTGTCCGACTCGTCAAGGTATTATGGAACATCACGATCCAAAGGAGGCTACATGGGAGATCGAGGACGAAGTCCGAACGAAGTACCCACATCTTTTCCCCACAGGTATGTTTTAAATTTGGAGGACCAAATTTCCCAATTAGGGGGAGTATGTAATATCTTGAGTTACCTGGGCCCAGGTAGGACCCTTGTTTAATTTATTTTTGAATTAGGAAGAAACTCACGAAAAGAGTTTTAGAAAGAGTAGGAGTTGTATGACTAATTAGAAAGAGGAAAAGGAAGTATAAGAATAAGAATAGGACTCTATTGTACATATATAAGCAAACCAACAACCATTATGATGCTGTTCTATTATTCTTCCTTTGGAGAAATTTTGAGAGAGAGCCTTGTGGGTTGCAATTTAGGAAAAGGAAAGGAAGGCTGACTGATGTCCTATTCGCGTCCACATATTGCAAAGGCAACGATCATTTATCAAAGGTGAGTGAATCTTCCTAGATGATCTCAAATTCATGTTTTCGTTGATGGGTAGATGTTTGAGGAACTCAGTTTTGATAGGAATGTTATCTGTGAAATTGTCTCAATGACAGTCAACATGCCCAGACTCTAGTTGTGG
This sequence comes from Cinnamomum chago, assembly GCA_038049695.1. Lineage (NCBI taxonomy): Eukaryota > Viridiplantae > Streptophyta > Magnoliopsida > Laurales > Lauraceae > Cinnamomum > Cinnamomum chago. The sequence goes on from CP142456.1 coordinate 32,247,678, forward strand.
TGGATTTCATGGTGGAATAGGATGGTTTGGATTTCCAGTAATGAATTGGCCTTTGATGATGATTCATGTGGAAAGGAGATTAAATATTGAATCAGTACAAAATTCTGCACTACTGTTTCTCTTTCACATGAGAATTTTTCACGTTAGGGGTTGTGGGACCCCCTGGCCCACTACATGATAGATTTGAACCATGGATCCTGAAGGGGACCCATGGGCGACCATGGTGGTGCTGGTCCCATAGAGATTGGGCCCCACTTTAGCCACCATCCATGGGAAGTATATAGCAGAGGCATGAATTATGGAGATTAGAATAGTTCTAGTCCACAGGGGGTGTGAGTCCACTGGGCCCACCTGATCATTGATCAGTAACCCACATCTTAAAGTGGGCCCAAGGGCGACGACCTGCTTGGTGATGGTCCCATGTAGAGTGGACCCCACCTGGGCCCTCATTCAATCGACATAGTGCATAGGAGGCGTCTGTCACAGAGTTTGTGACTGTATGTCGACAAGGCCTACTGGTATCCATTTGGCCACAAAATTGGAAATCTGATCTAGCCATCTGGTGTGGGGCCCCTGGGCGACCATGGAGGAGTGGGACATCTGGGATTTGGATCAGTAGGTCTTTAAAGATAGCACAGGCATGGTTGGGAACAAATAGCGGCATACACCAATTTTGATTTGTGGGCCCCAGGATATGGATTGATGATGGATCAGGACCAAAGAATGGAGGGATGACTATTGTGCGACCTTGAATTGGAGGTCTGATCTTGGATTGGTCCAGTGGGACCCACTGAATTTTATATCAAGAAATTCAGGCATGACTTGTTGTCTATTATGTGTTCTGTGCAGTAAGAAAAGTCCTGGAAGGGTTCTAGTAATTGAGATAGACCTGGACTTTGTGTAGAATACTAATTAGCTTTCTTAGATGAATTGAAGATTTGTGATTGTGATTAATTAAATGTGATTAAATTATGGGTACTGTGATTAACGTTGTGTTGTGTTATAATATAGTGTGGGCCACCCTATACCAATTATGATTAGAAGTGGGGTGGCAACCAGTAAATTATGTAGGGGTTGGATACAGTACTGATTGGGAAAATTATTAATAATACTGAAATTTGGTTTTTATGTGATTATAAAACTGTGCACTGGGTCCCAGACTTGGGATGTTGGACTTGTGTCTGGATGATTAATGGTCGTTGCATTGGCTGGTCCTTAGTGGACTTGAATGGCCATTGTGTTGGCGGGTCCTTAGTGGACGTGTCTGATGAGACAGGGTCATGGTGACCAATATACATGTATACGATAAGCCTTGGAGGCGTGGTGATGTGCATGGGCACAAATATGTATATTGCAGATAGGCCAGAGCGGAATGACGATCAACACATAGATTTCGGCATGCGTGTCTAGAGGGAGAGAACGAGAAAAGCTAAAATAGTTGATGGAATCATTAGTCCTTGTCTAGGAAAAGTTATTTAATGTTTAAAGCACATTATTGAATTGAGTCAGGAAATAATAAGTTTGATTACTTTTTTATATTTATAATTGGAATTATATTTTGAACTAAATGCCTAATTCCTTGTGAAACTTATTTGATGAATGCATGGTGAATATTGCTAACTAATCACGATTCGGATATCCGACAGGGCGCCGGAATTTGGGTCGTGACAGAAATCAAAGATGAAAATCAATTTTGTACGAGCCATAAAGATAAAGGTTTATTAAATTTTTAAAGAAACATAGGTAAATAAACAAATACAAGCATACAAGTATTTATGATAAAGTGACAGCACAAGGCTGATATTTCATTTGTCCATGATCAATTAAGAATTTAATATTATCTATTTGGGTATAATAGTAATTCCTGTTAGATTGTATGGTCTCAATCCATTAGTTGATATAATAAATTGATTAATTTCTTTATTTATCAATAAAATCATGCTTTCCTTTCATGAGATGAATGGTGATTTATTACTTAATGCACATGACCAATACATATGACATAATGGTTCATGAGATGAACCGGGTCTCATTAGTATATTAGATGTGATATATGTATATGGATGAAATCCACATATAGGAGACATGTGTCACAAATCTTATACTTAAAAATATCTTCACAACCAATGATGAGACTGTGCATCTCATCTGATAAGGTTGCAGCACTTTGATCACTATGAGATAGTGTGATTTGTCTCGATCATCAGAATGGAAGATTCTAGATCACGGTGCTGGTACATTGGATGTATTGAAGGACCATGAAAAGCACCTTATGAATACTGTCTCGATTTAAGGACCGCTCTCATAATTCCCTAGCAATAGGCTCTCAATCTTGAGACATTGATGAACTCAAGTTTCTATCTATTCATTTGCTTTGAGTCACCAATGAGTGGCGCCAAATGTAGGTCAACACCTCGGTATCTTGGGTACGTGATAGTAGGACTGTGGGAATATGCAATGGTCAAGATGGAATCTATTTATATTATCCTCTTGTGCCAATTAATGGACTTATCATTAGTAAGTGTGCACCCATCTCGATTAAGAGTTAATTGGATGGTACTGATGATCACTGTGATTAATTGGGGCTCAAGGATAATAAGATATGGATCTAAGATTGGATATGACAGATTTATTCCAATTGATCCATGGATAATGATAGAAGGGCCTACTTGTGGTAATGTGGAAGTTTAGGGTCTTCATTGTAATTTATTCCTAAGATTGGAGTGCAATTGCATTTATATAGTCGTATTATTTGCAATTAACAGTGGGCGCGAATTGCACATGAGATGTGGGGTCGCAAGTCCCAGTTGGAGCCAGCTTTCTAAGGAATCCCTAGTGGTCCCCACGCTAGCCTAAGTTATTAGAAAAACACTAATTATAGTAGAACTCTAAAAGGAAATAGAAAGTTACTATTTCTATTTGAAGTGAGACTTCTAATAGTGGTAATAGTAAGTTACTAATTATAATGGAAGTAAGACTTCTATTTAAATTAGAAAGAAGAGAGTTACTAATTGTTAGAGAAGTGAGACTTCTATTTCAATTAGATAGCAAAGAAGAGGTTTTGCAAAAGCTATAAATAAAGGAGATTATAAGGCTGGACGTCCACATGAATTCCCACCGAGGGATTCACGCCCAAGGCTTGTTTGTGCAAAAGTTGCACATGCTCCTTCTCCTTTCTTCCCTCTTCTAGTTCTCTTCTAGTTTCCTTAAGAGTTTTCTCTTGGAGATCCCACCCATCATCTTGAGAAGAGAGATCTGATAAAGGGTCATAGCGTAGAAGACAACAAGGTCTTGGAGATCTCTAATTGCTTCAAGAAGAGTTCTTGATCAAGTTAATTATCTTCTCCTCCATTAGAGCACTACCGGGCTCCAAATGTATAATCTACTTCTCTACTTGTTGTAGATTATTTTGTTGCATGTAGTTGCTAATTTCTATCTTCTAGATAGGTTATATTGCTGTACATGATTGATGAGAATGAGGAATTGCATCCTGGATTGAGTTTTGTAGCCTTATGGATAGTTGATCCCTGAGTCAAGTGGGTCAAAAGTTTTGAAAATCTATCCACAAGGCCCACCTACTTCCAACAATTCCAACACGGTTTTCTGAAATATTTAGAGAGCCCTTGAAAGAATATAAAAAACGCTTACCAGAAAGGTGATCCCTTAGAGTTCCATTTGGCATGAATTCGTAAACCAACATCTGCGCACACATCAACAATGAAATAAGAAATTTATTCTTCCCCACCAAACTAGAACCACATTAAATGACAGGAATGAAGATGTACATTGGCATATATGATTGTATGGATGGTCTGCCTGATTCCTCAGATACCAAGATACCAATATAATCAGTAACAGTTGCAATGAGTAGTAACAGTAGGTGTATAAACAATAATAAGCAGGACAAAATGTAGCTCCCAAATCAAGAATCCTATTCAAAATACTACCAGTTTGGCATAAGCCTATCGACTATTAGAAGAATAACCAATTAACCATACAAACAAGCGGTTCTCTTTTCTGAGTTGTACCTTATTTCTCTTTAATGAAATTTTACTGTTACCAATCAAAAAATAAATAAATAAAACAAGTGGTTTTCTATGCTTGAGGTGCAGGAAATAAGGCTAAAAGCAGTCCCGTAACATTAAATGCAGATTGATTATTCATCAATGTATTCGCAGTTGCAATTAAGGTGATATGGACTTCCAAATAACTATCGTAACATGGATGCAAGTCATTTTGATATAATTTTGTCGGTAAACAGATGCATGCAATAACCAGCAGCAGCCACAACTATGAACCATAGATGCAAGGAAAAAGTTGGAACCCTTCATTTATGCTAGAGAGACTTTTAGACCTCAAGAGAAGGGACCCAATGCTTTAGTAGCATTGTGCGCACAACAGCCCAAGTTCAAAGAGGACTTGGGCACAAGTTTCAAGGAGGATTCTTGGTCTGCATGACTTCCTAGGCAGCCACAAAAGCCTTAGCTGATTCTTTATAAACCCTATTCCCACTTTTCATCTTTTGGCAATCCTATTCTCTAGAGAGACCTAAACCTAGTGAGAACGTGAAGAGATTTGAGAAGACTTGAAGGAGATGAGAACCAGCAAGTTAGAGTGGCAATTGATGTCATTTAGCAATCCTCAAGTTGCTAGAGCCACCATAGCCTATACAATGTGGGTAGATCCCCGAATCAACTCGCCTTCTTATTAGATTTGTGATTGTTTGACCTCGGGTTTGGATGAAAGAATGATGAACATTGTTTATGAATTGATAGAGAATGAAGAAGAATGCAAAACCTCATGAATGAATTAGAATTGGGATCAAACCCCATGGCCGAACCCCTCACTTGAGGTTTTGGTTTGGCCGCACCCTAAAAAGGAACCCCTTCATGAATTTCCATGGTGGCCGAACCCTAGGGGATGGTGTTTCGTGGTTTTTGATTTATGGCATGATAGATTATTAGGGTTTTATATACGTAAGGTTTAATTCTCTAAATATTGATGAATTATGTTGTCTTCTTGTTCAATTTTGGTGAATTGTGGGTTAATGGTAATTATATTAATGGTTTGTGGAATCTTTAAATGAGGAATTGATGTGTAAATCAGATTAGCCAACTGCGTTATGGTGAGTTGATGTGGGCTGAAACTCATACATGGGATTTGGAAACTAGCCAAACCCTAGTTAGGGTTTATAGAAGTAGTCAACTACATGGGAGGCATCATGGTTGAGTGTATGATGTTTAAATCATAATATTGATGATGTATATTTGATGTGCCATCCTATTGAGTAATCATGAAGTTTGGATTGATCACAAGCGTAGAATGAAGGAAACCTAGCTGAGTTTCCATCTTCTGTGCCAAGATGATCAAACCCCAAATTTTGGAGAAATAACTAGGCCAGGGGAGCGAACTGGGCAAGAGTATATCAGATGACCCTGTTGTTGCCAAAAATTGATCAGATGAGGTCTTATATGTTTTGGACACTAGTGTTGGGGCTGTAGGGGCTTGACAAGCCTAGCTAACTTGTGGAGCAAGGCTCCAGGGGCTGGGTGCTAGCACTGAAAATGAGAAAAGACAAGAAAAAAGGAATAGAAGATGAGTAGAACTGAAGGAAGGAACCACATATTTCTGAGAGGAAATCCCTCGCACCCCCACCATGAAAAAAAGGAGAAAAAATATAGAGGGAAAAAAATAATCTCATAATCAATATGATTAGGTTTTATTAGCATACATTTATCATATTACAAAACACACCTTTGACATGAGAAGAAGTACAAAAAAGGACACAAAACCAAGCATAAATATAAAACATAATAGTGGAACTTCCTAGTCTACCACAACCAATGGCGATATCCATTCCAGTTTAAACCATAGAACTATAATAGTTGTGGAGGTTCACACAGGTCATTCTTTTTTTATTTAATTTTACATCTTGGGACGCATTAAGCCTCTCGCCATCTGTGGAGTGGAGAAGATTTTTTCCATGTCTTTTGGGTTCCTTCACTAGTAGAACTCCTGAGTCAAGAGAGAGCTTTTCCTCCCCAAACGCAGGGATTCTAACACGGCTTTGTCTTCTATCATGGTTTTTTCATGGTAGTCAACTTGCACTTCTGCCTACAACTAAAAACTAAACACCTGAATCCTAAATCTTATTAACAAAAAGCAACTAAGAAAGCCAAATTGCTAACATGAGACAGGATACCTGTTCGCCTTCTTCATTGCAATATCCTAACAGGGATACCAGATTACGATGATGCAATCTTGACAACAATTCTATTTCTGTGAAGAACTCCTTTTGACCTTGTAGAGATCCTTCTTGTGCACGCTTTATGGCAACAACTGTACCATCAGCTAGGATGCCTTTATATACCTTCCCATAGCCTCCTTGTCCAACTTGAGTGGAGTTGCTAAAATTGTTTGTAGCCAATGCCATTTCATCAAAGCTGAAGTCTTTGACACCTTCAATTTTGATGGGTATTTTTGATACTGCAAAATGAGTAAAATCAAGATGGTTACAGTTCTCTAGCCAAGATTTTGATGTACTAATCAGCCATTGCAGTAAATCTCTTCCTTTACAACCTATTTAAAAAGTAACAATACAGATAACCATTAACCATAGATTTACTTTATAAGGTGTATTGGAGAAAGACGCACAAAACTCATTTTTTAAGAGAAGAAATGAATATTGAGCCATACATAAATGAGCTGTGTTTAATGGGGGATTTGAAGGTGACAGTAGTTTAGTAGTTTACAAATGTCATTTAGTGACAATTCCGGGGAAGCCAAAACAGGAGTGAGAGCGCGGCTGTGAGAGTCCAAAGCTGGATTGGAACTGGGACTAATACCACAAGTGGAAGCGGCCTACAACTAAGGTGTAGAGTGGAATTTCAAGAAATAAAATTAGAGAGTTTTTGTCTATATCAGCCTAAAGCTTTAGAAAGCCTCCCTTTTCATGGGGAAAAAGCATGATGAGTAAATTAGCAGCCAGGCACCAACAAACCAGTGCAAAGAATAAGTTCTCTGTTCTAGAGATAAACCACTAATTTCTTTGTAAGACCAAAATAATGTTCATAACTACTTTCAAAATGATATACCAAGGTTTGCGATGGAAACAAGAAATGCCACTGTTGTAGGAGGCTGATTATCATGAACAATGGCACAAATAGAGTTGCTTCAAAATGGCACAGATATAAGTGTGCAACAGTTACAGAATAGCTTACTGTGTTCTCCATAAAAAGGTGATTGCATTTAGAAACAAACCTGTGGGAAAACTTAATCAGTTATCACAATACATTTCAAAATGATATCCCAAGGTTTGTGATTGAAACAAGAAATACTTAGTTCTCGTAGGAGGCTGATTATCATTAACAATGTTGTAATACCCTGAGTTATCTGGGCCAGGATTAGTCTGGCCCAGGTAGTACCTTAGTTGTTTCCTCAGTATAGAATTAGAGGTATTACTTATTGTTGGAATTGGAAAGTGTCTCACGTTTTTGGGACTGGAGTTGTATAACAACTTTAATAGAGGAAACGAGAGAAAAATTAGAATTAGGAAGTTGGAGATGACTAGGAGTCTACTTTCCCTTTTATATATATAGATAACCAACGATATAGCATTCTACTCTATTTTTCCTGGTATTCTGTTCTTCTTCCTCTGAAGAATTTCTGAAAGAGAGATTTGTGGGCTGCAATTTAGGAGAAGGAAGGGAAGGCTAACTTGTGGAGCAAGGCTCCAGGGGCTGGGTCCTATTCGCGTCCACATATTGCAAAAGCAACGATCGTTTACCAAAGGTGATTGAATCTTCCTGGTTACTATCTGGGTGATGATATGGATGTTGGTATTATGAATTGATGAGTATTATGTATTGGAAGGGCACTGGATGCCAACTAGAAGTCATCGACTTGAAGTAGATTAATCTGTAGATTGATAACTTGTTGCTTAATGTGGCACTCTATTAATCTGGAGCTTCAATCTAAAAATTTACATCGTTTTGGCATGAAATTGTAGAAAAACAGAGGCCTGACGGGAGTGATAGAAAATAGAAGTTGAGGTTGTGGGACCCCATGGCCCACTGGATGATAGATCTGGTCCACAAATCCTGTAGTAGACCCTTGGGCGACCAGGGCAGTGTTCGACCCATGTGGATTGGGCCCTGTTTGGGCCACTATCCACTTGGCGTGAATTTGATGAAGATAGGGCTGAAGGTCGACATCCATGCTGGACCCACTGCCTAAGTTGATCATAGATTAGGACCCCACATCTTGAAGGGGGCCCAAGGACGACCTGGATGGTGGTGGTCCCATGTGGCCTAGGCCCCATCTGCCCAGTTATCCAAAAACTTCAATTTTGTTAACCATGAGGCTTATTCATGAATTCTGTTTGTGTTTGTTGAAACTGTGGGGCCCAATAAAGATATCTGATGGTGAATCCAATCCATTAAGAATAAAGCCTATCCCTGGGCGACCTTAGACATTAGGTCTTATCTTGGTTTGGTCCAGTGGGACCCACTGGATTTTGCTGTAGAAGTGTTTCATGCGTGAATCACTTGCTGTAATGGTTTCTGTGTATGTTTACAGATGTGTACAATGGAAATTGTGAACGGGGATTAGCCCTAGACTTGTATATAATTATCAAATAACCCTTCCACCAAATTAAATAAGATTTTCATGTAATTATAATTAATTGTATGGGCTATCTTGGAATGATTGGTATAATTCTGTCACCTTGATTAATATTCTATGAAGGTGGGCTACTCCTACATCATCTCTTACCTGTTATGATCAGAAGTGGGGCACCAATATAATGGGGACTGATATGGAGCTGGTCCCACAATACTGTTGTGTAAATTATTAATAATGATGAATTCTGGTTGTTATGTGATATTGTGCACTGGGTCCCAGATGTGGGATGTTGGAGTTAGTGTCTGGGCCGTTATAGCGGCTGGTCCTGGATAGACGTGTTTGATGAGACGGGGTCATGGTGACCGGTATACATGTATACGATGGGCCTTTGAGGCGTGGAAATGTGCATGGGCATGAAATTGCATATGGATGTACTTTTAATGATATTTGATTTAATGATTCAGGTTTGTTGATTATGTGATATTATGTTATATGCGGCTTGTGTAATTAGGAAAATTCATTCACCAGTAGTATTGATGTTGTGTTGCCCCCTTCAGATAATCATTTTGCGGGTGGGCCAGAGCGGAATGACGATCAACACGTAGATTTCGGCATGCGTGGCTGAAGGGAGAGAACGAGAAAGGCTTAAATAGTTGATAGAATCCTTAGTCCTTGTTTAGGAAAAGTTATTTAATGTTTTAAGCACATTATTGAATTGAATTAGGACATAATAAGTTGATTATTCAGAGATTTTGGATATTTATAAATAGAAATATATTTTGAACTAAATGCCTGATTCCTTTATTTGATGTGTGAATGACGAATATTGCTATATGATCATGATCCAAATATCCGATAGGGCCCCGGAACTTGGGTCATGACAAATGCTAGGATAAGTTCCTCCACTAAAAAAATTATAATTGATATGCAAAGTAAATAGGAAGAAGAGTGGGCTATTGTGCTGGTATCTTTGAGTTCCTCAACAATAACAAGTACATCAAAAAAATTTAACTTATCTTTGATAGTTTCCATAAATCTTACATTCACGCTTTCTTGAAATCATATGGTGGTATTTTGTACGCCTTTTGAAGATAAGAATTGAAATGATCGCAGATATAATAACTGCACCAGCAACTGCCCCCAGTACAATGCCTGCCAAAACACCCCTGCTTATTCCTGATGTTGAGGACACTGGATTCACTGTAACAAAAAAAAAAAAATCACAAACCACACAAACCAGCCCAATTAATTTGTGCAAACTTCAAATAATGACACTCATATTTCCACATAATTTATCATTTCAATCACTGGTTATATACAAGCTATCTTACAGATAACATCATGCTTCCAATACAATAAATAAAACAAAAAACAACGATGACAATCTTTTACAAGATGGATTTGAAAATCCACACTTTAAATAAAAGGAAAGACAGTGATGAGTCCACAAAATTGCTTCATATTATGATTATTTCAATTCATTTTATGGACTTATGTATGATAAATTGATCAAATTGCATTGAATTTCATGAAATCTTCCATATGATCATTTAAGGTTGAATTTAAGTCAAAATCATTCAAAAATTCAGAAGATTGCATGTTTTATTGAAATTATTCTTTTTGAATTATCCTACTATTGCCGTTTTCTCTAAATTCACACCTAAACAAGCATGATTTCTTTGCATTGTTGTGTAGTTCATGAAATTTCAGGCAACGTGATATATTCATACGCAGCATAAGATGTGAATCAGGCTCCATGCATTGCATTATTCTTTTCCCCGCGAAAATTATTCCTTTGATTTTGTTTCATTCTCTGGTGCAGGAAAAACAAGAATTTCAGGGCCCGCGTTGAAGAGAAATTGAGAGAGGAGAAAAGGAAGAAAAATTGAAGAAGCAGCCACCCATGGGACCACCGTCCTTGGGCATGAATCCCAAGGTGGAAGGACGGCCAAGGTGGGGTCCACAAGAGTTGTAAAATTCAGAAATTCTCCTCATTTGGTGTTTGAAGAGACTTTGACATTCAAATTCAGATTTAAGGCCAAGAAAGGAAAGAGGATTTTGAGTCTAGTAGAGCAAGAAAAGAAAGAAGGAAATAAGAGAAAGGGAGGTGAAGTGGCCAAGAAAAATAAGAAGGAAACAGCATAGAAAATCCCTAGAAACTCTGCTAAACTTGCCATAAACTTATCCTAGCTTGGAGACTAAGCAAAGAACCTTCTCAAATTACAATTCCTTGCAACCCAAGGCTTTGCAAAGATTATAAAAAGGGATTGGGCACTATTCACGTCACTATTCACAGACCTATTTCAGATTCATGGCTGCTTCATGGGTAGCTATTCTTCAGGAGTTTTGGGGCTTGCCTATAGACTTTATCCTCCTCAAATGGAAGAAGGTGATATCTTGATTTTTGGTGGTTTTTTGTCTTCTGTATAGCTCTTTTTATTTAGTTTGGGTTTCTGACCTGCTTTTTTGGGTCTCATTTTTTGTATTTTTCATTGCTTTCTAGTATATCTCTTTTGTATTGTTAAGCCTTTGATTAATACAAGTTATTATTCAAACAAAAAAGACATGGCATGATGATGTGGCACTGTGGCCAGTATAGAAGTGTTGATGTGTGAACACTGAACAATGTAAACTTAATGGCAACTTACTGAATTGCAAAGTGGGACAAGTCTAACTGCCTGAATGAACACTAGAAAACTCTAGTCCTGCAAGGGATCATGAAACCTGATGGTGGTGCAGTGCGCCGGATACACTTCTCTCCTGTCTCATATACATCTCTTTTCTTTTGGGTATTTTGCAAAAATGAAAGGATAAGCATGTTTCTTCGTGCCTCCTACTTTTCTAAACTAACAACAAAACCAGACTCTGTGATTGCCTCAAGAGTGTCTATGGAGAGTGAAGGTTTGGAGTAGATCTCTGCAACTTTTACAAAACACGGGTCCATCATGAAACTTGGAGCTCTTTGTGGAGATGAGTCCAATGGCCTTGTGATTTGTGCTGAAAAAGGAGAGGAGAATCTCTCGTGTTTATGCCAATATGCCAGAAACTTGGTTCTATGAGGCATAGAGATCTCTTGGGAGACATACAGCGATGACTCTGAGCAAATGAGGTGCGACGTCAACGAGCAAACAGATCCAATGCCCTGCTTCCTATTTCTCTCTATTGAGTAGGAGTGAGATGCTTCTCTCTTCATTTCTATTTTTCACCTTTCTTTTTTGAGGACAATGATGACGAAGACGAACCCTCTGCTCTTACAACTACACACAAATCTACTGTGTAGACCTGTCGATTGACTAATGGCATCTGATGTGTGTGCATCAAAAACTGTCAAACGAGATGGAGAAGTTTTCCTCTATGATGACATCCAACGAGATGTTCCCTCTCTTCCTTCGACTTTCACTATACACACACAACTGATGAAGAAGATGAGAGTCTGCTTTCATCCTGTGTGTTCGCTCTCTTTTGCTTCCCTCCTTGTTCTTCCTCCCGCTGCTCTTTTTTTTTAACAGCAGCAAGAGAAAACATGCTGGTGGGCAACGCAAAATCACAATTGAATTGAGTTGGATGCACAGAAAATAGATCTGTCAGAACCCAAACCCCTATTTCTAGTTGTATCGCTGCTTCCGGAAATGAAATCTCTCGATCTTTGCAGTGGCTTCTTAAAGAGTTCGAAGCTTTCTTCTTGAAGAGTTCGAAGATTTCTTCTTGAAGAGTTTGATGCTTTCTTCTTTCTTTGATCTACAGAGGGCCACGAAAAATCCCTAGACTGACAATACTACTAAGGAAACAAAAATGAAAAATTTTGAGAGAGAACAAACGGCTAGATCTAAAGCTAGGACCTAAGCTCTGATACCAACTTGGGAGACTCTATATGCACTCACATGAAGTGTTGAGCACACCCACTTGAAGAGCTCACCACACCCCATGGATTCTTAAAAACATTTTGTTGAGCCCACCCACCATATTACCCAAACTGCCCACGCGAGAAGCCCAGGTCGTTCTCCTTCTCCATTCCCTTGTCAACAGTTTTCAAAATTTTGAATTGCGGCAGCGTCGAACTCTTCCCCGTCGACCTCTTCTTCTTCTTCTTGTTCATAGGAAACAAGGTCAACTCTTCTTCTTCTTCTTCTTCTTCTTCTTCTTCTTCTTCATAGGTTTATCATTTTCATTCTTTTTAGGTCGTAATTTATGCGTTAGAGATTACAGACGTTTGCAATATCATTGCTGGATATATTTTCACATTCGAATTGCATAATCCCTGTCCATTGTGCAAAAACCTGTGGCTCAGTTCATCCATTTTTTGCAATCTGCTCGGCATTGCAGAACCACGCAAGGAATTTCTGCACGGTGCATGATAACCGTGCAGAGAATTTATGCACGGCGCATGTAATCTGTGCATAACATATATGCACGGCACATATAAGTTGTGCACATTAAATATGCACGGAATTATTGCACCGTGCATAAACATTTTGCACAAAATAATTGTGTCGTGCAGAATCATTTTGCACTATCTATTTGAACCGAGCAGTACAAGAAAACATGATATCTTTTGTTATGTTGTTTCCTCTTATTGATTTTCATTTTTAACAAATTGGAAGAAATGCCGAGAAGACCAGCTCGCTGTATTGGTGGCAACTCACAACCGATAGGTTAACGAGCTAGTTGTTCTAGCGAGCCATCAAGAGTGCGGACCAAGATTGGCGTTGCTAGACCACATCACCGATGTGTGCATGCGAGTTCTTCGACCGCTGCCAGTTGACGGCCAACGGCGTTTAAACGAAGACGAAAATTACAGCAGGATCCACTCCCTGAGCTGATTGACGAGCATGTTGATAGTTCTTCAAAGGATGATTCCTCAGAGGAGGCACAACCGTCTAGTCCTCCTATAGCGGCGGCAGCAGAAAAGGATGATTCCTCAGACGAGGAGGCACAACCATCTAGTCCTCCAGTAGCAGCAGCAGGGGGGGTCCTATTCCCGGCAGTACGGCAAACCTATCTATCCTTATGAGTGTTAGGACGCACATAGCCAATCCATATGGGACAAGGAGGTACACATTCATTCTTTTAATGTTTTAAGTAATTGTTTTTCAAATAAGATGTTTCATAGTCTATAATAATAGATATTAATGAAGATTTATACTTGTAATGTGCGGGAACGTGGCCCGCTGAAATGTATCAGTCATTGGCATCCGCCGAAGGATTGGTACATACCTCTGCCTAGAGATGGGGCTGATCTTCATGATCCTCGGTTTCACGCTATTATAAAAGAGTCTGGATTGGCAGATTTAAAGCGTTTCTCATACCAATATATCTCCTGCCCTTTGGTATCGAGCTTTGAAGAGAGATGGCAGCCTGAGACAAATACATTCCACATGCCATTTGGTGAGATGACGATCATCTTAGATGATGTGGGTACTATCCTCGGCATCCCAGTAACGGCACTTCCTGTCCACACATCGACTAGTATGGGATTTACTGAGCAAGTAGATTTACTTGAGCGTGGACTGGGTGTGGATAGGGCATCTGTGTCAGCTGAGTTGAGACTGGCGCGTGGTGGGGTAGTGAGGATGGGGTGGATCAAACAGGTGTGCGGCAATGTGTGTAATATCCTGAGTTACATGGGCCCATGATTAGTCTTGCCTAGGTAATACCGTAGTCGATTATGTATTATGGAATGTGTTGTTTATTACGGAAATAGAAGTTGCCTCACGTAAAGAATTTTAGGAAAGGATAGGAGTTGTATGATAACTCTAATTAGCAAGATGAAGTATAGGATAAGGATAAGAATTAGAATTAGGAAGTATAAGAAGACTAGGACTTTAAATTCCTCTTTGTATATATATAGGCAACCATCGACCATCCCTTGTATGGAATTATCTTCTAACTTCAGAGAGAAACAATATGAGAGAAAGTTGTAGCTGGAAACCTAGGGGAAGAAGAGGAAGAAGGTCACTGATTGATGTCCTATTCGCGCCCACACATCGCAAGAGCAACTATCACATATCAGAGGTGAGTGAATCTTCCTTATGATTTCTTAAATCTGAATCTATCCACTGTTTGGTGATGTTTTAATATATGTCAACACCAGAATTGGTATTGATAGAATAAAATTCAAGGTTCAGTTGTTGTGATATGATGAAGATGATCTTTATGATTAATATGCTTCTTAATCATGTCTATAAGAAGGAAAGAGTGGGGATTAATCACAGAGAAACCAGTCAGAACTGGATTTCTCAGTTCCAGAGACGACAAGACCAGTTTTGGTCGTTTATAGCTATGGGACCCCATGGCCCACCTGATCACAGATCAGGACCAGAGATCTGGTAGAGCACTGCTGGTCGACCACAGAGGTATTGGTCTTACAAAGATTGGATCTTGGTTGGGCCACCATCCAGTTAATTTTCAAGGTTCTAACGTGAATTTGGGTAGCAACAGGGATGAAGGTCGATAGAGATACTGGGACCTACTACTTGGTCTGATCAAAGATCAGGACCCCACATCTTGTAGAGGAGCCATGGTCGACCATAGGAAGCTAGATCATCTTGGGCTTAGACCAGTAGATCCCACTCTTCATTAGAATCAAAAGAACCCAGGCGTGAATGTAGTAGAAACTGGGCTGAAAGTCGATATTGAGTGTGGGACCCACTACCTAAGTTAACCCTAGATTAGCACCCCACGTCTTTAAGTAGGCTCAGGGACGATCTGAATGGTGGCGGTCCCATGTGGCCTGGTCTCCATCTGACCAGTTATCCAGGAACTTTAATTTTGTTAACCATGAAACTTATTCATGAATTTGTTGAGACTACTGCGGGGGCCAGTAAGGATGCATGATGATGAATCAAACCCATTAGAATGAGAGTTTACCTCTGGGCGACCCTAGAGAGTAGACCTGATCTGGGATTAGACCGGTGGGACCCACTGTATTCTATACTAATATATTTTAGACGTGGGATACCTGTTTTTAGATTCTGGGTGTGTGTAGATGAGGCCTGGATGGAGTCTGTCAATTTGGATAGCCCCTGAATTTTGTAGGAAATTACAAATTCACCATTCTACTTAGGTAAATTAAGGTTTTTTGTGAATTTTGATTAATTGTATGGACTGTTTTGCTGAAATTGGGGGCATCCCTGGACTTGACAAGTAATGATCATATAACCTTTCAATCCAGATTACTTAAGGTTTTAGGTGATTGATTATATGGGCTGTGATTAATTAACTGTGATTAACTATATGGATGGTGATTAATTGATGCTGTATTTGTAATACAGTGAGCCACACCTATACCACTCAATGCCAGTTATGATGAGAAGTGGGGCAGCAACCAGCGAAGTGTGCATAGGTTGGGTCCACACTACTGTTGTATAAATTATTAGTAATGAATTATGGTTGCTATGTGATCATGAAATTGTGCACTTGGTCCCAAACGTGGGATGTTGGACTTAGTGTCGGGGCCGTTATAGCGGCTGGTCCTTAGTGGACGTGAATGACCATTGAGTTGACTGGTCCTTAGTGGACGTGAATGACCATTGAGTTGACTGGTCCTTAGTGGACGTGTCTGATGAGACAAGGTCATGGTGACCGGTATACATGTATACGATGGGCCTTTGAGGCATGGTAATGTGCATGGGCACGAATATGTTTATGGATGTACTTTTGATGGTATTTAATATATTGATTCAAATATGTTGATCATGTGATATTATGTTTTATGCTACTTGTGTAATTAGGAAAATTCATTCACCAGTAATACTAATATTGTGTTGCCCCCCTTCAGGTAATTTTGTTGCGGGTGGGGTAGAACAGGACGGCGTTCAGCAAGTAGATTTTGGCATGCGTGGCTGAAGAGAGAACGATATACATTCAAATAATTGAAAAAAGGATTAGCTTTTGTTTAGTAATTTATGTAATGTTTTAATACATTATTGATTTGAGTAAGGACATAGGAAATTGGATCATTCAGAGATTATTGATATTGTTTGACTTTTATAATTTAATTGGAATTATATTTTGATTTAAATGTCGAATCTCTTATGTGAACTATTTGATAAATGTATGGTAAACATTGTCAAGTTATCACGATCCAGATATCTGAGAGGGCCCTGGAATTTGGGTCGTGACAGAGTGGTATCAGACCATAAGGTTTTGGGCAACTAAAAGAATTAGCAACCCATAGGTCATGTGGTGAGGACATTGGGGTTGTCAATGGTAGAGATTAAGTAAGGTGTACTGTTAATGATCTTTTAGCTCACAAATTCTTTCCTTCTGCAGAAAGAATAGGACAATGGACAATGTTACTGGAAATGAGAATGCGAACAACAATGTTCGACCAAACAATGGAACTATGGAGATGCCAGAGTACACTCGGCAAATGTTTGAAAGTTTTATGAAGGCATACGCATAGGTCCAAGAGCAGATCTCCGCTATTTATCACCACCAAAGTGAAAATGGTGAGGGACACAGTAATAACAGAGATGGTTCGGGTGAAGGCAGCAATAATGGGGGCAAGAATCGTGAAAGAGATTCCTTATATAAAAGATTCAATGAATTTCGCCCCAAGAGCTTTGAAGAAACAACTAATCCTTGGGATGAAAATAAATGGGTAGAACATATGGAATGCATCTTTGAAGTTATGGGATGTACAGAACATCAAAAAGCCATACTTGCAGCATTCAAATTAGAAGGTGATGCGAAGAAATGGTGGAAGGCAGCCAAGAGGTCATTCAATGGGCAAGAAACAGAGATTACTTGGGCCTTCTTCAAACGAAAGTTTATCAAGAAGTTTATACCAGATCATATTAGGGTTCAGAAGAAGAGAGAGTTTGAAACTTTGGTACAAGGAAATCTAACGGTAGCCAAGTACACTCTTAAGTTTACCAAGCTGTCACATTTTGCCGAAACATTAGTGGCTACAGAAGAAGAAAAGATGGAACGATTCGTGAACGGCCTTAGACCAGACATCAAAAAGGATGTGAAGCTTCATGAACCAAAGACTTAAGCTGAAGCTTTAAGAAAAGCTTTCGTCTTAGAAGAAGCCATAGAAGATATAAAGAGAGAGACCCAAATGACGTCCACTGAAAGAAAAACAAATGACTCCAAGCACCAGTTCCCCAATAATAAACAGAAAACTGGAACTAAGTCGGTCTGTAACCATTGCGGGGGATCACATGAAACAAATCAATGCCGGAAAAGATCTAAAGTGTGCTTTGGGTGCGAAAAGGGAGGCCTTAAGATAAAAGATTATCCGAAAGTCAGGGAGAGAAATCAAGCCAAACGAAAAAGCGGATGTTACAGTTGTGGACAGGAAGGGCACCAAGTTAAGAACTGCCCCAGTAAACAAGGAAGGAATCAAACTCAGACACAAAGACAAGCACCTCCGCAAAATCTGCAGGGCCGCCAACAAGAGCGTCCACAAAACCAACGTTTTTATCAACAAAGCCAGACACATCAGCCCCGTGGAAATCAGCAGAACCCACCCCAAGGATAGCATTACAACCTTGGCAGGAACAACCAAGGAGGGAATCAGGAAAGACAACAGCAGAATGGAAGGCTCTTTGCCATGACTCATCATGATGTGGAAGCAACCAACCATGTGGTCGAAGGTATGGTTTTAATTTCCAATTTTGAAGCTAGTACTTTATTTGATTCTGGTTCAATGCATTCTTTCATCTTGCATACTTTTGTTGCTAAGATAGAAAACTCCCCCTCAATTCTGACTAATGCATTAGTGGTGTCTACACCCACGGGCGACCAAATATGTACTAGAACCATATTTTATGACTGTATGATAGAGATTGGGGCAAGCCCGGATGCCGGCTAACCTGGTATTGTTACGTATGAATGACTTTGATGTTATATTGGGAATGGATTGGCTTACCAGGTATCGGGCTATTTTAGATTGCTTTAACAAAGTAGTTCGGTTTAATTTGGAGGGATTTACTCATGTTAGTTTGGTGGGAAAAAGGAGACATGTTTGGTCAATGGTTATCTCAGCCATCAAAGCTGGTGAGTTACTTAGGAATGGGTGCAAAGGCTTTTTAGCCTTCATTTCGGAGGATAAACCGAAGCCAAATCTAGAAGATATTCCCGTTGTTAGGGAATTCCCTGACTATTTCTGGATGACTTGCCTGGATTACCCTCAATTCGGGAGGTCGATTTTACTATTGAAATAATGCTGGGTACGGCCCCGATTTCTAAGGCACCCTATCGAATGGCTCCTGCGGAGTTGAAGGAACTCAAAGATCAATTGGAGGATCTATTGGACAAAGGATTCATCAGACCTAGTGTGTCCCCATGGGGAGCACCGGTGTTGTTTGTGAAGAAGGATGGAACCCTGAGAATGTGCATTGATTATAGACAGTTAAACCAGGTGACTATTAAGAACAAGTACCATCTGCCCCACATTAATGAATTATTTGATCAATTGCAAGGTGCGAAATACTTTTCCAAGATTGATCTAAGGTCCGGCTACCATCAGCTAAGAGTAAGGGAGGAAGACATTCCCAAGACGGCATGTCGGACGCGGTATGGTCATTACGAGTTTCTAGTCATGCTTTTCGGATTGACCAATGCGTCAGCTGCCTTCATGGCATTAATGAATCAAATTTTTCAACACTATCTGGATAAATTTGTGGTGGTATTTATTGATGATATCCTCATTTTCTCTAAGGAACCAAGGATGTAAATATCGGCCGTAGCAAGCGATACCGCCACGCTACGGCCAAAATATCGGCCGCCACGGGAAATCGCACCCGTGGCGGCCCGTAGCGGCCGATACGCAAGCCACGCACGTTTTAAGGGCTTTTTAACCCTCTCTTCCCCTCTATGTTTGCTGTGTTTTACTCTTTGTGGTCCCAAGTGTCTCCCAAGTCCATTTCTTCAAGATTTCTTGCCTCCAAATCACCAACATTCAACTACTGAAAGAAATCTAAAGATTCTAATCAAGATTCTTCATCTAGGTATGTGATTTTTTTTCAACTTTTGAGATTATCACTCTCTAACTACTATGAATCACAACATAATGGCATCATTGTCTTGTTTTATTGTAGATCCATGCTTCCTTTTGATCTTCATGCATATCTTTTGTTTTTTATTATATATTGTTATTTTTGTTTTCGGATTTATTTATTTTTTGAAAAAAAAAATGTGAATACTCATGGACAACCCATGAAACCACTTGGAAATTGCTTGTAAATGATAGATCTATGTTTCCCATAGATCAATCCATCACGTTTTGAATGCTTATTGATTTTTCTCTATTTTTTATTTTTGGATTTATTTATTTTTTGAAAAAAAAAATGTGAATACTCATGGACCACCACTGAAACCACTTGGAAATTGCTTGTAAATGATAGATCTATGTTTCTCATAGATCAATCCATCACGTTTTGAATGTTTATTGATTTTTCTCTTCTTTTTTTTTCGGATTTTTTTTTTTAAATAATTATTAATATTTGAATACCAATCAAATGTCTTGAAAATGGTTCCTAGATTTGTGATATAAGTTTCCTTTAACATGTTTCTTTGTTTTTTTAATTTTTAACATACTAGTTGTTTATATTTATAGCCAGTCAAGTATTCAGTGTATCTGTCTTTGCCAATTGATAAGTTAAAATGCCTCGTGATATTGAGCCCGCATGGAGCTTTGGTGATGCAGTTGAGAATAATAGGTTGAAAATCAAATGCAAGTTCTGTGGGAAAGTGACCAATGGGGGCATTACAAGATTCAAGCACCACTTGGGTCACATATATGGCAATGTTGCTGGCTGTACCGAAGTACCAAGGGAAGTCAGAGAACAAATGAAAGCTTTGGTTGGCCAAAACAAAGGTAGAAAAGTAGAGATAAAAGAAAAGAGGCGGCAAGATGTTGATGTTGCCCGTTATGATGTATTTAGGGATGAATACTTTGATGAGGAGGAAGATGCACAGATGGAGACTGCACGCCGAGAGTCTTTGATGAGTCAACAAGAAGAATCTGAACGTCGTGCATTTGCTGGAAGCAAATATTATGATGCAGGGGACTCATCTACTACTGTGCCAAGCAAGGGTAAGGGCATTGTGGGGTCCATGCGTAGGGCATTTAGCACCCGGGAACGGGATGTTGATGTAGAAATTATTGCTACAAGAAGAGAAGTTCCTCCCCCTGTTGATCCTTTAGCACATAGAAAAGGGGAAGATAAACAACCAAAAATATCTAGTGTTGCGAAAGGGGTAATGAAGGCTGCAAGAGATAGATTGGCCAAAGCTACAGCAAAATGGCTAATTCACAAGAACATACCACCTACAGCAGTAGATTCCCCATATTTCTAGACTATTCTTGATGTTGTCCCCGAAGCTGGGCTGCGTATACAGGCGCCATTTGTATATGATGTGGGCACTAAATATCTTAAAGAAGAATATAAAGAAATAAAGGCTTGGGTGGAAAAATTTAGGCCCATGTGGCAACAGAATGGTGTTACCATCATGTGTGACGGGTGGATCAGCGGCACTCAAACACAATTAATAAATTTTTTGGTGT
Source organism: Cinnamomum chago (assembly GCA_038049695.1). Classification (NCBI taxonomy): domain Eukaryota; kingdom Viridiplantae; phylum Streptophyta; class Magnoliopsida; order Laurales; family Lauraceae; genus Cinnamomum; species Cinnamomum chago. The sequence goes on from CP142456.1 coordinate 32,268,817, forward strand.
ATTCAGTTGTTGGGACCGTCTTTGTGAAGTCCATTGACGCATCTGAACATAGACGGACAACCACATATATATACACTCTTATGGATAAAGTGGTAGAGAGTGTGGGAGAGGAGTATATTGTACAGATTGTTACAGATAATGGTGTCAATTTCAAGGCAGCAGGTTTGAAATTAACGGAGAAGAGGACCCATTTATTCTGGACCCCATGTTCAACACACTGCATAGATCTCATCTTGGAAGAGATTGGAAGGAAGACAAAAGTGGCTTCATTGATCAAGGCATGTAGAGGAATTACAAGATTTATATATGATCATTCATGGGTGTTAAGCTTGATGAAAAGATACACAAATAACCATGCCTTCCTGCGTCCAGGATTAACTAGGTTTGCAACCCATTTTCTGGCTATGGAAAGCCTTGTAAAGTTTAGAACGGAGCTCATTCCGATGTTTGCATCAGAAGAATGGCTTCGTTCGAAATGGGGCAATGCAACTAGTGGTCCGGAGTTTAAAGTCCCAAACCTGTTGAGGGACAATAAATTTTGGAAGAAAGTGAGGAAGATATTAAAGGTTTTTGAGCCATTAGTTAAAGTGTTGCGGCTTGTAGATGGTGATGACAAGCCGACAATGGGCTTTATATATGAAGCAATGGATCGGGCAAAGCAATCCATTATAGAAAATGTTAGGTATCACGAGAAATATATAAAGATTATTGATGCCCATTGGAACGATCGGTTGCACCATCCATTGCATGCTGCTGGTAATTAATATATATCTTTGAATTTGATACTTTTTAGTTTTCCTAACTAATGTATTTATTATCTTGTTTGCTCACAGAACATTCTACATATTTATAATGTAGGTTATTTTTTGAATCCCGAATTCTATTACCGCAATGTTGAACTACACACCGAAGCAATAGATACGGACTTGCAGGTAGGATTACGAGAGGTGTTGAAGAAATTGTTAAATCCAGATGATCAAATTGATGCCATACAAGAGGTGAGTGGGTGGTTACTTAAGAGAATTTAATTATGCTGCCAAGTGCCAATTGCCATACATGTTGTAGGGGTTTACTGACTTATATCTAATTTTCACATTGTAGATATCTATGTATACACAAAGGAGAGGAACCTTTGCTGACCCTCTTGTGATACGATCGATTGGAAGGATGCCACCTGGTATGACTATGAACAAAAGACAAATCCACATTGTAGATATCTTGTGATACGATCTAATTTTCTTTATTTATTTTTTGCATTTTAGTTGATTGGTGGATGAATTTTGGAGAGAGTGCTCCACATCTAAGGAGTGCGGCTGTTCGCATCCTTAGTCAAACTACAATATCTTCCAACTGTGAAAGAAATTGGAGCACTTTCTCTTTGATCCACACGAAGGTCAGGAATCGGCTTACCATGCAGAAACTCAACAAGCTTGTATATTGTCATTACAATCTGAAGTTGAGAAACAGAATTACGGAGAGAAGGACAAGGGATAATCCTGATTATTGTCCCATTAATTTGGATCACATATTTAGAGAGGACGATCCCTTACTCCCATGGCTAGCCGAGATAGAGGATCCACTGCTAGGTTCAGATCCGGGGTTTCAAGAAACGGTTCAAGAGTTGATAGGTGAGGCACCTGTAGAAGGTAAGCCACTTCAGGGAGAAGGTACCACTAGTAGGACTAGGAGGAGTGGGAAAGAACCTGCTTCTGAGAAAGGTAGTTCCACCATAGTCTCTTCAAGTAGCCATGGTAGAGGAGATGGAGGAGGAGACAGTGGGACAGGTGGTACTAGTGAATACTATCAACATGATGAAGACCATGTCATTCCTGTAGAGGAAGTACAAGAGTTACCTCCATCTGGAAGATTTGATCCAAGCCGTGGTTATCGACGACGCCGAAGAGATTCACCACCTGGGTCTGGAGGTAGTAATGAGCAAGGAAATATGGGTGGAGATTTTGGAGGACAACAAGCGGCATCATGGACTGATTCGTGGAACCCTAGTTACAGTGGATAAGGACCCTCACAGTATTTTGACTATTTTCCATATGGTCAAGTACAACAAAGAGAAGAACAGTCTTTAGCTTCGGGGTCCTACTCATATGGTGACTATGGAGAAACACAATATGGTAGATATCCACCTCCACCTCCTCCAAGTTCCTATGATGCAGGTGCGGCTGCCTTCTTTGGATTTGTGGATCCCAATACTCATCAATATCAAATTCAATATGGTGCCAATAGAAATGATAACACTGCCCCTTGAATCTTGGTAGACATTCCTTTTGGTGGTGATTAAGGTATTCCTAATTTCCTATTTCCTTCACTAACTCTCTACTCTCTGTCATTTCTAAATTGGTGTTGAATGTTGATTGTTGATCACTTCATAGTTCATTCACTTGATTGAATTTGAACCTTGAATGTTGAAGTATTGATATTTGATTGTTCAATGTTCACTAATGAGTAATGACCTAACTCTTAACTCTTAAGTCTTCTTAATTCTTATGCCTTTATTTCATGTTTTATTTTTTATTTTTATGAGCTTTCCATTACTTTTTAAGTTAGCTTGACTAAGAAACATGAATACATGTGAAAAAACTAATCATTACTATTCTTTTCTATTTATACAGCGATACAGGACCTCATATATTGAGGGCAACGCTACGCCCCCTTTTCTTACTTACTTTTGCAAAAGAACCACATTTTCTTTCATTTTACAATTTTCTGGATTTTCTGGAATTTTTTCAGATTTTTTTGGTGATTTTTTCAAATCGCACCTCTACGCCGCTAAGTATCCCCGCTACGCTACGTATCGCCCGCTTCGTAGCGGTTTGGCAGCGGGCCACTACGCCCGCCGCTACCGCTATTTTCATCCTTGTAAGGAACGACAAGAACATGGCGAGCATCTGCGTACCTCCTTGCAGCTGATGAGGGACAACCGGCTTTATGCCAAGTTTAGCATGTGTGATTGTTAGTTAGAGCAAGTAACCTTTTTGGGGCACATTATTTCAGGAGACGGATTATCTGTCGACCCTACCAAAATAGAAGTGGTTATAAATTGGAAGTGACTTACAAATGTTTCAGAAGTTCGAAGCTTCTTAGGCCTGGCGGGTTATTATCGAAGGTTCGTACAAGGATTTTCTACGATTGCTGAACCGTTAACTCGACTCACAAGGAAGGATGTTCCGTTCACTTGGGACAAGAAATGTGAAGATAGCTTCAGAACATTGAAAGGTAAAATGACATTGGCACCAATACTCGCCCTTCCTGCTAGGAGTGGAGGATTTCTTATCTACTGTGATGCGTCGTTGCAAGGGCTAGGGTGTGTTCCCATGCAACATGGAAAGGTGATTGCATATGCTTCCTGACAGCTAATGGTTCATGAACAAAATTATGCTACGCACGACCTTCAGTTGGCTGCTGTAGTTTTGCATTGAAAATTTGGAGACACTACCTTTACGGTGAAGAATTTGAAGTATATACAGATCACAAGAGCCTCAAATATGTATTTTCTCAAAAAGAGCTAAACTTGCGCCAACAAAGATGGATGGAATTCTTGAAAGATTATAATTTCTCTATATTTTATCAACCAGGAAAGGCGAATGTTGTAGCCGACGCCTTAAGTAGGAAATCAGCACATATGGCTTGTCTTACTGCTGAGTGGAGACTACTTGAAGAGATCAAGGACTTGGATGCAAATTTATGGCCTATTGATGAAAAAGTACTATTGGGAAGTTTCAAGGTTCAACCCGAATTAATCCAGAAAATAAAAGACCATCAACGAGATGACAAGGCATTGGTGGAAATCTTCAACAAATTGGATAATAAACCGGACTTCTCAGTTGTTAGTGGCGTATTATATTTCCGAGGCAGACTATGTCCCAAATATTCGGGAAATCAAAGATGAAATTTTGAAGGAAGCACATCACACAAGATATAATTTCTATCTGGGGAGCACCAAGATGCATCAGAACTTAAAAATCAGATTTTCGTGGGTCGGCATGAAAAATGATGTTACTGAGTTTGTCGAACATTGTTTTACTTGTTAACAAGTGAAGGCTGATCATAGGAAGCCGGGAGGATTGCTACAGCCGTTACCTATACCAGAATGGAAGTGGGAACATATCACTATGGATTTCATTTCAGGGTTTCCCAGAACCTCAAGAAAAAATGAAATAATTTGGGTAATTGTGGATCGGTTGACCTAGTTAGCGTACTTCATACCGTTGAAAGGAAGAACTACAATGGAACACTAGGCCAAAACATATGTTCGGGAGATTGTGAGGTTGCATTGCGTCCCAGCATCAAATGTATCAAACAGGGATACCAGATTTGTTTCACAGTTTTGGAAGAGCTTACAGAAGACTATGGGTATGAAACTGAATTTTAGCACAGCATATCACCCTCAGACTGATGGACAGACTAAGAGGACCAATCAAACACTAGAAGACATGCTTCGCAATTGTGCTATAGATTTCAGTGACAGTTGGGATGAGCAGTTACCGCTGGCAGAGTTTGCTTATAACAATAACTATCATTCGAGTATTCAGATGGCTCCTTTTGAGGCCCTATGCGGCAGGAGTTGACGTTCCCCGATTTGTTGGGAGGAAGTGGGCGATCGACGAATTTTAGGCCCTGAATGGGTGCAAACTTCTACAGAAAATATTAAGAACATCAGGGATAGATTAAGGACTGCTCAAAGTCGCCAGAAGAGTTATGCAGACAAATGCCGGAGAGAATTAGAATTTGCCGTGGGTGACTCGGTCTTCTTAAAAGTTTCTCTGATAAAAGGAGTAATGCGATTCAGCAAAAAGGGAAAGATAAGCCCGAGATATATTGGACCCTTCAAAATTACAAGGAGCATGAGCGATGGGAATGCTTACGAGTTAGAACTACCTCCTCAGCTAGCTGGAGTCCATAAGGTGTTTCATGTATCCATGTTAAAGAAGTACGAGCCAAACCCTTCTCATGTGCTAGAGTTTGAGCCGATGGACTTACAGCCCGATTTATCCTATGAGGAGAGACCTGTTGCAATCTTAGACACCAAGGAGAGGGTGTTGTAGAGACGAACAGTCCGAATAGTCAAAGTACTATGGACACATCACGATCCAAAAGAAGCTACATGGGAAATCGAGGATGACGTCCGAAAGAAGTACCCGCATCTTTTTGACACAGGTATGTTTTAAATTTGGAGGACCAAATTTCCCAAGGAGGGGAGTATGTAATATCCTGAGTTCCATGGGCCCAGGATTAGTCTGGCCTAGGTAATACCTTAGTTGATTATGTATTATGGAATTAGAAGTGTTGCTTATTATGGAATGTGTCACTTATTATGGAATTAGAAGTTGCCTCACGTAAAGAATTTTAGGAAAGGATAGGAGTTGTATGATAACTCTAATTAGCAAGATGAAGTATAGGAGAAGGATAAGAACTAGGAAGTATAAGAGGACTAGGACTTTAAATTCCTTTTGGTATATATATAGGCAACCATCGACCATCCCTTGTATGGAAATTATCTTCTAACTTTTGAGAGAAACAATCTGAGAGAAAGTTGTAGCTGGAAACCTAGGGGAAGAAGAGGAAGAAGGTCACTGATTGATGTCCTATTCGCGCCCACACATTGCAAGAGCAACTATCACATATCAGAGGTCAGTGAATCTTCCTTATGATTTGTTAAATCTGAATCTATCCACTGTTTGGTGATGTTTTAATATATGTCTACACCAGAATTGGTAATTGATAGAATAAAATTCAAGGTTCAGTTGTTGTCATATGATGAAGATGATCTTTATGATTAATATGCTTCTTAACCATGTCTATAAGAAGGAAAGAGTGGGGATTAATCATAGAGAAACTAGTTAGAACTGGATTTCTCAGTTCCAGAGACGACAAGACCACTTTTGGTCGTTTGTAGCTGTGGGGCCCCATGGCAAACCTGATCACAGATCAGGACCAGGGATCTGGTAGAGCACTGCTGGTCGACCATGGAGGTATTGGTCTTACAAAGATTGGATCTCGATTGCACCACCATCCAATTAATTTTCAAGGTTCTGACGTGAATTTGGGTAGCAACAGGGATGAAGGATGACAAAGATACTGGGACCTACTACTTAGTCTGATAAAAGATGAGGACCCCACATCTTGTAGAGGAGCCATGGTCGACCAAAGGGAGCAAGATCATCTTAGGTTTAGACCAGTAGATCACACTCTTCATTAGAATCAAAAGAACCCAGGCGTGAATGTAGTAGAAACTGGGTTGAAAGTCGATATTGATTATGGGACCCACTACCTAAGTTAACCCTAGATTAGGACCCCACGTCTTGAAGTAGGCTCGGGGACGATCTGAATGGTGGTGGTCCCATGTGGCCTTGTCTCCACCTTACCAGTTATCTAGGAACTTCAATTTTGTTAACCATGAGGCTTATTCATGAATTTGTTGAGACTGCGGGGCCTAGTAAGGATGCATGATGATGAATCGGACCCATTAGAATGAGAGTTTACCTCTGGGCGACCAATGAGAGTAGACCTGATCTTGGATTAGACCGGTGGGACCCACTGTCTTCTATACCAATATATTTTAGACATGGGATACCTTTTTTTAGATTCTGGGTGTGTGTAGATGAGGCCTGGATGGAGCCTGTCAATTTGGATAGCCCCTGAATTTTGTAGGAAACTACAAAATCACCATTCTACTTAGGTAAATTAAGGTTTTATGTGAATTATGATTAATTGTATGGACTGTTTTACTGAAATTGGGGGCATCCATGGACTCGACAAGTAATGATCATATAACCTTTACATCCAGATTACTTAAGGTTTTAGGTGATTGATTATATGGGCTTTCATTAATTAATTGTGATTAACTATATGGATGGTGATTAATTGATGCTGTATTTGTAATATAGTGGGCCACACCTATACCACTCAATACCAGTTATGATGAGAAGTGGGGCAGCAACCAGCGAAGTGTGCATAGGTTGGGTCCACACTACTGTTGTATAAATTATTAGTAATGAATTATGGTTGCTATGTGATCATGAAATTGTGCACTTGGTCCCAAACGTGGGATGTTGGACTTAGTGTCGGGGCCGTTACAGCGGCTGGTCCTTAGCGGACGTGAATGGCCATTGAGTTGGCTGGTCCTTAGTGGACGTGAGTGGCCATTATGATGGCTGGTCCTTAGTGGACGTGTCTGATGAGACAAGGTCATGGTGACCGGTATACATGTATACGATGGGCCTTTGAGGCATGGTAATGTGCATGGGCACGGATATGTATATGGCTGTACTTTTGATGGCATTTAATATATTGATTCAAATATGTTGATCATGTGATATTATGTTTTATGCTACTTGTGTAATTAGGAAAATTCATTCACCAGTAACACTGATATTGTGCTGCCCCCTTCAGGTAATTTTGTTGTGGGTGGGGTAGAACAGGATGGGGTTTAACCAGTAGATTTTAGCATGCGTGGCTAAAGAGAGAGAACGATAAACATTCAAATAATTGATAAAAGGATTAGCTCTTGTTTAGTAATTTATGTAATGTTTTAATACATTATTGATTTGAGTCAGGACATAGGAAATTGGATCATTCAGAGATTATTGATATTGTTTGACTTTTATAATTTAATTGGAATTATAGTTTGATTTAAATGTCGAATCTCTTATGTGAACTATTTGATAAATGTATGGTAAACGTTGCCAAGTTATCACGATCTGGATATCCAACAGGGCCCCGGAATTTGGGTCGTGACAATGTGACTCCTGCGTCGTCTGTTGAGGTGGTAGAGTGTGCAACTAGAGGCTATATTCTTTATTTGTTAGGCTGCACACTCTTCACGAATAAGCCCGCAAGTCGAGTCCCCGTCTAATACCTATCTTTACTGATGGACTTGCCACGGGTCCGTCATTATGCATAGGGGGCTACCGCACTGGCCTATCTATATCGCCAGTTTAAGGACCGCCACGAGGGCATATGTGCAACAGATTTCTGGATATCTGACACTGCTTACGATAAATGTGTACAATTTATATATACAGATACATGTTCTCTCATAATTGATCATTTAGATTGTATAATTAATAATTGGTATCATTTGCAATCTTTGGTGTACGAGCACTTCCCATTTGCCCGTCCTCCTGCACAGTGGGGATTGTAATATCCTGTATTATGGGCCAGGATTAGTCTGGCCCAGGTAGTACTTTAGTGGTTCTCTTATTATGAAATTAGTAATACTACTTACTAAGGAATTAGACATTATAAAGTGTCCCACGTTTTGTTTTGGGACTGGAGTTGTATAACAAGTATAGTAGAGGGAAAAAGAGATATATTAGGATTAGGACTTGCCTTCTCTTTATATATACAAGTAAACCAACAACAGTTGTTGAATTCTATTCCTTTGGAGAAGATTCTGAGAGAGAGTCTTGTGGTTGCAATCTAGGAGAAGGAGAGGAAGGTTGATTGATGTCCTATTCGCGCCCTCACATTGCAAAAGCAACGATTGTATACCAAAGGTGAGTGGACCTTCCTAATTGATTGGGTGATTAATCAAGATGATTGATAATGGAATGTGATTCAAATATTCTGTATTGTTAGGTATGCATTGATTTTTTTTTAACCATATTCTGTATTGTTAGGTATGCATTGATTTTTTTTTAACCATCGCATAAGCATAAAAGATATGTTTTGAGGCAAGGAATCATGTTTGAATGGTGATTTGAATGTTACAGTTTGATATGGAGTATAAATCATTGAATCTATGTCAAACAGGCACAAATCTGTAAAAACAGAGAGATGTCGTCAATGGTGGAATTTGAATGTTGAGTTGTGGGACCCCATGGCCCACTAGATGGAGAATCAGGACCATAGATCCATAAGGGGACCCATGGTCGACCCATGAGGACCTGGACCCATGTGGAGTGGATTCTGTTTGGACTATCATCTACTGGAATTACATATTACAGACGTGAGTTGGAGGCAAACAGAGTTTGAATGTCGTCAAGGGCAGTGGGACCCATCAGTGGGTCTAATTGGAAATCAGAACCCTACATCTTGAAGTGGACCCCTGGGCGACCATAGGGTAGTGGGGCATCTGGGGTTGTGATCAGTGGGACCCACAGAGCAATGGATTCAATACAATCAGGCGTGACTGTGTACAGGAAAACAGTGAATCACGTTTTGGACTTGTGGACCCCAGAACATGATCTGATGATGGATCAGATCCAATAGGATGATAGTGTAGCAGGGGTCGACCATCACCTAGATGGCTGATCATGGATTATGTGAGTGGGGCCCACTGGATGCTATATGGGTGTGCTTCAGGCGTGGACAACTAATGATGGGCTCTGTTCATGGATCTGTGACATGGATCTGTGACAATTTTAATTGGGTTTGGCCCAGGATTGGTAGGTGATGACCATATAAGTTCATATACAAATAACTTAAATATAGATGATTCATTTAATGGTGATTAAAGTAACTGTGATCAATTTAGTTATAGTTAATTATGCATTATGAGTATTTACTGTATATTGTATTTGTTCTATGTTGTGGACCAACCATACTCCAATAATACCAATTATGAATTGGAGTGGGGCAAATAAACAGTGAACTTAGTAAGGGTTGGGCCCACACTATTGATATGTACATGAGGAAAATTGTTAATAATATTGAGTTGTGGTTGTTATGAGATGGTGAGGTCCCAGACGTGGGATGCTGGACTTAGTGTCCGAGCCGTTATAGCGGCTGATCCATAGGGGACGTGTCCGACGAGACAGGGTCATAGCGATCGATATACATGTATACAATGGGCCTTTGAGGCGTGGTAAGGTGCATGGGCACGGATATATATATATATATATATTTATGGATGTATTATTGTACATTTAATATATTGATTCAACTATGTTAATCATGTGATATTATGTTTTATACTGCTTATGTAATTAGGAATATTCATTCACCAGTAATACTGATGTTGTGTTGCCCCCTTCAGGTAATCTTACTGCGGGTGGGATGAATCAGGTTGGAGCTCAGCACGTAGATTTTGGCATGCGTGGCTGAAGAGAGAGAACGAGAAATATTTATATGAGTGACAGAAGAATTAGCTTTTGTTTAGTAATTGATTTAATGTTTAGTACATTAGTAATTTGAGTTAGAATATAGGAATTTGGATTATTCAGAGATTTTTGGATATTGTTTGACTTTATTTAAATTAATTGGAATTACAGTTGATTTATATGCCAAACCTCTTATGCGAATAATTTGTTAAATGAATGGTAAACATTGCCTAGTTATCACGATCCGAATATCCGACAGGGCCCCGGAAATTGGGTCGTGACAAGGATATACTGCTGGAATGCCTTTAGCGAGGATTCTGGGAATGCGAAAGAGAATATACAGCTGCTGCCGGAGAGGTTGGATGCCCCACATTCGAGCGAGGTGAGCACCCAGTAGAGTCCTTGATATATATTTTACGTTTTTGCGATGGAATACGTTTTATTATATTAATGAGTTGTTTCATTTACTTGCCACAAGTGGCATGGGATCCGTACACTGGTGCCAGGGCTCAACATCCATTCCAGCATATATCTTTCTTCTATGGTTGCTTGAGATCGCTAGATGTCATTGAACCCTACCACCCACACAGGGTTCTCCGACAGTTTGGCTATGTACAGACCATCCCACCAGCAACGCTCACCCCCATTCATTCATCTCGGGGATCTACTGCTGGAAAGTACAAGGTCCCGTACAGATTTCTAGACCAATACTGGGTTACTTGGGAGGATCATGTATTATCACTAACGCACCGCGGCCATCGAGCGCAACATGCATGGGAGTGTTCAACCGACTACCTCGAGTGGTTTAGTAAGATTTCACACCCTCGAGTATAGAACCCCCCACTATGACCATAATGAGGGTAGAGATGACCTGACTCCAAGAACGGTGAGGGCATTTCCCACTTTTTCCAAACATTATGCATCCATTCTTTCAAACTATCTTAAGTATATTGACACATTTTATTGTTTCTTATAGATCCTTCGAGCGAAGGACCATCTTCGTGTCACGCTTGCGCGAACAGAGCAGCCTGCTGATTTCTATTATCGAGCATTGCAGACTACCCTCGAGATCCTGGACGGCTTACCGGTGACGTACCGCCGATGTGCGCAGCCGTGATGAGAGGAGGGCTGTTGGATGTGTCTTTTTGTTAGGATGTATACATCCATTGTGTGAAGGAATGTCGTTTTGTATGATTTATCTGTACTATGAACTCGTATAGGTCAATTGACGAATGTTGGAGCATTGTATGGACTTGTATGATTTTTATCTTTTTTATATGAACTGGTTGATACGTGAACTTTTTTGATGAACTTGTATGATTTTGATCAAAATGGGAACTTGTATGTGATACTATAACACTGCACGACCAAAAGTTTCCGTGCATATCCACTCTACATGGCCAATAAGTTCCAAGCAGATACATTCTGCACGGTTTATAGGTGCTGAGCGGATCCATTATGCTTGAAAAATGTTGGCAGTGCAGAATGATTTTGCATAGTACCTTTGTGACGTGCAGAATGATTTTGCACTATGCCTGTTTGCCGTGCAGTATGCAACCGAGCAAGGGTCTTAAAGAATAAACGCATAACATAATAACATAAAAGATTGCTTCCATTTCATCAGCCATCCGTTTAAACAACAAGTATTAAGGTTGTTTACATCAAATTGAAAGTGCAAGTATTTAATCCCTGTCAAGATTAACCGACTCCTGTGTTGCGACACTGTCTCTAATTATATCTTTGAATCGCTCGATGCTCTTAGCATATGGGAGTTGCCATCTGTCTGCATGAGGGTGGTAGTATCTATGCCAATTTGTAGCAATGGGAGGCATGGGAGCCTCGGGCGCCATGAAGACCTGAACAAAATGGTTTCCATTGACGAAACCAATCACGATAACTTTGCGAGAACTTGGTGGAATCGAGGATGATCTCAAAGGCAGGAAAGTAAGGCACTGCTGCACAAAAAGGTGGACCAATACAACGTTATAATATAAAGATATCAGGTGACCCATGTCCGACATTGTCATCTAACGATCAAATGAAGGACTGCTATCATAGTACGACAAAGCGTAATACAGCTCCCCAACCCTATCCTTTCCTCCATATACCAATGAATAATAATTTTGATACCTCTGCAATTCATTGCTCAAATCCAGTCTAACCTACATCCAACTATCCTCGCCCATGCCCAAAAGACCCATGTCCAGCATTGTCATCTAACGATCAAATGAAGGATTGCTATCATAGTACAACAAGGCGTAATATAGCTCCCCAACCCTATCCTCTCCTCCATATACCAATAAATAATAATAATTTTGATACCTCTGTAATTCATTTCTCAAATCCAGTCTAACCTACATTCAACTATCCTCGCCCACGCCCAGAAGACCAGCTATTGCTCTGAATCCACAGTTACCATCAGCTGCAACATCCTTAACAGTCTGGATATAGGGTCCTAGAGATTGAGGAAGAAAATTCAAAAACGTACATGACCGAGTGCGATGGACACTCAGTTTCTCCTTCTTCTTCGTTACGTCTGGACTGTTTAATCTAGCTGGAACACTATCTTTACTCAAGAGTGCATACTCGAAAGCAGATGGCTCCCGACGCGTAGACTGATCCAACTTTTTCTTTTTCGAGTATGACCGACCGCGAATATTCAATTTAACATCCAGCTCAAGAAAAGAAGTAGATGAAGGACTCCCCAATTCTCTAAGTTTTTTCAATATTTGTATTTTGCCCATCTGATCACTACTCTAAAATTTCATAGAGATCAACTCGAACTCGGAAGTTGTGGTCAACTCAGGGGCTTCATTCACCATAGTGGAGTCTAAATTGAGCTTCCACCAGTAGTGGTGGACACAACTCAGTGGTATTTGAGAGCCTTCCCTTATGTACTCGGCAATTTTGTGTGCACATGGTAACCCATGGGTCCATCGAATTACGCACCCACATGTCGCCGAATTTGGAGCAATATCACCAGCTCTTATCGACTCATTCAACACTATATCCATAGCATTCCTTGATAGAAATCCTTTCAAATCATGAAACAGTGCAAGTTTGAACTTATGTTGCACGTTGTTCAAACTCTTTTCAAAAGAAGGCTTTATCTCCGTAAAGAGCAACTCAAGCAAGGCATGGATAACCTGCCAGGACTCATCAAAGCTATAGTTCGATGTCGGTGTCTCTTCAATTTTGCATGTGCACTCTCAGCCCTGTTCGTAGTCACATTCCCAAAGTGCATATGCCGATCCGTCCAAGCAGCCACAAATTGTTCCTTATGCTTATTCAACTACGATTTCTTCACATAATCAACAGCGTGTGGATACTCGCAGTAATTCTGGTCCAATGCACTTAGAAGTTGCATGTAGTCATTTTCAGTGGGAGAGACTACCAACATGTTCCAACAAGAGATAAAAAAATCCCATCTGTTAATGGTCTCAAAATACTTCTTAAAATTTGCCAAGATGTTCCTAGAAATATGCCACCTACATAATAAGTTTGCTGCATTCAGAAAAACAACATTTATTACATTCATCTGTGCTAACTCTCTGTCTGTGACAAGCACACGGGGCAGATTGCATCCATCCATTAATTCATTAAGCCTCTCCCAAGCCCATCAATAATTGGCCTCCCTCTCTAATTCAAGGTACACAAAAGCAACGGAGAAAGTCAGTTGAGTAGATGTGACACCAACAATCTCAAGCAAGGGAAGTCGATCTCTATTAGTCTTGTACGTGGAATCCATTATCAAAACTTCTAGAAATGCACGTAACTGAATAGATAATGGATGTGCCCAGAATAGGTCTATCATAGCATCTGTAGCGTTGTTGCTAGTGTGACTCAATGTATTTGTTCTCCTCCAAATGCATCATGAGTTGCTGCATCTGTGATCGACCGGCCATCTCAATCACCCTCCACTTCTGACGAGCATTGTAGATACTCTTTCATCGTAATGGTGTTGTGCACGTCCCTTTCCTGCAATGTTCGAATGATGTTCCTCGGTTTCACCAAACTCTTAGACATATCAATCAAAACATTGATTTCTTCCCCAAAAAGCCTCCTAGCAAACAAGTGCCCATCGAGATGTTGTGTGTTTGGATGATTGTGCACCCCATAAACCACTGTTAACATCCAATCATCGTCATTTGCCAACATTCGGCCCTTCAAAGGAAAAGGGCAACTACACTTCTTCGTTCCCATTGCCTTATTAGGATTTTTCTTTTTGAAGACCTTTGATGGACCCCTGTAACTACCACTTCTCTCACATGATAAAACTATTCTCGGCTTCCTACCATCTCCACCGGCATCTAAAGTTTTGATTACAATTACCAAGCCATGTTTCTTTCCAACATCCCTTGTCCATTGGATTAGGCCCTCTCGACTTTTGAATATCGTGTCAGTGGTGAAGACATAAGTAAAATCCAAAGAGCACTCACTCGCACCAGTTGAATCAATCTCCTGAAAATATGATTACAAATTCTTAGTTCATCAATGCACGAGCCTTTACAACCGTGTAATATTATACTGCACGGTTTATATAGGCCGTTCTTCATTTATATCCTCGGCTTACTGTTGCCATGCAATAACCCTTTGTACGGCATAATTTTACCGTGCAATAAATATTTGTCCAGTAGTATTGCGTCGTGCAATATATAATGTGCACGGTTCTGGAATACCGAGTAGGATGCGAGAAAGATAAATAACCAGCTGGAAACGAAGTCAAAATGTATACCTCCTCTTGGTAGATCACCAGTTGCTTGTCAATATTGAAAATGCCTACTTTCAATAGACAATGTGCTGCATGGAGATGAGTACTTCCAATATCGTTAAACAAATGGAGGAGACTTGAGGATAATTCCAAGAGTTGAAGAAGATGATGAGGAAGGAGATGAACATCAATGAGGATGAAGAAGTGCAGAGGAACAATGACGAAACAATGGATAAAAGGGAGAATGAAGAAAAAGAAAAAGAAGAAGAAGAGGATGGGGAGGAGATGAGAGTAGAGACACCAGAAAGCTACACTGCAGGAGAACCAAAGGAAGAGGAGAGGAGGTTGATGGTGAAGGGTGATTTCATCCTTTCACCTAGGGGCATTTTGGTAATCAATTTTTTTTTAATTGTGGGTGTGTTCATGAAAACCCATGGTGCGTTCAGAATCTTCCCTACCAAGTTGAAATTAATGTAATACATCTTGAAAGAATGATCTTGTGATGCAGAGCACAAATTGTACTAGGCTGGCCTATTGTTTTGTCTTTTATTTTCATGTTTGTAGCCCATTTGTGGAGGGCATTTTAGACTTTTCTTCTCTTTTGCTTTTAGGGTTGGGGCTTTTAGAGAAGCAGACGAAGAGGAAGCTTTTGACATTTTGAAGAAAATATAATCCACACCTTGAGAGTTTGGATCTATGTTGCAACGGATTTGTCCTTTGGCAATTTGATTTGCATCTAAAATGCCCTCCACAAATGGGCTACAAAGATGAAAATAAAAGACTCAACAATGGGCCAGGCTCATACAATTTGGGCCCTGCATCAGTGATTTGTGTTGCAACAGATTCGCCCTTTGCAATCTCATTTACATCAGTTGGTATCAGAGCATCCAAGTTCGGATTGTTCAGGTTCCATCTCAATTGACGGATTGAATCTCAAAGTTGAGATTGATCTTCGTTTCAAGAGGGAAACGGAGAAGAAGGTTGATCGCAGTTGATCTTGTTGGGCCACTTGCGTTGCAGCAAAGAAGAGATCAGTTTGCTGCAGCACCAAGAAGAGGCACTGTTTGCAGTGCCGCAATCGGACTGCGGGTCATGAGTCATGACCAGATCATCGAGGATCTGGTTCAGGCCTCAATTAGGCTATAGTACAGAGAAGAAGGCCTGAGAGTTGCAACGGTTTCATCGGTGCTGATCAAACGGGAGAAATCAGATTTCCGGTGGGCCGCACTCAGATCTGAGCGCAGAAGGTTGGGTCTGCATTATATTGTGAAAAAGAAGGATCCTGGTCTATCGCCAACCCCGGAGGAGGTCGGCTGTGGCTGCGTCAGGTTCTGCTGATTTGCAGATCGTCTGGCTCTGTTCGTCCGCGACTGGCAGAAGAGACGATTCTATCTTGGTCTTGGGTGAGATCCGATTTAAGGAGGAGGTTCCAGACACTTGCAACGTTGACGACGCCGGACCGCCACCAAAATCTGCAGTGAACCATCGTCATTGCTGAACGACCGTTCACAAGCCCCCTTCTGTGGCGAGTAGAAACGAAGAAAGAGGGAACCAGAACTCCCCTTGTTTCTGAAATGGAAAGAAGAGAAGAGTCTATTTTTTATTTCTGTTGGTGAAAAAAAAAATTCACTCCCCTGGCCGAGTCGTCGGAGAAGTGATCAGCAACTGCCGTATCTCCATCGCCGGAGAAGAAAAGGGGAGGGCAGAAGCTCTGCCCTGGTTTTCTGTAACAGTTGAGAAGGGGGTGCCACTGGCAGCAGCTGGAACCAAACTGTGCCCTCTTCAGTTGATCTCACAAATTCAACACCTGCTGAATGAACAAAAAGGCACAGGAAAGGGGGCCAGATTGAGCCTGAACACCAGACCTGGGTTCTTGAACTGGGCCAAGCCAGCAACAGGTAACAGTCAGGTTGGGTTGACCTGACCTGGTTTAAAGGAAGCCCTAGCAGCACAACACTTGTGCAGAGGAACTCCCCCTTGCCTCCTTTCGGGTTCTGAAATTGGTCTCTGTACCAGGCGAGAACGGGCCAGGTGGACCCGTCCAGAATAGAGCCCAGCAACCAGCATCAGTGACATCAGTGCGGACGTCAGTGCAACTATATCGGCCAGTCAGATTTTATCACAATCACGGGGCCAGATTTCTTTTAGGATCTTAGAATGGTCTGAAATTGGATTTTAGATGCTGTTCCTCCTATGCACTCATGGCGGCTAGATCTACACAGTAGGTCAGTTAAATGCTTTTAAGAGCATTTTTTTTATGTCATTCTCGCATTCGCGGTCAACATGAGACACGTTGAATTTGGCATAAATCCATTCAAGTATTGGGATCAATATTATGGAAAAGAGTTCTACTTTGAGCAGTCCATTAGTTTAAGGCAAAAGAAAATAACTGTTGATGAATACACGGATCAATTTCAAGAATTGCATATCTTATGTGGGGTAGATGAAAACCGAACACGTGATTTACCTCGTTATATCAGAGGTTTGAGGGAAAACATTAGAAAGCATATGAAGTCCTACCTAGCCATTCATGAAGCATACCAATATGCTATCTGTGTTGAGCACAGGCTTAAACAGTATCACATAAGGCAACTTAAGTCTAAAAGTGGAAAATGTCAGCAAAAGGAGTCAAAAGAAGAAATTATGAGAATGTCAAAGATGATTTTCTATTTTCGCCTCCTATATTTGATAGCTATATGGAAGATGATTGTCAAGAAAGAGAATATTTAATAGTAGAGTTGGATGAAACAACATGTGAACAAATTGATCAAATGTTGGAAGAGGCGAATGAAGGACAAGTGGAAATTGAAGACTTTGTTTGGTTAATGATGAGATGGACCACTCAATGGATCTTATCGCAATACCAATTCCAGAGTGCAACGTGCCAATGGTGGAAGCCACATCAGAATTGGTGCCCAAGCAAGAATGCACATCATAAGTTGCGACTCTTAAAGCTCTTCTTAATTTTGAAAATGTTGATCCATTTTGGGAAGCAGTATAACATCAAGAAGAAGCATTCAAGCAAGATGGAGAAGTTGTCAAACAATTTCAAAATTCAAGTTCACCAGTTGGAATATCAAATACACGGCACCATGAGGACAAATTGAAGAGAAGTTAAGAAACAAAAGATACTCGGAGCAAAAAAGTGCGTGAAGTTTCCAAGTCATGTGAAGAATATGGAGATCAACAAGTAAATGGGATGTTTGTAAGATGGATTTTTTACCCACTTGCAGAACTCGAAGTCAAGTTCTTCCCAAGAAGAGGAGACTGGTGCAGGGCACAAATTGTATGGGCCTGGCCCATTGTTGAGTCTTTTCTTTTCATCTTTGTAGCCCATTTGTGGAGGGCATTTTAGACTTTTCTTCTCTTTTTTAGGATTAGGGCTTTTTGATGAATATATATAGTAATGAGAAGAGAATGAGGAGGAAGCTTTTGACATTTTGAAGAAGAAAATATACTCCACACCTTGAGAGGTTGGGTCTGTGTTGCAACAGATTTTCCCTTTGGCAGTCTGATTTGCATCATTTTGACACAAATCTCTTAGGTGGTTGCATTAAGAATGGCCAATGGCTATTTATAAGATTACAACCTAAGATATTGACCCAAACTAGAAAACACAATCAGCAATACTCATCCCATCACAAGTAAACACAGTCAACAATACTTATCCCATTACAAGTCTATCCTAAAGTAAATCCAATAGCTGCAGATAAACCAAAATGACCCAAGTTACAAATAAACCCAACTATTTTTCAGTATTCTCAACACTAATTATTACCCGGGGCCGGACAGACATATCATATGCGGTGAGTGGTGTTAGTCAGCTCATGCATGCATCTCAAACAGGACACCCGAATGCAATTCATCAGATTTTTAAATATCTGAAGGGTTCCCGGAACAAGGTATGCTTTATACATGTCATGGAGATTTAACGGTAAAAACTTTTAAAGATGAGGACTAGGTAAAGATAGAAGTTTGAAAGTCTGCCACTACAAACTTGGTGTCTTGGGAAAGTAAGAAATAACGGGTTGTTGCAAGACCAAGTTTGAAATTAAATATCTAAAAGTGGCTGAGAGAACATGTGAGCTGTTGTGGCTAAAATTTCTACTAAAAGAGCTGGGGTTTGTAGAAGATGTAGATTGTCAATATATTTGAGAAAAAGTGAAGTCATTAGTCATTACAGTAGGAACATAAACCATTCGAGGATCAAATGGCAGATTCCTTACTAATGCGGTTGCCAAAAGACAATTCTAGTGTTTCATCCAAGCTAGGGACAAGTTAATATATATGGACCATGTAATGACCCAACACCATACTTAGTATAGTGATTAAATATAGTGTCAAATAGAGTGGAAATAAGATATGAAAAAAACAGAGAGGGGGGGAGGGATGATTCGGGTACTATAAAAGCTGAACAAGACCAGAAATTGGAAAAAATAATGCCATTTATTTTCTGGAAGCAAATATGTGGGATAATTTTGTCCATATTTGTGTTTTAGCAATGTTTTGACACAGGAAAATTTATGAACTTCTAAGATTTGGGAAAAAGCTTGGCATTAGAAAGTTGAAACTTTGGCAAATGCACTAAAAACTGAATTTTGAACTTGAATGATAAAATTGGATCTGGGAGTAGTCTATTGCATTCAAATGATTTGAAAACCATATTTACTTTAAATGACTAAAGCTTTTACTATTAAAAGCATTAGAATTCAATTTGGAATTCAATTTGGGTTGATACTTTAACAATTTCGTAGACAGGGTTTACCAATGTCTGTTTGCATGTTCTGTCCTTTTGTGCATGCATGTGTGTGTTTTCAGATAAAGTAAGAGGTTTCAAAGACAAGTGCTCATGACTTACAACTTGCATAAGGGCCCAAGAGAGTGAAGTTGAGCAGTTCATATGGTCCGAAGATATCACTATCAGGAATCGTCCATCCGGTGAACATGCTTCTAATTCGCGCAATCTCACTGGCATTAAAAGTAGAATTCGTAGTACTGTACTGAGGGAAAAGCTTCAGGTGCATCTTTAGCCTAGGACCTTCTTCCCAGATAAATGAGTCAATGATTAGCTGATAAATCTCCAACTTGAGACCAGAAGTTAAGTACACTTTAAATGAGTCCACGTATGGAAGAAAATCTGAAAACCCAGGACTTTTCAGCCGGTATCCAATTCTAAGAGGAGCAGCACAGAAACAACGGCTGAGATATGACGGGACAGATTCATAAAAATTGTCCGTAGGGCAAGATTGAAGGGCACAGTTCAGTCCAGTTGAGTTTGTAGTCTCTTCACCTCCATTCTGAGATCCACAAAACTGGTCTACATTGTTTAAATTTTGACAAATAGGATTTCCTCGAAGCCTGGCCATTACAACAAAATAAGAAAATGTAAACGGATAGCAAAATCCAGCAAATTAATCATCTTTATTAAACTAAAAAAATAATAAAATTCTTTGAGGAGCATATTACAAAAGTTTTTCTTTTTGGAAGAGTTGTGCTTATTTTTATTCCACCCATTGCAGGAGTACTTAAATCTTCATAAGGACAGTCAAATAATATAAGATTAGCCACTTGGATCCAATTTATTCCATACACTCTCCTTCGAGAGTTAGTACTAATCCATGTTCGTTAAATCGATTATAAAATCTATCATTCTTCAAGACCTTGAGTATTTGTTTACTGCTAAAGATTGATATCAGATTAATGTATCTCTTGTTGCAGTTGGTGTACAAGATTAGCCACTTGGATCCAATTTATTCCATATACTCTCCTCCAAAAGTTAGTACTAATCCATGTTCGTTAAATCGATTATAAAACCTATCATTCTACAAGATCTCGAGTATTTGTTTACTACTAAAGATTGATATCAGATTAATGCATCTCTTGTTGCAGTTGGTGTACACCCCTCTCAGGTTAGTATGCTCTTTCTAACAGATTAAAATGAACCTACTATGATTGTTCTAGCAGTTTGTGTGCACCACAATTATATTTCGTCAGTGGGTTATATATTTATGTATTTTAGCTACAACGAGCAGAAAGCACACACTACTTTTGTTACAGCAGCATTTTGTCTTATTTCTGATGAATCCTGACCCCTACAAGTCTACTGAAGAAGGAGCCGGACCTAGCAGGCCTAGCTGAGCCAGTCCAGACCTTGCAGGTCATCCATGCCTACACTGCCTAGTTGAACCAGGCCAGGCCCCAACAGACATCTGAACCAAGACAGGACCCAGCAGGTCCTCACAGTCCAAGTTCACTGTAATAGAGATTGAAGCAGAATGTCAGACTTTCAAGACACCTAGGTTTTTCCCCCAGTTTTCGGGTCCGTATGTGATTAGATATCTAGATAAGCAACTTTACAGGAGTTTAGCGGTATTTAGAGTCAGGACATTGGGATATTTTCACTGAACCAGGAATCTAGGAGAGTTTTTGTAAAAAGGCCAGCTGTCGACGGCATGTAGACATTCCATTCAGTATACTTCAATAAGAATGCTGGAAATATTTTTGCGTTTTAATGGTTTTCCCACAATTTCTACAGTTGAGGATTTCTTGGTTTCAAATTCAGCCATGTTCTGTCGAATTGCAGCCCAGACTATCATTGGGTGATTCTAGATTCAGGTTCTCACACCTGAAATCCACATATTCAGACTGCAATTCAGTTGAACTTGACCAGTCAACAGTCTAAACGGAACCCATTGACCCAAAGACAATATTCAATCTGTCAAAATACCGTTGTATAGCAGCGTACATCTATGATGCCCAGATACGGACATCGGTATGGACACGGAGAACTTCAAAAATCAAGGACAAGGATATAGGTATGGCATTTCTAGAAAGCATATAGATATTTGATTAGGAATTTATTTTAACTGGAATATGTATTTCATCTTAATTTAGGGCTCAAATATCAAAGGCGGGGGAGCGGGATTTGGTTTTGAGAGAGAATCTCAGAAAGAACAGGGTGTTGCAGTGGAATTTCAGAAACGACAGGGTGTTTTATAAAATTCTCTCAAATCACGGGGCCATACGAAATAAAACAAAATGTAAGCGCATTCACGCCTTGTCTTGTTGGGACTCGGTATTCAAAATCCAAACCCAATGGGCATTCTTGTTATTTCCTGAACCATCAGGTGCAAATTACTACCCCTCCCATAAATAATGCATGAAGGGTGGGGTCATGTTCTGTTCCCATGATTAAAAGGCAGCAATTTGGGTAAGTAAACGATGAAACGAATGGAGTCTTGGAGAAGAGGAAAAACCCTTAGATCCATCTCCATTTCTAACTATGAAGAGACACGATAAAAAAGAACGCAAGAAAGAAGCGGAAAGGAGAAGAAGGAGAAAACGGAGAAGAGAGACGGAGGAGATGCGAACGGGATTTTCAAATCTGGACGAGGATCTGCTGTTCGAGGTGTTGAAGCACGCCAATGCGAGCACTCTAGGGCTGGCAGCATGCGTTTGCAAGTTGCGCTGGAAGACGATGAAGGACGAGAGGCTTTGTGAGATGATCTGCATGTAGCAGTCAGTATGGTTGCGGGAATGTGATGGGAGTCTACGACAGTGCCAGTACAAGTGAGATCCATATCTTGTTGTATCCCATATCAAACCGCATAGGTATAGGTACCATAGGTGGAGTGCTGCATCCGGGTATCACAGTTGCACAGTGACTGCAACGCCTCAGAAATTTGATAGCAGACAAGAAATATAGAGGAAAGATCCAACTAGAATGTTAGATATCAAATCAAAACACCAGAGATTGTTAGGAACTAATGAAGAGAAGCTTGATAATGGACAATCAAAGCAAACAGAAAACTGTTATTGAGAACTCACTGTTGAACATGAACTGTCTAAAACAGCCGACCATAGCACTGCATATATCACACTAAAACCCCATAAAACCCTAAAAACCCAACTAACTTTGAATCCTACCATAAATAGAAGTTTGAATCACTGATTCTGAAGCAAAATCAATCAAAATCTACCAAAGAATGTAAGCAAATTTGCATGAATTTCGGTTTCTGGTCACCCGGGATGGCCCACCCTAATCCATATCAACTCCAACGATCCTATAGTATAGGCTTGCGTGACCTTGCTGGTGCTTTCCTTGCGTACCAAAGAATGGCCCACCCATTGGCAAGTCACCCATTGGCAAGTCGACTCCAACGATGCTATAGTATAGGCTTGGGTGACCTTGCATGCCAAAGAATGTAAGCAAATTTGCAAGTATTTCGGTCTCTTGTCACTCGGGATATCTTGCATGAGAATTCTATGTGGCCCACCCTTTGGCATATCGACTCCAACAATCCGATAGTACAGGCTTGGGTGACCTTGCTGGTGCCTTTCCCAGAGTGGGCCAGATTTGACACAATCCTGGACGCCCTGCCCTGTTTTGAGTTTTACATTTTCTGAAATTTCAAGACAGTCATATCGACTCCAACAATCCGATAGTACAGGCTTGGGTGACCTTGCTGGTGCCTTTCTCAGAGGGGGCCAGATTCGACAAAATAAACCATGATAAAAAATCCTGCAAGCCCTGCCCTGTTTTGAGTTTTACATTTTCTGAAATTTCAAAACAGTCTGTCATTCACAAGTATATCAAAACAGTACCCGAAATGTGATTTTAAGCTAATATATGGACTGTTTGGCCACTGAATCTTGATCAAAACTTGTCGGGACCCTTGTAGGCTTCCCTAGGAAGCTCAAACTTCTCCATCTAAAAGCATCGCAAAAACTTCTCCATATAAGCTTATGTAACTTCAAAATTTTGACCAAAAATGTTACACCCCGACCCGATTTAACTTTGATTAATACTGATTAAGTATAGTTTAGTTAAAGTAATGGTGTTTAGTTATTACCTATGGTACTTAATATCGATTTCATCTCTATAGACTGAGTTAGTCGAGTCTTGAACCGGGAATAAGTGAAGGGAAATCGAGTTGACTCAATTGAGCTAAGTCAGGGACTTTTTCGTAAATATGAGTTTTCGCATTTTTCGTGGTCATCGTGTGTATTTTGGCGAGTACGTCAACTTTAATATTTGCCTTTACCCCTTTTGATTAACTATTCAGTGATTGGACCCTCAATTGACTTAAAATGAGAATAGACAACAACTGTGGACTTTCTTGCAAAATGACCATCTTATCTCTTATATTACCCTTAACCTTTTCTTTTCCTTCATTACCACTCTCTCTACTCTTCTTCCTCTCTACTATTTTCCTCCATTCTTCTTCTTCTCTCTTTACCAATCATCAAGAAGCAATGCATGTGCTTTGAGAATTAGGAGGGCACTTCATCTCCACTACCATCTTCTTCATCTTTCTTCCTGCCTTGTGAGCTAGAAGTTCTCTCCATCAATTTCCATTTCCTTGCAAATTCGGAGTCCTTATTGAGAGGTAGGTGTTAAGCCCTTATAGTTAGGTTTTTGAGTTGGAAAGGCGTCATAAGATTCATAGTTGGGTCAAGTATGCATATTCATCCATTTTCCATGTGTTTTGTGATTAGGGTTTGGATTAATTGGGGGTTTTTGGTCCTTGTGAACCAAGAGTGTGTGGAAGAGTTAGTAAAGCTCTATTTGAGGCAAGTATAAGCACTAAATTGGAAGTTCATATTGTTAATTCCATTGATTCAAAGAAAATCTATCTTTTATGATTTTATTTCTTATCATAAATGGTTTGAATCTTTTATTTAATGTGAATGACAAATGGAGGGAAGAAGTGATGGATTATGTGGTGAATGGGAGCATGAAGGCTCCATTCTCTCGTGCAGGTTCAGTAGTGGAAGGAGTAATGTAAGGGAATGAGGAATGGAATAGAGGAGAATTCCGGAGTCAAAACTCTGGACAGTTCGCTCGAGCGAACTGGACACTTCGCTCGAGCGAATAAACCGTTCAAGCGAACAAATAATGCGCTCAAACCTTCAACTCTCTGGAAGGGGTCCGCTCGAGCGAACCTAATCCCTGTAACTGGGCCCTTTTTAACCCAATTTTAGGGTGAATTATCACCCTTAGCCTATTTTAACCCACCTTAATTGTGTCAAATGGATAATTAAGGTGCTTACCCTATTCCATAGGAATTTAGGAACTCTTATGTCCTAGGACCATAAAATGGAACCATTAACCTTAATAATTGGGCCAGCGAATAATGATTAGTCCGACATTATGCCATGAAAGTTAAATGGGAAAATTAACGTAATTCTCTTAACTAGTGACACCGAATGATGTAGTAATATGTTGACTTTCTGAATTTACCTTGTATTGGACGGTGAAGGACTTAATGCAATTCAATAGTATAAGTTTAATAATTAATTAGCCACTTTTATTCCTCTAAAATAGGTGCATGTCATATTGGAGTACAATTTCTTCACAAAACATCAAATCTTATTTATGCACTTGATGTATTACATGATTCCTTGAAGTCCACTTGTTTATATTAAATTTGTAATTTCATCATGTATACAATTCAGTATTTGTTGAGAAAGAGACGGATTGGAGTAGAAAGATACGTGAATGAGATTCCATTCGATTATGAATAATAAAATAAAGCCTACTCAAATCCGATCTTAATTCGAGTTATATTTGATTCGATCGAGTCGGCACTACTTAGCTTCTACCTTGTGATACTCGACGGGGTTACACTTGGTTCAGTTATGTGAGACTACTGCAGTAAGTCATTTGGAGTACCGGAACTCCAAACCGGGTAGCCAGTGAGCCTTTGGCCGGGCCGCTGGTGACATCCCAACTAGATTTGCTCTCTAATTGAGAGGATGAGCTTAAGGTAGTAGCCAATTAGTATGTTTTAATTTTTGTTGATTCAAATTTCATAAAGGATTTATGTTGCACAACTTGCCTAGTTTATACGTTCTATTGGCATCTAGTAATTTGATTCATCTCAAAATTCAAATTGATACATTATGAAATTTCTTATTAATGCCTATGCTTGCTTAATTGGCATATTAATGGTACTACTCTTGGTGTCACAGACACAGATCCAGCCTCCGGTTCTGAGGAGGCCAAGGAGGGAGCGGAGGTTACTAGCGAGGTACCTTCAGGATTAGAGGAATGGCCAGAGCTAGGGTTAACTTAGAATTCTCCTTCCTCGGAGCGCGTAGATGAACATTTTGGAGTTTAACAGTTCGTGTGGCTAGCCCCTTTTTGTGTGGGCCACACTTAGTTTGAATTATATTTTTGGTAGTGAATTGTAAAGTTCTTTCCATACCCTCTTTTGTAGAACACTGTTCATAATTCTATAGTCAATTGTGTTTTAAACTTAATTGTTAAATGGACTGAATGGGAATGATACTCTTGCAGGAATAAAATAGAAATGTTGTTATGAATAATTGCCCATTTACGGGTCCTAGTGAGTTCTCACTCACATGTGTGAATGGTTATTTCCTCTCCTTCGTATGTTGTTTCTGGCTCGAGACAGGTACAGCACTCGGGAGTACGTGTGTCACACCTCAGAGATTACCCTAGGCCAGGGTGATTCGGGACCGGGATGTGACAAAAAACCAATTCAGCATCAATCTCCCTTGCTTGAGAGGAACTCAACCTCAAGTTGTTGCACCCATCTAAGCATCGTCTCTTCCATTGCTTCTTTCTTTTCCGGTTAGACCACTTCTTGGACATTGGGTCTCCTTGTGCTTTTGGAACTAAGTCATGACCAGCTACAACTTGAATTCTTCACGAGGTGTGACGTTATTTTAGAGATCAGCCCCTTCAAGAAAAGGCCCAAATCAGTCAGGCCCATCAAAAGAAGGCCCAAACCAGTCTCATAACACTCACGTGATATATTCTAAAGATATCAACATGGACGGTCTGAATACATATCTGTACATACTAATTTTGTAGCCCAGAGTTCCCATTAGATCATCAATCAAGCTATGACAGATTATGAGTGATTGTAATCAGCCCTAAATTGGGGAAAATGGATCCCCTGTTTGGACCACTCGGGGGTGCCACATGGGGGGGAGATGTCAACTCAATGACATCTCATCTCCTCCATAAAAAAAAAAAATTCTCCCGCATGTGGCACCCAATGATTGGTCCAAACAGAACCCCCTGTTTGGTCCAAACAGGGGATCCCTTTCCCAAATTGGGTCATTTATGGCTAATAAACGGAGGGTCGATTCCCACATTGGGTATGACCAATATTCTACAATTCTTCTTCTTCTTCATGTTTCATACTATCAAGCTAATGTAAGATAAGCTTACATGGTATCAGAGATTATGCAGAGATCCTGCTGAAATCTCTATCTATCATCACCAGATCTTGTTGAAATCCCTTTCTGAACACAGGAAATCCATCAACACAGCACCAGTGACTACTGTGACCAACCTGCGGGCCCCACGCAGGGATTTTCTGCACTGTTTTTTAAAAATCTGTAAGAACGATCACAGATCTGGGTCTGTTTCTGCTCTACAATTTTTGCACTGTCACAATCTGATCATATGGTGGGCCCCACTTCTGGACAGCAAACACACCTGCAACCTTCTCCATTGTTGTCTCCCATTATTGCTTGGATTTATAAGGATTTTTCAGAATTTTTCAACCCCAACAGGTCAGTCCTCTAACCAGTTCTCTGGTTTGGCAGTTTCTTGGAACAGTTTTGTGCCTTCCTCACCAGAACCACATCCATTGGATGATCCTGGTTCTTCCTTTAATTGGTGCAAAATTACATCAATTACACAACTTTGAAGGCTGATCTACATACCAGATCCATCTGTGGACAGATCTGGTCATTCTACCATAAATTTTTTGGACGCCAGGCACTGTATTTTTTTTTTCTGGGCTGCAACAGTAAACCAGTTCACTTCTAATACTTCTCTGCTGCTTCTCTGATATTGTTTCTACAATTGTTTGTGCTAAATCATGGACAAAATAGACATAATTCCTGTTAAACTGGATGGTACAAATTATATGAGTTGGTCCTTTCACCTCAAAAACTTTGTACACAAGCTTGTCGGGAGCTTACAACCATTTGACCTCTGTGGAACAAGGTCTGAAAGGTACTCAGTCTTATGTCGGAAATGACACTATAACCACAGTAAATGGTAATCAACTGGCTATTTCCGGAATAGGCTCCTTGGAATTTCCAACATCATCTGATAAACCCTTTGTCCTTGATAATGTTTACTTGGTTCCACACCTTTCTGCGGACTTAATTTCAGTTGGACAACTTGATGATCGTGGCTATCTTGTTAGTGTGATTCAGGAACGGCAAACTGGGAAACTGATCGGGACAGAGAGTAAGCATGGCGGACTATTTCTTCCAAACACTCGACATAGTTCCCTTTTTGCTTCCACTATGAATGCTTTGAATAATGTGTGGACCACTTAGCACAGACTCCTTGGTCATCTACATAATGATCATTTGATTTCTTCGTATAGACTTGGATGTTTGGAGAAATCTATTAATAATAAAAGTCTTTCTACTTTTGCAAATACTAAATGTGAAACATGATGTTTGAGTAAAAGTCATGTGATTCCCTTTCCTATTCATTACTCCCGTGCTACTAAGCCCTATGATATGGTTCATACAAATGTTTGGGGAATTGCTCCTCACTTGTTGGAATGGGTACAATTATTATGTCAGCTTTATCAATGATCATTGTAGGTATACTTGGATTTATTTTTTTAAATCTAAAGCTGATGTGTTTTCCACCTTTACAAAGCTTTATCATATGGTAAACACCCAATTCCAAACTCAAATCAAAGTGATTCGCTCTGACTCTAGTGGTGAATACATATCTTTAGCATTCTCATCATTTTTATCTGAAAAGGCATAATTCATCAAAAATCTTGCCCACACACACCACAGCAGAATGGCATCGTTGAAAGTAAAAATCGGCACACTCTAGAGACTATTCGTACCTTACTTGTAGAAGCACTAGTGCCTCCACAGTTTTGGTGTGAAGCAGCCCACACGGTGGTGCACATTATCAATCGCTTACCATCCTGTGTCCTTCATCAAACTTCTCCATATGAGTGTGTCTCTTTGGAAAACCGCCATCCTACGATCACTTAAGGATTTTTGGTTGTGTCAAAGCCAGTAGAGAGAAGAAGATAGAAACAATGTTTGTGAATTCGATGATCCCATTGGGGGCTCTCGATGTTCTTTTATAGATATATAGTTGCTATATATGTTACATAATTGTAGCAATCACTAGATTACAGTCAATCTAATCTAATCATAATCTAAATTACATCTCCTAATATGGCAATAATATAAATTACATAGCTGTACATGTGAGGTAACTTATCTCCCAAGTTTGGGCTATATTTTTCATGGGCTGACCCAATGACCCATTTAGTACTAACCCATTTAACACCCCCCCCCCCCCCCCCTCAAATTGATGCGGGTGAATCCACGAGCATCAATTTGCCAACTAAGAATTGGTGTCGTGGTCGGGGAAGACCCTTGGTAAAGATATCGGCAATTTGAAGTCCGGTAGAAACATGAGGAAGAGTAATTGCTCCACACACAAATTCATCACGTATGTAATGACAAGCCACCTCAATATGCTTTGTACGTTCATGGAAAACAGGATTTTCAGTAATCCGTATGGCACTGGTGTTGTCGGCATAGAGAGGAGTAGGACCAGATTGGGAAAATCCAAGCTCAGAAAGAAGACCACGAAGCCAGACAATTTCAGAAGTAGCAGCCGACATAGCACGATATTCTGCTTCTGTGGAAGATTTGGAGACTTTATCTTGTTTTTTACATTTCCAGGAAATTAAGGAGTCCCCCAGGAACATGCACCAACCAGTGGTAGATCGGCGACTATCAGGGCAACCAGCCCAGTCAGCATCTGAATAAGCAATGAGAGACGTCGAATTGCCCACAGGAAAGAAAAGACCACGAGATGGTGTATGAAGAACATATCGAAGAATGCGCCGAACAACAACTAGATGGAGATGGCATGGTTGTGTCATGAACTGACTAACCATATTTACTGCATAGGAGATATCAGGCCGAGTGATAGTCAAGTAGATCAAGCTTCCGACTAAACGGCGATACATTGTGGCATCAGGAAGAAGATCGCCCGTATCGTGCGCGAGCTAAAGATTGGCCTCAACAGGCGTATCTAAAGGAGTGGAGTTTTGAAGACCAGCTGTCTCAATGAGATCCATAGCATATTTGTGTTGATCAAGGATGAGACCTTTTGCTGACTGATGAACCTCAAGGCCTAGAAAGTATGTGAGTGGCCCAAAATCTTTCATATGGAAAGATTCATGTAAGGATGCTTGTAGATGTGTGATCATGCCAGAGTCTGTTCCAGAGATGAAGATATCATCTACGTACACCAATAAGACAGTAAGCCCATTTGAGGAGCGGTGAAGGAACATAGAAGGATCCGAAGCACTCTGAGTGAACTGTAGATGTATGAGAGCATCCATAAATTTCTCGAACCAGGCGCACGGAGCTTGCTTAAGACCATATAGAGAGCGTCGTAAGCGCGCGCAATCTCCTGCTGATGCACCCATAATGCCTTGGGGAAGTCGCATATAGACTTCTTCTTTGAGATCCCCATGAAGGAAGGCATTCTTGACATCAAATTGGTAAAGAGGCCAGGAGTGAGAAGCAGCAATGGCAAGAACAGTACGGATTGCAGTCATTTTCGCAACTGGAGCAAAGGTTTCCTCATAGTCGATGCCATATTCCTGTCGGTTGCCGAGAGCAACTAACTGTGCTTTATAACGATCCAAAGAGCCATCAGCCTTAAGTTTGACAGAAAAAACCCATTTGCAGCCAATAGGTTTTGCAGATGAGGGACATGGAACAATATCCCAGGTATGATTCTCCTGCAGTGCTGATAATTCGTCGTGCATAGCCTTTTTCCAACAGTCATGCTTCACCGCCTGCAAGTAAGAAGTCAGAATAGCAATGGAGGAGAGGGCATCAAGCAAAGATGTGTGAGTGAACCCATATTTTTCAGGAGGCTTGGAGATACGCGTAGAGCGTCGAAGCTGAACTGGAGAGGAAGCAGCTTGTGAGGAAGCGGGAACAAGATCAGGTGCCGGTGAGGGATCTGGAGGGGGAGGCAGTAGTGGAACATCCTTATGACGACGTCGTTCATAAACAATGAGTGGAGAAGAGGTCGAGTCAGAAAAATCTGGTAGATGAGAAAAAGAAGGTAAAGGAGATGAATAGGTAGAAAAAAAAAATTGATTTTCGAAAAATGTGACATTTCGAGAGATGCGAAGACGGTTGAGTACAGGATCATAACAGAGATACCCCTTTTGGTGAGATGCGTAGCCAAGGAACGCACATTTGGCAGATTGAGCAGTTAATTTGGTACGTTCGGTTGAGGGTAGATGAACAAAACACACACATCCAAAAATGCGTAGGTGGGTGTAAGTAGGCTCGGTATGGAAGAGACGAAAGTATGGTGTTTGATTGTTGAGGCGATGGGATGGTAACCGATTGATTAAATGAACTGCAGTGGCTAAAGCTTCTGGCCAAAATCGTGCGGGAACTGATGATTCTAAGAGAAGAGAACGAACATTATCGAGGAGATGTCTGTTTTTTCGTTCAGCAACTCCATTCTATTGAGGAGTGTAAGGGCACGAGCGCTGTGATAAAATCCCGTATTTTTGCAAATAAGTTTGAAAAGGATGGGACATATATTCCCCTCCGGAATCAGATCGAAGAACTTTTATGCGAGTAGAAAAGTGATTTTCAACATATGCCATAAATTTTTGGAAAGCATCAAAGACTTCAGATTTAGAGTGTAAGAAATAAACCCAAGTGAATCTACTATGATCATCAATAAAAGTGACAAAATATTTAAAGTTTGTATGAGAGATTACCGGAGTAATCCCCCAGACGTAACTATGAATAATGTCAAAGCAATTGGAAGCCATAGTAGATTTGGAAGCAAAGGGAAGAACTTTACTTTTTCCAAGTGTGCAAACAGAGCACTCATCAGAAATGTGACGAAAAGATATTTTAGTTTTATTAATGCTACCAGTGTTTAACATCAAAGATAATAATTTTGAATGAGGATGGCCTAATCTATTATGCCAGAGCCTCCAAACATCCTGAGGAGAAAAACAAGAAAAGGCAGAGAGCGGGTTATTCTGAGAAGAAGGCAGAACGAGAGGAAACAGGTGTCCACACTTAGGCCCCTTCGCGATCACCGTCCCCGACACTTGATCCTGCACAACACAACCAGAGCGAGAGAAGGAAACATTACAATTATCATCAATCAATTGGCCAACAGACAGAAGATTTGTAGTAAGATGAGGAGAAAGAAAGACATTTGTGAGAGGTAATGAGTGAATGATATCACCAGTAGCTGTAATAGGAAGCTTTTGACCATCAGCAGTATGGACTTGTAAACTTCCATGGTATGGTTGCAAGTTAGATAGATGGGCGGTGGAGGAGGTCATATGATTGGAAGCTCCAGAATCAAGAAACCATAGGGAGGAGGAGGAGAGGTGGTTACCTGAAATGCCAAGTGCAAAGAAGGCATTTATGATCATCTGTTGAATCAGCTCAGGGGTGATTTGAGGAACAGTATTGGTGGCAGGAGGTGGTGAAGGCATGACTGGTGCCGAAGGACTAGCACTAGAAGAAGTAGCATCTGCAGTATTGACATGATATGCTCGTGGAGTTCGATTTTGTGGCCGCCTTTTGCATTCAGTAATAACATGACCATTTGATTTGCAATAATTACAAAACTTGGTCTTACACTGTGAGGCATAGTGTCCATAATTTTTGCAGCCAAAGATTTGGATTTTGCTGAGATCTCTTACTGGAGGTTGTCCTTTCGAAGCAGTAGTATGATGAACGATCCCTCCCGGGGTGTAATTGGTAGTGGCAGCAAATGTGACATCAGAAGAGTTTCCGGAGGACTGTTGCTTTAGAGCATGCTGAGTGATCTGACTTTGTTCCTCTCGTAAGAGTTCAT
Source organism: Cinnamomum chago (assembly GCA_038049695.1). Taxonomy (NCBI): domain Eukaryota; kingdom Viridiplantae; phylum Streptophyta; class Magnoliopsida; order Laurales; family Lauraceae; genus Cinnamomum; species Cinnamomum chago. The sequence continues at coordinate 32,301,494 of CP142456.1, forward strand.
TAAGACACTCATGCAGGGATGGAGATGGAACCCTGCTCATCAGATTGGAACGAATGATCTCATATTCAGATCTTAATTTCATGAGGAACTGGTCTCTGTGAGAAGTTGCCTGTAATTTTTGAATCTCAGAAAGAGCGGCCTCAGAGACATTGAGGTATTTGATTTCATCATATTCAACCCATAAATTAAGAAAACCTGTATAATAATCCTAGATGGAAGAAGTCCCTTGGGTATACTGAGCAATCTCCAGTTCAAGCTGGTATTGTCGAGCGGAGTTCCCTTGGTGATATACTTGCTTCAGATATTCCCACATCTCCTTAGAGGTCTTGTAAGGTTTGAGATTCATGATATATTGGGGTTCAACAGAACCAAGAATCCAGGTCTTTATTTTGACATCCTTTGTATTCCAAGAGAGTATTTTTTTCTCATCTTCCTTAGGGCGTGGATCAGATCCGGAAACAAGTCCCCACATTTCCTTTCCTTCAAGATAGACTTGTCATTGATAGGACCAGGAAGTATAATTTTTTCCATTAAATTTAATCAATGCAATGTCATGCTTTTCCATGGCAGTAATGAAGAGATCTATTAAACTTGTGCAGGAGAAGCCAAAGAATGGCTAACTGTTTATTAAAAAAATGGCTAAAGAGATCCAAGGTTGCAATAGAGGAGTCCAAGTTTGCAACAGAAAGGTCAGATAAGTCAATTTCCAAACACAGCACCTTCAAGCAATAGAAAAGTTCAAAAATAGGCCCAGGCGACCAGGATTTTGCAGAGAGAAGAAGGTACAGCAGCCAACAGGGGTCTTTTATGATCAATCAGAGATCATAGGATGATGAAGACCACAAATACGCACTAAACAAACCAGATTACTCACCAAACAGATCAAAATCCAAAAATTTGGACGGCTGTGATGAAAACATACAGCAGAAACTGGAATTTCTCTAAAAAAGGTAAAAAGCCTACCTCTGAGATGCTAAAAATCTTCAAAAAATGCCCATAAATACCAGAAGAAGTGGTCGACCAGATTGGTTGCAAGATCCAGATACAGCAGTGTGGATCTGGGGTGGGCCACGTGTGATCACACCTTGATCAGACCAGTGGATGAAGATTCCTTGAGTAGAAAAGACACTCGATGACTTCCAATGCTTGGAAGATGAAGAAGATCACTCAGAAACTCTCAAGGCTCTGATACCATGTCAAAGCCAGTAGAGAGAGAAGAAGATAGAAACAATAGAAACAATGTTTGTGAATTCGATGATCCCATTGAGGGCTCTCGATGTTCTTTTATAGATATATAGTTGCTATATATGTTACATAATTGTAGCAATCACTAGATTACAGTCAATCTAATCTAATCATAATCTAAATTACATCACCTAATATGGCAATAATATAAATTACATAGCTGTACATGTGAGGGAACTTATCTCCCAAGTTTGGGCTATATTTGTCATGGGCTGACCCAATGACCCATTTAGTACTAACCCATTTAACAGGTTGCATATTCTTTGTTCATCTTCCATCCATTGAAAGAAACAAACTCTCTCCACAAGTTGCCAAAAGCATGTTTTTTGGGATATGGTGAGGAGCATAAGGGATTCATATGTTATGACCCTAAATAAAAGAGAATTCGCATATCATGCAACATTGTGTTCTTAGAACACATCCCCTTTTATTCTCTCCATACTGAAGAACACCAGTCCAGCTCTCTTACCTTCCAAAATTCCACGAATCATTACCTCTTCCCCCATCTATTACACAGGTCTATGCATGGTGTCCAAAATTTACACCGCCAACTACTCCTGCACCTGATCAACCCATATTGCCAGCTCCTACATCCTCAGGTATCAATTCTTTGTCTCCTCCAAAATTAAGACGCTCTAGTTGTCTATCTATGCTGCCTGACAAATATGGTTTTCCTGCCCTTCTCACCTCTCCAGATCCTATTCCAGTTCCCACTTCTTATTAACAGGCGTAAAAAATACCATGCTGGTGTGACGCAATGAATGAAGGACTATTAGCTCTTTAATCTAATTCTACATGGGATCTTCTTCCCACTCCGCCAGATGCTTCCATTGTTGGCAATAAATGGGTCTATTCTCTCAAGGTTCGTTCTAAAGGGAGTCTGGATAGGTATAAAACACGCCTTGTTGCACAAGGATACAAGCAAGAATATGGTATTGACTATCATGAAACTTTTGCACCGGTTGCAAAATTGACAATTGTGCGTTGTTTGCTCAGTATTGCCACTGGCCGAAATTGGCCACTCTAGCAAATGGACATAAAGAATGCCTTCTTACATAGGGACCTTCAAGAGACAGTATATATGAGACCACCACCAGGATATACCTATCCTCCGAAGCATGTCTGTAAATTGAAGAAATCATTATATGGTCTCAAACAAGCCCCTCGTGCTTGGTTCGAGAAATTCCGATCAGCTATTCAAGCAAAATTCTACCAAAGTCCAAATGATAGCTCTTTATTCTTCAGACGTACCTCTCGTGGCTGTACTATTCTGTTAATATATGTGGATGACATCATTATAAGTGGAAATGATGTGATTCGAATATCTGAACTCAAGACTTATCTTATGAGATCCTTCAAAATGAAAGATGTTGGGTGCTTGACTTACTTCCTTGGCTTGGAAATCTCTCGATCAAAATATGCTGCAGATTTAGTTAAATCGGCTCGTCTTGAAAATGCAAAGCCATTTGACACACCTCTAGAGCTCAATGTTAAAATCGGGGACAAACGATGGAAATCCCTAGAGGATCCAACACTTTCGTCATCTTGTAGGCAGCCTGCTTTACCTTACAATGACTCGGCCGGATATATCTCACGTCGTTCACACAGTCAGTCAGTTCATCAATAATCCTCATAAGCCACATCTACATGAAGTATATCACAAACTATGGTACATTAAAGGCACTCTCAATCGTGGTCTATTCTACTCTGCCGCTAATTCAATACAGTTACAAGCCTATACTAATGCTGACTAGGCTGGTTGCCCAGACCTGTCGTTCCACTACCGGGTGGTGCATGTTTCTTGGAAATTCTATCATGTCATGGAAATGCAAGAAACAACCTACTCCTTCCAAATCATCTGTCGAGGCTAAGTATCGATCTATGTCTTCAACAAGCAGTGAAATTGTATGGCTTCGTTGATTACTTCGGGAACTTGGTGCATTTCTTCTCAATTCATCTCCGCTTTATGAGGACAATACTAGCGCCATTCGCATTGCCAAGAATATTGTCTTTCATGAAAGGACTAAGCATATTGAGATCGACCGTCACTTCGTTCGGCAACAAGTTGTCTCCGATATCATCCATTTGCCTTATGTCTCCTCTCATGATCAATTGGCTGATGGCTTCACCAAGGCACTCCCTCGTGATCGTCACAACTATATCTATTCCAAATTGCTGCTCTGTTCTAAGCCGCATCAATTTGAGGGGGAGTGTAGAGATCAGGCCTCTCAAAAAAAGTCCCAAATTAATCAGGCCAATCAAGAGAAGGCCCAAATCAGTCTAATGACACTCACGTGATATATTCTAAAGATAACAGTCAACATGGACTGTCTGTATACATATCTATACATTTTGTAGCCCATTAGATCTTTCACATTTATTCCTAGGATGTAATCAAGCTATGACAGATTATGATTGATTGTAATCAGCCCTAAACTGGGTCATTTATATCTAATAAAACGAGGGTTGATTCCCACATTAGGTATGACCAATATTCTGCAATTCTTCTTCTTCATGTTTCGCACTATGAAGCTTATGTAAGATAAGCTTACAGTTATGATCTTTTAAAATTTGCATCTGGATCTGCTCTTCATCCAGCCACCTGTTAGATTTCTTTCCTTCTAGTTTTGGAAGTGGAATAGTATTAGGACTTCCTTGTGGTGTTTCCTTTCCTTATTTGTTGAAGAGTTAAGACATTTTGAGTGATTGAGATGTTTAGGATTTGTTTTAAAGATGATATATTGCAAGTGTGTGGGATGTCCAACCCTAAGCATTGTTTCATTATATTTTTTTTTTTCAATTAAAATTGCTTTGTTGCAATTTTCTATTCTCTTCTCCATTGGTTTCAAGAGTGTCTCCCAGGGATTGAAACATTATTCAAGTGGTGGATTTGTTAATTGGGGTAAGCTTTCTACAAACTTTTCTTCTTGTGTTTGCTTGACTTGATGTTGATTTGAGCTAGGGATTCAAATTGTGCTTTCCGATCAATTGGGGCTCAGCGTTGGATGGATCAACATGTATTGAAGATCAAGTGGTGGATTTTTTTACATAAAGCTATCTTAAAAAGACAGTTGTCCATTGTTCTATCCAGGATGGCATCATAGATATCTATGAAGCAGTTTGAGGGGAGTTTTAAAAGATGTTCATGGACTTATCTACTGATTTGTTATTTTTTCAGAATTTAGGGACTGTCTTTTTATCAAAGAAAAAGGACTTTTTCTTTGTAATTCCTAAAAGTTCAATTAATATAAATATATAGAGCTAGTCGCCAATCCCAGTGGGATGAGTGGCTCCTTCTCCCTCCCTTTCCAAATTCTCTCTCCTCTTTGAACCGTATTCTTCTCCTTGTTTTCTCCCACTTCACCTTCATTCACTTTAATTCAAATCTTCATCAATTTAAAGGTATTTCAAACTATGCCATTCTCAAAATGGCAACTTAAAAAATAATGTAAATGATGCACTACTCATAAGCGATAATGGGATCGGACCTCAACTGTGTACACTAATAACCATGTTGTAAGTGACAACTGAGGCTGCTAATGTTTCACAGGTTATCAAAGTTTTTGAGCTACAGTGTTCTTGCTACCGTTTCTTATACATGCAGACAAGCTAATAGGATGATTTAAGCCTATAACATAGTATAAATTCTCGTAGAACATATAAGAAAAAAACATACATTATTATGACATTTGTAGGAGGAGCAAGAGTGCCTGAAACATTTGAAAGAAGATTATTCTGGAAATCCCTGCAAAATTTGAAACGTATAAAAAAAATTTAGAGGAATACAGAGTCATTAACTTAAACATATGAATAAAGCACCTCCAAAGCAAGATATCATTTTATCTTAAGACAATGCAACCCCTGGAACCTCTCATTTGTGCTGCTGTGTGGCATCTTAGATACTGAGCATGTTTGGAATGTAGTTCAACTGAGAGCACAAGCAAATCACAATGTGCCATTGGTACAACAGCTGTTGTTAAAGGGTGTCGAGTGTCAACCAGACAAGCTGGTCTGCAAGCTACTCAGCTCGCTTGATTTTAGTCGAGTTTGAGCACAGGTTTGAATGTTTCATGAGCAAGCTTAATCTAGGCTATAAGGACACAGCCCCAGAAATAATATTTAATTAGTATTTGCAATTATTTTTAGGAATTATATAATAATAGTAATAATACAATGTGTAGAATTCAGCCACTTTGAATTAGGGCACAATTAGGGTTCGATTACGGTTTTGATTTGGATGCAATTAAAGAGAAATTAATGGAATTAATTAATTAATAAAATTTGGCCACTCTAGGAATTAATTAGGATTAATTAATATAGTTAATTAAATCATGATGGGGCCCAGATGGGGCCCATTAGTGATGGGCGACCAACAGTATCGGTTAGTTGAGTTCATTGGTTATCCCATTGGCAATATATGTCTGGTGGCATGCCATCCAAGAAGTCCTAGTTGATGAGTACCATTAATTGCTTGAAAAGATAAGAGGAACCAGAAAACCCAATTAGAGGATAAGAAAACTACCAAACAGAGCACGCATCTAAGGACCCAATTCGAATCAGATGCAAGAAGAAGACTCTCCACTAGAATTACAGCTCTTAGTTATAGAAGGAAAGTAACTTAATAGTTAGTTAGCCTATTTAGCCATAATAGAGTCATTGCACACAAGTTGGAAAGGGAAGTCCTAAATCAATAGGAGAACTAATGGTAGTTAGAAGGATTAGTCTTGGTGCAATTAGGAAAGCCAATTATAATAGGAAACTTGCATCAAAGAGTCTATATAAGCATTGTATGCCCATAGAAGGCCCACTCTTCCATTCTCTCTCACGCACAACTAGAAGGGGGGGTTACTATTTTGGGGAAGTTACTATTTCAGGAAGGTTTCTATTTTGGGAAACTTACTATTTTAGGAAACAAGTTCTCAACATTAGGATTTCAGATCCTAGTTGTAACTAAACTTGAGAGCCAAACCAAGCCTATATAAAGCCACAAACCTCCACTTGACCAATCACATTCTTTCACACAACTAGAAGCTAGAAGGAGAAAGAGAGGAGAAGAAACAAAGGGATGATTATTGATTAAGGAAATGTAAATTTGGGATTCTAGCACACTTCCTCAACAAGAAACATCAACCAAAAGATAATCAAAGGCAAGTAAACAAATCTGATTAATTGAACATGCATGATTTCCTCGGATTCTAACTGATTCTAATCTAGAAACCCAAAACTAAGCCTAAATATGAAATTGATCTAATGTGAACATGTAAATTGAACTCAAAACCTATAATTCTAAGGGCTTGATCACCATGATCTCAAGTATGCAAGAATGTCAAGGAGAGATGATCTCCACTAGGCCCTGGGCCATATACAGAGTTCCCACCATGGCAGAATGTAAAGGAATCCTTTATGGCTCTTGTGAACCAAAAAGGAAACTTTTGGATACCATTTTTGCTATTTTTCAAGCGGCTATTGCCTTCTCCGGAAACCTTGTCTATATTAACTTGGCCATGTGGTGTGACTCTTTGTATTCTATGCCATGATCATTACCTACCTATATATTATCCTCTTCTTAAGAATTAATGTAGTGATACTGGCTACCCTATCATGCACAATCTTGCATTGTTATCTTAACCTTGACCTCAAGTGATCATTACTTATCTTTTATCCTATTTGGGATTATACGAGGTATTTTTAAGGCTTGCTTGGTAGGTTTTTGTAAAGCTGACACACTCTTTGGCACTTTACATGTGAGGAAGTAGTTAATAATCTTGAGGATAGTACATACAAAGGGGGAACCTCAGAAAACAAAAGAGTAAGTAAGCATGACGTAGTCTAGAGATGTCAAATGACACTTCATAGGAATGTTAAAATTGATTTTGTTTCTTATTTGATGTAGACAATTAAAGTTTATTAATGAATTAGGTTTATTATACTTGTGTTGTGTTATGAGAAATCCCGCTGCAATTTAATTTCACCTAATCTCACAAATGAAAATATGATTCGCCGTGCACGTCAATGATGAATTTTATATGCACTCATCACTTTTCAATGAAAACATGTATCAATATTAGAGAATTTAGTACACGTAATTCAAACTTATCAAAATGACACCATAAGTTTATTATTTGATTTTGGTTAAACCTAGACTTTAAAGTCTGATTTAATTATTTAACTAAATTCAGAAAAATTGGTTTATGCTCTATTTACCATGTGACGTTTGATAAATAAAATCCCATTGCAAATTTATTTGACCTATCCCGGCATTGCAGAAATCACATTTCACAAAATGAAATTCAGACTTCTACGATAGCCGGATTTAAGGGCATCATGACCTAAGAAGCACGGACACGGACAACGACACGACACGACACAGACACGCCGACACGACATTTTTCAAAACATAGGTCATGGACACGTCCGGGACACGTGAATATTAATAATAATAATAATAATAATAATAATATATCTAATCATATACTAAAAGATAATATCATTTTAACTTTGTAATCAATTTTACAAACGGCCCCCTTCTCTTTTCTTTATTATAACTTTAATACTTTTCTCCAATTAAAACAGCCAGCGTGTCCCCAACGTGTCCAAGAAATAAAATATAAAAAAATAAGCAGGACACCATTTTTGGCGTGTCAAACAAGTGTCTGGGTGTGTCCATATCCGACAGCCGGCCCCGGAGAGGTGTCCATGTTTCCTAGGGCGTGACACCCCTTTTCCTACACGGGCCACCAATCTATATAGAAAAACATTTCATCAATAGCGTTATTGATTGCCTATGTTGGACATGTTAGAACCATCTCAAACGGGCCTCTCTTAATTTATCCCTTATTGATGTTATCCTTAAATACTCCCGAAAACACTCATTTTTTATTCTCTTTCCTAGTTTAAATACATTTATCTCAACATTCTCATCTCTACTATACTCATTTTGTGCACGAGTTGCTTCGTGATTGACCAACATTCTACTCCATAGATCATAGCTGGTCTAATTGTTATCATGCATAATTTTCCCTTCAATCTTGTTGGTATGTGCCGATTGCAAAGCACTCCAAAAGCAATTATCCACTTCAACCATCCTGCTCTTATCCTATATTCTACATCTTCCCAATCTCTCCATCTTCACTAATTATCGAGCATAGGTGACAAAATGAATCTCTTTATTGTATGATATCTCCTAAACTTTCAATTCTCATAGGAATTTCGCCTCTTTGAACATCCCCATTGAAATTGTAATTCATATATTCTATCTTTGTAAAACTAATATTAAAATCCTTGGAATCTAAAGCATCCCTCTATTTCTCAAGTTTCACATTCATGCCATGTCTCGATTCATCCACCAACACTATCATCATCATCATCAAAGCCTTGTCTCGATTACATTGGGACTGCCTACAGAAATTCTATTTCTCCATGTCAATTTATCCTGAGCTACATCTTGCATAAGTTGCACTTCTTCATATTTATCCTTACCACTTCCATCCATGTCGTCTTTGCCCTACCCCTTTTCCATGGTGGGCCATCAACCTGCATAGAAAAACCTTTCCTCAACGATTCTATTCTTATCCTACGTTGGACATGCCGAAACCATCTCAAATGAATCACTTTTAATTTATCCCTATTGATGCTGCCCATATATGCTCATGAAAACACTCATTCTTGACACTATCTTTCCTAATTTTACCATATATCCATCTCAATATTCTCAGCTCTGGTATACACATTTTGTGAATGTGTTGCTTCTTGATTGGCCAACAGGTCTAACTACTTCCCGATAAAAATTTCCCTCCAATCCTCGTTGTATGCATTGATCACAAAGTACTCCAAAAGCTAGTCTCCACTTCAACCATCCTGCTCTTATCCCATGTTCTACATTTTCCTCAATCTCTCCACCATCACTAATTAACGAGCCAAGATATCAGAACGAATTTCGTTGTGGTATCTCGAGTCTTGAGCTTTAATTCTCATAGGAGTTACACCACTTTTCACATCTCCACTGAAGTTGTAATTCATATATTATGTCTTTATATGAATTATTTTAAAGCCTAGGATTCTAAAGCCTCCTATTGTTTCTCAATTTTCCATTCATGTTATCTCTCAATTTTCACACTGGTTACCGCTCCTTCAGACATGTCTTTAATGATATCAATATAACCTCTCAGGAAACTCCTATCTAGAACCAACCAAATCAAATCTCTAGGTACCTTGTCGTAAGCTTTCTCTAAATTGATGAAGAGCATATGAAGATTTTTCATCTTCTCTTGCTGGTTTTCACTAATGCCTTAAGTGAGAAGATGGCTCCATAGTTAAACACTAAAAATACCTAGCATGAATCTAAATTGAATTTCAAAAATCTTAGTCCCTTGTCAAAGTTGTTGCTCCATTACTCTCCCCCAAAGTCTCATAGTGTGATCCATAAGTTTAATCAGTGCAACTTTGTATACCTCCTTTGTTCTTGTATAAAGGTACTACAACACTTTTTCTCCATTCATTCAACATTTTCACTGTCTTTAATATCTTATTGAAGAGCCTAGTTAACTAAGCTCATCCAATCTTGCCTAAGCATTTTCAAGCCATTATTAGAATACCATATTGGCCAGTAGCCCTTGGTGTCATAATTCTTTGCCAATGCTTTCTTCAATTCTGCTACCCCTAATCTGCATTACAAGGTATGTACTGTTAACTAAGTATCCCCCTCTCAATCATAAGTTCCTATTAATCGTCGATTTTAAGTTCATTAAAACATTTTCTCCACCTTTCTTAAATATCATTATCTTTCACTAAAACCTTTTGGTCTTCACTTTTATACATCTAACATTATCTAAATCCCTACATTTTCTTTTTCTCATTTTTTGCAAGCTTCAAAATCTCATGCTCCTATTATTGTTCTCTAACTTATTACATAGGTTATCATATGCTTTGAACTTTGCATCACTTACTACTTAGTTTCTTTCTATCCCTTCTTATACATTTCATAATTTTCCAAATTCCTAGTTCCATGTCGAACTTTATAGCAACGTCTTTTCTCTTGAACAGCTTCCAGAACCTCTGACTCCCACCACCATGTCTCTTATCAAAGCGTCTTCTCCCTTTTGACTCTCCAAGCAACTCTTTTGGTACCTTTGTGATATAATCAACCATTTGATCCAACATCGCCAAAGTTTCTCCCTCCAAATTCCCTTCTCCTCCCTCAATCACTATATACTTAAATATTATTGCCCTTTCCCCTTTATATATCATGATCGAAATCTCTACTTTTCCTTCCTCATTTTTCCAACCTTATAAATATCTCTCCGTTTCTCTTTGTTTCTAACTTATTATTTAAGTCATTACATGCTTTGGACAAAATGAAAACCTTTTGGATCTTGACAACATTATTTCCATTAAAGGAAAGTGTGCATGTTTTATTGACCTTTCTCATTCAATAGCAAGTGTGCATTTTTTAGAATTTTGATTTTTTTGGATTGTTTAGTAGTATCAAGGTAAATACAACTTCTAAAAAAAAAAAGGTCATCTTAGAGATGGACAAAAAGGAAAGTTATCTTAGATGGACAAGTGGTTTGGATGAATTTTAGAGTTTTTAAGGTCTTATAGGGAGCATTTTCTATCACCAGTTGGTCGACTGCTCTGTATTAGCACAGAAATTTCAGATTTCAGCAATTTATGCAGCATATTTTCCTTCGTCTTTCTCCTTATATCAATTATCTTCTCGAGTGGATTGAGGATTTTAAGCATTAATTCAGTGATTAAAATTATTGACTATATTTTTAGTCCCTTTTTTCTAATTTTCTGGAATTTCTGAATTTCGGTTTCGAAAGATAGACGACAGTATTTTTCAATCAGGTCTACATCAATATCTAGTGGCGCTAAAGTGCTGCCCAACACTAGTCAATGATGAGGCCTTTCTAACCTCCATATTTAGGGTTTTCTATGTGTATTAAGAAGAAACCCTACAATTCATCAAATTTACGATTAAAATTGTTTATACCCACAATTATGGAATCAGTTGTTAAAATTTTCATTCGTTTTTGCCTTTTTACTGTGTAAAGATACAACAACATTGAACCGTTCCCTTAGTTTAAGCATGAAGGAAAAAAATTCCTTAAGTTCAGCATAGATCAATTCCACTTTAAAGTCCATTTTATCTTGCCCCTGAACTATAATGTTTTGGCCATTTGAGCATTTAAAACAATAATAAATAGTGAGGGAATATAAAAAAAACAAAACACTAGGATGCTGAAGATATATGAATAACTACTTAGTTACATCATTATGCAAAATATATAATGCACTGCAGTTAGTTAAACTACCATAAATCAGTATGTGACTTTAACAGTAAAGAAATAGTAAAAATTGAGGCTGTGAAATACATCACGGTGACCTTTGTGCCCCCATGTAAAGATTTAATTGAGGTCATTTTGGTCCCCAAAAGAACTGAAGAAAAAGGTGGGAGCTTAGCTGTTGAGTTGATTTAAAACAGAAGAAAAAAGAGAAAAAAGTGGGAGCTTAGCCGCTGAGTCAATATCGGGTGAAATGGACCAAAGTTTCTGGTAAAAGATTTATATACTGACTCCACAATGAACCAGTGAACAAAATGGAACGTTTTTGCCAGTTTAGCCTCAAAAGAAATGAAAGCCAAGAACTGTGTTTTTCGAACAAAATATTTGATGCTGAATCTTAAACACAATCCCTGGAAGCATTTTAGTAAAAGCAATTAAAAACGATAGCTTAATAGATTTTGATCTCACAAGGTAAGATTCCTAGTTGCACTTGTGAAATCCTGCCAAATGGTGGATGGAATGGAACCACTCAATGAATTGTTCTCAAGAGACCTGCAAGGCAAAATAATTACATTTTAATCCCGTATGGCATAATAGACAATTCAATGAACACAATTTAAACTGAACAATGAATGACCATGAAGTGATTATCAGTTGCAGCTAACAAGCAACAATTTAAAAACTGTAAGCTCAAACATAAATTAGCATACACTTGAAATATGGCTGATTTAGATTAGTCCAAAAATCATGTCACATTGAACCATCAAACAAAAAAAAAAAGAATAGGAAGAAATTTGAAAGAAATTCTCACAATCTTTGGAGAAGTGAAAGCCCAGAGAAGTTTGCAGGAATAGTTCCATTAAGATTATTTTCTGATAAGTCACTGCATACAATAAAAAAAAATCAACTTCATTAACACATTAGGGTCAATAAGATTAGAGATATCATAGTTCAATCAATATTCTTAGGAATTAAAAAGCAGGGTGTGCATGTCTTGGAAATGGATTTCCATTTTGCCTATTATGTGAAAGATCCAACCCGCTAAAAATAAGTGTATGGACCTTGCTTATCAGTTATCGGACCAAAACTCATCGAAGGTGATGACCATCATTTTAAAGGGTCCAAAGTTCATTGAGGATAGTTTTTACTAAACTTCAATCCAATGGTGGATACCAGTTAGATCATTGTCAAATTGGGTTAAGTGCCAAATCATGGGGGACTCTGAATGTGTGTGTAGGATTGGATTGACCACAGGTGGACACATTGTGCAATTATGTGTTTTGCTAAGTGTTATTGCCTTTCACAATATGCGTTCTTGATATGATTTCATTATATGCATGCTTGTCTCATAAGTTATGTTCATAAGATTATGATATGATTCGAGTGATTGCTTCATGATTCACTCTGTTGAATACTAATAATTCCTATGTTTAAGACCCCCAACCCATTAATCACGCGATTAGAGTTAATTAATTGTGTCGTTGGCCCTTTAAGTGGGATTAGCTTTTAATTAAATAAGTTTGTGGGTTAGATTAGCTTTTTAATAGCTTTGGGAAGTTTTGAGAGCTTTGAACCTAGTTTGATGCTTTAGAGGACCCCCTTCGTAATTTCGGGAAAGCTTGGGGGTTTATTCGTAATTTTTTAGAAATTGTGATCTTGGGCTCATTAAATCTGGGACGTTATTTCAAACAACTTTTGTTTTTTACTCACAGTCTTTCGAAGCCTCGAAACTCTTGAAAATCCCAATTTTTCATTATTTTGACCCCTTTGACAAAAAAGTTGACTTTTCACAAGGACCCCGGAAGCATATCTATATGGGGCTTGTTTGAAAGATAATTTTACGCTGAGCATTTTTTTTTCTTGATCAGAGGTCCAAAAAGTCCCCAAACTCGCATTCCAAGTAATACTCATAAGCGGACCCACTTTTCACCCATTATAAAAATGGACCACCCAGCTCCTTTCTTCTCATTTTCGAGACGCCCTGCAAGCTGCAACAAAGCTCTTTCTTTCTCTCTTCTTTTCGTGCCTTTCCTCAAAAATCAAGGGGGACTCTCACCCAATTGAAGAAATGACTTCACCATCTTCCTCCACTTGAACTCCTTACGTGTGGACACCATTTTCACGAAGAACCCACCTTGGCAGCCCCTCTTTCCACTGATTTCTTGCTGGTTGGACCCTTTGGAGGTAAGCCCTCATCTTCTGTGTTAGAACGTGATTCTACACCCCTTGAGGAGTGTGTATGCCAACATGCAAAGCCTCTCTCCCTCTCTTTCTTTACTTTTCATTTTCAGGTGGATTTTAGGGTAATTTTTTGAGGAGTTTTTTTCTAGGAGATTTCCAGCAGTTTAGGGAGCAGAGAAGTTGTTTTTGGAAGCTCCCAATCTTGAGGCAAGTGTTTAATTTGAGTGATCTTTACATGCAAGCTTAGTTTAATGGAAATTGTTAATGTGTTTAAGAATGTTTCCTTCCATTTTGATCATTGTATGTTTATTTGTTTAATAGTGATGAAATTCTGTTTATCCATGATCTTTTTATTGTTGTCCAACGATCCTTGAAACCTACTGTTTATTTTGTTTTTGGGACAGAATTTTTAATTACTTGCATTAGTGATTTATAGGTGGATTAGCCAGCCCCCTTAATCCCCTGATTTTTCCCAGAAATTCCCCGACCAGAACCCCCCATCTTTGATTTTTATTGTTGTCCAATGATCCTTGAACCCAACCCCACATGACTTAAACTAATTGTTTGACCCCAGGAATATTTGTTGAGCCCAACCCCGCATGACTTAAACTAATTGTTTGACCCCGGGAATATTTGTTGAGCTTTGTACTCACCCCGGTAAGTTGTCCGGAGGCATGTGGGTGTACGGTGGAGTTGGGGATGTACATGATTAAAGCTTGGGAAGTAGGCTACATTATTGCAGTGCCAAAGAATTATTCACCGACCACTGAACTCTAAGCAAGCGCAAAGCTAACCCCCGCTATCCCGACATGCCAATGGCAACCCAAATGCCTAGGATTAGTATTTGTAATGGTTCCTTGACTGTCATACTAAATTAGTTTGTCAAAACTTCCAGTTATTGATACTCTTGTACGCCCTTTCCGCATGATTCTTTAGTACATTTTCCGTACCTGACCTTCACTTAGCACAGATGGTTTTGCACATGCATATGGGGTTTTAGCGAGCACTTGTTGCCCTGCTTGCCCCTACACTTAGGGTCGATGACACGGTGTTCGGGTTGCGTAGCACGCATTCTTTTGCTCCGCTCCTTTCCGGTCGCCTGGATCCGCCTTGCACTTCTTTTACCCATTCAGGTTGAGCCATTCCCTGTCGGAATGCTACCTGATTTTTTTAGAAATGTAGGATCATGCCCAGTTATGCTATTTTCGTCATATTTCTCCCCAGTTTGCAATATTATTTTAATTTTACTCCACGTATGTCTCGTATGTTATTTCCTGGAATTTCCTCGTCCGTGTATCACCTCTTATCCCATGACTATTCCAAGTACACCTAGTATGTCTAATTTGTAACCCGAGTCAGCACCACTGAACTTGGGCACTCTCTTCGGTCTGATCAACCGGTTTGGGGTTCGTAATCTATTGTAACCAGCTGCAGTTTGGGATTTATTTTTTGTTGAGACGCTCGATATGAGATGTTCTTTGATGCGTGCTATGGCCAATCTACATATGTATCTATGTATGTATGTATGCGCCAGCTATAAAGCCTCCTTGTGATGTATGGCTTACTATATTTATAACATTGTTTTATGTACGTATGCTCTCTGTTTCCGCGTGTATCGGTGAGAAAGTAGCGTTATGTGATTTTCCATTTTACTGGAATTCTCATGATATTATCGGTGCTTTATTTGTCACTCATGTTCCTTCTTATCTTAGCATGTCACCCAAGTATGCTCTCGCATTGTTCTAGGTTATTTGAATCCGTTATAATGATCCAATTTAAATGTTATACTTGCAAACATGTTATTTGCTCTTATTAAACACATGCCAGCTATCGTGCTTGACTCGTTCCACTGTGGTATTGTAGGCTACGATGCACGGATACTTCAAAATGGGCAACGTATTGTGTCGCATCGTATCTGATACTTCGCTTTTTATATGTAAAACTCGTGTCCCGGCCGTATCCGTGCCTTATCTGGGCATCATAGATTGTAGATACTGCCCTCGTTGCCTTTGAGACAGAGCCTGAGGAGGCGGCTGAAGAGCCACATGGCGTAGCGGTCTGGTGCCAGGATGATGTCGTCTAGACGTCACGTAGCACACGAGTGGCTGTAACATTTTGGGGAGTGTTATTACTTTGGGATTTTGTTGTATAGCCGGTGTTGTCTTTTATTTTGGGAAATGTAATTAAACTTTATCTTTTGTGTAAATATTCTAACATAATGCTATGGGAATGCCATGTTACTAATGTGCCCCATCTTTGATGCATGTCTTTTATTTATTCTTGCCCTGTATGTATGTTTTGTTATAAGCTTCCGCTAAAATATTATTCATGTCTAGTAAGATTGAATATGGGATCCTCACTGCGGAAACCTATGGTAAACCTCGTGAGCACCGGCTAAATATTTTGTATCGTTACGAATGAGCAAAGGTTTCGGCTCCCCCAGGCCAATTAGGTCTTAATCCGGTCCGGGGGCGTGACACTATGAATCCAAACATGAGTACAATTCCTATTCGTCAATTCCGTACAATTCATGGTTATCCTTATTTTTCATGAATTATTGATCTACCCGTGTCTTATGACTATGTTGATTTACTTGCTGGGCTTTAGGTCATTATGTTATAATTTTCTAGAAGACGCAAAAAAATAGGTGTGCTTTGGATGGCTGGGATTAAGTAGAAGTCGAAGTGGAAACTTTTTGAGAAGTCTAGGGATTTTCTAAGGATTTCAGTTTTATAGATTTACTTAGTAGTTTTGGTTAGTCGGAGCTTTAATTCGGTTTTGTAAGTTCCAAGAGGACCAAAGATATTTTCAGTTTGGTTTGTTTAAGACACTTTAATGCTTAATTAATTAATTGCATCGTTATTAGTTAGGCTCTGGTTTACTGTAATTGTGCGTGCATTTTGATCAATGATTTGACCCATACTTACATATGAGTTCATGCCACGGAATTGAAGGTGCCAGATTCTGGGGTGTGACAACAGACAAAAGAGTCCCTAGGTATCCAAAATTGAGTCCTTGGGGAATCATCTCTAAGTGTGGGAGATGAGTCTAGTACTAGGGGGAAGTCACTATAGGTGTGGGGGGTTTTAAAGCTGGTTTGTGGAATAGAGTTCGTTTAAAGTTAGATAATTGAGTGACCCCTGTTATAGTCTTTTCCCTAGATTGTTTTGGGTGGTTACCAATAGGAGTGTTCTATTAGTACCATAGTCATATATGCGCTTCCCTTGTGTTGTTAATTCCGTGTCAAGTCCAAGAACTTGCCTATGGAAGTCTCTACAAACGAAGATCAAGTCTTGGACGGGCCTTATAGTTTATCAAGTCAAAATCTCTATAATGTGCCAACCTATTCAGGTATGGGTTGACTGAACAGAACAATTGAGTTGTTCAATCTTAGGCCTCACACCTAGCCGTAATAGGGGCACGGCTAACCGTAAGGCTTCAAGAAGATCACCATAAATGCACTACGGTTGCTTTTCTAGAATGTTGTTTTTCAGCATTTTTGTACTACGGTCTAGCTAACCATAAGGTTGCTGGCCTACGGAAGTTCCATTATCAACTAAAAGATATTAGAACATTGTCTTCATTATTCAGGTGGGTTTTCATCATGTGGGCAATGAAGGTTGTGGCATTGCGAATTTGTTCGCTAAACAAAGGGTTGAGAGGCACCACTTTTGTAGGGCCTTCATTGTAATTTTGTCTTTCTAGGGATTTTGGTGTTTCTAGGCTCTCGCAGGTGGTACAAGTCTCTTATACCTAACTCTTTGTTTCCACATTAGCCTGTTCGTGTCACTATTTGTATTCCTTTCCTTATATTTTAATATTTTTTATTTTCTCTAATAAAAAAATGTTTGATTTTTACAATTTTTTAACTTCTCTTGAATTTATATATGCTATGTGAATTTCCTTGTGTTCCTGGTGCTATTTTTCAGAATTTTTCATTTGATTTTTATGATATTTTACCAACGTGCAATCAAACCATGACCTGGACCCATAAACATATGTTTAATACATAATTGTATTCGGATCCGGATCCTGCAAGCAGGACAAACCAGGTTACAGCCTTAAACATGCAGAGCTGTTGGCTGGATTTAAAAATTTCATAAATAGAAATAGAAACAAAGCAAACAAAGGACATAGAAAATGCTTTAGGAAGTCAAGAACTCTACATACATAGTCGTGATATTATTGGAAAGTTTATTTGTTGGTATGGGTCCATTTAGTTTGTTCCAGCCGAGATCCCTGAAACATAAAATACCAGCACCCTGTTAGATATGCTCATCATCAAATAGCAGACCATTTATATAAAAATCATTCTTTTTCAAAAAAAATTATGAAAAAATCATAGTTAATAAGACCAGAAAGATCACACTGAAGGCAAATAGTAAGATGCCAAGAATCTTTTAATGTCTCAAAACTCACAGATAACCAAGTGCAGGTATATTGCTTAGGTCGGGAATAGTTCCTTGCAAGCTACAGTTCCTAAGACTCCTGCAAAAGCCAAGTAGAAAAGAATGTATACTCTTTACATGCATTTTCTACAGTTGCATACATGGATGTTTATAATCATCTCTATAGTACATACAACTTCAAAAATCTACATGATTCAGAAAAATATAAAGATACTAATTTTTAGCAAAAAAAAAAACTATATACGGATAGACATTAACCCAGGTACATCCATAGATTAATCAACAAAAATTGAAAGTTGAAGACCATAATTAAAATCATGCAAACTGTGGATAGAGATCCTTCAAGTGGGCCTGTGAGCATTAAACATTTCAAATCTGGGCAAGGTGCTTATCCAGCCCTAATTTATAGTTGTCAATTGTGTCTAGAACCTCATTTCTATTTGGCTCCATGCAGCAGTTGAGAAAGCCAAACCCGAATGATAGTGAACCCAAAACCCCAAATAAAAAAACCAACAGTAAATCCCACGTACCTGTAAGGACCCAAACCTAGAAATCCCTATTTAGTTAATTTGAGTTATTTGCTTGCATTTTATAATTTCTTTTCACTTTAGGGTTTATTTATTGTTTGTTTAGTGCGTAAGGGGTATTTTAGTAATTTTATCTAATCTAAGTGAGCAGGTTGCTAGAATTTTTCCATCGATGTTAAGTTAGCTTGGGTTTGTGTTTGGGGTCTAATGGTTTGAGTTAGCCCAAGTCTAGATGGTGTTAAAGAGTTTTACGGTTTAGTTTGGTGGTGGAAGACTAACACCATAGCCCTTGTTTGTAGCACCCTTATAAAAAGAAAGAGATGAGAGTCTCCGCAGTTACTATCCATTGCTAGAGAAGGGAGGTAGATTAGAGTGGGAGATAGAGGAGAATTAATATAATATCCTGAGTTACCTGGGCCCAGGATTAGTTTGGCCTAGGTAGGACCCTTAGTTGTTTAACTTATTTTTGAATTAGAAGGTCCCACGTGAAAGGTTTTGGAAAGGGAATGAGTTACTAATTAGGAAGTATGAGAGGGCTAGGACTCTATCTCCTCTTTATATATAGACAACCAACGAGACCTTCTCTGTAGTATATACTTCTCCTTCTTTGTTTTGAGAGAAATCTGAGAGAGAAAGTTGGTGACTGGAAATCTAGGGGAAGAAGAGGAAGAAGCCAATCGGTTTGAAGACAATCGTCGGATGTCATTCTCGCGTTCGCACATTGCAAAAGCAATGATTGCGTATCAAAGGTGAGTGGATCTTCCTAATTACCTAGTTGATCAATTAAGATGATTGATATTGGGATGTGATTCAAATATTATGTACTGTTAGGTATACAGTGATTTTGTATCCATCGAACAGGCATGAAGACGTCTGGTTTTTGTCAAGAAATCATATATTAATGACTGTAGGGATGAGACTGGTAGAATGGATGCAGATCTGTTGAATAGGTTTGAGTTATGTTGAAACAGAGATGGGTGGCAATGTTGAAACAGAGGCTGGGCGGCAATGCTGCAGTTGATGTTGGAGAGTTGTGGGACCCCATGGCCCACCTGATCCCAAATCAGGTCCGGAGATCTAGTGGGGTACTGTTGGTCAACCATGGCAGCGCTGGACTGAGATGGAGTGGGATCCATCTGGTCCGCTATCTTATTACACTTACTTCTGGGAGGTAGACATCTTGTAGGAAGCAGGACTAAGGTCGACAGTCTTTGTGGGATCACATGGTTGACCTGATCAAAGATGGGGGCCCATGGTCAACCATAGGGAATAAGGGCATCTTGGGTTTGGACCAGTGGGTCCCACTATTCAATAGGTCTTTAGTTTCAAGTGTGAGTTATTGTTGAAATTTGGCCAGGTGTGTTTTGATCTGTCGGCCATAAGGAGTGGTGTGATGGTGGATCAGATCAATCAGTTTGTAGGTTTATTCATGGTCGACCATGTCTATTAGGTCTGATCTTGAATTGGGGCCAGTGGAGCCCACTGTTCTATACATCCAGATTGTTCAGGCGTATCATCTATTTTGGGCAAAGTCTGGGAAGAGTTTGAGACTTGAATAAGACCCATAGACTTTACGAGAAATTACCAAATAACCATAACACTTAAAAGAACCTGGACTATGTGTATTATGAATAGTTACATGGATTATTTAGACTGTGACTAATTATATGGATGGTGATTAATTCTTTAAACTGCAATCAATTAATGTTATGTTTATAATATAGTGTGGGCCACCCCTATACCACTCAATACTAATTATAATGAGAAGTGGGGCAACAATTAGTGAAATGTGCTTGGGATGGGTCCACGCTACTATTTGTGTAAATTATTTATAATGAAATCTGGTTGTTATGTGATTATGAAATTGTGCACTAGGTCCCGGGTCCCGGACTTGGGATGTTGGACTTGTGTCCGGATGATTGATGGTCGTTCTATTGGCTGGTTCTTAGTGGACGTGAATGGCCATTGTGTCGGCTGGTCCTTAGTGGACGTGTCTGTTGAAACAGGGTCATGGTGACCAATATACATGTATACGATAAGCCTTGGAGGCATGTTAATGTGCATGGGCGCGGATATGTATATGGATATATTTTCAATGGTAATTGATGTATTGATTTAGATTTGTTGATTATGTGATATTATGTTGTATGCTGTTTTTGTAATTAGGAAAAATTCATTCACCAGTAATACTGATGATGTGTTGCCTCCTTTAAGTAATTTTATTGCGGGTGGGCCAGAGCAGAATGACATTCAGCACGTAGATTTCGGCATGTGTGGCTGAAGGGAGAGAACGAGAAAGTTCAAATAGGTGATGGAGGGATTAGTTTTTTTTTTAGGAAATTTATTTAATGCTTTAAGCACATTATTTTGATATTTATAATTGGAATTATATTTTGAACTAAATGCCTGATTCTTTGTGGAAATTATTTGATGAATGCATGGTGAATATTGCTAAATAATCACGATCCAGATATTCGACAGGGCCCCAGAATTTAGGTCGTGGCAATTAAAGCATTTTGAAGACAATCAAAAGTAATTCAATCTCTTCCCCATGGATTAAAATAGTGGCCGGTACGCTACATTGGGCATAGCGGTCATTGAATTTAGCGCTGCTCTCATCTGTAGCAGCCGCTTCTGGTTGCTACGGACTGTCACCGACAGCTACTTTCCAAAAAAATTTAAAATACATAGTAAGACTTATTTCTTTCATTCTTCTCTCCAAACACTATTTCTATGCAACTCTTCTACCCCTTTATGCTTAAAAGAACAAAAAAAAAAAGATCTCGCAGAATTGAAGCCGATGCAAAGAGTTCCTCTCAAAAGCTCTTCTTTATGTAATGTCCGGGCAGATGCCCCCTTTGGTAGAGCTGTTCTTTTCCACTCTCGACAAAAATACATTGTTCGTTTTGATGAAACTTAATTTGTTATTTGGTTTGAACTTCAAACTTTTTTTAAGCATTACTTTATAATTTATATAACTTTTGTTATGTGAAGTTGTGCTAAATTATTTATTTGAATTATGAATTTAGAAATGCATAATAGGTTCTTAGTAATAGCTAACCAAAATAAATACATGGGAAAAATTAGATCAATACTCTTATTTTATAATCATTCAGCGACACAGAACTTTTATGCATTTATGGGACCAGTACATCCCCCGATCTCAGTTACTATAGGATAAAAGTATAAAATTCTAACATTTTTCAATATTCTAAATTTTCTGGGTAGTTTTTAAAAAAAATACTTGACAACTTTTTCAATTCACACCGCTACATATCGTTGGCTACATAGAGTTTTGGCCACCGGCCGCTACACCCACAACAACCGCTATTTTGATCATTGCTCTTCCCCAACTCCAAATCTTGGTTTAGGCAAGAGCTAAGCATGATTAGAATGTTCTTTAAATCTTTATCTAGTGTAGACTTCTTCCACGTAATAATCATTATATGAACCATCAGTTGAAATTTTTAGGACTACATCTTGACCAAATTCTTTGAATTGTATTATTGAGAATAGCCAATGGTTGTTTATTGATTACAATCAAAGAGATTAACTCAAACCAGAAAACCTACTCATAACCAAATTAAGAACTCTAATCCACCCAACTCCCCAAGCTGGTATAAATAAGACTATAACTCGATTATAAAGGGAGAAAAAGAAAGGAAAGCAAGAACGACAAATGAATACAAGCCCAATAAGTGGAGCCTTCAATCAAAACAGATTGTGCGTCTATCCTAATCAATATGGTATACCTCCACTTCATATGATACAATGGTCCTCCATGATATGGTACGCCATAGGGACTACTTAATACCATCATGAAATATATCTCTCAACATCACCTCAGTTGAGATCTTCTTTGCTTTTTCCTTTTCATTCTCTTATTCGAATTCTCCTTTTAGATCTCTCCCATCTAAGACATTCTTTCTAGCCTAATATACATAATAGGAATCTCTTTGGATGACCTTCATCATCTATAAAAGGATGTTTCCAGGATCATTACAAGTTTTGTCTCCTGCTCTTTACAATTTGTTACACAGTGCTTGGGTATTTTGTTGTTTTTTTCTAGTACAGAGAAAAATGCAGAGTGCATTTGATCCTAGGGAGAAGATTTCCATTGAGTCCATTGGCAATTTGGCATATAGAAGATAAATCGTTGTCTTCAAGAAAACATTCTAAGTGGTATGCCTTAACAAATTCCATGTTCTTTCCTTCCATTTCTCTCAAAGTCTCACATTCTGTCAGATTTCAGTAATAAATCCACTGGAGTTTTCAGAAATGTCATAGACTTAAGTCAAAGGAAGAGAGAGAGAGAGAGAACAGTTCAATAAAAAAAAAAAAAGCACTTACAATTTCAACAGTTTTGACATGTTGCCATAAGAAGGTGGAATTTCACTCCCATCGAAGTGGTTGTTATCAAGTTGACTGCAAATATGAAAATACATAGAACCAAAATATAGAGCATTAGACTCTAGCTCATTATTCAAATTTAAAAATCTTAATAAACTACTCAATGATGTCCATGACAACAAGCACACCAAAGTCAAAACACCTAACAACAAATATTAGACAAAAGAAACCTAGATGGAGTGAAACTAGAAGCTTCATATCGATCTATCTAAAACCAGCCAAAATCAAATAAAAAATAAAAAATGACAGGGTCAACAATTGTATACAAAGAATGGAAGCAGGTAAGATAAGCTAAGCACAGATAGATGAGAAAAGGCCAAGAACTAAGCAGGTTAAATGACAAGAAAGGAATACGTTAAAGATCTGCATTAGATATTGATCCAGGCCAAATTATAATATTGAAAAATCCACTGTTGAGACACTTTCTGTTTTTTTTTCCCCCTTGAATTATAAACAATTCAATTTCAACTGTTGATCCTATGGGACTTAAGCCATACAATCTAAATGACAATCGTCTTCAAAAATTGATTGCTTTGATGATAAGTTATTCTTGTCTTGGCCAACGCTATCACCATCAGAAAACTTTCAAAGCTATGTACAGAAGCAAGAGGATGGGCACTTCCGCACCAACTTATGTAAAATGAGATTGAAGATAATAGGTTTAACTGATGACAAATTAGATGAAGATCAGACTATTTCCCTCATCGAAGACATTATTGAGCAATGTCAAGGCACCAAGATGGCCTGCAAGGGCTGGATCAGGCATCAATTAAGTTAGATTTGAGAAAGGAAGAGTCCCAAATGTTTCATTAAATTCATTTAAAGGGCATTTTTGTAATAAAACAGTTAACTGTAGTGGGTTTTCTGTTATTTTCATAAAATTTGCTGGAAATCGACAGCTAGGATGCAGTTTATTGGGCCTTAATAAATGGGCCTCACTAGATTCAAACACATGGATCCCTAAATCCACTAAGGCCGCCCAAGAGTCCCCTCATAGATTTTGGGGCCCTCTTGCTAAAAAGATGGGCTACATGGGATCCACAACTCAAACTGCACGGGTTGTCCAGGACTTCCCCACAGCCAGACTCTTTTAGCTTTTTCTTCTCTTTCAAATTCTTATATTCCACGTAATTGTTGATTTCCCTATTATGATTTTTTTCTAGGGTTTTCTTCTCTTGCATTTAGAAAACACTAGTAGAGAAAAATCAGGATAAGAGAAGGAAGAGAATTTTGGAAAAATCAGTCTAACGGATGTATTCCTTCGTGGGGGGGCAACACTTCTCACATATTTGTTTCTTACATTTCAGAGAATAAAAAATAAATAAATAAATAAATAAAAACTCACTTTTTCTATGATAATTAGTTAGCAATATTAATTCATAATTATTATAATCACAAAAAAGAAAACTACTCTCAACACTATCGCTAATCTAAAGCATAGGTAACCATTGTTATCAGAATCCTACGATTCATATTCTAAATCCTAAGGAAAACGATTCTTATCTAGGAAACTAATCTCATTTACAGATTAATCCCAGGATTCAGGAGCGAATCTTAGGATTCGATGCTCATTTTAAAGATAACAAAAAATAAATAAATATTTGACACCTTAAACTGATTAACTATTTACATGGATAATTTTCTTCGTGCCCATGGCCTCTATCCCTAAGTTATAAGGTGGCCCCCACCTAATGGATGCTCCTGACACACAATGCGTATGCGCACCGTGCGCAGGAGAATAAGTTCCCTATTTACGTATATTATTTATTATATATTAATATTTTTCATGATGATCTTGATATGATTGTATGATATACTTATTTGTCATTGTATTTATACTACTATGAATGGGATTATGGATAGAATATGAATAAGTACTTTTTTGTTTTTCTATTTTTAACTTTTAATCATTTTTCATTTTTATTAGAAAAATAAAAAATCCTACGATTCGTGATTCAATTTGTTTCATGGATGTAAGTGATTTGTAATACGATTCTAATTTTCAAAACAATGTAAATAACTACCATGCCCAGCTCTGATTATGTATCAGATAACTTTTTTTTCTTGGAATTGCCCTAGTGAGAATCCGCCAATTGTTCATCAGAATGTACATGGTCAACTTTGATATCTTTGTATTCAATCTTTTCTCTAATAAAATTGCAATCAATTTCCACATGTTTTGTGCATTCGTGAGACATAATGGTTTGTTGCAATCTACCTAGCTGATGTGCCGTCAGACCTTTATATATAACTCCCAACTCATTGAACAAAATCTACAACCGTAACAGCTCACTTGCTCCTTGTGCCAATAGCTTGATACTTGGCTTCAAAATTGGATCTTGTTACCACAGGTTATTTCTTGCGTTTTCAAGACACTAGACTTTCGGCTACCATGGTACAGTATCATGTTGTTGACCTTTTATGTTGTTGGCCTTTTATCTATGTTTGAAGAATCCAAGTGTCATTGTAGAGATGGGGCCTGCCCAGTTTGCATGAGTGTAAGCTTCCACCGTCAGATGACCATGTCTTAAATACAAGTTTCCTTGCCTTGCTGACTTCTTGAGATATTTTAAAATTCTGTATATAGAATTTAAGTGTCATTGTTGAGATGGGGCACAATGATTCAAGACAATGACCCCCACATATATACTAAAGAGATAAGGGTTCCACAAGTGTATAATATGAGGCTGTATAAGGCATATTTATAACCTTTCAATCATAAAGATTAGCTTAACATAGAAAGGGAATATATATTATTCATTATAATCTTGTAACCCCAGTTAGGGGTTGATTGTATCTTTGACTAGCCCTTTATATCGGGTAGTCAACCCAAGACTAGCATAGGATCTACAAACAACTTTTGCTCAAAATCTCTTCCTCTTATTATATGGTATGAAAGCACCCTTGTCTTAAGATCAAGAATTTCTTTATTCAAAGATACCAGCTCTTTCAAAAGAAATCCCCCTAGACTTAACCTTACTCCGGCACCATCAGCAAGAAGGATATCTGTGATCACTGTGGGGTCCACCTGGTGATTGATTGGACTAGGATGATTGTACAAAGTGTTTTGACAGTTATCTGGGAATTTTTAGAATTTTTTTTTTTTTTTTTTTTTGGAGAATTTCTGGCATCGAAGGTGGTTGGAACTTGTGGGCATCCTCTAACTAACGCAGGACTCTTTTGAATGAAAATCAATACTCAAGATAGGACATTACCCCCCCTTTAAGACATAACGCTCACTGACAGAAGATTCTTTATTGGACACCACCATGCTAAACACTCTAGGATAGAGATCCAACAAAAGACCCATCCCCGCCCAATCATTAAGCCAAAAATGCACTCTTCTCACTTCCCCAACTAGGTAACCCACCCCTTTACAAAAGACATCACTACATACATTAGACTTATCCCCCACACTAGGAATAGAACTCCAGAGACCCGACATCCTATATCTAGGAATATACTCAGGCACCCAACTCCACATATCCTCACCCTACTTTTTCGCAATAACTTTCCTCTAAGGAGCCTCCCTTTCTTCCCTAAATCTCCACCCTCGCTTTGCTAAAAAAAGCCCAATTCTTGATTTTCAAATCTCCCAGCCCTAATTCCCCAAATCTTTTAGATTTGATCACCTCACTCCCTTTCAAAGGGTGATTTTTTTTATTGAATCACTTTTCCCTTCTGCACGAAATTCCTTCTCCGATCCAAACTAGCTCCCACTACCTTAGGCATGTTATAGACAGATGACATGTCGTGTATCAGCAAGTTAGACAAGCATGCTTTAATCAAGGCAATCCTCCCACTTGAGGAAAGGTACCGCCTCTTCCATATGGGCATTTTCTTTTCAAATTTCTCTATCACCAAATTCCATAAGGTCATCAACCTCAGCTTTCAAACCTATTGGAAAACCAAGGTACATGATAGGAAGCTTTCCACCCTTACAATGAATGCTGCCTTGCCAAAGACTGAACCACCTCCTCTGAGCAACCAACACCCATGAAAGAGCTCTAGATAAATTTAGCATCAACTTGGAAGCCAACTGGAAGCATCTAAGAAACCTTTTTAATGTAAGAACTTCCTCCGTCGTAGCCAAACTAAACAAAACAATATTGTCAGCAAACTGAAGATGAGTAATAATTTCCACATTCCAACTTGCCTCAAAGCCCCAATCAATCAGATGGACTTAGCCTTAATTAAGAGACCAGGCCTCTGTAACTATTGCAAAAAGGAAAGGGAAAATAGTGTCCACTTGCCAAAACACTCTAGAAGGTTTAACCAAAAGAGACAGAACCATTAACTAACACAGAGAAAAACTAAAAGTAATAAACTCCTGTCTCCACTACCTCCACCGACCACCAAAGTCAAATCTAATCAACAAAGTCACACTCCATATGGTTGTATGCCTTCTCCAAATCGATCTTAAAAATCATACTCTCCTTCTACACCTACATTCTTGAGTCAATAAGCTTGTTTACAAGAAGAATACCATCCAGAATCTGCCAATTCCCAACAAATGCCCTTTGAGAAGGACTATGATGACAAGGAGTACTTGCTTTAACCAGTTCAACAAAGAGGTGAACTCAAATATAAACACTAGGGTCCTTGACCTAAGCTTAGACTCTTAAATGAAAATGAACTTGGGCATGGACATGAGTATGGCCTAAATCTGGACCACTGACAGAAAGTTTTTCTTAAAAAAAAAATGGAACATATTGAAATGATTACTTTAGATATGAAAAATTATTTGATTATTTTTGTTCATTTTTTATTCTTTTGTTTGTTATATATTGATGTTAATTTGAAATTTACCTTTCGCCTTGGAACATCTTCTATAAGTATGATGAGCTCCCACATTTAAAATAAATTCTTTTTTTCTAACTTGAGCAGTCATAAAATCATTATCGGGAATCAGCGGCACAAGGGAAAAGATATATTTAAAAAATTTTGGTGTACATATGTGCACAATTCGTCTTATGAATTAAGCCCTCAGTGCAACTTGGGTAGGGTAGGCTTAGGTCAGGTAATGGATCAGCCCAAGACTGAGCCGAATCGTATATAGGTAAACCAAACCCAAAGCCTACTTTAATGAAACCCAAACAATGCCCACCAAACTGATCCCCACCATTCCCCTACGTTAGAGAGAACTAGAAGTGGAGTTCTCTTCGCCATTCTATCACTTGTGCTTTCACTTGTTCATCTTCCACTTCATCCCTTGATTGCCAACAATATTGCTACATAATTAGTTTTTATTCAACTTTAGGCTTGCATGATGTTTGTGATAAACCATATACCAATCCAAAAGCTTAAGCTGATAGGTGGAAGGCCCCATACAAGTATATTAAGACATGTCAAGCCTATTACTTAGGCGATGTGGGCTTGCATGATGTTTGTGATAAACCATATACCAACCCAAAAGCTTAAGCTGATAGGTGGAAGGCCCCATACAGGTATATTAAGACATGTCAAGCCTGTTACTTAGGCGATGTGGGATGTGGGACTTCCCAACACTCCTCCTCACGTGCAGGCCAATAGATTTCATGGACGGGCCTGTCACGTGGATCACATATACCACCCAAAAGCTTAAGCTGATAGGTGGAAGGCCCATACTGGTATATTAAGACATGTCAAGCCTATTACTTAGGCGATGTGGGATGTGGGACTTCCCAACACTCCCCCTCATGTGCAGGCCAACAGATTTCATGGATGGACCTATCACGTGGGCTACACAAGAACAACATACCATGTGAAAACTATATACCAACCCAAAAGCTTAAGCTGATAGGTGGAAGACCCATATAGGTATATTAAGACATGTCAAGCCTATTAATTAGGCGATGTAGGATGTGGGACTTCCCAATAATACTTAAGTCAAACTTGCCCTTGGATTGTCACTTATGCCCCCAATAGTAGAGAATTCTACTGCTAAACCCATGTGGAGGATTCAACTCTCTCCAAGAGTCTTCCCAAGAGGAATTCATATATTCCACTGTGAATTCAAAATAGACCAACAATGTAATATCATTCAATTTTTGAATTGTGAAAACCTAAGAAGCACGGACACGGACACGACACGACACGGACACACCGACACGACATTTCTCAAAAATGTAGGACACGGACACGTCGGGGACACGTTAATATTTAATAATAATAATAATAAATCTAATCATATCTAATCATATACATGGACACGGACACGCCGACATAGCATATCTTCTTTTTCTTCTTCTTTCGTTAGGACTGGACGGACGAATGAGGCTTTTTCCTATGATGCACGGATACTTCGAAATGGGCAACGTATCGTATCCGATACTTCACTTTTTATGTGTAAAATCCTTGTCATTGCCCTGTCTATGGCGTATCCTAGCTGTATCTGGGCATCATAGGCTTTTTTCTCTTTCGTTTAGGGTTGGACGGACGAATGAGGTTTTTTTTCTCTTTCATTTAGGGCTGGAGTTGGATGGACGAATTAAAAGAGCCCCATTTTCCTCTTAAGTTATGACTTTTTACAAACAGCCCCGTTTTCTTTTCTTTTTTTACTCTAATTTAATTTTTTTTCCAATTAAAAGAGGTCAGCGTGTCCCCAGCGTGTCCGGAATATAAAATATAAAATAATAAATAGGATACTCTATTTAGCGTGTCCAACACGTGTCCATGTCCGACACGGACACGACGCCCCAGAGAGGTGTCCGTGCTTCCTAGGTGAAAACTACAAAATCACTTTCTTTGTCATAAATCTTAATAATCATCAACACTCAAACCACCAGGTCTATTATATTTGGCACATCCTCTTCTAGAAACACTTATTTTGGGCAATTCACCATAAAAATGGTTTTCTTTATGGTTCTTTCAAATTTTGTAACCTTTCTTCACAAATTCTACCATTGTGAGAAAATATTTTTCCCCTTAAAAGATATTTTTACACCTAGTTTCCCATTCATTGATAATAATATGGGATTAAAGAAGTAGGTGTTCTCCTGATTACATGAACAGTGACCAATCATATTGTCAAAGTCACCCTAATAGTATCACGCATACATCCACTGTGACGATATCAAAGCACACACGGTTGTGTTATTTATTTCCTATGAAAAATGAAAACAGGCATTGTTCCAAAACTGTAACCTTTCTGCATTTCATAAACCATAGAAATTCTGGAAGCTGCACTGTCTTCAAATTGAGCTTGTCAACCATGTCCATGAATCATGGATGTAAATATCGGCCGCTATGCTACATATATCAGCCGTGGCGTCCGATACCGCCACGCTACGGCAGACTTGGCGGGTATCGGACCTCACAACGGCCGCATGCGTAGCAGCCACTACGAAACATGGCGCCCGCTACGTTGCGAGTGGGGAGCATTTAACCCCCCAACCAGCCCTAGCCATTCCTTTTCACTTTTTTATCTTCTTCTTGGATCCTTTACTGCTGTAAAAACCTCTCAACTCCAGAAGTTTCAACTCATTTTCAAGATTTTACTACAAGACTGTACAAGTGAGTGAAGTGACATCAAATTCGAAGGAATCGAACACAAACAACTACAAGATCCAAGCTTCCATTCCATCTAGGTATGTTTTTCTTTTGTATTTTTTTCTAGTCTTTTAACTTTTGAGATCATCTATAATCTATATTCATCTCTTTCTAAGAGTTTAAATACTATAAAATGCTTCCTTGTCTTGTAATATGATGAGATCCATGTTTCCCTTTCATCATGCACACATTTTTTTTTTTTTTTTGCTATTTTTATTTTCGGATTTATTTATTTTTTGAAAAAAAAATGTGAATACTCATGGACAACCCATGAAACCACTTGAAAATTGATTGTAAATGATAGATCTATGTTTTCCCATGGATCAATCCATCACATTTTGAATGTTTATTGATTTTTCTCTATTTTTTTATTTTCATATTTATTTAGTTTTGAAAAAATAATAATTTTTAATATTTGAATACCAATCAAATGTCTTGAAAATGGTTCCTAGATTTGATATTTATGTTTTACATAGATCATTCCAACATATATTGCTTGTTTTTTTACTTGTTTAATTATTTAATTTCGGATTTTTGTTATTTTTTGGAAAAAATATGTTTTTAATAATGGAATACCAATCAAATGTATTGAAAATGCTCCAAAATGTTATATCTATGTTTGGCATAGATAAATCCACATATGTTTTTCTTTTCCTAATTCTATTTTATTTTCGAATTTTTTAAATTTTTGAAAAAAAAATTATACTTTAGGTAATGTAATACCAATTAAATGTCAAGAGAATGATTCCTAGGCGTTAAATATATGTTTCCTCTAACATGTTTCTTTGTTTTTTTTAATTTTTAACATACTACTTGTTGATATTTATAGCCAGGTATTCAGTCTATTTGTGTTTGTCAATTGATAAATTAAAATGCCTCGTGATATTGATTCCGCATGGAGCTTTGGTGGGACAGCTGAGAATAATAGGTTGAAAATCAAATGCAAGTTTTGTGGGAAAGTGACCAATGAGGGTATTACAAAATTCAAGCACCACTTGGGCCACATTTCTGGCTGTACCGAAGTACCAAGGGAAGTCAAAGAACAAATGAAAGCTTTGGTTGGCCAAAACAAAGCTAGAAAAGTAGAGATAAAAGAAAAGAGGCGGCAAGATGTTGATGCTGCCCGTTATGATGTACTTGGAGATGAACACTTTAATGAGGAGGAAGATGCACAGATGGACCCTACACGCCGAGAGTCCATCATGAGTCAACAAGAAGAACATGAACGTCATGCATTTGCTGGGAAGCAAATATTATGATGCAGGGGGCTCATCTACTATTGTGCTAAGCAGGGGTAAGGGCATTATGGGGTCCATGAGTAGGGCATTTAGCACACGAGAACGGGATGTTGATGTAGAAATTATCTCTACTAGAAGAGCAGTTTCTCCCCCTGTTGATTCTCTAGCACATAGAAAAGAGGGAGCTAAACAACCAAGAATATTTAGTGTTGTGAAAGGGATAATGGAGGCTGCAAGAGATAGATTAGCCAAAACTATAGCAAAATGGCTAATTTACAGGAACATACCACCTACAACAGTAGATTCCCCATATTTCCAGACTATTCTTGATGTTGCCGCCGAAGCTAGTCGGGGTATATAGGCACCCTTCGTATATAATGTGGGCACTAAATATCTTGAAGAAGAATATACAGAAATAAAGGCTTGGGTGGAAAAGTTTAGGCCCATGTAGCAACAGAATAGTGTATTCAGTCGCTGGGACCGTCTTTGTGAAGTCCATTGATGCAACTGAACATAGACGGACGGCCACATATATATACTCTTATGGATAAAGTTGTAGAGAGTGTTGGAGATGAGCATATTGTACAGATTGTTACAGATAATGGTGCCAATTTCAAGGCAGCAGGTTTGAAGTTAATGGAGAAGAGGACCCATTTATTCTGAACCACATGTGCAGCACACTGCATAGATCTCATCTTGGAAGAGATTGGAAGGAAGACAAAAGTGGCTTCATTGATCAAGGAATGTAGAGGAATTATAGGATTTATATATAATCATTCATGGGTGTTCAACTTGATGAAAAGATACACAAATAGCCATGCCTTGCTACGTCCAAGATTAACTAGGTTTGCAACCCATTTTCTGGCTATGGAAAGCATTGTAAGGTTTAGAACGGAGCTCATTCAGATGTTTGCATCAGAAGAATGGCTTCGTTTGAAATGGGGCAATGCAACTAGTGGTCCAGAGTTTGAAGTCCCAAACTTGATGAGGGGCAATAAATTTTGGAAGAAAGTGAGGAAGGTATTAAAGGTTATTGAGCCTTTAGTTAAAGTGTTGCGGCTTATAGATGATGATGACAAGCCAACAATGAGCTTTAAATATGAAGCAATGGATCGGGCAAAGCAAGCCATTATGGAAAATGTTAAATATCACGAGAAATATATAAACATTATTGATGCTCGTTGGAATGATCAATTGCACCATCCATTGCATGCTACAGGTAATTAATAGATATCTTTGAATTTGATACTCTTTTGTTTTCCTAACTAATGTATTTATTATCTTGTTTGCTCACAGTACATTCTACATATTTATAATGTAGGTTATTTTTTGAATTCCAAATTCTATTACCATAATGTCGAACTACACACCGAAGCAATAGATACGGACTTGCGGGTAGGATTACGGGAGGTATTGAAGATATTGTTAAATACAGATGATCAAATTGATGACATACAAGAGGTTAGTAGGTGGTTACTTAAGAGAATTTAATTATGCTGCCAAGTGCCAATTGCTACACATGTTGTAGGGGTTTACTGACTTATTTTTAATTTTCACATTATCGATATTTATGTATACACAAAGGAGATGAACCTTTGCTGACCCTCTTGTGATACAATCGATTAAAAGGATGCCACCTGGTATGACTATGAACAAAAGACCCCACCCAATAATCTTGAATCTTGATCTATTTATCTTAATTGATTAGAAGGACTTGAAGGTTACAAATATCTAATTTTCTTTATTTATTTTTTGCATTTCAGCTGATTGGTGGATGAATTTTGGAGAGAGTGCTCCACATCTAAGGAGAGCGGTTGTTCGCATCCTTAGTCAAACTACAATATCTTCCAACTGTGAGAGAAATTGGAGCACTTTCTCTTTGATCCACACGAAGGCCAGCAATCAGCTTATCATGCAGAAACTCAACAAGCCTGTATACTGTCATTACAATTTGAAGTTGAGAAACAGAACTAGGGAGAGAAGGACAAGGGATGATCTTGCTTATTGTCCTATTAATTTGGATCACATATTAAGAGAGGACGATCCCTTACTCCCATGGCTAGCCGAGATAGAGGATCCACTGCTAGATTCAGATTCGGAGTTTCAAGAAACAGTTCAAGAGTTGGTAGATGAGGATATGGGTAAGGCACCTGCAAAAGGTCAGCCACCTCAGGGAGAAAGTACCAATAGGACTAGGAGGAGTGGGAAAGAACCTGCTCATATTGGATCTTCTGAGAAAGCTAATTCCACCACCGTCTCTTCAAGTAGCCATGATGGAGGTGATGGAGGAGGAGATAGTGGGACAGGTGGTACTGTGAATACTATCAACATGATGAAGACGATTTCATTCCTGTAGAGGAAGTACAGGAGTTACCTCCATCTCGAAGATTTGATCCAAGTCGTGGTTATCAACGGCGCCGAAGAGACTCACCACCTGGGGCTGGAGGTAGTAATGAGCAAGGAAATATGGGTGGAGATGTTGAAGGACAACAAGCGGCATCATGAACTGATTCGTGGAACCCTAGTTACTGTGGACAAGGACCCTCACAGTATTTTCCATATGGTCAAGTACAACAAGGAGAAGAACAGTCTTCAGCTTTGGGGTCCTACTTATATGGTGACTATGGTGAAATGCAATATGGTAGATATCCACCTCCACCTCCTCCAAGTTCCTATGATGCGGCTGCCTTCTTTGGATTTGTGGATCCCAATACTCATCAATATATCAAATTCAATATGGTGCCAATAGAAATGATAACACTAATGGGGATGAGGATAGCCATAGCGCCTTGAATCTTGGTAGACATTCCCTTTGGTGGTGATTAAGGTATTCATATTTCCTTCACTAACTCTCTGCTCTTTGTCATTTCCAAATTGGTGTTGAATGTTGATTGTTGATCACTTCATAGTTCATTCACTTGATTGAATTTGAACCTTGAATGTTGAAGTATTGATATTTGATTGTTCAATGTTCACTAATGAGTAATGACCTAACTCTTAAGTCTTTTTATGCATTTATTTCATGTTCTAGTCTTTTTTTTTTATGAGCTTTCCATTACTTTCTAAGTTAGCATGACTAAGAAACATAAATACATGTGAAAAAACTAATCATTACTATTATTTTCTATTTATACAGTTAGCATGACTAAGAAACATATATTGAGAGCACCGTTATGCCCCCTTTTCTTACTATTATTTTCTATTTATACAGTTAACATGACTAAGAAACATATAATGAGAGCACCGCCATGCCCCCTTTTCTTACTTACTTTTGCAAAAGAACCACACTTTCTTTCATTTTACAATTTTTTGGATTTTCTGAATTTTTTTCAAATCGCACCGCTACGCCGCTATATAGCAGCCGCTTCATAGCGGTTTGGCGGCGGGCCGCTACCGCTATTTTCATCCTTGCCGTGAATATTCTCACAACTCTCACTCTAAAGTGACTTCGGGCAGACCCATTGATTGGTCCTGGGAGCATCACGGATTACGGAAAAGGCTAGGTTTGGTTAGAGTTACTCTGACTCCTGAGGATTTCATCCCTAAGTTAGTGGCTCATTTAAAATCTCCGTAAATTTTGTTGAGAAGAGCTCCTTAACATCAAAATCCTCTTATAAATTTCAGCATTACAGTGCTTTATGCTATCCTTCATCCAAGAAATAAAATCGATTGATTATATAAAACAGAAAAAGCAATGTTGTCACTTCACTCCCTCTCCAACACAACTAGATTTCCTAGTGACTATACAAAAAAAAAAAAAGGTTATAGCAATCATTCATAGAGGAGAAACTGACAGCAGTAAATCTCAGAGAGAGAGAGAGCATACAGTATGAGCAAGTTCGGAAGCTGAGAAAACTCCGGAGGAAGATACCCAGATAAGTTGTTATTGTCCAGCAGGCTGAAAATATTCACTTAGTGAATAGGCAAGCATAAATACTAAAAAATTTGCATGCTCATTAAGTAAGGGTACTAAAGTACTAACTGAAACAAAGAGAATGTTAAACAATGATTTGTAAAATTTAACTTACAAGTGAACTAGATTCGGTAATCTGGAAAGCTCAGGCGGAATTTGCCCACTAATCGAGTTATTGTTCATGTGGCTGCCAAAGATACAAGATAGATAAACTGCATGCAAATGGTTAAGCTTTCTTTCCAGCCAAAAGAAACATTGCAAATCAAAAGCCACTCACAAATGCTTAGTGCTGTTCAGGTTTGCAAAAGATTTGGGTAATGGTCCTGAAATTTGGTTCTGGTCTATTTGTATTCTATCCAAATTAGGAAGATAACCAAGCTCATCGGGCAAAGAACCTGATAACTGATTTCCATTCAAAAGCCTGAAGATAGAGAACAGCAAATTCAAAGTCAGTACTCAGACTAAGAGAAGCATTCAGTAGGCATATAAATACCAAAGAAGGATTTAAGTAATTAACATTCCAAATTGTCCTTCAAGAGTTGCCACAAAAAGTAAGTGAAGTAATTGAGTTACGGCAGCGCACCGATGCAGAGCATAAAGAGCATGGGTTGAGAAGTTCCTGCTGAGTACAGTACTGCAACAGAAGTCTTAACTGTGTACTTGCAGCGGACCATTCGAAGAGGTTTTCCTCTGTAATCATATCCAGTTATTTTTTTCTTTTTTTTCTTCTCTGGTACATATGCAACACACCAGCAAGTCCCTCACCACAATAGAACCAGGTATGGAACCCTGGGTGCTACTGCAGAGAGGGAGATGCCTACCACTGAGCTACCAGCGAATTGGCATATCCAGTTAGATCAGCTTGACAGATTACATGTAATTTGTAGGAATTCTGTATTAGCGGTGTAATTTTTAACTGGCCCAAAGTCAGAACAGTGATAGTTATGTAATGTACAAAAGACTCTTGAAGAGAGTAGTAAGAACTAAAATTCACATTATTTGCTGGTGCTCTTCTCATTTCAATGTTTTTCTAAACAAATTCATTGAATTGAATTGCTATGGTATCATAGCTTTTGGGTCATAGCTTGTTGTGGAAGAACCCTTCTAGCATTTTTTGTTCAGACAAACACATGAATGAAGAAATATATTTATAATGGTGCCTATGAAATTAGAGTAGTTGTAAGAGGTCTATTTCACAATTCTTACAAAAGTATTCATGAGGCTTAAGTCATGTACTTCAATAAAAAAAAAATAACATACTCATGAGACCTCACACTCTACCGTTTAGGCAACAGGAATGCTTCACTTCTCGCCACAAAGTTTAACAGTAAGCATATTGAGGATGCAAGGCCTGTGGGCTGATGCAGCCAGGTCCGTGGCCCACATATAGGACCCAAAGAGGTCTAGGATTTTTGTTCCTTTATTTAGTTTTCATTAGGATTAGTTCCCTAGTTTCATGATGAGTCTTTGATTTTAGGGTTTATTTTTCAATATATATCTGAGCATTGTAGAACATTAGAATCATCTTTTGGAGATGGATAAATTTTCCTTCGTGGATTGAGTTTTCCCTTTGAGGTCTGTTCCTCTTTGTCAGGGTCTCTCGCAAACAACTTTTTTGTGCTTCAACACTTTGCAAGGCTTTGATCCAGGGTGATTGCCATTTCAATAGGAAGAAGATCACGACCAATATCAACTAGTGAGTTACAAATGCATCTATTGGTGCAAATGAAAATAAACTTCGTTTCTGCATCATATTCATGTATTCATTGTGTGTAAACTGTTTTGAACTTTAGAACATTTTAATGACTATGATAAGATTGAAATGATCAAACTTACAAAAGTTTCAAAGATGTAATGTTTCCTATCTCCTTTGGTATACTGCCACTTAATTTGTTCCACATAAAATCCCTTCAAAACAAGAGGAAAGAACATCAAAAAAAAAAAAAGCTATTTGCAATGAGAAAAAGATTGTTAAAACTTTCCAAGTTAAAACAAATAAGATTTTCATATAACCAACAAAAGGTAACTGCAACATCTTCAGTTTTCACATTTAATTACAACAACTCACAATATTTCCATATGGGATAGTTGACCAAGCTCAGGGGCTAAACTTCCAGAGAGATTCTTATTTAGCATTTGCCTGAAAAGAAAACTCAATTTTAAAAGGTTGAAATATAATATGGTAACTGTCAGATTCAACTATCTTTTGATTTTGCTAGAGATTATAGTAACCTATCAGGAAATTATCAGCATGTGAAGTAGGTAAGATTTAAGTACTCATACAATACATTCCTCACAGCATTCCTAGATACTTCAGATATTAATCCCAATATTCCAATTTTAGGATGCAACTGGAACTCCTCACTAATTCCCATAGTGTAGCTGGCCCTGAGAAACTATGCAAATCATATACATTACACTGTATAGGCCACTCATGCAGGCCCTCCTTTCTCAGCATCCTCGATGATACTGCTGCCACTAACCACACAACCAAGTAACCAACAATCAGATCCCAAACATTGTCTGTTTATAAACCCTATGAAATCCTAAGAAAAACTTCAAAATCCAGGAAATCCTACTAATTAGACTCCTACGAAGTGATCGATGATTTTTCCATGTATTGACAGGACTTCTGAAGATGTTCCCTCCACGCATCAGCCCTTTCCCATGTATTCATTGATTTTCCCAGTTTCACTGTCTTATGATTAGCTAAATCTTTGTGTGCAAAAACCTTCTCTACATTATTTAGCCAATCACTGAATTCCTCACCTTTCATGGCGCCATCATATTCGGGAATTTCTGATTTAATATTCAGATCCCAAACATTGTCTTGCCCATAACGGTGTCGCATATTGTGGTTTTTTTTCTCACCGAAGACCGACTATGGAACGGATCGATAAATTCCTCGGCTTCCAATTCATCGTTAAAATCTTCACGATGTTTCGGATGATTTAGACATTCCAAGCATTGGGTCAATCGTTCAACTTGTTGCCTTAGATTTTGAATTTCAACGTCTCTTGGATTTGGTTCATAGCCTGCATCACTCTCAACCTCTTGCCTACAACCTCGTCCTCATCTTGGCAACATGATTAGGGAGATGATGTCACAACAAATTGAAAGGATTGATTTGCTCTGATACCAACTAACGCAGTCCTGATTTGACGAAATTGTATTGTCAAGGGTCCAAGAATCCAAAATAAAAAAATATTCCAGCCACTACACTTAATATGCATTAAACAAACAAAAATACAGACCTTAACCTGCAAAAGGAACAATGCAAATAAAACACCAAGTCACCTCAAACAACCTTCTCAATGACCTGAGTATCCATTGAATACAAGGGAGAGGGATAAACACAATGAAAAGCGTTGCTTTCTTCAATATATCAAAACTATCGAACATAAATATCAAAATCGTTCTTTGCAGTCGACACTAACCAGTATATTATATAATGAATGAAAACCTTAAAAACCCTAGGATAATCCTACTAATCAGGACTCCTACAATACTTTCTAAATCAAATTCCATAAAGATTATTAAAAGAAATAAGGAAAAAAGTATCAATTTTCGGAAATCTGATCCTCATAGGTATCTTAAACAAGATGGCTTGTGGGGCCCACATGGTCCACCTTTTGATGAAACAAAACCCACGTTCTAGAAGTGCACTCCCAAGTCACCCCAGTGCTGCCTGGTTCCTTTGATTTGGTTCAGATCTGGCCCACAAAACAGCTGTCCCAAGTTACTGCACGTGAGGGCCTTTGGAGTGTTATAAGCTTCCGGAAGAATTGTGAAAACCCCCCTGTTATTCATGTCAATACAGGCTCATTAAGCTCACTCCATACCCAACACAGATAATATCTCATAAATGACTGGGTCAACCACATATCTGTATCTTAGATATGTTTAGTATAGATTTTGGATCTTATTCCAATGTATCAATTACTCTGACTAATTAAAGGCTTAGTTGTAATCTTTGATTGGGCTAACAGCCCTTATATAATGTAACCCATCGATCCCAAAGGGATACACAGAATTTCTCCCAGTCTTCCATCTTCAATGCCTAACATCGTTTTGAGATGACAATTCACTGCTGTATTAAAACAGTACCTGCAATGTGAATTTAATTAGCTTTGAGGACTGTTAGTGGCCTAGGACTTCATCAATTCCTGTTGATACCCTTGTGATCTGCTCCATGTAGGCTTCAGCCATTGCAGAAATTTGACCAAAGGCAAAGACCCATTCTGCATCACCGAATGAGTGGCTCTCCACAATTGCATACTCCTACATATGCACATTGCTCTTCAAAACTACAAATGTATTCCGATCAAGAGTTACATATCAGTTTTCTTCAGGCCTTGTATGGTCGGGATTGGATTTGAATTGAGAATTCTCTAAATCCCTCTACCCTTCGAGAATAGTACCAAGGCAACTATCTGTCAATCAATCCTTGAAGAAGAAAGCTTCCGAGTGGCCTAAATAATCCATTGATCAATCCTTAGTAGAGTCTACTGCAGATTCCTTCGAGCAAGATTTCTTGAGTGATTCAGGGATGGCTATGGCTATGGCTATGGCTTCCTCTTCCTTCAGTCCATCGATAAATCGAGAAGAAGACAACGCCCTACTTAATCAATAATCTAAAATCCTACAGTGAAGGATCTGCCTGTG
This sequence comes from Cinnamomum chago, assembly GCA_038049695.1. Lineage (NCBI taxonomy): Eukaryota > Viridiplantae > Streptophyta > Magnoliopsida > Laurales > Lauraceae > Cinnamomum > Cinnamomum chago. The sequence goes on from CP142456.1 coordinate 32,341,898, forward strand.
CCAATCTTGGAACAGGGATACTCTTGGCCTTCCTCAATACAGGATCAGCACTTGATATTTTGTTCTCTTGTTTTATACTTTTCAATAGTAATTGTATTTAGTTTTGCTTCCTTGGCCTTCTGCGCATGCCACCAAAGGATACTGTTGTTGTTTCGAGTCCCTTATAAGTGTTGGTGTGTACAGTCACATTTCTTGGGGGAGAGGTATATAGTTACATGCCTTGTATTGTTTCTGGCTTGTAGCTTTGGCTACTTGTCTATCCACTTTCCTTATTATTGAAATTACATATTTTACTTTAGAGGAAAAAAAATACCTTTGGATTTAATGCATATCACAAGGCCATCATATATTCCAATAACTTGCAGCCATAAACTCCTTAAGCACTTAAATATCAAAACCAATGTGATTACTTCATAAAACAAAGATACAAATCCATAAATCGGACTCACAGATAAAAATACATCCAATAGTAGATTTATTCAATTATTCGAGGCCCGCCTATCTGTATGATAGACAGATTGAGCTATCACTACAGTTATTGAGGAATCTAAATCCAAGACTACTGCTTGTCAGTTCTATCCAGGAGAGTAATTGCTCTAAAAAGATCTTGATTTGAGGAAAAAAGATGGAGATTTGAGAAGAAAATAATTTTAAAGATGAAAGAAGATTTCCCCCACCCCTCACATAGAATTATTAAATTAATGACCATACGGCACAATGTACAAGTACAACTACACTGACAGATAAGCCCACAACACATGCAACAATATAACAGAATCATTCTTTAAATGTTTTGGACACAATACACTGCACTCCCTAATATAATCTACATAAATAGAACATGAAAGACATGGAATAAAATGCAAAGATAGAAGTCTTAAGAACATACAGTTCAAGAATGTGCAAGTATCCATCATTAAGCGACCCATTGGAGCACAAGACACCTGTCCAATTTGATGTACAAGGATCACCCGTATTCCAATTTCTCAGACGGTTGTCAGTATCAACCAATCTTCTCTTGATAGCTTGCAATGCAGTGACTGCAAATTAAAATAATCAGTTAGTCCAAATTCATAATGAACCTTAATAGGGGAAAAGATCTGGCCTTCATTGAACTGTTCTTCAGTGACCGGCCATGCATAAACATCTATATAATATTGTAGAAGCAAATTGATTTTTAAAGTATTCATATAGCTCTTATGTAATACTACCAAAGAAGAGTGAATAGTTGCTAGAACTAGCATGCATGATGAATCCAAACACCCCATCATCCAACAAAAAATCATGAAAAGCTATAATGATATTAACATGTGCAGTATGTCATTCTCAGCAATAATTTTGATGGCTAGATTGCAAAAGATAAAACAAATGTGGATGTGATTTGACTCCTTCATATTTTGGAGCTAACAAAATTTTTGGCAATTTTTTGAGAATTTTAGGGGAAAAAATACCACCACCATCATCATCATGAAAGCTTTCTCCCAACTATGTTGGGGTTGGCTAAAGGGAAAAAAACAATAAAAAAATGTTGAACTTCATTGCTTTTTTCAAATTTCATCCAAAAAAAAATTAAAGAATAGTTTTATTTCACAATTTTGGTAAATTCCAAAACCACAGAAGAAGAATAGAACTAGTTTAAAACTTAAAATATTAGAATTCCAAGTATCACCAAAGAATTTTTCTTGGTTACCAAAATGGCAGGGAGACAAATTCAGAGTAAAACACATTTATCTTAATCATAACCTCACATATTTCCAATGTGTTATGAAAAGGAATCCAAAGTTGAGAGCATGCAGTATTTATTAAGCAGTGTGCTTCAATAAATAAAGCAGAAAATGGCATTTATTTTATTCAGATATAAAAGATAATTAAAATTACTGTGGTCGTGATATTAGGAGAACAGTGGCTGAAGTAATGATTTCCCGTAAAGATAAAATTTACTATTCCATGTGTAAAATGTGTTATATAGAGATGGTGGATTAAGAAATCAAGGCTAAAGGGCCCATTCAGGTCTCCAGATTTCTTGCCTGCAATCAGATATCTCAAGAGATTTTAGAAATGCACCTGATTTTTACATAGAAACAGAACATTGGGAATTTCCAACCAAATAATTATTGAGCAAAGAGTAGCCTTATTGCCTTGATTGGGTGACAAAAGTTTCCGCTGACGGCTATGTGGGCCCTATGTAGCAAGGAGGATTTTAGGAAAGATAAAAGAAAAAAGAAGGAAAAGTTTGATTTCCATGCAGCATCAATTCCCCCTCCCTCTCCCAACCAAAAGGGAAAGGGGGAAAAAACTTCAATACAATCATACAAATTCAATATTTCCAGGGATTTCATGAAGTAGTTGTTTGTGCAGCTTCCTATCACCAACTGGTTTTGGGGCCCTGCCTGTCCATGGTATCGGGTTTCATATACCTGTTTGGGTCTTCCACCTATCAGCTTAAGCTTTTGGGTTGGTATATGGTTTCTTACATGGTGTCAAAGCCAAAGGTCTCAAGTTCAAGACAACACGGGGCAAAAATGTCACATGATGCGTTGTGTGTTTGTGCGGGCGCAAGTGCGCAGGGAAAAAAGGCCCCATGCCGCATTGTGGTCTTGTGCGGGTGTGGGCGTGTGCTTCCAATCCAGGCGGTGTCCCGCCCGAGGGATAGTGTTAAGTAGTTGTTTGTGCAATTTCCTATCACCAAATGGTTTTGGGGCTTTGCCCATCCATGGTATTGGGTTTCATATACCTATTTGGGCCTTCCACCTATCAACTCAAGCTTTTGGGTTGGTATATGGTTTCTTACATGGTATCAGAGCCAAAGGTCTCGAGTTCAAGACTACGTAGGGAAAAAATGTCACATGACGCATTGTGTGTTTGTGCGGGCAAGTGCGCAGGGCAAGAAGGCCCCATGCCACATTGTGGTCTTGTGCGGGTGTGGTCGTGTGCTTCCAATCGGGGCGGTGTCCCACTCGAGGGAGAGTGTTAAGTAGTTGTTTGTGCAGTTTCCTATCACCAACTGGTTTTGGGGCCCTGCCCGTCCATGGTATCGGGCTTCATATACCTGTTTGAGCCTTCCACCTATCAGCTTAAGCTTTTGGGTTGATATATAGTTTCTTACACATACATCTCTAAGTTCCAGATTCTAGAAATCCCAGGAAAGCAAAAGCATATAAATATAATACACAATATAAAGCCTGAAATAGCCATGACAGCATGCCAGCATATATTGATCAGCCAACCACCTAGTTGAACAAATCTTCCACCAAACCCAATGAGCTTTGGTAATTGTAGATTGTTGAATCAACAAGTACCCAGTTTAAACTGTTTAAAAATTCGTTGGGTGCTAATTCACCGGTTCCAAGTGTAAATCACTGTTCTTGTGACATAGGCAGGATAATTCTCAACTCATCCAACATAGTTAAGATTAAGAAGCAAGACAGCATCAGCAGTATGAGAAGAGAAATGAGGAAAGAATAGGAAGAGGCGCACAAGACAATTTTTGTGATTTTCCTGCGTAAATAGGAGTCCTGGCATAAAGGGAAAATAAGACAGAAGGACAAAAAGGACTAAAAACAACCTATGCATGAATATTATTGTTGATATCCAGCTAAAACAGTATCCAACACAATTACCCTCAAGAACATCATAAAGAACAATGATGATATTAAAAAAAAAAAAACATCAATAAAGTATGTATACTTCTTTCTTTCAGTTAATAGGATACTACTCTTAGCTACATGAGGATTTACTGCAAATAAGGTCCTTATAAGATCAATGCAACTGAGATGTCCTTATGACAGGTCTATTTAGGATCAATATTCAATATAAATCATGCTAAGCTGCTATCAAAGATTAACACTTTGCAAAACAATTCATAAGAACAAGCTCCAATTAGACAGCCTAAACTTAAACCACAAGACCGCTCAAAATTCAAGAAAAATCACCTTCAGATGGATGAGTGATCTGTGCTTGAATAAGTAGTGGAGACAAACAGAAGGAAAGGACCAGAATGGCTTCCAAGAGACAAACTCCCAATGTTGACATCTTCAAAGCCGAGAAATCAGATAGACTCCAGCAAATCTCCCAAAAACTAATATGTAACTTACTGTCTGAATGTGTCCTGTCCGCTGAGAGAGAGAGAGAGAGAGAGAGAACTCAGAAAACCAGTGCTTTAAAACAATTCACAAGATTCAATGATGTAAACATCTGCCCCTGAACCTTTCTGCTTAAGAAAACAAGATTTCTTCGTGAACATCCCCAAACATTAACATTCGAAAGAATACTACAAGTGTAAAACCTGTTGTCATGTGGGCCCACAGAAGAACCAAAACGGTTCTATAGAACCCGCCAATATATATTCAATAAAAACAACAGTTATGCCAAAGATTCTCTGCCCTCACAATCAAAATGGAAGCATCTATCAGAGCCATTTTCACATGCAAGTTTTGAGAAAACTAATCATTACTAACCCTACAACTCTTACAGATACAGCAGCCCTACAAAGGATGCCTTTACCTTGGATGATACAAGGAGAACCTAAAAAAAATTCCTCTTGAATTCTTCAATACCCAGGTTTTCTCCCCTCACAATCAAAACACAAGCATCTTTCAGGGAGCTGTTTCCATTTTTTTCATTACCATACCAAGAACCCAATACAGAGAATTAGGACGAACTCCAATCAACACATTCCCCAAAAACCCTATACACACAAAATTAAACACTTGAGAGATAATCGATTCTCACCTACTTCGATCAAACCTCGCACTTAAAAAGAACACCAATTCTCGCTTCTCTCTATGGAGACATCAAAACACTAGAAACCAAACAAATCTCAGCACATTATGCAAACCTTAGAGCAAAAACCCAATCATCTCCCTTCGAAATCAAGAAAAGTCGCAAGAAATCTTCTAGTGGGTGGCTCAAAAGCCCTAAAAAAAATAAAAATAAAAAAATAAGAATCCACTCACTGTCATCAGATATGGAAAAACGACAAGGGATTTCGATGCGAAAAGATGGAATCCTGAAGTTGAACCGAATTCGACAGATTCCAGAGCATTTTCTGGAGAGCGAAGGGTATATAAATGGCTGTCTAGTAAATGAAACATTGACTGAATAAGATTTGATCAAAAGAAGAAGAAGAAGAAGCAGCTCTCTCGATCTGACCAGGTCGACGTGACGCATGCAGAGATCGAAGGAAAAAGACATGTTTTATATTATATAGTGGGGAGTTTTTAATTTCAAGGAGTCGTTGGTTGGCTTTTGAGAGAGAGGGAAAATGAACAAAGTGAGCTACCGAGCAATGGAGTTTTAAATGAGCAGTCGATTCATCAACGGCCAGGTGAGGAAAAAGAGACACCAGCTGACGCGGGATTTGGTAAGGAAGTGGGCTACCGTGTGAGTCTTGCACTATGAAAACTTTGGTTGGCCAATGGTAGGGCTACCAACCAGACGCGTAGCGTATGCGAATGCAACACATGCGCCACCATCGGAGAACAGGCATTTATCATGACTTGAGGAGGAAAATTTCGGCGAATGGATAAGGATGTCATTATGATATGGATAACAAGCAATAATAGCATGGGCCACAAAACCATTAAATGCATAGACTTATACTTATTATTTTTATTAAATAATTTAATTAATAAACAGTGGAGTTTTTTTTTTCTAAATTAATTTTTATGTGTTTTTTCAAATATTTTATTATTTACATGAGGTGTAAATGGAGCTTGCTGAAGCTCCGGAAGGTGTAAAACAATTAAATGAAATACATATTAACAATAAAACAATATAACAAAACAAGTAAAATGTAATTTTAATAACACAGGGTTCACAATATGCACATTCGTACGAATTATACAAATGAGAAGGCACCGAATTCAAATTTTAAAACGTTTACGTTAACTTCTAGAAATCCAAAATATTTACAAATTATTACACAAACAATATCAAACAAACTATTCATGCCGAGTAATTGTAACTCCATCTTTCAAGTGTTTCGTGGTGGACTTGTAGGCATAAAAAAACATGTTTAATAATTTAATAATTAATTAAATATTATGTTAATGGAAAATATTCAACTGAAACTAGCTCAGTAGTCATCATAAGAGGACATTTTTACCTGTAATATGGAGATCTAATTTCATATGGTGGTGTTGCTGTTGAGTCCATCCTCTAAATCTTCAAAAGCCTTCACCGTTGTAAGATCTAACTTGATCTTTTCCAATATTTCCCTTAATTCCCTCATGTCTATGAAATTAGACTTCAGCTTAGCGTAGATGCCTTGTACCGACCAAGGAGGTGGTAGAGTGCTTTCTATGGAACGTACCAGATCTGTAATATTCTGTTCAAATCCTCTCCTTTTGATGTCGTAAAACAATTGTTTCTTGTTCAACAAATGTTCTCTAACACATGTTCCTTCAACCATTTTCTCTTTCCTGAATCGTATCCATGAGGGCTGAATATATTTTTCAAATGACTGTAATAGATCGACAAACTCCATCACATTCCATGGCCGCAAGATTTCAAATATCATCCTTTTTGCAACATCCCAAGCTGGTGTCAATGTCTCGGCAATTTTTATCATTATATATCTTTCAGGGATGAAGTTTCCACACACTCTCAACCACTGAGCTAGTTGTGTTTTGCGGGAACCAGGCTTTGTTATTAGGGTGTCATGCTCAAATGGTTTATATTCACACTCATCTGTCCACTCCCAAACACGTAGAGAGTTATTGCCACAACAATATTTGAGAGTCATGATTGGGTATCTAATCTAATTAATTACAGGCTTGCAGTTAGACCCAGTACCCAATTCATTAAGTTATTTTATTCAGTTCATTTTATAGAAATTAAATATCATTAATTTTGAGCAATTTATGATATTCTAGCATTCATAACTAAACCCTATTACTACATTATATTCATCATAATTTTTTACTCAAAGCCATAATTAAATTAGTGGACCTAATATTATGGCTAGGTCTCTAATTAATCACAGGCTTGCAGTTAGACCTCATCCGAACTCCTTAAGTTGTTTTATTGGAAAGTCACTAAATCCAAGAATTTCAAAATATAAATTAGTGGGCCTAAATATCATGCCTGGGTATCTAATCAATCACAGGCTTATAGTTAGACCCAATACCCAATCCCTTCAGTTGTTTTATTTGGAAACGCACTAAATCCTATGTCATTTTTTGTTTATCAATAGTAAACTGATGTGATCTTTATCAATCATAAAATGTCGCAAGTGCACGGGTGTCTAGATGAGAGACAGTGGCAAAAATGGATCGAACCCATAGGGAGCTAATTAAAGAAACTTTTAAATTAAGAAAACTAATTAACTAACAATTAAGAAAAATTTTGAGTTTTTAGATATAAAAATAAGCAACTGATTTAGAAATTCGAAATCTACCAATTAATGAAGGCGATTAGAGCATAGGAATCCAATAAGCATCCACCAATTATTTATCAAGTAACCCTAACTTGTTCCAATTATTACTTCAAATCAAAGACAAATCAATGTTTATAATTTGGAAAATCTAACTTTTAAAATCCCTTTTTAATCATAAAAATTCAAAACTCAAGACTTCCTTCATCTTAAAAAAGAATAAAAATAATTTAAGTACGACCCATCAAAAGTTAGCATAAACCATCAAAAGATCTAAATCCTAAGCATGGCTTATCAAACCTAAGCATGAGTAGTCAAAAACTAATTTTTATTTTTAGAAATAAAAATAGAGATTTGCCTAGGGCACAAAGACAAGCCTATTAATCATTAAGCACATAATCATGGAGCACAAATTAGAATTACTAAACAAATAAAAAGACAATTACTTACCTTCATCCATAGCTCTAATTAAGAAAATTAGCCCGCCATTGCAAAGAATGCTTCTTGATTTATCATTAAAAATTGCATCTTTACAACTTCTCCTTCACAAATTTTCTCCTTCAAAATAAATCCTTGGACATAGTCCAAGGCTACCAAAAATAAAAAATAAATTAATGGAAAAGAAGAAAGGAAGAGAGAAAGAAAGGAATAGGAGAGAGGGTTGTCCTGAGATGCTTGGTGAAGAATGACTTTATAGATGTTGATGCCTCCTTTTTAGCAAAGAATCTCCTCTCTTTTAGGACTTGTTTCCTTATTGGTAAATATTTCTTGCTTAGGACTCAAGTTAGGCTTCACAATTGGAAAGAATTTGAATTGAAGAGGATTTGTTACTAAGTGTGGTCTCTTGGACTCCAAGTCTTGCCAAATTGAACTCTTCAAACATCTCTCAAGTTGCTAATTTTGAAAACTTATTGTAATTCTCGCATAGAATTATAATAGCCAACCTCCGGAGGTCATATATCCCTCGATATAGCTCCGATTTATGAAATCTTGAGCTCCACGGATTGATGGTCCCGGCTTTTGTCTTTTTCCAAAGCTGCCTCCGCCCCGGGGCTGACGGGGTATGGTGGAGGGAAAAAGGAAAAGCGGGCATCAGTTTTTTTGTACGGGTATGCCAATTTCTCTTTAATACTTGGAATTTAGAAATGGTGATCCGGAGATCCACCTTCACAAGTAAAAAGGGAAATGAAACTTTTTTCTAGTTTTCCATTGCATACATATTTTAATAAAAGAGACAGTTTTGTTTGAATGCCGTGAAAGGCGTTTTTGTGCCGTAGAAGGCGGTTTGGTGCCGTTGGAGGCGATTTTGCCATGAAAGGCGATTTACAAATCTTATCAATAATGAAAGACAAGAGATGTGATTTTTTTGTCTCTTTAGAAAAAATACAATTTACAACAGAAAAGTAAGAAAAAGGAATCTAACTTCTCATGCGATTGTGGGAGGGCTCGTTCAGATCGATGGTCGCGAGTCATGTATGGGCTCCGCCATCGTCCTTCAGATGAGAACATAGTGCTTGATTTCTTGGCTTGGCTCCAACCTCAGATTTTTAGAGGATAAGGACCAAGATAAGGTCCTATATCCGGTAAAAAACTGAGTAGACGGGCTGAAAAGCCGCATCTAGCCATGTTGGATAGAAGGAGAGGTGGTCTTTGGGGGGGGGGGTGGCCCCCCAAGGGGCTTCAATCACCTTGTTGAACTTGTTGCAGCAGAGTTTTCTTGAAGGAGCAGGGTTGTAGAGATTTCTCCAAGGATTTTTGAATGATTTTCTGGCGATTTTTCCGGATCTGTGGCGATTTTCCCGGATCCTTCTGTGTGTGTCCCCCTCTGGAATGCTTGGAGAGGACTCCTATTTATAGGCCTTTTGGTAGCCTTTAGGAGTGATTTATGAGCCTTTATGGTAATAAAGCTCATTAAGGGAGGAGTTACAAGTTTAATTGCTTTTTGTTTTGTAACTCCTGACCCTTGGATTTCATTGGCCGGAGGAGAGTCATGGGCATTTAATCGCCTTTAATCTCCATTATGTTAGGAGTTTCATGGCTTGAATGCCATGATTGCTTGGACTTGTAACTCCTGAACGGAGGCTTCTGATTGGGCCGTTTAAGATAATGGGTTAATGACCGCATTAACTTGCCATAAACGGGCCAATTGATTGCACTAAGTGGCCACCTTGGTAGCTGAAGAGTCGCGGGCCATGTTGCGTCTCTTGGAATTCCCTTTGCGATGATCATCGATGGATCCTTATGTAAATCAACATCAGATGATCATGTAGTTTCAGACATTGGTTGATACTAGCGGGCCGGCAGCATCTGTCCAGTCGATTTCGCGATCGGGCGGGCAGAAAGTGCACTTTTTGGTTGTTCAGCTGGCGATCAACGAAGTTTTTGAAGTTCTTGGAAGGATTCCTGTGATCTTGGCGAATATCGGCGAATTTGGAGCCTCAAAAGTCTAAATCTGGAAAAATCATAGGGACAGAACAACTCGTCTCGCAAAAACGGACGAAACGGGGGGTCCCGGGGCGAAATCGGCGCCCCGGACCTCCCAGGGTCGCCGGCCCCATGGTCTCCGGCGACCATGGGCCATGGTCGCCGGCGACCATGGCCCAGGGTCGCAGGCCTGGCCCAGGGTCGCGGGGCTCTGCGACCCTGGGGGGAAAATTGCTTCCCGGGGCCCGTTTCTGGCCGTTTTTCGTCGTTTTTCGCTTCCGTTTTTTTTGTTTGTTTTCTATGAAATTTCTCCACATTTTTGGCTTGATTTCCCTCTGAAAAACATGATGAGAATCCTTGCAAATTGGTTTGCAAAGTTTCCGATTTTCCGGGAAAAGCCGAGCGCAGAACTGCTGATTTTCCGCCAGAAGCTGAAACAGGGTCAAACGATGTCGGAATGACCTGAAATTTGAGGTGAAGCTTCTTGAGCATTAAATAAGACCAACCATGGGCTTTCGTTTGAGTTTTGAAGCCGTTTGGGGTCATGCAAATGCTTGCCTTTGATTTCACCGCGAGGGAAATGCCGAGCTTTGACTTTCGGTCAAACGATGTCCGATTGACCTGAAATTCGACGTGTGACTCCCTCATCAGTAGATAAGACCAACCATAGGCTTTCGTTTGAGTTTTGAAGCCATTTGGAGTCATGCAAACGCTTGCCTTTGATTTCACCACGAGGGAAATGCCGAACTTTGACTTTCGGTCAAACGATGTCCGATTGACCTGAAATTCGACGTGTGACTCCCTCATCAGTAGTTAAGACCCACCATAGGCTTTCATTTGAGTTTTGAAGCCGTTTGGGGCCATGCAAACGCTTGCCTTTGTTTCTCCTGCGAGAGAGATGCCGAGCTTTGACTTCTGGTCGAACGATGTCCGATTGACCTGAAATTCGACGAGGAGCCTATTGGAGTCATTTTGAGATGATCCGCAAGCTCCGAATTGGGTGCCATGGTGCCGGGGTGCTCTGCCGCTGGTAGGCTTGATTAAGTTGTTGGAGAGTTGATGATGGGTCAAACATTGCTGGTTTGACTTGAGATTTGGCGTGGAGCCTTTTGGACATGTTTTGACAACATCCATAGGCCCTGATCGAAGATTTGGTGTCTCCGATTCTGCCGCCGCCGGGAGCGCTTGTTTAGCTGTTGGAGAAGTGAAGCTAGGCCAAATGATGTCGGTATGGCCCGAAACTTCATATGTACCTCTCTTTTGGTTATTTTGAATGACCTTGCAGTTTTTGTTTGATTCTGACAAGATCTGATGCTTGAAGTGGCGCCTGCCTATTTTTGGTAGGATGTGGCTCCATGTAGCTTTTGGTGTGAAGAGGCAAAGTGACATTTTTGGTGTCAACAAATGCCCCCTCGAGGTACAGCGACGATATAGCTTTTGCAGTCGATGTGCCTCGAAGAGAATCTTGAAGAAGAGCTTCTGACTTGACCAAGAGTTTTTGAGCTTTTTTTTTTTTTTTTTTTTTGATGGGGTAGCCTTTTGAGCTTCCAGGGGATTTTATGGTAGTGATAGGAATCATGTACCATCTTGAGGCAAAGTTTTGAAGATGACATCGGGGATGCGGATTTGGATTTTTGTTTTGACCTTGATTCCTAACAGGCTGTATGTGGCAAGTTAGGGGGTCGGATTTTGGTTTTGCCGTGTGACCCAACAAACTGTATGTGGAATGTTGGGGGGTCAGGTTTTGGTTTTTGGTTTTGGTCTTGTGACCTAACAAGCTGTATGTGGAATGTTAGGGGACCGGTTTGATTTTTGGTGAAATGTCAATTTCAAGGTTTGGCTCAATTTGGCTCATGAGGTGAGATGGTTTTGGATTTTGGAAGCTCATGAGGCTTGGAATTTTGTATGGTCCAATCAACTCAAAAGAGAGGCATGGAACCATTTTTTTTGTATGCTCTTGGTAAGAGGAATTTTGACTAAAAGCCACTTTTAGTGCCTAGGTGGTCAAACCTGGCTCATATGAGCTAACCCATGGGACCTTAAGCTTTGAAGGATGGCTTAGATCTCATATGGTGTCATTTTCGTAAGGAATATCTAAAGATATCTCTTTTGGGTGGAGAATATCCAAAAATATCTTTACTTTGAGAGATTTTCTCAAGTTTTCTTGATTTTGGGAAAGATTCTCTCAAAATATCTTTCTTTGGGAGAGAATTTCTCAAAGGATCCAAGTTTCCTTTTCTTTTGGGAAGGTTGCTAATTTTTAGCACTTACCTCCTTGCTTTTCTCCCCTTTCCTCTTTTGGTTTGCTCTCTTCATAAAAGCAATTGAGGTTGGATCTCTTGCTCCTATTGCTTTCTTTTTGCAAAAGTCTTCAAGAGTTGCTCCAAGATCAAGAGTTCTCCTTCTTCAAGAGTCTTCAAGTTTCTTCTTCTTCTCCATTCATGGCTTCAAGTAAGTTACCCTTTTTTTTTTTTTACAAGAAATCCATGTAGAAATAGGATGGGAAAAAGAAAGTGTTTCTTTTTTTCTTTTTTTTCTTTCTTTCTTTTTCTTTTCTCTTTTTTTTTCTTTTTCCTTTTTGCATGTTTTTTCTTCTTTTTTTTTTTTCGTGCTTCTTTTTTTTTTTCATTTTTCTTTTATTTTCATTTTTTTTTCTAGCAGAAGAGGAAGACATGGCGATCCCTGATGTTGCAACCGATGAGACGATGCCTGACCCTGTGGAGACGCCAGAAGATAAACCAAGGGATTCTGAAATGAATGCAGAATCTCCAACTGGTATTACTTTTCCCGCTTTCTTTTTCTTTTTTGTCTGTGAGTTGATTTGCTAACACACACATTTTTTTTTGTATCAGCTGATTTATCACAGGATTCCGACGACTTTGAACCATCGATGGACGCCAGTGTTGACGATACTTCCGATGAGTTCATGGAGAGGGAAAGCATTTCGCCAATCGTCGAAAAAGGTACTTTCATAGTAATAACCCTGATAGTGATTTTTAACAGGATCATATTCATACCTTTTTGTGTTTGGCAGATTTTGAAGTGACAGAAGAGAGTCCATCGCTTCCTTCAGAGCCAGAGCCAGGGATGCCAGAAGTTAATTCTCCAGCCAATTCTGACGCGGCAGAGGCAAGACCTCATGTTGAGACTCCTTCTCCAGTGGCCCCGATTGGAAAGTGTTCTGTTGTTACTCTTCCGATGGGACATGACTTGGGCAGCCAATCGTCAGAGAAGGGTGAGTCTTCATCTGACCCATCTCTTCAGTATGCGAAGAAGGTGGTGATGCGGGTTTTGAGTTCTTGGATTGAGACCCTCCTTTCTGGACATTTGGATGCTGCACGTAGCAAGATTCCGCATGTGAAGGAGATTCTCAAAGATGCTGAGGAAGATATTGGTCTGGATGTTACGGACGCCCGGGCGATCGTTGATAGGATCATTGCATTAGGCGACATGTGGTTTGAGACCATCAGCTATCCTGATGACCAGTTCTTCCAAGAGATGTTCCTGAACCCTGCTGAGAAGGCTCAATCGGAATTGAAAGAGACTGCACAGGGCAGAAAGCAGCTGGTTCGGGAGAGGAACCGAGCAGAGTTAGACATCATCAGGCTGCAGTATGACCTTAGCATCCTTGATGGAGAAGTTGAGGAGGCAAGGAAGCATCTCGAACACTTAAAAGTCCAAGTCGCCAGTATGTGGACCGCCATAACAGAGGCTCGTGACAGGGAGAGTGCTTTGATTTGCCAAGTTGCAGAGGTCGATCAGATTCTCAATAGGAAGGCTAGAGAGAATGAACAATGGCAGGCTGCTCGGGATAATCTTCCTGGTGTAGCAGAAGGGATAGAGCCTTCTCCAGCTACTCATGGCAGATTCTTGAAGAAGCGTGCCTTGGAGACTCTAACGGATGAAGCCAAGAGTTTGCTTGAGGAACTGAAAGCTTGGCTGGAGGGCATTTTTGGCTGAGACCCCTCTTTCTCTCTTTTTATATACCACATGTATTTTTTTTGGTATACATTTTTGTAGTGCTTGTGAACACTTTTCTTTTCTTCTTCTTTTTTTTTTTGGTACCACATGTATTTTTTTTGGTACTTTTTTTTTTGTTTTCCCTACGCTCACTCAAATATTGTGATTAAAGTGATTGCTAAATGGGATGTGATCAAAAGTTTGTCATTTTGCGAGAAATCTTTTGACAAATGATTGTTTTGGCATGGGAGCCAGTTTTTGATACATGTTTTGGCATGGGAGCCAGATTTTGTTTGCGGCATGAAAGCCAATTTTTGGGTGGCATTTATAGCCGGATTTGGGTTTATGGCATGAGAGCCAAAATTTTGGATGGCGTGGAAGCCGAAATTTTGAGGTGGCGTGGAAGCCGATTTTGATGGCGTGAAAGCCAAATTTTGGGATGGCATGAGAGCCAAATTTTTTTTTGAGATGGCATGAAAGCCGAATTTTGTGGCATAAAAGCCGATTTTGATGGCGTGAAAGCCAAATTTTGGGATGGCATGAGAGCCAATTTTTTGAGGTGGCATGAAAGCCAATTTTTGGGGTGGCATGAAAGCCGATTTTGAGGTGGCATGAAAGCCAGTTTTTTGGGGTGGCATGAAAGCCGATTTTGAGGTGGCATGAAAGCCAGTTTTTGAGGTGGCATGAAAGCCGATTTTGAGGTGGCATGAAAGCCGATTTTGAGGTGGCATGAAAGCCAAATTTTGGTTTGTGGCATGAGAGCCGGTTTTGTTTTTGGTGTAAGAACCAGATTTTGTTTTTGGCATGAAAGCCGGATTTTTTGAAAACCGAGTTTTGTTTTGGTGGCATGAAAGCCGAATTTTGATTTTTGGCATAAAAGCCGAGTTTTTGGCGTGAAAGCCAGGTTTTTGGTTTTTTGGCGTGAAAGCCGAATTTTTGGCATGGAAGCCGGGTTTTTTGGCGTGAAAGCCGAATTTTGGTTTTCAAAAATGCAAGTATCGACTAAAAGTCGCCTCCCTGCTGAATGGTATTGCAAGTATCGATGGAATGTCGCCTCCTTGCTCATTCGGTTGCGAGTATCGATGGAATGTCGCCTCCTCGCGGATTTGGGTGCAAGTATCGACTAAGCGTCGCTTCCCTGCTTTTGTCTTCAAAAATTTTGTTTTGTGGGTATCGATGGAATGTCGCTTCCCCACGATTTTTGAAGTTTAAGGTTTTTTCGAACCTTTGTTTTGTTTTTTTTTTTTTTGTTTGTTTTAAAATTTGGGTTGTGGATATCAACTGGAACGTTGCGTCTCCACGATTTTTGAAATTTTGGGGTTTTGGAAGTATCGAATGGGGTTCGCATCCTTCCGGTTTTGGGTTTTGCAAGTATCGACTGAACGTCGCTTCCTTGCGGTTTTTGAAAAACCATTTTTTTTGTTTAAAGACACGAGGGTCGTAAATTTTGACTCAAAACCATTTTGGTGGTAAAAGTCGAGGTGGACTAGGGCTGAAATCCCTAGGTCCTGATTTTGTTTCAAACCATGAATTTTGGTTTCAAGGATCGAAAATTTTGGTCAAGTTTGGGAAGAAGCTCCTAAACTTGGATTTTTGGATTTGCTTCTTTTTTTTTTTAACAATGAAACGATGAAAGAAACATTGTTTTGAGGGGTTTTTTTTTGATGAAAATTCCAAAAGGAGTGGGTTTGACGAGCAGATACCTAGGAATAGGCTTTGGCCGTGCAGGCGTCGCTCTGACCCGATGGAAGAAGCCTTCAAGGGTAGTACCGCTTCAAGAACTTCCCATTGATGGGCAGCATACATCTGTCACCCTCCATGTTTAGAAGAGCGTATGCGCCGTTGGAGAAGACTTTGTCGATGACGAAAGGTCCCTCCCATTTTGGTTCAAATTTGCCTTTGGATTTGTTGGCAAAAACCATTGGTCTTTTTACTGTAAGAACCAAGTCTCCCTTTTTGTAGGCGCGTTGCCTGACCTTCTTGTCAAAAGATCCTGCCATGCGTGCTTGGTAGAGTTCAATGCTTTGTAGAGCTTCGAGCCGTCTCTCATCGAGGTTATCCAGCTCTTGGAGTCTCAATTTGACATTGCTTTCTTGCGTCATGTCATTTTGTAGAGATACCCTTAAGGAAGGAATTTGAACCTCCAAAGGGACAACAGCTTCGCATCCATAGACCAAGGAGAATGGTGTGCTATGGGTTGGTCCTCGAACGGTGGTTCGATAGGCCCACAAAGCTTCAGGCAGTTTGTCGCCCCATTCTCTTTTGTGACTAGAGACCATTTTCTTGAGGATTTTGCAGAGCGTCTTGTTGAAGGCCTCTGCTAGTCCATTCGCTGCCGGATTGTACGGAGTTGAAGGACAACTTTGGATTTTGTATTTGTCGCAGAACCTGTAGAATCGGTGATCGCGGAACTGTGGTCCGTTATCATGGACGAACATCACTGCCAAGCATTCTTTTTCGACTGGAGAGTAGCGATGCTCTGCACCTACCAACATGCGGCTAAGGTAATATAGAGCAGCTTCTTTTCCCTGGTCATTCTTTTGTGCGAGTAGAGCGCCTAAAGAACAGTCAAGGGCTCTTGTGTACAAGAGGAATGGTTTTCCAGTTGTGGGGGCAGCCAACACTGGAGGTTTAGTCAGGTATGACTTGATGTCCTGGAACGCGGCTTCACATTCAGCATCCCAGACAAAATCGACACCTTTCTTCATTAACCGAGAGAATGGACGGCACTTTCCTGATAGGTTGGAGATGAACCGCCGAATGTATGCCAATCTTCCTTGGAGCCCTTTTAATTGTCTTAGGGTTCTTGGAGATGGCATTTCTAGGATAGCCTTGACTTTGGTGGGGTCAAGCTCTATGCCAGCTTTCCGTACTATGAATCCGAGAAACTTACCCGATGAAACACCGAAGAAGCATTTGAGGGGATTCATTCGCAGTTTGTGTTTGCGAAGTCGGAGGAAGACTTCTCGAAGATCTTTGAGATGGTCTTCTTTTCTTTTGCTTTTGACGGCGAGATCATCGACATAACATTCGACCGTCTTGTGCTGCATATCTTGGAATATCTTCATCATAGCCCTCTGATATGTAGCGCCGGCATTCTTCAGACCGAATGGCATGACAGTGTAGCAATACACGCCAAACGGGGTCCGAAATGCTGTGTGTTTTCCATCTTCAGGATGCATCTTTATCTGATTGTAGCCAGAGAAGCCATCCATGAATGTCATTCGCTCGAACCCACAGGTATTGTCGATCATCACCTCCGGTATAGGGAGCGGGAATTCATCTTTTGGGTATGCATTGCTCAGGTCTCTGTAATCAATGCAGACCCTGATTTGCCCATTTTTCTTTGTCACGGGGACGATGTTGGCCAACCATTCAGGATGCTGTTCCTCACGGATGAAGCCAACGCTTTTGAGTTTTTGAACTTCTTGTTCAATTTTGTCCATCACGTCAGGACGGAACCTTCTTTGGCCTTGTTTGACAGGCTTGATATCTTTTTGAAGATTGAGTTTATGGATTGCTATTTTGGGGTCTAAGCCAGGCATCTCAGCGTAAGACCATGCAAAACAATCAACGAACTCATGAAGAAACGCGATATACTCGGGTAACTCATCATCCTTTATATTCTTGCTTATGAATACAGGACGTGAGTTATCAGGTTTTCCCAAGTCTATCTTTTGAACAGAATCTTCTGTTGGAAGATTTGAAGGTGGTTCCTCCACAATATTTTCGGAGGCTTCCAACCCAACAAAGCCTTCTGGAGTTCCAAAGGTATCTACAGACCACGGCTCTGCTTTTGTCCATGGGTCTTCTTGATTGGTACTTTTCTCAAGATTTGCTATGAGATGGTCCCAATCACCTGTTGAAACTAGGTCGAAGTAGGGCACTTCCTTTGGAGACAGTGGTTCTTCTGGGTCAGAGAACCGTGTGTCTGTATCATCGGACAATTCCTCTTCATCATCAAAGAAATCGTACCAATTGGATGAACTTCCTGGATCCTTGACGACCAACTCTTCAAAGAGATATCCAGGGAGATCGATGTCTTCATTACTATGAGATGTTGAGGCTTGGTTGGCAAGATGATTTTGCAGCCTTTGTGTCAACTGTCTCAAGGGGGCGTCAGGATCATACCCCAGCCCATATGAAGACTTTTCTATGTGGCGGTGGGGTTTCCAACTTTCCAGTTGACTTTTGGTCAGGGTTGGTTCCAATGGCGTGATAATACCACGGCCATCTCCCAAACCGATTGGGTTCTGAGCGTCGTAGCCCATTTTCTTCATGATAGCTTGCGCCATTGGACTATACAGGGATAGTTGAGGCATACCTTCATTTTGGAAAGGTTCAAGCGAAGAATTTGATGAAGAAACTCCTGATTTATGGAAGAAGATTGGCTTTTCTTCTGCTGATGTTGCTGGAACAACGAAGGAAGCAGATGCTGGATCTTCTATGTCAACGGTTGTCTCCATCGGAGTGAGAGCGGGCTGAACTTGTTGATCATCAGCTTGGCTTGACGATGTATCGTCTTCTGGCTCTGAGTCCGAATCCGTGTCTTGCAAGATAGACACGAAGGAGACAGCAAACTTGCCCCCAGCCCTCTGTTTTGTCTTCTTTGCTTTGGTGGTGATCACCAGAGGCTTTGAAGACTTGAGGGAGACCATGAAGGGAGATTGATTATTCTCTTCGGTTTTGATAGAGGGTTTATTTTCTTCCGGTGATTGCTGAGGAGCCTTGCCTTTGTCTTTCTGGAGATTTTCGGCAAAGGATGCTGTTTCTTCCTCCCTTTCTTCTTTTTCATCTTTGTACATCTGAGCATCTGCGAAATAGACTTCTTTGCCTTTGAAGGGCTTTTTGTCTGCAAACACTCGATGTATCAAGCCGTCATTGCCAACGAACTTGATGCACTGATGTAAAGTCGAAGGGACAACACCATTCTCGTGTATCCAGGGGCGTCCGAGAAGGATGTTGTAGCATGAAGGGGTCTTTATCGCATAGACAGTGACCTCGGAGATAAGATCACCGATTTGCAACTTGAACCTGATTTTGCCGATCGGCCTTTGAGCGCTGCCATCATATCCAAAGATGGACACAGACGTGTGGCTCAGCTTGCTAGGCGGAATGCCCAGTTCTTCGAGTGCCGAAGTGGAGATGAGGTTGAGTGCAGAACCTGGATCGATCTGGATTTTGCGTACTGGCACCTCTTTGATGTACCCGGTGAAGTACAGGGGTCGGTTGTGCTTTGTCTCGCCTAGCAGGAGATCTTCCTTGGTGAAGGCGATGGTTGCACTTGCTGCTTTTTGAACCGAGAGGCATTCGATGCAGGATCCCTCAGTTTTCTTCTTTTCTCCTTTTGAGGGAGTTTTTGATTTTTCGACCCTATAGTCCATTTCAATTTGTAGGACTTGTGGGGCATGTTTGTCGACATCCGCATCCAGCATTTGTAGTTCTGAAATGAGACTATCACGAGTCTGTGGTGACATTCGTAACAAGTCTAGGATGTGCAGACGTGCAGGTATGTGTTTGAAGTGCTGAATCAAGTCGTACTTGAAAGCCTCCTTGGGGCCTGCATTTTCATTATTCTTGCCACTAGGGGCGTTTACAGCTTGTTTTCCCAAAGGATTTACATAAGAAGCAGAAGGTTGGTTGTAGTTTTTGTGGTAATCCCGGCCAGAACGGGTACCTCTACCAACTTCAAGAGCTTCTGGAGAAGGGTCTTTGTTTAGAAGATCACCCTCGAGATCGAGGGGTTGTTCCTTCTCATTTGCTGAAGATTTCTCTGTGTCAGCATTGCCATCTTCAGTAATTGTGTTGCATGGAG
Source organism: Cinnamomum chago (assembly GCA_038049695.1). Taxonomy (NCBI): domain Eukaryota; kingdom Viridiplantae; phylum Streptophyta; class Magnoliopsida; order Laurales; family Lauraceae; genus Cinnamomum; species Cinnamomum chago. The sequence goes on from CP142456.1 coordinate 32,361,472, forward strand.
CATTTTCCGGGAGCAAGTCCTGAACAGCATCCAGCAACTTTCCTTCTTTGTCGAATATTTTGTTGGTCCAGACATCACCGATGAGATCGGGCATTTGGGACCAATTGACCGGATTTTCTCCGAAGAAGATTTCACCGGCTGGAATTTCTTCAAGGTGATCGGTCGGAAGAGGTTTGAGTTCCGATGTCACTGTTCCAGGAGACGAAGCCTGAGAAGGTGAGGAATTATCATCCTGAGTTATTGCATTGCAAGTAACTTTGACGGAAGATGCCTCCAAGATGAACTGTTGGGAATCAGATTCGTCCTCAGATGTAAGAGGATCGTCGATCCAACAGCTTTCTTCATTTTCCGGGGTTACCGGAGGAGATTCCTGTAGATTTTCAGGAACTTCCGGTGCTGGGTTGTGACGAAGCTGATTGATGCGACTTGTTCTTGCTCTATAGCAAGGTGCTGCAAGATCCTTGCGTATTCATCGAGATTAGGCACGGGAGCCAAATCTTCTTCTTCGTCTGCTCCTTGTGGTTCCACTAGAGTATTTTCTTGGACAACCTCTTGGTCTTCTTCATCATCAGACCAGGATCCTTGCGGCTGTAATGGGTTATACCAGATTACTGGCATAAGATGAGATTCAGGGATCCATTCCTCGTCGGAGAGATATTCTCCTGTTTCGAGGGATTCTTCCCACTCATCGATGTCACTGGCGGTGTCACTGGACTCATATCCATCCATGGAGAATCCGACCACTGAGTTGCAAGAGTATGATGCCCCCTGCGTAGTTTCATCTTTGAGATGTGGTGGCATGAAATCACCAAGAGTGAATTTTCTTACCGCCTTTGAAGCCTTAGGAGAGGACTCTTCTGTTGCCCCCAGTGAAGCGGTAGAGGAGGTTTCTGCCTTTTCAGCGACTTCTTGCTTTTTCGGAGCTTTCTCCTGCTGTTTGAGCTTGCGGAGTTGTCTCCTGGATTGCCTTCGCTGTTGAGCGGTTGGCTTTATTTTGACGACCTCCCAATTTTCATCTTCTAGGAGATCGGGGTGTACCCATATGGGCTGTCCGTCTGATGTTGGATATGGAACCAACTCTTGGGACGTTTGGGTCATCTTTATCACCTTGAAGGAAGTAGTGATCTTCTCTTTTGGTGATTTTTGTTTTTGTCCACACGACACCATGTTGACGGAGGCAGACCCATAGTTCTTGTCGAAGGTAATGACTCCGTTTTTCCACATCTCATTTATCTTCTCTCTCACAACAAAACATTGATTGAGAGGATGCGAGACCATCTGATGGTATGGGCAGTACCGAGGATCGTTGGTTTTGCCAACATCTCCTGGTCTTTTGGGGTCAGGCAATGTAAGTTTGCCATTTGCTAGGAGTGCCCCAAAGATTTCTTCAACGTCTTCATCAAACGGGTATTTCTTTTCTACCCGTTCTCTGAAGGCATCAGAGAGTTCAGGCTTTTTACCTGTAGCTTTGTTTTCATCTTTCTTTGGCTGCTGAGGAGCTGACTTGGTTTGCACATTGAGAACCTCCTTTTTCTTTGGTTTTGAGGTTGCAATGGTAGTCGGCTCTTTCTTTAATGATTTCTGACTGTTGAGGTCTTTGATCACCGTTTCAGCTTCCATAGATGCTTCCAGGAGTTCTCCCAGGTTCTTTGATTTGTTGCCGATGATCATGGAGCGGATTCTTGCTCTCATGTTGTTTCGGCAGATGTCGACCAGTGATGCTTGTGGCAGTACATCGGAGCATTTGTATGCCATTGCCTTCCACTTGTGAATAAAGTCATATGTTGACTCATTCTCTCCCTGTTTTAGGCTGCAGAGCTGAGCCATAGTAACAGGATGATCCTCACCTTTGAAGTGGCTTAGGAAGCGTGTCTCCATCATGGCCCAATTTTGAATGGAGTCCTCCAGCAGAGTGGAGTACCAATCAAAGGCCGTACCTTTTAGGGTACTTGCAAAGAGGCGGATTTTGAGGGCATCTTGATCCGCAATAGCTCCCGTCAGGATCTTGAAATGGATGACGTGTTGTCTGGCTGAACCTTTCCCCGTATATGTTTGGAGAGTAGGTTGCTTGAATTTTGTAGGGAACGGGACCGAGTCCATCCACAAGGGATATGGTGGCTTGATCCCATGCTCCTTTAGTGTATCCTCTTCTTTTGCTTTGGCGAGGATATCGTCAACGTCCTTTTTGGTAAGGGCGCGTGACTCACTATTTTTCGCATTTTCCTCGTCGCCTTGATGGCTCGGAGGAGCTTCATTGTTTTGTGGACGCTGAAGATTGAGAATTAGGTTCTCTATTAGAGTCTCTATCCTCTGCTGCCCTTGCTCCATCTGCTGGATGCGTGCGGTTACGTCATCATGCGGCGGAGGTTGCTCAGCATTTGTTACCAAGACGTTCATTCTTCGAGAGTCGAAAGAGGATACAGTCTTGGTGACTGAGCTGGAGCTCATTCTTTTAGATGAAGAGCTCGAAGAGTGGTCACTCTGATGTCCTTGGCTTGAAGGAGCGGGAGAGTTTTCTTTATGTCTTCGTGTCCGGGAGACGCTGCGAGTCACCGGTCGTCTGACATGGATTTTAGTTGCTGACTTCTGGCGTTTTCTGGTTTTGCCAACCATATGAACAGCAACAAGTTGGTCGGGTCTTTCTTTTTCGACCCATTTTTGGGAGACTTGAAGTGCAGAATCCTGGGTTCTTTGCTTCTCTAGTCTCTTTTGTCGATATGCCGTGCGGCGACGCATACGACGAGCGATTTGAGCTTTGGTTAGCTCTGGCTGTGCCCTAGCAATGAAGGAAGTAGTCCCTGGTGCGCAGCAGCCAAGCTTGTCTTCTTTGAAGACGGGCAGGGACAGGATCTGGACGCGGTCCTTTGCCTGTCGCAGCGAAGCTTTGAATTTTGCGAGTTCGGCTCCCGTTGAGAGGAAGGGTCGACTCGCAGGTGTGAAGGCCTTGACAGGTTCTTGCGGAGGCCTTACGATGCACGATTTGATTTTGGGCTTGTATGAGCAAGCCGGCTCGTGCTGAGTTGGTTTTGTTTGGCGGAGGGTAGGCTTCTCCTCTTTCATGTAAGCAAGAGGGTAGAACCGGTTCTCCTTGAGAGGGGCCAGGTATGCTGGCTTTGCTGATGTTTGTGACCTTCGCTGTTTGGGTGAAGGCCTTGGAGACCAAGTCTTTGAGCAGACCTGGTTTCTTGCTGGTTGAGGCTTTGCAGGAGCACTACGGGCCTCAGGTTTCTTGATGATCGCCCTTGGTATCACTGTAGTGATACGTTGAGGGGCGGTTCTCTGCTTCTTGGCAGGTGCGGTTTCTTCTGCGGGTAGTGGGAATGGTCCCAATGACCCGAAGACAATGGTCCGGGGAGTAGAGTTTGACCCGGTGTCTTCTGAGTTGCCGAGGGAAATGACGCTTCGGCAGCTGGCAGGGCGCTTGTAAGTGCGCTTGGTTTGTTTGTCTTGGAGCATGAGCTGGTACTTGTTCTCATCAAAGGTGATGGTTAATGAAGCTGCCATTGTTAGTTTTTCGAAAACTTCTGAAACAAGACCATATCCATTAGTAATCACAAGAATATAGTGATCATAAATGGAAAATACTATGGTTCCGCCTCTTCAAGTCGCCCGAGGGGACATGGCCCAGCCCAAGCAACATGAGGAAGGCAGAAAAGCCATAGAGGGCACAATTGTTCTAAACGCAGGTAGGGTCAGCTCAGAATGAGCGTCCCAGTGACTGCTAGGAGCAATTGTGAACCTTAATTCAAATTACCGAGAAGCAAAGCTCACTCAAGGTAAAATGATATAAGGTTGAGATACAAATGTGTCGGTTGCGAATACAGTAGACCCGAAAGGGCGTACTAGCACCGCTAGGCACAAATGTTGCAAATCGCATCCTTGGAAAGGACACGAGATGGGATTTTTGAAAGGTCAAGATTGGATTCATAGGAGAGAGCAAATGGTATTCCAATCCGAAAATGAGCTCAACATTTCTGCGAGCTCGAAAGTCCGAAAAGGAAGGAACCAGGATTTCTCAAATATGAATCCAAAAGTGACGGAAGTTTTTTTTTTTAAAGTGTCAAGATTGGACTTTATAGAAGAGAGCAAATGGTATTCCAATCCGAAAATGAGTTCAACATTTCTGCGATCTCGAAGTCCGAAAAGGAAGGAACCAGGATTTCTCAAATATGAATCCAAAAATAACAGAAGTTTTTTTTTTCTTTTTTTTTTGAAGATTTTTTTTTTAAGAGTTCACATAGATCTCCAATTCGATCTTATGAAACCTCAGTTGATAGATCAGCCCCCAGGTAAGGGTAGGATTACTTAATGAACCCGTTTGGAGGACCCTTGCCGAGAACAGTCTAGCTGTCTCCACACTCTGGACAAGGCTTTTCTTAGATCCACTTTGGTCAAAGAACGCAATTGGTGCAACCTTAGTGGCTTTTTTTTTTTGAAAGATTTTTTTTTTATTATGGATTCATAGAAGAGAGAGAATGGTGTTCCATTCCGAAAATGGGTTCAACATTTCTGCGATCCCGAAGTCCGAAAAGGAAAAAACCAAAGTTTCTCAACTTAAACCCAAAAGAGGAAAATCTGAAAAAAATTTTGTAAATCAGATTTTGTTTTTTTTTTTTTTTATGGATTCATAGAAGAGACCGAATGGTGTTCCATTCCGAAAATGGGTTCAACATTTCTGCGATCCCGAAGTCCGAAAAGGAAGAAACCAAAGTTTCTCAACTTAAACCCAAAAGAGGAAAATCTGAAAATTTTTTGTAAATCAGATTTTGTTTTTTTTTTTTTTATGGATTCATAGAAGAGAGCGAATGGTGTTCCATTCCGAAAATGGGTTCAACATTTCTGCGATCCCGAAGTCCGAAAAGGAAAAAACCAAAGTTTCTCAACTTAAACCCAAAAGAGAAAAATCTGAATTTTTTTTTTAAATCAGATTTTGTTTTTGATTTTTTTTTTATGGATTCATAGAAGAGAGCGAATGGTCTTCCATTCCGAAAATGGGTTCAACATTTCTGCGATCCCGAAGTCCGAAAAGGAAGAAACCAAAGTTTCTCAACTTAAACCCAAAAGAGGAAAATCTGAAAAAATTTTGTAAATCAGATTTTGTTTTTGATTTTTTTGAGAAAATTTTTTTTAGAAACAAGAAAGACTGGAAATAAACTTAAAAGAAGAAATTTCCAAGAATCCCATCTCATGTGTTTTTTTTTTAGATGCAAGATCCAACATAGGCCACCAACTAAAAAGGAGCCAAAAGGAATCTAAGCACATGTTCATCAAATGAACGAGTCCCACCGGGTGTGCCAGCTTGATGGTCCCGGCTTTTGTCTTTTTCCAAAGCTGCCTCCGCCCCGGGGCTGACGGGGTATGGTGGAGGGAAAAAGGAAAAGCGGGCATCAGTTTTTTTGTACGGGTATGCCAATTTCTCTTTAATACTTGGAATTTAGAAATGGTGATCCGGAGATCCACCTTCACAAGTAAAAAGGGAAATGAAACTTTTTTCTAGTTTTCCATTGCATACATATTTTAATAAAAGAGACAGTTTTGTTTGAATGCCGTGAAAGGCGTTTTTGTGCCGTAGAAGGCGGTTTGGTGCTGTTGGAGGCGATTTTGCCATGAAAGGCGATTTACAAATCTTATCAATAATGAAAGACAAGAGATGTGATTTTTTTGTCTCTTTAGAAAAAAATACAATTTACAACAGAAAAGTAAGAAAAAGGAATCTAACTTCTCATGCGATTGTGGGAGGGCTCGTTCAGATCGATGGTCGCGAGTCATGTATGGGCTCCGCCATCGTCCTTCAGATGAGAACATAGTGCTTGATTTCTTGGCTTGGCTCCAACCTCAGATTTTTAGAGGATAAGGACCAAGATAAGGTCCTATATCCGGTAAAAAACTGAGTAGACGGGCTGAAAAGCCGCATCTAGCCATGTTGGATAGAAGGAGAGGTGGTCTTTGGGGGGGGTGGCCCCCCAAGGGGCTTCAATCACCTTGTTGAACTTGTTGCAGCAGAGTTTTCTTGAAGGAGCAGGGTTGTAGAGATTTCTCCAAGGATTTTTGAATGATTTTCTGGCGATTTTTCCGGATCTGTGGCGATTTTCCCGGATCCTTCTGTGTGTGTCCCCCTCTGGAATGCTTGGAGAGGACTCCTATTTATAAGCCTTTTGGTAGCCTTTAGGAGTGATTTATGAGCCTTTATGGTAATAAAGCTCATTAAGGGAGGAGTTACAAGTTTAATTGCTTTTTGTTTTGTAACTCCTGACCCTTGGATTTCATTGGCCGGAGGAGAGTCATGGGCATTTAATCGCCTTTAATCTCCATTATGTTAGGAGTTTCATGGCTTGAATGCCATGATTGCTTGGACTTGTAACTCCTGAACGGAGGCTTCTGATTGGGCCGTTCAAGATAATGGGTTAATGACCGCATTAACTTGCCATAAACGGGCCAATTGATTGCACTAAGTGGCCACCTTGGTAGCTGAAGAGTCGCGGGCCATGTTGCGTCTCTTGGAATTCCCTTTGCGATGATCATCGATGGATCCTTATGTAAATCAACATCAGATGATCATGTAGTTTCAGACATTGGTTGATACTAGCGGGCCGGCAGCATCTGTCCAGTCGATTTCGCGATCGGGCGGGCAGAAAGTGCACTTTTTGGTTGTTCAGCTGGCGATCAACGAAGTTTTTGAAGTTCTTGGAAGGATTCCTGTGATCTTGGCGAATATCGGCGAATTTGGAGCCTCAAAAGTCTGAATCTGGAAAAATCACAGGGACAGAACAACTCGTCTCGCGAAAACGGACGAAACGGGGGGTCCCGGGGCGAAATCGGCGCCCCGGACCTCCCAGGGTCGCCGGCCCCATGGTCTCCGGCGACCATGGGCCATGGTCGCCGGCGACCATGGCCCAGGGTCGCAGGCCTGGCCCAGGGTCGCGGGGCTCTGCGACCCTGGGGGGAAAATTGCTTCCCGGGGCCCGTTTCTGGCCGTTTTTCGTCGTTTTTCGCTTTCGTTTTTTTTGTTTGTTTTCTATGACATTTCTCCACATTTTTGGCTTGATTTCCCTCTGAAAAACATGATGAGAATCCTTGCAAATTGGTTTGCAAAGTTTCCGATTTTCCGGGAAAAGCCGAGCGCAGAACTGCTGATTTTCCGCCAGAAGCTGAAACAGGGTCAAACGATGTCGGAATGACCTGAAATTTGAGGTGAAGCTTCTTGAGCATTAAATAAGACCAACCATGGGCTTTCGTTTGAGTTTTGAAGCCGTTTGGGGTCATGCAAATGCTTGCCTTTGATTTCACCGCGAGGGAAATGCCGAGCTTTGACTTTCGGTCAAATGATGTCCGATTGACCTGAAATTCGACGTGTGACTCCCTCATCAGTAGATAAGACCAACCATAGGCTTTCATTTGAGTTTTGAAGCCATTTGGAGTCATGCAAACGCTTGCCTTTGATTTCACCACGAGGGAAATGCCGAACTTTGACTTTCGGTCAAACGATGTCCGATTGACCTGAAATTCGACGTGTGACTCCCTCATCAGTAGTTAAGACCCACCATAGGCTTTCGTTTGAGTTTTGAAGCCGTTTGGGGCCATGCAAACGCTTGCCTTTGTTTCTCCTGCGAGAGAGATGCCGAGCTTTGACTTCTGGTCGAACGATGTCCGATTGACCTGAAATTCGACGAGGAGCCTATTGGAGTCATTTTGAGATGATCCGCAAGCTCCGAATTGGGTGCCATGGTGCCGGGGTGCTCTGCCGCTGGTAGGCTTGATTAAGCTGTTGGAGAGTTGATGATGGGTCAAACATTGCTGGTTTGACTTGAGATTTGGCGTGGAGCCTTTTGGACATGTTTTGACAACATCCATAGGCCCTGATCGAAGATTTGGTGTCTCCGATTCTGCCGCCGCCGGGAGCGCTTGTTTAGCTGTTGGAGAAGTGACGCTAGGCCAAATGATGTCGGTATGGCCCGAAACTTCATATGTACCTCTCTTTTGGTTATTTTGAATGACCTTGCAGTTTTTGTTTGATTCTGACAAGATCTGATGCTTGAAGTGGCGCCTGCCTATTTTTGGTAGGATGTGGCTCCATGTAGCTTTTGGTGTGAAGAGGCAAAGTGACATTTTTGGTGTCAACACGGATATCTACTCGAAAAGAGCTTTCCAACGGTATGTAGATTGCACTAATCCGACACTCAGGTTGAAAGTTATAACCATTTCAAATTTTTGCCCCTGAAAAATCCGAGAATAATTGTGCAATTAAGGGAACTTCTATGTTTGGCATCCAATGGGGTGTGTGGGACCCATGTTTGACGTTCAAGATATGTTTGGACTCTTTATTTTCTTTCTTAATTGATTATCTTTTCATATTTGGCATGCTTCCTCACTTGCAACTTTGACTAGTCAACTCTCCTTGCAAAGTTTCCAATTTTCTTTTTCTTTCATGAAGGGCGTCCCGCCTTAGATCTCTCTTCAAGTTTCACCAGTGTAGGTCCCACTCTTGATTTCTCCTATATAAATAAAATTAAATAATGTCAATAATAATCAGGTGTGAAGAATCTAAATTGACTATGCATGGGACCCTGCATGCCTACTTAATGCACTAAAAAATATTTAACTTTCCAAAAATAACACATAGTGTCAAAATTAGCAGGTATGCATTAGTGAAGCTAAAAAAAACTAATTTTTGGGTGATGAATGAGATGAAAGTCCCTAATTTCACAAAAGTCATGCAATGTATTGAATTTTGACCAAATTTGACTAAGATTCCAACTTTGATGCTCAAATGCATGAAATCATGAAATTAACTGTAATTTTATGCAATTAACCTAATTAAGTCCACAAATGCATATAAAATGATGAATGAAAGCTACAATTTTGTGGACTTATCTATTGTATTCCATCTATTTTGATATTATTGTATGGAGTAGTAGAAAAGATTACCTTATTCTATGAAAATGATGTATTTATTGCTCGAATGGTTTGCAAACAGGAATACAGATCCAGCCTTTTTCCAACTTCTAGTATTAGGTGTGAGGATGGGTTTTTTTCTTAGAGCCTTGATGGTCTGATGATATAGTTAATTGTAGATTTGGAAAAAAAAATCAATTCATAGGTGTAGAAAACGTGAATGTTTTATTTTTCCTTTCAAGACATGCCCTCTCCCGGATCAAGGTGCTGGATGGCCTAGGCCTTTTAATTAAATGTGAATGTTTGATTAAAGACAATAAAAAATCACAATCCCCTGATCAGATCGCCCATTGGGTCCCATAGTCCAAGACACCCAAACAATTTTTTATTCTTCAAACATGTCATCTCCTTGATCAAGGTGCTGGATGGCCCAGGCCTCCACGCCTGAAAAATCCAACCCCGTCATCCGGAGTTACATCTGGGTGGCAGGATATTGGCCATCCAGCCCTGTTCCGCTTGTTTGGATATGAGGACCCAAGTTGTATGTTTAGGGGGATTTGAATTTATTTGGATGTTTGGTTCTAATTATTCTAGGGTGTTTAGCTGAGAGGATTTGGTGAGGGCTTGATTTTCTTGCGTTGATATCAGGACTCAGGTGGGTCACCCGATGACCCATCTAATCCGTGGATCTGAAGTAGGACTCACGGGTGACCCAGTAAGCGGGGGACCCGTGCGAGGTGGGCCCTGTTTGGCCCACCATCCAACGCCTGATATGAGAGAGGGAGATGACGTGTTTTAGGAAGCAGTAAAGAAGTGGGATTTTTTTTTAAATTTCAGTCATTGTTTGGGCAGATTTTAACTCCATTCAGTTTTACAGCTGTTCAGCTTGTTTTGATATGAGGACCTAAGTTGTTTGTTTATGGGGATTTGAATTTATTTGGGTGTTTGATTCTGATTATTCCAGGGTGTTTGGTTGGAAGGATTCGGTGAGGGCTTGATTTTCTTGCGTTAATACTAGGACCAAGTGGGCTACCTGATGACCCATCTGATCTGTGGATCTGAAAGAAGACCCACGGGGGACCCAGTAGGTGGTGAACCAGTGCTAGGTGGGCCCTGTTTGGCCCACCATCCAACGTTGGAACAAAGAGAGGGAGATGACGTGTTTTAGGAAGCAGTTAAGAAGTGATATTTTTTTTTTAAAGTTTCAGCCATTGTTTGGGCAAATTTTAACCTCATTCAGTTTTACAGTTGTTCATCTTGTTTGGATATGATGACCCAAGTTGTTTGTTTAGGGGGATTTGAATTTGTTTAGGTGTTTGGTTCGGAGGATTCGGTGAGGGCTTGATTTTCTTGCGTTCATACTGGGACCCAAGTGGGCCACCCGATGACCCATCTGATCTGTGGATCGGAAGGATGACTCACTGGCGACCTAGTAGGTGGTTGACCCGTGTGAGGTGGGCCCTGTTTGGCCCACCATCCAGCTTCTGATCAAAGAGAGGGAGAGGGAGAGGACGTGTTTTAAGAAGCAGTTAATAAGTGCAATTTTTTTTTTAAGTCTCAGTCATTGTTTAGGCAGATTTTAAGCTCATTAAGTTTTACAGGTGTTCATCTTGTTAGGATATGAGGACCTAAGTTGTTTGTTTAGGGGGATTTGAATTTATTTGAGTGTGGTTATGTTTATTCTATGGTGTTTGGTTCGGTGGATTCGGTGAGGGCTTGATTTTCTTGCGTTGATACCCGAACCTAGGTCGGCTACCCGATGACCCATCTAATCCGTGGATCAGAAAGAGAACTCACGGGTGACCCAGTAGGTGGTAGACCCGTGCGAGGTGGGCTCTGTTTGGCCCACCATCTAGTATTTGATAAGAGAGAGGGAGATGATGTGTTTTAGGAACAAAATCAGTTTTGCAGCAGATTGTTTTGGGACCCACTGGTTAATCCGTTCGCAAATTGGTCCGACCACCACTCAGTTCATAATTTCACATTCTCGTTCACAGTGCTTTGATTTTATTTGGGTGTTTGGTTCTAATTATTCCAGGGCGTTTGGTTGGAAGAATTCGGTGAGTGCAAGATTTTCTTGTGTTCATACCGGGATCCAGGTTGGCCACCCGATGACCCATCTGATTCGTGGATCCAAAGGAGGACCCAAGGGCGACCAAGTACGTGGTGGACCCGGGCGAGGTGGGCCCTAGTTGGCCCACCATCCATCGTCTGATCAGAGAAAGGGAGATGACGTGTTTTAGGAAGCAGTTAATAAGTGAGAATTTTTTTTTAAGTCTCAGTTATTGATTGGGCAGATTTTGAAGCTCATTCAGTTTTACAACTGTTCATCTTGTTTGGATATGAGGACCCAAGTTTTTTATTTAGGGGGATTTGAATTTATTTGGGTCTTTGGTTCTGATTATCCCAGTGTTTGGTTGGGAGGATTCGGTGAGGGCTTGATCTTCTTGCATTGATACCGGGACCCAGGTGGATACACGATGACCCATCTCATCCATGGATCCGAAGGAGGATCCACGGGCGGCCCTATAGGTGGTGGACCTGTTCGAGGTGGCTCATGTTTGGCCCACCATCCAGCGTCTGATCAGAGAAAGGGAGATGACGTGTTTTAGGAAGTAATTAAGAAGTGAGAATTTTTTCTTATTTAAAGTCTCAGTCATTTTTTGGTCAGATTATAAGCTCATTCAGTTTTACAGTTGTTCATCTTGTTTAGATATGCGAACCCAAATTGTTTCTTTAGGGGGATTGGAATTTATTTGGGTGTTGGTTCTTATTATTCTATGGTGTTTGGTTGGGAGGATTCGGTGAGCGCTTGATTTTCTTGTGTTGATATCGGGACCCAGGTGGGCCACTCGATGACCCATTTGATCTGTGGATCTAAAGGAGGACCCACGGGCGGCCTAATAGTTGGTGGACCCGTGCGAGGTGGGCCCTTTTTGGCGCACCATCTAGCGTGTGATCAAAGAGAGGGAGAGAGGATGTGTTTTAGGAAGTAGTTAAGAGGTGAGATTTTTTTTTTAAGTTTTAGTCATTGTTTGGGCAGATTTTAAGGTCATTCAGTTTTACAGCTGTTCATTTAGTTTGGATATGAGGACCCAAGTTGTTTGTTTAAGGGGATTTCAATTTATTTGAGTGTTTGGTTATGATTATTCCATAGTGTTTGGTTGGGAGGATTTGTTGAGGGCTTGATTTTCTTGCGTTGATACCAGGACCCAGGTGGGCCACCCGATGAATCATCTGATCTGTGGATCCGAAGGAGGACCCACGGGCAACCTAGTAGGTGGTGGACCTGTGCGAGGTGGGCCCTATTTGGCCCACCATCCGACTTCTGATCAGAGAGAGAGGGAGATGACATGTTTTAGGAACAAAATCAGTTTTACAACAGATTGTTTTGGGATCCACTGGTTGATTCGACCGCCACTCAATTCATAATTTCACATTCTCGTTCATAGTGCTTTGAATTTATTTGGGTGTTTGGTTCTAATTATTCCAAGGTGTTTGGTTGGGAGGATTTGGTGAGAGCATGATTTTCTTGTGTTGATACCGGGACCCAGGTGGGCCACCTGATGACCCATCTGATCCGTAGATCCGAAGGAGGAACCAAGAGCGGCCCAATAGGTTGTGGACCCATGCGATGTGTGCCCTTTTTGGATTACTATCCGGCGTCTGATCAGAGAGAGGGAGATGATGTATTTTAGGAAGCAATTAAGAAGTGGCTTTTTTTTTGTGTGTAAGTTTCAGTCATTGTTTGGGCAGATTTTTAGCTCATTCCGTTTATAGCTGCTCATCTTGAATGGATATGAGGACCCAAGTTTTTTTTTAAAGGGATTTGAATTTATTTCGTTGTTTGGTTCTGATTATTCTAGGGTGTTTGGTTGGGAGGAATCAGTGAGGGCTTGATTTTTTTTGCATTGATGCCAGGACCCAAGGCCACCTGATGACCCATCTAATCCGTGGATCCGAATGAGGACCCACAGGTGACCCAGTAGGTGGTGGACCCGTGCGAGGTGAGCCCTGTTTTGCCCACCATCTAGCGTTTGATCAGAGAAAGGGATAGGACATGTTTGGAAGCAGTTAAGAAGTGAGAATTTTTTTTTGAAGTCTCAGTCATTGTTTGAGCAGATTTTAAGCTCATTCAATTTTCAGCTGTTCATTTTGTTTGGATATGAGGACCCAAGTTATTTGTTTAGAGGGATTTGAATTTATTTGGGTGTTTTGTTATGATTATTCCAAGGTGTTTGGTAGGGAGCATTTGATGAGGGTTTGATTTTCTTGCATTGATATCGGGACCCCGGTGGGCCACCAGATGACCCATCTGATCCATGGACCTGAAGGAGGACCCACGGGCGATACAATAGGAGGTGGACCCGTGCGAAGTGGGCCCTATATAACCCACCATCCAGCGTCTGATCAGAAAGAGGGAGATGACGTGTTTTAGGAAGCATTTAAGAAGTAAGATTTTTTTTTTTTTTGAAGTTTAAGTCATTATTTCTGGAGATTTTAAGCTCATTCGGTTTAACAACTATTCATCTTGTTTGGATATGAGGACCGAAGTTATTTGTTTTGGGTGATTTGAATTTATTTGGGTGTTTGGTTTTGATTATTTCATGGTGTTTGGTTGGGAGGATTCAGTGAGGACTTGATTTTCTTGCGTTGATATCGGGACTCAGGTAGGCCACCCGATGACCCATCTAATCCGTGGATCCGAAGGAGGACCCATGGGCGACCGAGTAGGTGGTGGACCCGTGTGAGGTGGGCCCTGTTTGGTCCACCATCCAGCGTTGGATCGGAAAGAGGGAGAGGACGTGTTCTAGGAAGAAGTTAAGAAGTGAGAATTTTTTTTTTTTTTTAAGTTTCAGTCATTGTTTGGGCAGATTTTAAGCTCATTCAGTTTTACAGCTGTTCATCTTGTTTGGATATGAGGACCCAAGTTGTTTGTTTAGGGTGATTTGAATTTATTTTGGTGTTTGGTTATGATTATTCCATATGTTTGGTTGGGAGGATTCGGTGAAGGCTTGATTTTCTTGTGTTGATACCGGGACCCAGGTGGGCCACCCGATGACCCATCTGATCTGTGGATCTGAAGGAGGACCCACGGGTAACTCAGTAGGTGGTGGACCCGTGCGAGGTGGGCCCTGTTTGGCTCACCATCCGGCGTTAGATCATGGAGAGGGAGATGACGTGTTTTAGGAACAAAATCAGTTTTTACAGTAGATTGTTTTGGGATCCACTGGTTGATCCGAAAACAATCTTGTTCGACCACCACTCAATTTCTAATTTCACATTCTCGGTCACAGTGCTTTGAATTTGTTTGGGTATTTGGTTTTAATTATTTCAGGGTGTTTGGTTGAGAGGATTCGATGAGGGCTTGATTTTCTTGCATTGATACGAGGATCTAGGTGCGCCACCCGATGACCCATTTGATTCATGGATTCGAAAAAGGACCCAAGGGCAACCCAGTAGGTGGTGGACCCGTGCGAGGTGGGCCTTGTTTGTCCCACCATCCAGGGTCTGTTCAGAGAGAGGGAGATGACGTGTTTTAGGAAGCAATTAAGAAGTGAGATTTTTTTTTAACTTTCAGTCATTGTTTGGGCAGATTTTAAGTTCATTCAGTTTTACAGTTGTTTATCTTGTTTGGATATGAGGACCCAAGTTGTTTGTTTAGGGGGATTTGAAATTATTTGGATCTTTGGTTCTGATTATTCCATTGCGTTTGGTTGGAAGGATTCGGTGAGGGCTTAATTTTCTTGAATTGATACCGGGACCCAGGTGGGCTACCCGATGACCCATTTGATCCGTTGATCCGAAGGAGGACCCACGGGCGACCCGATAGGTGGTGGACATGTGCGAGGTGGGCCCTGTTTGGCCCACTATCCGACGTCTGATCAGAGAGAGGGAGAGGACGTGTTTTAGGAAGCAGTTAAGTAAGATCTTTTTTTTTAAAGTCTAGTCATTGTTTTGGCAGATTTTTAAACTCATTCAGTTTTATAGGTGTTTATCTTGTTAGGATATGAGATCCCAAGTTGTTTGTTTAATGAGATTGAAATTTATTTGAGTGTTTGGTTTTGATTTTTCCATGGTGTTTGGTTCGGAGGATTCGGTGAGGGCTTGAATTTCTTGCGTTGATATCGGGACCAAGGTGGGCCACCCGATGACCCATCTGATCCGTGGATCCGAAAGAGGACCAACGGGCGACCCAGTAGGTGGTGGATCCATGCATAGCGAGCCCTCTTTTAACCGACATCCGGCGTCTGATTAGAGAGAGTGAGATGACATGTTTTAGAAACAAAATAATTTTTGTAGTAGATTGTTGTGGGACTCACTGGTTGATCCGATCGCGATCTGGTCCGACCACCACTCAATTCATAATTTCACATTCTTGTTCATAGTGCTTTGAATTTATTTATGTGTTTCGTTCTAATTATTCCAGGGTGTTTGGTTAGGAGGATTCGATGAGGGCTTGATTTTCTTGCGTTGATGCTGGGATCCGGGTGGGCCACCCGATGACCCATCTGATCCATGGATCCGAAGGAGGACCCAAGGGCGATCCAGTAGGTGGTGGACCCGTGCGAGGTGGGCCCTGTTTGACCCACCATCTGACGTCTAATCAGAAAGAGGGAGATGACGTGTTTTAGGAATAAAATCAGTTTTACAGTAGATTGTTTTGGGATCCACTGGTTGATCCGATCGCGATCTGGTCCGACCGCCACTCAATTCGTAATTTCACATTATCTTTCACAGTGCTTTGAATTTATTTAGGTGTTTGGTTCTAATTATTCCATGGTGTTTTACTGGGAGGATTCGGTGAGGGCTTGAATTTCTTGCGTTGATACGGGGATCTAGGTGGGCCACCTGATGACCCATCTAATCCGTGGATCTGCAGGAGGACCCAAGGGCGACCTAGTAGGTGGTGGACCCGTGCGAGGTCGGCCCTGTTTGGCCCACCATCCAACGTCTGATTAGAGAGAGGGAGATGACGTGTTTTACGAAGCAGTTAAGAAGTGGGATTTTTCTTTTATAACTTTCTGTCATTGTTTGGGCGGATTTAAAGCTCATTTTGTTTTACAGATGTTCATCTTGTTTGGATATGAGGACCCAAGTTATTTGTTTAGGGGCATTTGAATTTATTTGGGTGTTTGGTTCTAATTATTCCAGGGTGTTCGGTTGGGAGGATTTGGTGAGGGCTTGATTTTCTTGCGTTGATACCTGGACCCAGGTGGGACACCCAATGGCTCATCTAATCCGTGGATCCAAAGGAGGACCCACGGGCGACCCAGTTGGTGGTGGACCCTTGCGAGGTGGGCCCTGTTTGGCCCACCATCGAGTGTCTGATCAGAGAGAGGGGGAAGACATGTTTTAGGATGATGTAAAGAAGTGGGATTTTTTTTAAGTCTCAGTCATTGTTTGGGCAGATTTTAAGCTCATTTAGTTTTACAGCTGTTCATCTTGTTAGGATATGAGGAATCAAGTTGTTTGTTTAGGGGGATTTGAATTTATTTGGATGTTTGGTTCTGATTATTCCATGATGTTTGGTTGGGAGGATTCGGTGAGGGCTTGATTTTCTTGCGTTGATACCGAGATCCATGTGGGCCTCCCGATGACCCATCTGATACGTGGATCTGAAGGAGGACCCACGGGCGACTTAGTAGGTGGTGGACCCTGTGGGCCCTGTTTGGCCCACCATCCAGCGTATGATCAGAGAGAGGGAGAGAATGTGTTTTTGGAACTAAATCGGTTTTGCAGCAGATTGTTTTGGGACCCACTGGTTGATCCGATCATAATCTGGTTCGACCTCCACTCAATTCATAATCTCACGTTCTTTGAATTTATTTGTGTTTTTGGTTTTGATTAATCTAGGGCGTTTGGTTGGGAGGATTCGGTGAGGGCTTGATTTTCTTGCGTTGATTCCAGGATCCAGGTGGGCCACCCGATGACCCATCTAATCCGTGGATCCAAATGATCCAAGGGCGACCCAGTAGGTGGTGGACCCATGCGAGGTGGGCCCTGTTTGACCCACGATCCTGCGTCTGATCATAGAAAGGGAGATGACGTGTTTTAGAAAAAAAAATCAATTTTGTAGCAGATTGTTGTGGGACCCATTGGTTGATCCAATCGCCGATCTGGTCTGACCAAGACTCAATTCATAATTTCACATTCTCATTTGTAGTGCTTTGAATTTATTTGGGTGTTTGGTTCTTATTATTCCAGGGTGTTTGGTTGAGAGGATTCGGTGATGGCTTGATTTTTTTACATTGATACCGGGACCCTGGTGGGCCACCCGATTACCCATCTGATCCGTGGATCCGAAGGAGGACTCATGGGCGACCTAGTAGGTTGTGGACCTGTGCGAGGTGGGCCCTGTTTGGCCCACCATCTAGCATCTGATCATAGAGAGGGACATGACGTGTTTTGGGAATTCTCCCTAGATTGAGTTGCAGGGAGATTGGTGTCTTCATGTATGCTATGAATTGAGGGATGGAACTTTGGAGGTCTGTGGTTAAACGAAGGGAGACCACATTTCCTTAGAGATATAAATAAAAAAGGCTCTGATTTGGGGCTGTTTTTTTCTTTTATGGTAGTCGGATGAATCCGAATAGTAATAGGCCCAACCATGAACTGTATTAGATTCAGGTTATGGGAACTGCTATTGATAGATCCAAAAAAATCCTCATCTCCACTTTGGCAGATGTGAGGCCCCACCCCTTGTGGGCCCTCAATTTGATTGAATACTATTTAATAGTATATATGTTAGCTAATTATTTTAATTAGTGGGTTAGTAAGGGTAGTTATGTGTATTATTCCTAAATTTGAGTTAGATTAGTCTAGTTGTTTTAGTAATAGGATTTATAGGGGTCTTTTGCAATTTCTAGGGTTAGTTGTGAGTGGAGGACCTAGCTTGGTATTAGTGTGTTCCATAGGGGGGTATCCATAAAAGTCTCTTCTAGAACCTTCCCACCTAAAGACCTAAATGCCCTCTACCCTAACCCTAATCCCATACAAACTAGAAGGGCATTTCAGTCCTTAGCCAAACCCCTAATCTATAAATACAGCCCATTTCCCAAGGCATCCCTAGCTACTATTCATCTTCTCCATTTCCTCTCTCATTTCTCTTCTAAACCTGAGTGTTGGGTTGGTTTTGTGCTTGAGAAGACCCTAGGGCTGGGACTTCTTCTTCTTGGATTGGCTTTCTCTCTCTCTCTACAACCTCTCATTTTAACAAGGCAAGTGCAATATATTGATTTAACATAGAGTATATGTTTTTATTTCCTTGATTATGTATTTTCAATTCAGTTAATGAACATATGCTAGATCTACCTATGAGCTTAGTGTTGATGGATTTTTGGCATTGATGGATGGGTTTAACCTATTTGGAAGATCAATGGCCAATTTGGGTGTTGGATGGAGGTACATTGAAGTGTTTTTGTGTTTTCAATTGATTTGGTGATGCTTGGGCGAGATTTGAGGTGTTTAAATGGAAAAATGGGTTGGAAGGAAGAAACCCTGAAATCTGGGTTTTTCTGCAGTTTGCGTGTGCCCGGTCGACCGAGCACACTGAAACTGGGGAAAAACCAGGTCCTAGTTATTTTTCCTGCAGAACTGAAATTTCAGTGTACTCGGTCGACCGAGCCCTGTGTCAGGTTGACCGAGCACATAGGGTTCTGTAGAGAACAACTGGGAACTGGATTTCCCTCAGTCCCAGAAATCCTGTGTACCCGGTCGACCGACCGAGCACATAGGACCTGTAGTGAAAATGCTTGAGAGCTGGGACATCACATTTTCCAGGGTTGCTGTGTATGCGGTCGACCGCCCAGGCCAGGAGGTTGACCGGACACACAGGGAACCACGGAGAACAGATCATGCCTGCCAGGTGCTTGACCCAGTTTTTCCAGTGCACTCGGTCGACCGACCAGGCCAGGAGGTCGACCGAGCACATTGCACTAGGGTCGACCTGGGGGCCAACCCCCAGTGTACTCGGTCGACCGAGCTCTGTGCCAGGTCGACCCAGCACGCTGGGAATTGTGAATTTCCAGTTTTCAGTATTCTGAAGATGTGATCATTTGTGGGGCCCATTGACCATCCAAATGGACTTCTATTGATGTGTCAAGCCCGAGTCAACGGTGTGGCTGAACCTTGACTTGTGGGGATCACCAAGTAGGGTTTTTGTTATTTAATCTAAGATGATTCGATCCTTAAACGTTGTCGATGATGCCTGTAACCTCAGGAGCACCAAACACAATATCCTTTGGCATCTGAAGCTCCATTTAGAGATCAAATTACCTGAGATGGACCTAGACCTGAATGTGGTCCATTACCTAGGTTGGGCTGTTGTTATTTTCCCTATTGATTCTCATATGTGAAGTTTATACTTCACCTTTCTTGTTACTGTCACTCTTATATCCTTACTGTAGTTAATAACTGTTAATTAAATGGAAATGGATGACCTGAACCTAGGATATCTTAGAGGTGACCCGATGGTGTGATTTGAAGAACACTGACCCGTGTCTGTGGCTAGACGGGCCCTGTTATGGCCTAAGTATGGATGAGATATACCCTTAGAATTGGAGAGGTAGATTGTATTAGTCTTATAACTCCTTATGGTTGAAAAGGAGCTATTTATCATTGAAAATGGATTTGATGCCTCGTTTGGGACTGTTTTAGACCAGGCCATGTGTTTGATGGGCGTTGGTATGGATCCAACGAGTGGGCTTGGACTTGGATTGTAATCCATGACCTGATTTGATAATGGAACCTCTTAGAGACATAGTTAGGACCTTATTCACGCTAGGAAAAGCCTAGACAGACACAGACCTTTAGAGTTTCCCCGAGTCGGCTTAGACATTCACTCGATTGATTTAAGCTCAGCCTTTGGACTGATCATCACTGGTAGGAGCTATTATGAGTGTTGAGGAGCTATCATGATGAGCTATGTTTTAGACGGACGGTGTGATACCGAATCCAGTCTCCCCGAGTGATGAGTGTGGTGAGACTGTTGAGTGATTTGCGGGGTTAGTAATCCCCAACACTGGTGAGATTCCCCGCCGCGACTGTGTTCAGTATGGGAGGGCCGCGGCATAATATCCCGCGGTATCCAGCTCGTGTGAATGTGCCATTTTGTATTAGACTAGATGTTGTATTTATCTTGATTCTATATGTTATCTTGCTCAACTGCCTAGATCATGTATTTTGATATTATTTAACTATGTACCTGTCTCTACTCTTTTGATATATATGTCCTATGTTACTTGTATACTGTGACTTGCCAGATCTTTAGATCTGACCCATCTTTGGTGCTTAGGTCTTGACCCCGAGTACGAGGACGATGCACTTGCGCTTGTAGATAGCCGGAGATTTCGTTTGGGGACCGGCCGACCCAGATGTCGAGCCGGAGGTCAGAGAGCCAGCTCATGGGCTTTGAGTGTCTATCTTATTTGGGTTTTTGAGCGATTTTGTAAAGAGCTGGGTAACAGTTAGAATGTAATTAATCTTGATCTTAACAGTTGATACTTATAAACTAGACTACAGTTCTACTCACATTTGATATATATATTGATACATATTGCTTCCGTTTTTCTTCTTATGCTTCCGCAATTTAACCATTGTTAGTTCATCGTCCAAAAGTTTTAAATTGGACCTCACTGCGGACCTTCGATCTTGGAAGTTCTCGGATTTTCCGGGAAGTAGCGCGCTAACTTCGGATATTTTGACGACTTTCTCGGTATCTGGAATTGGGGCGTTACATTTTTATGGTATTAGAGCTGAGCTAGTCTCTAGGAAATAAAACACACTAGAAACTTTAGGACGTAGTAAGGATTTGAGTGATGGGATACGTGTGAGGACGATGGATTGGGTAGAATCAGGGTAGTCCTAAGTATTGGACTCGAACTGACGCAACTTCTTTTTCATAATAGATGTCTGGAGGCGAGGCACCACCTACGACGCCCGCAGCCGGTGGCCAGCCCGACTTTGAGCACCGTTTCAAGAGATTTCTTCAGGCCTTTCTTGTTTCTCAGGAGGCCCAGGTTGTAGCGCAGCAGCAGCAGGCTGAGGACTTTGCGCAGTTCTAGTCATAAGTTCTGAATGTCATGGATAGGGTGGTTCAGCCCGGTTTCGCAGCGGCACCTGTTCGGGATGCAGACCCGAACGTTATCTTCGAGAGGTTCCTCAAGAGGGGACCACCCGAGCTCACCGGTGCAGAGGATCCATTAGTGGCTGACGACTGGATTATGCGGATGGAGAAGATTTTTAGAGTCTTCGAGTGCACCGGCCAGCAGAGGGTGCAGCTAGCTGCCTACATGTTCAGAGGTGTCGCTGAGGATTGGTGGAGGACTGTTCAGCGTCATTACGAAGTGATCGGGGATTAGATTGCTTGGACAACCTTCAGAGCTGACTTCCTCCGGAAGTTCATCCCATTGCATGTCAGAGACCGTAAGTTGCGGGAGTTCCAGGCACTGGTGCAGGGCAGTATGACTGTCTACCAGTACGAGGTCCGATTCACCCAGCTTTCTCGCTTCGCAGAGGCTCTAGTCACGCTTGAGTCGGAGAGGATCCGGCGGTTCGTCGAGGGACTGAGGGATGATATCCAGCTGAACATGTCTTGTATTGAGATTCACACCTATGAGGAGGCTTTGAGGAGAGTTTACTGGGCGGAGGAGCGTCTACAACGGATAGAGACTGGACAACAACAGAGACGGATCCGAGCCGCTCTGGCCAAACCACAGGTCGTGCCCCTACGGCAGCAGCAGCCATGCCAGAGGCAGAGGCCGGCAGGTCAGGCAGGACAGTATCAGCATCAGCAGCAGCGTGGGCCCAGAGTGTGCTATGATTATGGAGAGTCATGACACATCTCCAGATTTTGCCCACTCCGAGGAGGGCAACCTCAGATGCTTCAACTTCTAGCACCTCCTAGAGCTCCAGCTCCCGCTCCACCTGTTCAGTGGATTGCTCCGGCACCCCAGCCACCTCAGCAGCAGTACCGTGCTCAGCAGCAGCAGGTACGTGGACCCCAGCAGCTTAGAGGGCAGCATTACCAGCGAGGGCAACATCAGAGGCACCATGGCCAGCAGCACCAGCAGCAGAGGCCCCAGGCTTTGGGTCGAGCTTTCGCACTCACTCACGAGGACGCAGAGGCCGCAAGTAATGTGGTGGAAGGTACTCTTTCTATCAGTGATCATCTTGCTAGGGTTTTGTTCGATCCTGGTGCGACACATTCCTATGTGTCTTCTACTTTTACTTTAGTTCTTAGTGGGGTAGGAGAGGCAATGCCTTGTACGTTAGTTGTGTCCACACCAATGGGTAGGAGTGTGGTGTGTCAGACTTACCACCCCAGATGTCGAGTGTAGATTGGGGAGTGCATTTTGCTTGCAGATCTGATCGTGCTACCCATGCATGACTTCGACGTCATTTTGGGGATGGATTGGTTGGCTAGATACCGAGCGGTGATGGATTGCTTCGAGAAGACAGTCTGACTCTCCATTGACGAATCGGATGGCACGATCGAGTTTGTAGGCGAGAGGAAATCGCCTAACACTCGGATGATTTCGGCACTGAAGGCCGAGAGATTGATGAGATCAGGTTGAGAAGGCTACATCGCATTCATCTCAGAGGACAAGAAGTCCAAGGGAGTCGAGGAGATTCCAGTTGTTTGCGAGTCTCCAGATGTGTTTCTCGACGAGATCCCTGGATTACCGCCTGTCAGAGAGATCGACGACTTCACCATTGAGCTTGCACCAGGCACAACACCTATTTCCAGAGCTCCTTATCGCATGGCTCCGGCAGAGCTACGAGAGTTGAAGACCCAGTTGGAGGAGTTGCTAGACAAAGGCTTCATCAGGCCGAGCATGTCGCCGTGGGGAGCACCAGTACTCTTCGTGAAAAAGAAGGATGGATCGATGAGGATGTGCATTGACTATCGACAACTGAACCAGGCAACAGTGAAGAACAAGTATCCCCTTCCTCGGATCGACGAGCTCTTTGACCAGTTTCAGGGTGAACAATACTTTTCGAAGATAGATTTGAGATCGGGATACCATCAGCTGCGAGTCAGAGAGCAGGATGTGCAGAAGACAGCGTTCCGTTCACGCTATGGCCACTACGAGTTCCTTGTGATGCCGTTCGGATTGACGAATGCACCAGCAGTGTTCATGTCCCTGATGAACAAGATCTTCGCTCCGTACCTCGACAGCTTCACAGTGGTGTTCATCGACGATGTGTTGGTCTACTCCAAGTCCAGAGAGGAGTACAAGCAGCATTTGAGGACGTCTCTACAGTTGTTACGCGACAACCAGTTGTACGCGAAGCTTAGCAAGTGCGAGTTTTGGTTGGAGCAAGTAGTTTTCCTCGGGCATATCATCTCCAAAGACGGCCTAGCAGTGGATCCAGCAAAGATCGAGGCAGTAGTAAACTGGGAGAGGCCGAAGAATGTCACAGAGATTCGGAGTTTTCTCAGCTTAGCAGGCTATTTTCGCAGATTCGTCAAGAGCTTCTCCATGATTTCAGCACCATTGACCAAACTGACGAGGTAAGACGTACCGTTCGTATGGACTGATGCTTGCGAGAACAACTTCCAGGAACTGAAAGAGAGACTGACGACAGCACCGATCTTGTCTTTACCTACCGGTAACGGTGGATTTGTAGTCTTCACCGACGCTTCAGGGACCGGTCTAGGTTGTGTCTTGATGCAGGAAGGGAAGGTCATTGCCTATGGATCACGCCAGTTGAAAGCGTACGAGAGGAAGTACGCTACGCACGACTTGGAGCTAGCAGCGGTTGAAAGTCCTGAGGATCCTAACCCTAGAGGGGGGTGAATAGGGTGTGCTACAAATATGACCAATTTAAACAAATTTTAATTCTTAACAAAAACTAGTCACATGTGATGATTAATCAAACAATATGCGGAAGCTAAAATAAACAATCACCACAAAAGCAAGCACCACAACACAAAGGTTTATAGTGGTTCGGCCTCAATGCCTACGTCCACTACCGGCTTGTGATCCAATCACCCCACCGGATTACCACTATTTATGCTTTTCAATAGGCTAAGCAATAACCCTTACAATGTTGTTTTTCTAGGCTAAACAACAACCTCTCAATGTGCTTTTCTAGGCTAAGCAATAACCTTTACAAAATGTTTTTTTAGGCTAAGCAATAACCTTACAAGATGCTTTCCTTAGGCTAAGCAATAACCTTTACAAATAAAGATTTCTCTAAGAATGTGTCTTTACAAAAGATCACTCTAAGAGATACAATTCAAGCTCAATGTAATTGCCTCTAAAATAGGCGGATATGAAAGTGAATAACAAACTCACACAAACACTAAAAGAATGCAAATGTGTATGCTCATGATGTGAGTGTGTGATAACTTCAATCAAGTTTAAAAAGAAAGCTCAATCAACTATATGCTTAAAGCATTTCAAAGTTTAATGCACATAAAAGATTTGATTGAAGTTTAATGCAAATCACATGTATGAAAATCAACTTGTTAATGATATGAAAATCAAAGACTAACAAGTTGTATGAAAATGACTAACTTAGACCATGTGATGCATGTGCAATGTTGTTTTCAAAACCAAATTAATTTTACTAATGTTTAAATGAATGAAAACAACAAGTAATGTTTCAACCAAGAAAAAGAATCATGCTATATAAAAGAAATCAAAGATTTAGGCTAAGCATGATTAAGAAAGTTTTAAAAACAACTTGGATGAAAACAAAGTGAAGAATCCAATCTTAATTACATCAAAGATTAAGAGAAGAATGAATTCATCACATCATAGATATCATGCTCAAAAATATTTACCAATAACTTAAACAAAGCATGTAAACTATGATTAAAAGAGGTAGAGCTTACTTAGAGATTTAACTTCATTAATCCAAGCTTTAGCTCTCCAATTTACTCTTTGGTCTCTCTTAGTTCATCCCCTTTTCTTTGTCTCAAAGCTCCTCAAAAGAGTCTTCAAATTCACCAACTTTTGAAAAGGAATGAACGTCATTTTATACTAAAAAAGTTGAGTTCTGCGAGTGCCCGGTCGACCCCATGACAGGGCCCGGTCGACCTGGCCTTCACAACGGTCAGAAAGATGACCGTTGGAAGAGCCAACGGCACTCTGCCCTGGTCGACCTGCAGTGTGGCAGGTCGACCGGGTCCCCTGGGCCGGTCGACCGCCACACTGCTGGTCGACCCCCTGGGTCAAAAATTCCCAAAAATTTCTCATTTGAAGGTTTTTCTTGGGGGAACTTTTGGCCACTAAATCAATCTTGAAAAACATGTTTTAAAACATTCTAAGGGTTTTTAAAACATGAACATAAAAAGCCTAAAAGGATTCAAAACTTTTAAACCAAAGGCTTGCTTGATTTCTAAAAACTCTTTTAAAAAACAAATGCATCCAAGATTAAAAACAAATCATGCATAAATCAATACTTTTACAACTCTTAAAAACAATGCATGAATAAAACAAGATTTCAAGATTTCTCAAATCAATGCATATGTGTGTAAATCAAATGATGCTAGAATGATAATGCATCCATCAAATTGCAATCTACAAAATCCCTAACAGTGGTCGTTTTTGCGTTGAAGTTATGGCGACACTACCTTTATGGGGAGAAATTCGAAGTGCATTCAGATCATCGCAGCTTGTAGTACATGTTCACTCAGAATGACCTCAACAACTGGCAGAGGAGATGGATGGAGTACATCAAAGATTACGACTTCCCTATCAAATACCATCCGGGTAAGGCGAATGTCGTAGCAGATGCTTTGAGCAGGAAGACCGCCCTCATCAGTTTTCTAGCAGCAGAGGGTGTGTGGACCGACGTCTTCAGTGGCTTAGACGTTCATCAACTAGAGACCGAGCTCGCAAAGAAAGAAACTGAATTGGCTGGAAGAGAAGCCGAGCTCGAGTCTTCTAGGAAAGAGCGGGTCGAGGCCGAATCCATTTTGCGAGCTCAGGCAGCAAAAGCTTATCAAGAAGGAGTGGATTGGGCCTCGGCGGAGTACGTGGCTCAAATCAAGGACCTGAGCCCAGTGCTGTATGAGATGGGATGCCGGGAAGCGCTTCGGGAGTATGGGGTCTCTGAGGATGACCCCATATTTGCGAACCTTTCCCAATTCCTATCTGTAATACCCAATCCGGAGTCAGAGCCCGACTACAACCCTCCGGAGGCCCCTCTTGAAGCTCCAGGCCCTCCTCCTCCGCCCCCGACTCCCGCCGAGGGCGATCAGGCCCAGGCTTCCTCCGCGGCTCATCCGCTAGAGACCCCGGGCGTTTCTGATCCTGCTTCTTCTGCCCCTCCAGAGAATAAAGCCGTGGAGCCCAAAAAATAAAGTAGAGTAATAATTTCTGCATTTCTTCTTTTCTTTGATGTATTTTTCTCTTTTTCCTGAGTGTACAGAACTTTGTAATTGTCTTCTCTTATCGATGAAAAAACAATTTTCTCTCAATTCTCCAACTGCCTTTTCATTTCTCTCTTCTGGCCATAGTGTGTGGATGTTCTTCTAATTTCGAACAAAATTGAAGTCTTGCATTCTGACCACTTCTCCAAACCCTTAAGTGGCTGAGGCCAGTGGACTCATAGAACTTGGGCCCATGCCACTGAGAAAGACACTGGTCGAAATTGATGCCCTGTCACCGACTAATTCCCCAAACCTTTGAGTGGCTGAGATCGGTAAACATCTGACCCTAAGGCCGGGACTTTGAACCGTCTTTAAAAGACCGCGTAGTTAGCTTAGGCTTACATCCTGGGGTGCGACCTTGTTGATGGGGGTAAGTTTCCATAATTGAGCTAGGGTCGTACCACCAACTTAGATAACTCAGGGGTATGGCCGAGCAAAGCAGTCGATTCCGTTTTTGACCCAAGGGGCCGGGAGGTCGGTCCAACGACCGAACCCAAGGAGGCTGGTGCAAGGACTGGAGCCTTGGGGGCTGGTCCAATGACCGAACTCAAGGAGGCTGGTACGAGGACCGGAGCCTTGGGAGCTGGTCTAATGAACGAACTCAAGGAGGCTGGTGTGAGGACCAGAGCCTTGGGAGCTGGTCCTGTGACCGAGCTCGAGGAGGCTGGTCCTATGACCGGAGCCTTGGGAGCTGGTCCTGTGACCGGGCTCGAGGAGGCTGGTGCGAGGACCAAAGCCTTGGGAGCTAGTCCAATGACCGAGCTCGTCCAATGACCGAGCTCGAGGAGGCTGATGTGAGGACCGGAGCTTTTGGAGCGGGTCCAACGACCGAACTCAAGGAGGCTGGTGCGAGGACCGGAGCCTTGGGAGCTGGTCCTGTGACTGAAGCCTTGGGAGCTGGTCCTGTGACCGGGCTTAAGGAGGCTGGTGCGAGGACCGCAGCCTTGGGAGCTGGTCCTGTGACCAAGCTCGAGGAGGCTAGTGCGAGGACCGAAGCCTTGGGAGCTATCCTATGACTGAGCTCGAGGAGGCTGGTGTGAGGACATGAGCCTTTGGAGCGGGTCCAACGACCGAACTCAAGGAGGCTGGTGCGAGGACCGGAGCCTTGGGAGCTGGTCCTGTGACCGAGCTCGAAGAGGCTGGTGCGAGGACAGAAGCCTTGGGAGCTGGTCTTATGACCGAGCTCGAGGAGGCTGGTCCTGTGACCGGAGCCTTGGGAGCTGGTCCTGTGACCAGGCTTGAGGAGGCTGGTGCGAGGACCGAAACCTTGATTCATAATTTTTGAAAGAGACAAGGCACACATCTTCCACGAAACCCTTCTTTTATTGGCTTTATCATTTGGGTACAATTTAGAAGTAGTATTTTTTGAGGTGCGCGGCATTCCCGTGGCAATTCTTTGCCATCCATGCTCTCAGGTCTATAAGCCGACCTCCCTGATGCCGAGACCACCTTACAAGGCCCGAGCTAGTTTGGCGCGAGCTTGCCTTCACTGGGATCTTTGTCTGCTGCGAGTGCTTTCTTTAAGACCAGCTCCTCGATTGAGAACTTTCTTTCTTTGACCCTCTGATTGTATCCCGTGGATAGCTGTTGCTGGTAGGAGGCCAGGCGTACGGATGCTGCCTCCCTTCGTTCCTCGGCCAGGTCGAGCTCTTTGGCTAGATTCGTTTCATTCTGCTCCTGGTTGAAGAGATCCGACCTCAAGGTCGGAAGGCCGACCTCAAGAGGGATTACAGCTTCCATTCCGTAGGCTAAGGAGAAAGGGGTTGCTGAAGTGGATCGTCTCAGGGTGGTCCGGTATGCCCAAAGGATACTTGGTAATTCTTCTACCCATTTGCCTTTAACTCTGTAAAGTCTCTTCTTGAGTCCGTCCAGCACCACCTTATTTGAGACCTCTGCCTGTCCGTTGCTTTGTGGATAGGCCGGGGTCGCGTAGAGGTTTCTGATACCAAGCTCTTGGCAGAAGTTCTTAAAGAAGTTCGAGTCGAATTGGGTCCCGTTGTCTGAGACCAGAGCTCGGGGGATCCCAAACCTTGTGACAATGTTCTTCCACACAAAATTCTTCGTATCCCGCTCGGTGATGGAGGATAAAGCCTCCGCCTCTATCCACTGGGTGAAGTAATCAGTGGCCACTATTAGCCACCTCTTGTTTCTTGGAGTTCAGTGAAGAGGTCCCACGATGTCCAGCCCCCACTGAGCGAAGGGCCATGGGCTGGAGAGAGGACTCAGGTCTTGCGCTGGTTGGTGCAGAGAGTGGGAGAACTTCTGACATTTTTCACATTTCCTGGCGTAGAGCTGGGCATCCTTCTGCATGTAGGGCCACAAGTAGTAGCCTTGACTGATGGCTCTGTACGCCAGTGATCTTCCACCGATGTGGCTTCCGCAGATTCCTTCGTGAATTTCAAAACGGAAGTCTCCTATGTTGCTCAGGTGAACGCATTGGAGGTATGGTCCAGTGAAGGACTTTCTATAGAGTTTTTCATCTGGGGATAGCAAAAAATGAGCGGCTTTCACTCTGACCTTGTGGGCTTCATTTCTGTCTTCAGGGAGTTTATCTTCTTTGAGGAATGCTATGATCGGATCCATTCAGCTTGGACCAAGATCGACGCACAGGACTTACCGAGGTGGGAGGAGCTCTATGCTTGGTTTTTCCAACGTCTCCACGTCGACTGTCCTTGTTTTTCCTGCTTCCACGGCAGAGGCTAAGTTGGCAAGGGCATCTGCATGGCAGTTGGACTCTCTGCCGATTTGTTTAACCTCTGCTTTCTCGAAATGGGAGATGAGCTACTTCGTGTGGGCTAAGTAGGCTGCCATCCTTTCGTCACGGGCTTGATAGTCTCCGCTCAGCTGGTTCGTCACCAACTGGGAGTCGCTGAAGACTACTAGCCGACGTGCCCCCAGTATTCTCGCGCTACCGAGACCCGCAATCAGTGCTTCGTACTCTACTTCATCTTTGGAGGCTTTGAAATCAAGGGCCAGGGCTTGCTCGATGATGAGGCCCTCTGGAGATTGGAGGACTATGCCAGCGCTAGCCCTTCTGGATGTGGAGGATCCGTCAACGAAGACCTTCCAGGCCAACTTCAGGAATTGCTCCCAAGATCGGCCTTCCTCGGTCTCGGCTGTATCATTGTCCCTGCCGCCCCCCAGTTCGGTATCGAGCAAGGTCGGTGCCGAACTAGGAGAAGTGAACTCGACGATGAAGTCCGCCAGAACCTGTGCTTTGATTGCCATCCTAGGTTGATACTGGATATCGAATTGTCCTAGTTCGACGGCCCACTTGGAGATTCTTCTGGAGAAGTCCGCCTTTCGAAAAAGGGACTTTAGCGGGTACTTTGTGACAACGACCACTGTATATGTCTGGAAGTAGTGGGAGAGTTTGCGAGTGGCACTGACGAGCGCTAACGCAAGTTTCTCAAGTGGAAGATATCTGGTCTTGGCGTCGAGCAAGATTTTGCTCGTGTAGTAAATGGGCTGCTACCGCTTGTCGTTTTCTCTGACTAACACCGAGCTCACTGCGTGATCCGAGATCGCCAGATAGAGATAAAGGAAGTCACCTTGTGATGGAGTGGACAACAGTGGTGGCGATGAGAGGTATTCCTTGAGTTTTTCCAGTGCTTGATCACATTCAGGTGTCCACTGGAATTTGGAGCTCTTTTTCAGAAGTTGAAAGAAGGGGCGACATTTGTCCGAAGCTCGGCTGATGAAGCAATTGAGAGCAGCGGCCATCCCTGTGAGCCTCTGGACCTGCTTGGCCGAGGTCGGGCTCTGAATCGCCTGGATTGCTGTAACCTGCTCTGGATTAGCCTCGATCCCTCTCCTTGTCACTAAGCTTCCTAAGAACTTGTCAGATCCGACGCCGAATGCACACTTGGAGGCATTTAGTTTAAGTTGGAACTCCCTGAGGGTGGCGAACGTCTGGCGCAAGTCTGCCAAATGATCCTGTGACTTCTTGGACTTGACCACCATGTCATCGATGTAGACCTCCACCGTCTTCCCGAGCTGTGCTTGAAACATCTTTGTGACCAGTCTCTGGTATGTTTCCCCGGCATTCTTTAACCCAAAGGGCATCACTTTGTAACAGTAGATGCCCCGAGGTGTTATGAATGCGGTTTTCTCCTCATCAGGCCCGTGCATGGGGATCTGGTGGTAACCTCGGTAGGCGTCGAGGAAGCTCATTCTATCATGTCCCGAGGTGACGTCGATCATATGGTCGATTTTGGGGAGGGGGAAGCTGTCCTTGGGGCAAGCTTTATTGAGATCAGTGAAGTTTACGCAGACCCTTCATTTGCCGTTTTTCTTCTTAACCACCACAGTGTTGGCCAGCCACTTAGGATAATGCACCTCGCGGATCGCTCCAGCCTCGAGGAGCTTATCTACCTCTTCGACGACAGCTTCTGTCTGCGGGACCCCTGTTTTGCACTATGGGCTTGTGTCCGGGAT
The DNA here is from genome assembly GCA_038049695.1 of Cinnamomum chago. Taxonomy (NCBI): domain Eukaryota; kingdom Viridiplantae; phylum Streptophyta; class Magnoliopsida; order Laurales; family Lauraceae; genus Cinnamomum; species Cinnamomum chago. Next base: position 32,392,190 of record CP142456.1, read on the forward strand.
CCACGTTTAGCTTGTGGCACATGACTTTGGGGTCGACCCTGGGCATCTCGTACGTGGTCCAGGCGAAGACGTCCTTATTCTACAGTAGGAAGTCGAGCAGCTCGGACCTCTCATTGTCGGGGAGCTGGCTTCCCAGAAGGAAATACCGCTCGGGGTCGTCGGAATGGATCCTGACCTCAGCGAGTTCCTCTATGCTCTTTTGTTCTGCTGATCGCCCGATGTCCTCGAGCTCGGCCTCGAGTTCGGCCATATGCACTTGCTGCGGCTCCGTCTCGCCTGGCACTACGGCTGTGAGGCATTGTCTGGCCATCTGCTGATCTCCCCGTATGGTAACTATCTCCATCACCCCTCCGGCCTTCTCTAGTGGAAACTTGAGCTTCCGGTGAAAGGTGGAAGGTATTGCCTCCATGGCATGCAGCCACGTACGCCCCATGATTACATTGTAAGGGGACGGTGCGTCCACTACCATGAAGTCGGCCATCTTTGTGGCGCCTCCTATTCAGACTTCAAGCGAGATCCTCCCTTTGGGGTACACTGGCTTGGCGCTGAAGCCTATTAAGGGGACGCGGGCTTCCTGCAGATCAAACTCGGTCAGGCTGAGCTGCTTGAAACAGCTGAAGTAGAGGATCTCAGACGAGCTCCCTGGATCGATAAGGACGCGCTTCACAGTGTAATTGTTCAGCCGCAGGGTGAGGGTGAGTGCGTCATTGTGGGGGAGCTGGACCCCTCCTAGGTCTTCGTCCGATAACCAGATCTTGGGCTTTTCCTTCCTAGCTTTCTTCGGTGCCGGCCCTAGTTCGGCCGACATCACCTGTTTGCCATGGGCGGCCCTCCTGGCTCCTGACCGAGCTTGGGCACTTCCCCCATTGGGAGCGGGGGCCAGGTGAATGACGTTGATAATACCCACCGGCTCGTCGTTGTCCAGATCATCACCGGGTGGAGCGCATTGCTGAGCCTGATTGACCCTCTCCCCTTCCTTGATGTACTCCCGAAGGTGCCCGTCCCTGACGAGCTTCTCGAGGTGGGACTTCAGAGCCATGCAGTCCTCGGTCATGTGCCCGTGCTGCTTGTGGTAAGAACAGTTCTTGCTCAGGTCTAAGGTAGATGGGTCGCCCCTCATCGGCTGCGGCCACTGGAAGTAAGGCTCTGCTTTGATTTTGCCGAGGAGTCTGTAGATGGGCTCCTTGAAGACAACCTTGACAGCCCTGTAAGAATCCCCGACCGGCTTGGTAGGCTTGAACTTCGGTCACTTGCTGCTGCCCGAGACAGAGGTTGAGAAGGTCGCCGAACTGGTGGTGGCTCTTTTCTTATCTGGCCTCTGCTTGGGGAACATTCCTTCTCCTTTGGAGGTTTGGCCCTTTTGTGGGAGGCCGAATCGCTCCTAGCCCCGAGCTTCGTCCTCTTCCTGCTTAATGTACTGATTCACCTTAGCCATCAGCGCCTTCATCGTGGTCACAGGAGTTCAGACCAATTCTCTGCGTAGCTCATTACCTGGGAGCAGGGCCTGTCGGAAACACATGATGGCGATGTCATCTCTGGCGTCCGTGATCTGGCTAGCGATCGTCCAGAATCTTCTGGCGAATGCGGTGATGCTCTCACCGTCCTTCATTCGGATCGCCTTGAGGTTACCTCCCATCTTCGAGATGACTCGGTGCGCTTGAAACTTCTCGACGAAGGAGCTTCGGAGCTGCCGCCAGCTTGAAATCGACTCTCTAGGGAGCGCGCAGAACCATCTGAGGGGAAGGTCGCCTAAACTGGATGAAAAGACCATGCAGTTCAAGTGGCCGACGTCCCCCCAAACCGACATCCGCTGAGTGAAATGTCGGAGGTGTGCTTCTGGGTCCGAGGTCCCGTGATAGAGGACGAACCTCGGAACGCTGCATCTCTCGGGAAGAGAGAAGTCCTTTATTTCCTAGGAGAAGGAGGACATGCCATGGTCCTCCGCGTCGCCAGCCTCCGTCCGATCTTGGGCGAAACCAACCTCAGCCATCCGGGCCTGGACCTCTCTTTTGACGTAGTGGTGGAGCAACTCCTTCAGGCCCGTGGTGTTCTCTGGCCTCGGGGACTCTGGTTCGCGATGCGCCCCCCCGAGGTTGCTGCAGAGATGGCTGCTGCTGGAGCCTTCTTCTTCGTAGCGATTTCTCCTTCTGTCGTCGAGGACTTGCCTCAAGTCTCGGCTGTCCAGTTGGTGTTGCTGTCGCCTGAGAAGTGAAGCATGAGTTCTTCTTTCATTTGCCTCAAGCTGCTCTTGGAGATGACGAATCAGCTCCTCTTTCTCCTGGATGACCCGATTCTGGGCCTCGAGCTCGTCAAACAGGGGGCCATCTCCCCTTGCATGGGCTCGACGAAAGGACTGACCGTCATTGTGAGTGCGATGATGGGAGTGATGGGATTTTGCCCCGACAGGGGTTTTGCCTCGCCGTCAAGGACCTGACGGGGAGGCATTCCGCTATGGGTCCCTGGGCGGCTGATTATCCAGGGGGTGGGGAGCTTCGTGGCGGTCGTCACGCCGGGGGAGTGCTGTCATAGGTTGGGAGGAGGAGTCTGACTGAACGATACCCTCTGTGTACATGGGGTCGGATTTTCCTCCCGATTTTCTCTGGCGGGGGATCCCCGATAGCTCCTGCGGGACGGGGGGAACCTCCGTTGGACCCGGAGGGGGAAGACTACCAGCATGAGCGCTGGTGGGCGTCGTTGGAGGTAATGACTGGAGCGGCTGAGGTCGCGGCTCTGGTCGTGAAAACGATGGCAGTGGTGGTTGCTCCGGCGGAGGAAAGGACGACGCCCTTCGGGACTTCGACAATCCCTCGTCGCCGTATCTGGTTTTTGGAGGCATGACTTTTGTAGGCTTGGTTTGGTAAAGATCCTGTCCCCACATACGGCGCCAACTGTAAGTGCCTAAAATTTTTGGACTTGGTTAAGAGAGGATTAACCTCTTGACTTGATGATATTGAGATGATTATGGGAAAGGATTGACCTCCGATAACCTGGAAAAAGAAAACAAAGGTCAGAGCCCCTGGTTGTAGGCAGCCGAAGGCACTCCGATGCCTGAGTTAGATTGATAACTAGGGGAAAACCATGAAGAAGGAGTATGGGGAATAGGCTTGTTGCGTATCTCCTGTAGTTTCCCTTCATGCATTATATAGATGTGAAAGTCATCATTGGAGTGGACCCCTCAGAGAGAGATGAAAGTCCCATCAGCATGTACCCTATCTCCTGGGTGGGGGTAGGTAAAAAGGAAAAGTCCCATCGGGCCATCCCCTATGCCTGTGGATATGACCCTAAGATAAGGCGTGCCACTTATCTAGGTCCGGCACCCACTCTACTCGTCAGTCTGCCGTCTACCGTCATGACAGCGCATTTATGGTTGCATTTATGGCTGAATAACAGGAGTCCGAGACCAGGCATAATCTGAAACCGAAGTGAGCACCGGCAGATGTGGCCACCGAGATGGGCTCCGTGGTTCCCGAGCTGGCGCTTCTGCCGAGCTAGGCAATCACCGAGACCAGGGACAATCTTGAAATTGGGGAACGGCCCCACACAATTCCATTAGAACATTTCTGCTTGTTTGGACCTCCATCAGAATTGACCCAACATTTGCAACACTAGCAGCGAACCACAAGATCCAGACCAGCATCCATTTATGGTCAGGCTGATCACAACCGCACGCCAAAAAGGTAGACAATGAAGTTCCACTGCGATCTGCATCAACGAGTAGTCGCAATATTATAGCAACTCGCCCACTAAAGCAACCCAACCTTTTGTAGATGCTGATCCAGACCGTCCATTGCAAAGGGAGCATGATCTCAAGATCACATTGATGAGGTGAACCAAGTTGACCATTCCGTGGGCATCAATCAGTGAAAATCAATGGCTCAGATCGTACATTCATAATGATTTTTGTGGAGTAGCACCGATGGACCCACAAATCAGACGGCATGGATTGGCATTCATGTGATGACTGCTTTATGTTGGATATGAGACCTCAAAGTGGCAAAAGCTATGGAAGACATGAACTGCGGTCCATGTAAGATTGGAATAGAAAAACATGAGAAGGGGATTGGATGGACGGCTGATGATTTGGACGGATGATAGAGAAGAATAGTCGTAGGTAGTGATTGTGTGGTCGGAATGCTTGTTCTTTTTAGTTCTCAAGGTGCTTCTTCTTTTTCTTCCTCTCAAAGTACTCTGCATTCTTTCAGATTTCTTCTTGGGTCCAGCTGAAGAGAGACCTTACATTTGGCAATTTCATTGCTAGTAGGTTTCTAACCTGCATTATCCTTTTACCATTGCATCTAGGATTTTCATTTGAGGGGGGATGACATTGGTCAACTAAAAAGTCAAATTATTATTTTATTATATTTTATTCACATTACAGATGGCAAAAGAGAGAACAAGTTAATTACATATTTGTGGTCATTCTTGTGGTACAAGAGTTGCCCCAAGGGAGTTTAGAATTTGTTTAGCAGTAGGAAAAAGTGAGAAGTGGAAATTTCCTTCAAATTAAAAGTAATGCAAACTTTGAGGTTGAAAATTCCTAGATGATGTAACCCCATTTGTTAATTGACTCTTGTTTAACATCTACCCTAGAATAAAACTAAATTTAATTCTTTTTTCTTTATCAGTCAAATTGTATGTGTAGCAATTCTATTGCAAGATGTGCCAAAGTACAATATACTTATGTTCTTGTCTTTTTTTTAATCAAGTCTCTAATTTGCCTTCTAGAAAAATCGGAGACTGGACACTTCGAAAAGTCTATTTTTTTTAGAATTTTGAAAAGTTTGTTAAAAAATCCATATTAGTGGTTGAAAATAATGACTAAAGTATTTCATGGATTTGGCCTATTATTGTTTGGGAAATGTTATTGGAAACGAACTTTGAGCTAAAATATCATTTGATCTTCGTTCATTTTTTTGTTCAAATCAAAACCAAAACTACTCCCTAAAACTCCTTCCTAAAACCATAATGTAAATTTCAACCAAATATTGCATCAAAATTAAAAAACTTAGCTAACAATCAATAACATGCATCGGTATCTTAAAATCAATGATGGCGGATTAGATGCATATTTCCTCCGAGTCTCTAACTTGAATGTTTGCTCTTTTTTTGTTGAAATCAAATCCAAATCCATCAAGAGAACCTACTTCAATAATGAAGATTTTCAAAAATTCCCCATTTCTAACCTTACCATTTCTGAAAGATATTTTTGGGACAAACCACCAAATAAAAAAGCCCCTGCAACACCTAAAAACTTATTTAGAATCGATACACAAAGGGGAGAGAGACTTCGATGAGCAACGGAGCCGGAGCTCAACTATCACCAATTTGGGATTTTTGAGAGAGAGAGAGAGAGAGATAGAGAGATATTTCATGGGGGCTTATAGGCTTTGTTCCATGGGGGCTGAGCAAGCCAGCCCAATAGGCCTAATGGGCTTTTTAGATTTAAAGGTGGGTTGAAGCCCCAATACACTAATATGTAGGTCCGCCCCTGATTGCACCGAAGCAATGACCGAACCTATATGAATAAAAAAGGTAAATAGCAAAAATGAAGTTATTAATTCAACGTAGGTTTTGTAGTGAGTTGTAAAAAGATTAAATGGTAAAAAGGAAAATTTTCAAAAAAGCGCAAAAATCTTGGCCCATTTTAAAAGAAACTACAGAGTAATCTGAATATTCCAAAATGTAAAGAAGTTTGCCATTGTACTTTTAATCAGATCCTCTTTGGTGACTTTTTCCAATCACTGGCAACTTTTCATAACTTTTTTTTTATTAAAATGACAGAAAAAATGTTGTTAAAGAATTTTCTATCTTTTGGAAAATGTAAGGTCCCCGACCTTAATAGGGTGTTTAATTTCCTAATATTGGCGATTAGCCTAATTAATTGTGATTCTAGCTAATTAGGCGGGTTTAGTGGCTAAGCGAGTTTCTTTTATCATTAGAAAGTGATTTGCGAAGTTTAGTTTGATTCCGAGTGTGATTAGTCCTAATAGGGGGTTAGATTGTGATTAATAGGAAAATTGTGTATTTTCTGAAAAAATCAGTTTTCGCCGAATTTGGGCTCATTGGAAAGATCTCATCACGCTCGTCACTTTTCGTTCTTGACTCGTCACGTTCAACGCCCCGAAGTCCCTCAAATAATCACATTTCTCTTAATTCACTCAAAGAGGGCATTTGAGTCATTTTCCCCTCCATCCCTCATTTTAACTCCATTCCAGCTCTTTCATTCATTTCCTTCTTCCATTGCAACCGCTGGAGTTTTTCTTCTCTCCCTCCTTCTTCACTTCTTCTTCTTGCATGTGCCATTGGAGAAGGGATTCAAGGTCAACCAAGCTCACCAATCTCTTCATCTCTTCTTCCTCTACATCTTGATCCAAATTGATAAGTTTTCCTCAACTATTTCTTCCCTAATTTCCTTCCTCATTGTTGTAGAGATGTTACATGTTGATAGATTTCATTTCCTTCTCTTCCATTGTGCTCTTTGGATGTAGGGGAAGGGTTTTTGGAAATGGTTTGGCTAGGATGTGAGTGGAGAGCTCTCCTTCCTCCTTTATCTTAACAAATTTCCATTTCTTCACTCTGTTTGGTGAAGGCAAGTAGATGAGCTTTATCTATTGCTCATGCATGTATATTATCTTCACTCTTGACATGATAGATTAGGTTATTAATGGAATTGGACCCTAATTGAATAGTTGGGTTTGTTGATGGGAGGAATGGAATGGATGTGGAGAGAGCAAGAGGCTCTTTTTCTTGCAGGGATGATCTTGGAGGAGAGGGGATTTGAATCCCTAAGGTTTGGACTAAAGAAATGAGTCATTTTCTGCAATTATGGGCACTTTGGCTCGAGCCAACCTTCAGTTCACTCGAGCCAAAGACCTTCGTTCGCTCAAGCCAAAGAGGTTCTGTGATCAGTTCGCTTGAGCCAACAAAAGTTCGCTCGAGCGAACTGCTCTGGGCTCAGGATGGCCATTTTTCAGAAGCCATAACGTTTGACTCGTTCGTCGGAATTTGGAGTTCTATATACCGTTGGAAAGCTCTTGAGACGTAGAATCCAATGGTATATCTTAATGATCAAAGAACGGGAAAGTAAGTTGTCACGACTCCAAACTGAGGCCCGGGCTCACGAAGTGTTTTCCCACAAGTTCCCGCGGTGAGGATTCATGAGACACATGGAATCTAGCTCACATGATCAAGTTTACGGAAGTGTGTAGTAAATCACATCGGGATAAGCACAAATAAAACTTCAAGTGCAATAATAAAATAGCATCAAGTCCAAGATATCAGAAGAAGGAATCATAACCTGACATTCCCATCATAAGTTCAAGATTTTGAAGGTTAACACAAAAGTAAGTTAAGTTTTGTTACAACCCATAAGAGGTCAATAAAGACCAATACAATCATTAAAATAACAAAATAAAGCCCAGGACAAAATGAAGCGAAACTCAAGATTTCGCCCGACGTCTAGTTGACATCGTCAGGATGCCACTCTCTGACTGGGGTGGCTCAATAGCCTCCTTCGGACGCTTCTCCTTAAAGGCAACGTCACCTGCACCTGGGCACCAACATACAAGGGTCAAACACGACGGTGTGGCCGATAATCAATTTAGGTACGAGTATGAAACAATAAATGTTTTAAGAAAATCATAATAAATAAAACTAAATGCAACAAGTTAAGATACCAAAACAACTAACATGAATACTTATAATATCATGAACAGTTGAATTCACATTGAGCTCATCCTTTCTCCACCATACATGATGATAAGAGTAAGCACGCACGACAAGCACGATATATATAATATAAACAAGACACGATTCCCACATATAAGGGGATTCCGGCCGCGGAATTAGACACACACGATGTGTAATAAATATACGACCAATCTGTAGATAGTCCACGTGTTTAAGGACCCCCGGACAGTGGATCAGACTGAAGGGGCAGTCCAAACTCGGTGGTGTTCACTTGAATTCATGAATGCATAAAACACGCGAAATACAGTTTAAACACGTTGAGATAAAAAGGGGGAAAATCTCTTATAAAAACAAAACGAGGCACGACTTTCAAAAGGCATAAATATATGCATACGTACTTAAGAAGTGATCCCCTTTTTAATACTTGAAAACAATCTTCAAAGGGGCTTATACTTGAAATTCAAAACGAGTACACAATGTACTTATTGTATCAAAACTAAAGTTAGAAAGCAAGGTCTATCAAGCATATGTGAGGACCTTTGGTTGACCCTTGTGTAATTGAAACCACAATGTTGGAATTTAAAGGAGAATTGGTGCCCCCGAAGTGAAAAGACATTTCAGATTTTCAAGTATACAATATCAGGCTAAAGATCCCTAAACATCTTTAAAAAACAAGTCATTATGCTAATTTGGTCAGCCTGTCGGTCACCTGTCGACTAGCCAAGATGGGGAGTGTCGGCTAGTCGTCAGCTGACCGACGGAATCTATGTTAGGAAAAATGTGGCATTCTGAAAAAGGGACCGACAGAGTTCGGTTGGTTGTCGGTTAACCGAAATGGGCGTGTCGGTTAGCCGATAGCTGACCGAGAAATCCCTGACGCGATGCAAGCTTCTGGAAAAGGAACCAACAGAGTTCGGTTGGCTGTCGGTTCACCGAAATGGGCGTGTCAGTTAGCCGAAAGCTGACCGACGCTGCACGGGCAGTGCGTTTCAAGTCAGATTTTCACAATTTTTCTCCTCTTCTTCTCACAACTAAGCACCTGCACTTCCCTGAGCCGTCATGCTCTCCAAGGGTTCATTTTCACATTTCCACATCATTCAATTAAAAAAAAATCTAAACATTCAATCTCCATCAAAACAAATCCAAATCTCATAATGAAATAAGAGCTTGAAGCCAAATAGAAATCTAGAGGTTTGGAAAAACACTTGACATTAATGTATATACTTGATTAGAAATCACATAAAAAGAAATCTCAAGAAAACATAACAAGTTATATGAAAATTTCAAGAGTAACAATGAAATCCTCAAATACACATACAACATTCAACCTATAGAGATTACTTGCCTTTTTGCCCAAATGCCAAGCAAACACTTCTTCAAGCACTCCTATCCAAGAGCTAAGCCAAACACTACAAAACCCGATGAAAAACGATTCAAAACTCATTCAAATCTAAAAACAAGAACCCATTTCAAAATAGGTGTTGCATGTTAGAAAAACAAGCTCTTTAGGAGTAGAAAATACTCCACTGAAGAGATGGGTTGGAGCTCTTACCTAGAGATGCCCAAACAAGAAGAGATGAAGAAAATGGGGAGGTTTTCTAGCTGGAAACTTCAAGAGATTTGTACCCATAGAAAGCTTGGAAGAAGAGGAAGAAGATGATGGTCTTGGAATTTCATTTGGAGGTCTCTAGCTTGAGTATTCAAGAGGAAGAAGGTGAAGAGGAAAAAAGGTTTCTCAGCCCTAGGTCTTGAAAGTTACAGGATTTGGGAAAGTGAAACACGAGGGAGGGAGATGAGGCTTAAGTTGAGTGGGAAGTGGGCCCCACAAGGTTCTGAAACTTGCAAAGGTTAAAACATGTTCTTGTAGGCCCCAGATGAAAATGACGAAGAAGGATAAAATGATCCTCAAAAACCAAAAAGTATAATTTTGACATGGTTTTGAGATTTCGAGATTTGTGTCCAGATTTGGGTATAAAAGACAATTTTTACCCTTTTGGGCCAAAACTAGGATTTTTGGGCTTCAAGCACGAACGGGTCGAAAACGAAAGTTGTAACGAATAATAAAACCATTCAAATGAAATAAAAATCATAATTAAAACTAAAATCAAAATGATCCTCTCAAGCTTACATGTACACTCAGGCCTTCCTAAGCGTCTCTGACTAACACTAAACGTTCTCAAAATTTCCAAAGCTATGTCAAGAACTAAAACTAATTATTTCTAACCCAACGGTAACTAAACCCACTTAGGACTAGACACACATTAATCACACACTAATCAAATTAGTCTGGGTAGGGGTCTAACATCCTCCACCCCTTAGGATATTTGGTCCACCAAATAAAACAAACATTTACTTCTGGTAAAAGCTGTTGATACTTCCTCTGCACTTGATCTCTCAATTCCCATGTGGCTTCCTCTGGCTCGTGATTTTCCCAAAGTACTTTGACCCAATGAATAGTCCAATTTCTCAATTCTTGCTCTTTGGTATCAATGATCTTGATCAGTTTTTCCACATACGAGGCATCTTCTCGAATCTCCAAAGGCTCGTGCTGTAGTATATGCGAAGGACTAGAAACATATTTCTTGAGCATAGAAACATAAAATACGTTGTGCACCCCGGAGAGTTCCGGTGGTAACGCAAGTCTATATGCGACATCTCCAATCTTGTTCAAAATCTCATATGGGCCAATAAACCTCCTTGACAATTTGCCCTTCTGACCGAACCTTAGAGTTCCTCTAACTGGTGAAATTTTCAAGAACACTTTGTCGCCCACTCGAAACTGTAATTCTCTTCGGCAAGTGTTTGCATAACTCTTTTGTCTATTTCAGGCGATTTTCAAACTTTCCTGAATCAGCTTAACCTTGTCACTTGTCTCTCCAACTATCGTCGGTCCATGAAAACTACGCACACCGACTTCTTCCCAGCAAACCGGAGTTCTGCTTCTTTTGCCATAGAGTGCCTCGAAAGGTGTCATACCGATGCTAGAGTGGTAGTTATTGTTATAAGCAAATTCACAAAGTGGTAAACACTCATCCCACTAAACCTTGAAATCCAATACACAAGCACGTAACATGTATTCAAGAGTCTGTATCGTCCTTTCTGACTGACCATCGGTCCGAGGATGAAGTGTTGTACTGAACTAAAGTTTGGTACCCATAGATTCATGTAGAGTTTTCCAAAACTTTGAAACAAACCTATTGTCCCTGTCTGAAGTGATGGAGACGGGCTGACCATGTTTACTAACAATCTCATCAACAAATAGTTTTGCAAGTGGTGCCATGTGCATCATATTCCCTGTCTTCATCGGAATGAAATGAGCAGACTTTGTCAGACGATCTACAATAACCCAAATTGCATTATTTCCCTTCTTGGTATTCGGCAAATCGGAGACAAAATCCATGGTGATGTGCTCCCATTTCCACTCCGGAATCTCTAACGGTTGTAGCAAACTTGAGGGCTTCTGATGTTCTACTTTAATCAACTGACAAGTCAGACAACGAGACACGAAAGCTGTTATCTCTCTCTTCATGTTGTTCCACCAAAATCTATTCTTCAAATTGTGGTACATCTTCGTGCTACCTGGATGTATGGAATATCTTGTGTTGTGAGCTTCATTCATTATTTCACTCTTCAAGTCATCCACATTTGGCACACACAACCGGTCACGAGAATACAGTATCCCATTCACCATCTTGAAATCTGGACGTTCTGCGATATGTTCTGCTATCTTTGCCAAGTCTGGGTCTTGCAACTGACTTTCCTTGATCTTCTGAATGAAGGTAGGTTCTGATACTATCATGTTTGTTAACATTGCACCCAGCTTTAGGGTTTGCACTTCCACACCCAACTCTTCAAACTGCTGTAAAACACCAACTCCTCTAAAATAGGCCATGATTATTGATTTTCTGCTCAACGCATCAGCTACAACATTCACTTTGCTTGGATGATACTTGATTGAGAAGTCATAATCCTTGATATATTCCATCCACCGTCTCTGTCTCATATTTGAGTCCTTTTACGAGAATAAGTATTGCAAACTTCGGTGATCTGAATGGACTTCAAATTTCTCTCCGTAGAGGTAGTGTCTCCACATCTTCAAGGCAAATACAACTGCTGCCAATTCCAAGTCATGAGTTGCATAGTTCTTCTCGCGATCCTTCAACTGTCTTGAGCCATAAGCAATCACTTTTCCATCCTGCATCAATACACAACCCATTCCCACATTCGAAGCATCAGTATAAACAATAAATCCGCCGCTGCCTGATGGTAATGTAAGGATTGGCGTTGTGGTTAATCTTCTATTCAACTCTTGAAAACTTGTTTCACACTGTTCGGTCCAAACAAATGGGACTTTCTTCCTGGTCAATTTCGTCAACGGTGCTACAATGGATGAAAAACCTTGGACAAATCTTCTATAATAGTCTGCTACGCCCAAAAAGCTTCTGATTTTTGTCACACTGCTTGGTCTCACCCAATTAACAACTGCTTCTATTTTGACTGGATCAACTGCTAAACCTTCTCTGGAGATGATGTGGCATAGAAAAGCAACCTAATGTAACCAGAATTCACATTTACTAAGTTTTGCATAAAGCTGGTTGTCCCTTTGTAAGACCCCGTCCCGAGTGACCTCGATTAGTACTAATTAAGTTATGTTTTACTGCTAAGCGTGTTTAGTAGTCTTTGACTAAGTTGGGTTTGGAATAACTTTTGATATAGTTTTGGGGAATTTTGATTGCTTTGTGATAGTGGGGCCCTTTGGGGGTTCCTTCTTTATGACCTTGTATGCGCTTGGGGATTTATCAGAGGTTTTTACATTCATTGTTTTAATCCCGTTTTAATTGTATTGTTAATACCTACAACTTTCATGTTGATCCCGTCCCCGTTCGAGATCCCGAAACTCGATTTCATAGCCTTGAGGGCAAAACAGTCATTGTGCACTAAATCTGTACCCAAAACTTGATATTCCCGAAACCTACGAAACATATACTTTTTGGAAACTAAATATTTCGGCGATCATTTCTTCCTTCTTCGTCGAATTCATCCGAGATCCCAAAAGACATGATTTCAGCCCAAAGAATGTCTTAAGTAGTGGGACCCATTCCCATTTGCTTATATAAGGAGAACCCATCTTCCTCATTCCCTTTTCCAGCACAAAAAGAACCTAGGGTTTGCTTTGGCAACTTTTCCTTTTCTTCTTGCTCTCTCCATCTCAATCTCCCACCAAACTTGCACCAACATCAAAATGGACTTCACTATTCTCTTCCTCATCTTGAAGGCTACCTTTGATACCATTTGTGAAGAAAACCTCCCATTCCAAGATCTTCTTTGAGCTAGCTCTTGCCATTAGAGAACCTTACAAGTAAGCAACCTTCCCCATCTCTTAGATGTGTGTTTCTTTGATCTTGAAGAAGTCTCATTCTCATTATTGTCAGGTTTCCCTTTCTATTTCATTGTTTGACCATTTTAGGGTTTGTTTTTGGGGATTTTGTTCATAGCTTGGATCTTTGCTTGGAAGAGTTTAAGAGTTTGATTTCCTTTATTAGAAGACCCAAGGAAAGTGGATGAGTTACTATTATGAGCTTTCAATGGTTTTAATGAGGAATGTGGTTGATTTGTCATTTCCATTCATATTTATTAGCTTGCATTGATTTTTGAAATAAATGCTTTGAATGAACCTTGCCAAATCATTTAATGTTTTGGAAACATGTTGGTTATGGTACTTGTTTTCTTTTGGATTTATCTTAAATGAATTTTTGTGATTTGGTTTCTCTTTCCTCTTGTGGTTGTTGTGGGTTGTTGTGGCTAAGAAGCAGGTGATGGAATGAACACATATTGGAGTTTTGGAGAAGTGTAGATAGATGCATTAGAGGAGCTCTTAGCTCAGTTTTGTTGCAGGGGTTAAATGGAAGTGAGGAGAATGGTTTTGAGGAGGAAAAATGGCTCAAATCTGAACACAGTGGGTGTTTCCCGCACCCGGCAGTCAGCCAGTGGTCACCTGTTAACTAGCCGTCTAATGACTGGCGGCTAACCGCCAGCTAACCGAACAGTCGCGGTTGCTTTTTCAGAGAGCAACATTTTCCTCTTGAAAGTACGGTCAGCCTCACGGTTAGCAAGCGGCTAACCGCCTATCCCATCGGCGGCTAACCGCCAGCCAACCGATCCATTTCAGTTACTTCTCCAGAGAGCAACATTTTCCACCCGAAGACACGGTCAGCCTCACGGTTAGCAAGCAGCTAACCGCCTACCCCAGCGGCAGCTAACCGCCAGCCAACTGAACCATTTCGGTTACATTTCCAGTAACCTGTCTTTCTGTCAGACCAACCGCGGTCAGCCAGCGACTAACTGCCTAACCCAACGGTGGCTAACCGCCATCTGACTGCTAGGTAACCGAAATTACCCAGACAACCATTCTAGAGAGCTCCTCGCTCGAGCGAACTCTCTGGTTCGCTCGAGCGATGAGCTTTGTTGGTTAAAGGAGATTTACTAAGCAATGTATGAGGCCATTTGAAAAAGAAACTATATCACGAAGATGTCATTCGAAGTTTTGAAAATTTAAAGTGTATAAGGAGCCCGGAATGTCCCCAAACTCAAAGAGTACCAAATTGTTATTAGATCGACATACGGGATCCCTATTCACTTCAAATAAATCTTGAACCCGATACTTTACCCGAAATTTATACTACATGTCTTGTTTTCCCGAAAGCATTGAAGTACACTTACAATGGTTACTTGTCTTGAAGTGCATTGCACCACATGAAACGACAGTGTGCCCTTGAGCACCTCCGTCTTGCCCGTTTGTTTATTTGTCATTGATTTACTTGCACATGTCTCGATTTGTTATTTGACCTATTAGTCGGCACCATTAAGCTTGAATAACCCTGTTGGCCTGATCCACCGACTTGGAGATCCCCCTCTTGTCCCGCCAGCTGCAGTTTGGATCCCGCTACCCGGTTATTATCGTGGTCTTGTCCCGATACCGCAGATTGCTACTGTGGTTCCCGATTTCCGGCTTGCTACCGTGGTCATGTATAGTATATGTATATGTATTTATAAGATCCACTGTTTCTCCTCACCTCGAGTGACTGAGATCAGTGCCTAGTTATTGCTCTGTCACTTTAGTGATAGAGGACTTAGTTTCGTGTGGTTGCCATCTTGCATGTTTCCCGTTTCCTTGGTTACCTGTACATGTTTCACAATGCCTACTTGTATTTGAATATATGTTTTATCTCATTTATAGAAATTGTTATTTAAACAGATTTAAATGCTTTTGAAGGTAAATTAATTTATTATCATATTGTCATTGTATTTTACCCATTTGCCAAACCGTCGTGTTTGACCCACTTTTTGGTACTCAGGTCCCGTTGTTGGTTATCCCGAGGAGGAGCACGAGGAGGCGGTCGGAGAACCGCATCAGTTAGTTGAGTGGCGTGCTGATGATGTCATTTAGACATTGGATTGCTAGAGAGAGATAACATTTTGGGAGTTTGTGGATAACACATTCTTTTGGGATTATACTTTGAGATGTATTGGCCTTTGTTGGCCTCTATTTTTGGGAAATGTATTTAAATGATCTTTGTATAAATCTTAACTTACTTTTGGGTAACATGCTAATGATCATTGCTCATTCTGATACTTGATTATATATGCATTATTATCTTGTGGCATGACTTGAATTATCAATTTGATTTGCTACACGCTTCCGCACTTAATAGAAATGTTCTTATATGGTTGTGATATCCTCACCGCGGACACCTGTGGGAAATTAAATAAATGTATGACATTAAACCGTTGTGGTACATCATCATTAGTGTCCCGATCCCGGATTAGCCCCGCAGGCCCGGTCCGGGGTCGAGACACCCTCAAAAGTTGTAACGCTGTCCTCAAATGTTCTTCATGCTCCTACTTAGTCTTGGAATACACGAGGACATCATCAATGAAAACCACTGTAGAGTGATCCAAATACTGTGCAAAGACTTTATTCATAAGAGCCATAAAGACTGCGGGTGCATTTGTCAAACCAAAGGGCATCACTAAGAACTTGTAGTGCTCATATCTTGTTTTAAAAGCCGTTTTCTGAATATCCGAGTCTCTAACTCTCAACTGAGGTACCCTGATCTCAGGTCTATCTTTGAAAAATAGGTTGCTCCTTGCAATTGATCAAATAATTCGTCTATCCTTGGCAATGGATACTTGTTCTTCACGGTCACATAGTTCAATTTTCTGTAGTCAATGCACATTCTTAGGCTTCCATCTTTCTTTTTCACAAATAACACTGGTGTGCTCCCCAAGGTGAAACACTTGGCCTAATGAAGCATTTGCTCAACAATTCCTGTAATTGAAGTTTTAATTCACCCATTTCTGCTGGAGCCATTCTGTATGGTGCAATCGAGATCGGAGTTGTCCCTGGAAGAAGCTCAATTGTGAACTCAACTTCTCTTATTGGTGGTAATCCCGAGATTTCTTCTGGAAAAACATCCGAAAATTCACACACAATGGGGATATCCTCCACCCCTTGGGACTGTTTATCCTCCGTGATAAATGCAATAAATGCCTCACAGCCACTCTGAACTAATCTGCTTGCTTTCAACACTGAAATAAATCCTGCTTGAGTTTTCCTCTTGTTCCCCAGAAATATCAATTCTGCTTGTGCTTCTTGCAATCTGAATGTTATGGTTTTACTAAAACAATCCATAGTGGCATGATATGTTTCTAACCAGTCCATGCCTAAGATGACATCAAAAGCATGCATATCCAAAACAATGAGGTTGGCAGGTAAATTAACGTCTCCTAACAAAACTGTACAATTAAGGTAATAAGTTCTACACACAACTTGTTTCCCTACTGGTGTGGTGACAATCAGAATATAATCCAATTCACTATGTGGTGCATCAATCATCTTAGCAAAAGTAGGAGATAAAAACGAATGTGTGGATTCAGGATCAAATAAAATTTGTGCTTCTACTCCACAAACTAGAAGTTTACCTTCCACCATGTCTCCTGCAGCTTCAGCATCCGCATGGCTGAGGTAATAAAAGCGTCCATGCATTTGTAGCCTATTCGGTGCTTGATTTTGTCTTCCTTGGGCATGTCTGTTCTGTTGTGGAGGACGAGCATTCTAATTCTGTGCTTGTGGCCTGGCTTGCTGCTGTTGTTGCTGAGGTGGTCTTGCTTGATTCCGAACTGGTGCTTGATTTTGAAGAGATACTTGTCTTTATTGTTGATTTCTATTGTCTTGAGTCTGAAGTTGTGGGCAATCCTTGATTGCATGGTTAATGGCCCCACATTTGAAACAGGCACTTGTGGCCTTACGACATTCATGAGTTTTGTGGTTCTTGCCACAGTGGCCACAACCTTGCCTCACTTGACTCTGTTCCTGCTTTGGTTTCTTATTATGGTGCTGCTTCTGATTCTGCTGTTGGTAGTGTTGGTTCCTGTCTTGAATGATCAGGTTGTTAATATCTTCAAACTCATATACCCGTTTGATAGCCTCGTCATAGGTAGCTGGTGGACTACTCCTATGGCATCTCTCATGATAATCGGGTTCAATCCTTCCAAGAACTTTGTTATCTTCTTCTATTCAGTGTCAATAAACTCGGTAGCATATCTAGCCAATCTCTCAAACTTGGTGACATAGTATAGAACAGTCATATTGTCTTGCTTGAGCTGCTGGAACTCAATAGCTTTCTGTCTCTTGACGTGGGAGGGAATGTACGTATCCTGAAACCGTGTCTTGAATGTTGCCGATGCGTTTTCATTAGCCATAGCCATATATGCATCCTTGACCGTTTGCCACCACTGATCTGCAAGACCATAGAATAATGAAGCTGTGAGGTTGACCTTCTGTCTCCCTATGCATGTGAAGACATCAAAGATCTTCTCGGTGTTCGCCAACCAATCATTTGCAACTAACGGATCATCGTGACCCGAGAATTCCTTCGGTGCCCTCTTCTTGAACCTCTCAAATAGCGTATTAGGGTCATGATCTCGATTGTGGATAACAATCTATGGACCCAAAGGTTGAAGTTGTACAGAAGATCAAGTACAGAAAAAGTATCCACATCTACTACCAGAGGTGAGTTTTATATTTCATTTGGATGACCAAATGCCTTAAGGGGTGGAGGATGTAAGACCCCGTCCCGAGTGTTATCGATTAGTGATAATTAAGTGGTGTTTTAGTTCTAAGTGTGATTAGTGGATTTTGGTTAAGTGGGGAATAGAATAGATTTTGATATAGCTTTGGGGAATTTTGATTGCTTTGTGATTAGTGGGGCCCTTTGCGGGTTCCTTTTTATGACTTTGCATGTGCTTGGAGATTTATCGGAGATTCTTGCATTCATTGTTTTAATCCCGTTTTATTGTATTGTTAATCCCTACAACTTTTATGTTGATCCCGTGCCCGTTCGAAATCCCGAACCCGACTTTCCTAATATTGAGGGCACAATAGTCATTGTGCACTAAATTTGTACCCAAATTTGATATCCCCGAAACCCATGAAACATAAACTTTTTGGAAACTAGATATTTTGACGATCACTTTTCTCTTCTTCGTCGAATTCATTAGAAGCCCTGAAAGCTATGATTTCAGCCCAATTAGATTATTAGTAGTGGAACCCACTCCTCATTTGCTTATAAGGGAACTTTTCTTCCTCATTTTCCTTTTCTAGCTCAAACCTCAATCTCTCAAACTAGGGTTTTCCCTTTTCTCTCTTTTCTTGCTTTCCATCTCCTAATCCACTACCAAACCTTTGCTTTTGGGGATAATGCTTGTCATCATCTTCTTCATCATCACCATAGCTTTCCATTGATATCCTTTTTAGAGAAAACTCCACATTCCAAGATCTTCATTGAGCTTACTCTTGCCATTAGAGGACCTTACAAGTAAGTGATCATCTCCATGACATGAAATGACAGTGTGCCTTTGAGCACCCCTCTCCCGCCCGTTTATTTACTTGTACTTGATTTATTTACACATGTCTCGATTTGTTATTTGACCCATGAGTTGGCACCAGTAAGTTTGGATAACCTCGTTGGTCTGATCCACCGACTTGGAGATCCCCCTCTTATCCCGCCAGCTGCAGTTTGGATCCCGCTACCCGGTCATTATCGTGGTCTTATTCTAATGCCACAGATTGTTACTGTGGTTCCCGATGCCCAGCTCGTTTCCGAGGTCATATATAACATATGTATATGTATTTATAAGATCCACTGTTTCTCCTCACATCGAGTGACTAAGATCAGTGCCTAGTTATTGCTCTGTCACTTTAGTGATAGAGGACTTAACTTCGTGTGGTTGCCATCTTGCTTGTTTTCCGATTTCCTTGGATGCCCATACATGTTTTACATTGTGCCAATGTTTTCATTAAATGATTTGATTCTTTTATGAAGATATTGATCGAACAGGTTTAAAATGCTTTTAAAGGTAAATGTATTTATTATTGAATTGTTATGTCTTTTCACCCATTTGTCAAACCGTCGTGTTTGACCCACTCTTTGGTACTCAGGTCCCGTTGCCGGTTACCTTGAGGAGGAGCCAGAGGAGGCGGCCGATGAACCACAACGCTTAGTTGAGTGCCACGCTGATGATGTCGTGTAGACATTCGATTGCTATGAGAGACATAATATTTTGGGAACGTTTAACCATTCTTTGGGGATTGATATTTTGTTTATATTAGCCTTTGTTGGCCTCTATTTTTGGGAATGTAATTAAATGATTTTTTGTATAAACTTTAACTTACTTTTGGGTAACATGCTAATGATCATTGCTCATTTTGATACAATATTATTACTTGTGTTATCGTCTTTATGACTAGAGATGGTTTGAATATTTGATTTGTTACAGGCTTCCGCACTTAATAGAAATGTTCATACTTGGTTGTGATATCCTCAGCGTGGACACCTGCGGGAAATTAAATAAATGTGTACTCACCACACCACATTAGTCCCGATCTCGGATTAGGACCTTGGTGGACCCGGTCCGGGGTCGCGATAGATTGGTATCAGAGCGAGATGTGTTTCAAGCAATTAAAAGAAACTAGAAATCCTAAGGACGTGGCGAGGATTCGTTAGATCTTTCGTTAACTAGTATCGTGTGAGCAATGTGTAACCCTTGATTATTTTGTGTTAACAACTTGTTTTGCAGCATTAGGCCACCTCGCAAGAGACCGATAAATGGCAACTACAAGTGGCAAAATATGACCCGACCCGACCCGCATATTACCCGTTTAACCCGACCCGTTTGATAGGCGGGCCAGTCACGGGTCAAGTATTCATGACCCGCAAATAAGCGGGTCGGGTTAGGGTTGACTCGCTTGACCCGCATTAATTTTTGTATTTAAGTCTGTTTAAGATTACCAATACTTAATTAAAATGTACGTGGGGGTTGGCAATTGACATTAATTCTAACTCTAGGGACTAGGGGCTGTTCATCTTACATGGATGTTTTTTTTTTTTTAATGATTTGTGAACTACGATGTGCTTGCCTTGCATGAGCCATGCTTGTATTGTTATTATTTTCTTTTTTCTTGTAAAGAAACTTATCACTCAATTCTATAGTATCTTTTTATTTTGATATGATATTTTTTATTTTTATGAAAAAACTGTTTTATTTCTAACATTTTTTTCTTGTAAAGAAACTTATCACTCACTTATTCAAGTACACGGGTTAACCTGACCTGTATAACCTGCAATGGTTATGCGGGTTTAAGTGGGTTGGGTTGGGTTGACCCGTGGTGGGTGCGGGTTAGGGGTTTCCGACCCGTTTAATAAACGGGTCGGATGAGGGTTAGGCTTGTCTAACTCGTTTAATAAACGGGTCCGACCCGTTTAGCACAACCCGACCCGATTGCCACCTCAACCGCAACCCTTCCGGGAGTAATAGCGATCATACATGGCCGGTTGATGAAGACCTAGTTGAAAATGTCATGCCCAATCAATTCCAACAAATGATGCAAGCAATGCTTGACCAACAACGTCAGGCCAACGAGAATCAGGCTAGACTACAAGAGCAAATGCTCAAGAAAGAGGAAGATCATGCTAGGGAATTGGCAGGGATGTAGAGGCAATTGTTAGGGGTGTTATAGAGAAGGCCCGAACCAGTTCAACCTCAACTCACTATTGTCATCAATCAGAAGCAACATGACCCGAACGCTTTCTTTGAGCGGTTTCGGAAGAGAGCTTCGAAGAAATTCCTAGGCACAGAGGATCCATTAGCTGCTAATGACTGGCTAGAGCATACCGAAAACATCTTTGAGATCTTTCAATGCATCGGAGGAGACAGAGTAAAACTTGCATTATCTCTCTTTATTGGTGCAGCAGACATTTGGTGGAAGATAGTCAGAGATGAATACAGGACTATTGCAGATGCAGTGGCTTGGGCAAATTTCAAAAGGCAGTTCCATGATAAATATGTACCCACGCACATCAAGAGACAGAAGGCAGTGGAATTCCAGCAGTTTGTCCAATGCAACATGACAATCCTAGAGTACCTCACCAAGTTTGAGAGACTATCAAGATATGCTCCGGAGTTAGTGGATACAGTTGAGAAGAAGATTGCTAAGTTCCTAGAGGGACTTAATCCCTTCATTGAGAGAGACGCCACGGGTGTAGTGACCAATCCAAAAACAGGGTTGCAAATATAATTTATTCTCTGCTAGTATCTCTGCTTGAAAAAGCAGAGATGTTAACCGAGTATCGTATCCACTGGGACAAAAAGGCTAAGTTGTGTTGTTTCCTAAATTCCTAAACTAATCCTATTAGAAAGCAAAGTTCTGATTATTAAACTAATCCTATTAGAAAGCAAAGTGTTGGGTTGATTGATTGTAATTCCTAAATTAACAAATTAATGATTTCTAAATTAACAAATTAAAAGACAGGGTTGATTCAATAAGAGAAAAGATCTAAGGGTACGAATCCACTCTAACCTCGCACAATGGCAAGTATAGACCTAGGGTTTCACTATCAACGCTATAGAGACTCATCCCGGTTACAAACCTTCAGAGTCAACAAATAAGGGATGTGGATGTAAATCGGGGCATAACCTATCTCTATGGCATAGATTATCCTAGATCTAACAAACACATTCATTCAAGCATTATTATATGACTTAGTATTCAAATCTACAAGATTAAAATACCAAAGAAAGAGATATTGCATTAAGGAGATCCAATCAATGGATTAACATCTTGTCATATAACCAAAAGCGTTTAAGATAAAACCCTAAACCTATACATCACCATAAACAAGAGATTAGGGTTTCATCGCAACCCAAAGATAAGGATTTAGTTACGCATGGAAGACGATTGGCGAAGAATCTCTGATGAAATCCCCATTGACGCGCTTCCAAACGCTCCAAAACCTTGCTCCAGACCTTCCCCAAGATGTGTATCTTCCCAAAAACAAGTTTGGGCTCTTATTTATAAGTTTTGGGATGAAAAACCTCTTAAAACGTGCATGTGACGGACTCTCGTACGATCCGGGCGTCTGGACACCGGGAAATCTTTTTTCTGTGCAACTCTCTGTGACCGGGCGTCCGGACGCCAACTTCCGGGCGCCCGGAGGCAGTGGCTTTTGGATTTTTTTCCTATGAAGCTGGCGTCCGGACGCCCGGAGGCAGTGGCTTCCGGGTACTGTCATCACAACAAACTTCCTGAGGTCATATCTCCCTTGATGTAGCTTCGATTTATGCAATCTTGGACTCCACAATATCTACTCGAAAAGGGCTTTCCAACGGTATGTAGATTTCACTAATCCGACACTCGAGTTGAAAGTTATGACCATTTCAATTTGCTGCACCTGAAAATTCCGAGAATAATGGTGCAATTAATGGAACTTCCATGTTGGCATGCTATGGGGTGAGTGGGACCCATGTTGGACGTCCAAGGCATGCTTGGACTCTTGCTTTGCTTTCTTATTTGAGTCTCTTCCCATATTTGGCACGCTTTCTTACTTGCAACTCCGGTTTGTCATGCTTTGTGAGATTTCTTCCATTTTAGCTGTGAATTTCGCTCATTGCATCTGTAATACCTACAAACAATAAAATAACATAATTAAACTAATTAATCTCTTCCGACGGTATAACCAAGTCCTCATTAAAGGGCCTAAAATGTATCTTTTAGGCTCTCATCACACCCCCCAACTTACACTTTGCTAGACCTCGAGCAAAGCTAAAACAAAAAGAAAACTAACTAAGGCCACTTTCGTAAGGAGCACAACTGCACTTAGCATGTGCAGCAAGCCTTTAAACCTCTAAGTTCCCCTTAGAGGACGAGTTATAGTCTCGTGAGGGTTTGCATCTACCCACAAAATTCCTAAAACATAAAAGAAAAACAGGGAGTATTTTCCACCAAGGTATCTACGAACACCGGATATTCCTGATTTAGGGGTTTTCAATACACAACTCAAATGTGGTTCACAAATCCTATCTTTTGGTCAGAAATCCTCAAAATCATGCTGGAAAAATTGATCGTGCACGGTAAAAATTGTGTATATATAGAAGCACGAAATCCACTAACAATTTCCGTGAAAACACATCTTGTTTTTTCAAAATGCTGGGCCACCGAACCTCAGTAAAAGTTAAGATGATTCCTCTCAAAGCATTTGTGGTGGCTTTCACACTATTGTTTTTTCAAAGGACGTGACAACACTATTTTGATTTTTTTTCTCTTTTTTTTCCTTTTTTTATTATAAAGAAATGACTGTGCAATGCCTAGGTCCCTTAAGCTTTCTAATTAACCCATGTAACGAGCATTCAGCCAATGACTCCCAAAACAGATGTCTTTAGGGCACTAGGTATGACAATACCCCTATGGGTTTACTGACTTGAGTTAAAAAGGCTACGAACCCAAATTAGTCACAACTTTTTTTTTTTTTAATACGGTCCCAAACAATAGGCAACCCTTTCCATATGCCCGACTTAAGTCTAACCGAGGGTCAGCTTTCCATCATAATTGTTCTGAAGTTTTCACTAGTATGGAAATCATAGTTTCACATTTCAAATTGTCTATATAATACATGTTAAGTGAGAGATCAATAATTCAACAATTTCTCAAAAACTCTTTCCTAAAACAAAATAGTGAACCATTTTTCTCTTTTTCCTCACAAAAAGTTCCAAAAACAGGGTATCTTCGTTTCATAAAAACCCGGTTAGAAATCTTCCGAACGACTAACAAAAGTAGCAAAAAAAAAAACTCTTTTTTTTTTTTAGAATACCAAAGGAAAAGATGACAAGTAAAAAGAACTAAAAACTACTAAAAACTACCCCTAGACTACTCTAAAGGTTAATACCCCACCCCCCAACTTAACCTAACATTGTCCACAATGTTAAAAACAAAATAAAAGATAAAGGACAAGGAAAGTAAAGGAAAAGGAGGGATATCACTTGGGTACCGCTTAACAAGAAGTGGAAGGGAGGAAAACGGGGAGGACGCCCCCCAACTCAGACCAAAGTACCTGCGGAATGTTAGCGGCAAGCACAACAAACAAAATCAAAGAAAACCCACGAAGTACAAACCAAACCTGCATAAAGACATGACTCAACACTTCTTTCATGTCTACCTCCTCCAGGTTAGGAACTAAAAATCTCTGCGTATCTCGAGAATGTATAAAATCAGCAATGCAAGGAAGACGGGATATGCAAATGGAGGAATCAATATCTTTCAACTCAGCAACTGAACAACCAAGTGCATTCTTGCGCAAGTCCAACACATTCAAAATGTGAGCTTCCTAACCATCAGACAGATCAGGAGCAATGACAGCCGACAAAGTATCCTCAGGGTGAAGAGCGTTTTCTACGAGCTCATCAACAACATTGACTACAAAGCAGTCATCCTGGTCTGAAAGTTGATGAGAGGCCCTAAAAGCATTCAGCCTCACTTTCATATTCCCGAAGGAAACATCCATAACTCCGGTTCGGCAATTAATGTTCGCATTGGCCGTGGCCAAAAAGGGCTGTCCAAGAATGATAGTAGTGTGCTTCCGTGAATTTTGTACTGGTTAAGTGTCAAGGACGATGAAATCGACAGGGAAAAAGAACTTGTCGACCTTGACCAGAACATCCTCAATTATTCCCCGGGGCATCCTTACAGATCTATCAACAAGTTGCAAGGTAACCGGAGTGGGCTTTAAGTCCTCTAGCCCAATCTGCTCATACACCGAGTAAGGCAAGAGATTGACACTTACTCCCAGATCCAACAATGCATGATCAATAACGCGACTCCCAATTGTGCAAGTAATGGTGGGAGTGCCAGGATCTTTCAACTTGGGAGGAGTGTCATTATGGAGAATTGAGCTCACTTGCTCGGTAAGTAAAACCTTCTTTGGCACATGAGATTTAGATTTGCGCTTTTGAGCGCACAAATCTTTTAGAAATTTAGCATAAGAAGGGACCTGCTTGATAGCATCTAGCAAAGGCAGGTTAATCTTTACTTGCTTAAACACCTCCAACATTTCATCCATGGTTGCTTTCTTTTTACTAAAGGGAGAGGGTGTGTCAAGACAAGTGGGAAACGGGGCTTTAAGCACATATGGGGGTACCATAGCCGGGTTAGATGAAAAATTGGACGAGTTGACCTCGTTTCCCTTAGAAACCATGTCAGCTTGAGAGCTCTTCGGATTGGCTGTGGGCTCTTTCACATCTTGCTTAGGCTCCTCAGGCCTAGTCTTAACCTTACGCCCATTCCGTAATGTGACAACCATTTTCGCTTGCTCATGATAGGCATCATTATGTTGCGAGCCACTACCCACCTCAAAAGAATTCTTAGGGTTAACCGTGGGTTGGCTAGGCAAGCGTCCCTCCTCTCTCTTGTTAAGAGCATTAACTATTTGCCCGATCTGGACCTCTAGCTTAGCTATGGATTGAGAGTGGGAATGGACCAACTGAGTGGTTGCTTTGAGCTCTTGCAGCACTGTCTCCTCAAATGATGGAGTTCTTTGAGGTGGTTGAGGGTTGGGTTGCTGGTAGGATTGTTGGGAATGATAGGCCGCAGGATTGTATTGAAAATTAGGCCCATTTTCCGGTTGAGAGAATGAAGTGCCTTGACCGGGCGACTTCCATGAAAAATTGGGGTGATTGTGCTAGCCCGGGTTAAAAGTATTCGAAACTAGATCATTACCCGGTTTGGAGAACCCTTGTGCAACATTCACTTGCTCTTGCACAAATTCAGGGAATTGGGGGTGCTCAGGACAATTGCTCACAAAATGAGCGAGACTAGAGCACAAAGCACAACCACCTTGAGAGGGTGGGGATTGGAGAGTTTGACCCACAGATAATAGCTGATCCAATTTTTGGGTCAAGGCAGCCACTTGAGTGGTGAGTTCATTAGAGGGTTGAATTTCAAACACACCTCTAGGTTTTTGCAAATAAGAGGCTGCCGGTCTCTCTAATCTAGCAGTGGAAGCATGGTGCTGAAAGGTCTCACTCATATTCTCGAAAAGCTCCCATGCCTCATCCTCATTTTTCAGCATAATTGATCCCCCACTGGCGGTGATTACCATGTTTCGCCATTCAGGAGACAACCCATCATAAAAGAACTGAACCAATTGCCACTTGGCAATTTGGTGATGAGGACATTTTCTAATGAGATCCTTGAATCTATCCCATGCCTCATGAAATTGTTCATTATCAGTTTGGGCGAAGGATGTGATAGATCTCCTGTACTGATTTGTTTTGCCCACAGAGAAATATTTGTCTAAGAATTTTTGTTGTAGTTGGGCCCAAGAAGTGATGGAGTTTGCAGGTAAGGTACTCAGCCAATACTTGGCTTTGTCCTTCAATGAAAACAGAAAGAGAAACATTTTTAAGGCATCACTACTGAAATTGTTTATCCGCAGTGTGGAGCAAATAACCAAGAACTCATCAATGTGGTTGTACGGGTCCACATTGGTCAAGCCATAGAAAGAAAGAATAAGATTGATTGTGCTAGGCTTGATTTCATATTGAGCTGTCTGTACAGTAGGCAGCTGAATACACGATGGTGACGCGTATTCCGAAGGAGTATAGTGCTCCTTCAAGGGCCGAAGAGGGGGTGCACTAGGTGGGGTCTCATCTTCCTTTCTTCCCTCAGCCATTGGTAAAGTTGTGTGTGAGGAATTAGCAGAGTGTTTAGATGATCTAATTTTTCTAAGGACTCGCTCTAAATTTTGGTCTAGAGAAATCAAATCTGGATGACAAGAGCGACGACCAAGCATGCACACACAAAAAATTACTGCACTAGTGCCTGATTCAAGCCGACGCATTCATTTTCGCTATTGTAGCAGCCAACTCATTTAGATCCGTGCTTCAGTAGCATCTATGACTTTCAATTCTAAATGTTGCAATTAAGATGATGTCCGAGTTCCGGCCCAACCAAAAGAAATCCAGGGGGATAGGAAAATCCTTTAATCAGAGAAATTTATGTGTCTTACCTTGCCTTGGGAAGAGAAGAGAGATTTCTTTTGAGTAAAACTTTGTCCTTTGCGAACTCTCTTGGATCCCAGCACAAATTCTAGGATTCTGTGTTAAAATCAATGCCTGCAGTAAGGATAGTAAATAATGTGAATAAAGCTGAAAAAAAAATAAAATAAAATAGAAGCTAGAAAAAGCGAAACTAAAATTAAAATTAAAAGAAACAAACAACCGTGCTAATTGTCCCCGGCAACGGTGCCAAAATTTCGACCAATCCTAAAACAGGGTTGCAAATATAATTTATTCTCCGCTAGTATCTCTGCTTGAAAAAGCAGAGATGTTAACCGAGTATCGTATCCACTGGGACAAAAAGGCAGAGTTGTGTTGTTTCCTAAATTCCTAAACTAATCTTATTAGAAAGGAAAGTTCTGATTATTAAACTAATCCTATTAGAAAGCAAAGTGTTGGGTTGATTGATTGTAATTCCTAAATTAACAAATTAATGATTTCTAAATTAACAAATTAAAAGACAGGGTTGATTCAATAAGAGAAAAGATCTAAGGGTACGAATCCACTCTAACCTCGCACAATGGCAAGTATAGACCTAGGGTTTCACTATCAACGCTATAGAGACTCATCCCGGTTACAAACCTTCAGAATCAACAAATAAGGGATGTGGATGTAAATCGGGGCATAACCTATCTCTATGGCATAGATTATCCTAGATCTAACAAACACATTCATTCAAGCATTATTATATGACTTAGTATTCAAATCTACAAGATTAAAATGCCAAAGAAAGAGATATTGCATTAAGGAGATCCAATCAATGGATTAACATCTTGTCATATAACCAAAAGCGTTTAAGATAAAACCCTAAACCTATACATCACCATAAACAAGAGATTAGGGCTTCATCGCAACCCAAAGATAATGATTTAGTTACGCGTGGAAGACAATTGACGAAGAATCTCTGATGAAATCCCCATTGACGCACTTCCAAACGCTCCAAAACCTTGCTCCAGACCTTCCCCAAGATGTGTATCTTCCCAAAAACAAGTTTGGGCTCTTATTTATAAGTTTTGGGATGAAAAACCTCTTAAAACGTGCATGTGACGGACTCTCGTACGATCCGGGCGTCCGGACGCCAGGAAATCTTTTTTCTGCGCAACTCTCTGTGACCGGGCGTCCGGACGCCAACTTCCGGGCGCCCGGAGGCAGTGGCTTTTGGATTTTTTTCTGTGGCCGGGTGTCCAAACGCCAGCTTCCGAGCGTTCGGACGCCCGAAGGCAGTGGCTTCCGGGTACTGTCATCACAATGAACTTCCTGAGGTCATATCTCCCTCAATATAGCTCCGATTTATGTAATCTTGGACTCCACGGATATCTACTCGAAAAGATCTTTCCAACGGTATGTAGATTGTACTAATTGTTAGGGATTTTGTAGATTGCAATTTGATGGATGCATTATCATTCAAGCATCATTTGATTTACACACTTGCATTGGTTTTAAATAAACTTGAAATCTTGTTTTATTCATGCATTGCTTTTAAGATTTGTAAAAGTATTGATTTATGCATGATTTGTATTTTCATCTTGGATGCATTTGATTTAGAAAAGAGTTTTCAAGAAATCAAGCAAGCCTTTGTTTTAAAAGTTTTGAATCTTTTTAGGCTTTTTATGTCATGTTTTAAAAACCATTAGAATCTTTAAAACATGTTTTCCAAGCTTGATTTAGTGGCCAAAAGGTCCCCCAAAGCTAAACCTTCAAATATGCAAAAGTTGCATTTTTTGTCAAAGGGAGGCTGTCCCGGCAGTGTCGCCGGTCGACCGAGATACAGGTCTCGGTCGACCGAGACAACTGGAGGTAAAATCTGCAGTTTCTGAACTGAAACCTCCAACGGTCAGAATTCTGACCGTTGTGCCTTCCCGGTCGACCGAGACCTCTTTGCCGGTTGACCGAGGACTAGCCGTTGACAACTTTTTGCTATAAATATGAGTTCTTTCCCTTGCCAAAAGTTGGGAATTTTCAACCCCTCCTTGAGAGGTTTTGAGGCATATCAAAAGGGAAAAGAGCCAAGGGATGAAGGGGATGATTAGGAAAGCTAAAGCTTGGATTAATGAAGTTAAACCACCAAGTAGGCTCTTCCTTCCTTAATCATATGTTTTCATGCTTTGTTTTATTTTTGGTAAATCATTTCTAGCATGTTAAACTATGTTTGTGTTGTGTCCTTAACATATTTTATGTTTTGAGTTGATTTATTGTTTTGGATACAACATCACATGATTCAATCCAAGTAGTACTTAACTTTGGTAAATCTAAGTAGATCATGTTAATGAAAGAACTTTGGTAAATCATATGTAACATGATCCATATACTTGGTTGAATCTTTGATTGTTGTTTTCCATCATAAGAACATCTCTCTCAAAACTAACTTATGTTTTGGATTCAACTTCTTTACAAATCATATGTTTTCATGTTTTGTTTTATCATTGGTAAATCTTTGTAACATGTTAATCTATGATTTGTTGTATCCTTAGCATGTGTTATGTTTTGAATAGATCTATTGTTTTGGATACATCACCATTGATTCATCAAAGTAGTACTTTATCTTTGGTAAATCTAAGTAGATCATGTTAATGAAATATGTAACATGATTCATATACTTTGTTGAATCTTTGGTTGTTGTTTTCCATCATAAGAAAATCTCTTTCAAATGTATCTTATGTTTTGGATTCAACATCATTACAAATCATATGTGTATTATTGTTTTAATGTTTCACAACTTGCCTTACTTTGATTGGTAAATCATTTTCAAGTTGTCTTTATAATTACATATGATTTGTCCCATAATTTCAATCAAATCTATTTTTATGTTTTGAGCTTCATTGATGATTTGATTGACATCCCTATGCATCACATGTTTAGAGCTAATCCATTTCATACAACTTGTGTAACTTTGATATCATTAACAAGTTGTTACTTTTAACATGTGATTGCATTACATCCTCAATCATAAATGTTTTATGAGCTAAAACTTTCAAAAGCCTTAAGCATACATTTATGAACTTTCATTTTCAAAATGATTGAGGACCACACACACACACTTCATATGTTTTCATCTTTGCATTCATAGTGTGAGTGTGTATTAGAATTTCACTTCCATATCCGCCTAATTAAGAGGCATTGTAATGAGCTTAAATTGAATCTCCATCAAGTGTTTATAGACACTATCTTAGTGAGATAACCAACCTTGTGGTTGAAGAGGTTATTGCTTAGCCTATAAAAGCATAGTGTATAGGTTGATGTTAAGCCTTGAAAAACATCAATGTAAAGGTTATTGCTTAGCCTTGGAAAGCATATTGTAAAGGTTATTGCTTAGCCTATTAAAAAGCATAAATAGTGGAAATCCGGTGGGGTGTTGGATCACAAGCCGGTAGTGGATGTAGGCATTGAGGCCGAACCACTATAAATCCTTGTGTGATGGTGCTTGCTTTGTGGTGATTGCTTATATTAGCTTCCGCATATTGTTTGATAATCATCACTTGTGACTAGTTTGTTTTAAAGAAGTTAAATTTGTTAAAATTGGTCATATAAGAAGCTCACCCTATTCACCCCCCCTCTAGGGTTCGGATCCCCATGGAATTACAAGTGGTATCAGAGCGGGTTACTCCATTTTAGGGCTTAACAACCTGGAGTTGATCCTTGCTAGATTTGGACCCTAGTGTTGTGATTTATTGCATATCTTTTTAAAGATTTCCACTATGTTTGAAAATGTTTTTTTTTCCCTAGCCTCTTTGCACCACTCTAAGACTTTTCTAAGTTATATCTTCTAGAGTTGGTGAGTCCTCAAAGTGATCTCTCAAGGACACATTTTCAAGACCTTAGGTGTATTTTCAAAGGTAGACTATTTGAGTTACCTTAAGGCCTTGATCCCACTAGACCAACCTATTCTTTTTAGTTATATCTTTTTGTTGGTCATGATACATTTGCATTTTGTTTCTTTATAGTCACATCTCTTAAAATGCAATGTTTCTTTGTGATCATTTGATTTTGTCTTCATGAACTTTTATAGTTATATCTCATGGTTTTCAAAATCCTTTGATTGCAACCTTTTCATGATAGATTTGCATTTTGATCATATAGTTATATCTCTTGTAGTGCATATCTTTTCATGATCAATTGATTGTGATTACAAATGCTTTCATAGCTACTTTTTCATGATCAATTGATGTTGGAAAATCATTTGATGTTTGTCATAGTTAGATCCTTTTTGGAAATCAAATGATTTGAAGCAATTTAAGTTTTCCATTGATTTACAAGTTATTTCTCTTGATATGGAAAATTTGTAAGTGACTATTGTTTTACAAATTGAAAATTTACAATAGTACACTTCTTGTTTTTCAAATTCACTTGCTCTTAATTCTATAAATGATTCTTTCATACTTTGAAGTGATTTGAGAAACTTAGGAAAATGTTCTAAGCTTTGTTGGTTGTATTTTTAGAAACATTTTCCTTGAATTTATTTCCTTGTGCTTAAATATGATTTTATCATTTGATAGGAAATAATTTTTATAAACAATTTGCATCTTTGCTCATTGAGTTACATTCTTTATGCAAATTGATTTTGATGTCTTACATTGCTTGGTTGGATATGGTTTCATTGATTTGCATGTTTGTGCCTAACTTGGTATATTCTCATTAATGCATTTTGATGATTGTTTATGTGCTTTATAGTAAAATCTTGTATTTGAGCTTTTTAAGTACATATGTGATTTTATGTGCTAAGTTCATTTGGTTTAAACCTCATATCCTTTTCCATTGCATTGTAAGCATTAGTACATTTGCTAAGAGTGGAGATGTTACATGATAGATTGATTCCTTTAACTTCATACCTTCTTGTGCTTAAATAGTTATATTCCTTTTTGGATGATTGGTATGAGTTAGATCTTGAATGTTGATTAATCCTCTCTATGCAAATGTCAAATTGTTCTATGTATGGTTGTGTTATTTATTATATTTGTAGAAACCATACTAGAACTCAAATCCATCCTCTATGCTTTATAGTCATATCTTTTTGGATGGTTATGATGTTGATTCATGTATTTTCTATAAGTGATAACATCCTTATACATGTTTCAACTTCATAGTAGTGATCTTGATCATATGAAACTCTTTGAAATCCATTCCTCATATTTCTATGTGTTTGATGGATAACTTAGATGTTGAATTCATATGATTTAGTCACTTTTTAAATTGCATGCATTTCAAAGTTATATCCTTTTGCATTGCAATTTATCTTGTTCATCACTATGCTCAATAGTTATATCTTCAAAAGTGATGAATATGCATTTATGATGCTTGATGGAATTTTGTCACATTCTTGCTCTTTATCATGTTATCAAATTCAATTGGATTCAATTGGTATAATGTTTGATTGATTTGATGTCTTGTGAATGTGATAAACCTTGTGTGCATTGGATTGAACTTGATAGTTATATATTTGTTCCATGTCACACACCATTAGCATCATAATGTTCATGTTGTCACCTCCCTTGCTCACATAGGAAAATCTCATGACCACCATGTTTATGTATTCATAATCTTGGTTGGTTATTAGTTGAGGTTGGCTTCATGTTTGAATTTCATTTCACTCCTTCTTGCACTTTAATAGTCATACTTTTGGATTGAATGAAATGATTTCAAAACCTTCATAGCATATGCTTTCCATAGTTAGATTATTTGATGCTATGTTTGAGTAAACCCCATATCATGGATAGCTCTAATTTGGATTTCTCATAATAGTTATACTTTTAAATCCATTTTAGAGTGATTGATTTATTAAGTCATATCCTAAATCTCAATTGGTATTCTATGTTTGTCCAATTGATATCCATGATTGCTTTTCTCATTAGACCTAGTTCTCTTTTGGTAATTTGATCATATTGTGCTTTATAGTTAAATGAATCTAATCCTTTCTTTGAAGTTGACCCTCACTTGGTTAAACCATCTTCTTCTTGTACCTAATAGTTAAATCTTTGTCAAGAGTTTGACAAAAGGAGAGAATGGATTGAGGGGGAGTGTAAACCTTCATAAGAAGTATTAGTTTTGATCAAATTTACCCTTGGATTGCCTTTGAGCCCTTAGAGACTACTACCTCACATGATAGCCTGTTATGTATTTCATTTTCGATTTCATTTGTTAACAGGTGCTACTAAAGGTATTTTCTTTGTTTCATGTGTGTAGGTACCTTTGCAATTTAATGGCAAAGGGGGAGAAAATATTCAAGTTCTCAAAAGGGTGAAGAGAATGTCCAAACTTCCTAAGGGGAGAGTTGTGTATAATCTTCTACAAGGGGAGAGAATACATACCTTGCCAAAGGGAGAAAGAGGCATGGTCAAAGGGGGAGAGCAACTAGAAGAAAGAAAGCTTGGAGCTAAAGAAGATGCTTGGCCATAAAGAAAGAAAGATTGAAGAATGATCAAGCACCAAGCATCATGAAGAATGAAGAAAAGAGCTCAAGCTAAGAGAAGGAGCATCCAAGAAGATTTCAAGACTTGTCCAGCTTAGGGGGAGCTGAAGACTTAGTGTGTAATCTCAGTGGTGAGTGAGTTTGCCATCAAATTGCAAAGGCGGAGATTGTTAGGGATTTTGTAGATTGCAATTTGATGGATGCATTATCATTCAAGCATCATTTGATTTACACACTTGCATTGGTTTTAAATAAACTTGAAATCTTGTTTTATTCATGCATTGCTTTTAAGATTTGTAAAAGTATTGATTTATGCATGATTTGTATTTTCATCTTGGATGCATTTGATTTAGAAAAGAGTTTTCAAGAAATCAAGCAAGCCTTTGTTTTAAAAGTTTTGAATCTTTTTAGGCTTTTTATGTCATGTTTTAAAAACCATTAGAATCTTTAAAACATGTTTTCCAAGCTTGATTTAGTGGCCAAAAGGTCCTCGAAAGCTAAACCTTCAAATATGCAAAAGTTGCATTTTTTGTCAAAGGGAGGCTGTCCCGGCAGTGTCGCCGGTCGACCGAGATACAGGTCTCGGTCGACCGAGACAACTGGAGGTAAAATCTGCAGTTTCTGAAATGAAACCTCCAACGGTCAGAATTCTGACCGTTGTACCTTCCCGGTCGACCGAGACCTCTTTGCCGGTCGACTGAGGACTAGCCGTTGGCAACTTTTTGCTATAAATATGAGTTCTTTCCCTTGCCAAAAGTTGGGAATTTTCAACCCCTCCTTGAGAGGTTTTGAGGCATATTAAAAGGGAAAAGAACCAAGGGATGAAGGGGATGATTAGGAAAGCTAAAGCTTGGATTAATGAAGTTAAACCACCAAGTAGGCTCTTCCTTCCTTAATCATATGTTTTCATGCTTTGTTTTATTTTTGGTAAATCATTTCTAGCATGTTAAACTATGTTTGTGTTGTGTCCTTAACATATTTTATGTTTTGAGTTGATTTATTGTTTTGGATACAACATCACATGATTCAATCCAAGTAGTACTTAACTTTGGTAAATCTAAGTAGATCATGTTAATGAAAGAACTTTGGTAAATCATATGTAACATGATCCATATACTTGGTTGAATCTTTGATTGTTGTTTTCCATCATAAGAACATCTCTCTCAAAACTAACTTATGTTTTGGATTCAACTTCTTTACAAATCATATGTTTTTATGTTTTGTTTTATCATTGGTAAATCTTTGTAACATGTTAATCTATGATTTGTTGTATCATTAGCATGTGTTATATTTTGAATAGATCTATTGTTTTGGATACATCACCATTGATTCATCAAAGTAGTACTTTATCTTTGGTAAATCTAAGTAGATCATGTTAATGAAATATGTAACATGATTCATATACTTTGTTGAATCTTTGGTTGTTGTTTTCCATCATAAGAAAATCTCTTTCAAATGTATCTTATGTTTTGGATTCAACATCATTACAAATCATATGTGTATTATTGTTTTAATGTTTCACAACTTGCCTTACTTTGATTGGTAAATCATTTTCAAGTTGTCTTTATAATTACATATGATTTGTCCCCTAATTTCAATCAAATCTATTTTTATGTTTTGAGCTTCATTGATGATTTGATTGACATCCCTATGCATCACATGTTTAGAGCTAATCCATTTCATACAACTTGTGTAACTTTGATATCATTAACAAGTTGTTACTTTTAACATGTGATTGCATTACATCCTCAATCATAAATGTTTTATGAGCTAAAACTTTCAAAAGCCTTAAGCATACATTTATGAACTTTCATTTTCAAAATGATTGAGGACCACACACACACACTTCATATGTTTTCATCTTTGCATTCATAGTGTGAGTGTGTATTAGAATTTCACTTCCATATCCGCCTAATTAAGAGGCATTGTAATGAGCTTAAATTGAATCTCCATCAAGTGTTTATAGACACTATCTTAGTGAGATAACCAACCTTGTGGTTGAAGAGGTTATTGCTTAGCCTATAAAAGCATAGTGTATAGGTTGATGTTAAGCCTTGAAAAACATCAATGTAAAGGTTATTGCTTAGCCTTGGAAAGCATATTGTAAAGGTTATTGCTTAGCCTATTGATAAGCATAAATAGTGGAAATCCGGTGGGGTGTTGGATCACAAGCCGGTAGTGGATGTAGGCATTGAGGCCGAACCACTATAAATCCTTGTGTGATGGTGCTTGCTTTGTGGTGATTGCTTATATTAGCTTCCGCATATTGTTTGATAATCATCACTTGTGACTAGTTTGTTTTAAAGAAGTTAAATTTGTTAAAATTGGTCATATAAGAAGCTCACCCTATTCACCCCCCCCCTCTAGGGTTCGGATCCCCATGGAATTACACTAATCTGACACTCGAGTTGAAAGTTATGACCATTTCAATTTGCTGCACCTGAAAATTTCGAGAATAATGGTGCAATTAAAGGAACTTCCATGTTGGCATGCTATGGGGTGAGTGGGACCCATGTTGGACGTCCAAGGCATGTTTGAACTCTTGCTTTGCTTTCTTATTTGAGTCTCTTCCCATATTTGGCACGCTTTCTTACTTGCAACTCTGGTTTGTCATGCTTTGTGAGATTTCTTCCATTTTAACTTTGAATTTCGCTCATTGCATCTGTAATACCTACAAACAATAAAAATAACATAATTAAACTAATTAATCTCTTCCGACGGTATAACCAAGTCCTAATTAAGGGGCCTCAAATGTATCTTTTAGGCTCTCATCATGTAGTGCCACCTATTACTTTCGAAGAAGCTGTCATGAGAGCCTATAAATTTGAGAACTTCCATAACAAGATCCTCAGAGTTCAGGGAAAATGTCCAGCTAACCAACAGAACTACCAGCACAAGAATGATTAGAACAAGAAGCAGAGGACAGAACCGAATACTTAGAATCCATTGGTTTGTACCCACTGTGGGAAGAACCATGAGAGTGCACGGTGCTGTACCCTCACAGGGCCGTGTTTCAGATATGGTTCCATGACCCATCAAATGAGAGACTATTCAAGGCAGAATAGACAGAATCAGTAGCAGCAAGGGCCACAGCGTCCAACACCACCACAAAATGCAATCGTTGTCCAGAATCAGGCAAGGCCGCTTCAGCAACAAGCACCACAACAGCAGTACAGACCACAACAACAGCAACAGGCTCGTCAACAAGGATAAAATCAGAACCAGCGTCCCCCACAACAGAATAGGAATGCACCACAAGGCAGGCCACAACAAGCTCAGAATAGGCCACAACATCGAGGGCAAATCTATACGGTCAATAGAGCTGATGCAGAGGCAGCGGGAAATGTAGTAGAAGGTACACTTCTTATTTGTGGGATGAAAGCTAGGATTTTATTTGACCCTAGCTCTACACATTCATTCTTATCCCATGAATTTTGTAAGTTGATTGATATGCATGCTAGAGAACTTGAGTTCATTTTGACTGTTGCAACCCCAGTACGCAAACAAGTTATCTGTAGAACCTATTACCCTAGTTGCACAGTTCAGATAGGAGAAGTGGTTTTAACCGCAGATCTCATTTTATTGGAGATGTATGATTATGATGTCATCCTAGGGATGGATTGGCTGGCAGGGTACCATGCCACAATGGATTGTTTCCATAAGACCCTTACTTTCAAGTTAGATGAAACACCACCAGGGGTGTTGTTTCAATGAGAAAGGAGAAATCCTCATGCAGGGTTTGTCTCAGCATTGAAGGCTGATAGACTTTTGAAGAGTGGATGTGAAGCATATTTGGCGTTTATCACGGAGGATAAACGGTCCCAAGGGGGTGGAGGAGATCCCAATTGTTTGGGAATTCCCGGATGTTTTTCCGGAAGAGATTCCAGGTTTACCACCCATCAAAGAGATTGATTTCACTATCGAGTTGTTACCAGGGACCGCTTCGATATCTATTGCACCATATAGAATGGCTGCGGCAAAGTTGGGAGAATTGAAGACTCAGATGCAAGAATTTTTAGACAAAGGTTTCGTGAGACCGGGTATTTCACCATGGGGAGCTCCAGTTTTGTTTGTCAAGAAGAAGGATGGTTCGATGAGAACGTGTATAGATTACAAAAGATTGAATCAAGTGACCATCAAGAACAAATACCCATTACCAAGGATAGATGAATTGTTTGATCAGTTATAAGGTGCTTCATATTTTTCGAAGATTGATTTGAGATCCGGTTATCATCAGCTGAGAGTTAGAGAATCAGATGTGTTGAAAATAGCTTTCCGGACAAGATATAACCACTATCAGTTTCTAGTGATGCCATTTGGTTTGACTAATGCACCAGCAGTATTCATGGCGTTGATGAACAAGATATTTGCATAGTATCTAAATCAGTTTGTGGTAGTATTCATTGACGATATTTTGGTGTACTCCAAGACCAGAGAAGAGCATGAAAAGCACTTGAGGATAGCACTGCAACTTCTAAGAGAGAACCAGCTGTATGCGAAGCTCAATAAGTGTGAATTTTGGTTGGAACAAGTAACATTTTTGGGGCACATCATCTCCAAAGAAGGATTATCAGTGGGCCGGTCCAAGATTGAAGCAGTTATGAGTTGGGAAAGACCGAAGAATGCGTCAGAAGTCAGAAGTTTTCTGGGTTTAGCAGGTTATTATCGGAGGTTTGTGCAAGGATTTTTGTCGATTGTGTCACCATTGACGAAGTTGACAAGGAAGAACGTACCGTACATGCACAAAGTAGTGTGAAGATAGTTTCCAAGATCTGAAGAAGAGATTGACTACAGCACCAGTCCTTACTTTTCCATCCGGAAGCGACGGTTTCAACATTTTTATTGACGCTTCGAATGTTGGACTCATTTGCGTGTTGATGCAGGAAGGAACAGTTGTTGCATATGGATCCCGGCAGTTGAAAGATCATGAGAAGAATTATGCCACCCATGATCTTGAGTTAGCAACGGTTGTTTTCGCGTTGAAAATGTGGAGACGTTACCTCTATGGAGAGAAGTTCGAAGTCCACTCCGATCACCGCAGCTTACAGTATTTGTTTTCTCAGAAGGAATTGAATATGAGGCAGAGAAGATGGATGAAATATATCAAGGATTACGATTTTCCAATCAAATACCACCTGGGGAAAGCTAATGTAGTTGTCGATGGCTTGAGTAGAAAATCAGTAGACTTGGCAAATCTAAGTGGCACTTGTATTTTTGAGCAGTTTGAAGAATTGAGCATAGACCTATAGCCACTAAGGAAGGGTGTTTTGTTAGCTAACATGTCAGTTTCAGAACCTTCTTTCATTCAGAAGATCAAGGATAGTCAGTTGCAAGATCTAGAGCTGGCCAAGATTTCAGAACTTATAGCAGACCGTTCAGATTTTCGTGTTGTTGATGGAGTTTTGTACTACCGTGACCATCTGTGTGTACCCAACATTGAAGATTTGAGGAATGACATCATGACCGAGGCTCATAACACGAAGTACTCTATGCATCCAGGCAGCACAAAGATGTACTAGAACTTGAAAGGCAGATTTTGGTAGAATAATATGAAGAGAGAGATTGCACCGTTTGTCTCTCATTGCATGACTTGCCAGTTGATTAAGATAGAACATCAGAGGCCTCCATGACTGTTACAGCCGTTAGAGATCCCGGAATGGAAATGGGAGCACATTACCATGGATATTATTTCGTGACTACCGAGGACTAGCAGAGGCAACGATGCGATATGGGTCATTGTTGACCGTCTAACCAAGGCAGCTCATTTCATTCTGATGAGAACAGGGAAGAAGATGCATATGCTACCTTTGGTGGAGTTATTTGTCAACAAGATTGTCAGTCAACTTGGACAGCCAGTTTCTATCACATTTGACAGAGACAGCATATTCGTCTCGAGGTTTTGGAAGACATTGCATGAGTCGATAGGTACGAAACTACAGTTTAGCACGTCTTATCACCCGCAGACAGATGGCCAGTTAGAGAGGACAATTCAGACTCTCGAGGATATGCTCCGTGCTTGTGTGTTAGATTTTAAGACTCAATGGGATGAGACTCTACCGTTGTGTGAGTTTGCTTACAACAATAGCTACCACTCGAGCATTGGTATGGCGCCTTTTGAGGCTTTGTATGGTAGAAGGTGTAGGACACTTGTATGTTGGGAAGAAGTCGGCATTCACAGTTTCCATGGACCGACTATTGTAAGTGAAACCAGCGACAAAACCAAGTTGATTCAAGAACGTTTGAAAGTGTCCCAGAGCAGACAGAAGAGCTATGCAGATTCCCACCGCAGAGATTTACAGTTCCAAGAAGGAGATAAGGTTTTCCTGAAAGTGTCACCTACGAGAGGAACATTGAGATTTGGACAGAAGGGTAAGCTATCGCAGAGATACATTGGATCGTATGACATTGTGAGCAAGATCGGTGATGTGGCTTATAGATTAGCCTTACCACCGGAGCTGTCCGGCGTACACGTCGTCTTTCATGTGTCTATGTTGAAGAAGTATGTCCACGATCCGTCACACGTACTCCGACATAAACCTTTGGAAATCAGAGAAGATGCTACCTATATTGAGAAGCGCGTACAGATCATTGATATTGTTAGACCCCGACCCAGACCAGTTCGATTAGTGTGCGATTAGTATGTGTTTAGTCTTAAGTGAGTTTAGTTGTGGTTGGGTTAGAAGTGATTAGTTTTAGTCTTGGATATAGCTTTGGTAATTTTGAGAACGTTTAATATTAGTTAGACACACTCAGGATGGCCTGAGTGCACGTGTGAGCTTGGGAAGATCGTATCGTTTTCCGTGTGAGTGTGGTTTTGATTTCATTCGAATGATCTTTTTATGTGTTACAACTTTCGTTTTAAGCCCATTCATGTTTGAAGCCCAAAAACCCAAGTTCTGGCCCAAAGAGGGTAAAATTGTCTTTCTTGCACAAATCTGGACACAATTTTCGAGATCTCAAAACTATGTCAAAAATATACTTTTCGGAAACTAGATATTTCGACGATCGTTTTATCCTTCTTCGTCGAAGTCATCCGAGGCCCACAAGATCGTGTTTTGACCATTTCAAGTTCAAGCTAAATGGGACCCATGAGTCATCACTTAAGTCCCCATCTCCCTCTCTCTCATTCATTTCCCAATCTCTGCAACTTTTGAGTCTAGGGCAAGAGAGAAAACCCCTTTTCTCCTTCATCTTCCTCACTTGGTTTGATCTAGCTAGAGAGCTCCAAACGAAATTCTAAGACTACCATTTTCTTCATCTCCTTGCAAGCTCTCCATTGATACAATTTTCTTAAGGTTTCAAGTTGGGAAAGCTCTCCATTCTCTTCCATCTCTCTTGTTTGACCTTCTCTAGGTAAGAGCTTCAACCCATATTTTTCATGGAGTCATTTTAGTTCCTTAAGATCATGTTTTTCATGTTTTCGAACCCTATTTGGAAAATGGGTTCCTTGTTTCCATTTTGAGTGAGTTTTGTGTATTTTCTTGTTTTGCTTGTAGTGTGAGATTAGCTTGTGTGAAGAGCTTGGAGGAGAGTGTTTAGCATTTGGGCAAGGCAAGTAATCCCTATAGGATCATGGTGCATGTTTATTTGAAGCTACATTGTTGTTTTAGAAATTTTGTGCATGAATATGTTTACAAGCTTGATGATTTTGTTTTCATGAGTTTGGATGTGTGTTTTGTCCCTTGGAGAGTATGTAGACTCAGGGAATATAAGTGGAATGAGAATGAATGGAAGGGAAGAAGAGAAATGTGAAAAATCTGTGCTGAAACGCATTCCCGTGCACTGGCGGTCAGCACAGCGGTCAGCTCACGGCTAGCCGCCTGTGCCCACTGCGGCTAACCGCAGGCTGACCGAGCTCAGCGGTTCCTTCTCCAGAAGCTAGCATTTTCGCCTGGGTTCAGCGGTCAGCTCCGCGGTCAGCCCACGGCTAACCGCCAGTTCCACTTGCGGTTAACCGTAGGCCAACCGAGGATTTCGGTTCCTTTTCCAGAAGCTGACATTTCGACCATGTTTCACGGTCAGCTACACGGTTAGCTAGCGGCTAGCCGCCTCATCCCATCACGGCTAACCGCCGGCCGACCGTGCATGGCGGTTCCTTTTCCCGAGAGCAAAACCCAGATTTGCATTCCAGCGGTCAGCCTGGCGGTCACCTAGCGGCTAGCCGCCAGACCCCAGTTTGGCTAACCGCCACCTGACCGCGAGGTGACCGAAATTCACTGTTCGTGTATTTTTAAGAGTTTTGCAAGAATGAAAAACTAGAACATGTTAGGTGACTTCTAACCTGATATTGTGCACTTGGAACCCAAGATGTCTTTGAACTTCCGGGGCATCAATTCCTTTCTAAATTTCCAATACTTGGGTCTCAATTGCACAAGGATCAATCAAAGGTCATTACGTGTGCTCGATAAGCTTT
Organism: Cinnamomum chago; assembly: GCA_038049695.1. Taxonomy (NCBI): domain Eukaryota; kingdom Viridiplantae; phylum Streptophyta; class Magnoliopsida; order Laurales; family Lauraceae; genus Cinnamomum; species Cinnamomum chago. The sequence continues at coordinate 32,434,141 of CP142456.1, forward strand.
GTGTTCATGTTTTGGTTTTGATATAATGAATATCATCGTGAACTCGTTTTGAAATACTAGTACAAGCTTGTTTTGAAGTTTTGTTTCAAGAAAAAGGGGATCACTTCCTAAGCGTGTTTTTGCATAAATATTATGCCTCGTGCTAGTCGTGCTCGTCGTGTTTGATAAGTGATTTCCCCCTTTCTACCTCGTCGTGCTTGATCGTGCTTTGCGTGTTTTGTGCATTCATGAACTAAGTAAACACCACTGAGCTTAGACTGCCCTTTCGGTTTGATCCACTGTCTGGGGGTCTTTAAACATGTGGACTGTCTGCAGACTGGTCGTGTATTTATTACACATCGTGCGTGTCCGGTTCCGCGGCCGGAAATCCCCGTATATGTGGGAATCGTGTCGTGCTTATATTATGTATATCGTGCTTGTCGTGCGTGCTTGCTCTTTTCATCATATAGATGATAGAGAAAGGATGGGCTCTTTGTGGATTGTAACTATTCATGACATTTTGTGAAACCATGCTAGTTTGTTTTGATACCTCAGTTATTGTGACAGTTCAAATCAAGTCTTTGAGTTAAGTGTTTTTCCAAAGTAATATTGTCATGTTCATACTTATATTGATTACTTGCCAAACCGTCGTGTTTGACCCTTGCTTGTTGGTGCCCAGGTGCAGGAGACGTTGCCTTTGAGGAGGAGCGTCAGGAGGAGGCTTGTGAGCCAACTCCCGTGAGAGAGTGGCAGCCCGATGATGTTGTCTAGACATCGGGTGGTCCCTGAGTTCGTCACATTTTGTCATGGGATTCTTGGGATTATTTTGAGATGTGTATTGATCTTTATTGATCTCTTATGGGTTGTAACTAAACTTAACTCACCTTTGTCAGTTCTATAACTTGAATATTTATGGGAATGCCATGTTAGCTTTCTTTCCTTGATACCATGTCTTGTTATTAAAAGTTATAGTCCTTAAATATTTTATCAGGGCTCATCATGATGTGTTTTGCTACACGCTTCCGCAAATCGTGTACGTGTGAGCCAGATTCCGCGTGTCCTTGGGAATCCTCACCGCGGGAACCTGTGGGAAAACAATGATCAAATAAGAATAATCACAATCGAAACCGTCGCGGGGCCCGGGATCCGTTCCGGGGTCGCGACAGATATGAAGGAACAAGAGTTGAGGACACGGACTATTCAGTGGGTAAAAGTACTATGGGAGAATCACGGACCGGAAGAGGCAACGTGGGAATTACGAGATCAAGTACAGAAGAGGTATCCACCACATCTACTACCAGAGGTGAGTTTTATATTTCATTTGGAGGACCAAATGCCCTAAGGGGTGGAGGATGTAAGACCCCGTCCCGAGTGTTATCGATTAGTGATAATTAAGTGGTGTTTTAGTTCTAAGTGTGATTGGTGGATTTTGGTTAAGTTGGGGATGTAATAGATTTTGATATAGCTTTGGGGAATTTTGATTGCTTTGTGATTAGTGGGGCCCTTTGGGGGTTCCTTTTTATAACTTCGCATGTGCTTGGGGATTTATTAGAGATTCTTACATTCATTGTTTTAATCATGTTTTATTTGTATTGTTAATCCCTACAACTTTTATGTTGATTCCGTGCCCATTCGAAATCCCGAACCCTGACTTTCCTAACATTGAGGGCAAAACAGTCATTGTGCACTAAATCTGTACCCAAATTTGATATCCCTGAAACCCACGAAACATATACTTTTTGGAAACTAGATATTCCGACGATCACTTTTCCCTTCTTCGCGAATTCATTAGAAGCCCCGAAAGCCATAATTTTAGCCCAATTAGATTATTACTAGTGGAGCCCACTCCCCATTTGCTTATAAGGGAACTCTTCTTCCTCATTTTCCTTTTCTAGCTCAAACCTCAATCTCTCAAACTAGGGTTTTCCCTTTTCTCTCTTTTCTTGCTTTCCATCTCCCAATCCACTACCAAACCTTTGCTTTTGGGATAATGCTTGTCATCATCTTCTTCCTCATCACCATAGCTCTCCATTGATATCATTTTTAGAGAAAACTCCTCATTCCAAGATCTTCATTGAGCTTACTCTTGCCATTAGAGGACCTTACAAGTAAGTGATCATCTCCATCTTATAGATTTGTATTCTTCTAGTCCTAGAGAAGCTCCATCTCCTTTATTGTGAGCTCTCCCTTTCTATTTCATGGTTTGACCCATTTTAGGGTTTGTTTTTGGGGTTTTTGCTTGTAGCTTAGACCTTTGACTTGGAAGGCTTGATTAGAGCTTGATTAGCTTATTAGAGACCAAAGGCAAGTGGATGATTTGATTTTTATAAGCTTTCAATGGTTTTGGTATTTCCACTCATGCCTATTTATTGTATTGATTTGAAATAAATGTTCATGATAGAGCATTGATAGTGCATTTATGTCATAGAAATGTATTGGTGCATGACATTTAATTACCTCTTGTTTTATCCCAAATGTACTCTTATGTGTAATGGTTTCTCTCTTTCTTTCTTTGTATTGGATGTGATGTTGATGGAGAAGAATGAAATGGATATTGTAAGAGATTTGATGTTGTTTTGAATGAAGTTTTGGACTCCTCATTGGATGTATAAAAGAGGCTAAAAAGAGGTTGTAGAAGGAAGAGATAGAGAGGAGTTTAACTGTCCCGGAATCAGTTTCTGGACAGTTCGCTCTAGCGAACATGACACTTCGCTCGAGCGAAGTGTCCAGAAAAGTGTTCGGAGCATTCCAGTAGGCAGTTCGTTCGAGCGGACCCCTTGGTCGCTCCAGCGAACCTCCCATAACTCGTTCCAGAGAGTGGTTAGTTCGAGCAAACCAATACTTCGCTCAAGCCAACCTGACTCTAGATGAGTTCGCTCGAGCGACCTCAACTTCTCTCGAGCAAACCCACCCAGATAACCATTCTAGAGAGGCAACCGCTCGAGCGAACCTCCAGTCCGCTCGAGCGATGGGTACTGTTCACCTGGGACTGTTTTGGGAACATAAATAAAATGTTTATATATTTGAGAGAGGTTTGTTGGGAACTCCATTGTATTGAGAAGAACCGTTCATATGATTTGACATCCGTTTGAGAAAGAAACCACGTCACGAAGATTTCATTTGAAGTTGAAAAATCCGAAGTGTATAAGGACCCCGGGATGTCCCCAAACTCAAGGAGTACCAAACCTTTATCTAATTAGACATATGGGATTCCTATTCACTTTGAGCAATTCTGAACCCGAAACTCCGATTGTTTACTATAGTTTACTGATCCCGAGATTTATACTACGTGCCTTGTTTTCCCGAAAGCATTGAAATTACACTTGAAATAGTTACTTGTCTTGAAGTGCATTGCACCACATGAAATGACAGTGTGCCTTTGAGCACCCCTGTCCTGCCCGTTTATTTACTTGTACTTGATTTATTTACACATGTCTCGATTTTTTATTTGACCCATGAGTCGGCACCAGTAAGCTTGGATAACCTCGTTGGTCTGATCCACCGACTTGGAGATCCCCCTCTTGTCCCGCCAGCTGCAGTTTGGATCCCGCTACCTGATCATTACCGTGATCTTTTTCCGATGCCGCAGATTGCTACTATGGTTCCCGATGCCCGACTCGCTACCGTGGTCATGTATAGTATATTTATATGTATTTATAAGATCCAGTGTTTCTCCTCACCTCGAGTGACTGAGATCAGTGCCTAGTTATTGCTATGCCACTTTAGTGATAGAGGACTTATCTTTGTGTGGTTGCCATCTTGCTTGTTTCCTGATTTCCTTGGATACCCATACATGTTTTACACTGTGCTAATGTTTTCATTAAATGATTTGATTCTTTTATGAAGATATTGATCGAACATGTTTAAATACTTGTAAAGGTAAATGTATTTATTATTGAATTGTTATGTCTTTTCACCCATTTGTCAAACCATCGTATTTGACCCACTCTTTGGTACTCAGGTCCCGTTGCTGGTTACCTTGAGGAGGAGCCAGAGGAGGCGGTCGGTGAACCACAACGCTTAGTTGAGTGGCACGCTGATGATGTCGTGTAGACATTTGATTGCTATGAGAGACATAATATTTTGGGAACGTTTAACCATTCTTTGGGGATTGGTTTTTTGTTTATATTGGCCTTTGTTGGCCTCTATTTTTGGGAATGGAATTAAATGATCTTTTGTATAAACTTTAACTTACTTTTGGGTAACATGCTAATGATCATTGCTCATTCTGATACAATATTATTACTTGTGTTATCGTCTTTATGACTAGAGATGGTTTGAATATTTGATTTGCTATATGCTTCTACACTTAATAGAAATGTTCATATATGGTTGTGATATCCTCACCGCGGACACCTGTGGGAAATTAAATAAATATGTACTCACCACACCACATTAGTCCCGATCCAGGATTAGGACCTCGGTGGACCCGGTCCGGGGTCGCGACAGAAGTGGCTATTGGATAAATTTACCAAGCCCTTATCTATTTTGGAAAGGGATTCTAAACCTAGTTTGGACCCTAGGTTGGATCCCATTGACCCTACCCTTGCATGACCAATTGGGGAAAATAAAAATGGAGCATGGTTGGCTTGGTGTGCTTCGTCGGTTGTCCGGGATTTTTCGTTTATCAATGTAACTTGGCCGAATGCGTGTGGAAATGAGTTGATTGGTGCCCAACAACTTCCGTACACCATGGGCCCGCCAAATTAGGACACCATTGACTCATCCTCTATACGTACTTCGTACGTTCGGTACACGTGGACAACTTTTGACCTAGGATTGGCTTGTTCTTCGCTCTTGACTCGTGAATCTTATATTCGTAGCTTGTCGTACCTTATACACTCTATCTTTATACTTGTATAACTTGTAACTTAACTTGTAGAATTAGGATGTAACCGGACTTAGAGTGTATCCTTAGGTACCTTGTCTTGTATTGATAAACACGTGTGGATAGACTTGAAAGAGGACTACTCATGGGACTTGAAACTTGACTTGTATCTTGGCTTGACTTGGAGTAGCCCTTAGCTTGTTATCTTGTACTTCGAAACCTATCCACGTGTATTTGTCTTGGAACTTGTGTTGTATACAAACCAACATCATCATCATCTTGCATTCATGACCAGTTGTAGACTAAGGATTATAAAGTGGGCAGGATACCGGACACTAGGGTGGGCAGTCGGCTTTGGACGATGTCCATGGCGCCAATAGCTAGGAGCGGGGCTTGGACCGTACGACTATTCTTATGACCGGGAGCTAGAATTCCCCTAGAGCCGGACTTTGGATATTTGTAGTCGGTTGGTACGTCACTTTTACCCCCGTGAGATGGCTAGGACATCGACGGAGTCTCCTCTTGCTTGGCATTGCATTTCATGGATGGTTATTCTTGGTTATCTTATCAGGACTTACATTGTTACTTGACTCTCGTATTACTCATGCTTTATGCATAGCTTGTTATCTTATAATCATGTACTTGTCTTTATTCTCATTTGGAACATGTTATGAATAATGTATATTGCTTATCTTCTTGCCAACATGTTGTTGATTCTTTATTCCTGGTGTGCAGAGGACACCTTCTACTATTACACCGACCTGGATGCCGAGGCAATCCCAGAGGATCCTCACCGGGGGAGGAGGACGAGGTACGAGAGTGGGGTGCCGATGACGTAGTTTAGCATTATCACTCCCGGCACTAGTGCGCGTTACATGGGGATATATTCTATCGTTCCACTTCATTTCATCTTTTGGTTTAGATCTTTTGGACTTGTCTACCTTAGCATTGTATATCTTTTGTACCAAGACCTAGGTTTTTGGGATGGTCTTGATGTTTATAAACTTTATATGTTTTATCTTTTGAAACTTAAATATATACAATGAAATGAAATCCATACTTGCTTTGTTATTCCTACAGGTTTAATGTAGTGTTTACCTGACAAGTCCCGTTGATTATTTGTTAATGAGGCTCAACTACACAATCCTCACAGAGGACTTTGATCCTTGGGCATTAAGGGCAATTTTTTTTTAATTAGCCCTAAAAAATTCACACCCCGGATCCGGTTTAATCTCTAATCATGTTGCCGGTCGTGACAGGAAATTCTCAAAAGAGTATAATATTTTTGGCTCATTTTCAAAAAGGTATATTACAAATTGAATATTTCAAAGAAAATCATAGAAGTTTTCCATAATTATTTCAAATTCAATCAGGCCGACTCCATACTTGTTATGACTTACAAAGCAAGCCCTGGCCCTCCTGCCATTATTTAATGATGCATAGTGAGACCCACCAAATGATCCACCCATCTCGATTACACACCACTTCCCTACAGCAAATAGACAGGCCTTATTTTATACTTTTTTTTTATCTGACGATTAATCCAATACACTACAATGTAGGATTGAAATATAAAACATATTTCTTATATTAATCCATCAAACTTTCAAGCCTTTAAATGGAGGGGAAATATCACATCCATCAGCTATCCACCCCCAAAACTGACCCTTAAACCTCTTTAGGTCTATGATGATCATGCATGCAAATTAGCCTCGGATCCGGATCCCTATTTGGTCCAAACGGGGAAGTCCTGTTTGGACCAATCGGGGGTGCCACATGGGAAGAGAAATTTTTAAGAGAGATGAATTTTTTTTTAAGGAAATAAAATGTGACATCTCAAACCCATATGGCACTCCTTGATTGATCCAAACATAGCAGTCCAAATAGGGAATCCATTTCCATTAGCCTCACAAGGAAGTTGCACCAGATTCTTGGGAGTGTCAATTCCAGACTGACCCACTAATTAAGTCGGATTCAATCGATGTCTTTTATTTGTGGGAGTGGTTGAGATTGACACTGCTCAACTGATTTTATTAATGGGTTCTGTTTGGGTTGAGTCCACATTTGCTCTGTTTTCCACCAACCTGATATAAACTTGATAGAGTCAACTCATTGCACTTCTACAATGACACCTCCCAATCAACCTGGACCTGACCTGTTAATTAAGTATCAACTTGTAGTGTCCATATTACAATTGGGCCCACTTGCAATTATAAATTAAAGACCGTTCATCAAGTGGGGTGGGACTATTTCAGATTATATATCCCCATCCATTCACTAGATATTTGATTGAGAAGTTAGCCATTTGACATTGACATAACAAGGGCAGAAGTGAACAATACATGTGCATCTCAAGATTTCCAAATTTTGGAACAAATGGATGGGATGTCAATTGTGGTTTTTTTACCTGCATCAAATAAAGCAGCTGCCTCAAAACAGCAAAGGGGCACATTAACATGTTTTATGAACTTTCAGACGAACTGTCTTAAACATGAACACAAAAGGGTCAATACACACAACAATTCTTATATACATACCAAAGAGACTGATTTCAATTTGAAAGAGACTCCAATTGATTTTTACCATCATACATAATTTTGACCGAGGGACCATCATTAATTCCAATACATAATTCTCCTTTAATTTTATTTAATCTAATTAAATTCAATAAAAATGTCATTTATTGAATGACATTTATTGTTGCAATGAATGATAATGTGCTATTCGATCTATGATGCCCAAGGACCAAAGTAGATCCAAGTAATGGAAAAATCCTAAATTTGAATCTATCTATTATATTTTTCAACTTAAATAAGTTTTTAGAACTTATAAATATATTAAATTATTTTCCAACTCAACTAAGCTATAATAACTTTTCAGCATAAAGCTTGTGATGAAAAAAGATAAGTGATGAGGATTTTATCAATATTATTGATTGAAAGGTGAGTCAAGCAAACTAAAACCACCTGTCTTGAGTCGAAATTCAGAAATCCATAACTACGTACCTTGAACCCAACTACAAAACTCACTTCTAATTGTAAAATATCATATTTTAAATTTCTTCTAAATTTCTCAATCTCATCTCAATATAATATATACAAAATATCATAATTCAAGTTTCTACTTAAATTTCAAAATTCTTATATTAATTATTTATTTTAGTTTTCAATAGTGTGATTTCTAAGAAAGCCTATTAATTATTCTAAGTTTCATGATTAGGACACAGGGCATAGCATCCTCTCTATCGGTAATTATAATTATAAGCATATAAATTTATTATTTTTTAAAAATATTTTTATTTTAGACTTTCTATAATATAAACGTATGAGATCAAAATCAATTCTTCTTATTTCTATCATAAGATTAAATGATTTTTTTGTATGACTTCAAGTGCCCATGCTAAGCACGGGAGCATTTTGCTAGTTAACATGATAGTGCAATGAAAAAAGCAAAAAAGACATTCATCCAAAATAATAAAATGTTCGTGTGATCTTCCAAATTTTCTTTATTCTTCATTTGTTGTAATTCTCTCCCAAATTTCCTCTATTCTTTCATCAATTGGTTGTGTGGCTGGTGCCTCATGTATTGTCTCATGTAAGGGTGTAAAAGAAAAATCGGAAAACCATCTAACTGACCGAACCGAACCGACGGTTAATAACCATGTTTCATGGTTCAGTTGGGGTTACGGTTATTAAAATAAAAAAATCACGCTTCACACCCCCTCCGCGCCATCCTTTGGCCCGTCCATTATGTGGCCATTCATTAATGGATGGCCCCTCCATTGGTTTGGACATTTTTTTTATATGATTTTGACTCTTGTAAAAGGAAACAAAATGTATTCTTGATCTTGGGGAAAACTCTAAATGAAAAAGAAGGAAAGGAAAATAAAGAAAAAGAAATAAATGAAATGAAAAGAAATAAGGAAGGCTTGATGTAGATTGGAGAGGAGGTTTCTCAATTTTCAAATTAATCTATCTACACTCGCCTTAAATCTTTGATCCAAGAGAGGAAAAGGAGAATGCACGTCTTCTTGTTGGAGATCTTGAAACGAGTTGTATGCTGCAAACTTGTAGAGACTTTGAGGTTTGAAGAAGAAGAACGACAAATCCACTTTCTCTTTTAGATTTTCTTTTTACATTGTGTAGAAGTTCTGATTTTACTACATGTCATTGGCTTTTATTGAAATCTAGTCAGCTTAAAATCAACGTCTATTTGTGTTCTATTATTACATTAATTTTTAAATCAATTAGATAATCCATTGTGGATAAAGGAATGTAGTTGAATTTTTTTATTTCAATTTTTATTATCCATGTCAGAATAATTCGCTTAAAGAACCTCATTTAGGGCGATAAAATATGGCAGAACCATGCTTTTGAATGATTTAGATTTTAGAGAGATATTATTACTAATTTTCTTTGAGTTTTTAAATAATAGAGTCTTAAGTTGTAACTTAAGAGTTACATGCGTAAGAAAGGACCGGGCCTTGTACCCATTTTGAGACTTTTTTTTTTTACTTTTTTTTGGTACCCCAACTAAGGGGGCTGAGACTCAAGAGACAGCCCGCATACGGGAAAAGACAACCTACTCAAGTGGGAAAGGAGCCCACACACACAGGAAGAAAGTTCACACAAATGAGAAGAGGTGGCGTACCTACTGTTTGAATTCTGAGCAGCCAGGTGAAAACCACCGCTCCTTACCACCCACTTAGGTAAGGAGCCGTTCTCAAATGAGTATGGTAGATGAACAAAGTTTGTTACAACTGCACTTCGCAACAAAACAAATGATGAGTTTCTTGCAAATTATTTAATTATATATATTAAAAAATAAATTACAGGAAAAATCATTATTGAAACCATAATTGATGATTTCTACTCAATGAAAAAACGTTGAACACAACTTTAATAATTTGATTATTGCGTATATTTTTACTAAATTTTTTAATTTTATTCAAAGGTTTTTTTTCTTTGGCTGGTTCTGCCTCTGGCTTCATGGTTCGGTTACGGTTTTCAATCTCGAGTCATGGTTATTAACCGAACCGAACTGTAAAATACGGTTTGGCTAACCCTTTTTTTTTTTTCAAAATATGCGGTTAACTGAACCGTTACACTAATAAAAATAAATAAATAAAATGGCCTAAATGAAATAAAATGACTTAAGTTAAGCCCCCGTCCCCATTCTCGCCTTTGAGAATACAATTATTTAGTGAGTTGAATTATACTTGTATCATATTTCCTAGAATTGTATTGCATAATAGACGTTTTGTAGTATCATCTTAGACTTTTAGTTGTCTTTATTTTTGTGAAAAATGATAGTGTTGTTTTGTTTGGTATGTGTAAAATGATAGTGTTATTCTGCATGCAAAGTCAAAGGGAAAAAATAGATCTTTTTAAGTAACAATTAATCGTAATTGAACGGTCTAATACAGTTAACAGCAGTTTGGTTTTTAACGGTTTTTATGGTATGGGTACGGGTACGATTTTTAAAAACTAAAAACCGTAAAATAAGTTTCGGTTAACGATTTTCCCAAAAAAACGGTTAACCGAACCGTTACACCCCAAGTCTCACAAAGGTTGAGGAATATATAACAACAATGAGCCCATCAAGATATCGGTACAATGGAGGAGGAAGAGTAAATGTGCATTCATCTGCCAACCAAAAAGCAGGATATTAGCAAGATGAGTAGTAGTTTTTTATTTAAATGTTCAACAAGAAATATGTTTTTTGTGAATATTAAATATAATTAGTTTAAGGAAGTATTGAATCTTCCATAATTAACATCAAACTAATACCTAGTCACTCACTCCTCCCTCCCTCCCTCTCTTTCAAATTCCTAAATAATATGAAGATATGATCGGAAATCAGGCTTTGTGAGATTGATTGAAATTATTGGAATCAACAATCATTAATTAGTGGGAGGCACTTATAAACTACAATTAATTTTATACCAAAGTCGTTACAACCATTTGGAGTCTAGATCCCTTGTTTCGTAGAAATAGGGAGATACTGTTTCATCCAATCCACATTTGTCAACGGTACAAAATATCTTCCTTGTTTTTTTCCATTCCAAGAAAGCAATTGAGATGGTGCATTAGCTGGCATAAAAGTTTACGTAGTTGGTGAATGTGGACCGGATGAAACAATAGCTACTTGTTTCGTAGAAATAGGAGATCCAGACTCAACCATTTGGGTGCAAACTTTAAGGCATAACATCATTGTCGATGACATGCCAAACTTTCTTTGGCCATTAAAAGAGGGGAAAACGCCCTTTTTAAGGGGGGTCATTTCGTAGAATTCATCTCTATCTATCTGTCTATATATATATATTATATGGATTTTTTTTAGAAAAAGAAAATTATCCTAAACCCTAAGCGCACTAATTGATTGAGAAAGACCCTAAAAGAGTGAATTAGGGTTTCATATGTAACAAAAAGATCAATTTATCCTGCAACGATATCATTAGGGCTCGTTAAATTTTTTTTCCCCTTCTTCTTCCTCCTTTCTACTTCCCTAGAACGATATTGTTTGGGCTAGTTTTTTTTTTAAAAAAACTCCCTTTGCGATTTTTTCCCTTTTCTTCCTTGGTTTTTGTTTTATCCACTTCTTCGTAGTTTCTAGTTCAGTGTTTGGCGTACGAAAGCAAAGAGAGATCTAAAAGTTCAATGTTTGATGTACGGCAACAAATAGAGCCTTTAGACTTAGTCCTAGTTATGGGCGAGAGACAGAAGAATGAATGAACCTCTTTTGTTACAAATACCAAAATGCATACTAATAATCTATTTCATAGACTTGCAGGCTGTACCTACAACTCTAGCAACAAAGTTCTATGCCATTGTGAGATTACTCTGAGTTTGGATCTCTCTTTGAAATTGATGGTGGAAACAATACTTCTTCAACTGCTACTTGAATATGAATTTGAGGATGATAATGTATTTACTATGCACAGAGTGTTAAGAATCGAACACTCGCACAATTTACGAGAAACAATCAATAAATCAAGCACACCAAGCAATCACGACACAAGGGATTTATATGGTTCGGCAAAGTTGCCTACTTTCATAGGAGATTCAAATCAGTTCACTATTCTTGGAGATCACCCACAAGAAGAACAACCCTCTTCTTATGTCAAAGAGCACAAGGCTCTCCCTCACTCTTTTTCTCAGAGTTACTGTCTCAGTCTCTCACAAACAATCTTAACCTCATAGTACAATGCTCTCATCACCCAATATAAACAGATGAAACTCTAAATATCTAGACACTCACAACCGTCGAATCTACCCATTTAATAGAGGGTCCATATTAAACCGACAAGTTTACAGATTTACCCCTATAAATAAACTAATGTCTAAATCAGGCTTCACCAATCCATTATAGAGAGATTGTAAATTTTGAAAAAAAAACGGAAACAAAAATAAGGAAAAAAGAGATTTTGAGTCATAGAGAGCATAAAAAAAAAAAAGAGGCGAGAGAAGACGATGGGTTTCTATTTTCTGGGTAAGGAACGAAGATAGGGCAAACGAGAAAAAGATGGGAAAAGCTTTTAGCAATGAGCTCTAACAATAACGTTTGGGGAAGAATGCTCATTTAAAGTTTTTTGTTTTCTTTTAAATGGACCCTAATGATATTGTTCTGGAACAAATTGGTCTTTTGGCTATGTACAACACCCTAATTGAATGTTTTAGGGTCTTTCTTAATCATGTTGTGTAATTAGCGTTTATGTCTATTTTTTCGTAAAAATCTCATATATACATATAAATATATATATATATATATGGGGAATGTTCATATGCATCTATCCCTCACCATAGGGTGAGGGATGCTTCTTTAAATGGGGGGGTTTCAAGTACAAAAGGGGGATTTTAAGTACATGGGGTGTACTTGAAACCCCCCATTTATGGAAGCATCCCTCACCCTATGGTGAGGGATGGATGCATATGAACATTCCCCTATATATATATATATATATGTATGGGGGGTATTCAAGTGAGGGATTCCCTCATCATGTGTGGTGGGAGACTCCCCTTTTGGGGGAGATTTCAAGTACAGAAGGGTGTAGACACCCTTTTTCTCCACTTCACTCATCATATCAAATCTACTTCACTTGACTTCACTCCTGGTTTATCCAAATAGGCCCGTCATAACTCAATGGATTACTTGGGAATGAGTTTTTGGTTGGGATTTGGAAAAATTGACGTTCCATTTCATCGATCTATATTTGCATTTTTTAGCTGAAGAAATAGAAGGTCGTGCTTGGACCCGAATATAAGAAAATGGTGGCCAGAGATATTTAATGTTTTTTTTTCCCTCCCAGCAGTTATTCTAAAAACATCACTATCAATACCTCATGGTACATCACCCCAAATCTAGGTCAACCTTAAAGGCACGTTTGTGTACATGTAATTTCCGTGGAAATTGGAAATTGCCACATCAACAAAATCCATGGGTTTCAAATTCTTTAGAAAAGTTTTTCCGCGGAAGTCAAAATTTTATGTTTGGTGCAAAAAGGGTTTCCTCGATAAATTAGTGCTAATGTTGTTTGGTGCAACTATGGATTTTTTTAGTGAAAACCATTTTTTAGTGAAAACTATTGGGTGGGTGGGTTGGTATGTGTGTGGGGTGGGTGGGGTTGGGAGGGGAAGAGGAAGAAAGAGGGTGGTTGGGTGGAGTGAGGGTGAGAGAGAGGAAATTGGGGGGTCGGTTTTCCGTGGAAATGGACTTCCCATACCCCCATAGGAAGTCTATTTCCATGGTTAGGAAGAAAAAAGCTGACGTGGCGAAAAAACATTTCCGCGGAAAACTGTCGCACCAAACACATGAAAAAGAAGTTTTCCGCAGAAAACTACAACCTTTTCCGCGGAAATGAACTACACAAACATGCCCTAAGCAAGCACTAGCTCAATAGCACTAGCTCAAAAGAGTATTATAAACTGCTTTTTATTCCATACCACCGGCTCCTTTCATTGATTTATCAAGCGGTGGCATTGCTGGCCGTGTTTTCAGGCCTGGTGGTAGCCATGTGGTGGGCCATTTGGAGGGGCGAGGAAGGATCTGGGTTTTAAACGTAGGAAGGTCTCGTCCGAAACTGTTATCAAGGGGCCAAAAGCGTTCCTACTTTCTGGGTAGGTGATCTCTCTCATAGTGTTCGGGAGTATTTGTTTGTAGTGTAGAATAAAATAAAATGGAATTGAGGGTGAAATCAAGAAGGGAAAAAAATGGAGGTAGTTGTGAGTAAAAACACCATTTTGTCATTTTTATAGTTTTTTAAGATTATATTTTTATCATTTTGTGCTATTTTAAAGCATTTTTTTTGTCATTTTGTGCAACTAAAAATAATTTTTTTCTTTTTTTTGCCATTTTGTGCTTTTAAAACCTACTCCCCCCATTATCTTCTTCCTATTAATTTGGCATTCTATTTCATTTCATTTGTCATTTTGACACTCTGGTGGGAGTCCGATCGATTCAGCCTCTGGCTATCACCCACTCAATGGAAATTAGTTAATAATAAAAGAGAGTGCATGGTTTTTTGTATTCAACTTTCAATCATCGTTATGGTGAGTTAGCTCAACTGGAATACTTGTGTTTCGAAGGACCCTGACTCTTTGTACCCAAGAAGCAAAAATGAGGGCGGTTGTCTTTATGCTAGAGATGGCCGGAGATTGTGGGATTTCCAAATTTCGAATGTTTTATTTTTTATTTTTTATTCTCTTGAACTCATGAACGCTGTGGATGGAAAGTCAAGTTGCGTTATAGACCCTCTCGTTACCCACATTCATGTTTTGATGATTTCGGGTTTTGTAATGTTCCTGTAAGTGCCTAAATCTTATGGACTTGATTAAGTGAGTATGAAACTCATAATATGCTGTTAAGCTTCTTTAGGAAAGATTGATTTCGTTAAAACCTGAAAGGGAAAGAGAAACAGAGATCAGAGACCATGATTGCAGTTAGCCGAAGGCTCTCCGATGCCTGAGTTAGTGCTATCACTGAACAAAGGACGGAGAAAAAAGGCCAGCATGCTTGTATTGTGTAGCATGAGATTGTATTGTGTTATCTTGCGTACCTCAAAGGAGATTCTTACCCTTGTATATAAATGGAGGTTTCACCTGGCGCTCCCTTAGTGGGGTAGGTGGAGGTACTGCTTAGTCGAACCATGAGATGACTTCTCGTATCATTGTGGATGTGATCGTCTGATAAAGACAAGCCCTTATCATTATCTGGCGTCCATCATGTCTGTCAGTACGTTCTGCAACGTAGCCGTAGTTTCATAGAAGTACAATCATGATCTAGTACTCATCTCGGTTGGTCGCACCGAACTGAAGACGATACCGATACCAGATATGGACGCATCTTGGCACTGTTGCCGAGGTGCCTTATACCGAGGCCAAGGTGAGCCTAGCCGGTACTCTTACCCAAGCTAGTTCAAGTTCGGTACTAGCTGGCACTGTTGCCGAGCTGGATTTGTCTTGCCACTATTGTCGAGTTTGGACACCGAGATCGGGATAAGCTAAGTCGGTACTGTTACCGAGACTAGCTCAATCCTGCCATTAGGGAAACGTCCCGCACAGTTCCTAAAAGGTTGAATTGGGCGGTGCATTAATTTGCTAAGCTTGGATTTTGGGGATTTATTTGGTAGTGTTAGGTTTTGTGCCTTGAGATGCATGTGATGTCTTTCCCTTCTCGGTTCTTTAATAATAGTGATTAAAAGAAAGCACTCTTTAATAGAGTTCATTTAGTGGAATCTAAACTTTTCAAAACAAATGTCCCATTCTTTTGTAAAGTTTCAGCAAATGACACTTTAATAAGAGTTCACATGTTGGTTTGAATTAACACATGTAAATAAAAATATGTGAATAATAAAATAGCCCATACAACATATGAATAAAAATATTAAAATGCACATGTTATATATGTTTTCCTCGTAGTAGTAAGTCCTTTTGGAGTGAAATCAAACATGATCTCGTACAAAAGGAAAATTTTTGTTGTGAATGCTTCAAATTCTATTATAAGGCCTGTTTGGTTGAATGTATTTCTATAAATAATTATGGAAATTGGAGATTTCCGATGCTGCTGTCAAATGATGTCCTCTAAGCATTTCTAATGCTATGTTTGATTACTAGAATTCTAAAAGTTATTTGGTGATGGAACTAGTGAGCATAATAGGGTCTATGTGTGGGTTGGGGGACAAATTTTTTTTAAACTCCCCACAACTTTCAAGAATTTTATTCACTTTCTACATATGGCTCTCCCAAGAACTTAAAAAAAAAAATCTACAATTTTTCAGAACTTTATTTATTTATTTCATATGGACCCCTATCCAAAAATGATTTTAGATACATAATAGCACCCCCTACCCCATTGATTGAGATAGGTTAAGAAGTGGCCATCCTTAAAATCTTAGGCATTGAGTTTAAAAAAAATAAAAAAATAAATCCAAACCAATAAAAGTGATCCTGCCATTTCGGGGTCAATCAATTGTAGCAGTAGTTATTTTACATATGATCATCTTATTCAGGATCCATGATGATTAGATTACTGAAAGATCCAAACTTAAAACCATGATTCAAGTTAGTATTTTTATTTGGGATCAGATGAGCTATTCTATAGAAATAATAGTCATTTTTAAAATACTTTAGCTTTGATAGGCAATAACAACATTGCTTCTTCAGATACCAGAGGGCCCACACCTCAAATCCAAACAACTCCAGACGAATTTCTTTCCTTTTTTTTTAGCACTAAACTGAATTTTGCACCAATTGAATTATAGTCCAATCATTTTGTTTGCTTGTAAAGCATGGGATTTATAAGTAATTGATCGTCTTTGATTTTTCTTAATATAATAAAAAAATTTACACACAATTTGATGTTGATTGGAGTGAAACTTAGCGTATAATTTGTGCATGAGATTTATTTTTGAGTAGTTTGAGTTTAAGGGCAGTTTCTTTTGCATGGAGTTTAATTCCTACATGTGTACAGTAATGGAGGCTCCGATAATGATTCTAACCACTTCATCAATGGCCAACAAGTCTGTACCATCTAAAATAAGGGCGTAGTTGATCCAATGGTTTAGTTCATTCAAATGGGTGTCAAAACTAGGATAAGTAACTTTCAAAGGGTCCCCTATTTTATGGTCTACTCAGATGGATGATCAAGGGGCCCCACTAGGCATTTCCACATGTGAGTTGATGAGTGATGAGCTTGGGAGAGGATTATATATATATATAAAATCAAATAATTTCCTCTTTAATTAATAGAAAATAAATTAAGGAGAGATAAAAGATAATACTACCAATCACCGCCAATACACTCATGGTTGAGTGGTGTAGGCACCTTGATATTACATATCCTTGGGCCTTCAAGTTAAAAGTATCACTCCTGGTCACTTGGCCAACCTAGCAAAATAAAAATAAAAAATATCACCCATCACCTAAAAAATTAAATCCTATTGTTCCATCTACATCTCAACCTTCTTATGCATATTTTTAGTTTATTGGAACCCATTTTACTCGATTCTTAGAACTTGATTCCAATCAAGTTGAGTCCACTGTTTTTCATTCTCTTTGTTTTAGGCCTCACAATTGACTTTTTACAAGGTTCGAAAACTCATGACTTGGACTCAAAAAAGCCATATTTTTTTTTCATAAATAATCTCAAGATATTTAAAATGAATCAAATACTTATAAAATTTAAATAAAATTTATCTACAAGCATTCATAATAATCAATTCAAAGAAAAATACTATAGTAACGAAAAATAAAAATAAAATTCTAAATTGTTGATTCCAAACCTAATGTGTAATTACTTAAAAATAAATTTTAAAAACCACATCTACCTACCAAATGATTCAAAATGCAACAGAGACTCAATTGAGTCTCGGCTGTATTTGACTAAATCCTTTGTGAAAATGAGATGGTTTAAGAGAGTCAAGAGTCAACTTGGGGGGTTTCCTACTTTAACTATTTATTCAAAGAACGAGGCAACATTACTTTATAGTCAATTTATAGGATGGCTAAATCAAAGGAGATTTTATTTAACCTTTCAGACCTGCAACAATGAGGGCGCGTAGGTCTCAGTTGATCCCTATCTGTTCTTAAAAAGTCAAGAGTTTATCACCTTTGCTCTCCATTGACATTTTCTAACTGCTTTGGCTGAAATAGGTGATATATCATTTTTCATTAGCCCCAAAAGGAAATTTGATTATCTTCAAAGAATGACTTTCCCCTTCATAGGAAAGAAACAAAAAGTTACTCCGACATCAAATTTGATTCGGACAAAGTAGTGTGATTTCCTTCGCCGTAGATCGTAGACGTACGCGCACCTGAAACTCCTGCTAGCAAATGGAATTGACAACCGTCAATAAAAGAGGGAGACTTATTTTTGGGTGCTTTAGATCTTTGTAGAGTCGGCCCAAATGAGAAATGTTCAAGTGGTTTCCATCGTCAAAAAGGACCAGTTATGCGACATAATTTAAGAAACTCCTAAGGGGAGAGTTTCAAACTGGAGACTCAAGATTTTCGTTTGAGAGAGTAGATCCAAATAGGTACTTAGATTTTGGCATAGATATTTTTTTATTTTTTTTTTGTGGATTATGGAAGCGGACCCAGCTTGACAGGGACAACCGCCCCAAAAGTACTACTTGGGTCCACCAATGATTCCGAATTCCCTATATGTTATCCCTCCCTAAGTTTCTCAGGTCCTCCAATATATCCTAACATTAAATTTCAATTGAAAGGCCAAAAGTGAGATTTCAAATGATTCTGAATTCCCTATATGCCATCCATCCCTAAGTTTCTCAGGTCCTCCAATATATCCTACCATTTAATTTCAATTTAAAGGCCAAAAATGAGATTTCAAAAAATTTAGATTCAAAACTCTAACAATCGCAACAGCAATTTCAAATGTATTATAAGCAGCAATTAACATAGCTATCAAAAATCAGAAATTTCTCTAAACCCGCCCCATGCCCATCCCCGACTTTAAACCACTTTTAAGCTAATTTGAGCTTGTGGGGATAGAGTTGGGATCCTCTTAGGCTTTAACCTAGAGAAATATTATGTTAAAGGAGCGGAACTCTGTTAAAAAAGAGTAGAAACCAGGATATTTAGATATTGCGTACAAATCATTGCGGAAATAACTATGGATGAATATGATTAAAAACCATACCTGCGAGATCTCTCTGATTTGATCTCGGTCTTACAGCAACACGAAAATCTCAAGATCTTCTCCTGTATTCCTATATGCTCAAACTCGCACCAGGGAGTGAGCATCTTCTGCGAATTCTCCTTTGCTCTCCAAAAACGAGATTTTTCTCTTCTTATTTGTTGTTAACATAGAGATCAATAGCGCATATTTATATGCTACAATAGGGATCTTAAGAAGGAAATAAAGATAGGCTTCTTATGGAAACATGAACCCTAATTTGACCCAAATTAGAATCACAGTTCCATAAATTACAATTCAGTCCACTAAAGAATTGTAATTGCACTCCTGTCCTTATTCTCAAAATAATATTTCAAACTTCTTGTTATTAAATGCTTATTAATCTTCCCACGTTAAGATTTCAGATATCCATCGATTAAATAATTACTGACATGTATATTTAATCAATATCTTTATAATTCCTTGAGACATTACACTTAAACTTATTTGATATGTCGGATACAAAGTTCACCTGCAGGGTTTGATATAATCAAAACTTAAAAGCTTCATCAAGGGGATATCATCAATCCCTATTATGGGACGTGGATTCCGTCAATAAACTAATATCCACCATACACGTATTGTAGTCATCCAATTCGCTGAGATTATTGACCCATAAAAGATCTCACTCCTTCGTAAATCAAAATGTCAAACACTAAATGTATGTCTATTATTTATGTTGGGATTAAGAGTACAAGCACTCATAATAACCATTTGGATATTAATCATCTTATATAGTCAGTATGAAGACAATAAACCCAAAAAACGGTCATGTTCAATACACAGAAAGCGTACTAGCATAATGAGTCAAAACTATACCGTTTCGTGTAGCCAAGACAAGCCTGCTGAAACATCATGCTACAATCGTACCGATGGTGTGTCCAAATCCATCTAGATTGTGAACAACAACTTATATTCTATAAGAACTGACAAATAAGTCTTCCGTGTATAAGTAGAACTCTACACACCAACTTGTCTGCTTTATAGAATAAAAGACACTCGCATGCATAATAATTTATAATGCAACCATTTGCCCATACAAAATCTCAGTTAGATGAGAAGACAAAATATACTAAAAATGAATCAGTCAAAGACAAATACATAAAGTATGTTTTAAGTATAAATTTCCAACAATCTCCCACTTAGACTCAAAACCATGCTGACATGTATTTTAACCCCATGCCTTCCACATGACTATCAAAACTCTTTGCTGGTAAGCTCTTTGTAAAAGGGTCTATCAGGTTGTCTGCCGATGCAATCCTGGTCACAATTATGTCACCCCTCTGTACGATTTCTCGTATGAGATGATTTTTACGCTGAATGTGCTTACCCTTCTTATGCATCCTGGGTTCCTTTGCATTAGCAACCGCACCGATATTATTACAATAAAGTATTATAGGTGATTTTACCAAATGTACCACTTCTAGATCCATCAAGAAGTTTCTGAGCCAAACTGCCTCCTTGGCCACATCTGAAGCTGTCACATAATTGGCTTCCATGGTAGAGTCAGCAGTACATGACTACTTGACACTCCTCCAACTTATAGCTCCACCTCCCAAGGTAAATATAAATCCTGAAGTCAACTTTCTGGCATCAATATTATCTGACTAGAAGTCCGAGTCTATGTACCCAATGGGTAACAAATTATCGGCCTGGTAAATCAGCATATAATTTTTAGTCCTCTTAAGGTACTTAAGTATATGCTTTACCACAGTCCAATGTTCTCTCCTTGGATTAGACTGGTATCTACTAACCATGCTAACGGCAAAACAAATATCGGGTCTAGTACATTGTGTTAGACCCTGACCCAGACTAATCCGATTAGTGTTTAATTAGTGTGTGTTTAGTCTTAAGTGGGTTTAGTGACCGTCGGTTTAGAATATAATTAGTTTTAGTCCTGGACATAGCTTTAGGAAATTTCAAATCAACCGTGTAACAGGCCCAGGCCTCGGTTTGAGGTCGCGACAAGACTGGTATAAGAGCGGGACTTGTTTCAGGCGCTTAAAAGAAACTAGAAAGGTCTTAAGAACGTGGCGAGGATTCGTGAGTTCGTTAGATTCATTTAGGTCCCATACTAACGCTTTGTTTTACAGCATCATGCCTCCAAGAAAAGATCAAAATAATAATGCTTAGGGTAGTAATCAAAATGACATAAATCCGGCTAATACACCCACAACTACTCAGGTCCAAGAACTCATGTAGGCTATGCTAGAACAACAAAGGCAAGCAAATAAGAATCAAGCCAGATTCTAAGAACAGATGGCTAAGAAGGATGAAGAAATGGCTTAAGTTTAGAGACAATTGTTGGATGTTCTACAGAATAGGCCACAAGCTCCACCTATGCAACCTCAGGGTCCGAATATTGTTATCAGCAATAGGGACCACGACCCTAATGTGTTATTTGAAAGGTTCAGGAAGAGAGCACCCAAAGAATTCTCTGGTCACGAAGACCCGTTAGTGGTAGATGACTGGTTGGCAAACACTGAGAAGATCTTTGATGTCTTCACATGCACAGGAAGACAGAAGGTCAACCTCACAGCTTCATTGTTCTATAGACTTGCAGATCAATGGTGGCAGATGGTCAAGGAACTGTATATGACAATGGCTAACGAAGACGCGTGGGCAACATTCAAAACACAGTTTCAAGACAAGTACATTCCCTCCCAGGTTAAGAGACAGAAAGCTATTGAGTTCCAACAGCTCAAGCAAGGCAACATGACCGTTCTAGAGTATGTCACCAAGTTTGAGAGGCTAGTCAAATATGCTACCGAACTTATTGACACGGAGCAGAAGAAGATGACCAGATTTTTGGAAGGATTGAATCCAATCATCATGATAGATGCCATAGGGGTAGTTTCACCAGCTACCTATGATGAATTTGTCAAACGAGCATATAAATTTGAAGATATTAACAACATGATCATTCAAGACAGGAAGCAGCACTACCAGTAGCAGAATTAGAGGCAACACTATAACAAGAAACCAAGGCAGGAGCAAAACCAAGTCAGGCAGGGTTGTGGCCACTGTGGCAAGAACCATGACACTAATGAATGTCGTAAGCACACAAGTGCTTGTTTCAAATGTGGGGCCATGAACCATGCAATCAAGGATTTCCCACAACTTCAGTCTCAAGGCAACAGGAACCAACAACAGAGACAAGCAGTTCCTCAAAATCAAGCACCAGTTTAGAATCAAGTTAGACCACCTCAGCAGCAGCAACAACAGCAACAGGGCAGACCATAAGCACAGAATCAGAGTGCTCGTCCTCCACAATAGAACAGAAATGCCCAAGGAAGGCAAAATCAAGCACTGAATAAGCTACAAATGCATATATTATCTCAATCACGTGGATACTGAAGCTGTAGGAGACGTGGTAGAAGGTAAACTTCTAGTTTGTGGAATAGAAGCACATATTTTATTTGATCTGGATCCACACATTCGTTTTTATCTCCTATATTTTCCAAGATGATTGATGCACCACATACCGAATTGGATTATATTTTGACTGTCATAACACCAGTAGGTAAACGGGTTGTCTGTAAAACCAATTACCCTATCTGTTCAGTTTTATTAGGAGATGTTAATTTACCTGTAAATATTATTGTTCTGGATGTGCATGATTTTGATATCATCTTAGGCATTAATTGGTTATAAGCATATCATGCTACCATGGATTGATTTAGTAAAACAATAACATTCAGATTACAAGAAGCACAGACAGAATTAATGTTTCAAGAAAATAAGAAGAAAACTCAAGCAGGATTTATTTCAGTGTTGAAAGCAAGCAGATTAGTACAGAGTGAGTGTGAAGCATTCATTGCGTTTATCGCGAAGGATAAACGGTTTCAATGGGTGGAGGAAATCTTCGTTGTATGTGAATTTCCAGATGTTTTTCCCGAAGAAATCCTAATATTGCCTCCAATCAGAGAAGTTGAGTTCACAATTGAGCTCCTTTCAGGAACAACTCTGATCTCTATTGCACCATATAGAATGGCTCCAGCGGAATTGGGTGAATTAAAACTTCAGTTGCAAGAATTGTCGAGCAAATGCTTCATTAGGCCAAGTGTTTCACCTTGGGGAGCACCAGTTTTATTTGTGAAAAAGAAAGATGGAAGCTTAAGGATATGCATTGATTATAGAAGATTAAACCATGTGACCATCAAGAACAAGCACCCGTTCCCAAGGATAGATGAATTGTTTGACCAATTGCAAGGAGCAGCTTATTTTTCCAAGATAGACTTAAGGTCCGGGTATCATCAGTTGAGAGTTAGAGACTCGGATGTGCAGAAAAGAACTTTTCGAACAAGATATGGGCATTACGAGTTCTTAGTGATGCCGTTTGGTTTGACAAATGCACCCGTAGTCTTTATGACCCTCATGAACAAAGTCTTTGCATAGTATTTGGATCACTCTACGGTGGTATTCATCAATGATGTTCTCGTGTATTCCAAGAGTAAGGAGGATCATGAAAAACACTTGAGGACATCATTGCAGCTTTTGAGGGACAACCAGTTATATGCAAAGCTTAGTAAGTGTGAATTTTGGTTAGAACAAGTTGCTTTTCTACGCCACATCATCTCGAAAGAAGGTTTAACAGTCGATCTAGCCAAAATAGAAGCAGTTGTTAATTGGAAAAGACCGAGCAGTGTGACTGAAATCAGAAGCTTTTTGGGGTTAGCAAGCTACTATCGAAGATTTGTCCAAGGTTTTTCGTCCATTGCGGTACCGTTGACAAAATTGACCCGGAAGAATGTCCCATTTGTTTGGACCGAACAGTGTGAAACAAGTTTCCAAGAGTTGAAAAGAAGATTAACCACAACTTCAATCCTCACATTACCATCCGGCAGTGGTGGATCTATTGTTTATACAGATGCATCGAATGTGGGACTGGGTTGTGTATTGATGCAGGATGACAAAGTGATTGCTTATGACTCAAGGCAGTTGAAGGATCATGAGATAACCTATGCAACTCATGATTTGGAATTGGTGGCAGTTGTATTTGCCTTGAAAACATGGAGACACTATCTCTATGGAGAGAATTTTGAAGTTCATTCCGACCATCGAAGTTTGCAATACTTGTTCTCACAGAAAGATTTAAATATGAGGCAGAGACAGTGGATGGAATATATCAAAGATTATAATTTCCCAATCAAGTATCATCTAGGGAAGGTAAATGTAGTAGCTGATGCATTGAGCAGAAAATCAGTGACCATAGCCAGCCTAAGAGGAGTTAGTGTTTTTCAGCACTTTTGTCATGACCCCGGATCGGGTCACCGACCTAATCCGGGATCGGGACTAATGTAATGTACTGTAATGAGTGTAGTGATAAGATGCACACATTTATTTAATTTCCCACAGGTGTCCACGGTGAGAATATCACATCAATGTAACATTTGTTTAAGTGCGGAAGCGTGTAGCAAATCAAATTGATAATTCATTTTGAAAACCACAAGACTGATAACATATGCATGTAACATTGATGTCAGAGTGAGCAATGATCATTAGCATTTCCCAAAAGTAATTGTTGGAGTTTATACAAAAGATCATTTAATTAACATCCCAAAAATAAAGGTCAACAAAGGCTAGTATAATCCAAAATTATCCCTCAAAAGAATGAGTTAGACAATTCCCAAAATGTTACGTCTCTCGTGACAACCAAATGTCTAAACGACATCATCCACATACCACTCAACTAAACGATGTGGTTCACCGACCGCCTCCTCAAGCTCCGTCTCGGGATAAACAACGTCTGGACCTGAGTACCAAAGAAAAGGATTAGACACGACGGTCTGGCAGGCGGGTGAAAAGATATAACAATATATAATAAACGAAATATCTTGGAAAACATTAAAACTTGTTTAAACAATAACTTTCATAAAAGAAATGAATCATTTACTGGAAAACAAATAAGCAATATAAAACATGTAAGGTATCCAAGGAATCAGGAACTAGCAAACTAGCAAGAAGGCAACCACACAGAGCTAAGTCCTCTATCACCGAATTGACGAGAGCATATCAGGGTGTTGATCTCAGTCACAGAAGTGAGGATATTCAACGAAACATACATATACAATATAAATATACGGGACGGGACCACGGTAGCGAACTGGGTATCGGGACGGGACCACTATAATAAACTGGGCATCGGGATCCAAACTGCAGCTGGCGGGACAGGAGGAGGATATCCAAGTCGGTGGATCAAACCGACAAGGTTATCCAAGCTTAGTGATGTCGACTCATAGGTCATATGCGAGTAATCGGGACATGTATAAAATACATATGATGCAATTGTATAAACGGGTGGGACGGGAGTACTCAAAGGCACAACAAATATCACTTTGTTTCGGGTAGTTCATGACGGGCTAGCAAAGTGCTAAATTACAATTTCAGTGTTTTCGGGATTTCAAATCATATTTTCGGGAAGTGTACATCACAAATTCGGGAACAATAAAATGTCATTGAATTTCAATCTTTCCTAGGCTCGGCGTCGGGGTTCAAGATTTAAATCAATGTGAAGAGGGGTCCCGTATGTCGAATTCAATATAAACTTGGTACTCCTTGAGGTTTGAAGACATTCCGGGCATCCTATTCACATTAATAATTCAAGAATCCACAACGTATTTCCAGGATGAGATTTTCTCTCTAAATTCCCAAACAGTCCTTCCTAATCATTTCCTACACATGTGGGTCGAAAGATTTCTTTTCTTCATTCTCAATTTTTCACATTTTTCTGGGAGGTCGGTCACCTTGGCGGGCAGTAGGCGGCTAGCTGCCTGGGCCAGGTCGGCTAGTTGACTGGTCACCGCCTGCTGACCGCCCCCTGCAGAAGTAGAATTCTATCTTACTAATATGCCGACTGACTCTGAGCGGTCACCAAGTCGGCGACCAGTCGGCTAGCGCCTGCTGACTGCCCAGTCAGCGGGCAGTGCAATTTTTCAACAAATTTCAACCCCATTTTTCCTCCAATAAATTTCTCCTATAAACCTCTTCATTCCCTGGAATAAAAATGAGCTCAAAGCTCCTCCAATTCATTATTCAATACTTCCATTCTCTTCATTTCAAATTTCTCCCAAACACCTCCATTCATTTCACATTCAATCACCAAGAAAGGAAAGAAATCCAACATGTACAAGAATCCATTTGTACCAAAATCAAGTATGAAATGAAAGCTATAAGAGTCAATATAATTGAGAGTTAAACAACTAACAAGATCCATTCATGAACATTTGTTTCAAAAATCAATGCAAGTCAAAGTGAATAGTGAAATCATCTACATTGTTCATGAAAATCCATTTAATGTTCAAAATATCTATTTATCCACTTGCCTTGGGTCCAAGCTTAGCAAATTGATCTTCTAATCACACCCTTAAGCTCAAAATCACCAATCTACACAAAACCCCCCAAATACAACCCATTACAAACCCTGAATAGTCAAAACAATGGAATAAAAGGAGAGAACTCTTAATAATGTAGATGGAGCTACTCTAGGGTCATAAGAACACAAATCTAGAAGATGGAGAAGATTGCTTACAAGGAAGTTCTTCAAATGGCAAGAGTTATTTCAAAGAGAGCTTCAATGGTGATGGATTTCTCTTCCAAGAGTATCAATGGAAAGTTTGCAAGGTGGG
Organism: Cinnamomum chago; assembly: GCA_038049695.1. Classification (NCBI taxonomy): domain Eukaryota; kingdom Viridiplantae; phylum Streptophyta; class Magnoliopsida; order Laurales; family Lauraceae; genus Cinnamomum; species Cinnamomum chago. The sequence continues at coordinate 32,460,766 of CP142456.1, forward strand.
GAAGAAGAAAATGAAACCCATTTCTTGATTGATGCAAGGTTGATGTGGATTTGGAGATGGAAGCAAGAAGAAGAAGAAGAAAAACCCTAGGCAGCCTTCAAGCAAATCATCCTTCAATGAAAAAGTAGTTAGAAGAGTAAAGTGGAAAAGAGTTCTCCTTTTATAGAAAGTGAAGGTGGGTCTTACAACTAACATGACTTGTCGGGTTAGAAACATGTTTCTTGGGGTCTCGGATGAGTTCGACGAAGAAGGAAGAAATAATCGTCGAAATATCTAGTTTCTAAAAAGTATATATTTCACAAGTTTCGGAGACATTGAAAATAGTGTCCAAATTTTCATGTAAAAAGACTGTTTTGCCCCTAACATTAGAAAAGTAGGGTTTCGGGGTCTCGAACGGGGACGAGATCAACACGAAAGTTGTAGAGATTAACGAGATAAGTAAAACGAGACTAAAATAAGAATTATCGGAATCTCGAATAATCCCCCAATCACACGTAAAGTCACTAAAAGAACCTCCAAAGGGTCCCATTAAATTAAGAAGGCACTCAAAACTCCTCAAAGCTATTTAAAGGCTATTCTAATCCCAACTTAAATCAAAATCCACTAATCTCACTTAAAGCTAAAACACAACTTAATTAACGCTAATCGAGGTCACCCGGGTTGGGGTCTTACATCCTCTACCCCTTAGGGCATTTAGTCCTCCAAATGAAACATACAACTCACCTCAGGTAGTAGATGTGGATACTTCTTTTGGACTTGATCTCGCAGTTCCCACGTTGCTTCTTCCGGTCTATGGCTTTCCCAAAGTACTTTCACCCAATGAATTGTTCGTGTCCTCAATTCTTGTTCCTTCATATCAATGATATGAACAGGCTTTTCTACATATGTAGCATCTTCTCGGATTTCCAAAGGTTCATGTCGGAGTACATGTGATGGATCGGGGACGTACTTCTTCAACATTGACACATGGAAGACGTTATGTACGCCGAAGAGTTCGGGTGGTTAGGCTAATCGATAAGCCACTTCACTAATCTTGCTCACAATGTCATATGGCCCAATGTATCTCCTCGAAAACTTGCCCTTCTGTCCAAATCTCAAAGTTCCCCTAGTAGGTGACACCTTTAAGAAAACCTTATCTCATTCTTTGAACTATAAGTCCCTTCTGTGAGAGTCTGCATGACTTCTCTGTCTACTCCGAGCTACTTTCAGACGTTCTTAGATCAACTTGACTTTGTCGTTGGTTTCACTCACTATGGCTGGTCCATGGAAACTGCGAACTCCTACTTCTTCCCAACACACAGGTGTTCTACACCTTCTGCCATACAAGGCTTCAAAAGGTGTCATTCCAATGCTCGAATGGTAGTTGTTGTTGTAAGCGAACTCGTACAACAGTAAAGCTTCATCCCATTGAGTCTTGAAGTCTAACACACAAGCACGGAGCAAATCCTCAAGGGTCTGAATTGTTCTCTCTGACTGGCCATCTGTCTGAGGGTGATAAGCCATACTGAACTGTAGGTTTGTACCCATGGATTCGTGCAATGTCTTCCAAAACCTCGAGACGAATCTGCTGTCTCTGTCGGATGTGATAGAAACTGGATGTCCATGTTGAATGACAATCTCGTTGACAAACAAATCCGCCAAAGGTAACATGTGCATTTTCTTTCCTATCCTCATAGGAATGAAGTGAGCTGATTTGGTGAGTTGGTCCACAATGACCCATATTGCATTGTTGCTTCTGCTGGTCCTCGGTAATCCCGAAATAAAATCCATGGTAATGTGCTCCCATTTCCATTTCGGGATCTCTAACAGTTGTAACAACCCTGGAGGCTTCTAGTGCTCTGCCTTTATTAATTGACAAGTCATACAACGAGAGACAAATGCTGCAATCTCTCTCTTCATGTTGTTCCACCAAAATCTGCCGTTCAAATTCTGATACATCTTCATACTGCCTGGATGCATTGAATATTTCGTACTGTGAGCCTCTGTCATGATGTCATTCCTCAACTCTTCAATGTTGGGTACACATAATCGGTCACGATAGTACAGGACTCTATCCACAATACGGAAGTCAGGACGTTCTGCTATATGTTATGAAATCTTGGCCAGCTCTGGATCTCGCAACTGGCTATCATTGATTTTCTGAATGAAGGAAGGCTTTGACACTGACATGTTAGCCAAAAATACACCCTTCCTTAGTGGATGTAGGTCTATACTTAACTCTTCAAATTGCTCAAAGATACAAGTGCTACTTAGATTTGCCAAGCCTACTGATTTCTTGCTAAGGCATCGACAACTACATTAGCTTTTCCCGGGTGATACTTGATTGGGAAGTCATAGTCCTTGATAAATTCCATCCATCTTCTCTGCTTCATGTTCAATTCATTATGAGAAAACAAATACTGTAAGCTGCGGTGGTCGGAGTAGACTTTGAACTTCTCTCCATAGAGGTAATGTCTCCACATTTTTAATGCGAAAACAACCACTGCTAATTCAAGATCATGGGTGGCATAGTTCTTCTCGTGATCTTTCAACTGCCGGGATCCATAAGCAATCACTTTTCTATCTTACATCAACACACAACTAAGTCCAACATTCGAAGCATCGGTAAAAATGGTAGAGCATATCGCAGAACGTCCAGATTTCAAGATGGTGAACGGGATATTGTATTTTCGTGATCGGTTGTGTGTGCCAAATGTGGATGATTTGAAGAATGAGATAATGATTGAAGCTCACAGCACAAGATACTCCATGATTCTGGGGAAGATGTACCAGAATTTGAGGAATAGATTTTGGTGGAACAACATGAAGAGAGAGATAACAACTTTTGTGTCCTGTTGTCTGACCTGTCAGTTGATTAAAGTAGAACATCAGAAACCCTTAGGTTTGTTACAACCGCTGGAGATTTCGGAGTGGAAATGGGAGTACATCTTCGGTTTGCCAAATACCAAGAAGGGGAATAATGCAATTTGGATTATTGTGGATCGTCTTACGAAGTCTGCTCATTTCATCCCGATGAAGATAAGGAATATGATGCATATGGCACCACTTGCAAAATTGTTTGTTGATGAGATTGTTAGTAAGCATGGTCAGCCCTTCTCCATCACTTCAGACAGAGACATCAGATTTGTTTCAAGGTTTTGAAAAATTCTTCCTGAGTCCATGGGTACCAAACTTCAATTCAGCACAACGTATCATCCACAAACAGATGGTCAGTCAGAACGGACGATACAGACTCTTGAAGACATGTTGCATGCTTGCGTACTAGATTTCAAGGTTCAGTGGGACGAGTACTTACCACTTTGTGAGTTCTCTTATAACAATAGCTACTACTCTAGCATCGGTATGGCACCTTTCGAGGCACTCTATGATAGAAGATGTAGAACTCCGGTTTGCTGGGAAGAAATCGGTGTGCGTAGTTTTCATGGACCGACGATAGTTGGAGAGACAAGTGACAAGGTCAAATTGATTCAGGAATGTTTGAAGATCGCCCGAAATAGGTAGAAGAGTTATGCAGACACTTGCCGAAGAGAATTGCAATTTCAAGTGGGTGACAAAGTGTTCTTGAAGGTTTCACCGGTTAGAGGAACTTTGAGGTTCAGACAAACGGGCAAATTGTCAAGAAGGTTTATTTGTCCGTATGAGATTTTGAGCCAGATTGGAGACGTTGCCTACAGACTTGCATTACCGCCAGAACTCTCCAGGGTGCACAACGTATTTCATGTTTCCATACTCAAGAAATATGTCCATAGTTCTTCTCATATACTACAACACGAGCCCTTAGAAATTCGAGAAGATGCCTCGTATGTGGAAAAGCTGATCAAAATCATTGATACCAAAGAGCAAGAATTTAGAAATCAGACTATTCATTAGGTCAAGGTACTTTGGGAAAAGCACGAGCTAGAGGAAGCCACATGAGAATTGAGAGATCAAGTTTAGAGGAAGTATCCACAATTATTACCAAAGGTAAATGTTTGTTTTATTTGGTAGACCAAATATCCCTAGGGGTGGAAGATGTTAGACCCCGACCCAGACTAATCCGATTAGTGTGTAATTAGTGTGTGTTTAGTCTTAAGTGGGTTTAGTGACCGTTGAGTTAGAATATAATTAGTTTTAGTTCTGGACATAGCTTTGAGAAATTTCAAATCAACCGTGTCGCGGGTCTGGGCCTCGGTTTGGGGTCGCGATACATAACATTGCATACATGAGGCTTCCCACCACTGAAGCATAAGGTACTTCCTTTATTTTTCTATCTCATTAGGTGTCTTAGGACATTGATCCTTGGATAAAGTGATTCCATGCCTGAAAGGAAGAAATCTTTTCTTGGAATCTAGCATGCTAAATTGGGCAAGAATCGCATCAATATAAACCGCTTGAGATAAGCACAACATTCTTTGTATTTGATCTCGCAAGAGCTTGATCCCTAGAATGTGACTAACTTCTCATAAGTCCTTCATATCAAATTGACTGCTCAACCATACTTTGACCGAAGACAACACCCTAACATCGTTTCCAATGAGCAGTATGTCATCTACATAAAGTATTAAGAAAATCACTACATTGCCGCTGCACCTCTTATACACATAGGGTTCATCACGGTTTTGCTCGAAACCATAAGATTTAATGGCTTGATCAAAATGAATGTTCCAAGATCTAGATGCTTGCTTAAGTCCATAAATGAACTTCTTAAGCTTGCACAACATGTGCTCATGGCCTTCAGCTACGAATCCATCTAGTTGTACCATATAGATACATTCATCAAGATATCCATTAAGGAAGCTGTCTTGACATCCATTTGCCAAATTTCGTAATCAAAATAAGCCATAATGGATAAAAGAATCCGGATGGATTTCAGCATGGCTACTAGTGAGAAAGTCTCCTCATAATCGATACATTTTTTCTGAGTAAACCCTTTCGCAACAAGCCTAACTTTGAAGGTTTCAACATTTCCATCCATCCCTCTTTTCTTCTTGTAGACCCACTCACAACCGATAGGTTTTATCCCCTCTAGTGGTTCTACAAGATCCCAGACTTGATTATGGTACATCGACTCCATTTCTGATTTCATAACTTGTTGCCATAGTTCAGCATATTTGTCTTGGAGTGCTTCATTATAGTTACATGGTTCAGTATCTAGCTCATCAGGGACTCTGTCGTATGACTCTCCCAAGAACATATACCGTTCGGGTTGAGGAATAACCCTCCCACTACGATGAGGCACACCATGTGTCTGTGTATGAGAAGTGTCATGCTGTGCTAAAAACTAATCTTGGTGTGCCACCATCAACATGCTGATCCGGCTTGTCTCCCATCATGTTGGTGGTTTCACCTGGAGTATCCTCAGCTTGAGGTGTTTCCTCCTGTGCTATTGGCGATGGAAAAGTTTGGGTAGGTCTTTCTTCCCTCAATTCCTCTAGAACAATTCTGCTTTTGGGTTTGTGTTCATTACATGGTCCTTTTCTAAGAATCGGGCATTGGTGCTAACAATGAATATATGCAGTACTCGCCACCACAATCAGATCACATGTGCAAACTTCCCTTCTTGGTTCCAACTTATCTGCATTCCCTTTCAGCACATGTGCTGGACTACCTCAAATCCGAACATGCTTTAAACTAGGTTTGCACCCAGTCCATAGTTTTGTGGGTGTAGTAGGTATTGACTTAGATGGAACTAAGTTTAGAATATATGCAGCTGTTTCTAGAGCATGCCCCCAGAATGAATTAGGTAAATCAAAATAACTCATCATTGACCTTACCATATCCATAAGAGTCATATTCCTTCTTTTTGTTACACCATTTTGTTGAGGTGTCCCTGGTGCGGACAGCTGGGATGTAATCCCCCCTTGTGCTAAGTAATCCCTAAATTCTCCAAAGAACTACTCGCCACCACGATCAAATCGTAGTGTTATGATACTCTTACTTAAACGCTTCTCCATTTCCGCCCTATACTCCTTGAATTTTTCAAAGCATTCGGACATACGACGCATTAAGTAAATGTACCCATACCTTGAGTAGCCATTAATAAAAGTAATGAAATGCTTAAAACCCCCTCTAGCCTGAACATTCATGGGACCACAGAGGTCAGAGTGAACCAATTCCAATGGTTCTTTGGCCCTATAGCCTTTTGCCGAAAAGGGACGCTTGGTCAATTTCCCCTCTATACAAGATTCGTAGACTAGAAGGGCCTCCACTTCCAATGAATGTAAAGGTCCATTTGCAACCAGTCTTGAAAGCCGGTGTAGATTAATATGTCCAAGGCGTAAATGCCAAAGGTACGTTTGATTCAATTTCGATGGTTCATTTCTCTTATATGGTAGGGTAGTTGTGTTATTTGATTCGGTCAGTTGCAGTTTAGGAGAGATAGGATTAACAATAAAAGATCATCAACCAATGAACCATAACAGATAAAACGCTTATTGTACTTAATAACCACAAATTTATTAAAATAAATAGAATATCTGTCTTTAACCAACTTGGAAACAAAAATTAAATTCCTCCTTATTGAGGGAACATAAAGACAATCTTTTAAAATTAAAGTTCTATCTCTACTAAAACTTAGACAAACGTCTCCTACTGCAACTGCTGTTACTCTCGTAGTATCACCCATAAGCAAATAAATCTCCCTATCACTTAGTTGTCTGGTTTCCTGGAACCTCTGCAATGAATTGCAAACATGATTAGTGGCTCCCGTATTTACACACCAGGTACAGGTAGATATAACCGTCAAACATGATTCAACAACTAGTGAATGAAATTTACCTTTATTGTTCACTTTGTTGAGAAAAGTTGGACATTGCTTTTTCCAGTGGCTTGCTTGCTTGCTTGCAATGAAAACACTTGCCCTTAGGCTTTTTCACTCCACCCTGTGGTCCGTTGCCCCCTTGAGGAACTTCCTTACGATTCTGACCCTTTTTTTGTTTCTTCTTGCCTTTCGGCTTAGAAACAGAACTTTTTTCAGCAACGTGAGCACTAGGTGGCTTTTTCAGAAGGCCCTTAGCAGCTTGAAGTTCCTTAAGTAATTCCACCAAAGAAAAATTGAGTTTATCCATGTTGTAATTTAAGTGAAAATTCTTAAAGGAATCAATCAAGGACAGGAGAATGATATCGATCTGGATCTCCCCATCAATTTCAGCTCCAAGGACCTGTAGTTCATTGAGGTGTCCCATCATTTTCAGAACATGATCCTTCACAGAGGTACCTTTAGCCATCTTAGTGTTAAACAGTTCTTTCATAGCAATCTGTCTAGCCGCCCGATCCTGATCACTAAACATCTCCTTGAGATTGTACATGATGTCATTAGCAGTAGGACAAGACTGATGTTGATGTTGCAAAACATTTGACATGGATGCTAGCATGTAACATCGCGCCGTCTCATCAGCCTTGATCCATTTTTTGTATTCCTCGATGGCTACCTCATCGGTACATCCATCTTCAGGTTTCTCTGGGCACACCTCAATGAGCACATATTTGTACTCTTTAGCAGTTAGCACAATATCCAAATTTCTTTTCCAATCAATGTAATTAGGTCCAGTGAGTTTGTGTTCTTTGAGAATTACAGCAAGTGGATTGAAAGCACCCATCTTAAAACCTGAGATTTACATAATTAGTAACTTATGATGGCCAAAATATGAATCTATGGATTCAAATAAAAGGAAAATGGCTCCCTCTACCAATTAATAAAAGAATCCGACAACAATCTAAAACACCAATGCATAATATGCCTCGATGTGAGGACAGTACCATACTTATTTTGTTCAGATAGGACATAACCTTTTAGTTCTATTGTCAAGGCAACAAACCATGCCAAGTAAAACCAAATAGCTGCCATAACTTTGGTCCTATAAATAATAAAAAGTAGTTCAGATGGAGAGCATACTGTTATTTATAGCTAAGTGTATACTATCATTTAATTCAAGGTCCATTATTATGTATTCAGTCCCATCGGATGGAGAAGTGACCTATACTAATAATTTCCCTAAATCATTCATATAGGAGTTTGTACTGGAGATTCCATAATTAACTCATCCAATTAGGAGGAAGACTCCAAGGTCAACACAAAAATCAATTACATCTCCTACAAACCAATGATGGAGACCGTGGGAACTTAAGAAGTTGCCCCTCCCACTTAGTTATTTAACAATGAGGGTTCTTTTAAAACAATTTAATTAGGATCATTTTAAAATCTAGTAGTAATAGGCAACCATGTCTTTACTACTATACCATTCTAAACATAATTACACAGGATTAATATCATATTTAGTAAGTAATGATAATAATAAACATCCAAGCACAAAAAAGAATGACAACCAGCATAAGATTCCTAGATATCATGGTCGAGTAGAATCCTTTTGTCTTCATAATTGCCATTTTTTTAATCATGCGCTTCGCAGAGGGGGTCCAGGGGTGTCTCCCGGCGAGGGTCGGACCATAATTTTTTTTTATGAAGTTCTTCATTTGAAATCGAATTTCTGCCTTCAGAACCTGCGACCCTTCTTAAGAAATTACATTGAGTCCTAAGCCTCCTTACGCACAGAGTTCACATGCTATCTTAATATAGTTACGTCTCCATGAAAAATTACATTGAATCCTAAGCCTTCTTACGAACGGAGTTCACATGCTATTTCAATATAATTACATTTCCATGAAAAAAAATACATTGAATCCTAAGCCTCCTTTCGAACGGAGTTCACATGCTATCTCAATATAATTACATCACCATAAAAATTGTAAAATACGTAAAATAGTAACCACGAATTTGATTCATGGGATCCATTCACATAACATACACACATGGTGACCATGATAGCCAGATCAGTTACTCAGTTGCTGCAAAACAAAGGTTAGATATTCCGCTGCAAAACAAGGGTTACAACAAAAGCAAACCATGTTTTCTTACAGCAACCTATAATCTTACAATGTTTTCTTCAATCCATGCACAGTATCAAGATTGACTCTGATACCAATTATTAGAAAAGAGTATAAACCAGGATCTCTAGATATTGTGTACAGATCACTACAGAAATAACTATGGATGAATATGATTAAAAACCATACTCGTGAGATCTTTCTGATTTGATCTCGGTCTTACAGCAACCCGAAAATCTCAAGATCTTCTACTGTATTCTTATATGCTCGAACTTGCACCAAGGAGTGGGCATCTTCTATGAATTCTCCTTTGCTATCCAAAAATGAGATTTCTTTCTTCTTATTAGTTGTTAACCTAAAGAGCAATAACGCATATTTATATGCTACAATAGGGACCTTAAGAAGGAAATAAGGATAGGCTTCTTATGGAAACATGAAACCCTAATTCGACCCAAATTAGAATTCTAGTTCCATAAATTACAATTCAATCCACTAAAGAATTGTAATTGCACTCCTGTTCTTATTCTCAAAATAATATTTCGAGCTTCTTGTTATTAAATGCTTATTAATCTCCCTACGTTAAGATTTTAGATATCCATTGATTAAATAATTACTGACATCTATATTTAATCGATATCTTTATAATTCCTTGAGACATTACACTTAACTTATTTGATATGTCGGACACAAAGTCTACCTGCAGGGTTTGACATAATCAAAACTAAAAAGTTTCATCAAGGGGATATCATCAATCCCTATTACGGGATGTTGATTCCGTCAATAAACTAATATCCACCATACACGTAGTGTAGTTATCCAATTCACTGAGATTGTTGACCCATAAAAGATCTCACTCCTTCGTAAATCAAAATACCAAACACTAAATGTGTCTATTATTTATGTCGGATTAAGAGTACAAGCACTCATAATAACCATTTGGATATTAATCATCTGTTAGACCCCGACCCAGACTAATTCGATTAGTGTGCGATTAGTATGTGTTTAGTTCTAAGTGGGTTTAGTTTTCGTTGGGTTAGAAATAATAAGTTTTAGTCTTGGACATAGCTTTGGGAATTTTGAGAACGTTTAGTATTAGTCAGACACACTCAGGAAGGCCTGAGTGCACGTGTAAGATTGGGAGGATCGTATCGGTTTCCGTGTGATTGTGATTTTGATTTCATTTGAATGATTTTTCTATGTGTTACAACTTTCGTCTTAGGCCCATTCATGTTTGAAGCCCAAAAACCCATGTTTTGGCCCAAAGAGGGTAAAATTGCCTTTTATGCACAAATCTGGACACAATTTTTGAGATCTCAAAACCATGTCAAAAATTTACTTTTCGGAAACTAGATATTTCGAGGATCGTTTTATCCTTTGTGAGAACCCGACCCCTAATCTCCTGGACTAGTGTTGTTTTAATCGTGGATTACTTTCTTTTAGTGGGATTAGTATTTGTTGGGTTGAGTTTGTGAGCTAGAATGGTTTTTCTCTAGTTTTGGGGAATTTTGAGTGCCTTTGTGATTAGTGGGACCCTTTGGGGGTACTTTTAGTGACTTTGCGCGAGATTGGGAGATTATTTGAAATTTCTGATAATTCTTGTTTTAGCCTCATTTGACTTATTTTGTTACCCTCTACAACTTTCGCGTTCACTCCGTACCCATTCGAAGCTCCAAAAATCAGTTTTTCCAGCCCGGAGGGCAAAATCGGTCTTTTCACATAGAATCTGGACCCAAATTTCGAGATCTCAGAACCATGCCAAAATTATACTTTTTGAAAACTAGATTTTATGAGAAGCATTTTTCTCTTCTTCGTCGATTGCATCCGAGGCCAACAAATTTTTGAGATCTCAAAACCATGTCAAAAATTTACTTTTCGGAAACTAGATATTTCGAGGATCGTTTTATCCTTCTTCGTCGAAGTCATTCGAGACCCACAAGATCTTGTTTTGGTCACTTCAAGGTTCAGCTAGTTGGGGCCCATTGTCATCACTTAATCCCCCTCTCCCTCTCTTTTCATTCATTTTCCCCAAATCTCTGCAATTTCTTTGACCTAGGGCTGGAAAACCCCTCTTTCCTTTCCATCTTCCTCACCTTGCATGATCTAGCTAGAAGACTCCAAAGAAGATTCCAAGACCATCATCTTCTTCCTCTCATCTCAAGCTTCCTATTGATATCTTCTTCTTGAAAGCTAAAGTTGGGAAAGCTCTCCATTTGTTTTCATTTCTCTTGTTTGACCATTCCTAAGTAAGAGCTTCAACCCATGTGTTTTCATTGAGTCATTTTGATTCCTTAAGATCATGTTTTTCATGTGTACAAACCCGTTTGTTAAAATGGGTTCTTTGTTTTCATTTTGTTAAGTTTTGAATGGATTCCTCTTGGGTTCTTGTAGTGTTGGATTAGCTTGAGTGAAGTGCTTGAGAGGATTGTTAGCAATTGGGCAAGGCAAGTAATATTTCTAGGAAATGATGCATGTGTATTTTGATTTCATTGTATTTTAGAAATTGTGCATTTAATTTGTTTACAAGCTTCATGGTTATGTTTTATTGGATTTGGATGTGTGAAATGGTGATAAATGAACCCTTGGTGAGCATGAAGGCTCAAGGGATTGTATGTGATTGATGGATGAGAAGGAGTAAGAAAATGTAGTGGAAGTTGTACAAGAGAAAGACAATTTCTGCACTCTGCGAGCATTGGCAGCAGCTTGTCCGCTCGAGCGACCAAGCTTCTGTTTGGTCCGAGCGCAGACAGAGAGCTGTCCGCTCGAGCGAACTGCCCTCTGTATAATCTGGAGCAAGACAGAGAGCTGTCCGTTCGAGCACACTTATTATCCGCTCGAGCGAACTTTCTCGCTCGAGCGAAGTGTCATCACCTTATAAAGTTCGCTCGAGCGAACCTGACAGATTCAGGAAGGAGAATTATTTCGTGTGTATTTTCTTGAAGGTTGAAAACTAGACTATGTTAAGGGTTTTGACTTGACATTGTGTAAATGAAACTTCGAAATGCAACCCAACTTCGGGGACACCAATTCCTGTACATTCCGACATTTGGGGTCCCAATTACACAAAGGTCAATTAGTAGCCTTAACACATGCTTGTTAGATTTCGTATTTGAGTTCCGTTTTGGTACGATAAGTACCATCGTGTACTAGTTTTGGATTACAAGGATAAGCTTGTTTTGAAGAATTGTTTCAAGAAAAAGGGGATCACTTCATAAGCGTGTTATGCATATTTGTTATGCCTTTTGCTAGTTGTGTTTTGATAAGTGACTCCCCCCCCCCCCTCCGTTTTATCTCGACATGTTTGATAGTGTTTCGCGTGTTTTGTGCATTCATGAATTAAGTAACCACGCTTGGTGCTTATCTTGATGTGTTTTGCTACACGCTTCCGCAAACTTGATCGTGTGAGCCAGATTCCGCGTGTCTTTGGGAATCCTCACCGCGGGAACCTGTGGGAAAGTATATCTCCAATGTAAACAACAACACAACCGCGTCGCGGGCCTGGGGATCCGTTCCAAGGTCGCGACATCATCTTATATAGTCAGTATGAAGACAATAAACAAAAAAAAAACCAGTCTTGTTCAATACACACAAAGCGTACTAGCATAATGAGTCAAAACTATACCGTTTCCCGCAGCCAAGATAAGCATGCTGAAACATCATGCTACAATCGTACCGATGGTGTGTCCAAATCCATCTAGATTGTGAACAACAACTTATATTTTATAAGAACCGACAAATAAGTCTTCTGTGTATAAGTAGAACTCTACACACCAACTTGTCTACTTTATAGAATAAAAGACACTCACATGCATAATAATTAATAATGTAACCATTTTCCCATACAAAATCTCAGTTAGAAGAGACGACAAAAGATACTAAAAATGAATTAGTTAAAGAAAAATGCATAAAGTATGTTTTTAGTATAAATTTCCAACAAACTCTACATTAGGGCCCACGTTTGAAGATAATAACCACGCTTGGGGTAGAAAGAGAGTTTTTAGAAAGGAAGAAGTGTAATTGTTAGGGATTTTGTATACTGCAATTTGATGGATGCATTATCATTTTAGTATCATTTGAATTTTCACACATGCATTGTTTTTAGAAAATCTTGAAATCTTGATTTACATATGCATTGTTTTTAAGACTTGTAGAAATATTGATTTATGCATGTTTTGATTTTAATCTTGGATGCAATTAGTTTTTGGAAAAGAAGTTTTATAAATCAAGCTAGCCTATGTTTTAAATCTTTCAAATCATTTTAGGCCTTTTATGTTTCATGTTTTTAATCCTCTTAGTTTGATGTAAATCATTATTCCAAGCTTGATTTAGTGGCCCAAAATTTCCCTCAAAGAAATACTTTGAAATATGCATTTTAAGGGAATTTGGTCCCTGGGCCCGGGTCGACCTACAGTATGCTTGGTCGATCGAGCCCATGGACCCGGTCGACCGGGAATAGAGCCGTTGAGCTCTTTTTCAAACGGTTAGACTTTTTACCGTTAAGCCAAGGTCGACCGGGGAAAGGTGCAGGTCGACTGGGAACTCGCAGAAACTCATTTTTTGAGTATAAATATAAGTTCATTCCTTTGAAAAAGTGAGGAACTTAGAGGCCCTCTTGAGATGTTTTGAGGCCAATCAAAGGGGAATGAGCTAAGGGATGAAATGGGTCATTTGGAAAGATAAAGCTTGGTTCCATTGAGTTAAATCACTAAGTAAGCTTTACTTTTCTTAATCATATGTTTTCATGCTTTGCTTTAATTATTGGTAAAAAATTTCTAGCATGATAAACTATGATTTGTTGTGTCCTTAACATGTATATGTTTTTGAATTGATTTATTGTTTTGGATGCATCACCTTGATTCAAGCCAAGTAGTACTCACATTGGTATATCTAAGTAAATCATGTTAATGAAAACATCTTTGAAATTATATGTAAATGATTTCTATACTTGGTTGAATCTTTGGTTGTTGTTTTTCATCATATGAAAATCACTTTCAAATCTATCTTATGTTTTGGATTCAACAACTTCACAAATCATGTGTACTTTTGTTTTAAAGTTTCACAACTTGCTTAGCATTAATAGGTATATCATTTTCAAGTTGAATTTATAATTACATATGATTTGTCCCCTAACTTCAATCAAATCTGTTTTTTGCGTTTTACACTTTCAAATGCTTTTAGCATACACATATTGAGCTACATTGTTAATTTGATTGAAATCCCTATGCATCACATGCTTTGTTCTTAGAATTTCACAACTTGTTTAGAATACATAGGTATATCTTTTACAAGTTACTTTTAACATGTGATTAACATTCTTTCCTCAATCATAAATGTTTTTATGAGCTAAAACTTTTAAAAGCCTTTGGCATACATTTATGAGCGTTTATTTTCAAATTGATTGAGGACATCATACATATACATTGTGCATTCATCATTGCATTCATAGTGTGTGTGTGAATTAGATTTTCACTTTCATATCCGCCTAATTAAGAGGCATTGTATTGAGCTATAAATTGTATCTCCATCAAGTGTATTCTAGACACTACTTAGAGAGATAACCAAACTTTTAGTTGTAGAAGTTATTGCTTAGCCTAAGAAAAGCATAGTGTAAGAGGTTATTGATTAGCTTTGGAAAGCATAATGTAAAAGTTATTGCTTAGCCTATTGAAAAGCATAGATAGTGGAAATCCGGTGGGGTGTTGGATCACAAGCTGGTAGTGGATGTAGGCATTGAGGCCGAACCACTATAAATCATTGTGTGATGCTGCATTGTTCGGATCCGGTGGGGTGTTAGATAGATAGTGGAAAGCATAATGTAAAAGTTATTGCTTAGCCTATTGAAAATCATAGATAGTGGAAATCCGGTGGGGTGTTGGATCACAAGCCGGTAGTGGATGTAGGCATTGAGGCCGAACCACTATAAATCATTGTGTGATGGTGCATTGTTCGGATCCGGTGGGGTGTTGGATAGATAGTGGAAAGCATAATGTAAAAGTTATTACTTAGCCAATTGAAAAGCATAGATAGTGGAAATCCGGTGGGGTGTTGGATCACAAGCCGGTAGTGGATGTAGGCATTGAGGCCGAACCATTATAAATCATTGTGTGATGGTTGTAGTGGTTCGGATCACGGACTTCAATCAAATCTATTTTTGTGTTTTACACTTTCAAATGCTTTTAGCATACACATATTGAGCTACATTGTTAATTTGATTGAAATCCCTATGCATCACATGCTTTGTTCTTAGAATTTCACAACTTGTTTAGAATACATAGGTATATCTTTTACAAGTTATTTTTAACATGTGATTAACATTCTTTCCTCAATCATAAATGTTTTTATGAGCTAAAACTTTTAAAAGCCTTTGGCATACATTTATGAGCGTTTATTTTCAAATTGATTGAGGACATCATACATATACATTGTGCATTCATCATTGCATTCATAGTGTGTGTGTGAATTAGATTTTCACTTTCATATCCGCCTAATTAAGAGGCATTGTATTGAGCTATAAATTGTATCTCCATCAAGTGTATTCTAGACACTACTTAGAGAGATAACCAAACTTTTAGTTGTAGAAGTTATTTCTTAGCCTAAGAAAAGCATAGTGTAAGAGGTTATTGATTAGCTTTGGAAAGCATAACGTAAAAGTTATTGCTTAGCCTATTGAAAAGCATAGATAGTGGAAATCCGGTGGGGTGTTGGATCACAAGCCGGTAGTGGATGTAGGCATTGAGGCCAAACCACTATAAATCATTGTGTGATAGTGCATGCTTTGTGGTGATTGTTTTTATTAGTTTCCGCATTTAATTTGATAATCATCACTAGTGGCTAATTTAATTTAAAGAAGTTAAAATTGGTCATAATTGGTCACTAATTTGAAGCGCACCCTATTCACCCCCCTCTAGGGTTCAGATTACGGACTTTCAATGTAATAACCATGAAAAGTGGAAAGTGGATGTGAGATAAAGAATAGATAGTTGCATAAGACAGATAGTGGGGAGAGAATGTGGAGTATTTGAAAAAACTTGGGCCCGTTTGGTAATTTTTTTGTAAAATAAAGGTAAATTAAAATATCAAATCAAGAGAGAATAAAATATAAGAGGGTTATGGTAGTCTTTTATTTTTAGTGGATTGGTAAGAAGTCTCTTTGACTTTTGTGTAAAAAGTGGGTCTTTTAGTGGTTTGAAGAGTTGCTTTATGGCTTCTTTTTTTTTTTTTGAAAAAGTATGAGAATTTTGAGTCTGTGTACTTTTGCAATGACCCATTAGTTTTGTTATGTCCGGAAAATGGAGGCTTTACATTTCTTATATTTTATATGTAGATTGACAAACAGGCACAGGGATAACTTTGGATCAAGAATATTACAACCGACATTCAAAATTAGATATATATATATATATATATAACCTTTCATTTTAATATAATATAATGTGTATGTGAGGTCCATTCGCTGATCCTGGAAGGGCCTCCTAAACCCACTCTACCTACCCTCCTTATTAGCATGAGATGAGATGAGCCCTAGAACCGGGTTTTCCACTGTAGATTTCAGGCAAGTCTAATTAATAATCCTCTTAAAACTTATTGATCTAGGCTTCTCCTGCGAAGGTGGTACTCTCATTCCAACCAATATTAAAATGTGGTAAACTCCTATATTCATATTAAATGCACCCTAGAGTATGATTTATCCGGTATACCCAGCACAGTCTCACCATTGGGCTCATTTTACTAAATCCAAACTGTTTTCTCATTATCTACTCTACAAATGATAGTGTGTACTTCATATAGGCCCCTTTGTTTGAATAAAATATATAGGAATTCACAAGTTAGCTCCACCAAAGGATTATTAAACAGGTGAAAGGGGATAAGGACATGAGGTGAGTAGTGAAGCGGGATATAAAGTTGGCTAGAGAGGTGATTTCTACTTTCCTAAATATCGAATTACTAAGGTAATGGTTAAGTATTTATTTCGTATTTTCCATTTATTCAATTTTCATTAGAAAGGAGGTTATTTGATGGTACTATTGAATATTCACCTTAATTTGATTATTCATTTTTAACTCAATATATAAAATACAACCCTAGGTACTTAATTACATGAAACAAACAATTCTCTGTTCTAAAGATGGCACAATATATATGACGTGGTTAACACACCAAATGGCCGATTCAGCACACTTTTGCTAGATGACATCTAATCCTTGCTCCATGGTGGAAGATTGTGGATTATGTATAAGTTCTTTCTTAATATTTATTTTGTGTGTGTGCGTGTCTAGGGTTTTGGATGATATGGTAATGAACACTAATTATAAAATATTTTATTATTGATCTGGGAATGAATACTAATAAAAAAATATTTTAAGTCTATTGTCACATGGGACATTTTCTGTACGGTCACCTATAGTAGCTCATATCCCTCCCCTGTTACCAAGTTTAACATATTACCAAGACGTTCTCCGTACAGCCCGTACCGCTGGGCAGAGCACAAGCTGAGTCTTTTTTGCGATATCACAACATATATTGCGATACCGCAAGTTTTTAATTTGCGATATCGCAAATTAATTTGCGGTATCACAATTTTTTTAGTTGCGATATCGCAAATTATGTTGCGATATCACAACACATAAAACCCCTTTTTCATCCGTTTATCCCTCCCTGTTCGACTATCCCTAATTTCACCAACGGTAACTCTCTCCCCAGCCGAATTTCACCATCCTCCTCCCTCGCCAACCTATTTGCAAATACGCAAGGTCCCAACGTCCATTCAACGGCGACGAAGCTTCATCGACTCCATCGTCTCCATCCTCATCTCCCCAGCGGCTATTTCTTGGGTTTTCTTTCATCTGAGTGAATAGATCAGGTCGATCTTAATCAATTAGGTGCGTTCGATTCCTTCAAATGCAGTCTTTGATTTGGTTTTGATTCGTTGTTGTTTGTTCTTCTTGTTTGGCAATGAGGCTTGGAGTTGTAGGTCTTGGTGTTTGTAGGGCATTGTGGTTTGATTGCCCCTCTCTTGCAGATCGTTGTGCTCTTGTTTTTTAATGGGAAGTTTTGATTTTTTTTGGAAAGTTTTTTTTAATGCTGGTTAAATTTTTCTAGTTGCGTTTTTTTTTTAATGAAGGTTGCCATAGCTGCTTCTGCTCGGTTTTGTGATAAGAACAGGTAACCTTGAAAATTTTTCAGAAGATCCACCATTCTATGAGATACAAAACACAATCATCGATTCGGATGCTCGGCTAGGGATATTAACCTATCCGGTAAGACATCGTGGAAAAGAAAGGAAAAGAGGGTTTAAATGATCACACAAGAATTTACTTAGTATCAAACAAGCCCTGAATTAGTACTGCAACACACACACAAGGCTAGTAAAGGTGTTGGTACTTGGTAAGCCACATTGAGAGCAATAGAGGGTGATGGATTAGCTAAAGTTCAATATCAGGGAGAAAGAATAGGTCAGAGTTATCATAAACAAAGTGTGAACTTAAACTGGCGTACTTGTCAAGACCATAGGTTGATAACACTGTTTACAAAAGCAGAGCTACAACAAGAACACTTAGCAGAAACATACCTTTACAGTAATAAGAACAAGCTCTGATTGTTCCGGTGGCAACTTAAGCCACACACCCTTCTTTCCCTGTCAAGAAATCATCAAACATGAACAAACCGCATTTTGTAGGATGCAAAAAGTCCATCTACAGGGAGAAGAAACAAGGTATGAGAAATTACCTTTGACCTCCAATGAGAAAGGGAAGCCTGAAGGGAAGAAGCAAAAGTGCTTGTATCGAATGGTAATGTTTCGGGATTAATTACAACCCCCTCATACTCATCTTCATAGGTGTCAAGAACACGACTTTGTCTGGATGATGATGTTAAATATATGCTATTTATCCCATTAATCCTAGATGCCTTAGCTCCCAGAAACAGGTTCTTTTGGCCAATTGAGCCATTATTTTGACTAGAATTACTAGCAGTAGAATAAGAAGCCTTTACAACAATGCTTGATTAAGAAAAAAAATTAGATATGATTGTTTAAGTAGAACAAAATTGAAATATATTACATTAAAAATCCTAAATGAAAGCACAAAAACCTGGCCGGGGTAGTGTTTGACTAAAATTATTTTCATGCAATCTTGTGGAAAAATAGGGCATTGAAGACTAACATCCCAACTATGTCATGCAGTTTCAAGAAACATTCTCCTTTCTTTTCCTTCCTTTCTTTTTATAACTTGTGAATGAGATGCACTCTACTAAGGCAACATCTTCCCCACAACTGTATAAATTCTTGTCTTCTGACATTTGAATGAAATTCTGTTATGGGCTCTTAAAGTACATATGGAATTCCACACTCAGGTTCTACATGAAACAAAGATTTTTGCGATTATTTTGACAGGATGAAGAACACTCAAATGCCACCCAATTAAAGCCTTACCCATCAGAATGAAAGAAAAAGGTCATGAGAAAAATCAGAAAATTAAAGAGAAATGAAAAACTGATCCTTTCCACTACCTATGAACAATATTAAACATTGAACACTTCATACATTCAGAACAACAATCAATCCAAACCACAAGTCCTTTTCACCCTCACTGAACAGTATTGATTCGAGACGAGCGTGGGTCAACATCAGCAAGAGATTATCAAATTAGGAGGAAAGAAATTAATCGTATGTGGGAGGATAGATGGAAAAATATAATTGATGGTGAGCCTGATGACACTGCTCATCACTCTGATGAATACCTGACTGGGTATAGAGGAATTACACGCTTGCGAATTGGACGAAGCATGGGCAACATGGATGCTTCAAGAAATGTGGTGGAGGATCAGTCAGTTGTTAAGGTAATTTGGATCCTCATGGAATACTCGCACCTTGTATATTTATACAGAATTGTACGTGTCCTATAACCCCCGTTGCTTGATGTTTATGCTAGGTTAGAGCCTTTTTAGAACGTGTTAGTGCACCTTTTTGGAGTGTAACTTGGATGGATACGCAACCGTTCTTTTATCCAATCGGCAATCAACGCCGATGTGGCCTGAGAATGTGCGAGTCCCATCATTGGCTTCGAACAAGTATGTTTTTCTGAATAAGTTTGCACAATAAACTCAGGGCCGGACTGCAAGATAGATCCATGGATGCGCCAAGGACATTGATGATCACCACACCTTCCACTTAATTCTGTCATAGACCTTTTCACCCAATGAAGCTCAAAATTACTCTACATTGCAAATTTTCTCAATGCATTCCTAAATGATTCACGAGTCTGAAACCGTCTTCCATTCCACATTTCACGAAAAGATGCCTCATGGTGATCCACACCAATATGGTCATCATCAGGAACTAAAGTATCAATAACATCTTCTACACTCACAACATTTGATGCATGACCCAATCCTTCTTGTGCATGCCATGTTCTTCCTGGTCCTATGCCATTTTGCAATATATATTCTCTAGGGTCAACATCAATATCAAAATCATCTTCATCATTTTTAGCCCCCTCCTCCACTACATTGCACCCTCCATCAAAACAAGGAATTTTGGATACTGTTTCCGTTTCCATGCAATCCATGACAACTTCATCCCTTCTATTAGAGAATTTTTCATTTTCATCTTCTGCAAGATTAATGGGAGCTATTAAATCTTCAAGCATGGCGTCTACAAATGGGTTATCATGAGGTACAACAGGCGTGTTCAGGTCAAACTGGCTTCGAACAGGATAAGATGAGACGTCGCACCTGCATGGCAAATAGTCAATCATATATAAATTACATAATATAATCAAATCAGATGTATAGTGAACCAAACCTGTAAACATCCTCTCTTGTTGAAGGGTCACCTGTATCCTTTTCACCGTTGGAGAAGTTTGTGGTATTTGTATATGTCATCAAATTCCTCCTGCGTGAATCACCATGTCATAAAACAATCAGTAACATAACTAAAATAAGATATTAAACAGATCAACAGTTACTACATTTATTATGATGGGTTGTGGTGGCACCTGTTCAAATTAAATGACGGTCTATTCCCTCGCGGGCTGTTAGGCCGAGCGTATGTAGACCTTAGATGTGATGGTTGTCGACTTGCACTTGCTTCACTATTTGAATGCAAATACATAAATATAGCTTGACTTCCATTTTGGAATAATCTAAACATCCGATGGAGATCATCATCACTTCTTATGGTTATGAACGTGAAGCTTCGGCCATTATGAAACTGATATTGCATATTTATATGCTCGTCATGAAGCTCCCAACCAGTTTCTTCGTTTATCTTTCCGAGTAGTTGATTGAAAGTTATATTGACATCAATCCATATTACCTTCTGCTCACCGCCAATGTAGACTGGCAGTGGATTGCTTACGTCTAATATACCATTATAATGGCATATTATACATATCTCAGTATTATCCATCCTATGAAGTAGAACACAAATTTCAAATAATAAGATTTACTTTTGAATATTTTTAAAGTTACCCACAAACATCCATATAATCCATGAAGATTTGACGTCTGAAAATAAATATTGAAATAAGTATTTTTTTAGTAAATAAGATGAATGTTTGGAATTACTAAGATTTGAAGGTTGTTATATGTAAAATAAAAAACTACTATATGCATACATGGAAAATTAAAAGAGTTAAAATCTAAGCATTGACATTTAGGATATCATGAAGCTACATATTTCTATAACATTAACAAACAAATGACAATGCATTGTTCGTTAAAAAAAAAAATGCATTATCTTAATCAATTCTACACTAGATATTTTAGCAAATTTATTTTACATCTCATTGGTACTAATTCTCTACATTTAGCAAAAGTATATATATACACACCATAAAACACCCATTTAAATAAAATAATTGTGAAATCAATCAAGACCGTTCATCTAATGAATATCACCATTTGTTGATAACTACTAAAGAATCTAAACCATTTACTTATATATAGCATTAAAAAAATCATTAGCAGTTTAAGATAATGATCAAAATGATGTCTGTAATGCCACAATAACAGGCAAATGCTAAAAGAATATGTGGACATTTATACAGAATTTGTGCTGGGGCCCACCGTAGGACGGGATGAACAAGACATGCCTCATTGTTTTTTGCAACTAGACGTCCAGGCCAAATCCAGTTGTTGGTAATTCATAATAAGAATAAGGGGATTTTTTAATATATTAACAACAAGATGTTCATGAAAAAATGAGACACCACAAGTCCAACCTAAGGTCACTATTAATATTTACACAAAATATTTCAAATGTTTCTACAAGTGGGATTCCTTTTATTCTAACTTTTTTTTTTCAAAAGACACAAAAGAAGAAAAAAATAATACAATAAATAAGAGGGAGATACATACAAGGTGAGAAACATGGAATAAATACCTAAGACAAAGATGTGGCAGGAGATTCAATTGCTATTTATGATAATGGCCTAAAGTTGACATGCAAAAGAAATCACTTAGTATGTGGCAGAAGCAACGCTTATAAAGAGCAGAGAAGTAGATAACCTAAGCCAGAGATCGACGAAAGTAACGGAACAGAAAGCAATTATAACCATAAATGCATTTGTTGACTTTTAACCTGTCTCTTTGCGATATCGCAACATAATTTGCGATATCGCAACTAAAAAAATTGTGATACCGCAAATTAATTTGCGATATCGCAAATTAAAAACTTGCGGTATCGCAATATATGTTGTGATATCGCAAAAAAGACTCAGCTTGTGCTCTGCCCAGCTGTACGGAGAACGTCTTGGTAATATGTTGAACTTTGGTAACAAGGAAGGGATATAAGCTACTGTAGGTGACCGTACAGAAAATGTCCTTGTCACATTAACAAATTAACAAATTCGTGGACACGTTATAAAAGAAAGCTCTTGTCCATGCCAGTTGAGAATGCTCTCAGGACAGAGACATGAAAATAATAATATAGAACGTTTGCTGTACTTTTCTCTATGGAAAAGGACGTTTGATCGCCTATCTATTCACATGAATAGTTTATGACCTAAATGATTTTTAAAAATGAGGATTTGCATGGGTCCATGTGCTATTTATGGGGTGGTTCAGGCTATTAAAGGCAATTTGATTGGTCGATCAACCCAATTATTAGAGATATTAAGAAGTTAGCGTTGAATTCTGCTCATATAGAGTTTTCTTATATTCCTAAACATTTAAACTCAATGGCTCATTTGTTAGCAAAGCATTGTTCTTCAAGTAATCAGGACGTAGACCGAAAAAGGGCATTGTGGTTTTTAGGCGTAGTGGGGCTATTGTTGGTCTTGTTTTGTGATGTCCTTTTGTTTTTTCTTCTTATTTGGAGTCTGACTTATCTTCACTTGTTGTCTTTTGCCAGTTGTTTGAATGAAAAACTCCTTTATACAAAAGTAAAATAAAAAAGATCAAGTGAACGTAGGCACACACTTGTGCTGCTGCGCACTGTACATCTGGATAGTGCATCATGCATAATCAAGGTGGGTCCCACCTCTTGAAAGGTATAAATGCACAGTGCGCAAAGTGCTGGCGAATATTTTCCTCCACTAACACCAAATTTATACAGCAAGAGAAAATCAATATAATATCTAATATATTTATTTTGGACTTATTACTTTAATTATTTATTTTATCTTTTTATATTTTCTAATATTATTCTGAATAAAATCTGAGATCTGAAAATATCCCAACATTTTTCTAAGAGAGTAATCTTCACATATTGATATTTGTGATAATCCTCGTATATCTCCATGAAATTTGAAATCTCCACAATAGCTTTAGTTTTTCAAATCTGTATCTCCATGCCTTCCTTTTCTTGCATTTGTGAGTTACTATTACCTTGCATGTGAGAGTTTCCATTATCTCACATGTATGAGCCGTGTCTGCTCGCATGTGCCAATTATTGTTAGCTCGAGTATCATACTAAGCAGACTGATATAACTATTAAATTGAAATGGAGAGTTAAAAAAAAAATATTTACTCCTCTTCTATCACTGTCATCCGCACTCTTTCAATTTGCCGGTAGGAAGCAAAGCGGCATCTCTCCTTGAGACATGCACTTTTGTGCCTTTGTAACGTTAGTGTTGGCCAAAACCTATATATTTGGATTGGTGCTTTTCACTTTCCACATCTTATTTGGTACCAAGCAACTTTAATCTCAGAATTAGACGAAATCTACCTACTAAAAGCTACTTAGAACTTTTTCTGTTATGGAGGATTGGGCGTTTCTCGAGGCCGGATCTTCGGATGGCAATGGGTCGGGTTGAAAGAGCAACATGCTCCAACCTTCTCCCCTGAGGGTTGCGTTTGGGAGTGGCTTTCATAAGTTTGGTTCTGGATGGATTTGGGTTTTGGGGTTGTGGCCCACTTTATCCAATCAAATGTTGCTTTTATAGTATCTACTATCAAATATCATTATACCTCCGAAAGCATCTTTAAATACATGTAATGCTCAAAAGTAGTTTATACGCGTACTCCGATTTTTCTCCAACCAAATTGCCCTTCCACCCCTTTCTCGCGACATAGAGACTTGATTTGGCACATTGAAGTATTTCGAGGCTAGTTTAACCGCTTTTCCGCGACATCGAGACTTGATTTGGCACATTGAAGTATTTCGAGGCTAGTTCAACCGCTTTTCCGCGACATTGAGACTTGATTTCACGACATCAAGACTTGATTTGGCAGGGGACATTGAAGTATTTTAAGGCTAGTTCAACCCCTTTCTCGCAACATCGAGACTTGATTTGGCAAGGCACATATTGAAGTATTTCAAGGTTAGTTTCACCCCTTTTTCGCTACATTGAGACTTGATCTCACGACATCGATACTTGATTTGGCACATCGAAGTATTTCGATACTAGTTCAACCCCTTTCTTGCGACATAATCTAGTGACATCGAAACTTGATTTGGCGCATTGAAGTATTTCTAGGCTATATTTTTTTTTCAATTCTCGAAGAACTCGCTAGTTGATTTTTCCTGTTTTCTCATTAGCACTTATATCTACTCTGCAGAAGTCCGTAATTTGAAGATCGGGAGATCTAAGGCCTAATGAGAAAATGGAAAAATCAACTAAAGAGTTCGCGAATGAAACAAAAAAAAAAAAAAAAACTTGACATTGAGACTTAATTTCTCAACATCGAGAGTTGACTTGGCACATTAAAATATTTTTAGGCTAGTTTTTTTTTCCTCAATTCTCGAACTCGCTAGTTGATTTTTCCTTTTCTCATTAGCCCTTAGATATGCCCTCCAGAAGTTTGTAATTCGAAGATCGGGAGATCTAAGGGCTAATGAGAAAAGGAAAAAAAAATCAACAAGGGAGCTTGAGATTTGATAAAAAAAATCTAGCATCGAAAAACTTCAATGCACCAAATCAAGTCTCGACGTTGCAAAATTAAGTCTTAATGTCACGAGAAAGGAGTTGAAATACTTCAATACACCCTGTCAAATAAATTATCAATGTTGCGAAATCAAGGCTCGATGTCGCGGGAAAGGGGTTGAACTAGCCTCGAAATACTTTAATGCGCCCAATCAATTCTTGATGTCGCGATATCAAGTCTCAATGTCGCGAGGAAAGGGTTAAAGGGGCAATTTGGTATGGAAAGAATCATAGTATGCTGTATAAGATGCTTTTGGGCATTACATGTATTTAATGATGCTTTTGGGGGTATAGAGATATTTGATGATGCTTTTTGTAAAACTCCCTTACATTTTATAATTTTTAAATACGGTACAACATCTAACCTGTCTAAACCTGACTCGTCTTGTCCAGTCGTGAAGCAGGGGTACCGTGGCGGGTTTGGATGAAAAACATGTAAGTGGGGGTAGGTTTTGGACTTTTGGGTATACCCTAACCCATACCATACCTGCCCCAGTTGGCATTCGTAGCCTGATCCCCTTTGTGGTCTATTACGTGCTTTATATGTGTGGGATGAGGGGACACATTGCAGGGTCCCCTAATGCTGATACAAAATTGGATGTCATTCCCTCTATAGTAGGGATGTAAATGGGTCCCCGATTCTCCGATTACCCGGAGGTTCCGACCTGTTAAAAACCGGGTCTGGGTCTTTATTTAGGCCCCGATAAGTAAATAGGTTCGGGTCCGGTTCCACCTTGGTTTGGACCTGTGGACCTGAGACCTAATATATTACCTCAATTTTTGAAAATCTCTCTTAAAATCCATATTTTTTTTAATATCATTCTCTATCTAGACCCAGACTTGGATCCATACCCGTCCTATATACGGTTCTGGTTTCGGAGCAAAAAAACTGGTTTCGAAACTGTTCTTGGTCCGGATCTGGTTCCACCTTCTCCTTAATGGTTCCGGATCCGGATCCACCATGGACCCGATCGGAACCGACCCGTTTACAACCCTACTCTATAGCATATTCTCAACCTAAGTGGGCCCCGTTGTGAGTTCCATCCAGCCCACTTACAAGAAGTGTGTAATAGACCACTTAGAGAATCCAGACTCTTGTTTCCTAAAGCTTGACATAGTTTGCATGGCATATACATTTATCTATCTATTTAGAAAAAAACTTAGGTAACAAAATTCAAAGTTGAATTTGTTCACTGTACATTTCATTGACTTAGGGAGCCCTTCTGCTGAGTGTTGGTGCTCACCAATGCTTATGGGGCCGACCTTATGGTGATGGAGGCTCCCAGTAGGTCCACGACCATGAAGTTTTCATCGTTTAAAAAAAAGGGAGATCATTTAGATCTTCATCTTTTACCACTTTTGGCATAAATGCACATGTGTTCAATTCTTATGTATTCTAATGTGAACAGACATGCCCTCGATTCAAAGTCCACTTTTATATTTAACATCCATTTCATGGCTTCTGATAAAATCGGTGGTTTAAGAACTTGGCTCCACCATCATAAACTGATGCTACTATCACAATGATAAACTTTTTAGCAGAGAATTTCAAAGGTCTAATATTCCATCTAAATGATTACTATCACTATTTCTGCCTAGTCCAATTAATTGGGAGTCATATTTGTTGTCAATAAATGAAAACTATGAGCATATGAACTTTTGAGGTTCTTTTTCATTTTCTTATTGGTAATCCCATCCAAATGGGCTGGGGTTCAAGGTAGCCCATACAAGTGGGAAGTTGAGCCCCCAAGTGTGGTGTACCTCGGGATAGATCCTTGAGTAAACAAGTGACATCCATGGTTGCTAGAACCATTATAGCAACCCCATGTTGTCTGAAATTTAAGAACTGTAACAGACATTTCAAAAAGAACAGCGTTTTTTTTTTTTTTTTTTTTTTATAAATACCCACTGAGGTTGTTAGGATTTGTAAATATACCCCCGTGGTTTCAATATTTGTATATACCTATCTTTTCATTCTGAGTAGTTTGCATATACCCCCTAAGGTTTCTAGGATTTGTAACCAGGCCCTGACATTTCATCTTAATACCTCCCATGTTCCCAAAATCAATTGTCCTAACGAGAATGACCAACCACCATGAAGCTTGTGTTGAGTTTTTATTAAAATGACATCTTTGCCCTTACATCCATTAAAAAAATGACTATTATTTTACAGAAATAATATTATTTTCAACGATCTCTTTCTCTCTCAATAACTCTCTCATACACAAGAAGCCTAATCATTATTTTAAAACTTTCATCAATCCATTGGTGGGTCGTGGATAAATTAAATCATTTATAATCAATTATAAGAATACCATTTTACAAGAATAACTTTATTTTATGTCAATCCTCAATGGCCTCTCACTTAATAACTCTCTTATGCACATGAAGCCTAATCATTATTTTAAAGCTTTCATCAATTCAACGGTGGGTTGTGGATGGATTAGATCAATTATAACCAATTATAAGTATAAGTGTTGATTGTTATGACCTTTTTCTTTTTAATGAAATGAGCCTTGTATTAATAAGATCGGAATTTATGCAAGGTTATTCTCTCCCACTAAATATAGTATAGTAACTATTAACGTTATAAGCTTTAGAGAAAAACAAGTCCAAGTTTTTGAAAATATACATATAGGGATAATAGAGAGAAGGGCAAAGGTTTCATTTCACTCAAAAACTACTTATGGTTGGTTGGAAGGTTACTAATTTTGGGGACATAGAAGGTATTATATATAATGAACTAGTAGAGGCCAATTTACAAATAATAAAGCCACAGAGGCCTATTTGCAAGTCATAGAAACCTTAGGGGAGTTTATACAAAAAAGGCTATTTCATTTTAATACCTCCATGTCCCAAAATTAGTAGCCCTACAGCCACCATGAGTTTTTAGAATAAAATGACACTTTCACCCATCTATTTATTTTATATGTATAATTTCAAAAGGTTTTTTTTTTTTTTTTTTTAGCTTGTAACATTAACAATTACTATAGTATATTTAGTGGGAAAGAGTAATCCTGCATAAATCAATTTTTATCAATACGGGGTTGATTTCATTAAATCTAAAATGATAATAATGACAATCAACACTTGTACTTATAATTGGTTATAGTTGACCCAATCCATGTACAACCCCCTATTTGATTGATGAGAGTTTTAAATACATGATTATGTTTCATTTGCATGGGAGAATTTAAGAGAGACTATTAGGACTTAGGATAAAATAATAGTATTTTTATAAATAATGACATACTTATCTTTGTTTAATGAATTTAAGGTTAAAGTCGTCATTTTTATAAAAATCCAACACAAATCTTTTGGTGGTCATCTTTTCTCAATTATGACTAAGTAGTTTTGTGGACATGGAATGTATTAAAATGAAAAGGCAGGATGGTATATGCAAATACAAAAACCACATGGGCCTATTTACAAATTCAGTAAATCCTAGGGGGGCGTATATACAAAAAACTCAAAAGAAAAAAAGAAAAAAGAATTGTGATGGTCTCCTCTTAAACTTATACTTAATTGACAAAACCATTATGTGGCGCCCAACACAAATCCCTTGCAATATGAGACCAGCTGAATTTTAGAGTCAGTGGTCTGCACCAACTGGTTGCCTATCTGAACTTCTGTAGCTGGTTCACTGTCAAGCGCCGGAAAACATTTGACCTAACCCAAAATGATATTTTGGATGCTCAAGAATTTTTTTTTTTTTATTAGAGCAAAGAGATAATAGTTGAAAAAACACAATTGTTGAAGCAAAGAGGAGATATATACATTTAAGATGGAAAAAAACAGGAAGAAGTAGGTTCAAAAGACTGTTTCAAGCACCCGTGTCGGCCATTGGCGAAGTCTTTACCAATCAGCTGATATATCAGTCTTGAACTAACATATTTGTTTGTTTTCACTCTCTAACGATCTTTTCTAAAATGAAACTTTTGAAAATAAAAAAACAATACCAAAGTAGATTACTATGGTGAAGAGAATGGAGTGTTTTGACCTTTTCAAACTTGACAATAGTCACGGCCAAAGTCTTTTAGCCTAGTTTTCAAGCCATCCAGCAAAAACACAGATTTAGAGATCAGAGTAGTATCGGACAATGTCTACTCATAGTAATATTGGACATTGTCTAACCTTTTTGTTTCACCAATGGCAGTGGTTTTTTTTTTGCTGTAAGGGTAAAAGTATATATTAAAAAGGAGGGAGGAAGAAAAAAGAATACAAAGGTCAAAGAGATTGACCCCCAAAAGAACCGAGACCAGAAAATGAAAAAGAGGAAGATGGCAACAAGGCCAGAGCTCCATGGAAAGCTCCACTGCCAAATCTCCAAAGCATGCAGGACACAGTGAATTACACGTTAGTGACTATACTCATGGAGACAAGGAGGGCACTGAGCTGGTGATTGACAAAAGGAGAAGAAATCTGCTTCAAGGAGAAAGAGATAGCTTCTGTGAGGAGAGCTTGGATGGAGTGGAGAGAGGGCCTACGATTGTCAAAGATTGCCTCATTGCGAGCCTTCCAAAGGTGATAGAGAACGGTAATGAAGATGGCTGCCATGAATTTGAAACCTTTGGCATCACTGTCTTTGGAGAGGGTCTTCCAAAGAGAAGAGGCAGAGAAGATAACCAGAGGAGTAGCCTCTGCAGCTTGAAGGAGCCAAGACCATGTGGCTGTAGCTAGATCACAGGAGAAGAAGAGATGGCCCACTGAGTCTTCTGCAGCACTGCAAAAAATACATCTAGAAGCAAGGGAGAAACCCAAACGCTTCAGCCAAGTTTCGGTGGGGATTTTGTTGTGCATCAAGCGCCATCCAAAGCAGTTAACTCTGTGGGGAGAGATGCTGTTCCATATCAGCTTGGGCCAGTGGAGAGGCAGAGCTCTGTGCCTGATTGAATGCCATGCTGAGCTCATGGAGAGCTTGCCATCTGAGGAGCCTCTCTAGCTGAGGGAATCACTGATGGCTAGGCTGGGAGTGAGGTCCTTAAGGAGATGAAGAAAGTGCTGATGAACCAGTGCTGGCAGGAACTCCGGAAAGACCCAGGTACCAGCTTGGAAGAGGGAAGAGAGCCTTTGGTCCCTCAGAAAAGTAATCCCAGGGAAGCAAGTAGATATAGGATCTCCTGCAGACCATGAGTCGTGCCAAACATTAATATCCTGACCATTGCCAAAAATCCAGGAGCTTCCTTGGTGGATGAAAGACGCCACACGACGAATTTTCTTCCATATGCACGAGCCATAGATGGAATTGTCCGAGCTCCAAATGGGACGGAATTTAAAGTAACGGTTCTTAAACCAGATGGACCAAAGAGACTTGGAAGTTGCAGCTTGCCAACCAAGCTTGATGAAAGAAGCTGTGTTCACTTCTGCAATTTTTCTTATACCCAGGCCACCTTCAGCCTTTGGAAGAGTAACTGTTGCCCAGCTGACAAAGTTAAGCTTGTGTTTGAGAGCATTACCTGACTAGAGGAATTGCCTCATGAGTCTCTCAATCTCCTTGCAAATAGAAGCAGGCAGGGGGAGAGTGGCTGCAAGGTGAATTGGGAGGCTAGAGATGACATGTTTGATGAGAGTAAAACGGCCTGCAAAAGACAATGTTTTGGCCTTCCAAGCAGAGAGCTTGGCCTGAATGGCATCCAGCAGATGGAGAAAGTGGAGCCTTTTAGGGGACCCAAAGCAAATCGGGGAGCCCAGGTATTTGAGGTGAGAAGTTACTTCTTGGATGCCTAGAATGGAGCTGATCCTTCTCTTCCTTCTCGAGCTGCATTTGCCAAGGAACAGTTGACTCTTCTGGAGGTTGAAAAATTGGCCTGAAGCAGACTGATAGGTCTCCAGGAGGTCTTGAAGAATAAGAACACTGGAGGCTGCTCCTTTCATGAATAAGAGGATGTCATCCGCATATAATAAGTGGCAGGGGGTGGAAGAGACCTTAGACAAAGGGGAGAGAAGGCCTTGATTTTGGAGGTTAGTCAAATGTAGACTTAAGATTTCTTCTGCTAGTATGAAAAGATAAGGGGAGAAAGGGTCACCCTGTCTGAGGCCAGAGGAGGAACTAAAAAAGCCATGGGGCATTCTGTTAAGGAGCACAGAGCCTTTAGACGTGCAAATGCACTCTTTTATCAGGGAGATCCACGCATCAGAGAAATTAAAGAACTGGAGTGCAGTAAAAAGAAATGACCAGTTCAACTTATCAAAGGCTTTTGAGATGTCAAGCTTTAGGCAGAGGGAGCCCTTGTTGAACTTGGAATTCAGCTTCTGGTAGAGTTCAAAAGCCAAAGCCGAGTGGTGTTGTATGTTCCTGCCTTTAATGAAAGCAGCTTGGTGGGGAGAAATCAGCTTAGGGTTATGTCTCTTAAAAGCGACAATAAGATGGGTGCTTCATGAAAATGTCAACTTTAAGTGCCCCTATTTCTTATGGAATTGAATTCCTACTAATCAAAGAATTTGTATCTTGCGAGTGGTCACGTGAAGATTCAAATCTTGCAAAAGTCAAGATTCTACGTATATTAATTTCCACTTATATTCTTCACCCTTCACCCATCTTTCACCGCCCACATCTTTAATAATCCCTTACTAGACTAGTAAATGCCAAGTAAAGCCTCTATTTTTTCAAACAAGGGATCACATCAATAACACTTTGATTCAAATTTTTCTCCATCTTTTTCAAAAAATGTAAAAAAAAGCAACATCATTTCTCAACTAAAAGACAAAAAAGCTCCACTTTTTATATGAAAAGTCAAAAATATTTCATACCAAATAACTAAAATAAAATACCATCGTAACTCCATTATATTTTTACTTTATTTTACATATAAAATTACCAAACGGGGCCCTAAACTTGACCATAAACTCCTTTGTATTCATTACCTATGTATTCTTATACAATCAAATAGGCCCAAGTACCAAAGTAAGTTAAAAAAGTGCTGGATGGTATGAATCCAAGGAAAAATTGGCAGTTGACTATAGATGAAGTTGTTGAAAAGATTTGTATAAACAAGCTAAAGGCATTGTAGAAACACGTGGGCAAGAAAAATATGAAGTTGTTGAAAAATTTGTAAACAAGTTAAAGGCAATTTAGAAACACATGGGCAAGAAAAGAAATAGATTGAGACAGCATACTATGAAAAATTCTATAATAATGGCTATTCAAAATTATATACGCGGGTCAATCACAAATTGCATGTATTACGTTAGCATGACAAAGAAAGTGGGGTCGATCAAGTCTCCTATTAGCGGCTTGACCCAAACCCAGCTCGCAGATTTTATCCTTCGGCCCAGCAGGCTCTTGCAAGATAGAGTGTTAAGCTCAGGTTAAGTAACAAGTTTTCCTTGATCAAGATTGTCTACTATGTATTGGATTTTATAGGAATTCATAGCCAAGTGGGTCTTAGTATTAAAGAGGAAACGATAGAAGGATACATGGTAATTAAAAATGTAAATGAGACCTTTACTTTCCTACTATTTGATTTATTGGTGGTGTTCGTGGCCATGTCGGGCTGGGCTAGCTGAGGCATATCAAGGCCCTGTCCCTGTCCTTAGAAACACAGTCCCATTTCCGGCCCAAGCCTGACCGGGATAGAAATATGATGTCCAAGCCTGTCCATTTAGTCAAGTGGACTGGGTCTGGCCGGCTGGCTTTGGGCTCTCTCATCCTCAATTGAAGCCGGGCCTGGGTTTGAGTATATCCTAATTAAATGCTTGAAAAAATGACTATTGAATTGCCAATAGGTCTTTTGACTGAGAATTAAATCAAATCGTCAGGTGGCCCCCTAAATAACATAATTATGTTGGATCGCACAAATAGTGAAATAATAGTGGGCTCTTCTAAATGATAGTTAATGTTGATGTATAACAGATAAAAACTAAATCCCTTAATGAGTTAATTACTCTCTTCAATAAAATGACAATTAAGAAGGCATTAATGGGGTGATTGTTGCAAAATATTATCCCAAAGAGAGAAGAGATGACTGATTAGAGATATATTTTTCTCATACAATTATTTCTAGTAGTTTAATTATGCTTCTTTTACTCGCACCATTTTGATATCTTACTTGATTAGAAAAACTCCTTTACTATTCATTTATTAACCTCAATTTCATGGTGATATCTCCCAATTTCACTATTCTCTTTTTCTTTCTTAATTTAATAATTATGGGAAAATTAAGTAAACTTGTGAGACTACAATAATAAGAGCATTACTATAAATAAACTCATTTTCTTCCGCTATCATATGTCTATACATTTGGTATAGTTGGATATATATATATATATATATATATATATATTGCTTTGGCTCACGGCCTGGAGGAAGGAGGTTCAATTTTCCCACCAGGGATCGATCCCTGATGAAAGGGATAAGAGCGTGATGCTTGACCAACAGACCATCCCTATGTTCCCAAATAATTGGATATTTAGAGTGTGAGCGCTGGCTAGTGGCTCCATAGGAGAAAGTGGAGGAGTGGATGATATTGCACAAAAGGCATGAGTGAATTTTCAGCTCAAATCTAATAACATTCGTCGTTCAAAACAAGAGTGATCAAGAGGCACAATTTAACGGTTTAAAAAATGTCAGATTCACATGATAGTAATCAGAAGGTGGGTGACATTTGAATGAGATGAGACTTCACCCTGTAATATCTCTGTATCAAGAAAGATTGAATAGATTAATCCTAGTAGATCAACAACCAAGAAATGAAGGGATAGACATATAGTATTCAAATTTTTTTTTATTTTATAGAAATCCTATTAAAGATATTACTTCATTTAACTATTACTTGCATTCAGTTGGAATTGCTTCATAGCATTTGTTAATTACCATGAAAATACTTTTCTAATTGGGCTTCATGCTCATTCGTATTCCTTGATCAAGTACCTTTTTCCCTTGAATATCATGGCAAATGTAAGTAATAAATTTAATTTGGATATGGAAATCAAAGTAGAAGTATCAGCTTCTCCCCCTCTGTGGGAGAGCTGGAACAACATCGTTATAATAATTACAGATGCAACTTTCAGAGTTGCTGATGGGAAATCAACGCTTGATTATTTTTTTTTTAATGTTGAAATAGGGATATCATTTGCAGGTTTTGTCAAAGGACAAAGACTCTGTTCCCCAGAAGAAGTTGAAGTTAGATCGATCTCGTATGCTCTGAGTATCACAGGTTATAGCAATATTTGAGTAATGGCAGACCCAAAAATTCTTCCTTGAGGGGGTCACTATGTAGAACAAAATTCTTGAGAGGCTCACATATAAAAAAAAAAAAAAAAAAACATGTGCTTTTTAAAATATCTATGGTTTTTTTTTTAAAATTCAGAGGGGCCATATTAAATAAATTAAGTGGTGAATGATATTAAAGGGAATGTAGACTGGTCTAAAAAAACTGATTATTTTGGATATTTTTGAGGTGTCAAAGGACTTTGATAGCAATGGTCTTAATTTTGATTCTAGAAGCTCATCCATACAATACATCATATATATATATATATAGTTGTTGCTCCCCTCAGCTGCAGCCCTCCTTAATATCAGCTGCAGGCATGTGAGGGGAGCAGTGTAGGGCATGTGAAGGCATCACTCAGGGGAGCAGTGATGCCTTCACATGCCCTACACTGCTCCCCTCACACGCTTGCAGCTGATATTAAGGAGGGCTGCAGCTGAGGGGAGCAGCCATATATATATATATATATATATATATATATATATATATATATATATATAGACACACACATATATATTCCTTTGAAATAAATCCACATGTCAGAGCAATGATTTCAATAAATTATAGTTAAATATGGATCATTGGTATCTTGAAAGTGAACAATCCTTTTTTTTTTTTTAATTTGCTAGAATTTTGCGAATTTTACTAACAAGAGGAAAATGCCTCCCCTGAAATCACCTGGCCCACCTTTGGTCTATTTAAATTCTGTCTCTATTTGTAAAATTTTGATTCTTATCCTAAGCTCTTGGATTAATTATATGAATTTTACACACATACTTGGGATTCTGGTAACTTTTAGATCCGTTTGTTTTTATTAATCAATACTTTGATTTGGATATTAAATATAATTTATTCTTTAATTTGCGTGAGACTTAACCCTGGGCTATGCTAGTTACTATTAAGAGAGGTAGTTAAAGATTCCAACAATGGCACAAGAGGCAAAAACAAGGTTCTTCATCCAATGTGTCATGGCCCATGACAATCGGCTGGACATAGATTTAAACATATTTTAAGTTATTTTAACAAATCTTATAGTCCGTTGAAGTTCTGTATATGAGATGCAATATCAAATTTCTGCCAAAATTCAATGCCTAGGTCAATCAGCCAAATATAAACTTGGCCAGGATAAGCCCATAGCTGTTGACAGCACTAACACAGAATCTAATCAAAATTGTTAATAACTGACCTCATAATTTCTTTATTTACAAATTAACACAATGATTGGCATACACTTGAATGTGGACAACAATATAGTCAAGTGGGTTTGTCCATCTTTTTGTTTGTGTCCAAATATACCAATAGAGGGTCCAATCGAATAAAAGGTTCATATAAACAATGGAGGTTTACATTCAATAATTGCGTAGTCAACAATAAAGATACTAGGCCCGAGCGGCAAACAAGGTTATAACAATAGCATAGGCCCAATAATAGTTGGTCAACTGAACTAAAGGCTTGACAATATTTGTGGGCCTATAATTGGGTCGACTGAATTTTGTTGATACTTTTAACTTTTTGCATGGGCCAGCCATTATGTCATTCTATTTATTAGACCCGAAGCATAAAAAAAAGAGGGATTCGGCAAGAGATTCCTGAACATTTCACTTTATTGTCTTAGGTCCACAATCTTTTTTTCTAGTGTGAAAGGTCATTTTTCCAAATTTGAAAATCTAAAGTGTCTAATTTACCCTTTCTTCAAATCATATCCCATTATTAGTGGGATAAGCCATAAATAATGGTCAACTACCATTAAATTAGTCACGATTAATAAAATTTCACTAATGAGATTTTCAAATAAAGTTCAAAAAATAGGAAACAAATTTCAAATAAATTTCTAAAAATGAAATAAATTTAAAAAACGCAAATAAATTTCAAAAGATGAAAATCAATTTCAAAAGATCCAAATAAATTTCAAAAGACGAAAATAAATTTCAAAAAATGTAAATAAATTTCAAAAGATGAAAATCAATTTCAAAAGATCCAAATAAATTTCAAAAGACGAAAATAAATTTCAAAAAATGTAAATAAATTTCAAAAGACGAAAACAAATTTCAAAAGATGTAAATAAAATTAAAAAAACAAAATTAAACTCTAAAAAAACAAAAACAAATTTCAAAAAATACAAATAAATTTGAAATAATGCAAATAAATTTAAAAAAATGCTATAATATCAAAAGAACATAGATAAATTTAAAAAGACGCAAATAAATTTCAAAAAATCTAAAAATTTTCAAAAGATGAAAATCAATTTAAAAAGACACAAATAATTTTCAAAAGAACCAAATAAATTTCAAAAGATGAAAATCAATTTTAAAAGATCCAAACAAATTTAAAAAAAGTGTAAATAAATTTAGAAAAACGCAAATACATTTGCCACAAACTCGGATAAATTTGTCCAAACTCAGATAAATTTGTCCCATAACTCAGATAAATTCACCAAAACTCAGATAGATTTGTTCAGAACGTAAAGAAATTTATTTCAGAACTCAGATAAATTTGCAAAAAACTCAGATAGATTTGTTCAGAATTCAGATAAATTTGCTAAAAACTAAGCTAAATTTGTCCATAACTCAGATAAATTTGTTCAAGAACTCAGATAAATTTGTGCAAAACTCAAAACAATTTGAAGAAATACTCAAAACTCCGATAAACTTGATAAAAATTTAGATAAATTTGACAAATCAATGGAGGATGGAGGAGATCAGATCAACGGAACACGGAAGAGATCAGATTAGATCTTGAAAAGGTTGCATCACATATCTACTGCTGATTGTGAGATCGGTTGGCCACATGCAAGTGGAGAAGAGGGGTCTCATTCTGGGTCAGGTCAGACCTAACCCGAACTTGACACTGGCCCAATTACTCTTCTTCTTCCTTCTGCTTCTACAAGAGAGACAACCGCCCTTGCTGCTTCTTCTCTTTTCTCTTTTGCATTTTGCTGTTGCTGCTCCATTGATCTTACAGCAATTGCAACAAGAATTGTAAGGCCAGAGGAGATAGGTGCTCGGTGCTGATCTCAGTAGTAGGCCGTAACAGATCTATGGCGCTAGAGAAAAAAAGAGAAAGGCTCGTTGAAACACCCCAAAACCCCCTCTTTCTTCTTCTGTTTCCTCTTACTTTCCCTCTCCCATGAATCCCCTCCACTACCCGACCAAATCAAAAGGATAGAGAAAGTGGGCCTTGTTAGTTTATGGTCTCAATACCATGGGTATATGATGTAATAAATTGATTAAGTTCTTTATTTATCAATACAATTTATGCTTTTCCTTTCATGAGATGAATGGTGTTCTATATACTTGCACATAACTAATACAAATGACATAATGGTTCATGAGATGAACCGGAGTCCACAAGTATACTAGATGTAATACATGTGTATGGATGAGATCCACATACAGGAGATATGTATTACAAATCTTATACTTAAATATCTTCACACCAGTGATGAGATTGGACACCTCATCTGACAAGGTTGCAGCATTTTGATCACTATGAGATAGTGTGATTTATCTCGATCATCAGAATGTAAGATTCTGGATCATGATGCTGGTACATTGGATGTATTGAAGGACCATGAAAAGCACCTTATATATACTGTCTTTATTTAAGGTATGCTCTCATAATTCCCTAGCAATAGGCTCATAATCCTGAGACATTAATGAACTCAAGTTTCTATCTATTCATTTACTTTGAGTCACCAATGAGTGAGGCCAATTGTAGGTCAACACCTCGGTGATTTGGGTACGTGGTAGTAGAGCTGTGGGAACATTCAATGGTTAAGATGGAATCCATCTTTAATATCCCCTTGTGCCAATTAATGGATTTATCATTGGTAAGTGCGCACCCATTCCGATTAAGAGTTAATTGGATCGGTACCATATGATCATTATAATTAATTGGGGCTCAAGGATAATAAGATATGGATCTAATTTGGTGGACAGGTCCATTTGATCCATGGATATAGATGGAGGGGCCTACTTGTGGTACTGTGGAAGTTTAGGGTCTTCATTGTAATTTATTCCTAAGACTGGAGTGCAATTGCATTTATATAGTGGAGTTATTTGCAATTAATTGTGGGCCCGGATTGCACATGAGATGTGGGGTCGCGTGTCCCAGTTGGAGCCAGCTTTCTAAGGAATCCCTAGTGGTCCCCACGCTAGCCCAATATATTAGAAATATACTAATTCTACTTAAACTCTAAAAGGAAGGTTACTATTTCTATTTGAAGTGAGACTTCTAATAGTGGTAATGGTAAGGTACTAATTAATAATGGAAGTAGGACTTCTATTTTAATTAGAAAGGAGAAAGTTACTAATAGTTGTGGAAGTAAGACTTCTATGGCAATTAGTAAGGGAGATGTTTACTAATTTGTAATGGGAGTTAAACTTCTATTTCAAATAGGAAAAGAGGATTTATGGAGGGCTATAAATAGAGGAATACTCCTCTCAAATGTGTGCATAATTAATAGAGCACTTTTCAGCCCCTTGTGCAAGAGTTGTACAAGTCTTCTTCCTCTCAAAGTTCCCCTCTCTTTCACCTTTGGTTCCTTAGAGTTACTGGTAGGATTTTCTCTTAAGGATTCCACCATCTTCTTGAGAAAAGAGATCTAATACGGGACATAGCGTTGGAAGATCAAAAGGAGTTGAAGATTCTGATTTGGATTGTGAAGTTGTTCATCACCAAAGTAAAGAAATCAAATCCTCCATTAGAGCACAACAAAGCTCCAAAGGTATATCTACATCCTTGTATGTTGTGTATTTCGTGGGAGCATGTTTATGTTCTGTTTTCTATCTTCTAGATAGTGTTTGTTGCTGTACATGGCTATGAGATTGAGGGAATTGCATCCTGGATTGGGTTTGTTGCATTCTAGACAATTGATCCCTGCATTAAGTGGGTCAAAAGTTTTGAAACCTATCTGGAAGGCCAACCTATATTCCAACAATTGGTATCAGAGCCTAACCTCATCTCTAATCATGTTAGACCAGCAAGCTTGCTTCAATCTTTGCATGAGATGTGAAGAAGATGAAGCAAGGGCTATGTAAGGATCAGTTTTAATGGATTTGCTTGGTTTGATAGTAAATTCATGTTTGGATAGTCACAAAAGGGTTTAATAATGATGGAAGGATCATAGGAAGCCATTGGGACACTTAGGAAGTGATTTGGAGAAGAACAGACACGAAACAGAAAACCCAGCTTGTAGAAATTCGTCAGGCAGATCGACCCGGCTTTCTGTGCAGAATTCTGCAGAATTTTTTTTTCAAGTTTCGGGTCTATTTATTCTTCCTATTTTTCCAGCATTGTTTGGCAGCCTATTTTTGTGATTTGTATGGTTGTATGAGATACTAACTTGCAGATGATCATGTCCTCTCCATATGGCCCACAAGTCTTTTGCTTTCTTTTATGGTGATTGGTTTATTTAAGGCTAAATGTAAAGGGCATCATGGTTTCCTTGGTTTCCCGTGAAAGGGCAAGGCATGATGAATTTCCCTATAGCCCTTTTAATTCCAGTTTTAGATTACCATGTAAATCTCATATTTGAGGCATAGGAATTTGTGTAATTTTTCTAAATTTGTAAATTCTGGCGATGTCCGAGACGAAGAAGGAAAGCGATGTTGGACTCCTAATCAAAGAGTTTGAAGATTACCAAAAGAGTTATGGAGTTTCCCAAAAAGTTTGAGGAATTCCAAATTTTTGGAAAGTCTAGAAGTCCAAGAAGTCTATTCCGTTTGGGCCATGTGGAGGAGAGGACTAGTTTCTATTTTTTGCAATTTCTATTTATGGATGCATGCTTAAATTAGAATTTTTCCAGATCTGATCCAAACATAGCAAGTTATTAAAATTGGTCAAATCAAATTAATTTTTGGAAAGAGTTCTAATTAGTGTTGATGACCCATGAGATGGACACATTGGTAACACTAATTTAGAAACTGAACTTTCCTTAAAATAACTTGACTTGGAACCAATCTTAGATCATATCATGAGATGATTTGATGTTCATATGTATATATGTGGGCCCTAATACCTTATAAAGAAATCCTCAATTTTAAAATATTAAGTGGGAGCGGGGCATTTATATTTAGAAATCCCCATGGTTTTCCACCATAGGTCCATTGTAAGGAAAGTATTAGCCTCGCGCCATCTCGAGTATGGCCGTTCCCCACGGAGGGCTTTTACTTGTCTGGCTACTAGATATGGATCTCTAATGGATAGTGTTGGTGAGCCGGGGCGGGGGCCCACTGTCGCGACCCCGGAACGGATTCCCAAGCCCGCGACGTTGGTGATGATGTTTATGCTCAATGGTTCATTATTTTCCCACAGGTTCCCGCGGTGAGGATTCCCAAAGACACGCGGAATCTGGCTCACACGTACACGATTTGCGGAAGCGTGTAGCAAAACACATCATGATGAGCCCCAATAAAATTCTTAAGGGCTATAACATTCAATAACAAGGTATGGTATCAAGGAAAGAAGCTAACATGGCATTCCCATTAATATTCAAGTTCTAAGACTAACACGAAAGTAAGTTAAGTTTGGTTACATCCCATAAGAGACCTACAAAGGTCAATACATTTCTCAAGAATAATCAAAAGAAACCCCAAGACAAAATGTGACGAAACTCAAGGACCAGACCGACATCTAGATGACATCGTCGGGCTGCCACTCTCTCACGGGAGTTGGCTCACAAGCCTCCTCCTGACGCTCCTCCTCAAGGGCAACGTCTCCTGCACCTGGGCACCAACAAGCAAGGGTCAAACACGACGGTTTGGCAGGTAATCAATTTAGGCATGAACGTGACAAAATACTTTGGAAAAACACTTGAAATCGAATACTTGATTTGAACTGTCACAATAGCTGAGGTATCAAAACAAACTAGCATGAGTACTAAATATATCATGAAAAGTTACAATCCACAAAGAGCCCATCCTTTCTCTATCATTTATATAATGAAAAGAGCAAGCACGCACGACAAGCACGATATACATAATATAAGCACGACACGATTTCCCACAAAGACGGGAATTCCGGCCGCGGAACCGGACACGCACGATGTGTAATAAATACACGACCAGTCTGCAGACAGTCCACATGTTTAAAGACCCCCAGACAGTGGATCAAACCGAAGGGGCAGTCTAAGCTCAGTGGTGTTTACTTAGTTCATGAATGCACAAAACACGCGAAGCACGATCAAACACGTCAAGATAAAAAAAGGGGGAAATCACTTATCACAACACGACGAGCACGACTAGCACGAGGCATAATGTTTATGCAAAACACGCTTAGGAAGTGATCCCCTTTTTCTTAACAAAACTTCAAAACACGGTTGTACTAACACTTCAAAATGAGTTCACAATGGTATTCATCATACCCAAAAATCAAGGTTCAAACACAAAGTCTATCAAGCACATACAAGGACCTTTGGATGGTTGTTGTACAATCGAAGCCCAGATGCGGAGTTAAAAATAGAATTGGTGCCCCAGAAGTTCAAGGACATCTCGGGTCTCGAGTGTACAATATCAAGCTAAAGGTCACTTAACATGTTCTAGTTTTTTTATTCTTGCTAAACTCGTCAAAATACACAAACAGTGAATTTCGGTCACCTCGCTGTCAGGTGGCGGCTAGCCGAACTGGGGTCCGGCGGCTAGCCGCAAGGTGACCGCCAGGCTGACCGCTGAAATACCAATTTTGAACTTAGCTCTCGGGAAATGGAACCGCATTGCGCGGTTGGCTTGCGGTTAACCGCGAGTAGGACTGGCGGTTAGCCGTGAGCTGACCGCGGAGCTGACCGCAGGTCCCAGGTGAAAATGCTAGCTTCTGGAAAGGTAACCGCTGAGTTCGGTCAGCATGCGGTTAGCCGAAGTGGACACAGGCGGCTAGCCGCGAGCTGACCGCTGTGCTGACCGCCAGTGCACGGGAATGCGTTTCAGCACAGATTTTTCACATTTCTCTTCTTCCCTTCCATTCATTCTCATTCCACTTATATTCCCTGAGTCTACATACTCTCCAAGGGACAAAGCACACATCCAAAACTCATGAAAACACAATCATAAAGCTTGTAAACATATCCATATGCAAAGTTTCCAAAACAATAATGTAGCTTAAAATAACATGCACAATGATCCTATAGAGATTACTTGCCTTGCCCAAATGCTAAACACTCCACTTCAAGCTCTTCACACAAGCTAATCCCACACTACAAGCCAAACCAAGAAAACACACAAAACTTACTCAAAAAAAAGGAAACAAGAAACCCATTTTCCAAATAGGGTTTGAAAACATGAAAAACATGATCTTAAGGAACTAAAATGACTCAATGGAAAGTATGAGTGGAAACCCTTACCTAGAAATGGCCACACAAGAGGGAGGGAGAGAAATGGAGCTCTTGCCCAACTTGAAAACTCAAGAAACTTGTATCAATAGGAAGCTTGCAAGGAGATGAAGAAAATGGTAGTCTTAGAATTTCCTTTGGAGCTCTCTAGCTAGATCAAACCAAGTGAGGAAGATGAAGGAGAAAAAGAGGTTTTCTCTCTTGCCCTAGACTCAAAAGTTGCAGAGATTGGGAAATGAATGAAAAGGGAGGGGAAAGGGGATTAAGTGATGACTCATGGGCCCCATTTGGCTTGAACTTGAAGTGGCTAAAACACGATCTTGTGGGCCTCGGATGACTTCGACGAAGAAGGATAAAATGATCGTCGAAATATCTAGTTTCCAAAAAGTATATTTTTGACATGGTTTTGAGATCTCGAAAATTGTGTCCAGATTTATGCAAGAAAGACAATTTTACCCTCTTTGGGCCAAAACATGGGTTTTTGGGCTTCAAACACGAATGGGCTTAAAAAGAAAGTTGTAACACATAACGAGATCATTCACATGAAATCAAAATCACACTCACACGAAAATCAATACAATCTTCCCAAGCTTACACGTGCACTCAGGCCTTCCTGAGTGTGTCTGACTAATACTAGACGTTCTCAAATTCCCAAAGCTATGTCCAAACTAACTAATCACTTCTAACCCAACCACGACTAAACCCACTTAGAACTAAACACATACTAATCGCACACTAATCGACTAGGTCTGGGTCGGGGTCTAACACCCACTCCCCAAGGAGGAGCTGCTCGCAACGGTTGTCATGCAATGCTAGTTGGTGGGTCACACTTAACTAAAATAATGATGTAGTATCCCCAAGGATTTGCCTCATTTATTTTAGAAACCAAAGTTAATCGGGAGTCATTGATTATTTGGTATGAGATACCTAGATAATAATGAATGAAGGGGATCATGGAAAGTTAGTCTTAATTCTGATTTTGACCAACTTTGATCCGCACCAATCTAGGTGGTATTCGCACTCCCCAAGGAGGCATAGCCCGGGGATTGGGATTCCGATGTATTCTAAATTTAATAGTTATGAGGATTCCATATAAATTTGGTAGAATACTAAACCCTAATGTCATTTAAATTTATTAATTGAATGTATGGTTATGTGCTACAGTATTTTCAGCATGAATTCAAACACTTTCAATCCACTTGCGACCATCCTCAACCAAAATAAGTTAGTGGGATCAAAC
Organism: Cinnamomum chago; assembly: GCA_038049695.1. Lineage (NCBI taxonomy): Eukaryota > Viridiplantae > Streptophyta > Magnoliopsida > Laurales > Lauraceae > Cinnamomum > Cinnamomum chago. The sequence goes on from CP142456.1 coordinate 32,504,761, forward strand.
TATGTAGACTGGAAACGGAACCTGGATATTGTCCTGACAGCTTCAGGACATAAATATGTCCTTACCAAACCCCCCCTTGATGAGCCATTGCCAGAAGCATCACAGGAAGAAAAGGAACTTTACACCAAGTGGGCCAAAGACGATGAGATGGCCAGATGTTACATACAGGCATCTATGTCTAGTGTTTTACAACACCAACATCAATCCTTTAAGACTGCACATGATATTATATCAAACTGCAAGGAGATGTTTGCGGAACAGGGCAGGCCTGCTAGACAGGCTGCTATGAAGGTGCTTATAAGCACCAAGATGGCTGAAGGCACACTAGTACAGGACCATATGTTGAAAATGATGGACTCATTGAATGAGTTAGATGTACTGGGGGCTGCGATTGATGCAGAATCGCAGATAGACATAATACTTGAGTCACTACCAGAGTCATTCAACAATTTCAAGGTTAATTACAACATGAATAAAATGAATCTAACTCTGGCTGAGCTGTCTAGCCAGCTGGTGGTGACTGAAGGCATTATGAAGAAAAAGCCAACTGCCCTGATGACAGAAAGGTCATTTGCCAAGTCCAAACCGAAAGGCAAAGGGCGGAAAGGCAAGAAGAAATCAGTTCCGAAGGGTCCTAAGGCGGAGAATGGTCCTAATGGTGGTGTTGGCAAGGCTAAGGGAGCAGGGACAAAAGGAAAGTGTTTCCATTGTGGTATGACAGGACATTGGAAGAGGAATTGTCCAGAATATCTGTCTAAGAAGAAGACCTTAGGTATGATTGAGTCACTTGTTACTGAAGTTAGTTTTGCAACTGGTACTTCAGAATCTTGGTGTGTGGACTCCGGGGCAACTAATCACATATGTAATTCGCTGCAGGGGTTCCGGAAAACCAGGAGACTCAGTGACGGCGAAATCATTGTCAACCTAGGATCTGATGCTAAGGCGGATGAGGTTTCAGTAGGAGTTATTACTTTATGTTTTCAAGATAATAAGTTGGTTTTGTCAGACACTCTATATGTACCGTCTTTAAGACGGAATTTAATTTCAGTTTCTAGTTTGGTGAATAAAAGTTATTCTATTACTTTTGGTACTGAAGTTGTTATAAAGAGAAACAGTACTTTTATATGTTCTGGCAAGGTAACCAATGGGCTTTATCTATTAACTCCTACAATGTATGAGATATATGATACCGAAATAATTAATAGACCATCATTAAAGAGAAAGTCACCTTCATCTAATCCAACAAAACTTTGGCACTTGAGGCTAGGTCATATAAACCTAAATAGGATTGACAGGCTAGTGAAAGATGGTATCTTGCCTTCATTGGTGGTAGAACCAATGCCTGTCTGTGAATCCTGTCTGGAAGGCAAAATGACCAAAAGACCCTTTTCATCCAAGGGCAATAGGGCCAAAGATTTATTGGAATTAGTGCATACTGATGTGTGTGGACCCATTAATGTCAGGGCCAGAGGAGGATATGAATACTTCGCCACTTTCACAGATGATTATTCAAGATATGGATACATATACCTTATGCACCGCAAGTCCGAGGCTTTTGAAAAGTTCAAAGAGTTTCGAGCGGAAGCGGAAAAGCAATTAGGTAAAAGTATCAAGACTCTTCGATCAGATCGAGGAGGGGAATATCTCTCTGGTGATTTTATGGGATACTTATCAGAAAATGGGATTCTATCCCAGTTGTCTGCTCCTGGTATGCCTCAACAGAATGGAGTAGCGGAAAGAAGGAACCGGACTCTTTTAGATATGATCAGGTCTATGATGAGTTTCTTAGGATTACCTATATCCTTTTGGGGATATACCTTGGATACTGCGATGTACATATTAAACCTCGTACCATCTAAGTCTGTACCTAAGACTCCCCGGGAGTTGTGGTCTGGGCGAAAGCCTAGTCTACAACATTTACACATTTGGGGTTGTCCGGCACACGTGCTGAAGGTAAAGACGGATAAGTTGGAAACGAAGTCGGAAGTATGCACGTTTGTAGGATATCCTAAAGGAACTAAAGGTTGGACATTCTATAATCCCAGAGAGCAGAAAGTGCTGGTAAGCACCAATGTGGTTTTTCTGGAGGAAGATTATATGATGGACCGGAAATCTTTGGAAAAGGTGATCTTGGAAGAGATTCAAGAACAATCAATTCCAAATCCAAGTATGACCGAACTTGAGGAAGAACCGCCCCTACCAGACCCAATAGTTACACCAGTGCCTCGTCGTAGTGAGAGAATAATCAGGCCCCCTGATAGGTTCTCGTTCTTGGGAGAGTCTTACGAGGCAATCCCGGAAGAATTGGAACAAGATCCCTGTAACTATGATGAAGCAATTAATGACATTGATTCGGGACATTGGCAAGATGCTATGAAAGCTGAGATGGAGTCTATGTACTCTAATCAGGTCTGGGCACTTGTAGACTTGCCTGCCAATATCAAACCTATTGGGTGCAAGTGGGTCTACAAGAGAAAAAGAGGACCAGATGGAAGAGTTGAGACCTTTAAGGCCAGGCTTGTTGCGAAAGGGTATACTCAGAAAGAGGGTATCGATTATGAGGAAACCTTCTCGCCGGTATCCATGCTCAAGTCCATCCGGATACTCTTATCCATTGCGGCTCATCTCGATTATGAGATTTGGCAAATGGATGTCAAGACGGCGTTTCTCAACGACCATCTTGAGGAAGACATCTATATGATGCAGCCAGACGGTTTTATAGCAAGTAACCAAAAGCAAAGAGTTTGCAAGTTGCAGAAGTCCATTTATGGACTGAAGCAGGCATCCCGAAGCTGGAACATCCGTTTTGACCGGGCAATCAAATCATTTGGTTTTAGTCAAAATCCGGATGAGTCATGTGTGTACATGAAAAATGAAGGTGACAGGGTAGTTTTTCTGGTTTTATATGTCGACGACATCCTTCTCCTTGGGAAAGATAAAGGAATGTTGTCAACGGTAAAAGTTTGGTTAGCTAAGGCTTTTGATATGAAGGACTTGGGAGAAGCTAGTTGCATCCTAGGGATCAAACTCCATCGAGACCGGAAAAATAGGATGATTGGCTTGTCTCAAGCTGCATACATAGATAAGGTACTGGTACGGTTTGCTATGCAGGACTCCAAGAAGGGTATCACACCTTTCAGGCAGGGAGTGCACCTTTCCAAGGATCAGGGTCCCAAGACCCCAGAGGAAAAGGAACAAATGAGAGCAATTCCATACGCTTCGACTGTTGGTAGCCTCATGTATGCTATGCTATGTACTAGACCGGATATCTGTCATGCAGTGGGCTTAGTCAGCAGATATCAGTCTAACCCAGGTCTTGACCATTGGACTGCTGTAAAATGTATCCTTAAGTACTTGAGAAGAACTAGAGATTACATGTTGATTTACGGCAGTGATGAGCTGATTCCAGTCGGATACACAGATTCTGACTTCATGTCAGATAAGGATTCTAGGAAATCTACCTCTGGTTATGTGTTTATGCTTGGCGGAGGAGCTATCAGCTGGAGTAGTATTAAACAGGAATGTACCGCTGATTCCACTTCTAAGGCTGAATATGTAGCGGCAATTGTGAAGCAGCTAAGGAAGCAGTATGGCTCAAAAGATTCCTTTTGGAACTTGGAGTGGTACCTTTGGCACGACAGCCGCTCACAGTTTACTGTGACAGCAGCGGGGCAGTCGCTCAGTCCAAGGAACCAAGGAGCCATAAAAGCCAAAAACACGTACAAAGAAAGTATCACTTGGTCAGAGAGATTGTGCAAAGAGGTGATATTGCAATCACCAAGATAGCTTCTGCGGACAATCTGGCAGATCCATTTACTAAGCCTTTGACTACCAAGGTTTTTGAGCAGCATGTAGACGGGATGGGCAGGAGATGCAATCCTGATTGGCATTGAGCCCAAGTGGGAGATTGTTAGTTTATGGTCTCAATACCATGGGTATATGATGTAATAAATTGATTAAGTTCTTTATTTATCAATACAATTTATGCTTTTCCTTTCATGAGATGAATGGTGTTCTATATACTTGCACATAACTAATACAAATGACATAATGGTTCATGAGATGAACCGGAGTCCACAAGTATACTAGATGTAATACATGTGTATGGATGAGATCCACATACAGGAGATATGTATTACAAATCTTATACTTAAATATCTTCACACCAGTGATGAGATTGGACACCTCATCTGACAAGGTTGCAGCATTTTGATCACTATGAGATAGTGTGATTTATCTCGATCATCAGAATGTAAGATTCTGGATCATGATGCTGGTACATTGGATGTATTGAAGGACCATGAAAAGCACCTTATATATACTGTCTTTATTTAAGGTATGCTCTCATAATTCCCTAGCAATAGGCTCATAATCCTGAGACATTAATGAACTCAAGTTTCTATCTATTCATTTACTTTGAGTCACCAATGAGTGAGGCCAATTGTAGGTCAACACCTCGGTGATTTGGGTACGTGGTAGTAGAGCTGTGGGAACATTCAATGGTTAAGATGGAATCCATCTTTAATATCCCCTTGTGCCAATTAATGGATTTATCATTGGTAAGTGCGCACCCATTCCGATTAAGAGTTAATTGGATCGGTACCATATGATCATTATAATTAATTGGGGCTCAAGGATAATAAGATATGGATCTAATTTGGTGGACAGGTCCATTTGATCCATGGATATAGATGGAGGGGCCTACTTGTGGTACTGTGGAAGTTTAGGGTCTTCATTGTAATTTATTCCTAAGACTGGAGTGCAATTGCATTTATATAGTGGAGTTATTTGCAATTAATTGTGGGCCCGGATTGCACATGAGATGTGGGGTCGCGTGTCCCAGTTGGAGCCAGCTTTCTAAGGAATCCCTAGTGGTCCCCACGCTAGCCCAATATATTAGAAATATACTAATTCTACTTAAACTCTAAAAGGAAGGTTACTATTTCTATTTGAAGTGAGACTTCTAATAGTGGTAATGGTAAGGTACTAATTAATAATGGAAGTAGGACTTCTATTTTAATTAGAAAGGAGAAAGTTACTAATAGTTGTGGAAGTAAGACTTCTATGGCAATTAGTAAGGGAGATGTTTACTAATTTGTAATGGGAGTTAAACTTCTATTTCAAATAGGAAAAGAGGATTTATGGAGGGCTATAAATAGAGGAATACTCCTCTCAAATGTGTGCATAATTAATAGAGCACTTTTCAGCCCCTTGTGCAAGAGTTGTACAAGTCTTCTTCCTCTCAAAGTTCCCCTCTCTTTCACCTTTGGTTCCTTAGAGTTACTAGTAGGGTTTTCTCTTGAGGATTCCACCATCTTCTTGAGAAAAGAGATCTAATATGGGACATAGCGTTGGAAGATCAAAAGGAGTTGAAGATTCTGATTTGGATTGTGAAGTTGTTCATCACTAAAGTAAAGAAATCAAATCCTCCATTAGAGCACAACAAAGCTCCAAAGGTATATCTACATCCTTGTATGTTGTGTATTTCATGGGAGCATGTTTATGTTCTGTTTTCTATCTTCTAGATAGTGTTTGTAGCTGTACATGGCTATGAGATTGAGGGAATTGCATCCTGGATTGGGTTTGTTGCATTCTAGACAATTGATCCCTGCATTAAGTGGGTCAAAAGTTTTGAAACCTGTCTGGAAGGCCAACCTATATTCCAACAGGCCCCACCTATCATTGACACTGGTTCACCATCCTCTAGAGAATGACTCCTTCCACTTCCATTTTTTTTTTCTAATCTTTGACCCATGTGAAACACTGTCTCTGACTTCCAGAGTAGAGACACTATCACATGCGGTCTGAAGATGCATGAGGGTTATTAAACAATATACGTGTATATATCCCATCAGATTGCTTATATTTTGATGTATTAGCTTCAAATGTTAATGGTCTTTTACATTTTGATATATTAAAAGTTACCTGCACGGGCGAGAAGGGCATTGGGAAGAGCGATAATCCCCTCCACTACAAGGGTTCTGCCTTCCACCGCGTTATCCTTGGATTCATGTGCCAGGGCGGCAACTTCCGATCATTGCCAGAAATGGCAACGGTGTCGAGTGGATCTACAACGCCAAGTTCACCGACGAGAACTTCATCAAGAAGCACACCGGGCCCGGAGTCCAAAAGATGGCGAACGCCGGGCCAAGGATGAACGTGTTGCAGTTCTTCGTCTGTCCCACCAAGACGCAGTGGCTGGACGGGAAGCACGTGGCGTTTGGACAGATTAAAGGAAGGAAGCAGCGTCGGAATTTGGGGAAGGGGGGGAATGGAAGATTTGAAATTTGAAATTTCAAAATTAGATGCCTAAACAGTTGGAAGATGGTAAATTAGTCATGTAAATTGTATCCAGGGACTTCTGGCTGCAAACAGTCTAGCTGCTTGGACCAGAGCCCTTAAAAAGAATTTGCCTGGATTGGAGGCTTGATAGATTCAATTCTAGGGACCTTTCGCTAATTATCTCTAAAAAAAATATGCCCAGAGATTTACAAAACACCACTACATGAACCTTAATAAAAAAAAGTTTGATTATTCATGTATCTATATTACCCCCAAACATAATCGAGTCTGGACTAACTATTATTTTAAGTGGATTTTGATACCTGCTATGGCCTTTATATGCAGGGGCGAACCCAAAACCTATATGGAAATTCTCGGTTCATTTAAAAAAAAAACCCAATTAAGATTATGGGTCCACCCTTAAAATCAAATTCTTCCGTTTGCCCCTAAAATCAAGCTACCTATAAGGATCTGTACCCTTAAAGCAAGAGTCTTGGATCTACCACCGTTTAAATGTATACACTAGACTAAGGCATACTGCACAGTATGCGATCGAATTAAGCAACTGTCACATAGCGTTTAATAAAATCTATTGACCTATCGAATACTGATGCAGCTCGGGGTCAGGTATTGGCTCAACGAAAGCCCAACCCAAGTTTCTTGTAAATCAATGCCAAACCGACCCAAATGAAAAGGAAAAAAAACATACCAGACCAAAACCCAAGCCAAATTGTTTAACTCCCTAATAGAATGCAATTAGGGTTTAGTTGGGTTGACTCAGGCCCTTTCAGGTGCGTGAATTATTGGGTTTAGTTTATTTTTCAACGGTAAGTTAGGAATGTATACATTTTCGTTCATATAATGTATGTATATACTATGTGTTATATATTGTGGTTAATAATTTGGGAATTGGGGCCGCATTTGGGTACCTAAGTCCAAATCCAAAGCCAACCAAAAAGTCCATGTTTTGCTTTAGAATTCAACCTCAAGCCCAACCTAAATTTCACTTTTGATCACATGGGTGCCATTTGGGTCAGGGTTTGCTCCAACCTAATTTGATCTCCTACAACTCAGCGCATGCCTATGTACTCAAGCCAAATTAAAATTCTACTGCAGGCCAAATTTTGCAGCATGACAATATAATAGTTGGATTTTTTTTTTTTTTTTTTGCTAACGGAGGGTTCCCAATTCTTTGGACTGGACTAATCCCTCCGGGCCCAGAGAGAAGTCGGGTAAACCCCTGTGGCCCCTAGGTGTAGCCCTTAGGTGGTAACACAAGTGGACTCAACCTTCGGTTCCTGAAGAGGGGGGAACCAGGAGTCGATACCAGGATCTCTAGCTCCGGAAGAGGGAGGAACTGTGGTCCTGACCACTCGGCCAACCCCTTGGGGTTCGTTGGACTTGACTACCATGTATAATGTACATGATAATGTGCTCAAGTATCATCCAAATTCTAACAGAATATATGTGATAAATTCAAACTGGTTCAGTTTGGGCTGCAAATGACACCCGTATAGCGCATGTATGTGAGCTTAAATATGGGCTTTAAGTTTTAACACAGCCCACAAAAATGTGCCCATAGGCACAACAAGGTCCAGCCAATTTCCTGATTAGTCAAATATGTAAGTGTGCATTCATAAATAAATACATAAATTAATAAAATATGGCCCTTAAACATCAACATAATTACCAGATTTCTTATACGACAAAATTATGATCTGGGACTTTAATCAACATAGGTTCGGGCCAAAAATACCGATAAAAAAACAGGTTCAGGCAAAAATGCACATGTAAACTTCAGTTCGCATCATATATTTGGCCTAAGTCTGTTCTTTAAATTTGGCATAAACATGGCCTCTTTTTTTTTAAACCTAGCCAAGGCGGCCCGACCCATTTGAGACCTGCCAACAACGGGAGTAGACCCCAGTACACCCTTGTTTTTTCCTTTTTGGAACCCCAAGGCCCAAGCCAAAGGGGATACTAGTGGCAAACGGTTCGGGTCAGGGTGGCACCTGCTTTTTGGACTTTAACCCGTGTCCAACCCGTTTAAATGGGTCAGAATTGTTTGAACCACACCCATGGCGGGTCAACGCGCGAATCTGATGCGATGTGAGTCAACCAGGACTGACCCACTTAACCTGAATCATCTCATCTTCCCAAACATCTCCTTCAACAAGGATGGCTGCTATGATGACACTCTCCAGGACTCTCATCGTCATCTTCCATTCTCCCTAGCTTCCCCTCTCAACTCTTGTACGAATCAGAAACAAACCTACTTCTCTACTTCTCTTCTCGTGCCCAAAAGGCATGTATTCTTTTCTTCTACTAATCAGAAATATACCCATTTCTTTGCTTCTCTTTCCACGCCCAAAAACTATGTCCTTCAATCTCCTACCTCTGTATTTTCTCTTCATTCACTACTACATTAATGGAGATGAGGCCCTGTATTTTCTCTTTACAGCCGTGTACATCCCTTTCTCAGTGTGAGTTATCTTTTCTGCACTTACAATTGGCGCCGTCTGTGGGAAAGTATTTATAAAATCTTCCCTACATCATGACTAAGAGAGCTGCGAAAGGTGGAGGAACATCCAAAACACGGCGTGCAGGACCGTCCTCTATCATCCTTCCTGCCAAGGAGAGGTTTGGAAAGAAAACTGTTGGAGACGACTATGATGAACATGGTTTCATCCCAATCAACGTTGAAGAGCACCATCTTCGCTTGGATTCACTCTCGAGAGGGATAACGGCGTCCCTCCGTTGAGGAGACTCTCGACAGCAGCTTAGAGAGGATCCTCTGCTGGGTCGAGCTCAACGGAGCAAGTCCCCAGTAGTAGACAGGCCAGCTCTCTCTGATCACCCTAAGCATACTGATGATGAAGATTACAATCCTGATGAAGACTTTGACTCCACTCTCGAGGAGATTCGAGCGCAAAATGCCACCATCAGAGAAAAGGATGATTTGATCTACCAGCTCCAGCAGTAGCCGGAAAGAGCGGCATGCTCGACTAGGCAGCAGCAGTCACGGCGACATGACGAGGGGAGAGTTTCTCGTAGCAGGCATACTGCTCCCCCCGAGAGAGACCTGTGGGCTCACTTGGACCAAAAGAAGCGTGATCGAACTCGCGATGAAGGCTCAAGCACCAGTCGCAGCCATTCGAGGAGGGTGTCAGAGACCATTCCAGAGGCCATGTACGACAACCAGGAGTGGCTCGACGAGCGCATCAAGCAGACGATCCAGTATAACTTGGAGGTGGGCGGTCTCGACCCGGACCAACGGGATGCCTATGAGTCCATTGATCTTGGCTCGTCCCCTTTTTCTTGCAACATCAGGAATTATCCCCTTCCGAGGAAGTTCACTGTCCCGAGGTTCGTCACTTACGATGGGACCTTGGATCCGGCCGCACACATTCGACACTTCTCCCAAAGGATGTCTGTTTGGGGGGATGAAGGTCACTTGAACTGTCGAGTCTTCTCCTCCAGTTTGGGCGATCTCCCCCTGAAGTGGTTCTGTGTGCTCCCAGAGGGATCCATCTCAAGTTGGCAACAGCTCCAGCAGTCCTTCATGAAGAAATTTCAGGCCTACAGAGTCATGCCGAAGACGGATGCAGATATTATCGCCTTGAAGATGAAGCGAGAGGAGAACATCACCCGATTTGCGAAGCGATTCTGGACAGTCTACAGCCAGATTGAGAACTCCAAAGACGAAGTAGCAATCTTCGCCTTCCAGAACGTTCTACTGCCAGACAGTGATCTTCGCAAAGATCTGGCCAGAAACCCTGTGACATCCATAGCAGCACTGATGGACAAAGTGAACCGCTACATTGCTCAAGAGGACGACCAGATCCGAGTTCGGGAAAGCTTTAGAGTCACGCAGAAAGACTGAGATGGTAGACCCTCGAAGAAAGACAAAGGATCGTTCTAAAGAGAGGGACCGGACAGATGCTAGGTGCCCGCCAGTTCGGCGAAGGCCCCAGCATCCACCTCGGGAGGCAGCAAGAAGCCTAGGCTGTCAGTTGACCCCCACAGAGCTGTCAACACCATCCTCAAGGAGCCTATTCATAAAATCATGAATAAGATCAAGTCGAAGCCATTCTTCAGTTGGCCGCAGCCAATGAGAGGAGACCCGTCCGCCCGAGATCAGAGCAGGTTCTGTGCATACCATAAGCAGAGCGGATATACGACCGAAGAGAGCAGAATACTGAGGTCACACCTAGAAAAGCTCATCCAAGATGGACATTTGAAGGACTACATGAAGGCGGGCGCCGGGGATGACAACCAAGCCCCACGCCGAGATGAGAGGGGCCAAGACAGCGATGAGTCCGAGAAACTCATATATGTCATCCACTTAGCTCCCCCTCCCAAGGGGAGTAACCGAGCTCGTGCTAAGTCCAGGCAAGCCTCCCATGGTAAATAGGTGATGGCGGCCGAACTCGAATCAGCTCCCAAGAGGGCTCGGAGAGAGCGGCCCATGATCTGGTTTTCAGATGAAGATTTGGAAGGGGTCTTGCTCCCCCACAACGACCCGCTCGTTGTCATCCTGAAGCTGAAGAACTGCACCATACAGAGGATCCTCGTCGGCCCCGGCAGCTCGTCCGAGGTCCTCTATTTTGATTGCTTCAAGAGGATGGGGCTATCTGAAAAGGACCTACAAGAGGCCCAGACTCCTCTGATAGGCTTCAGCGCCAAGCCGGTGTACCCCAAAGGAAGGGTGGCCCTTAGAGTCCAAGTCGGCGGAGCGTCCATAATGGCAGATTTTTTGGTGGTTGACGTGCCATCGCCCTACAACGCTATAATGGGCAGAACATGGCTCAATAGCATGGAAGCAGTCCCCTCCACTCACCACCAGAAGCTGAAGTTCCCACTGGAAGGCCGGAATGACAAAATAGAGATAGTTACAGTCAGAGGAGATCAGCAGACGGCCAAGCAGTGCCTGATGGCCGTAGTGTCTGGAGAACGAGTGCCCAAGCAGGTCAACATGGCCGAAGTGGAGAAGAAGTTGGACGAGGTCGGCACTGACCCGGAGACGAAGAGCATGGAAGATCTAACCAAAATCAGGATTGACCCAAATGATCAAGAGTGATTCTTCCTGCTAGGAAGCCAACTCGTTAAGCCAGAGAAGTCAGAATTGGTCGAATTCTTGGTTCAGAACAGAGAAGTCTTCGCCTGGACGCTTTATGAGATGCCTGGCATCGACCCCGAGGTCATGTGCCACAAGTTGAATGTGGACCCTAGCCACAAGCCGGTGATGCAAAAAGCTCGCAGAGCTGGGGTGCCACAAACAGAGGTTGTAATCGAGGAGGTGGACAAGCTGCTGGAGGCCGAGGTGATCAGAGAAGTCCTCCCGGACTGGTTAGCCAACACGGTAGTGGTCAGGAAGAAAACAGGCAAGTGGAGGGTGTGCGTCAACTTCACTGACCTCAACAAAGCTTGCCCTAAGGACAGCTTCCCTCTCCCCAAAATTGATTAGATGATCGACGCCACCACTGATCACGACAGGATAAGCTTCCTCAACGCGTACCGGGGCTACCATCAGATACCAATGTACGGGACAGATGAAGAGAAGACCGCCTTCATAACACCCAGAGGCACCTACTGTTACAAGGTGATGCCATTTGGGCTGAAGAACGCGGGAGCCACTTACCGGCGACTCGTCACCAAAATGTTCTAGGGACAGCTCGGCAAGACTGTCGAAGTCTACATTAACGATATGGTTGTCAAGTCCAAACAGGCGCAGGATCATTTGGAAGACCGAACTCAAGTTTTCGACACCCTGAAGAGGTTCAAGCTCAAGCTCAACGCTTCTAAGTGCGCCTTCGGTGTCGGTTCCGGCAAGTTCCTTAGAAGCTTGGTCACGCGCAGAGGGATTGAGGCGAATCCAGATCAGATATCCGCCATCCTCAGAGTGCAGAGTCCAACCATTGTGAAAGAAGTCCAGAAACTCACAAGCATGGCTGCCGCACTAAATCGCTTCATCAGCAGATCCTCAGATAAGTGACGACCCTTCTTTCAGCTTCTTAGAAAAAACTTAAAATTTCAATGGACTCAAGAATGTGACCGGGCTTTGCAGGAACTCAAGGCCCATCTCTCTTCACCCCCTTACTCTCAACTCCAAAAAGCGTAGAAACATTATACTTTTATCTGGCGTTCTCGAATCATGCGGTAAGCTCGGTCCTCGTCAGAGAGGAAGACAAGATGCAAAAGCCAATTTACTATACGAGCAAAACCCTCCTTGATGCCGAGACCAGATATTTACCATTGGAGAGACTCGCGTTGGCGCTCGTCAGTGCCTCGCATAAGCTCTCCCACTATTTTCAAACTCACACTATAGTGGTTGTTACGGAACATCCACTTAAATCTATTTTCAAAAAGACTGACTTTTCAGGAAGAATCTCCAGATGGGCCGTCGAGCTGGGTCAGTATGATATTCAGTATCAACCCAGGATAGCGATTAGGGCCCAAGTGTTAGCAGATTTCATCGTGGAGTTCTCTTCGAGTTCGGCACCAACCCAACTCGGCACCGAACTGGGGGGCAGAGGGCGTGAGGAAACACTCATGGAGACTGATGGTTCATCTCAGAATCAATGCCTTGCCTCGGCCTAGAGAGTCTTCGTTGATGGATCCTCAACTTCAAGAAGAGTTGGCGCCGGAGTTTTCCTCCAGTCACCAGAAGGACTGGTCATCGAGTAGGCTCTGATCCTGGATTTTAAGGCGTCAAACAATGAAGCTGAGTATGAATCCCTACTAGCAGGACTAAACAACGCCAAGATCCTCGGAGCTTAACAACTAGTGGTCTTTAGTGATTCACAGATGGTGGCGAACCAGCTGACTGGAGACTACCAAGCTCGCGATGACAGGATGACCGCCTACCTAGCCCTTGCAAAAAAGATGCTCTCTCAGTTCCAGACAGCCGAGATCAGGCAGATAGGCAGATAGTCTAATTCTCACGCTGACGCCCTTGCTAACTTAGCCTCTGCTGTCGAAGCAGGAAGGAGAAGAAACATTGAAGTAGGATCGTTGGCGATGCCCAATATAGAGCACCCATCCACCTCGGGAAGTCCTATGCCTTAATCTCGGCCCGAGCTGGATGGACCCGATCATATCTTACCTGAAGGACGACCAACTTCCCGATGACAGAATTGAGGCTCACCGAATCAGACTCAAAGCAACCCGGTTCTGGTTGTCACCCGAAGGCAAGTTGTACAGGAAGTCATTTACAGGCCCATACCTCCAGTGTGTTCATCGAAGCAGGGTCGAGGACTTCCTCTATGAAATACACGAAGGGATCTGTGGAAGCCATATTGGAGGAAGATCACTGGCATACCGAGCTATCAGCCAAGGCTACTGGTGGCCATATATACAGAAGGATGCGCAAGTATACGCTAGAAAATGTGAGAAGTGTCAAAAATTCTCCCATTCCCTCCATCAGCCAGCACAAGATCTAAGTCCGCTTCCAGCCCTTGGCCATTCCCCCAATGGGGGCTCGACATCGTGGGACCACTTCACCGAGCTCCGAGGAATAGGAGGTGGCTGATTGTAGCCACCGACTATTTCACCAAGTGGATCGAGGCGGAACCGTTGTCTTTCATCACAGAACAAGATTCCAAGAATTTCGTGTGGAAAAACATCATCACGAGGTTTGGAATTCCAAGAGCTCTGGTGTCGGACAATGGGACCCAGTTCGATTCCAACCTCTTCAAGAACTTCTGCCAAGAGCTCGGCATCCGGAACTACTACTCCACCCCAGCGTACCCGTAGGGTAATAGTCAAGTAGAAATCTCTAACAATGTGGTACTCGATGGGCTGAAAAAGCGACTTGACCGAGCTAAGGGAAGATGGGTAGAAGAACTTCCAAGCGTGCGTCCTGTGGGCTTACAGAACAACTCCAAGGCGCTCCACTTCGGCAATGCCTTTCTCCCTAGCCTATGGGATGGAGGCGGTAATTCCCTTAGAAATTGGCCTCCCAACTCTGAGATCTGAACTCTTCGATCAAGGCCAGAATGAGGCAAACCTGGCCCTGGAGCTAGACCTGGCCAACGAATGCAGAGAAGCAGCAGCAATCAGGTTGGCCGCCTATCAGCAACAGTTGGCCAGAGGCTATAATCAGAAGGTCAGAGAGAGGAAGTTCAAAGTTGGCGAGCTGGTTCTGAAGAAGACACTCCCAGGAGATAAGGATCCGTATCAGGGCAAGTTAGCGCCGAATTGGCATGGACCATTCAAAGTTGTTAGGAATTTTGTGTATTGCAATTTGATGGATGCATTTTCACTCTAGCATCATTTGAATTTTCACACATGCATTGACTTAGAAAATCTTGAAATCTTGATTTATGCATGCATTTTTTTAAGATTTGTAAAAGTATTGATTTTTGCATGTTTTGTTTTTAAACTTGGATGCAATTTATTTTGAAAAGAATTTTTACCAAATCAAGCTAGCCTAAGTTATAAATCTTTCAAATCATTTTAGGCCTTCTATGTTTCATGTTTTAAAACCCTTAGTATGATTTAAAACATGTTTCCAAGCTTGATTCAATGGCCCAAAAGTTCCCAAGAGAAATCACTTTTAAAAACACTAATTGAGGGATTTTAGTCCTAGGCCTGGTCGACCCGCAGTGGGCTCGGTCGACCGGCCGAACAGGGGACCCGGTCGACCGAGCCCTCTGCGGGTTGACCGGGAAAGAGCCGTTGAGGCTCCTGTCAAAGGTCAATTTTATGACCGTTGTGAAGGCCAGGTCGACCCGGGGGTCATGGGGTCGACCGGGGACTAGCAGTTGGACTGTTTTGGGCTATAAAATGAAGTTCATTCCTTTGTCAAAGATGGCTTATTTGAGGTGTATGGAGACAAGACAAAGGGGATGAACTAAGAGAGACCAAAGAGTCATTTGGAGAGCTAAAGCTTGGATTAATGAAGTTAAATCTCTAAGTAAGCTCTACCTCTCTTAATCATATGTTATATGCTTTGTTTAAATTATTGGTAAATGATTTTTAGCATGATAACTATGATGTGTTGAATCCATTATTCTCTTAATCTTTGATCTAATTAAGATTGGATTCTTCACTTTGATTTCAAACCAAGTTTTGTTTTAAAATCTTCATTAATCATGCTTAGCCTAAATCTTTGATTTCTTTTCTAGCATGATTCATTTACTTGGTTGAAACATTATTTGTTGTTTTCATTTATTTAAACCTTAGTCAAATTTGTTTAGTTTTGAAAACAACATTGTATATGCATCACATGTTTTAAGTTAGTCATTTTCATACAACTTGTGAACTCTTGAATTTCATGTCATTAACAAGTTGATATTCATACATGTGATTTGCATTAAACTTCAATCAAATCTTTTATGTGCCTTAAACTTTTAAATGCTTTGAGTATATATTGATTGAGCCTTCTTTTTAAACTTGATTGAAGTTATCACACACACACATCATGAGCATACACATTTGCATTCATATAGTGTTTGTGTGAGTTGGTTTTTCACTTTTATATCCGCCTATTTTAGAGGCATTTTAATTGAGCTTAAATTGTATCTCTTAGAGTGTTCTTTTGTGAAGACACCTTCTTAGAGAAACCCTTCATTTGTAAAGGTTATTGCTTAGCCTAAGAAAAACATTGTGTAAAGATTATTGCTTAGCCTAGAAAAGCATCTTGTAAAGATTGTTGTTTAGCCTAGAAAAACAACATTGTAAAGGTTATTGCTTAGTCTATTGAAAAGTATAGATAGTGGAAATCCAGTGGGGTGATTGGATCACAAGCCGGTAGTGGACGTAGGCATTGAGGCCGAACCACTATAAACCTTTGTGTTGTGGTGTATACTTGTGGTGATTGCTTATATTAGCTTCCGCATCTTGTTTGATTAATCATCACTTGTGACTAGTTTATGTTAAGAAGTTAAAATTTGTCATAATTGGTCACATTTTGTAGCTCACCCTATTCACCCCCTCCTCTGGGGTTAGGATCCCAGGACTTTCAATTGTTATCAGAGACTCGTGCTCTATTTTAGGATCAAGTGTTTTGGAACTCTTGATTAGGTGTAAAAACCTAGAGTCAAAACCCTAGTGTTGTGCTTTCATGAAAATCATTAGGATGGATTCTACTTTGATAGATAGTTTAGATTCTTGTGTATATTCTTCTAGACCCCTCATTCTTCCTTCCATTGGAGATTCAAACCCTCAAATTAATGAATCTCAATTTGATTTAAAAATAAAAGAAAATGATTATAATGAAGATGACCTTCAACAAGCCTTTGAGGAATTATATGAATTATCCTTAAAGCTTGAGAAGAAAAATAAAAAGTTAAGAGAAGAATCTAAAAATCTAAACAAACAATTAGTTTCTTCAAAAGATGAACTTAGAGAAAAAGAAGAAGTTATACAATGCTTAGACTCAAAGTTTATGATCTCTTTGCATAACCTATCTAATATTAAAGATGATCTAAATGAATTAAAGATAGGAAATGATGATCTTAAAAAGGAAAACTCAAAACTAAGAGATCAATTAAAAAGGCAAGATGAAGACGTTAACAATTTAGAATCCAAGTTGACTATCACTAAGGAAAATTTATCTAATTCTCAAAATAAGATAAAAACTCTAGAACTTGGATCTAAAGTGATTAATGAACTTAAATTTGATCTAAAACTTGCCCATTAAGAACTAATCAAATATAAGGAAATTGAAAATGAACTTTTAAAAGTTAAAAATGAAAATTCAATCCTTATAAACAAAGTCACTCAACTTGAAAGCTATAAACAAAAGTATGAGTGCAAGTTTACCCAAGGTGAAAAGAAATTTGAAAAGTTATTTAAATTGGGTAAATCTCAAAGAGATAGGACGGGTCTTGGATTTGATAGGAATATTTCACATGACCCTAAATTCACCAACACTTTTGTGAAAGGTGAGTCCTCTTTCTCTAGCACTCTTTCTCCTTTGCCCAAAACAAATTGTAATTATTGTGGCATTGAAGGGCATTTTAGGTTTGAGTGCAAACTAAGAAAAAGAAGCCATGTGTCTAAACCCATATATGAACCCAAAAAGGTAGAATAAAAATCTATGAAGGGTAAGACACTAAAAATCAAAGAAGACTCCAAAAGGATTAAACAAGTTAAATCAATTAAAATGGAGTCTCCTAAGATAGATTCTAAAAAGTTTAAACAAGTTAAACCAAGTTTAAAAGAATCTATCAACAAAAAGCTTCTCAACCTATCTCCCTTAAATCAACACTTGAAAGAACTTTTGAAGAAAGTTGCTAAGTTAAATTTAAAATTCAAAAGTCAAGTAAAGGGAGAAAATAAGAAGAAAAGAAAAGTGGAACAATCCCCTAAGAAACAATCTCACCAACCTCAAAAGATTAATCACCAATCTAAGCTAAATTTAGTAAAATCTAAATATCATGGTGATAAGTTCAAATTGAAAATTTATCAAGTCAAATCTCCTATAGTTGGTGGGACTTCCAAACTAGACCTCAAAGATCAACCCTATCAAGACCTTAGTTGGATTCCTAAAGTTAGATACTTAGACAAACCTTAAGGCCTTGAACCTCATTGACCAACCTATCCTTTAAAGTTAAATCTTCTTGTTGGTCTTTGTTACATTTGCATTTTGTTCTTTCTTAGTTATATTTCTTAAAATGCATTGTTTCTTTATGATCAATTGATTTTGTCTTCATGTACATTTCTAGTTGCATATCATGGTTTTCAAAATCATTTGATTATAATTTCATCATGTTAGAATTGCTTTTTGCTCATATTTAGTTATATCTCTTGCATTGCATTTCTATACATGTTCAATTGATTGTGATTACAAAAGCTTTCTAGCTAGAATAGTCATGATCGATTGTTGTTTTAAGTCATTTGCATCTTTGATTATTTAGTTATTTTTTTTATGCAAATGTCATTTGGTTCCATGTATGGTTGTGATATTAGTTATATTTGTAGAAACCATACTAGAACTCAAATCCATCCTCTATGCCTTCTAGTCATTTCTTTTTGGATGGTTATGATGTTGATTCATGTATATTCTCTAAGTGATGTCATCCTTATACATGTTTCAACTTCATAGTAGTGATCTTGATCATATGAAACTCTTTGAAATCCATTCCTCGTATTTCTATATGTTTGATGGATATCTTAGATGTTGAACTCATATGATTTTGTCACTTTGAAAATTGCATGCTTTACCAAGTCATATCCTTTTGCATTGCAATTTATCTTGTTCATCACTATGCTCATTAGTTATATCATTAAAAGTGATGAATATCCATTTATGTTGCTTGATGGAATTTTGTGTTTGTCACATCCTTGCTATTAATCATGTTGTCATATTCAATTGGTTTCATTTGGTATAATTTTCCATTGATTTCATATCCAATTGATGTCTTATCTTGTGTATGTGATAGACCTTGTGTACATTGGATTGAACTTGATAGTTATATGTTTTCATTCCATGTCACATTTCATTAGCATCATCATTTTCATGATTGCCTCCTCCCTTGCTCATATAGGTAAATCACATGACCACCATGTTTATGTGTTCATAATATTGGTTGGTTAATTGTTGAGGTAGGCTTCATGTTTGAATTTCATTTCACTCATCTTGCACATGATAGTCATATTTAATGATTGAATGAAATGATTTTCAAAACTTTCATAGCATATGACTTTCATAGTTAAATTATTTGATGCTATGTTTAGTAAACCCCATAATATCATGGATAGCTCTAATTTGGATTTATCTTAATAGTTATATTCTTTATAACTCCATTTTAGAGTGACTGATTTAAAAGTCTTATCCTTGAATCTCAATTGGTATTCTTTGGTTTTCCAATTGGTATCCATGATTGCTTTTCTCATTGACCTTGCTCTCTTTTGGTAATTTGATCATATTGTGCTCTCTAGTTAAACGGATCTAATCATTTCCTTGAAGTTGACTCTCAATTGGTAAAACCATCTTCTTCTTGAACCAAATAGTTATATCTTTGTCAAAAGTTTGACAAAAGGAGAGAATGGATTGAGGGGGAGTGTAAACCTTCATAGGAAGTATTAGTTTTGATCAAATTCACCCTTGGATTGCCTTTGAACCCTTAGAGATTACTTCCATACATGATAACCTGTTATGTATTTCATTTTCGATTTCTTTTGTTAACAGGTGCTACTAAAAGGTATTTTCCTTATTTCATGTGTGTAGGTACCTTTGCAATTTAATGTCAAAGGGGGAGAGAGCACTCAAGTTCACTAAAGGGGAAGATAATGTCCAAGCTTCCTAAGGGGAGATATTGTATGATCTTCTACAGGGGGAGAGAATGCATATCTTGCCAAAGGGAGAGAGAGGCATGGTCAAAGGGGGAGAGGTAGAAGAAGAAAGCTTGGGAGCTATAAAGAAGATGCTTGGCCATAGAGAGGAAGATGAAAATAAAGCTTAAAGAATGATCAAGCTCCAAGCATCAAGAAGAATGAAGAAAAGAAACCAAGAGCCCAAGCTAAGAGAAGGAGCATCCAAGAGATTTCAAGAGTTGTCCAACTAAGGGAGAGCTGAAGACTTAGTGTGTTTATTCAGTGATGAGTAAGTTGCCATCAAATTGCAACGAGGGAGATTGTTAGGAATTTTGTGTATTGCAATTTGATGGATGCATTTTCACTCTAGCATCATTTGAATTTTCACACATGCATTGACTTAGAAAATCTTGAAATCTTGTTTTATGCATGCATTGTTTTCAAGATTTGTAAAAGTATTGATTTTTGCATGTTTTGTTTTTAAACTTGGATGCAATTTATTTTGAAAAGAATTTTTACCAAATCAAGCTAGCCTAAGTTTTAAATCTTTCAAATCATTTTAGGCTTTTTATGTTTCATGTTTTAAAACCCATAGTATTATTTTAAACATGTTTCCAAGCTTGATTCAATGGCCCAAAAGTTCCCAAGAGAAATCACTTTGAAAAACACTAATTGAGGGATTTTGGTCCCAGGCCCGGTCGACCCGCAGTGGGCTCGGTCGACCGGGAAAGAGCCGTTGAGGCTCCTGTCAAAGGTCAGTTTTATGACCGATGTGAAGGCCAGGTCGACCCGGGGGTCATGGGGTCGACCGGGGACTAGTAGTTGGACTGTTTTGGGCTATAAAATGAAGTTCATTCCTTTGTCAAAGTTGGAGATTTTTAAGCCATCTTTGAGGTGTATGGAGACAAGACAAAGGGGATGAACTAAGAGAGACCAAAGAGTCATTTGGAGAGCTAAAGCTTGGATTAATGAAGTTAAATCTCTAAGTAAGCTCTACCTCTCTTAATCATATGTTATATGCTTTGTTCAAATTATTGGTAAATGATTTTTAGCATGATAACTATGATGTGTTGAATCCATTATTCTCTTAATCTTTGATCTAATTAAGATTGGATTCTTCACTTTGATTTCAAACCAAGTTTTCTTTTAAAATCTTCATTAATCATGCTTAGCCTAAATCTTTGATTTCTTTTCTAGCATGATTCATTTACTTGGTTGAAACATTATTTGTTGTTTTCATTCATTTAAACCTTAGTCAAATTTGTTTAGTTTTGAAAACAACATTGTATATGCATCACATGTTTTAAGTTAGTCATTTTCATACAACTTGTGAACTCTTGAATTTCATGTCATTAACAAGTTGATATTCATACATGTGATTTGCATTAAACTTCAATCAAATCTTTTATGTGCCTTAAACTTTTAAATGCTTTGAACATATATTGATTGAGCCTTCTTTTTAAACTTGATTGAAGTTATCACACACACACACACACATCATGAGCATACACATTTGCTTTCATATAGTGTTTGTGTGAGTTGGTTTTTCACTTTCATATCCGCCTATTTTAGAGGCATTTTAATGGAGCTTAAATTGTATCTCTTAGAGTGTTCTTTTGTGAAGACACCTTCTTAGAGAAACCCTTCATTTGTAAAGGTTATTGCTTAGCCTAAGAAAAACATTGTGTAAAGATTATTGCTTAGCCTAGAAAAGCATCTTGTAAAGGTTGTTGTTTAGCCTAGAAAAACAACATTGTAAAGGTTATTGCTTAGCCTATTGAAAAGCATAGATAGTGGAAATCCGGTGGGGTGATTGGATCACAAGCCGGTAGTGGACGTAGGCATTGAGGCCGAACCACTATAAACCTTTGTGTTGTGGTGTATACTTGTGGTGATTGCTTATATTAGCTTCCGCATCTTGTTTGATTAATCATCACTTGTGACTAGTTTATGTTAAGAAGTTAAAATTTGTCTTAATTGGTCACATTTTGTAGCTCACCCTATTCACCCCCCCTCTAGGGTTAGGATCCTAGGACTTTCAAAAGTGATCTCCACTGCCGGATAGTCGGCCTATAGACTCGAAGATATGGATGGCTGACAGCTACCACAGCCATGGAACGCGTCGCATCTCAAGAAGTTCTATTTCTAATTTGTACTCAATTTTTAAGATCAATGAAAGCAGTCTTCATTCTTATCGATCAATTCAGCTAGAATTCGGTTGCGGCTATTGGCAGTTCGACAACAAAGCCACTGATGAGATTGCCTTAGGGTCGGTCTACACCACCCAGGCATGAAGCCATTACGGCCACCTATGAGATTGCCTTAGGGTCGGTCTATATCACCCAGGCATGAAGCCATTACGGCCACCGATGAGATTGCCTTAGGGTCGGTCTACACCACTCAGGCAAGAAGCCATTACGGCCACCGATGAGATTGCCTTAGGGTCGATCTACACCACACAGGCGTGAAGCCATTACGACCACCGATGAGATTGCCTTAGGGTTGGTCTACACCACCCAGGCATGAATGCATTACGGCCACCGATGAGATTGCTTTAGGGTCGGTATATGCCGCCCAGGCATGAAGCCATTTCGGCCATCAAGACTGCCCTAGGGCTGGTGCGTTCCTCCCAGGCATGAATCTAATTCGGCCAAAGGGCTCCTTGGGATGACGTACCCCAGTCTTTCTACTTAAGCAAAAAAAAAAAAAATGAAATGAAAAATGATGAATGTTAAAGGTTGGTAACTGCCGCAATGCTAACCTTGGTCGCACATCGAATACGTTTCAGACAAGTACCAAAATTACAGCCTTTTAGCACATAACGATAGGAAAAGTAAAGGGTGTTTCAGCTCGGCCATACCGTCTAGACCGGATCATAGTCCAAGCCGAACTCAAACACTTGCGCAAAAGTGGAAAGCATTAGAAGCGACACACAGAAAAAAGTATGTACAAAATAAAATGAGAAAATGAGTCCACAATGAAGCAAAAATTCAATTTCATTGATTTTTCTTGACATTACAATTGAGTCATTACTTCTTAAAAAAAAAAGAGATACATTATTATCTTAACTAAAGGAGGCTTTCAAGAGCCGGGGGTAGAGGTGTTGGCGTCGGCTTTAGGCTGGACCGCGGGCTCTATGATGACGTTGGCCCTGGGAGTCGATGGGCCAGGAAAATTTGGCGGTTCCACAAATGACGAATGTCCCTCCGTGATCCCCACCTTTTTCAGGGTGCCGCCATCCCTTCTCCCAGGCCTTGTCCCTTACGCGCAACACCCTGGTCTCATAGTGTGAAGTCTCCTGCCTCACTGCGTCCGCAAATATCGCGTCTCTTTCAGCTTAAGCCTTAGCCTCAGCTTCAATCGCCCTCTGCGCCTCGGCCTGGAGATCACTCTTCAGCTTCTCCACTGAGTCCTCGAGCTCAGCGATCTTATCTTCCCCGCCTCGGCCTCGGCCTTGGTGCCCCCGAGCCCAGCCTCAAGCTCGCCCCTTTGTGCCTCCAGCTGATTCGCCTTCTGGGTGGTGGCCCCCAGAGCTTCTTCAAGTTCCTTCTTTTCCCTATCAATCTCGGCAATCAGGGGGCTCTGCTTATTGAATCTGTCGATAACCACCATCGACTTCTGCGGCGTCTGTCACATCAAAGAGACAGAAGATTAGCCGAGATGAAACAAAAAAACAACTGTTGAAAGATTGTAAACCTAGAAACTTGGCTCACCTGGAGGCCGGACTGCAGCAGCGATGCCAGCATCTTCGGCTCACAGTACTGTTCATAGTGCTCCATGTCTGCCGGCAGGGAGCACGCTTTGCTAAGCGCCTCGAGGATGAGAGAGTTGGGCTTCTTGTGGACCATGTCTTTAATTGTTATAGGCGTGTCCATGGCGAGGACGAAGCTCGACTCCCAGGGAGCTGGCGGCATTGTTGCGCCTGAGCTGGCCCCCTCCTCTCTCGGCCTTTTCCCCAAGACGCTCCCAACTTGTCCCACTTCATGTGAGGGCGGCCGAGTCTCCGGATGTGCATGATGTACAAAGGCCCCCTCTCCCTCATCAGCAGGGCCACGGCTTCGCGAGCAACCGAGGTCTCAGCAACTCCCGAGACCACAAGTGGAGGGGACTTAGGAGCTTCGTCCCTAACGCCAGGGCCTCCAAGTCCAGGTACGCCACCGTGCCTGACATCTCCTCCGAACTTGGCGCAGAGCGTCGGGGGCGTCTCAAGAGAGGGGTCCCGCTCGACTCCGGCTCGGAGGTTGAGGCTTCGGCGCCGGACACGACCCTGCTGGCGACCTCGGGTACTATCCGAGAGGGACGCGCTTCGGTTTCAAGTTCCCTTCCCTCCAGACTTCCCTGCGGTGACTGCTGAGCGTCCTTAGCCCTTTTGTATTAGCCTTGATACCTAGGCTCGTAGTCCAAAAGTGCCCAGGCCGCTCGATTCGAGAACTCCGTGCACTTCGAGACCCGCTGATGCCAGGCCTCGTTCTTCCTCCAGCCGACCTGCCCGACTTTCCTCTGTCGAGCGGCTGCATAGTCAGGAAAAGTATCAGTTCGGGAAGATAAAAAAAAATGAAGATGGAAGACAATTGAAACTAAAGGAATGAACTCATACTTGGAACAACCCCGGGGCGACGAGGGACTCTGTAAGCTCCGACCTCCTCGGCGCCGAACTCCCAGTTGCTCGAGACAGACAAGAGGTCGTCCCCCTCATATTTGTTGGAGTCTTCGAGCGTCGTGACGAAACTTTTTTGGTTCGGCTTGACTCTGAGGTAATAGGTATCCTCCTTAGGCTTACAAATATCGTAGACGTCCTCTATGTCTTGGACGCCGAGGTTGATATGAAGGTACTTGTTGAGCGCAGCTGTGTCCATGATGATTTTGCAGCCGTTGGGCATCAGCTAGCAAGGGGTGATGTTCCAGGTACTAAGGCAAGCCTTAAGCAAGGGATCTTATGGAAACCTGACACCTCCCTTTATGACTTCTATGAGCGTGATGGGCATCCAGCTGTCGGAAAACGAGCGGCTTATGTAATCAACGGGGTCTGCCCGCAGGACGAAGACGTCATCCGGTACCCCGTATGCTGACCTAAATCCCTCTATGGCCCCTACGCTCTCTAGCCAATGGCTATATATCCCCATGTCTGATAAAAGAAAAAGAAGAGAAGGGGAAGAGGAACCAGAAGGAAAACAGTAAAGAACGAAGGATTCGGAGGACTTACTGACACGGGGGACCTAGAACGAAGGCGGACACTGCTGTGAATGCGCTGCGCGTTGATGAGGGCTCTGCTTTGGAGTTCTTAGAAATCTCTGCTCTGGTTCTTGGAAGTTCACTTTCGAAAATGCAAAGTAAGAAAGGGGAAGAAGAAAAGGGAACAATTATTTATAAAAAGGAAGCACCCAGTAATGGCGCCGTTTCCGAAATTCAAAAAACGTCGTTTCAAAAGACTGCACGCGCACCCTGCGTGACAGCGTGGCAAACTAGGTGGCGACGCGTGTCATCGACGGTTAATCTCCCGTAATAATTAGGGCATGGCATTTACTGCCATTGATTACCCCTAGCATGCGAAAAGAAGTTGGATAAGCGCCACGTGTCAATGGTTGACGTCAGGGCGAAAATCTCTGGCGGTTTTTCGTAATTATAGCTCCAAACCTCAAGGAATCTGGGGTCCCAACAAGTTGGAAGCCAGGGGGCAATTGTGTGGGGCAATTCTTAATGCGCAAGTCATGCTAAGGCCAGCAATGACGCCAGCTCTTGTGCTCCATTTCGGCTATGCACGTCTCGGCACGAACGCTGATGCGCTTGCCGAGACCAGCACTGATCGCCACCGTCTCGGCCACATGCCTCGTCAAACAAGTTATGCATCTCGGCTACAGCTGAGGTGACGGGCTGCTAACCAAGACAGGCACTGACAGCCACATCTCACCTAAGGACACGTGGCAGGATGCAGGTACACGCTAATGGGACAGACATGCCATCCCAGCCGTCCACCCCCATCAAATCTCTGACAAAGCCACATCCAGTGGCTGCCGCCATATCAGGACAGGGCCCAAGAAAGGATCCGATGGGACCCTGGCCGCCAACAGGTCAAGGCGAGATCATGCCCAATGTGACTAGCATTTAATACAGTATGGGCTGATCGGACCCTCATTTAATGTAATGTGGGCTATGATGGATCCTCATTAATTACTCTATGGGCTAATGAGACCCTAGCAGTCAAATCATTAGGCCCACTAACAGGCATTTAGGACTCTTCTCTTATAAAAAGACATACCACCCAAAAACCAGGTACGCACACATGCATACAATTTCCTAGTCGTTACCCTGCCTCTCTTCTTCTCCAACCTTAGTCCTTGCACTAACTTAGGCATCGGAGAGCCCTGCGCTGCCAACAACCAGGGTCCTTTGACCGCTCTTTTTTCCCTTTCAGGTCCCTGAAGCAGATAGCTCTCCACAGTCGATTGGATAAGTCCTTCAAGGCTCCCCCTGATCTTGTGAGTTATATTTTCTGCACTTACACTCAGTGTCCTCTTCTAGAAATAGAGCATTTATGAAAAGAAAGGCAAGGCAAAAGTGAAGCAGCGCAGGGAAGGGAGGGTAGCCAACGGGCTATTCCTCAAGCCAAATGGCACACCACAGACAAAAGAGAAATACACGTTTGAGAAAACTCAATTATCAATTAATTTTTGTCTATCCCAAGAGAAGGGATTACATCCTATATATAATAGAGTCTTAGCATAATTTTAGTAATCAATCTCTACTAAGAAACTTCTTAATTTTAAGAATCTTGGGAATTAAAAATTACCTAATCAAAGAAAATAAAGAAATCTACTAATTCTAGAACTCTATTAAAATAGGAAACTGCCGATAAAAATCTTTCAATTTCATTACTTATGTGCTTGGGCTTTGGGCCTTCTGCAATAAACTTTCAAATGGGGCTCATTGGTCTGGCCTGCATCAGCTCTCCCCCTCTTGGAGGGAAATCGACCTCAAGTTCTGTAGGTGGCCTCCTGGGTCGAAAACCAAGCGAACAACTTTTAGTTGTTCTTGATCTTCTTGCTCTTGACACGACTTCGAACCTTCACTCGATCTTTTGCTCCAAGAAAATTTCAGATAGTGCTTCTTTTGATGGTTTGAGCTTGCTTGAAAGAATGACCATAGAATTTTTAAAATCAAATTGAAATCGCCAAGTGTCCATTGTTGATGTCCAAAGATAAAGTCAATGTGAGATACTTCAGCTAATGGATATTCTTCTGAGCGATTTGGAATAATGGACTTCCTTTCCGATGATCCAATGGGCTTGTCTGGAAGTAACACTTTGATTAGATCGATCGGATGTTCATTTTCCTTTCCACCATGCTTGTGCATCTCCTAGAAGCTTTCTTTTGTCATAATCTTTGCATGAATGACCTTTTAATTGACACCATATAAAATACTCTTCGAGTACTTTAATCCAATCCAAGAAGACATATGGATCTCTATTTCCAAAAAAAAATGGAACTTCTAGAGCTTCTCTATGAAACATGCTTGAAAAGTTACCTTAATGATCTATGATGGACTCTTTATTGCTTGGTAGTGCTGGAGGAAGTGGTGGAATTTGCTCAACTCGTAGGATGGGTCGAGTTGAGTTCACTGTTGGCTGGGCCCACTTTTTTTTTTTTTATGCAAACAAGGTAGGGTTAAAGTGGGTCTGTTGGATTGGGCCTGTGGGCTGCAGTTTCTGGCCTGTGGGTTAGGCCCTTTTTCTCTCTGTTTTTTTTAACTGCTGTCGTTGGCTGGTCAGTCTCGACCGAACTAAACCCAGAAGATGGCCTGTTTGTTTCACACGTGGCAGAACATAAAGGCTGAGCTCTTTGGGGGCCGGGCCTATTTTTTCACTTGCCGTAGGTATGCTCTTCCTCTTCTGTTTTTTCTCATTCTCTTCTCTGTTCTGCTCTCTCTCTCTCTCTCTCTCTTTCTTTCTCTCTCTCTATTCTGCTGCTGCCCCTCTTTTTTTTCTTTTTGTGATGTCCTTCTTCTTTGTTATCTTTCTTTTATTTTCTTCTCTTCTCTGGGTATGGGTGATGGAAGCAAAGGCCTGGGGTTTGGCTGGGTTATGGGAGGAAGGGACAGGAACGGTTGGGTGTGGCTGGTTCGGTCCGTGGGTTTGGGAATTGGATTCGATTTGGGTTTGGTTGTTGGCTTTGGGTTTCTGGGTGTTGACTGTAACGCCTTGCCCTTCACGCATGCATGATATTGTCCGTTTTGCCCCATGAGCCTCACGGTTTTGCTTTTGATGGGCTTCAACCCATCAAAAGGCCTCATACAAGGTATGGGTGTAGGCTCTGTTGGAAGTAGGTGGGCCTCGTGGATAGGTTTTCAAAACTTTTTGACCCACTTGACTCAGGGATCCACTATCCAGAAGGCTATAACCCAATCCAGGATGCAATCCCTCATTCTCATCTATCATGTACAGCAATATAACCTATCTAGAAGATAGCAATCAACAACTACTTGCAACAAAATAATCTACAACAAGTAGAGAAGTAGATTATACCTTTGGAGCCCTGTAGTGCTCTAATGGAGGAGAAGACAATTAACTTGATCAAGAACTTTTCTTGAAGCAATTAGAGATCTCCAAGACCTTGTTGTCTTCCACGCTATGACCCTCTATCAGATCTCTTTTCTCAAGAAGATGTGTGGGATCTCTAAGAGAAAACCCTACTAGAAACTATAAGAAACTAGAAGAGAAAAGAGGAGGAGAACTTGTACAACACTTGCACAAAACAAAAGAGCTGGGCGTGGATCCTCTATGTTGGACGTCCAAGAGGGGATGGTTCCCTATTTATAACCCTCATCACTCTTATTTTAACTCTCTTACTAATTTGTATTAGGAGTCACACTTCCACACAAATTAGTAGCTTACTATTACCACTATTAAAAGTCACACTTCAAATAGAAACAATAACTTTCTAATTCCTTCCTTTTAGAGCTCAAGTAAGATTAGTAACTTTCTAATATCTTGGGCTAGCGTGGGGACCACTAGGGATTCCTTAGAAAGCTGGCTCCAACTGGGACACGCGACCCCACATCTCATGTGCAATTCGGGCCCACAGTTAATTGCAAATAACACTACTATATAAATGCAATTACACTCCAGTCTTAGGAATAAATTACAATGAAGACCCTAAACTTCCCAATTGCCATAAGTATGCCCCTCTATCAATATCCAATGATCAATTGGAATAAATCTGTCCCATCCAATTTTTGATCCACATCTTATTATCCTTGAGCCCCAATTAATCACAGTGATCATCAGTACCATCCAATTAACTCTTAATCGAGATGGGTGCGCACTTACTAATGATAAATCCATTAATTGGCACAAGGGGATAATGTAGATAGATTCCATCTTAATCATTGTATGTTCTCACAGTCCTACTACCACGTACCCAAGACACCGAGGTATTGACCTACAGTTGGCCTCACTCATTGGTGACTCAAAGCAAATGAATAGACAAAAACTGGAGTTCATCAATGTCTCAGGATTGAGAGCCTATTGCTCGGGAATTATGAGAGCAATCCTTAAATCGAGACAGTATTTCATAAGGTGCTTCTCATGGTCCTTCAGTACATCCAATGTACCAGTACTATGATCTAGAATCTTACATTCTGATGATCGAGACAAATCATACTATCTCATAGTGATCAAAGTGCTGCAACCTTATCAGATGAGATGCCCAATCTCATCACTAGTTGTGAAGATATTTTAATTATAAGATTTGTGACACATGTCTCCCGTGTATGGATCTCATCCATATACATATATCACATCTAATATACTAATGGGACCCGGTTCATCTCATGAACCATTATGTCATATGTTTTGGTCATGTTCATTAAGTAATAAACACCATTCATCTCATGAAAGGAAAGCATGATTTTATTGATAAATAAAGAAATTAATCAATTTATTACATCAACTGATGGATTGGGACCACACAATCTAACAATCTCCCACTTGGGCTCAATGCCAGTCAGGGTTGCGTCTCATGCCCATCCCGTCAACATGTTGCTCAAAGACTTTGGAAGTCAAAGGCTTAGTAAAGGGATCTATCAGATTGTCCGCAGAGGCTATCTTGGTAATAGCAATATCACCTCTCTGCACAATCTCTCTGACTAAATAATATTTCCTCTGTACATGCTTTTGGCTTTTATGACTTTTGGGCTCCTTGGACTGAGCGACTTCCCCGCTGCTGTCACAGTAAACTGTGAGCGGCTGTCGTGCCAAAGGTACCACCCCAAGTTCCATAAGGCATCTCTTGAGCCATACTGCTTCCTTAGCTGCTTCACAAGCCGCTACATATTCAGCCTCCGAGGTGGAATCAGCGGTACATTCCTGTTTTATACTCCTCCAGCTGATAGCTCTGCCACCAATCATAAATACATAACCAGAGGTGGATTTTCTAGAATCCTTATATGATATGAAGTCAAAATCTGTGTATCCAACTGGAATCAGCTCATCACTGCCATAAATTAACATGTAATCTCTAGTCCTTCTCAAGTATTTGAGAATACACTTTACGGCAGTCCAATGTTCAGGTCCTTGGTTAGACTGATATCTGCTGACTAGGCCCACTGCATGACAGATATCCGGTTTAGTACATAGCATAGCATACATGAGGCTACCAACAGCCGAAGCGTATGGTATCGACCTCATCTGTTCCTTTTCCTCAGGTGTCTTAGGACACTGATCCTTGGAAAGGTGCACTCCATGTCTGAAAGGTGTAATACCCTTCTTAGAGTCTTGCATAGCAAACCGTACCAGTATCTTATCTATGTATGCAGCTTGGGATAAGCCAATCATCTTATTTTTCCGGTCTCGATGGAGTTTGATCCCAAGGATATAGCTAGCTTGCCCTAAGTCCTTCATATCAAAAGTCTTGGCCAACCAAACTTTTACTGTTGATAACATTCCCATGTATTTCCCAATGAGTAGGATGTCATCGACATATAAAATAAAAAAGACTACCCTATCACCTTCACTTTTTGTGTATACACGACTCATCTGGATTCTGACAAAAACCAAATGACTTGATTGCCTGGTCAAAACGAATGTTCCAGCTTTGGGATGCCTGCTTCAGTCCATAAATAGACTTCTGCAGCTTGCAAACCTTTTGCTCTTGGTTTTTAGCTACAAAACCGTTTGGCTGGACCATATAGATGTCTTCCTTAAGATGGCAGTTGAGAAACGCCGTCTTGACATTAATTTGCCAAATCTCATAATCGAGATGAGCCGCAATGGATAAGAGTATCCTGATGGATTTGAGCATGGCTATCGGCGAGAAGGTTTCCTCATAATCGTACCCTCTTTCTGAGAATATCCTTTCGCAACAAGCCTGACCATAAAGGTCTCCACTCTACCACCTGGTCCTCTTTTTCTCTTGTTGACCCACTTGCACCCAATAGGTTTAATATTGGCAGGCAAGTCCACAAGTGTCCAGACCTGATTGGAGTACATAGACTCCATCTTAGCTTTCATAGCATCTTCCCAACGCCCCGAATCTGTCATTAATTGCTTCATCATAGTTACAGGGATCTTGTTCCGGTTCTTCCGGGACTGCCTCGTAAGACTCTCCCAAGAACGAGAACCTGTCATGGGGTATAACAATCCTCTCACTACGACGAGGCACTGGTGTAACTACTGGCTTTGGTAAGGGTGCTTTTTCCTCAGGTTCGGTCATATTTGGATTTGGAATTGTTTGCTCTTGAATTTCTTCCAAGATCACCTTTTCTAAAGATTTTCGGTCTATCATATAATCTTCCTCCTGAAAAACCGCATTAGTGCTCACCAGCACTTTCTGCTCTCTGGGATTATAGAATAACCAACCTTTAGTTCCTTTAGGATATCCTACAAACGTGCATACTTCCGACTTCGCTTCCAACTTATCCGTCTTAACCTTTAGCACATGTGCCTGACAACCCCAAATGTGTAAATGTTGTAGACTAGGCTTTCGTCCGGACCACAACTCCCGGGAAGTCTTAGGTACAGACTTAGATGGTACGAGATTTAGTATGTACATTACAGTATCCAAGGCGTATCCCCAAAAGGATATAGGTAATCCTGAGAAACTCAACATAGACCTAATCATATCTAAAAGTGTCATGTTCCTTCTTTCTGCTACTCCATTCTATTGAGGCATGTCAGGAGCAGACAACTGGGATAGAATCCCATTTTCTGATAAGTATCCCATAAAATCAGCAGAGAGATATTCCCCTCGTCGATATGATCGAAAAGTCTTGATACTCTTACCTAATTGCTTTTCCGCTTCAGCTCAAAACTCTTTGAACTTTTCAAAAGCCTCAGACTTGCGGTACATAAGGTATATGTACCCATATCTTGAGTAATCATCTATGAAAGTGATGAAATACTCATATCCTCCTCTGGCCCTGACATTAATGGGCCCACACACATCAGTATGTACTAATTCTGAAAGACCCCGTCCCGAGTGTTATCGATTAGTGATAATTAAGTCATGTGTTAGTCTTAAGCGTGATTAGTAGTCTTTGACTAGTTGGGTTTGGAATAGATTTTGATATAGTTTTGGGGAATTTTGATCACTTTGTGATTAGTGGGGCCCTTTGGGGGTTCCTTTCTGTGACTTTGCATGTGCTTAGGGATTTATCGAAGATTCTTGCATTCATTGTCTTAATCCCGTTTTAATTGTATTGTTAATCCCTATGACTTTTATGTTGGTCCCGTACCCGTTTGAGATCCCGAAACCCGATTTCCTAGCCTTGAGGGCAAAACAGTCTTTTTACACTAAATCTGTACCCAAAACTTGATATCCCTGAAACCCGTGAAACATATACTTTTTGGAAACTAGACATTTCGGCGATCATTTCTTCCTTCTTCGTCGAATTCATCCGAGATCTCGAAAGGCATGATTTCAGCCCAATTAGATTATTAGTAGTGGAGCCCACTCCCCATTTGCTTATAAGAGAACTCTACTTCCTCATTTTCCTTTTCTATCTCAAATCTCAATCTCTCAAACTAGGGTTTTCCCTTTTCTCTCTTTCCTTGCCTTCCATCACCAAATCCACCACCAATCTTGCACAAAGTGAAGGATTGAGACCATCATCTTCTTCCTCACCACCATGGCTCTTCATTGATACCATTTTTAGAGAAGACCCTCCATTTCAAGATACTCTTTGAGCTCACCTTACCCATTTGGAGAACCTACAAGTAAGCAATCTTCTTCATCTCCTAGATTTGTATTCTTCTAGTCCTTGAGAAGCTCCATTTTCATTTTTGTGAGTTTTATCTTCTTCGTTCATTGTTTGACCCATTTTAGGGTTTGTTTTGGGGGTCTTTGCTTGTAGCTTGGATTTTGAGCTTGAGAAGTGATTAGAGACTTGGATTTGCTTGATTAGAGACCAAAGGCAAGTGGATGAAATAATAGTTTGAACATTTAATGGTTTCCTGAAGAATGTGGTTGGTTTTGCTATTCATATCCATATTTATTAGGTTGCATTCATTGTGAAATAAATGCTCATGAAAGGCTTTTTGTTAGCTCATTTATTGTCATGGAAATGTGGTTTATTGCCCCTTTATTTTATCTCTTGATTATGACTCAAATTAACCTTTGTGAATGTTGGGGTTTCTTCTCTTTCTTTGGTGTTGAATGTGAAGAAGAAGGTGAAGAAGAAGGTGTTTAGATTTAATGTTATTGGAGTTTTGATGATGTCTTTTAAGTGTTGTTTAAAGAGATTTAATGGTTGTTATTGGGAGGCAAGGAGGCCCTTTCTTGCAAGAAAAATGTTTTGGAGATGGAGGAGAAAAAGGCCAGAATGGCCATCCTCGGGTAGCAGAAATGACTGCCCGTTCGAGCGCGTATCAGGCCGCTCGAGCGCGCAGTCATTCTGATTGCAGCTCGGGCAGCAGATTGACTGCCCGTTCGAGCACGCGATTGGCCACTCGAGCGCGCAGACGTTCTATCTACCCGTCCTTCTGCGCAACCCAGGTCCGTTCGAGCACACCCCCTCTCAGGTATGGACCACTTTTGGAGCTCGGGGAAGGTTTTTAAGGAAACCCCTTGACATCGGGGAGAATTGTTAGGCAATGTATGAAGCCTATTTGAGAAAGAAACCACATCACAAAGATTCATTAAAGTCTTAATAATCGCCAAGGTGTGTAAGGAGCTTGGAATGTCCCCAAACTCAAAGAGTACCAAGTTATATCGAAATAGGCATACGAGACCCCTATTCACCTTGGACTAGTTTTGAATCCCGATACTTGTCTCGAAATTTCAGAGATCAATTGTGTTTTCGATTATTCTGAATTGTCACATGTATTCTCGAAAATTCATGAATTATGGTTTATCGAGATACATTGCCCGACATGAAATGACAGTGTGCCCTTGAGCACCCCCATCCTGCCAGTTTATTTACTTGCATTTGGTTTACTTGTACATGTCTCGATTGGTATTTGACCTATGAGTCGGCACCACTAAGCTTGGATAACCTTGTTAGTCTGATCCACCGACTTGGAGATCCCCCTCTTGTCCCGCCAGCTGCAGTTTGGATCCCGCTACCCGGTTATTACCGTGGTCTTGTCCCGTTGCGGCAAATTGCTATTGTGGTTCCCGATGCCCGGCTCGCTACCGTGGTCATGTTAGTATATGTATATGTCGCGACCCTGGACCGGGAATCCGAAGCCGGGATCGGGACATTAGTGAATGATGATTGAAGGATCTACATCGACAATATACAACTTATTTAATTTCCCACAGGTGTCCGCGGTGAGGATATCACAACCATCAATGAACATTTCTTTTTAAGTGCGGAAGCGTGTAGCAAATCAAATAGTCAAACCATCCTTGGTCATAAACAATATCACAAGTATAAAGATACTGTATCAGAAAGAGCAATGATCTATAGCATGTTACCCCAAAGTAAGTTAAAGTTTATACAAATATCATTTAATTACATTCCCAAAAATTAGGGGCCAACAAAGGCCAATATAACCCAAAAGACCAATCAAAAGAATGGTTAAACAGTTCCCCAAAAAAATATGAAGTCTCTCGAAGCGACCGGACGTCTACATGACATCATCAGCACGCCACTCAACTAACTGCTGCGGTTCTATGACTGCCTCCTCGAGCTCCTCCTCGGGATAACCGACAACGGGACCTGAGTACCAAAGAGTGGGTCAAACACGACGGTTTGGCAACAGGAGGCAAATACAACGATAGAATGATAATAAATGAATTTATCTTCAAAACATGTAAACCTGTTTAAATAACCATTTCTATGAAAGAGATAAAACATTTATTCAATTACAAGGATGCAAATGTAAAACATGTAAGGTGACCAAGGAAACGGGAAACAAGCAAGATGGCAACCACACGAAGCTAAGTCCTCTATCACTAAAGTAATAGAGCAACACTAGGCACTGATCTTAGTCACTCGAGGTGAGGAGAAACAATGGATCTCATATAATACATATACATATACAATACTATACATGACCACGGTAGCGAGCCGGGCATCGGGGACCATAATAGCAATCTGCGGCATCGGGACAAGACCACGATAATAACCGGGTAGCGGGATCCAAACTACAGCTGGCGGGACAAGGACGGGATCTCCAAGTCGGTGGATCAGACCAACAGGGTTATCCACGCTTAGTGGTGCCGACTCATAGGTCAAATACAATCGAGACATATGCAATTAAATCAAGTACAAGTATATAAACAAACGGGCAAGACGGGGGTGCTCAAGGGCACACTATCATATCAAGTGGTGCAATGCACTTCGGGTCAAGTAACCATTTCAAGTGTACATCAATACTTTCGGGAAAACAAGGCATGTAGTATAAATCTCGGGGTCGACAAAGTACCATAAACAATCGAAATTTCGGGTGAAGCATTGGTTCAAGATTTATTTGAAGTGAATAGGGATCCCGTATGTCAATCTAATAATAATTTGGTACTCTTGAGTTTGGAGACATTACGGGCTCCTTATACACTTTGAATTTTCAAAACTTCGAATGACATCTTCGTGATATGGTTTCTTTCTCGGATGGCCTCATACAATGCCTAGTGAATCTCCTTTGATCGACAAAGCTCAGCGCTCGAGCGAACCGGAGAGTTCGCTCGAGCGAGGAGCTCTCCGAAACCTGGGAAATTTCGGTCACCTGGCGGTTAACCGCCGCTGGGATGGGCGGCTAGCCGCCGCTGGGCTGCCAAAAATGTAGCTTACTGGAAAGCTAACTGCCAAGGAGCGGTTAGCTGGCAGTTAGCCGCCGATGGGTTCGGCGGTTAGCCGCTGGCTAACCGTGGAGCTGACCGAGTTTTCAGGTGGAGAAGTGTGCTCTCTGGAAAAGCAACCGTGACATTTCGGCTAGCTGGCGGTTAGCCGCCAGTCACCAGGTGGCTAGCCGCTGGGTGACCGCAGGCTGGCCGCCAGGTGCGGGAATCACCCACTGTGTTCAGATTTGAGCCCTTTCTCCTCCTCAAAACCATTCTCTCCACTTCCACTTAGTCCCTGCAATATAACTGAGCTAGGAGCTCCTCCAATGCCTCTATCTACACTTCTCCAAAACCCCATTAAGTGTTCACTCCATCACTTCTTCCATCCACATCCCATTCCATACAAAGAAAGAAGGAAACCATTTCACA
The DNA here is from genome assembly GCA_038049695.1 of Cinnamomum chago. NCBI lineage: Eukaryota > Viridiplantae > Streptophyta > Magnoliopsida > Laurales > Lauraceae > Cinnamomum > Cinnamomum chago. The sequence continues at coordinate 32,540,949 of CP142456.1, forward strand.
ATAGAGTACATTTAGTACAAACAAGAAGAGAATTAAATGACATTCACCAATACACTTAGGAGTCATAAATGCACTACCAAACTCTAGCATGGACATTCATTTCAAACCAATGCAATAAATAGGCATGAGTGGAAAATACCAAAATCATTGAAAGCTTATAAAAATCATAACATCCACTTGCCTTGGGTCTTCTAACAATGAGATCAAGCTCTAATACTCTTCCAAGCAAGGAATCCAAACTATGAGAAAAAATCCCCAAAAACAAACCCTAAAAGTGTCAAACAATGAAGTAGAAAGGGGAAACTTTGCAATAATGAAGATGAAGCTTCTCTAAGGCTAAAAGGATACACATCTAGAAGAAGGGAAGGATTACTTACTTTTAAGGTCCTCTAATGGCAAGAGTAAACTCAATGAAGATCTTGGAATGGAGGATTTTCTTCACAAATGGTACCAATAGAGAGCTATGGAGATGAGGAAGAAGAAGATGATCTCCATTTCTTGATTGATGCAAGTTTGGTGTGGATTGGAGATGGAGATAGCAAGAAGAAGAAGAGAAAAGCAAGAAACCCTAGGTTCAGTTGGTTTGTGCTGGAACATGGAGAGTGAGTGGGAATAAGAATGGGCTTCCCTTTGTTAACAAATGAGGGGTTGGGTCCCACAACTAAAGGAGCTTGTTTGGCTGATATCATCTATTTCGGTACCTCGGATGGATTCGACGAAGAAGGAAGAAATGATCGTCGAAATTTCTAGTTTCTAAAAAGTATATGTTTCGCGGGTTTCGGGAATGTCAAGTTTTGGGTACAGATTTTGTGTGCAATGACTGTTTTGCCCTCAAGGATATGAAATCGGGTTTCGGGATCACAAATGGACACGGGATCAACATGAAAGTTGAATGAAATAACAATTCCAATAAAACGGGATTAAAACCATGAATGTAAAAACCTCCGATAAATCCTCAAACATATGCAATGTCATGAAAAGGAACCCCCAAAGGGCCCCATTAACACAAAGCAAATCAAAATCCCCAAAACTAAATCAAAAGCTATTCCAAACTCAACTTAGCCAAAATCACTAATCAAGCTTAGCACTAACACGCAACTTAATTAGCACTAATCGGGTTCACTCGGGTCGGGGTCTTACAGTATATGTATTTATAAGATCCACTGTTTCTCCTCACCTCGAGTGACTGAGATCAGTGCCTAGTTATTGCTCTGTCACTTTAGTGATAGAGGACTTAGCTTCGTGTGGTTGCCATCTTGCTTGTTGCCCGTTTCCTTGGTTACCTTTACATGTTTTACAATGCATACTTGTATTTGAATAAATGTTTTATCTTGTTTATAGAAATTGTTATTCAATCATGTTTAAATGCTTTTGAAGGTAAACTCATTTATTATATATTGTCATTGTATTTTACACATTTGCCAAACCGTCGTGTTCGACCCACTCTTTGATACTCTGGTCCGGACATTGTCTATCCTAAGACAGAGCTCGAGGATGCGGTCGGTGAACCGCAACGCCTAGTTGAGTGGCATGCTAATGATGTCATTTAGACATTGGATTGCTAGAGAGAGATAACATTTTGGGAAAACTTTTAACCATTCTTCTGGGGATAGGTATTTTGTTTTTATTGGCCTTTGTTGGCCTCTATCTTGGGAATGTAATTTAATGATCTTTGTATAAACTTTAACTTACTTTTGGGAAACATGCTAATGATCATTGCCCATTCTGATACTTGAGTATACATGTGATTTATCATGTGATTAGAAATGAAATATCATTTGATTTGCTACGCGCTTCCGCATTTAAACAAAAAATATTTATTATATTGATGTGATATCCTCACCACGGACACCTGTGGGAAATTAAATAAATATTACATAAAGGTATGACATTAAACCGATGTGGAACATCATTAGTCTCGATCCCGGATTAAGGCCTCGGTGACCCGGTCCGAGGTTACGACAGACTGGTATCAGAGCGAGATGTGTTTCAAGCAATTAAAAGAAACTAGAAATCCTAAGGACGTAGCGAGGATACGTTAGATCTTTCGTTAGCAAGTATCGTGTGAGCAATGTGTGACCCTTTATTTGATTATTATGTGCTAACGACTTGTTTTGCAGCATCATGCCACCTCGTAAGAGACCGATAAATGACAACCCCTCTGGAAGTAATAGGGATCACACAGAGCCAGTTGAGGAGGATGTAGTTGGAAACACTATGCAAATCAATTACAACAAGTGATGCAGACAATGCTTGACCAACAACGTCAAGCAAACAAAAATCAAACTAGGCTACAAGAACAAATGCTTAAGAAAGATGAAGATCATGCCAGGGAGTTGGCAGAGATGCAAAGGCAACTGTTAGAAGTGTTACAAAGAAGGCCTGAACCAATCCAACCTCAACCTGTTATTGTCATCAATCAGAGGCAACATGACCCAAACGCTTTGCTTGAGCGGTTTCGGAAGAGAGCTCCGAAAGAGTTTCTTGGAATAGAAGATCCATTGGCAGCAGACGATTGGCTGGAGCATACAGAGAACATCTTTGAGATTTTCCAATGCACCGCAGGAGAAAGAGTAAAACTAGCATCATCCCTTTTTAATTGTACAGCGGACAGATGGTGGAAGACGGTTAGGGAGGAATACAGGACTATGGCTGATGCAGAGGTTTGGGCAAACTTCAAGAGGAAATTTCATGATAAATATGTGCCCACACACATCAAGAGACAAAAGGCAGTAGAGTTCCAGCAGCTTGTGCAAGGGAATATGATAGTCCTCGAATACCTCACTAAGTTCGAGAGATTGTCTGGATATGCTCCAGAGTTAGTGGACATAGTAGAGAAGAAGATAACTAAGTTCCTTGAAGGACTCAACCCTTTCATTGAGAGAGATGCTACCGGAGTTGTACCACCCGCAACTTTCGATGAAGCTGTCAAGAGGGCCTATAAGTTTGAGAACTTTCATAACAAGATCCTTAGAGGTCAAGGCAAAGGACAAGCTCATCCACAGAACTACCAGCAGAAGAATCATCAGAACAAGAAGCAGAGGACAGAACCGAATGGCCAGAATCCATTAGTTTGTGCCCATTGTGGGAAGAATCATGCCAGTGTGAATGTCGTACACTCACAGAAGCATGCTTTAGATGTGGTTCTATGACCCATCAGATGAGAGATTGTCCAAGGCAGAATGGACAGAATCAACAGCAGCAGCAAGGGGCACAACGTCTAGCACCACCACAAAATGTAATAGTTGTCCAGAACCAAGCAAGGCCACTTCAGCAACAAGCACCACAACAGCAGCAGCATAGACCACAACAGCAACAACTACATGCTCGTCAGCAGGGACGGAACCAAAATCAGTGTGCACCGCAACAGAATAGGAATGCACAACAAGGCAGGCCACAATAGGCTCAGAATAACCACAACATCGGGGGCAAATTTATGCGGTCAATAGGGCTGATGAAGAGGCAGTAGGCAATGTAGTAGAAGGTACACTTCTTATTTATGGGATGAAAGCTAGGATTTTATTTGACCATGACTCTACACATTCATTCTTATCTCATGAATTTTCTAAGTTGATTGATATGCATACTAGAGAACTTGAGTTCCTTTTGATTGTGGCAACCCCAGTAGGCAAACAAGTTATTTGTAGAACCTTTTACCCTAGTTGCATAGTTCAGATAGGAGAAGTGGTTTTAACCGCAAATCTCATTCTATTAGAGATGTTTGATTATGATGTCATCCTAGGGATGGATTGGATGGCAGAGTACCATGCCACACTGGATTGTTTCCATAAGACCCTAACTTTCAAGTTAGATGAGACACCAGCAGGGGTGTTGTTCCAGGGAGACAGGAGAAATCCTCGTGCAGGGTTTGTCTCAGCGTTGAAGGCTGATAGACTTTTGAGAAGTGGATGTAAAGCCTATTTGGTGTTGATCACAGAGGATAAACGGTCCCAAGGGGTGGAGGAGATCCTAATTGTTTGGGAATTCCCAGATGTTTTTCTGGAGGAGATCCCAGGTTTACCACCCATAAAAGAGATTGATTTCACTATCGAGTTGTTACCAGGGATCGCTCCGATATCTATTGCACCAAATAGAATGGCTCCGGCAGAGTTGGGAGAATTGAAGACTCAGTTGCAAGAATTGTTAGACAAAAGTTTGGTGAGATCGAGCATTTCACCATGGGGAGCTCCAGTTTTGTTTGTCAAGAAGAAGGATGGTTCGATGAGAATGTGTATAGATTACCGAAGATTGAATCAAGTGACCATTAAGAACAAATACCCATTGCCAAGGATAGATGAATTGTTTGATCAACCACAAGGTGCTTTTTACTTTTCGAAGATTGACTTGAGATCCGGTTACCATCAGCTGAGAGTTAGAGAATCGGATGTGTTGAAAACAGCTTTCCGGACAAGATATGACCACTATGAGTTTCTAGTGATGCCATTTGGGTTGACCAATGCACCGGCAGTGTTCATGGCGTTGATAAACAAGATATTTGCAGATTATCTAGATTAGTTTGTGGTAGTATTTATTGACGATATTTTGGTGTACTCTAAGACCAAAGAAGAGCATGAAGAGCACTTGAGGATAACACTGCAACTCTTGAGAGAGAACCAGCTATATGCAAAGCTCAACAAGTGCGAATTTTGGTTGGAGCAAGTAGCATTTTTAGGGCACATCATCTCCAAAGAAGGATTGTTAGTAGATCCATCCAAGATTGAAGCAGTTATGAGTTGGGAAAGACCGAAGAATGATTCGAAAATCAGAAGTTTTCTGGGTTTAGCAGGTTATTATCGGAGGTTTGTACAAGGATTTTCGTCGATTGCATCACCTTTGACGAAGTTAACAAGGAAGAACGTGCCATATGTGTGGACAGATCAGTGTGAAGATGGTTTCCAAGAGCTGAAGAAGAGATTGACTACAGCACCAGTCCTTACCTTACCATTCGGAAGTGGCGGTTTCACCATTTTTACCGGTGCTTCGAATGTTGGACTTGGTTGTGTGTTGATGCAAGAGGGAAAAGTGATTGCATATGGATCCCGGCAGTTGAAAGATCACGAGAAGAACTATACCACCCATGATCTTGAGTTAGCAGCGGTTGTTTTTGGATTGAAAATGTGGAGACATTACCTCTATGGAGAGAAGTTCGAAGTCCACTCCGATCACCGAAGCTTACAATACTTGTTTTCTCAGAAGGAATTGAACATGAGGCAGAGAAGATGGATGGAATATATCAAGGATTATGATTTTCCAATCAAGTACCACCCGGGGAAGACTAATGTAGTTGCCGATGCCTTGAGCAGAAAATCAATAGGCTTGGCAAATCTAAGTGGCACTTGTATCTTTAGGCAATTTGAAGAGTTGAGTATAGATCTACAACCACTAAGGAAGGGTGTTTTGTTAGCTAACATGTCAGTGTCAGAACCTTCCTTCATTCAGAAGATCAAGGATAATAAGTTGCAAGATCCAAAGTTGGCAAAGATTTCAGAGCATATAGCAGACCGTCCGGATTTCCGTATTGTTGATGGAGTTTTGTACTACCGTGACCGTCTATGAGTACCAAATATTGAAGATTTGAGGAATGATATCATGACCGAGGCTCACAGCACGAAGTACTCTATGCATCCAGACAGCACAAAGAAGTATCAGAATTTGAAGGGCAGATTTTGGTGGAACAACATGAAGAGAGAAATTGCAGCGTTTGTCTCCCGTTGCATGACTTGTCAGTTGATAAAGGCAGAACATCAGAGGCCTCCAGGATTGTTACAACCGTTAGAGATCCCGGAATGGAAATGGGAGCACATTACCATGGATTTTATTTCGGGACTACTGAGGACCAATAGAGGCAACAATGCGATATGGGTCATTGTGGACTGTCTAACCAAGTCAGCTCATTTCATTCCTATGAGGATAGGGAAGAATATGCACATGCTACCTTTGGCCGAGTTGTTTGTCAACGAGATTGTCAGTCGACATGGACAACCAGTTTCTATCACTTCTGACAGAGACAGCAGATTCGTCTTGAGGTTCTGGAAGACGCTACATGAGTCTATGGGCACGAAACTACAATTTAGCACGACTTATCACCCACAGACAGATGGTCAATCAGAGAGAACAATTCAGACTCTTGAGGATATGCTCCGTGCTTGTGTATTAGACTTCAAGACTCAATGGGATGAGACATTACCGTTGTGTGAGTTTGCTTATAACAATAGTTACCACTCGAGCATTGGGATGGCACCTTTTGAGGCTTTGTATGGTAGAAGGTGTAGGACACCTGTATGTTGGGAAGAGGTCGGAATTCGTAGTTTTCATGGACCGACCATAGTGAGTGAAACCAGCGACAAAGTGAAGTTGATCCAAGAATGTCTGAAAGTAGCCCGGAGTAGACAGAAGAGCTATGCAGACTCCCATCGCAGAGACTTACAGTTTAAAGAAGGAGACAAGGTTTTCTTGAAAGTGTCACCTACGAGGGGAACTTTGAGATTTGGACAGAAGGGCAAGCTATCACGGAGATACATTGGACCATACGACATTGTGAGTAAGATTGGTGATGTGGCTTATAGATTAGCCTTACCACCGAGCTATCCGGCGTACACAACGTCTTTCATGTGTCTATGTTGAAGAAGTATGTCCCCGATCCTTCACATGTACTCCGGCATGAGCCATTGGAGATCAGAGAGGATGCTACATATGTTGAGAAGCCCGTTCAGATCATTGATACGAAAGAACAAGAGTTGAGGACACAGACTATTCAGTGGGTAAAGGTACTATGGGAGAATCATGGATCGGAAGAGGCCACATGGGATTTACGAGATCAAGTTCAGAGGAAGTATCCACATCTACTATTTGAGGTGAGTTTTATATTTCATTTGGAGGACCAAATGCTCTAGGGGGTGGAGGATGTAAGACCCCGTCCCGAGTGTTATCGATTAATGATAATTAAGTCGTGTGTTAGTCTTAAGCGTGATTAGTAGTCTTTGACTAGTTGGGTTTGGAATAGATTTTGATATAGTTTTGGGGAATTTTGATCACTTTGTGATTAGTGGGGCCCTTTGAGGGTTCTTTTCTGTGACTTTGCATGTGCTTAGGGATTTATCGGAGATTCTTGCATTCATTGTTTTAATCCGTTTAAATTTTATTGTTAATCCCTACAACTTTTTGTTGGTCCTGTACCCGTTCGAGATCCCGAAACCTGATTTCCTAGCCTTGAGGGCAAAACAGTCTTTTTACACTAAATCTGTACCCAAAACTTGATATCCCTGAAACCCGTGAAACATATACTTTTTGGAAACTAGACATTTCGGCGATCATTTCTTCCTTCTTCGTCGAATTCATCCGAGATCTCGAAAGGCATGATTTCAGCCCAATTAGATTATTAGTAGTGGAACCCACTCCCCATTTGCTTATAAGAGAACTCTACTTCCTCATTTTCCTTTTCTATCTCAAATCTCAATCTCTCAAACTAGGGTTTTCCCTTTTCTCTCTTTCCTTGCCTTCCATCACCAAATCCACCACCAATCTTGCACAAAGTGAAGGATTGAGACCATCATCTTCTTCCTCACCACCATGGCTCTTCATTGATACCATTTTTAGAGAAGACCCTCCATTTCAAGATACTCTTTGAGCTCACCTTACCCATTTGGAGAACCTACAAGTAAGCAATCTTCTTCATCTCCTAGATTTGTATTCTTCTAGTCCTTGAGAAGCTCCATTTTCATTTTTGTGAGTTTTATCTTCTTCGTTCATTGTTTGACCCATTTTAGGGTTTGTTTTGGGGGTTTTTGCTTGTAGCTTGGATTTTGAGCTTGAGAAGTGATTAGAGACTTGGATTTTCTTGATTAGAGACCAAAGGCAAGTGGATGAAATAATAGTTTGAACATTTAATGGTTTCCTGAAGAATGTGGTTGGTTTTGCTATTCATATCCATATTTATTAGGTTGCATTCATTGTGAAATAAATGCTCATGAAAGGCTTTTTGTTAGCTCATTTATTGTCATGGAAATGTGGTTTATTGCCCCTTTATTTTATCTCTTGATTATGACTCAAATGAACCTTTGTGAATGTTGGGGTTTCTTCTCTTTCTTTGGTGTTGAATGTGAAGAAGAAGGTGAAGAAGAAGGTGTTTAGATTTAATGTTATTGGAGTTTTGATGAAGGCTTTTAAGTGTTGTTTAAAGAGATTTAATGGTTGTTATTGGGAGGCAAGGAGGCCCTTTCTTGCAAGAAAAATGTTTTGGAGATGGAGGAGAAAAAGGCCAGAATGGCCATCCTCGGGTAGCAGAAATGACTGCCCGTTCGAGCTCGTATCAGGCCGCTCGAGCGCGCAGTCATTCTGATTGCAGCTCGGGCAGCAGATTAACTGCCCGTTCGAGCGCGCGATTGGCCACTCGAGCGCGCAGACGTTCTATCTACCCGTCCTTCTGCGCAACCCAGGTCCGTTCGAGCACACCCCCTCTCAGGTATGGACCATTTTTGGAGCTCGGGAAAGGTTTTTAAGGAAACCCCTTGACATCGGGGAGAATTGTTAGGCAATGTATGAAGCCTATTTGAGAAAGAAACCACATCACAAAGATTCATTAAAGTCTTAATAATCGCCAAGGTGTGTAAGGAGCTTGGAATGTCCCCAAACTCAAAGAGTACCAAGTTATATCGAAATAGGCATACGAGACCCCTATTCACCTTGGACTAGTTTTGAATCCCGATACTTGTCTCGAAATTTCAGAGATCAATTGTGTTTTCGATTATTCCGAATTGTCACATGTATTCTCGAAAATTCATGAATTATGGTTTATCATTCTCGAAAGCATTGAAATTGTACTTGTATTAATTGCTAGCCTCGAGATACATTGCCCGACATGAAATGACAGTGTGCCCTTGAGCACCCCCGTCCTGCCCTTTTATTTACTTGCATTTGGTTTACTTGTACATGTCTCGATTGGTATTTGACCTATGAGTCGGCACCACTAAGCTTGGATAACCTTGTTAGTCTGATCCACCGACTTGGAGATCCCCCTCTTGTCCCGCCAGCTGCAATTTGGATCCCGCTACCCGGTTATTACCGTGGTCTTGTCCTGATGCCACAAATTGCTACTGTGGTTCCCGATTCCCGGCTCGCTACCGTGGTCATGTATAGTATATGTATATGTATTTATAAGATCCACTGTTTCTCCTCACCTCAAGTGACTGAGATCAGTGCCTAGTTATAGCTCTTTCACTTTAGTGATAGAGGACTTAGCTTCGTGTGGTTGCCATCTTACTTGTTTCCTGATTCCTTGGTTACCTTTACATGTTTTAAAATGCATACTTGTATTTGAATAAATGTTTTATCTTGTTTATAGAAATTGTTATTCAAATAGGTTTAAATGCTTTTGAAGATAAACTCATTTATTATATATTGTCATTGTAATTTACACATTTGCCAAACCGTCGTGTTTGACCCACTCTTTGATACTCAGGTCCAGACATTGTCTATCCCGAGATGGAGCTCGAGGATGCGGTCGGTGAACCGCAACGCCTAGTCGAGTGGCATGCTGATGATGTCATTTAGACATTGGATTGCTAGAGAGAGATAACATTTTGGGAAAACTTTTAACCATTCTTCTGGGGATTGGTATTTTGTTTTTATTGGCCTTTGTTGGCCTCTATCTTGGGAATGTAATTTAATGATCTTTGTATAAACTTTAACTTACTTTTGGATAACATGCTAATGATCATTGCCCATTCTGATACTTGAGTATACATGTGATTTATCATGTGATTAGAAATGAAATATCATTTGATTTGCTACGCACTTCCACATTTAAACAGAAATATTTATTATATTGATGCGATATCGTCACCGCGGACACCTGTGGGAAATGAAATAAATATTACATAAAGGTATGGCATTAAACCGATGTGGTACATCATTAGTCCCGATCCCGGATTAAGGCCTCGGTGACCCGGTCCTGGGTTGTGACAAATTCCAATAAACCTTTGGTCCTATTACCCTTAGATGAAAATGGTCTTTTGGTCATTTTGCCTTCCAGACAGGACTCTCAGACAAGCTTTGGTTCTACCTCCAATGAAGGCAAGATACCATCTTTTGAAAGTCCGGGGATCCGAACCCTAGAGGGGGGGGGGGGGGTGAATAGGGTGAGCTTCAATTATGACCAATTTTAACAAATTTTAACTTCTTTAAATTAAACTAGTCACAAGTGGTGATTACGTAAATAAATGCAGAAGCTTACAAAAACAATCACCACAAGGCATGCACCATCACACAAGGATTTATAGTGGTTCGGCCTCAATGCCTACATCCACTACCGGCTTGTGATCCAACACCCCACCGGATTTCCACTACTTATGCTTTTCAATAGGCTAAGCAATAACCTTTACAATGATGTTTTTGAAGGCTTAACATCAACCTATTACACTATGCTTTTCTTAGGCTAAGCAATAACCTCTTCAACCAAAAGGTTGGTTATCTCTCTAAGTAGTGTCTATAATACACTTGATGGAGATACAATTTATAGTTCATTACAATGCCTCTTAATTAGGCGGATATGAAAGTGAAAATCTAATTCACACACACACACTATGAATGCACAATGTGTATGCATGATGTCCTCAATCAATTTGAAAATGAAAGCTCATAAATGTATGCCAAAGGCTTTTGAAAGTTTTAGGTCATAAACCATTTATGATTGAGGAAAGAATGCAAATCACATGTTAAAGATAACTTGTAAAAGATATGCATTTGTATCCTAAACAAGTTGTGAAGTTCTAAGTACAAAACATGTGATGCATAGGGATGTCAATCAAATCAACAATGTAGCTCAAAACATAAAAATAGATTTGATTGAAATTAGGGGACAAATCATATGTAATTATAAATACAACTTGAAAAAGATATACCTATCAAAGTAAGGCAAGTTGTGAAACTTTAAAACAAAACTACATATGATTTGTGAAGTTGTTGAATCCAAAACATAAAATAGTTTGAAAGTGATTTTCTTATGTTGAAAAACAACAACCAAAGATTCAACCAAGTATGTGAATCATGTTACATATAATTTCAAAGATTCTTTCATTAACATGATCTACTTAGATTTACCAATTAAAGTACTACTTGGACTGAATCAATGGTGATGCATCCAAAACAATCGATCAATTCAAAACATAAAACATGCTAAGGACACAACACATCATAGTTTATCATGCTAGAAAAGATTTACCAATAATTAGAGCAAGGCATGAAAACACATGATTAGGAAAAGTAAAGCTTACTTGTAATTTAACTTCATGAAACCAAGCTTTAGCTTTTCAAATGACCCCTTTCATCCCTTAGTTCATTCCCCTTTGATTTGCCTCAAAACCTCTCAAGGAAGGTCTAAAAATCCTCTAACTTTGGCAAAAGAATGAACTCATATTTATAGCCAAAACAACCCAACGGCTAGTCCCCCGGTCGACCTGGCCCTTCCCCGGTCGAACTGGCCTTCACAACGGCTATAAAAAGATCCGTTAGACAGGAGCCAACGGCTCAGTCCCGGTCGACCTGGCCTCCAGTGTGCCCGGTCAACCTGGCACACTGCAGGCCCGGTTGACCTGGCCTTCTGCGGGTCAGGCCAAAATTCCCAAAATTTTCATATTTCAAAGTTTTCCTTGAGGGAACTTTTTGGGCCATTAAATCAAGCTTGAATACATGTTTTAAATCATTATACGGGTTTTAAAACATGAAACATAAAAATCCTAAAACGTTTTGAAAGATTTGAAACTCATAGGCTAGCTTGATTTCTAAAACTTCTTTCCAATTTAAAATGCATCCAAGTTTAAAAACAAATCATGCATAAATCAATATCTTAAAAACAATGCATGTGTAAAACAAGATTTCAAGTTATTCTAAAACAATGCAAGTGTGTGTAAATCAAATGATGCTAGAATGATAATGCATCCATCAAATTGCAATCTACAAAATTCCTAACATCTTTCACTAGCCTGTCAATCCTGTTTAGGTTTATATGACCTAGCCTCAAGTGCCAAAGTTTTGTTGGATTAGATTAAGGTGATTTCCTCTTTAATGATAGTCTATTAATTGTTTCAGTATCATATATCTCATACATTGTGGGAGTTAACAAATAAAGCCCATTGGTTACCTTGCCAGAACATATAAAAGTACCATTCCTCTTTATGACAACTTCAGTACCAAAAGTAATGGAATAACTTTTATTGACCAGACTAGAAACTAAAATTAAATTCCGCCGTAAAGACGGTACATATAACGTGTCTGACAAAACCAACTTATTATTTGAAAAACATAAAGTAATAACTCCCACTGAAACTGCCTCTGCCTGAGTATCAAATCCTAGGTTAACAATGATTTCTCTGTCACTGAGCCTCCTGGTTTCCCTGAACCCCTGCAACGAATTACATATGTGATTAGCTACCCCGGAGTCCACACACCAAGATTCTGAAGTACCAGTTGTAAAACTAACTTTAGAAATAAGTGACTCAATCATACCTGAGGTCTTCTTCTTAGACAGATACTCTGGACAACTCCTTTTCCAATGTCCTGTCTTACCACAATGGAAACACTTTCCTTTTGACCCTGAACCCTTAGCCTTGGCCACGCCACCATGAGGACCATTCTCCACCTTAGGACCTTTCGGAACTGATTTCTTTTTGCCTTTCCGCCCTTTGCCTTTCGGCTTGGACTTGGCATCTGACTTTTCTGTCACTAGGGCAGTTGGCTTCTTCTTCATAATCCCTTCAGTCACCACCAGCTGGCTAGACAGCTCAGCCAGAGTCAGATTCATCTCATTCATATAGTAATTAACCTTGAAATTGTTGAATGGCTCTGGTAGTGACAAAAGGATTATGTTGATCTGCGATTTTGCATCAATCGCAGCTCCTAATACATCTAACTCATTTAATGAGTCCATCATTTTCAACATGTGTTCCTGTACTGATGTACCTTCAGCCATCTTGGTGCTAATGAGCACCCTCATAGCTGCCCGCTTAGCAAGCTTGCCCTGTTTCGCAAACATCTCCTTTAAGTTACATATAATATCGTATGCAGTCTTATAGGATTGATGTTGGTGTTGCAAAACACTAGACATGGATGCCAGAATGTAGCATTTGGCCATCTCATCGTCTTTGGCCCATTTGGTGTAAAGTTCATTTTCTTCTTCCTGTGCATCTGGCCCAGGCTCATTAAGGGGGGTTTTGGTAAGGACATATTTATATCCTGAAGAAGTCAGGACAATATCCAGGTTCTGTTTCCAGTCTATATAGCTGGATCCCACCAATTTATTCTGGTTAAGGATGGTCGTAAGTGGATTGAAAGTATTTGAATTCATGCTTGAAATACTGTAGCGCATAACCATACATTCAATTAATAAATTTAAATGACATTAGGGTTTAGTATTCTACCAAATTTATGTGGGAATCCTCATAACCACTAAATTTAGAATACATCGGAATCCCAATCCCCGGGGTATGCCTCCTTAGGGAGTGCGAATACCCTTTAGATTGGTGCGGATCAAAGTTGGTCAAAACTAGGATTAAGACTAACTATCCATGATCCCCTCCATTCATTATTATCTAGGTATCTCATACCAAATAATGAATGACTCCCGATTAGCTTCGGTTTCTAAAATACATGAGGCAAATCCTTGGGGATACTATATCATTATTTTAGTTAAGTGTGACCCACCAACTAGCATTGCATGACAACCGTTGAGGGCAGCTCCTCCTTGGGGAGTGGGCCCCCACCCCATCTCACCAACACTATCCATAAGAGATCCATATCTAGTAACCGGAGAAATAAAAGCCCTTTGTGGGGAACGACCATTCTCAAGATGGCGTGAGGCTAATACTTTCTTTACAATGGACCTATGGTGGAAAACCATGGGGACTTCTCAATTTAAATGCCCCGGTCCCACTTAATATTTTATAATTAAGGATTTCCTTGTAAGGTATTAGGGCCCACATGTATATTTATGAACATCAAATCATCTCATGATATGATCAAAGATTGGTTCCAAGTCAAGTTATTTTAAGGAAAGTTCAGTTTTTTAAATTAGTGTTACCAATGTGTCAATCTCATGGGTCATCAACACTAATTAGAACTCTTTTCAAAAATTAATTTGATTTGACCAATTTTAGTAACTTGCTATGTTTGGATCAGATTTGGAAATATTCTAAATTAAGCATTCATCCATAAATAGAAAGTGCTAAAATTAGAAACTAGTCCTCTCCTCCACATGGCCCTAGCGGAATAAACTGAAAGTGCAGGCTAGGGCCAATGGCTAAGTCCTAGAGGGGGGTTGAATAGGACTAGGGGTAATCAATTACCAATTTTAAACTTTTTAAGGCGATTTTAAAATAACCAGAACAAAGAACAGAACAAACACAATAAAGAGAATGACTTAAGTGGAATATGTGTTCATCAAGGCAGTACTTAAACAATAAAGAAGGGATACAATTAGATGCAAGTTGATAAGCACAAGTGTGTGTGTGTCTATTGAGCTTAGTGATGAAATATCATACACAACAATTTCCACAATACATATAGAAATGTAAATCATGCCATAAAGAATAGACACAGGAAAATTATAGTGGTTCGGTCACATAGACCTATATCCACTCTCAAAGGTCACACAGTCCCTTGGTTCCATTAAGAAGAATCAAACTACACAAGTACTGATTCAACTTTAGTTTTGTTATCGAGGTTCGATCACTTAGATCTACTCCTCCTCACACAATTACAAGGTGATTTAGTCACATAGATCTGAATCACCATCACAGATTGTAGAAGTTTAAAGAAGGGTGAACACTTGCCTTTGATGATGATGGAAAGAGTTCTAAAGAGCTCTGACAGTAGTCGAAGCTTTCACCTCTTGACGACGCCTTAGAGTTGAGAAGGAAGCTTCCACTGTGTAGCACAACCAAGGTTCAGAGGTCTGGTCTTCTAGGATAATAAGGATATGGCATTCATACAATAAGGGATCCTAGAGAAACTCTTCTCACACAACACACTCATCTTGGAGCTAATGAAGCTCTTGGATTTTCCTAGATCTAATACATGAGTGTTTGGAAGAAGATTAGAGAGCTTAGGTTTGTTGGGAAGAAAATAGCATACAAAGCTCTCTCTAAAAGTCCTCTAACTCCGGATTTATAAAAAAAATCCAACGGCTATATTGGCGGCTAGCCCCTTTCCAATAACGGTCAGAAAATTCAAATAAGGTTGGCTCACGGTTAGCCGCAGGAAGAGTTGGAGGCTAGCTGTGAGGCAACCGCTGGGGTGACCGTAAGGTGGTTCAGAAAATACATGTTCTCTGGAAAACAAACCGTAACTCACGGTTAGCTATGCGGTTAGCCGCATGTGTACATGGCGGTTAGCCGCAGGGGAGCCGAACTTCATCCTGATGAAAAAAAACTTTATACAAAGCAGACCGTGGGTCTGGCGGTTAGCCGCCCTTTGCAAGGGGGCTAGCAGCCAGTAAGGTCACCTGACCCTTTTTAGAAGGACTATTTAAGTGAGATAAATAGATAGAAAACAAGATTTAAAACTCAACTTTTTCCCAGGGTTCTAAGGTTTTGGTCTGGGTATAAAATACCTGAAAAGGTTTTCAAACACAAGTGGAGACCTTCTTTGATGAATCCGGACTTTCCCACAGCTTGATAAACCCTCTGAATTAGATTTTCCTTGAGGCACTTTGGGAGGCAAGGTCTTCGGAACACATTGGCACGGAATTGACAAAACAAACTCAATGGTCACAGACATGTGACACTAACAATCTCCCCCATTGTCAATTTCGTGACAAAACCATTTAGCTAATACAAGATTGCAAGAGATATCCAATACAACTCAAAGAACAACCATACACTAAGTACAAGACCTTTTACAACTAAAAAACGAATACAAAAACAAATAGGAATCAAGACTAGTACACATAGCTCTTCATATGAGATTGAGAAAATTAACCTATAGAATCACAACACTAACAAACATAGATTAAAAGCATGGGAAATGGAGATAGATTCTCCCCCTGAGATAAATCCTCCCCCTTAATTTGTACCTGCAAACTTAAACCGCACTCCCCCTTTTTGTCACAAATTGATAAAGAGAAAATAACCATGGATGTATAAAAGACAGACAATAATGCAAGTAGATAATAAACAATGAAAGTATAAAAGCATTTAATCACTAATACCATAAAAACATCCAGTTCAAGTTAGAGTGAACATCCATAGACAATAAACATAATAAGTTTTTAAAGAAAAAGAAAATAGAGGAGGGGCAGCCACAAGCCAAAACAACACCACCAAAATGAGTGCAACCAATAAAAACACATGTGGCTTAGAATCCCAAAAGAGCTAATCAGATGGAGGTAAAGGAGATGGAGGCTTGATAGAAACATCTTGGGTACGGCAAGCCTTTGACAGTCCACTGAGATTTTTGAGAGTCTTCTTTAGAAGCCTTTCAGTTTTGGATTGATGGTGCTCGAAAGCATCCAACCGTTCTTCAACACTCCGGGAACAGATGAAGGAGGAGCCTGTCGATGTGAAGAAGAAGAAGCGAGCCCTGTAGGGTCCTGCTGTTGTGGAGCTAAAGGGACTTGGTGTTAAGGTTGAGGAATCTCTGCATGAGGGGGTACATCCCCTGCTTCTTCATTTGGAAAGAGATTCATCTGAATAAGATTTGCATGGCCAAAAGGAGCATGGGAAAATAGGAGGCTCATTTGGGCGGAGAACACCAAGAGAACGAGCTATTTGAGAAATGAGGAAGCCAAAGGGGACTGCTGTCTTAGAGGCATTGGACAAGTGAAAACGAACAATGGTTCTACAGATAAGAGAAGGGAGACACATTTGTACACCTGTAACCACTTTGGAAAGGACATTTACCATATAAGTAGTTAATTTAGTCCGATTTCCTTTACGAGGATAAACATTGAAAGTGAAGAGGTGGTGCAACAACCTGTATTTAGGAATCAAGGCTCCTAAAGGAAGGAAGTTCTTGCGATCGCATGGAGCAGGATGACCGCAGAGAACTAGAGTAGCTTGAGCCTTTTCAGCTTCAGTAAGGGTGTCAGAAACCATGGATAGGCCATCAGGGTTCACTGAAATGTTCATGATTGAAGAGATAAGATCTGGGTCAATCGTAACTTCTTTATTTCGAAGGGCAATAATGAAGGAGCAGGAGTCAACTGAGGATACTGCATTAGTGATTGAAGCATACATGCCAAAACAAGAGAAGGATAGGCTTTGTCCCCCCAGTCCAAGATGTTGTCCCATCCAATCGGATCAAGAATGGTTGCTGTCTCATGGGGATTTACTACATTGCGCAAAGTGCGTCTTTCAACCATAATTGATCTAGATTTCAAAGCAGCCAGCATTTTGGCATTGGTTTTGAGAACATCAGAGCCCGACTGTGGTGGAGGAGAGGAAGGAGGGGTAAGAGAAGGTGAGGTGGACTGAGAGGGTGAGGTGGGCCTTTCTCTACGAGAAGAAGAGGCGGGAGTAGATCATCCTCGTTTAACAGGGCGGTTTACAACTGTTTTCATTCGTGGAGGCATTTCTACAAACACTTAGAGTGCACAAGAAAAGACTAGGAAGAAGAAAACACAACAAAGATGCAAAATGCACGATTTATAAGATACAAGGAAGAGAGAATGATAAGACAATTAGTAATAGGAAGAAAGAAACCAATGGAAAAGAGAAATGGAAGAGGTTGGAAAGCCCTAAGAAAGGAAGACAGGAAAATACAAAACGAAAACAAAAGAAAACTCACTGTTAATGAAAAGAGAATAAATTTTAAAGAACTGAAATGAAGAGAAAGGAGAGAAGATACCTTGAGGGAAGAGAGGAGATGAAAACCAGGGAACCAGCGATGAAGAGAAACAAATGGAAGAGGAGACAGAGACAAACGATGGAAGACAGGGAAGTGAAACCAATATAAGGGCGCAGGCCCATGAGGGCGGTTAGCCGCCAAGATAGCCACGGCTAGTCGAAATCCCTTTTTTTTTTATAAAGAAAATAACTACTAAACTAAGAACAAACAAGCAAGGGGCATCATCCAATATCACAAACACCAAGGGATTTTCGCATATTTTCAAATTTGGAAACATCCAGGGGTTTTGTTAAAATGTCTGCAAGTTATTTTTCTGTAGGAATATGCTCCAAAACTATGACTCCTTCTTCAACCAATTCTCTAATGAAATGATATCTAATATCGATATGTTTGGTTCTAGAGTGTTGGACGGGATTTTTGGAGATATTGATAGCACTAGTGTTATCACAGTACAAGTTCATGCTACACTGTTCAATACCATAGTCTTTGAGCATTTGCCTCATCCACAGCATTTGAGTACAACCACTACCAGCTGCTATGTATTCTACTTCAGCTGTAGATAAGGAGATGGATGATTGTTTCTTGCTGTGCCAGGCAACAAGACAGTTTCCTAGGTAAAAACACCCACCGCTTGTAGATTTTCTATCATCCACATTTTCAACCCAATCGGCGTCTGAGTATCCAGCAATGCAAGTAGATGAGTCATATGGATACCATAAGCCATATCTTGAAGTCCCTGAAACATATCTAATGATTCTTTTAACAGCTTTCAAATGAATTTCTTTGGGGTTGGATTGATATCTGGCGCAAGCTCCTACACTGAATGCAATATCAGGTCTACTGGTTGTAAGATATAATAAACTTCCTATCATGCTCCTATACAGACTAGAATCAACACTCTTACCACTCGACTCCCTAGATAATTTGAGTGTTGTGCTCATGGGCGTGTTCATGTGCTTGGCCGAATCTAATCCAAACATTTTGATTAATTCTTTAGCATATTTGGTTTGGGAAATAAACATTCCATCAGACAATTGTTTAACTTGTAATCCTAGAAAGAAATTAAGTTCACCAACCATGCTCATTTCAAATTCAGATTTCATAAGATTAGCAAACTTTTTTGTGAGATCATTACAAGTAGATCCAAACACTATATCATCAACATAAATTTGAGCAATCAGAATGTTATTATTGTTTGTTTGAATAAAGAGAGTTTTATCCACACTACCCCTTTCAAAGCTTTGATCAATTAAGAATTGAGTAAGCCTTTCATACCAAGCTCTAGGGGCTTGTTTGAGACCATAGAGAGCCTTTCTAAGATGATACACATGGTTGGGCTTCTTAGGGTCTTCAAACCCTTTGGGTTGCTCAACATAAACTTCTTCTTCCAAAATACCATTTAGAAAAGTACTTTTGACATCCATTTGGTATAGTTTAAATTTTAAAGAACAAGCAATGTCAAGAAGGATTCTAATGGATTCAAGTCTAGCAACGGGAGCAAAAGTTTCTTCAAAATCTATTCCTTCAATTTGAGAGTACCCTTGAGCAACCAGCCTAGCCTTGTTTCTAACAATGGTACCATTTTCATCAAGTTTATTTTTGTAAATCCACTTGGTACCTACAACATTTTTGTCATCAGGTCTAGGCACTAGATCCCAAACTTCATTTCTAGCAAATTGATTTAACTCTTCTTGCATGGCATTTATCCAATTATCATCAGAAAAAGATTCATCAACATTTTTAGGTTCAAAAGTAGAAGTAAAGCAAAGATAGCTAACAATGTTTTCTAATTATCTTCTAGTCTTGAAACCAGCTAAAGGATCTCCCGGAATTTGGTCCATAGAATGATGTTTCACATTTACCAAATCCTTAGAGATTGGAGACTCATCCAGTTTTTCAGTTGGGACATTTATCTCATTATTATCAGGGTTTTCTTGACGACTGAAATCATTTGGTTTGTCATCAATGACTACATTTATGGATTCTTGTATGGCTCTAGTGTTTATATTCAACACTCTGTAGGCACGACTATTTTGAGAATAGCCAATGAAGATGCCTTCATCACTTTTTGAATCAAATTTGCTTAAGTGTTCTCTGTCCTTGAGTATATAACACTTGCTACCAAAAAATTTAAAGTAGCTAATGTTAGGCCTTTTCTCATGCCATAATTCATAAGCAGTTTTATCCAAGCCAGTTCTCAAGTATACCCTGTTTATGATGTGACATGCTGTACTAACTGCTTCAGCCCATAGATCTCTAGGAACATTTTTTCAATAAAGCATAACTGTGGTCATTTCTTGTAAGACTCGATTCTTTCTTTCAGCAATACCATTTTGTTGAGGAGTTTTAGGGGCAGAAAATTCATGGTGAATTCCATACTTATCACAATATTTTCCAAAATTAGTAATTTCAAATTCACCACCATGATCACTTCTTATTCGAGCAACTGCTCTTCCTTTTTCAACTTGGATCCTTTTCACAATCTTTTTAAATTCAGCATAAGCATCAGATTTCTCTCTTAGAAATGCAACCCAAGTGAATCTGGAATAATCATCAATAATAACAAGAAAGTATCTTTTGCCCCCCCTTACTCTCTTTCTTTGTTGGACCAACCAGGTCCATATGGAGAAGCTCTAGAGGTCTAAAGGTCTTTAGAGACTTGGTCTTTTTGTGAGAGTTTTTGATTTGTTTACCTTTATGACATTCTCCACAAACTCTTTTTGACTCTTTGCTGATTTTTGGAAGACCCTTAACACATTTGTTTAATTTGGACAGGTCTCTAAAGTTCACATGTCCAAGTCTTTTATGCCATAGTTGAGCTTCATCAAGATGAGCAATGTGACAGGCTAAACTGGATGATTCTTTGTGGTTACTAATAACATAACAATTGTCATTAGTTCTAAGACCTCTTAGAATAACCTTTCCATTTTTGGATATCTCACAACCATGACTACTAAAGTTAACAACATGATCTTTATCACATATTTGAGAAATGCTTAGCAAGTTATGTTTCAAACCAACGACATATAAAACATTTTCAATAACAGGCATGTTGGGAACATTCAATGTACCCTTACCAACAACTTTAGCAACATTTCCATCACCAAAAGTGACATTTCCACCCTCATATTCATTTAAAGGTGAGAAGTGTGTTCTATCCCCAGTCATGTGTCTAGAGCATCCACTATCTAAGTACCACAGGGTTTGGTCAATAGCCTTAAGAGCTGTGTGAACTACTAGGCCTTTGTTCTTGGGAACCCATATGAATCTTTGGATGACAGGGATTTTACTAGGACCTTGAGATCTAGCTTTGTTAGGATTTTGTTGGTGAAAAGATTTCTTGGAGTAATTTTCAGTTGATTTAACAGTTCTTGTATGATTATGGAATTGCAACTTTAGACGACCAATTTGTTTCATCAACACATTTAATTGTTGAGAGAATGAGTGATTGATAGAATTGTATTGAGAATATATTTTAGTCTGTTTATCTTTATGGGGGTTGACACAAGTTTTGGTGGATTGTCTTTTAATTTGTTTCATTTTGCACTCATACTTGTCATGTCTTTTGCTCCCACATGAATAACATGTAATTTCAGATTGACTACTAGAGGAAGCTTCTCCTTTCACAAACACAGTAGAGGCATTAGGATTAGGTTTGTCTTCTTTGTTGAATCCTAATCCAGTTTTGTCTCTATGATATTTTCCCATTTTAAAGAGTCTTTCAAAATTTTCTTCTTCATGGGTAAATGAATATTCATATTTCTCTTTAAACCATTTCAGACGAGTGACTTCATCCCTTAACTGTGTGTTTATTTCTTTTAGAGTTTCAGCTTCTTTTTCATCTCTCTTGAACTTGATTAGTTTTTCATTAACAATTTGAAATTTTGAATTAACTTCTTTTAGTTCAATTGCTAAGATTTTCTTTTCATCAGTTAAGGTTTCAGTTTTGTCTTTTAAGACTTTGTTCTTCGATTTTTGTTTGCTCATGGCATCAATCAATTTGCAGTTTTCCTCATAAAGTCTATCATATGTAACTTGAGGATCTTCATCTTCTTTTTCATTATCTGAGCTGTCATAATCAGATTCAGACTCATTCCCAGATTTCTCAACATCAGTTGTTCCAGAATTTTCTGATATCTCAAGAGATGGATCACACACTGTTTTGGCCATTAGTATAGTGTAATTTTATGTCTGATCTTTGTGTGATTCATCTGAGTTTGATTCAGCTTCAGAAGAGTCATCCCATGTAGCCACAAGAGTCTTTTTCTTATCTTTCCTTTCCATTGGACACTCAGTTGATATGTGTCCAAACTTTTGACAGTTATAGCATTTTACATTTCTGGATTGATACTTAAGGAGGAGCTGGTTTTGTTTTTACTTTTATCAAATGGTTTCTCTTTTCTATTAAACCTTGAAGTCTTTTTCTTAAATTGTCTTAAGAATCTTTTAGTAAGTAAAGCAACATCTTCATCATCACTTTCATTTTCATTTCCTGATTCTTCTTTAGAAGGAGATGGTTGAGAAGCCTTCAAAGCTATAGATTTCTTCTCTTTGGATTTATTAGAGGCATTATTCATTTTCATCTCAAAGGTTCTAATGTTACCCGACAGTTCTTTTACTTTCATAGTTTCAGGGTCATTGTACTCTTCTATAGAAGTCACTTTGGGGTGAAATCTTTCAGGTAGAGACCTAAGGATTTTGCTACAAACTTTGCCTTCAGGGATTTTCTCACTGAGTGACCACATCTCATTCACGATTACCATTAGCTTTGTTCGAAAATCATCAAACATTTCATCTTCTCTCATTCTTAGAGATTCGAATTGGGAAGTTAGCATTTGGAGCTTGGCTCTCTTAACAATGGTTGTTCCTTCATAATTTGTTTCCAACAGCTCCCAAGCTTGTTTAGATGTGGTACATGTCATAATCTTTTTGAATTCTTCAGCATTCATGGCGCAGGTTATGGCATTCAAAGCCTTAGCATCATAGTCTCTCAAAGCTTTTTGACTAGCTATCCACCTAGCCTTTGGAAGAGGCTTGACAGTGCCATCTTCAGCTGTGAAAGTAGGAGGAGACCATCCATCCTCCACAACATCCCATACTTCTCCACAAATGGATTTGAGAAACACAGTCATTCGGGTTTTCCAAAAGGAATAGTTAGTACCATCAAACAATGGTGGTCTGTTTACGGCACTACCTTCTGGATTAGACATTGGCACAATAGAAAAGGAGATAGATCAACTCCGGGTTGCAAAACCACAAGGAAGTAACCCGCTCTGATACCACTTGTAGGATCTTACACCCCATTGAGCTACCACTTATCCCAAAACCAATTGGTGATAGGAAACGGCACAACAATAGTTTTATGGTGAGGGCGAGGGCTCGACCACAATTATGACCGCTCAAGAGCGAGGGTGGACGTTGACCTCAACAATCCCTCCCTCAACGGCACACCCGCCGCGACTCTTACTGCGAACTCGCAAAACGCGTGTCCCGTGACTCAAACACTGGACCTACCAAGCTCTGATACCACTTGTAGGATCTTACACCCCATTGAGCTACCACTTATCCCAAAACCAATTGGTGATAGGAAACGACACAACAATAGTTTTATGGTGAGGGCGAGGGCTCGACCACAATTATGACTGCTCAAGAGCGAGGGTGGACGTTGACCTCAACATAGACTTCTTGGACTTCTAGACTTTCCAAAACTTTGGAATTCCTCAAACTCTTTGGGCAACTCCAAAATACTTTTGGTAATCTTCAAGCTCTTTGATTAGGAGTTCAACATCGCTTTCCTTCTTGGTCTTGGGCATCGCCAGAATTTACAAATTTAGAAAAATTACATAAATTCCTATGTCTCTACAATGAGACTTACATGGTAATCTAAACATGAAAATAAAAGGGCTATAGGGAAATTCACCATGCCTTGCTCTTTCGCGGGAAACCAAGGAAACTATGATGCCCTTTACACTTTTAGCCTCAAATAAACTAATAACCATAAAAAGAAAGTAAAAGACTTGTGGGCCATATGGAGAGGACATTATCACCTGCAAGTTAATATCTCATACAACAAAGTATCTCACAAAACCAGGTTACCAAACCACAATGGAAAAATAAGATGCCAATGGTTGCCACCCTTTTAATACATGTACTTCGCATAGGGGGTCTGGGGATAAAGTGACCCTGTGTTCCCGGTCGACCGACCAGAGAGCTCAGTCGACAGGCCCTACAGGCACCCGGTCGACCGAGCACGAGGCCAGGTCGACCCGCCTGACGAAGGTAGAAAATTGGGTTTTTTTCAATTCGAGTCCAAACACCTCCAAAACACTTTTGAAGGCTTTCAATGGCATCCTACCATCCTTCCATCATAATTAAACCCTTTTGTGACTATCCAAACATGGATTTACTACATATAGTAAACAACACCAATCATAACTGATCCTTACATAGCCCTAGGTCTATCCTCTTCGCATCTCATGCAAAGATTAGATCTAGATCGCTGATCTAACATGATTAGAGATAAGGTATGGCTCTGATACCAATTGTTGGAAGTAGGTGGGCCTCGTGGATAGGTTCTCAAAACTTTTTGACCCACTTGACTCAGGGATCAACTATCCAGAAGGCTATAACCCAATCCAGGATGCAATCCCTCCTTCTCATCTATCATGTACAGCAATATAACCTATCTAGAAGATAGCAATCAGCAACTACTTGCAACAAAAAAAATCTACAACAAGTAGAGAAGCAGATTATACCTTTCGAGCCCGGTAGTGCTTTAATGGAGGAGAAGACAATTAACTTGATCAAGAACTCTTCTTGAAGTAATTAGAGATCTCCAAGACCTTGTTGTCTTCCACGCTATGACCCTCTATCAGATCTCTTTTCTCAAGAAGATGTGCGGGATCTCCAAGAGAAAACCCTACTAGAAACTCTAAGAAACTAGAAGAGAGAAGAGGAGGAGAATTTGTGCAACACTTGCACAAAATAAAAGGGCTGGGCGTGGATCCTCTATGTTGGACGTCCAAGAGGGGATGGTTCCCTATTTATAGCCCTCATCACTCCTATTTTAACTCTCTTACTAATTTGTATTAGGAGTCACACTTCCACAAAAATTAGTAGCTTACTATTACCACTATTAGAAGTCCCACTTCAAATAGAAATAGTAACTTTCTAATTCCTTCCTTTTAAAGCTCAAGTAAGATTAGTAACTTTCTAATATCTTGGGCTAGTGTGGGAACCACTAGGGATTCCTTAGAAAGCTGGCTCCAACTGGGACACGCGACCCCACATCTCATGTGCAATTCGGGCCCACAATTAATTGCAAATAACACCACTATATAAATGCAATTGCACTCCAGTCTTAGGAATAAATTACAATGAAGACCCTAAACTTCCCAATTACCATAAGTAAGCCCCTCTATCAATATCCATGGATCAATTGGAATAAATCTGTCCCTTTCAATCTTAGATCCACATCTTATTATCCTTGAGCCCCAATTAATCACAGTGATCATCAGTACCATCCAATTAACTCTTAATCGAGATGGGTGCGCACTTACTAATGATAAATCCATTAATTGGCACAAGGGGATAATGTAGATAGATTCCATCTTAATCATTGTATGTTCTCACAGTTCTACTACCACGTACCTAAGACACCAAGGTGTTGACCTACAATTGGCCTCACTCATTGGTAACTCAAAGCAAATGAATAGACAAAAACTTAAGTTCATCAATGTCTCAGGATTGAGAGCCTATTGCTAGGGAATTATGAGAGCAATCCCTAAATCGAGACAATATTTCATAAGGTGCTTCTCATGGTCCTTCAATACATCCAATATACCAGCACTATGATCCAGAATCTTACATTCTGATGATCGAGACAAATAACACTATCTCATAGTGATCAAAGTGCTGCAACCTTATCAGATGAGATGCCCAGTCTCATCATTGGTTGTGAAGATATTTTAAGTATAAGATTTGTGACACATGTCTCCCATATATGGATCTCATCCATATACATATATCACATCTAATATACTAATGGGACCCGGTTCATCTCATGAACCATTAGGTCATATGTATTGGTCATGTTCATTAAGTAATAAACACCATTCATCTCTTGAAAGGAAAGCATGATTTTATTGATAAATAAAGAAATTAATCAAGATAAATAAAGAAATTAATCAATTTATTACATCAACTGATGGATTGAGACCACACAATCTAACAGGCTCTACATATAATCCCATTCACTTTCCTCTCTATAGTCAATGTGGGACTCTAGGGCGTCAGAATCCACCCCCCCCTTAAGGCTGCACGTCCCTGTGCAATAGCCTGCCAGTCCTCTTGGCCTGCCCACTTGCACCAGGCCACGGCTGGGGACCCACACTCGAACTAGTCGAGAGTCGGCTCTGATACCATTTGTAACGCCCCGCCCTTCACGCATGCATGATATTGTCCGTTTTGGCCCATGGGCCTCACAGTTTTGCTTCTGATGGGCCTCAACCCATCAAAAGGCCTCATGCAAGGTAAGGGTGTAGGCTCTACATATAACCCCATTCACTTTCCTTTCTATAGTCGATGTGGGACTCCGGGGCGTCACATTGACGATGAGGGGCTTAGGTTTAATTGGCTAGGTGAGGTTCTGATAGGGAAGGAGGGTGGTGTTGTTGGCTGGCTGGGTCGTGTGACTTGGTGATGTGGATGGCTGGGGTCATGTGAGTTGGAGTTGGCTGGGTTTGGTCAGTGGTTGTTAGGGTCTAGGGATTTGGGGGTTGGGTTTCACTGGTCACTGGGTGGATGGATCGAATTGATGAGGATGGATTAACGATGGTGAAGATGGGTTTGGGAATGGAAGATGTGTTCTGTGGGTTTAGGGATTGGAAGTGGTGGAGGATCATGATAGGAATGATAATGAATGATGAACAATGAAATCAAATCGGAGATGAATGGACATGTTACCTCGATCGGCAATCGAAACGGCGATTTGAGAATGGATCTTTGCTCGATACCAATTGAAGCAGCGTAGGGAAGGGAGGGTAGCCAACGGGCTATTCCTCAAGCCAAATGGCTTAGATAGGGAGTCTTGGTCTCACACCACAGACAAAAGAGAAACACACATTTGAGAAAACTCAATTATCAATTAATTTTTTCCTATCCCGAGAGAAGGGATTACATCCTATATATAATAGAGTCTCAACGTAATTTTAGTAATCAATCTCTACTAAGAAACTTCTTAATTCTAAGAATCTTGGAAATTAGAAACTACCTAATCAAAGCAATTAAAGAAATTGATTAATTCTAGAACTCTATTAAAATAGGAAATTGCCGATAGAAATCTTTCAATTTCATTACTTATGGGCTTGGGCTTTGGTCCTTCTGCAATAAACTTTCAAATGGGGCCCATTAGTCTGGCCTGCATAAAAAAGGTGCCTAAGATATAAAAAGATTGTTGGAATTTGTGATGGGGCCCACTTGTGTTTACATGTGGGTGGACCCACTCACAAAGAGACACCCCTCACAAGAAATCTCATGGTGATATGGATAAGAATAGTTTGAGTTTTATCTAACTCTCTATCCTTATCATATCTCCATTCAAATTCAAATTGAGAGAGTTTGATCCAACCTAATAACTTTATCATCTCTCCATTCGAATTTGAATAGAGATATTATCACCTATTAGCCAAAAGGACTATACATAGACATGAGAGATATCAGTTGAAACAATTCTTCTCAATAGGTCATTCCCTAACGCAAGATCACCCTCTTCCTTTAGATCTACAATTGTCTGTCATCATCTTCTACATCCAGGGTGTCCATTCTTGCCCTTGGATCTTGAAGAGTGAATCACATGTGACTAATCTTTTGTAGATAGTCATAGATCTCCACAACTAGTGCTTGATTCAAGCTGACGCAGTCCTTGTCGTGTTTGTAGCAGCTAGGTCATTTAGATCCGTGCTTCCGTTGCATCCACGGCCTTCTTTGGTATCAGAGCTTTTATTGGCGCGCTCACGCGAGGATAGAATTTATTTTGGTTGCGAATCAGGTAACCCGAAACCTTAACAATTATATTAGATTGTATAGAAATTCGATATTTTTTGCGTGATCCGTTAGCTTGCATGATTCCACTATTCCTTTAAATAATTTATCTCGGCACCTTTAAAGATTTCATTAATTAAAAACAAGTTACAAATGAATAAAAAAATTTTCGATATAGTTTGATCTAACTCTCTAAGATAATCGGAAAACTAGGGCGCGTTTGGCATCGTGCCATTCGGATGTTCCCATGTTCCCACGAGATAATGTTGTAGAAAACATGTTTGATATCTGTAAATCACTATTCCGAAATTTGGTCTCACCGAAAGGAATTTCAAAATCTTAACCCGCTGGCATACAAAAGTTGGAACGAACAAACTTTATTCTTTTTAAGAAGAAAAATTTTCAAATAAGGCCTTAGGTTTTTACCTTATTTCAAACAAGGACACAAGTTTAAAAACTTTTCAAATTAGTCCATAAGGGTGTGTTTGGCATAATGTCATTTGGATGTTCCCACGAGATAAGGGTATAGAAAACATGTTTGGTACGTGTAAATGATTGTTCCAAATTTTGTTCTCATGGGAAGGAATCTCAAAATCTTAGCCTGCCAGCATAAGAAAGTTGGAACGAAAAAACTTTATTATTTTTAAGAAACAACTTGCTGGCATAGGTATTTCTTTCTTATCTCTTGCCTTCTAAAGAATATCATTTGAAGATTCTAAATCCTCTAACTTATCCTAAATGTAGGCCCCCACGATCACAATCCCAAAGGAGGTGGCCCCACTTTATATTTTCCTAGAGGTGGGTCACATGGTCACAATCATAAAAGGTGGGCCCCTATTATGATTCTATAATGGTGGGACCAAATTATAAATGGTTTATAAAGGTAGGCATCACATTGTGATTTCTCTAGGTGGATCCCGTGTCCACAATCACATTTTAATGGTGGCCACATGTTCAGATTTCTAAATGTGGTTACCACATTGTAATTTTTTAAAGGTGGGTCCCGTGTTCACAATTAACAAAAATGTATGGCCCCACATTTTAATGATGACCCTATGTTCGGATTTCTAAATGTGGGTACCACTTTGTAATTTTTTAAAGGTGGGTCCCATGTTCACAATTAACAAAAAGTATGGCCCCACATTATAATTCCTATAAAGGTGGGCCCACATTGTAGATTTTATAAATGTGTTAACCCCATGTTCTAATTTTTAAAGGCGGGCACCACATTCTAATTTCTAAAGGTGAGCCCTGTGTCTATAATTACAAAAAATGTGACTCCACTTTGTAATTCATAAATATATATTGGTCACATGGTTTCGTTTACAAAAGGTGGACCCAGATTGTAAATCCTATGAATGTGAGCCCATATTCTAATTTCTAAAGGTGGATCCCATATTTACATTTATAAAAAGTTGGCCCACATTATAATTCCTATAAAGGTCGTCCCACATTATAAATCCAATGGATATGGGTTCCATGTTCTAGTTTTTAAAGGTGGGTACCACATTGTAACTTCTACAGGTGGGTCCCATATATGATAATAATAATACTGCAAACAATAAAAGGTGGGGTCCCACATTGTAAATCCTATGTTTACTCATTGGAGCAAAACTTTTATAATGTTACCAAATAAGTTCCGTACATCATATTTTTAATAGAGTAATTTAATATAATGTTGCCAAACAAGTTCTGCAGAGTTTACACTCGGCACAACCTGATCTCAGCACAACCTGATCCGAGCACAAAATTGGGAATAACACGAGAACGATGCGAAACAAGCCCTAAGTTTTCCATGAAGTTTTCAATTAAGGACATCTGGTCATTTAAAGATATTTTATGGAATTTTCTCTCAATCTTTTAAAAATACATAGAGTACCTTCATTTAAAGTCATGGCATGGTTCTGCAGCCACTATATTTAGTCGAAGTGCCTAGTTTTCCTCGATCACTATAAGGCTACCAGTGAAAACAGGAAGAAAATATAGAGAAAGTGAATGCGGGTTTTATTTCATTGAAGGATAATTTCGGTAGTTTAAGAAGATTGAAGAAAAAAGTTTTCGGAAAATACCCTTAAATTGATGAATGTCCTTAATTGAAAACTTCATGGAAAACTTAGGGACTAATTTGAAAAGTTTTAAAACTTGTGTCCTTTTTCGAAGTAAGGCAAAAACTTAAGAACTTATTCAAAAATTTCCCTTTTAAAAAACAACGCACCGGCCCAATTGTGTCATACTTATCTCTAGCCTTTTAAAGAATGACATTTAAAGATTTCAAATTCTCTCACTCATCTCAAATAAAGTGGGTCAAAATCACAAAAGGTGGGGCCCATATTTTAATTCCTATAATGGTGGGCCACATTATAAGTTCTATAGATGTGGGCCCCATTTTTCAATTTGTAAAGGTGGGCATCATGTTGTAATTTCTAAAGGTGGATAACATGGTAACATCACAAAAGGTGGGCTCATATTATAAAATTATAATGGTGGGACCACATTATAAATCCCATGAATGTGGGCTTGTCTTATAATTTATAAAGGTGAGAATGATGTTGTAATTTCTAAAGGTGGGTTCCATGTCCACAATCACATAAAAGGTGGCTCCACTTTATAATTCTTAAAAGTGGGTAATATTCAAGTGAGGGATTCTCTCACCATAAGGTGAGGGACACTCCCCTTTTTGGGAAGTTTCGAGTACAAAATAGACTCTTTTCAAAATGTACAAAAGTGCTTTCGTACTTGAAACTTCCAAAAAAGGGGAGTGTCCCTCACCCTATGGTGAGGGAATCCCTCACTTGAATATCCCCCCTTAAAAGTGGGTCTTATGGTCACAATGAAAAAAGGAGGAGCCACATTGTAAATCCTATGAACATGAGCCCACATTGTGAATCATATGAATGTGACCTCATGTTTGAATTTGTAATGGTGGGTACCACATTGTTATTTTTTAAAGGTGGGTCCCGTGTTCATAATTAAGAAAAAAAGATGGCCTTAAATTATAATTCCTAGCCCACATTGTAAATCCTATGAATGCACTGCACTCCTGTTCTAATTTTTACAGGTGGGGCACCACATTGTAGTTTTTAAAGGTGGGCCCTATGTCCACAATCACAAAAAATGTGGATCCACTTTGTAATTCATAAATGTGGGTCATATGGTCACCACCACAAAGGGTGGACCCACATTGTAAATCCTATGAATGTGAGCCTCATATTCTAATTTCTATAGTTGGTACCATATTGTAATTTCTAAAGGTGGGTCCCATATTTACATTATAAAAAAGGTGGCCCCACATTATAATTTTTATAAAGGTGGACCCACATTGTAAATCCTATGAATATGGGTTCCATGTTCTAATTTTTAAAGGTGGGTAACACATTGTAATTTCTGCAAGTGGGCCCCATGTACGATAAAAATAAAGTGTCGTAAAGAATAAAAGGTGGGTCCCACATTGTAAATCTTATGTCTACTCCTTAGAGCATAACTTTTATAATGTTACCAAACAAGTTCCGTACATCATATTCTCTATAGAGTAACTTAATATAATGCTTCCAAACAAGCTCTGGAGAGTATAGTCTCAGAACAACCTGATGTCAACACAACCTTATTCGAGCACAAAATTGGGAACAACATGAAAACAATGCTAAACAGGCCCTTAGCCTTTTTTTTTTTTTTTTATAGTGGAATGGCAGGGAGACCTTTCAATTCTGAATCGATAATCTACATGCTAATTAGGTTAACTTATTCCTTGGCCTTGTATTCTTTTATTCTTTTTAATACACATTTACCTCTAAGAAAAAGAAGGTTAAACTTAACAAATTAAAGAATATGATTAGGTACACTAATTGATCAGTCCCACCGTAATAAACTAATAATAAATAGCTAGCAGAATGTGCCCGCGCCAGCAGAAAGGAAAAAAAAAAGGTCTTCAGTCTAAAACTGAAAAAAATATAAAATAAAAAAAGTGTACCTTAATCTCATTGAAAATGACTTGTTTTCTATCAAAACACGGTAGAAAAAAGCCACGTTAGGATTTGGAATTTCAATTCTTTGCTTCTGACCAATCATTTTCATTCTTTGTTTAATTATTTTGCTATCAATAACTTAATTTGGTAAATGATAGGTTATTTAATATTATATTTTAATTCTTACAATTTTTCTATCTCAATATAATTTATAAAAAGTTTATCGTGTTTTAATTCATTATAAATTTTATAATATTTTGTATATATTTTATGAATATGTATTATATTGCACGGGCACATTTTGCTAGTTTACCAAGAATAAAAAATAGAAACAACATTGATACAGGAGTCAAAGAAAGCACATATAAGGTCTTAAGAGCATAAAGGAGATTGATCCATGAATAGGAGCGGAAGGTTCAATTAGAAAAATTAGAGATGTGAATATAAATTGTTCTATGCGACAAACCCTGTACATCAAACGTGGCTGTTGGTGAGTACAAGAGAAACAAGTTTCCATGATCCCTTCCATTAGTGCGAAATCTGGTAACACTAACTGGTATTCATTAAAGGTTGCATGTTTAAGCACACCACTAATGAATGATCATGGTTTCGTTCATACTGATCCCTATATCTCCCACTCTCATGATGATTGTCATAGTCCCGTGAGTAAATCATAAGCTAATCATATGCTAAGAACGGATATATATATATATATATTTCTTTTCTTTTTTTGAATAAATGCAATCTTCTATTTCAAAAAAAATTAAAAGAACGGATATATATATATATATATATTAAGTAATATATTTAAGAAACTGAGTTTTGAAAGTCCTGGGATCCGAACCCTAGAGGAGGGGGGGAGGGGAGGGTGAATAGGGTGAGCTTCAATTATGATCAATTTTAACCAATTTTAACTTTTTTAATTAAACTAGTCACAAGTGATGATTATCAAATAAAATGCGGAAGCTAATAAAAACAATCACCACAAAGCATTCACCATCACACAAGGATTTATAGTGGTTTGGCCTCAATGTCTACATCCACTACCGGCTTGTGATCCAACACCCCACCGGATTTCCACTATTTATGCTTTTCAATAGGCTAAGCAATAACCTTTACAATATGCTTTTCAAGGCTAAGCAATAACCTCTACATTATGCTTTTCTTAGGCTAAGTAATAACCTCTACAACCAAAGGTTGATTATCTCTCTAAGTAGTGTCTAAAATACACTTGATGGAGATACAATTTATAGCTCATTACAATGCCTCTTAATTAGGTGGATATGAAAGTGAAAATCTAATTCCCACACACACACACACTATGAATGCAAAGATGAATGCATAATGTGTATGTATGATGTCCTCAATCAATTTGAAAATGAAAGCTCATAAATGTATGCCTAAGGCTTTTGAAAGTTTTAGTTCATAAAAACATTTATGATTGAGGAAAGAATGTTAATCACATGTTAAAAATAACTTGTAAAAGATATACATATGTATTCTAAACAGGTTGTGAAATTCTAAGAACAAAACATGTGATGCATAGGGATGTCAATCAAATTAACAATGTAGCTCAATATGTGTATGCTATAAGCATAAAACATAAAAATAAACTTCATTGAAGTTAGGGGACAAATCATATGTAATTATAAATTCAACTTGAAAAATGATATACCTATCAAAGCAAGGCAAGTTGTGAAACTTTAAAACAAAAGTACATATGATTTGTGAAGTTGGTGAATCCAAAACATAAGATAGATTTGAAAGAGATTTTCTTATGATGAAAAACAACAACCAAAGATTCAACCAAGTATAGGAATCATGTTACATATAATTTCAAAGATGTTTTCATTAACATGATTTACTTAGATATACCAATTTAAGTACTACTTAGATTGAATCAAGGTGATGCATCCAAAATAATAAATCAATTCAAAACATATACATGTTAAGGACACAACAAATCATAGTTTATCATGCTAGAAAAGATTTACCAATAATTAAGCAAAGCATGAAAACATATGATTAAGAAAAGTAAAGCTTTCTTAGTGACTTAACTTAATGAAACCAAGCTTTAGCTTTCCAAATGACCCCTTTCATCCCTTAGCTCATTCCCCTTTGATTGGCCTCAAAACATCTCAAGGAGGGCCTCTTGATCCTCTTCATTTTTCAAAGGAATGAACCACTATTTATACCCAAAAAATGGGTTTCTACGAGTGCCCGGTTGACCTGGTACAGAGCCCAGTCGACTTGGCTTCAAACGGTCAGAAAAATGCCCGTTGAAGAGCCAACGGCTCTTTGCCCTGGTCGACCGCGCAGTGTGGCCGGTCGACTGGGTCCCCTGGGCCGGTCGACCGACCACACTACGGGTCGACCCGGGCTTGGGACCAAAATCCCCTAAACTTGTATATTTTAAAGTATTTTCATGAGGGGACTTTTGGGCCACCGGATCAAGCTTGGAATCATGTTTTAAATCAAACTAAGAGGTTTAAAAACATGAAACATAAAAAGCCTAAAATGATTTGAAAGATTTAAAACTCATAGGCTTGCTTGATTCATAAAACTTCTTTTAAAAAAGAATTGCATCCAAGTTCAAAAAACAAAACATGCATAAATCAAGATTTCTACAAGTCTTAAAAACAATACATGTATAAATCAAGATTTCAAGTTTTTCTAAATCAATGCATGTGTGTAAATTCAAATGATGCTAGAATGATAATGCATCCATCAAATTGCAATACACAAAATTCCTAACAATCTCCCCCTTTGCAATTTGATGGCAACTTACTCAACACCGAATTTTACACCTAAGTCTTCAGCTCCCCCTAAGCTGGACACGTCTTGAAATCTCTTGGATGCTCCTTCTCTTAGCTTGGGCTCTTGGTCTTTTTCTTCATTCTTCTTGATGCTTGGAGTTTGATCATTCTTCAATCTTTCCTTCTTTAGCCAAGTGTCACGCCCCCAAACCGGAACCTCGGGGGCTAGAATGGGATTGAGCATAAATATATTTTTCTCTCCCAAGATCCGCGTGTGTGAAGACAACACGATCCAACACATTCTGAATATTTTGCGGAAGCTTTCGTGGCGTTGCGACCCGGAGTCCGTGGCCATCGGATTCCACGTCGCACTCAACCTTTAGCATATAGCTATTATATCAAGAATCATATCAGACTGGAGTAAACCATCACAACAAAGTACAGAGCTGACAGTAATAGGATATTACATTCCCATATATGTTCAAGTTACAAATTATCAATGTACATTAATTAAGAATCCCAAGAAAAAGACTAATAAAAGCCATACAACAATAAGCTATTAACCACTACCCCAAATATGACGTAGCCCGATGTCAAGCTCAATGTCTACATGACATAGCCGACAAAACAACCTGCAAAACATGGCTTCACAGCCAACAAAAGCACTCATCTCGGGACAAAGAAGTCTGGACCTGAGTACCAAAAGTAGTGGGTCAGACACGACGGTCTGGCAGGTGGATGAAAAGATAACAAATATACTAAAGAATAAAACATATGATAAATCATGCTATTTGATCAAATGCTACATATAATTAAACGGTTGCAAAATCGTAGATCTCTGACAAAACATGTATTAATTTCAAGCATGGGTAAAACATGAAGATCTAATAAAACATATGTTCATTTACATCATCTATAAAAGCATAGATATTTGACAATCGGGTGCTCGTTGAAAACATGTGTAACTATAGCGATCCTGGCAAAACCAATGTCCATTTGAAACATATGTGAAAGTATGAATATTTAACAAATCGGGCATTCATTTAAAACATGTATAAACTTAGGGATCTGACAAAACAAGTGTCATTTAAAACATATTTCAAAGCATGGATATTTAACAAATCGGGTATTCATTTAAAACAGGTATAAACATAGGGATCTGGCAAAACAAGTGTCATTTAAAACAAAGCACGGATATTTAACAATTCGGGTATTCATTTGAAACATGTGTAATCATATAAATCTAGCAAAACCATTGATCGTTTGGAACATATGTAAAAGCATGGGTATTCACCCAACCGGCATTCATTTAAAGCATGTGCGTGTACAAAGAACAGAAAACAACATAATACTAATAACTGAATTTACCTTGGAGAATATTAACACTTGTTTAAATAATAACTTTCATAAAGGAAATGAATCATTTATCGGAAAACAATTAAGCAGTATAAAACATGTCGGGTATCCAAGGAATCGGGAACTGGCAAGATGGCAATCACAAAAAGCTAAGTCCTCTATCACCGAAGTGACAAGAGTATAACGGGACGTTGGTCTCAGTCACACAAGGTGAAGAGACTCAACGCAAATCATATATACAATATAAATATACGGGACGGGACCACGGTAGCGAACCGGGTATCGGGACGGGGCCACGGTAATAAACCGGGCATCGGGATCCAAACTGCAGCTGGCAGGATGGGAGGGGGATCTCCAAGTCGGTGGATCAAACCGACAAGGTTATCCAAGCTTAGTGATGTCGACTCATAGGTCAAATAACAAATCGAGACATATGCAAGTAAATCAAGTACAATAAATAAACGAGCAAGACGGGGGTGCTCAAGGGCACACTGTCGCTTCATGTCGGGCAATACATTTCGGGACAAATAACTGTTACTAGTGTAACTTCAATGCTTTCGGGAAAACAAGTCATGTAATGCAAATCTTGGAAATGAGGTGAAACAATGAACTATTACAATTTCGGGAAAAATATAGGTTTCAAGATCTATTCAAGTGAATAGGGGTCCCGTATGTTGATTATAATATTTACTTGGTACCCTTGAATTTGAAGACATTCCGGGCTCCTTATGCACTTTACAATTTTCAAAACTTTACATGAGCTTCTGGATAATACTAGATGCTACAATAGAAAATCAAGACTATAAACGGTCCATCCTAGGCATGACGTTAATCCGGAAGCATCGAGCAACCTACTCAGTCACCAAAAGGGATAGGATTCGCGATAACCAAGGAAATAGACTTTGCGTTTAGATATAAGGAAGATATTGCGTCGTCCCATACCGTTCAAGATTGAAATGGATTGAACTTCGATGCCACCGAACCAACCGTGAGGAGTGTCGGCTCGAGACATCCTCACACATAGTCCAATCAGTCCAAAGAGGGTAGCCAAAGTCCCACCTAAAACCATCCTAAATCAGGTTGAAAATTCACTCCAGCAGGAATTTTCCTAGTGGGCCCGGTCGACCTGGCCCAGACCGGGGGTTGTAACTTAAATGGTCCCAGAATTTCTTGTCAGTGTGTCCCAGGTCGACCGGGCACACTGCGGAACAGAACCCAGGTTCTGTTCTGCAGTGGCCTTGGTCCTCCTCTTTTTCCCTCCTATCAACACTTAAACAACCATCAAATTTCTTCCACAATCACTTAAAACCCTCATGAAAACTCCAATGAAAACTAAATCTAAACACCTCCTTCTTCCCATTTAACACCAAACAAAGGGAAGAATCCCTAATATATACAAAGGTCCATTTGAGCCATAATCAAGAGATAAATCAAGACTATTGATCACATTTCCATAACAATAGAGGATTTAGCAAAACTCTTTAAATGAGCATTTGTTTCAAATCAATGCAAGCTAATAAACATAATTATGAATGGCAAAACCAACCCCATTCCTTATAAACCATATGAACAAACTTTGACCAAATGAAATGCATTCATTTCCAAGAGATTTAACACGAGAGAAAAGCACATTAATATGCATTTCGAAATCACTAGAAATGTGGCAAGAAACATATGTGAAAACATATATCAAATTACCAAGAACAAGTAATTAGCATTTAGGATTTTCTCATAAAACTTGATAACATTCAAACCATCCATTCATCCACTTGCCTTGGGTTCCAATTAGCTAAACCAAGCCTCTAATCACCTCTCAAGCTCAAGATCAACAATCTCTACAAAAACCCCCAAAACAAACCCTAAAATGGGTTAAACAATGAAAGACAAGGAAAGAGCTTAAATCAAACTAGGAAATAGAACCTAAGGGAAAGCCATTGCACATAAAAGGAAAATGGGAAGGAGTCTTTACCTCTAGGGCCATCAATCAACAAGAAGAAGCTTGAAATAGGGGCTGCCCACCTTGGTTTTGCACAAGAATAACATCCATGGGAAGCTAGAGAGATGGGGAAGAAGATGGTATAGTTGGGTTTCCAAATGGCAAGAGTTTCCTCCATGAAAGGAGAGGAGAAAGCAAGAAGAAATGGAAGGGGAAGCTCAGCTGCAGAGCTCCCCTTTGGTTGCAACGAATGAGTGAGGGGAGAGGGAAGAATCATCTATTAACATGGGTGGGTGTGGGCCCCACAACACTCAAAACTTGCCAAGGGTAAAACATCTATTTGTGGGCCTCGGATACGATCGACGAAGAAGAGAAAAATGCTCCTCATAAAATCTAGTTTTCAAAAAGTATAATTTTGGCATGGTTCTGAGATCACAAAATTTGGGTCCAGATTCAATGTGAAAAGACCGATTTTGCCCCCAGGGATGGAAAAACTGATTTTCGGGGCTTCGAATGGGTACAGAGTGAACACGAAGGTTGTAGAGGTTAACAAAATAAGTCAAATGAGGCTAAAACAAGAATTATCAGGAATTTCGAATAATCTTCCAATCTCGCGCAAAGTCCCTAAAAGAACCCCCAAAGGGTCCCACTAATCACAAAGGCACTCAAAATTCCCCAAAACTAGAGAAAAACCATTCTAGCTCACAAACTCAACCCAAAAAATACTAATCCCACTAAAAGAAACTAATCCACAAACAAAACATCACTAATCTAGGAAATTAGGGGTTGGGTTCTCACACCAAGCATCTTCTTTAGCTCCCAAGCTTTCTTTCTTCTTTCAACTCTCCCCCTTTGACCATGCACTCTCTCTCCCTTTGGTAAGATATGCATTCTCTCCCCCAGTAGAAGATCATACAATATCTC
This sequence comes from Cinnamomum chago, assembly GCA_038049695.1. Classification (NCBI taxonomy): domain Eukaryota; kingdom Viridiplantae; phylum Streptophyta; class Magnoliopsida; order Laurales; family Lauraceae; genus Cinnamomum; species Cinnamomum chago. The sequence continues at coordinate 32,579,759 of CP142456.1, forward strand.
CCCTTAGAAAGCTTGGACATTCTCTTCCCCTTTAGAGACCTTGAATGCTCTCTCCCCCTTTGACATTAAATTGCAAAGGTACCTACACACATGAAATAAGGAAAATACCTTTTAGTAGGACCTGTTAACAAAAGAAATTGAAAATGAAATACATAACAGGTTATCATGTATGGAAGTAATCTCTAAGGGTTCAAAGCTAATCCAAGGGTCAATTTGATCAAAACTAATACTTCCTATGAAGGTTTACACTCCCCCTCAATCCATTCTCTCTTTTTGTCAAACTTTTGACAAAGATATAACTATTTGGTTCAAGAAGAAGATGGTTTAACCAATTGAGGGTCAACTTCAAGGAAAGGATTAGGCACGTTCAACTATAGAGCATAATATGATCAAATTACCAAAAGAGAGCAAGGTCAAGGCGAAAAGCGATCATGGATACCAATTGGAAAAACAAAGAATACCAATTGAGATTCAAAGATAAGTCTATTAAAACAATCACTCTAAAATGGAGTTATAAAGAATATAACTATTAAGATAAATCGAAAAAAGAGCTATCCATGAAGAAATGGGGTTTTCTAAACATAGCATCAATTAATTTAACTATGATAATCATATGCTATGAATTTTTTGAAATCATTTCGTTCAATCAATAAATATGACTATCATGTGCAAGATGAGTGAAATGAAATTCAAACATGAAGCCTACCTTAACTATTAACCAACCAAGATTATGATCACATAAACATGGTGGTCATGAGATTTACCTATATGAGCAAGAGAGGTGGCAAACATGAAAATTATGATGCTAATTGAGTGTGACATGGAACAAATATATTACTATTAAGTTCAATCCAATGTACACAAGGTCTATCACATTCACAAGAAATGACATCAAATCAATCGAAAATTATACCAATTGAAACCAATTGAATTTGACAACATGATAAATAGCAAGGATGTGACAAACACAAAATTCCATCAAGCATCATAAAAGGATATTCATCACTTATAATGATATAACTAATGAGCATAGTGATGAACAAAATAAATTGCAATGCAAAAGGATATAACTTGGTAATGCATGCAATTTTCAAAGTGACAAAATCATATGAATTCAACAGCTAAGATATCCTTCAAACATATAGATATACGAGGGATGAATTTCAAAGAGTTTCATATGATCAAGATCACTACTATGGTGTTGAAACATGTACAAGGATGACATCACTTAGAGAATATACATGAATCAATATCATAACGATCCAAAAACAAATGACTAGAAGGCATAGAGGATGGATTTGAGTTCTAGTATGGTTTCTACAAATATAACTAAGATCACAACCATACATAGAACGATTTGACATTTGCATAGAGAGGATCAATCAACACTCAAGATCTACTCATACCATATCATCAATAAAGAATATAACTATGCAAGCACAAGAAGGTATGGAGTTAGAAGGATATCATGGATCGCATATAGATGAAAAATGGATCTCATAAATGGGTATACCTATTAAGAACAATGAAATAATCCCAATTCATCTAAAATGATCCATTAACCTATCATGCAACATCTCCACTCTAGCAAATGTACTAAGCTTACAATGCAATGGAAAATGGATATGAGGATTATACCAAATGAGCTTAGCACACTAAATCACATATGTACTTATTAGGCTCAAATGATAATAAAACAAAAGATTTTACTATAAAGCACATAAACAATCATCAATTTGCATTAATGGAATATATACCAAGTTAGGCACAAACATGCAAATTAATGACACCATATCCAACCACGCAAAGTAAGACATCAAAATCAATTTGCATAAAGAGAATGTAACAAAATAAGCAAAGATGCAAATCAATCATGATAAAATTGCAATCAAAGGATTTTGAAAACCATGAGATATAACTTAAAAGTTCATGAAGACAAAATCAAATGATCACAAAGAAACATTGCATTTTAAGAGATGTGACTATAAAGAAACAAAATGCAAATGTAACATGACCAACAATTAGATATAACTAAAAGGAATAGGTTGGTCAAGAGAGGTTCAAGGCCTTAAGGTTACTCTAATAGTCTACCCTTGAAGACTCACCTAAGGTTTTGATAAGGTTGTCCTTGAGAGTTCACTTAGAGGACCCACCAACTCTTGGAGATATAACTCGAAAAAGTCTTAGAGTGGTGAAAAGATACTACGGGGAAATTTCATTTTCGATCATAGTGGAAATCATTACAAAGATATGCAATAAAACACAATACTAGAGTTCTAGTCTAGATCATAGTGAATAAGGATAAACTCCGGGTTGTTAAGCCCTAAAATGAAGTAACCTCGATCTGATACCAATTGAAAGTCCTGGGATCCGAACCCTAGAGGAGGGGGGGGGGGGGGGTTGAATAGGGTGAGCTTCAATTATGACCAATTTTAACTTCTTTAATTAAACTAGTCACAAGTGATGATTATCAAACAAAATGCGGAAGCTAATAAAAACAATCACCACAAAGCATTCACCATCACACAAGGATTTATAGTGGTTCGGCCTCAATGCCTACATCCACTACCGGCTTGTGATCCAACACCCCACCGGGTTTCCACTATTTATGCTTTTCAATAGGCTAAGCAATAACCTTTACAATATGCTTTTCAAGGCTAAGCAATAACCTCTACATTATGCTTTTCTTAGGCTAAGCAATAACCTCTACAACCAAATGTTGGTTATCTCTCTAAGTAGTGTCTAAAATACACTTGATGGAGATACAATTTATAGCTCATTACAATGCCTCTTATTTAGGCGGATATGAAAGTGAAAATCTAATTCCCCCCCCCCACACACACTATGAATGCAAAGATGAATGCACAATGTGTATGTATGATGTCCTCAATCAATTTGAAAATGAAAGCTCATAAATGTATGCCTAAGGCTTTTGAAAGTTTTAGTTCATAAAAACATTTATGATTGAGGAAAGAATGCTAATCACATGTTAAAAATAACTTGTAAAAGATATACATATATATTTTAAACAAGTTGTGAAATTCTAAGAACAAAACATGTGATGCATAGGGATGTCAATCAAATTAACAATGTAGCTCAATATGTGTATGCTATAAGCATAAAACATAAAAATAGATTTGATTGAAGTTAGGGGACAAATCATATGTAATTATAAATTCAACTTGAAAATGATATACCTATCAAAGCAAGGCAAGTTGTGAAACTTTAAAACAAAAGTACATATGATTTGTGAAGTTGTTGAATCCAAAACATAAGATAGATTTGAAAGAGATTTTCTTATGATGAAAAACAACAACCAAAGATTCAGCCAAGTATAGGAATCATGTTACATATAATTTCAAAGATGTTTTCATTAACATGATTTACTTAGATATACCAATTTAAGTACTACTTGGATTGAATCAAGGTGATGCATCCAAAAAAATAAATCAATTCAAAACATATACATGTTAAGGACACAACAAATCATAGTTTATCATGCTAGAAAAGATTTACCAATAATTAAGCAAAGCATGAAAACATATGATTAAGAAAAGTAAAGCTTACATAGTGATTTAACTTAATGAAACCAAACTTTAGCTTTCCAAATGACCCCTTTCATCCCTTAGCTCATTCCCCTTTGATTGGCCTCAAAACATCTCCAGGAGGGCCTCTTGATCCTCTTCATTTTTCAAAGGAATGAACCACTATTTATACCCAAAAAATGGGTTTCTACGAGTGCCCGGTCGACCTGGTACAGTGCCCGGTCGACCTGGCTTCAAACAGCCAGAAAAATGACCGTTGAAGAGCCAACGGCTATTTGCCCCGGTCGATCTCGCAGTGTGGCCGGTCGACCGGGTCCCCTGGGCCGGTCGACGGACCACACTATGGGTCGACCCGGGCCTGGGACCAAAATCCCCTAAACTTGTATATTTCAAAGTATTTTCATGAGGGGACTTTTGGGCCACTGAATCAAGCTTGGAATCATGTTTTAAATCAAACTAAGAGGTTTAAAAACATGAAACATAAAAAGCCTAAAATGATTTGAAAGATTTAAAACTCATAGGCTTGCTTGATTCATAAAACATCTTTTCAAAAAGAATTGCATCCAAGTTTAAAAAACAAAACATGCATAAATCAAGATTTCTACAAGTCTTAAAAACAATGCATTTATAAATCAAGATTTCAAGTTTTTCTAAATCAATGCATGTGTGAAAATTCAAATGATGCTAGAATGATAATGCATCCATCAAATTGCAATACACAAAATTCCTAACAAGTTTAACTTGAATAATTCAATGATTTTTTTTTTGTTTTAAAAAGTGAAACAACCCCTATTGGTGAAAGCGGATTGTCAAAGGGCCCAAATAGATGAACAGAAAATATCCATCAAATATGGTATATTGCAAAAAATCACAGAAATCATAATATTATACAATATCCTGGTCAACAAGCGAACCCCTCTCTACCTACTTCCCTCTTTAGCACTTCCCTAGGGATCAACGGCTATCATCCCTCTTCCAATCGGGATCTTGGGTTATCCCTTCTTTTCTTCCTGCAACAATTCACCAGCACCTTCATCCTCTGCTCTCAGACCTCACCCCCAACCCCACTGTTTCGGATACCATCTCCTGGAGAGACTCCCCTGATGGTAACCTCTCCCTGCACTCAGCATGGCAGTCAGTTAGGCACAGAGACATTCCTCTCCCATGGCCAAATCTAATTTGGAACAACATGTCACCTCACAAAATTAGCTACTTTGGATGGCGTCTGATGCACAATAAAACACCTACCTATCTGAGACTCAAAACGCCTAGGATTCTCTCTCGCCTCAAGATGCAGTGTATGCCACGCAGCTGAAGATTCAGTGGGCCACCTCTTCTTCTCCTGTGATCTTGCAATTACCATCTGGTGTTGGTTCTTACATGCAGCTGGAGTCCAGATTCCCCCAATCTTCTCTGCAGCCTCAATCTGGTCGCTTCTCTCCACAGGCAACGACACCCTTGGCCTCAAATTTGTGGCAGCCATCCTCATCACGGTCCTCTACCAAATATGGAAGGCCAGGAACAAAGCTATTTTTGAAGATTGCAGACCCTCCTTCCTCTTCATCAAAGATCACCTCCATGAAGCCATCTCTTTCTCCTTGAAGCAGATCAAGAAGGCTTTTGTCAGCTCTCAACTCAGCACCCTCTCTGCCTCTATGCAAACTGCCTGAATCTCATGAAGTGGGCTTTCTTTTCTCTTTTTTGTAGCTCGTCTCCTCTTCTCCTCTCTGCTTTCTACTCCTTCTCCTTTCCCGTTCTCCAGTTTTTTTTTGGGTCCTTATTCCCTTGTATTTCTCATTCTCTCTTTAATATAATTTACCTTTCCAGAAAAAAAAAGAATTAAAGACAACTGACCTTAGATGCCTTATTGATCTCTCGACCAGCAATACACTACCAAAAGAGAGGGAATAGAAAGGAAACTTCTGGTTGTCGTATTTTAATTTTATAATTTAATATATATTTATATTTATATAAATTATATAAATTAAAAATATATAATCTAATATATTTAATTTATAATTTAATATAAATCCACTTAAGAAATAGAAGTTTATATATATGCGATAAAATTTTACGATGCCAAACCGGTCTTGAATCCTTAGCCCGTATGTAAATCCGAAACGCAACAATTGGGAGTGTAAATAGCAATACTATCAATGTTAGATATTACCATCAGCTATTATCCAATCCAAAGTGCAAACGTTTGTAGATTATAATGCTGATGCAAGAATCGAGTTTGTTAAGTAAAGCATGGCATGGAGATCAAAACACAACCCAAAATAGTAGATATAGATAGTTTATAGAACAAAACTTGATGTATAACCAAACCGTACATTGGATCATTTGGAATGTTATTGGTAAATCCAGAAAGAGAGAGGGGGGAAAGCGTACATGAAAATGCAGAAAGGAGCTCTGCGTTGGTCGTGAAACCATTTGAACTCTCACAGCAAGAACTTTTGTTCTTGTCTTTTTGTAAGACTCCGACCCGAGTGACCTCGATTAGTACTAATTAAGTCGTGTGTTAGCGCTAAGTGAGATTAGTGGATTTTTCTTAAGTTTGTGATTAGAATAGCTTTAATATAGTTTTGAGGAATTTTGAGAGCCTTCTTGATCTAGTGGGGGCCCTTTGGGGGCGCTTTTAGTGCATTTGCGTATGCTTGGGGGATTATCCGAGTTCCCAATAATTCACGTTTTAGCCTCGTTTTACTTATCTTGTTAATCTCTACAACTTTCGTGTTTACTCCGTCCCCGTTCGAAACCCTGAAACCCGACTTTTCCAACTTCGAGGGCAAAACAATCTTTTTACACCAAATCTGGACACCAAATTCGATGTCACCAAAAGCCTCAAAATATATACGTTTTAGAAATTAAATTTTTCGACGATCACTTTTCTCTTCTTCGTCGAACTCATCCGAGGTCCCGAAAGCCATGTTTTTAGCCTGGCAAGATTTGCTAGAAGTGGAGCCCACCCTCACTTGTTATAAAAAGAGAACCCATTTCCCTTATCTCCTTTTTCCAACTCTTTTTGGTGGAGGGAGTGCTGTGCTTGCCCGAAGATTTCTTCTTCTTCTTCTCGCTTCTTCATCTCTTATCCACTACCAAACTCTTACAAATGGAGAAATGCATGTTATCATCTTCCTCCTCTCCTTGAGAGCTCCCCTTGGACACCATTTGTGAAAGAATCCAACCACATTGGAGCTTCCTTTGAGCTAGCCTTGTTTATTTGGAGACTTTGCAAGTAAGCCATCACCCTTATCTTCTAGATTTGTATTCTTGTAGCCCTAGAGAGCCCCCATCTCCATGATTGGGAGCCCTCTCTTTCTATTTTATGGTTTTGACTACTTAGGGCTTGTAATGGGTTGTATTTGGGGGTTTTTGTGTAGCTTGGTGATTTTGAGCCTAAGAGGGAAATTAGGAACTTGCTTAGTCACCCTTGAGGCCAAGGTAAGTGGATGAATGGGTTGTTAAATGATTTCATGTTTATGTGTAAATATGGATTCTTATTTATTGCCTTCACCTATGCTTTCTCTATGAATTTTAATAACTTTGAAATGTGCATATTGGTGAATCTTTTCTCTTATTTGATCTCTTAAAAAGTGTACATTATATTTTGTTAAAGTTGTTTGTCACTTATGGATCTTCATAAATGATGGTTGTTCTTGTAGTAAATGAAGTGAAAAATGAATGTGGTTTAATGATTTTGGTGAAGCGGTTGTTGGAGGAGTTATTGTGGTTTGGAGAAGGCAAAGAGACTTTAATGGTTGTAGAATAAAAGTGGTTCAAAGGAGGTTAGAAAGGGATGAAGGAAGAGAGCCCGAAACTGCATTTCTACAGCTTCTGTGACAGTTCGTTCGAGCAAACTCCATCTAGAGGATAGTTGGCTCGAGCCAACTTGACAGTTCACTCGAGCCAACCTGACCTGGGAAGGTCCGCTCGAGCGAACCTGTATTCGTTTGAGCGAACCCCTCACAGAGAGCAGTTAGCTCGAGCGAACCTCGAGTCCGTTCGAGCCAACTGTGCAGTAGGCTTGGGTCAATACAAGAAGACTTGAAATGTTCTTCCAAGGCTTGGGGAGGTTTTGTTTAGAGCCCCAATGCGATGGTAAGACCGAGAAAGCGAAGTGTGGAGCTCGATTGAGAAAGAAACCCCATCATGGAGACTTATTGAGGATCTTTAGACTTGTCAATTTGTATAGGGGGCTTGGAATGTCCTTAATTTTATTGAGTACCAAGCCAGTGACAAAACTGACATACGGGACCCTTATAAACCATGATTTAAATCTTAAATCCTCAATGCATAACCTGGTATTTTGTGGAAATCTCTGTGTTTTCGTGTACGTGGATTTCATATATACTCGCCAGTTTTCATGTGATTTCACTAGCCTTGCTCCAGAAATACTGATTTATGAACTTTAAGTGTTCTGCTAGCCCTATATATGCATGACCAGACATCAAGGTGATTTATGTGCCTATGTGCACCCTGTCCTACCTGCTAAGGTGTTACACACCTACCTGTATATATATGTATATGTCTGGATTTCTTGCACGTAACCTATAAGTTGGCACCACTAAGCTTGGACAACCTTATCGATTTGATCCACCGACTTGGCGTCCCCCTCTTGCTCCTGTCAGCTGTAGTCTGGATCCTGCCTGTCCTGTTACCCGGTTAGCGGCCGTGGTCTTGTCTAGCTACATGTATATATATATATATATATTTAGTTGGTCTCGTCACCTCGAGTGTCCAAGACCAACGCCTCTAGCGTGCTCTCATCACATTAGTGATGAAGGATTTAGCTTAGTGTGGTTGCCATCTTACCAGTTTCCTGTTCCTTGGTACCTTTTCATGTTTTATATTGCACATGTGTTTTCTAACTGATAATGCATTCTTTCCCATGGAAATTGTTATTTAAGCAGGTTTTAATGTTTTTCCAAGTTAACTCGTATTTTTACTATTACTGTTTTTGTTGGAAGTAGGTGAGCCTCGTGGACAGATTTTCAAAACTTTTGACCTACTTGACTCAGGGATCAAATACCCATAAGGCCATAGACCATATCCAGGATGAAATCCCTCTATCTCATAAATCAAGTACAGCAATAAAACCTATCTAAAAGATAGAAATCAGCAACTACATGCATCCAAAACAACCCACAATAAATAGAGAAGTAGATTATACCTTTAGAGCCCGGTAGTGTTCTAATGGAGTAGAAGACAATTAACTTGATCAAGAACTCTTCTTGAAGCAATTAGAGATCTCCAAGACCTTGTTGTCTTCCACGCTATGACCTGCATATCAGATCTCTTTTCTCAAGAAGATGGGTGGGATCTCCAAGAGAAAAACCCTACTAGAAACTTCAAGGAACTAGAAGAGAACTAGAAGAGAGAAGAGACGAAGAAGAGTTGTGCTACACTTCCACAAAGGAGGGTTGGGCGTGCTTCTCTTGTTATGGACGTCCAAGGGGATGTCTCACCTTATATAGCCCTCAAGTAACCTCCTTTTCTTTCTCTCTTACTAATTATATTAGAAGTCTCACTTCCACTCTGATTAGTAACATACTATTACTACTATTAGAAGTCCCACTTCAAATAGAAATAGTAACTTTCTAATTCCTTCATTTTGGAGTTCAAATAGGATTAGTATCTTTCTAATATCTTGGGCTAGCGTGGGGACCACTAGGGATTCCATAGAAAGCTGGCTCCAACTGGGAACCGCGACCCCATATCTCATGTGCAATCCGGGCCCACAGTTAATTGCAAATAACAACACTATATAAATGCAATTGCACTCCAATCTTAGGAATAAATTATAATGAAGACCCTAAACTTTCCAATTACCACAAGTAGGCCCCTCTATCAATATCCATGGATCAATTGAAATAAATCTGTACCATCCAATCTTAGATTCACATCTTATTATCCTTGAGCCCCAATTAATCACAGTGATCATCAGTACCATCCAATTAACTCTTAATCGAGATGAGCACGCACTTACTAACGAAAAATCCATTAATATTTGGCACAAGGGGATAATATAGATAGATTCCATCTTGACCATTGGATGTTCCTACAGTCCTACTACCCCGTACCCAAGACACCGAGGTGTTAACCTACAGTTGGTCTCACTCATTGGTGACTCAAAGCAAATAAATAGACAAAAACTTGAGTTCATCAATGTCTCAGGATTGAGAGGCTATTGCTAGGGAATTATGAGAACAGACCTTAAAATCGAGACAATATTCTTAAGGTGCTTCTCGTGGTCCTTCAATACATCTAATGTACCAGCACCGTGATCCAGAATCTTTCATTCTGATGATCGAGACAAATCACGCTATCTCGTAGTGATCAAAGTGTTGCAACCTTATCCGATGAGATGCCCAGTCTCATCACTGATTGTGAAGATATTTTTAAGTATAAGATTTGTGATACATGTCTCCTGTATGTGGATCTCATCCATATACATATATCACATCTAATATACTAATGGGGCCCGGTTCATCTTATGAACCATTATGTCATATGTATTGGTCATGTGCATTAAGTAATAAAACATCATTCATCTCATGAAAGGAAATCATGATTTTATTGATAAATAAAGAAATTAATCAATTCATTACATCAACTAATGGATTGAGACCATACAATCTAACAGTTGTATCTTTTTAATCGCCTGCCAGACCGTCGTGTTTGACCCACTATTTTTGTACTCAGGTTCAGATGTCCCCTTCCTTGAGGAGGAGCCGGAGAAGGCGGTTGGAGAGCTGCAATGTGTAGGCGAGTGGCAAGCTGACAACGTCATGTAGACATTTTGTCTGGCTACGAGATGCGAAACACTTTTTGGGATAATGACTAACTTGCGGGAATTCTTTTGATTGTATTGGCCTTTGTTGGCCATTATTTTTGGGAAATGTTAACTAGTTCACATTTTGTATAAACATTTGTTGGAAGTAGGTGGGCCTCGTGGATAGGTTTTCAAAACTTTTGACCCACTTGACTCAGGGATCAAGCACTCATAAGGCCATAAACCACATCCAGGATGCAATCCCTCCATCTCATCAATCATGTACATTAATAAAACCTATCCAAAAGATAGAAATCAACAACATCATGCACATCATGCAACCAAAATCATCCACAACAAATAGAAAATCAAATTATACCTTTGGAGCCCGGTAGTACCACTACAAAAAAAATGACTTAATGAGTCACTTTTAAAGTGTCTTAAAAAGTGGTTTGTGTCGCTTTTTTTATTACTATGCAAGCGTCTTATCTGCCGGCGTCACTAAAAGTTAGTAAAAGTGTCTCAAGAAATACATTTGTTGTGTCAGTTTCTGTTATCAAAGTGACACAAAAAAATGGTTACTTGTGTCACTTTAAACCCAAAAGGGACACTGAAATAACTTAAAAGCGTCACAAGAAAGATAACTTTGTTGTCTCGCTTTTCAAAAGCAGTGATCAATATGTTGTTTTCGGACCAAAAGTGACACAGGTAGTCATCAGTTGTGACAGTTTCCATAGAAGCGAGATACCATCCATTTTTTTAAAATAAATATTTCTTTTTTCCCCCTTTTTTGGGACATTTTTTTCACTTTTATGGCATATTTAATGGTTTTTATCCTGTAGCTTTTGTCGGTTTTGCAAGATTAAAAATAAGGGCCCAAATGCTACAAATTAGGTACTTGACAAAAAAAGAAGAAAAAGAAAGTAGTAGAAAAGAGTTTATTAAAGAATAATAACTAATAAGGGCCCAGTCTCATTAGGGAGTTAGTAGGAAGCCAGTTACATAGATACATTGTATTCAAGTCGCAACCTACATTCCTTCAATACAAAATACAACATACACCTTAATACACAACTTAACTTTTATATAAATAGAACAATTGGCCAAGAAAATGTCCATCCAAACATCACCAAATTTTTCTTGCAAAGTTCAGCAACCTCATGGAAATAGAGGCCATGTCTCACACTACCTGTTAAGCAGGTTGATCTTGGGAAGCAACTATAGCAACATTTTCAGTTTCTTCATTTTGTGGAGCACCACTTGAACAACAAACTACAGGAGAGATGTTGATGCCCACAAACCCAACCATGATGGCAGCACCTCCAATGTAATCCATGAGATGAGGTGTCCACAACAGCAGCCATGGGAACCTGAATCGTGAGCCCTGCCATTGTTGCTGTGGGTGTTGTTAGGAGAACAGCTTGTGCCCATAAGTAATCGCTCAGTACATTATCTAGTAGACCTGAACATCATAGTAGTAACAATACTTTTCAGACTGATATTCTATAACTTAAGCAGAAATTATATATATAGTCAGCATCATCGTCATACACAGAAATACAAATGAGAAAACAAGAAGATTTAAGGAAGAACAGGATGACATGTTTGAGAAAAATGGGCCAGAACACAGTAACCTAACCCTGAGATATGTAAGGAAGCCTGAAAAGTGGGTGAGAACCATGTGGATGTAAATATTTCTAAATCACTGTCAGATTAGGATTCCTTATTTGTTTATTTTTCATTTTTATTTAGGAGTTTAATGGGTATTTTGTGATCTATATAAGTAGGAAATGTTCTATTACTAGATAAACCGAGCTTCAATAACAAATGTTTGAATTGCTTATCATTCAATTGAAGACATGGGTTGTAATAACCTGAACAACGAAAGAAGAGTTGTGAAGTACAATGAATGAACAGATGATCCTGTTGATGTCCATCAATTGGATCCAACAAGACATGAAAAAACAGAATCCCAATATCAAAAACTCCCAACAATTATAAATTATAAATTCAAGAAGCAGATGAAGGTGCAAGGTGGAGCATCAAAGAAAAGAAGGGATTTTCATAGCAAAAATCTTACCTTTGAGCATTCTTACGAGATGTTGGCTCAGTTTTCTGAAAGTAAATTACAACCAAAGCATTGGTCAAACTCAGCTATTGATTTAGAAAAAGAAATGAATACACATATCTTCAGCCTGACAGCTTCCCTTTAGCTACAAATTCAAATATCCAAATTTTTTTTTTCTCTGCAGTGCTGGGTAAATTGCACAAATAGCTTCTAACTACCTGTTCACCAACAACATTCAAAACAGGCATAAGATTGACATGAAAAAGGTAGAAGTTGCCAGGATGTGCTATATAAAGCTTAAGACTAATTAATTGTTCAAGAGATCTTAAACTTGGGTGTTATCTAGACTTATCTGGGTTCAATAAAATTACATGCCCAAGTCCCTTACCTACACAATGGGAAAATTGATCCAAAGCCTCAATGAAACGCCAAACTCGATATCCCCTGACTATATCACCAAGAAAACAAGTAAGAAAGGATAATAATTAACTTCAGAATATTAAAAAGAACAAAAAAGAAAACAAGTCAGAAAAGACAGAAGATCTAATCCAAGAGTGGGTACTATCTTTCCATTCAATTAGAACATGCTCAAGAATAAGGCAATTCACTCATATTACGATTGTAGGCTTATATTCTCATTTGGGGTGAGTGAAACTCAATTCATTACATATGGGCATTACATAGAACATCATCAACTGTTACGACCACTGCTTGCAGTATATGCTTAAAAGCTCGAACAACCATCTCATGGACACACAGTGATTGTACATGTGGAAGTTTGTCTGCAAGTTCAACCTAGTATGTGTATAACAGACAAGAATATGAATGCACAAAACAAAAGTCATGAACATGAACTTCAGAGTAGTTTTATGTTTCAAAACAAAAAAAAAAAGGAATGAAAAAAACTACAAGCTTTACATGCTAATAGAAAATTTTGGAAAGCAATGCAGTAAGAAGACATTCTTCTGCAATTAGAATTTTCCTAGGAAAGAGGAGTTGGACAATCTTGGCAAGATAAATAGAGCTGGTTGGTGCATACCATATGAAGGCACCATTGGCTATACTGTCCTATTTGAAAGGCACAAATGGTTCTGACCACCCTTTTAAGTAACAGGGCCTTATTATCCAGTGAATGTTCCAAAACTAGTGACATGAAAGCTTCAAAAAAGTAAAAATGAAAGAAATAACAAAAAGGGAAAATAACTAACCACCATCAACTGAAATATTCCTTCAGCTGTCCTTATAGGATTTTTATCACAAGGTAGCATGGAGGAAAGAACTCATACTTCAGGAACCTCCCAACTTGAAATCATCACTGCTTGGTCACTGCTGCAAAAATCATGGAAACATCAATGCCGCGAGTCCTCTTCCTTTTCCACTGGCAGGTCCTCCGACCCAATTTTTTTATCATCGCACTCTTTTGAGAACAAAGAAGAACCCCATAACATGAAAATCAGTGAGCAAGCTCTATTCAATAACAACAAATCTAACCAAACTAATGAATAATAAAACACAGTGACAGATAGCATCACATCAAATAGGAATTAGTAGAAAAGCAAAAACCACAGAAGGTGATCCTAATAGTTCAGAAAAGTGAAAATGACATGCTAATAGTAAGTTGATGTTCCTTGATGTGATTAGTATGAGGGTGGCTTCTCTAGTACTTCTATTTGAGGGGATGTTTGTTGTAGGTTTCATTACATTCACATGGAGTGTTTTCTTGACGTCTTCCCAGAATAGCATAACCAACACATTGAACAATAGTTATAGGCACCATTCAAAAAAAAAAAAAAGAAACAGTGAAACTAAATTGGAAACTTCAATTAGGCCAGCAGCTTAAAAGCAGGTCCAATATAGCATGACCTAGATTTCATGAACGGGACCAAGGCTCATTGATTCAGTGGATCTTGCTGCTAAGTGAGGATTGTAGGATGAACTTTCCATTTACAGGACCAAACAACCAATTGGTGTCGGTCAATAATCATTTAGCTCCTCAAAAATCTTAGACAACTCAATCTCATAGTATTAATGCAATCATATGTTGTCACAGAAATGTTAGCAGAACATGTAACGAAATAGTGGCCCTGTTTGCCAGTCAAAAGGAATGGTACTTCTCATGCTTTACATAAAACAATAAGGAACCGGCTCAACCCCTTTCCAATTGGGAACCTTTCCTTCAGCAATGGTGGCAGAGCATTTTAAAAGCTCATGGACTAACTGCCTTTGTATCACTTTACTCTAGCTTCAAAAGCTAATAGTGACGGCAATAATGACATCATCATAATAAAACATTTGAATTATCATAATTGTCAATAGCAATGTAACAGCAGCACTATCAAGACTAATTTTATGCACACCAGTTAAGGAACATATAGGGAATGACACTTCATTAGAGAGATGCAGTTAACGTAGACAACAATGGAAACCAGAACTCACCCATATTATTCCTCCGTCTTAGATTGGAAAGAGCGATAGCAATATTTGCGCCAACAGATGCATTGTTCTTCACAAGTGCAATATCTAGCCTGGTTAAGGAGTCTATACAGAGGAAAGTATGGAAAATCACTGATAAGTTATGCACTTAGTTCATTGGTTCAATATCAGAGTGAAGGCACAAGTTCATGTAATAATCACTCCATGAAGTTTAGATTCTTAACTGTTAAAGCTGTTAAAGTCTTAATGTTTACATCACATATATTGGTATTTACCATCAAAGTACCATCATTTCAACAATCTGAGTCATTAGACAATGGCCTATTGGCTAACTTGTACAAACTGAAAATCCATGAAAGCAACTCAAGTTGATATAGATTTGTGCTCCCTCCTTAAATTGTCAGCATCAAACCCATAAAACATCAACCAATATGAATAATTATACATTAAGAGTGATTAATCAATCATCACTCCATGAGTTAATAAAGACTTCAGGGAAAAAATAAATAAAGAAGTACTTGCCTTGTACTGGTATTTAAGAGAGATGGTATATGCATCTGTAGCAAACCAACCTTCCATTCTACTTGGGTACCATTGCAATATGTTAGAGGCAAGTCCTTGCCTACAAGAAAACTTAGGGTTTAAATGGAACTCAAATTCTAATATCAATGCAAGTAATAGAGCATATCTTAAGAATCAACAAGAAACCTTAAATCCGAGCGCTTCTCAAGAACTTAACTAGAGAATGGGATCTTTTCTAATTACTTATGGTCTGAACATTAACCAGAGAAAATCATAGAACTTAAAGCTTGAAAGATTAAAGAATCAAACAATGAATTAGTACTTAAAATAAAGAACTTGAAAACAACCACTCCTAGTTGTGGTCAAACAACCCAGAATTGTCACCATACTTTTGGTAAAGTGGCAGTCTCAGTCTTCCAATTAATGGTGCCAAGGAATTTTCTTTGCAAACCCCATGCAACCTGAATCATGATCGACAACATACAGTACATCTATTCAGACCTGCTTTGAGAAAATACATTTTTCTAAATTAATTACAGAATGATAAATTGTGTCCCAGCAAATAAGTGTACCATGATGCACCCATGTCGACAAGAAAAACAAACGAGTAGTAGGTGTAAACTCAGCCACCAATTCGATCTCAAGATTCCAAAATAACAGCCTGGGAATAACAGATTATATCAGGTCAAACCACATTCTAACATGAGCAACACATGTCATGCTAGATCACACCAAAGATGAATGCTATAATGCTACAAAAAGATGAACTGCAAAATTCCTTTTCACATCAAGCTACACGTCTTCTTGTATTTTATTTTGCTGTCAAAGGATGAATATTTATTTAAGTGATGCTGTTGCAAGAAGATTGAGCATGAAAACACAAAAGGTAACTAGCCTAAAAACAGAGCAAGACAAAAGAACCCATTTGAAAGGCAGTTTCTGTTAATTCCCCTAAAAAACCCAAAAAGATTGCTGTCGCGACCCCGGACCGGGAATCCCAATCCGGGATCGGGACCATTAGTGTGTGATGATTATTCAAGAGGATTACCTACATCCTCAAAATAATCTTATTTAATTTCCCACAGGTGTCCGCGGTGAGGATATCAAAACCTTGCATGGATATTTCTTTTAATGCGGAAGCGTGTAGCAAATCAAATAGTTAGACTATCTCTAGTCATGCAAGCATTTACATCAATATCAAACTGTATCAGAAAGAGCAATGATATATAGCAATGTTTCCCAAAAGTTGTTAAAGTTAGACAAGTTATCATTTAGTTACAATCCCCAAAATTAGAGGCCAACAAAGGCCAATATTACAAAATAATAACCCAAAGAATAGTTAACAAGTCCTTCCCAAAATGTTACGCCTCTTGGCAACCCGATGTCTACATGACATCGTCAGCACGCCACTCAACTAGAGGCTGCAGCTCACCTACCGCCTCCTCCGGCTCCTCCTCAAGGAAACCGGCAACGGGACCTGAGTACCAAAGCAAAGGATCAGACACGACGGTCTGGCAAGAGAAAGACAAGATACAACAACAATAATAGAGGAAATCTCTTGAAAAGCATATAAATCTGTTTAAGCAAGAACTCTCATAAAGCAGGTAAATCATTTGCTATAAAACAAGTAAACAAGATAAAACATATGAGGTAACCAAGGAATCGGGAATAACAAGGTGGCAATCACATAAAGCTAAGTCCTCTGTCACTAAAGTGACAACAGTATCACGGGACGTTGATCTCAGTCACACAAGGTGAGGAGAAACAACGTATACATATATACAATATAACTATACGGGAACGGGACCACGGTAGCGAACCGGGTATCGGGACGGGGCCACGGTGGTAAACCGGGCATCGGGATCCAAACTGCAGCTGGCGGGACGGGAGAGGGATTTCCAAGTCAGTGGATCAGACTGACATGGTATCCAAGCTTAGTGATGCCGACTCATAGGATAAAACCAATCGAGACATATGCAAGTAAATCAAGTACAGTAGATAAACGGGTAAAACGGGGTGCTCAAGGGCACACTATCATTTCATGTCGGGCAATGCATTTCGGGACAATTAACTGTTACTAATGTAACTCCAATGCTTTCGGGAAAACAAGTCATATAATACAAGTCTTGGAAACGAGGTGAAATAACGAGTTATAACACATTTCGGGTAAAATACTAATTTCAAAATCTATTTAAGTGAATAGGGGTCCCGTATGTCTATTGTAGTCCTTACTTGGTACTCCGTGAGTTTGAAGACATTCCGGGCTCCTTATTCACTTTTATGATTTTTCAAAGTTTCGGATGACATCTTTGTGATATGGTTTCTTTCTCGGATGGCATCAACAATGCCTAGTGAATCCCTTTCGATTGACAAAGCTCAACGCTCGAACGAACCGGAGAGTTCGTTCGAGCGGGGAGCTTTTCGAAATCTGGGAAATTTCGGTTACCTGGCGGTTAGCTGGCGGTTAGCCGCCGATGCATTCGGCGGTTAGCCGCTGGGTAACCGTGGAGCTGACCGAATTTCAGGTGAGAAATCTGATGCTCTCGGGAAAAGGAACCGTGATTGTGCGGTTGGCTGGCGGTTAGCCGCCGATGGGTTCGGCGGTTAGCCGCTGGCTAACCGTGAGGCTGACCGCGTTTTCAGGTGGAAAATGATGCTCTCTGGAAAAGTCACCGCGGTGCGCGGTTAGCTGGCGGTTAGCCGCCGATGGGTTCGGCGGTTAGCCGCTGGCTAACCGTGAGCTGACCGCCAGTTACGAAAATGCTCACTGAGTTCAGTTTTGAGTCATTTTCCTCCTCAAAACCATCTTCCTCACATCCACAAGGTCCTTACAATAACATTGGGCTAATAGTTCCTCCAATGCATCTCTTTATACTTCTCCAAATCCTCATAAAGAGTTCTCTCTATCACCTCTTCCATGCCAAATCCAATGCAAGAATAGGAAGGAAAACAAACCATTCCACAAACATTCATCTAAGCTATCACAAGGACAATAAATGCTTTACCAACATGCTTATAAAACAATGAATGAGGCTATTAAGATATCTTATGAGCATTTATTCCAAAACAAAATACATTAATGATAATATGGAAAATCCATAAATACTAAGCCAAACCATTTCAACTTAAAAACATTCAAGCATTCACTTGCCTCTAATCCAAGCTAGCTGAAAACAAGTCTTTGATCACCTCTATTGCTCAAAGCCAAGCTACAATCAAAAATCCCCAAAACAACCCTAAAATGGGTTACACCAAGCTTGAAAATGAAAGAGCTTCCAATAATGCACATGTAGAATCTCAATGACTAGAGGAACACTAATCTAAGAGATGGAAATGATCACTTACTTGGATGACCTTCAAATGAAGAGGACTAGTTCAAATAAGATCTCAATGTTGATGAATCCCTCCACAAATAGTATCAATGGAAAGCTTGTGAGATGAGGGAGTGATTGGTGAGTTCCAATGCTTGATCTATGAACTATTGATATGGCTTGGAGATGAAGAAGCAAGAAGAAGAAGAAGAAGCAAGGGAAACCCTAGACTCAAATGTGTGCTGGAGCAAGGAAGAGTGAAATGAGAAATGGAGGGTTGGGTTCTCCTTTGTAAACAAATGAAGCTTGGGTCCCACAACTCAAGGTACTACATGGACTGAAATCATCCAATTCGGGACCTCGGATGAATTCGACGAAGAAGGAAGAAATGTTCGTCGAAATATCTACTTTCCAAAAAGTCTATGTTTCGCGGGTTTCGGGAATAATGAGTTTTGGTACAGATTTGGTGTGTAAAGACTGTTTTGCCCTCAAGGCCAAGAATTCGGGTTTCGTGATCTCAAACGAGAACGGGATCAACATGAAAGTTGTTGGAATCCACAAGATGAATGCAACGGGCCAAAAACACAATTCACAACAAATCGGGAAATTTCTCGAGAAAATACCAAGCCGAAAAGGGAACCCCCAAAGGGCCCCACAAGAAATCCAAAACACACAAAGTAGCCCAAAACTAAAATCAAGGTTAAATCTAAACCCAACTTAACCAAGAATCACTAATCAAGCTTAGCACTAACACGCAACTTAATTAGCACTAATCGGGATCACTCGGGTCGGGGTCTTACAATTGCAGCTTTCCACACAAGTAAGCAAAAAGAACCCATCTCTGAATATTAGCATTCCACACACCTTTTTGTCGATTACTCCAGGTTCGAGCGCCTTTTTCCCACTAACTGAAGGGAAAGGGGTTTTGAGAGGGAGGGATTTCGGGGTGAGAGAGAGATTCCATGGGCAACACGTGGAGATACCAGAGAGACGAAAAGAGGCAAGGAGATGCCGGTCGCTGAGAAGATGCTGGCCGTTTGGTCGCTGGCGGTGGCTCCGGATCTGTGGCGTTGGGTCGGAAGGCAGGGTGCTCTACCATTTCCATGTGATTATCCACCGGTGACGAGGGAGGGGGGAGAGAGGGAGAGAGGGGGATCGAGTGTTGGTGCTGGCCGGGGAGGAAGAGAGAGGGAAGAAAATGGGGAAAGAGGGAAGCAATCGATTTTAGGGCTTGGGGGTGTGGGAATGAGATATGGGCTTATTTCATTTCCACGATAGAGGGGGAAGGGGGAAACAAAACAATTAGGGATGGGGGATATGAGAGCGAGGGGCAGAGAGGGATATGAGAGCAAGAGAACAAGAGATGGAGATGAGGGCCAGAGAGGGATATGAGACTATGAGAACAAGAGAACGAGAGGGGAGATTAGAATAAAACTTTGCTCCGCTAGTGTCACTTTAAGAATAAAACGAGATATAGATTTGTTTTGTGTGTCGCGTTATAGAAAAAAGTGACACAACAAACCCCCTCCTCATTTACTCCTCCTCTAAAGTGACACATCAGACCATACTGTGTCACTTTATTATAAAAGCGACACAAAAGCTCAATTTAAAAGCGAGACTAAAAGTCCTTTTTTTGTAGTGTACTCTAATGGAGAAGAAGACAATCTGCTAGAACAAGAACTCTTCTTGAAGCAAATTAGGATCTCCAAGACCTTGTTGTCTTCCACGCTATGACCCGCTATCAGATCTCTTTTCTCAAGAAGATTGGTGGAAACTGCAAGAGAAAACCCAACTAAAAACTCCAAGGAACTAGAAGAGAACTAGAAAAGAGAAAGGAGTTGTGCAACACTTACATAAAGGGGCTAGACTTGTTCTCCTTGTTATGGACGTCCAAGGGGGTGTATTTTCTCCTTTTTATAGCACAAAGAAACCCCTATTACTAATTAAAGTAGAAGTCCAACTCCCATTAAGAATTAGTAACTCTCTCATTTCTAATTACTATAGAAGTCTCACTTCTACAACAACTAGTAACTTACTATTACTACTATTAGAAATTGATGAGAGCCTAAAAGATACATTTTAGGCCCCTTAATGAGGACTTGGTTATACCGTCGGAAGAGATTAATTGGCTTAATTATGTTATTTTATTGTTTGTAGGTACTACAGATGCAAGGAGCGAATTTCAGAGCTAAAATGGAAGAAATCTCACAAAGCATGACAAACCGGAGTTGCAAGTAAGAAAGCGTGCCAAATATGGGAAGAGACTCAAATAAGAAAGCAAAGAAAGAGTCCAAACATGCCTTGGACGTCCAACATGGGTCCCACTCACCCCATAGCATGCCAACATGGAAGTTCTTTTAATTGCACCATAATTCTCGAAAATTTCAAGGGCAGCAACTTGAAATGGTCATAACTTTCAACTCGAGTGTCGGATTAGTGTAATCTACATACCATTGGAAAGCTCTTTTCGAGTAGATATCCGTGGAGTCCAAGATTGTATAAATCAAAGCTATATCGAGGGAGATATGACCTCGCGAAGTTCGTTGTGATGAGTTCTGGCGTCCGGACTCCCGCGGACGCCCGAAGGCAGAGAGTTGCGCGCAGGAATTAAATTCCTGGCGTCCGGACTCCCGGACCGTCTAGGAGTCCGTCTCATGTGCGTTTCTAAGTAGTTTTTCATCCCAAAACTTATAAATAAGAGCCCAAACTCATTTTTGGGGATATTCACATCTTGGGAGAAGTTCTGGAGGCTTTCTTGGAGCTTGGGGAAGAGCATCAATGGAGATTTCGTCAAGAATTCTTCGTCAATCATCTTCCATGAGTAACTAAATCTCCATCTTAGGGTTGTGATGAAATCTTAGTTTTGTGTTTATGGCAATGTATAGGTTCTAGGGCTTTATTTTAAATGCTTTGATTATATGACATTGATTTAATCCATTGATTGGATTCTTTTGTTAATGAAATATCTCTTTTAGTGTTTTATTCTTGTAGTTTGGAATACCAAGTCATATAATATGATGCTTGAATGAATGTGTTTGTTAGATCTAGGATAATCTATGCCATAGAGATAGGTTATGCCCCGATTTGCATCCGCATCCCTTATTTGTTGACTCTGAAGGTTTGTAACCAAAACGAGTCGTGAAAGCATTGACAGTGAAACCCTAGACCTATATTCGCCATTGCACAGGCTATGGTGGATTCATGCCCTAAGACTTTTATCTAATTGGATCAAAACTTGTCTTTCAATTTGTTAATTTAGGAATTGCAAAACCATCAACCCAACACTTCGTTCTCTAATAGAATTAGTTTCATAAACAGACATTTGTCTTCTAATAGGATTAGTTTAGGAATTTAGGAAACAACACAACTTAGCCTTTTTGTCCCAGTGGATACGATACTCGGTTAGCATCTTTGCTTTTTTCAAGCAGAGATAATAGCGGAGAATAAATTATAATTGCCACCCTGTTTTAGGACTGGTCAGAAATCCTACTTCAAATAAAAATAGTAACTTTCTAATTCCTTTCTTTTGGAGTTTAAATAGGATTAGTATCTTTCTAATATCTTGGGCTAGCTTGGAGACCACTAGGGATTCCTTAGAAAGCTGGCTCCAATTGGGACACCGCGACCCCACATCTCATGTGCAATCCGGGCCCATAGTTAATTACAAATAATACCACTATATAAATGCAATTGCACTTCAGTCTTAGGTTTAAATTACAATGAAGACCCTAAACTTCCACATTACCACAAGTAGGCCCCTCTATCAATATCCATGGATCAATTGGAATAAATCTGTCACATCCAATCTTAGATCTACATCTTAGTATCATTGAGCCCCAATTAATCACAGTGACCATCAGTACCATACAATTAACTCTTAATCGAGATGGGTGCGTACTTACTAATGATAAATCCATTAATTGGAATAAGGGGATAATATAGATAGATTCCATCTTGATCATTGGATGTTCCAACAGTCCTACTACCACGTACCCAAGACACCGACTTGTTCACCTACAGTTGGCCTCACTCATTGGTGACTCAAAGCAAATGAATAGACAGAAACTTGAGTTCATCAATGTCTCAGGATTGAGAGCCTATTGCTAGGGAATTATGAGAGCAGACCTTAAAATCGAGACAGTATTCATAAGGTGCTTCTCATGGTCCTTCAATACATCTAATGTACCAGCATCGTGATCCAGAATCTTTCATTCTGATGATCAAGACAAATCACACTATCTCATAGTGATCAAAGTGCTGCAACCTTATCCGATGAGATGCCCAGTCTCATCACTGATTGTGAAGATATTTTTAATTATAAGATTTGTGACATATGTCTCCTGTATGTGGATCTCATCCATATACATATATCACATCTAATCTACTAATGGGACCCGGTTCATCTCATGAACCATTATGTCATATGGATTGGTCATGTGCATTAAGTAATAAAACATCATTCATCTCATGAAAGGAAAGCATGATTTTATTGATGAATAGAGAAATTAATCAATTTATTACATCATCTGACGGATTGAGGCCATACAATCTAACAATCTCCCACTTGGGCTCAATGCCAATCAGGGTTGCATCTCATGCCCATCCCGTCTACATGCTACTCAATTACTTTGGTATTCAAAGGCTTAGTGAAGGGATCTGCCAGATTGTCTGCAGAGGTTATCTTGGTAATAACAATATCACCTCTTTGCACAATCTCTCTGACAAAGTGATACTTCCTCTATACATGCTTTTGGCTTTTATGGCTTCTGCGCTCTTTGGACTAAGCGACTGCCCCGCTGCTGTCACACTAAACTATGAGCGGTTGTCGTGCCAAAGGTACCACCCTAAGTTCCATAAGGAATCTCTTGAGCCATATTGCTTCCTTAGCTGTTTCACAAGCCGCTACATATTCAGCCTCCGAGGTGGAATTAGCAGTACATTCCTGTTTTATACTCCTCCAGCTGATAGCTTTGCCACCAAGCATAAACACATAACCAGAGGTGGATTTGCTGAAATCCTTGTCTGACATGAAGTCAGAATCTGTGTACCCGACTGGAATAAGCTCATCACTGCTATAGATCAACATGTAATCTCTAGTCCTTCTCAAGTATTTGAGAATACACTTTACATCAATCCAATGTTCAGGTCTGGGATTAGATTGATATTTGCTAACTAGGCCTACTGCATGACAGATATCCGGTCTAGTACATAGCATAGCATACATGAGGCTACCAACAGCCAAAGCGTATGGTATCGACCTCATTTGCTCCTTTTCCTCAGGTGTCTTGGGACACTGATCATTGGAAATGTGCACTCTATACCTGAAAGGTGTAATACCCATCTTGAAGTCATGCATAGTAAACCGTACTAGTACCTTATCTATGTATGTTGTTTGGGATAAGCCAATCATCCTATTTTTCTGGTCTTGATGGATTGTGATCCCTAGGATGTAGCTAGCTTTTCGCAAGCCTTCATATCAAAAGTCTTGGCTGACTAAAATTTTACTGTTGACAACATTCCTATGTCTTTCCCGAGGAGAAGGATGTCGTCGACATATAAAACCAGAAAAACTACCCTGTCACCTTCACTTTTCATATACACACATGACTCATCTGGATTTTGACAAAAATTAAATAACTTGATTGCCTGGTCAAAACGGATGTTCCAGCTTCGGGATGCCTGCTTCAGTCCATAAATGGACTTCTGCAATTTGCAAACTTTTTTCTCTTGGTTTTTAGCTACAAAACCGTCTGGCTGCACCATATAGATGTCTTCCTCAAGATGGCAGTTGAGAAACACCGTCTTGACATCCATTTGCCAAATCTCATAATTGAGATGACCCGCAATGGATAAGAGTATCCGGATGGACTTGTGTTGGAGTAGGTGGGCCACGTGGATAGATTTTCAAAACTTTTGACCCACTTGACTCAGGGATCAACAATCCATAAGGCTACGAAACCCAATCCTGGATGCAATCCTTCATTCTCATCAATCATGTACAGCAATATAATCTATCTAGAAGATAGAAATCAGCAACAACATGCAACAAAATAATCTACCACAAGAGGAGAAGCAGATTATACCTTTGGAGCTCGGTAGTGCTCTAATCGAGGAGAAGACAATCAACTAGAACAAGAACTCTTCTTGAAGCAATTAGAGATCTCCAAGACCTTGTTGTCTTCCACGCTATGACCCTCTATTAGATCTCTTTTCTCAAGAAGATGGGTGGGATCTCCAATAGAAAACCCTTCTAGAAACTCCAAGGAACTAGAAGAGAACTAAAAGAGAGAGAAAAGGAGAAAATTGTGCAACACTTGCACAAAATAAAGAGAGCTGGGCGTGAATCAATGTGTAGAACATCCAAGGGTGTTTATTCCCTTATTTATAGCCCTCATCACTCCTCTTTTAACTCTCTTACTAATTTGTATTAGAAGTCACACTTCCACACAAATTAGTAGCTTACTATTACCACTATTAGAAGTCCCACTTCAAATAGAAATAGTAACTTTCTAATTCCTTCCTTTTAGAGCTCAAGTAAGATTAGTAACTTTCTAATATCTTGGGCTAGCGTGGGGACCAGAAAGCTGGCTCCATTTGGGACACGCGACCCCACATCTCACGTGCAATCCGGGCCCACTGTTAATTGCAAATAACACCACTATATAAATGCAATTGTACTCCAGTCTTAAGAATAAATTACAATGAAGACCCTAAACTTCCCAATTACCACAAGTAGGCCCCTCTATCAATATCCATAGATCAATTGGAATAAATCTGTCACATCCAATCTTAGATCCACATCTTATTATCCTTGAGCCCCAATTAATCACAGTGATCATCAGTACCATCCAATTAACTCTTAATCGAGATGGGTGCGCACTTACTAATGATAAATCCATTAATTGGCACAAGGGGATAATGTAGATAGATTCCATCTTAATCATTGTATGTTCTCACAGTTCTACTACCACGTACCTAAGACACCGAGGTGTTGACCTACAATTGGCCTCACTCATTGGTAACTCAAAGCAAATGAATAGACAAAAACTTAAGTTCATCGATGTCTCAGGATTGAGAGCCTATTGCTAGGGAATTATGAGAGCAATCCCTAAATCGAGACAATATTTCATAATGTGCTTCTCATGGTCCTTCAATACATCCAATGTACCAGCACTATGATTCAGAATCTTACATTCTGATGATCGAGACAAATCACACTATCTCATAGTAATCAAAGTACTGCAACCTTATCAGATGAGATGCCCAGTCTCATCACTAGTTGTGAAGATATTTTTAAGTATAAGATTTGTGACACATGTCTTTCGTATGTGGATCTCATCCATATACATATATCACATCTAATATACTAATGGGACCCGGTTCATCTCATGAACCATTATGTCATATGTATTGGTTATGTGCTTTAAGTAATAAACATCATTCATCTCATGAAAGGACAGCATGATTTTATTGATAAATAAAGAAATTAATCAATTTATTACATCAACTGATGGATTGAGACCACACAATCTAACATTCTCCCACTTGGGGTTAATGCCAGTCAGGGTTGCATCTCGTGCCCATCTCGTCTACATGTTGCTCAAAGACTTTGGTAGTTAAAAGCTTAGTAAAAGGATCTGCTAGATTGTCTACAGAGGCTATCTTGGTAATAACAGTATCACCTCTCTGCACAATCTCTCTGACTAAATGATATTTCCTTTGTACATGCTTTTAGCGTTTATGGCTTCTGGGCTCCTTGGACTGAGCGATTGCCCCACTGCTGTCACAGTAAACTGTGAGCAGCTGTCGTGCCAAAGGTGTGACCCCAACTTCCGTAAGGAATCTCTTGAGCCATACTGCTTCCTTAGCTGCTTCACAAGCCGCTACATATTCAGCCTCCGAGGTGGAATTAGTGGTACATTCCTGTTTGATACTCCTCCAGCTGATAGCTCCACCACCAAGCATAAATACATAACCAGAGGTGGATTTTCTAGAATCTTTAGCTTACATGAAGTCAGAATCTGTGTATCTGACTGGAATCAGTTCATCACTTCCATAAATTAACATGTAATCTCTAGTCCTTCTCAAGTATTTGAGATTACATTTTACAGCAGTCCAATGTTCAAGTCCTGGGTTAGACTGATATCTGCTGACTAGGCCCACTGCATGACAGATATCCGGTCTAGTACAAAACATAGCATACATGAGGCTACCGACAACTGAAGCGTATGGTATCTACCTCATTTGCTCTTTTTCCTCAGGTGTCTTAGGACACTGATCTTTGGAAAGGTGCACTCCATGCCTGAAAGGTGTAATACCCTTCTTGGAGTCTTGCATAGCAAATCGTACCAGTACCTTATCTATGTATGCAGCTTGGGATAAGCCAATCATCCTATTTTTCCGGTCTCGATGGAGTTTGATCCCTATGATGTAGCTAGCTTCTCCCAAGTCCTTCATATCAAAAGTCTTTGCCAACCAAACTTTCACTGTTGATAACATTCCCACATCTTTTCCATGGAGTAGGATGTCATCGACATATAAAGCCAGAAAGACTACCCTATCACCTTCACCTTTCATATACACACATGACTCATCCGGATTTTGACAAAAACCAAATGACTTGATTGCCGGTCAAAACGGATGTTCCAGCTTCGGGATGCCTGCTTTAGTCCATAAATAGACTTCTGCAGCTTGTAAATGGCTTTTCGCTACAAAACTGTTTGGCTGCACCATATAGATGTCTTCCTCAAGATGGTCGTTGAGAAACGTCGTCTTGACATCCATTTGCCAAATCTCGTAATCGAGATGAGCCGCAATGGATAAGAGTATCCGGATGGACTTGAGCATGGCTACCGGCGAGAAGGTTTCCTCATAATCGATACCCTCTTTCTGAGTATACCCTTTCGTAACAAGCCTGTCCTTAAAGGTCTCCACTCTACCATCTGGTCCTCTCTTTCTCTTGTAGACCCACTTGCACCCAATAGGTTTAATATTGGCAAGCAAGTCCACAAGTGTTCAGACCTGATTGGAGTACATAGACTCCATCTCAGCTTTCATAGCATCTTCCCAATGCCCCAAATCTATGTCATTAATTGCTTCATCATAGTTACAGGGATCTTGTTCCGGTTCTTCCAGGACTGCCTCGTAAAACTCTCCCAAGAACGAGAACCTGTCAGGGGGTCTGACAATTCTCCAACTAAGAATAGACAATGGTGTAACTACTGGGTCCGTTAAGGGTGCTTCTTCCTCAGGTTCGATCATACTTGGATTTGGAATTGTTTGCTCTTGAATTTCTTCCAAGGTCACCTTTCTAAAGATTTCTGGTCAATCATATAATATTCCTCCAGAAAAACTGCATTAGTGCTTTCCAGCACTTTCTGCTCTCTGGGATTATAAAATAACCAACCTTTAGTTCCTTTAGGATATCCTACAAACGTGCATACTTCCGACTTCGCTTCCAACTTATTCGTCTTAACCTTTGGCACATGTGCCGGACAACCCCAAATGTGTAAATGTTGTAGACTAGACTTTCGCCCAGACCACAACTCCCGGGGAGTCTTAGGTACATACTTAGATGGTACGAGGTTAAGTATATACATTACAGTATCCAAGGCGTATCCCCAAAAGGATATAGGTAATCCTGAGAAACTCAGCAAAGACTTAATCATATCTAAAAGAGTCTGGTTCCTTATTTCCGCTACTCCATTCTGTTGAGGCATACCAGGAGCAGACAACTGGGATAAAATCTCATTTTCTGATAAGTATCCCATAAAATCAGCAGAGAGATATTCCCCTCCTTGATCTGATCGAAGGGTCTTGATACTCTTACCTAATTACTTTTTCGCTTCCGCTCAAAACTCTTTGAACTTTTCAAAAGCCTTGGACTTGCGGTGCATAAGGTATATGTATCCATATCTTGAGTAATCATCTGTGAAAGTGATGAAATACTCATATCCTCCTTGGCCCTGACATTAATGGGTCCACACACATCAATATGCACTAATTCCAATAAATCTTTGGCCCTATTGCCCTTAGATGAGAAGGGTCTTTTGGTCATTTTGCCTTCCAGACAGAACTCGCAGACATGCATTGGTTCTACCACCAATGAAAGCAAGATACCATCTTTCACTAGCCTGTCAATCCTGTTTAGGTTTATATGACCTAGCCTCAAGTGCCAAAGTTTTGTTGGATTAGAAGAAGGTGACTTCCTCTTTAATGATGGTCTATTAATTGTTTCAGTATCATGTATCTCATACATCGTGGGAGTTAACAAATAAAGCCTATTAGTTAACTTGGCAGAACATATAAAAGTACCATTCCTCTTTATGACAACTTCAGTACCAAAAGTAATGGAATAATTATTATTCACCAAACTAGAAACTGAAATTAAATTCCACCGTAAAGACGGTACATGTAATGTATCTGACAAAACCAATTTATTGTTTGAAAAACATAAAGTAATAACTCCCACTAAAACAGCCTCTGCCTGAGCGTCAGATCTTAGGTTGACAATGATTTCTCCGCTACTAAGCCTCCTGGCTTCCCTGAACCCCTGCAACGAATTACATAAGTGATTAGTTGCCCCGGAGTCCACACACCAAGATTCTGAAGTACCAGTTGCAAAACTAACTTCAGAAATAAGTGACTCAATCATACCTGAGGTCTTTTTCTTAGACAGATACTCTAGACAATTTCTTTTCCAATGTCCTGTCTTACCACAATGGAAACACTTTCCTTTTGACCCTGAACCCTTAGCCTTGGGCATGCCATCATTAGGACCATTCTCCACCTTAGGACCTTTCGGAACTGATTTCTTTTTGCCTTTCGACTTGGACTTGGCATCTGACTTTTCTGTCACTAGGGCAGTTGGCTTCTCCTTCATAATCCCTTCAGTCACCACCAGCTGACTAGACATCTCTGCCAGAGTCAGATTTATCTTATTCATATTATAATTAACCTTGAAATTATTGAATGACTCTAGTATTAACTCAATGATTATGTCGATCTGCGATTCTGCATCAATCGCAGCTCCCAGTACATCTAACTCATTTAATGAGTCCATCATTTTCAACATGTGTTCCTGTACTGATGTACCTTCAACCATCTTGGTGCTAATGAGCACCCTCTTAGTTGCCTACCTAGTAGGCCTACCCTGTTCCGCAAACATCTCCTTTAAGTTCGATATAATATCATATGCAGTCTTATAGGATTGATGTTGGTGTTGCAAAACACTTGGTATGGTTGCCAGAATGTAGCATCTGGCCATTTCATCGTCTTTGGCCCATTTGGTGTAAAGTTCCTTTTCTTCTTCCGGTGCATCCGGGCCAGGCTCATCAAGGGGGGTTTTGGTAAGGACATATTTATAACTTGAGGCGGTCAAGACAATATCTAGGTTCCGTTTCCAGTCTACATAGTTGGATCCCACCAACTTATTCTGGTTGAGGATGGTCACAAGTGGATTGAAAGTATTTGAATTCGTGCTTGAAAAACTGTAGCACATAACCATACATTCAATTAATGAATTTAAATGACATTAGGGTTTAGTATTCTACCAAATTTATGTGGAAATCCTCATAACCACTAAATTTAGAATACATCGGAATCCCAATCCCCGGGGTATGCCTCCTTGGGGAGTGCGAATACCCTCTTGATTGATGCGGATCAAAGTTGCTCAAAACTAGGATTAAGACTAACTATCCATGATCCCCTTTGTCGGATGTGAATTTTGATCCCCACGGGGAGGGAAATCTCCATTCATCTATATGTGCTATTTAAATTTCACATCGAAAATGAGGATTCCGACTACCCTCAAAATCGATGGATCATGATCGTCAGCTACGATAACGGCCGTAACACCGTTCTTCGTCAAAAGCCGAAGAAAAATGGGAGAAAGTAAATGGGTGGGTTCTTCCTCTCGTCTAATGTGCTGCCGACAACACACGACGGTTTTCCCGTCACATTAATTTGGGTCTCTTTAATATAGGGTCAATTCAGGGTTATGAGTAAAAGTCCAAATAAGGGTTAATCCTCACATAGCAAAATCACAGTGCATCCAAGTAAAACAAAATAATTACAATAAGAAAAATAAAAGGGGGGAGGTGCCAAATATTTAAGAAGAGGATCGGCCCCGTTCCCGAGTACCCCCTTCTAATCCCTTGGCAAAAATAGGGTTTAAAGGCTGACTTTTCAAACCAAAATGACGATGCAAATGAGACTTTGACTTGTGATTTCTGTGTTTTTCGTGTGCGATACACGAAGGATAAAAGTGAGAAGCCAAATGGCTGTAATTGATTAAAGGTGGCCGATGGGCCGGTGTTTGTTTTAGAGAGGCCAATGGGCCAAAATTGATTTGGAGGGTGGCCAATGGGCCGAAATAAAAATATGCATAGTGTGTGAAATCACTCGTCTCATCTTATTATTCTCATTTAGTCAATTTTAGAAATCAGTTCTTTGTTCCTTTTTATAATTGAGTTCGATTAAATATCTGGCACCTGGGGTGGAGGAAGAAATAAAGGGAAAATCTTTTTGGGTTCATTTTGTTGGTTTTATAGTTTTTATGGATTTTTAATATTGGGCTAGAAGGGCCTAACTAGGGGATTTTACTCGGACTTACATGATTAGTGCTTTATTACTGATCATCAGATTAATCCTAAGGTCCTAGACCGCCCACATCAGCTCTCCCGGTCCCCTAACGGAACAGGAAAAGTGATGGGACGAAGCCTAATGCTCTTATCCTAATGGAGAAATCTGATATAATCCTAGGGTGTAAATACCCTAACTTCGATAGTTCCTGCGCCTAAGCAGTTTATTGAGTAGGGTTCTGATTAGTTCGGTTTGTTTTAAATTGAGAGTTGATTAAGAGTGATTTAGGGATGTTTTAAGGTTCTGATTAATGTGTTTTTAAATATATTAAGGTTCTGTTTTAGTTGTTGAAGGTTATGGAGTTTCAAGTTTTACTTTGAGGGGCGAAAAGATGTCGAAATTGGTGAAACAGGGGTGATGGAGGACTTGGGCGCACCTGTGGTTGCGCCTAGGTCACTCCCAAGTGCCAGGTCTCGTGTGGCTTGGCTGGTGGTGATGAATTGGCTTGATCTTCGGAGTTCGTATGGTTTCTATTTGATGCAAGTCTCTGTTTTGATGTTGTTTTAGGTTCTGGATCGATTTTTATCTTAATGACTTAAGTCCGGAACTCGAAATGTAACCAAGATTCACCTGTGTGTGCGCCTAGGTGTTTCTGTGAACTTGGGCGCACCTGTATGGGCGCCCAAGTGGTGCGTTGACGTTTTTCGACAGTCCGACTTTGGTTCGAGGTTCCGAATGGGTTTAAGTTGATTAAATTTTTAGTTTCTGGACTGTTGTTGGTTCGGTAAGGATTCTGAGATGTTGATTGAGGTCAAGGTTGGAAGTGAATAGGGATTCAGTGGTCTCAGGGAATGGAGATGAACTTGGGCGCACCTATGGTTGCGCCTATGTTTCCTGGGTGACTTGGGTGCACCTGTGGTGGTGCCCAAGTGCCTGGTTCGTGTATTTTGGTTCTTTCCGGGATTGTTCACTTAGGCTTGGAGTTTTAGGTGATCTACATCAATAATTATATATCCCGGGCTGGTTTTAAGTTTATAATCCTTAAGTGTGGCAGTGGTTTGTGTTCGGGAGTTGAAATGCAACCGAAACGCTCTTTGGGATTGGAGGAAGGAGTTGGGCGCACTTGTGTGTGCGTCCAGGTTTTTTGGGCGACTTGGGCGCACCTGTAGGGGTGCCCAAGTGTCTGCCTGTTGTGGAGCTGCTGGTTCGTTCGATTCTAGGGTGTTTCTAAGTCGGATTCGTATCTCGGTTGGGGAATGTCTTTATTTTATGGATGTGGCTTAGTCTTATTGTCTTTAATTAGGTTTCGATTGGGGTCTTAATCAGGGATTGGTGGCTATGGTTTTGTTTGTTAGGGTTTGATTTAAGGGTTTGTTGATCAAGCTTATTAATTATGGTTCGAATTAATTAGGGGTTTTGGTTTATTTAGGCTTATTAATTAGAATTTTAATTAAGGATTTGTTAATTCGGGTTTTGTTAGGAGTTTGTTCACTAGGGATTGCTTAAAGGTTGGTTGATCAGAGATTGGAGTTTGGAATTTTAACTAAGGTTTGAATTAAGGTTCAAATTATATATAGTTTTAATCACGGTTTGGAAATTAGGATTCAGATCAATGGTTTTAATTAAGATTGATTTAGGTGTTTTAATTGGATGTTTTTTTTATTAAGGTTAAATTAGGTGTTTTGATTAAGCATTATTTTTAAGTGTACTAATTTGCTTAGGCGCAAATACAATAACCTAGGTTTAAGTACTTACTATCTACTCTTTTTTTGGATGTTTTTATTTCTTTTAATTTTTTTTATTCTCTTCTCTAATTACTAAAGAGTAAGATGAGAAGGGAAGAGTTTTATGGTTTTATGAATTTTTTTGGTGTTTTTATGTAATAGCAATGCAACCTAATCTAAAGAGCAAATTATGATCCTCTACTTAGTGTCTATTGTTTTTCTTCTTTGTGGACTTTTCTATTTCTTTTAATCTTTTGTTCTCTTCTCTAATTACTAAAGAGCAAGATGAGAAGGGAAGTGTTTTATGATTTTATGATTTTTTTTTGTATTTTATGCAATTTATCCTAACCTAAAATGACGATGATTCGATGATTCGAAGTCTAGAAGTTCAGTAGTCAATTGAAATTACCACAAAGATAAAATAGCAAGCTAAATGGAATGCAAAGGTATGGAAAATGCGGGCCGGAAATTAAGCCAGAGACTTGGGCGCACCTACAGGGGCGCCCAAGTGTCTCTACAGGACTTGGGCTCACACACAGTGGCGCCCAAGTGTTTCCTCTGCGAGTTGTGATACACTTACAATCTTCAGCGATATTTCAATTCGATTTTTGACACTTTCTGACTAAATATAAGGTCCTAATATGAATTATTGATATCATAACCTTCGGATTTGAGGGTAATTGTTAGACCCCGACCCAGACCAATTCGATTAGTGTGCGATTAGTGTGTGTTTAGTCCTAAGTGGGTTTAGTTATTGTTGGGTTAGAAATAATTAGTTTTAGTCTTGGATATAGCTTTGGAAATTTTGAGAACGTTTAGTATTAGTTAGACACACTCAGGAAGGCCTGAGTGCATGTGTGAGCTTGGGAAGATCGTATCGATTTCCGTGTGATTGTGTTTTTTATTTCATTTGAATGATTTTTCCATGTGTACAACTCTTGTCTTAAGCCCATTCATGTTTGCAGCCCAAAAACCCATGTTTTGCCCCAATGAGGGTAAAATTGTCTTTTATGCACAAATCTGGACACAATTTTCGAGATCTCAAAACCATGTCAAAAATATACTTTTTGGAAACTAGATATTTCGATGATCGTTTTATCCTTCTTCATCGAAGTCATCCGAGGCCCACAAGATCGTGTTTTGGTCACTTCAAGGTTCAGCTAATAGGGGCCCATTGTCATCACTTAATCCCCCTCTCCCTCTCTTTTCATTCATTTCCCCCAAATCTCTGCAATTGTTCTTGACCTAGGGCTAAAAACCCCTCTTTCCTTTCCATCTTCCTCACCTTGCATGCTCTAGCTATAGATCTCCAAAGAAGATTCCAAGGCTACCATCTTCTTCCTCTCATCTCAAGCTTCTTATTGATATCTTCTTCTTGAAAGCTAAAGTTGGGAAAGCTCTCCATTTCCTTCCTTCCCTTTTGTTTGGGCATTTCTAGGTAAGAGCTTCAACCCATATCTTTCATGGAGTTATTTTGGTTCCTTAAGATCTTGTTTTTCATTTGAAAAACCCTTTTTGTGAAAATGGGTTCTTTGCTTTCATTTTTGTTAAGTTTTGAATGGTTTTCCTTGGGTTTATTTGTAGTGTTGGCTTAGCTTGTGAGTAAGAGTGCTTGAAGAGGAGTGTTTAGCATTTGGGCAAGGCAAGTAATCTTTATAGGTTCATTGATGCATGTGTGTTTTGATTAAATAACTATCTTAGAAATTGTGCATATGAATTTGTTTATAAATTTCATGATCTTGTTTTCATTGGATTAAAAATGTGAAATGGTGGAAATGAACCCTTGGTGAGCATGAAGGCTCAAAGGATTGTATGTGATTTATGGATGAGAAGGAGGAGAAAAATGTAGTGGAAGATGTGCAAGAGAAAGGCATTTTCTGCACTCTGCGAGCACAAGCAAAAGCTTGTCCGCTTGAGCGACTCTTGGGTCCGCTCGAGCGACCAAGCCTCTGTTTGGTCTGAGCGCAGACAGAGAGCTGTCCGCTCGAGTGCACTTATTATCCGCTCGAGCGAACTGTCTCGCTCGAGCGAAGTGTCATCACCTTATAATGTCCGCTCGAGCGAACCTGCCAGATTCAGGAAGAAGAATTATTTCATTGTGTATTTTCTTGAAGGTTGAAAAACTAGACTATGTTAAGGGTTTTGACTTGACATTGTGTAAATAGAACTTCGAAATGCAACCCAACTTCGGGGACACCAATTCTTGTATACGCCGACATCTGGGGTCCTAATTACACAAAGGTCAATTAGTAGCCTTAACACATGCTTGTCAGATTTCGTAATTGAATTCCGTTTTGGTACGATAAGTACCATCGTGTACTCGTTTTGGATTTCAAGTATAAGCTTGTTTTGAAGTTTTGTTTCAAGAAAAAGGGGATCACTTCCTAAGCGTGTTATGCATATTAATTATACCTTTTGCTAGTCGTGTTCGTCGTGTTTTGATAAGTGACTTCCCCCTTTTTATTTCGACAAGTTTTGATAGTGTTTCGCGTGTTTTGTGCATTCATGAATTAAGTGAACACCACTGAGCTTGGACTGTCCTTTCAGTTTGATTCACTGTCTGGGGGTCCTTAAACATGTGGACTGTCTGCAAACTGGTCGTGTATTTATTACACATCGTGCATGTCCGGTTCCGCGGCCGGAAATCCCCGAATATGTGGGAATCGTGTCGTGATTATATTATGTATATCGTGCTTGTCGTGCGTGCTTGCTCTTTTCATTATATAAATGATAGAGAAAGGATGGGCTCTTTATGGATTGTAACTATTCATGATATATTATGTATTCATGCTGGTTTGTTTTGGTATTCCAGTTTTATATGTATTCTCGAAAATGTATCTCAGTCATTGTAGTATTTTAAATCAAGGATTTGCTTACATGTTTTCTTAAAACGTTTATGGTTCATACTTGCACCTAAATTGATTACCTGCCAAACCATTGTGTTTGACCCTTGTTTGTTGGTGCCCAGGTGCAAGAGACGTTGCCTTTGAGGAGGAGCGTCAGGAGGAGGCTTGTGAGCCAACCCCTGTTAGAGAGTGGCAGCCCGACGATGTCATCTAGACATCGGGCGGATTCTTGAGTTACGCAACATTTTGTCATGGGGTTCTTTCGATTGTATTTTGAGAATTGTATTGGCTTCTTATGGGTTGTAACTAAAACTTAACTTACTTTGTATAGTCTTATAACTTGAATTATGTTGGGAATGCCAAGTTATCTTCTTTCTTTGATACTATGTCTTGTTAGTAATTGTTATAGCACTTAAAGATTTATTGGTGCTTATCATGATGTGTTTTGCTACACGCTTCCGCATACTTGATCGTGTGAGTCAGATTCCGTGTGTCTTTGGGAATCCTCACCGCGGGAACCTGTGGGAAAGTATATCTTCAATGCAATGAAACAATGAAAGGTAATCAACAACAACCGTCGCGGGCCCGGGGTTCCGTTTCGGGGTCGCGATAGTAATGACACGAGAACCAAAGTCCAAGAGGCGGATCTATTTGGCAGGGACTTGGGCGCACCCACAGTGGCGCCCAAGTACACTGTCTTTTTTTCTTTACCTTTTGGTAATATATTTTAGTATTCCTTCGATTCTTTCAACGCGTTTTGTGGGTCCGAAGGTTCTGATATCAATGTATATGAAAATAGACTCGGATCTAAGAACTAGAATGCGCGAAATGGGAAATCGGGGCCAAAGCCCTATCCAGAAACTTGGGCGCACACACAGTTGCGCCCAAGTGTTTTCCTGCACCTTTCTTCCTCTTTTGTTTCTTTTCTCACTACTTTTCGCGCGATTTGGAATGCAAAATTACAGATCCGAAGGTCCTGATATCAATATGTATGAAAACGAATTCGAATCTAAGAAATAAAATACGCTTTATATGAAAATCGGGTTAAAACCCAACTGTAGACACTTGGGCGCACCCACAGTTGCGCCCAAGTGCTCTGTTGCACCTTTTTTTTTTAGATTTGGATTTTCCTTAATGAAAATGAGATGGATGCAAAGTCTACCCTAATCACGAGTTCAGAATGCTAAAAAAGATGCAGATCTACAGAGTAGGAATGATCCTAAGCATGTTACTAATGATAATGACTACTAAGT
Source organism: Cinnamomum chago (assembly GCA_038049695.1). NCBI lineage: Eukaryota > Viridiplantae > Streptophyta > Magnoliopsida > Laurales > Lauraceae > Cinnamomum > Cinnamomum chago. The sequence goes on from CP142456.1 coordinate 32,616,818, forward strand.
ATTAGATCTACTGAAAAACACTACTTTGAATGCATATCTACAATGCACGCATGATCCTAAGCATGTTTCTAACCATTAATGATGTTGAATATCAACTGAAGAGAACCTAATCTAGAAATACCGGTTTGAGTTGTATCCTTCAAGTCCTAGATCGAAGCTCTCACGCAGATCCATGGCCTTCACAAGTCTTCTCCATTGCTAATCTTGGGAAACCAGAAGGCTTCTTCTTCTCCTACCTTTTAGATCTAAAGCTCTCTCTTTAGTTATGGTGGCTACTCTCTTTTCTTATAGTTTTTCTCTTCTTTTTGGTAGCCTCCTTTGTAAATGGTATAAGAGATCCTTATATAAGGGTTTTGGCGTGGAAGAGGGGTTTAGGGTTGCTATGTGCACGAGTTTCTAGAGGTTTCACGCAAACCAAGGTAGAGTTAGGGTTTTGGGGACTTAGGCGCACACATAGGTGCGCCCATGTTGGTCCGGGGACTTGGGCACACACACAGGTGCACCCATGTCTTGTTTTGGGGCTAAGTGGGTTAGGGTTCGGCTCAGATTGTTTTCGGATCAAATTTGGACCGAAACAGAGGAAACTGGACTTAGGAGCACTTGTGGGGGCGGATTTTAGGACTTGTGTGTGCGCCCATGTCATCTTTTGGGTCGAATGGGCTCGGGGTTTGGTTTTGGATTGTTTTCAGATTGAGATTGAGTCGGAACTATGAAGAGTGGAGCGGAACCAACCTAAATATGCACTAAAGTGCTTTCTAAGGCAACCAGGGACTTGGGTGCACCTGTGTGTGCGCTCAAGTGTGACTTTGGGACTTAGGCACACCTGTGTGTGCGCCCAAGTGCAGTTTGGGACTTGGGCGCACCTAGGGTGGCGCCCAAGTGTGTCCCCGGCGGGGGGCTGCTAGGGTAGTCTTCCGGCGGCCATATCTCTTGGACCGTTTGTTGGAATCGGACGTTCTGCATATCGTTGGAAAGCTCTCGAAATGTAGAATCTGTTGGTCCATACATCATAATGATCAGAGGTCGGTAAAAGGTAGGAACTTGGGGTTAAGTTGATCTAGGGTTTGGTTCAGATTGTTTTCAGATTGAATTTGGACTAAAACAGTGGAAATTGGTCATAGGGGCGCCTATATGATTTGCAAGGTGACTGGGGACCTGGGCGCACCTGTGTGTGCGCCCAAGTGCATTTCTTGACATGGGCACACTTGTAGTGGCGCCCAGGTGTGTTTCTAGCAAGGCCGTTAGGGCAGTCTTCCGAGGGCCATATCTTTTGATCCGTTTGCCCGATTTGGACGTTCTATATATCGTCGGAAAGCTCTCGGAACGTAGGATATTTCGGTCCATACATCATAATGGTCACAGGTCAGGAAAAGTAAAGGATACTTGGACCAATGATTCTAATCTCCCAATTCACGCTAATCATATCGTATTTAGGTAAACTAAGTGTAATTTCTTTAGGAGCAAACTGAGTGTGTTCTATGTAGTCTGGAAGGGGTTTGGATAGTGTTGTAGTCCATTCCTTGTTTGAATAGCGGGTTGAACTCGAGATCCAGACGCGGTTTGGCCTTTTCTCTCACAATTTCTAGGAATCGTCGAACTAAGTCTAAAATTATCAACAAGCATCTTCATCATCATTAATTAATCTGAATTGTGCCATTAACCATTCAATTATGGGTGAAATGGGGGCATCGTTATATATGATAAGTGTTTAAGGTTATCATAGGGGGCCAAATGAGGTGTCTACACCCTTCATTCATTATTATTTAGGTATCTCATACCAAATAATGAATGACTCCCGATTAGTTTTGGTTTCTAAAATACATGAGGCAAATCCTTGGGGATACTACATCATTATTTTAGTTAAATGTGACCCACCAACTAGCATTGCATGACAATTGTTGCGGGCAGCTCCTACTTGAGGAGTGGGCTCCCACCCCGTCTCACCAACACTATCCATAGGAGATCCATATCCAGTAACCGCACAAGTAAAATCTCTCCGTGGGGAATGACCATTTTCAAGATGGCGCGAGGCTAATGCTTTCCTTACAATGGACCTATGGTGGAAAACCATGGGGATTTCTTAATATAAATGCCCCGCTCCCACTTAATATTTTAGAATTGAGGATTTCCTTTTAGGTATTTGGGCCCACAAATATAGATATCAAATCATCTCATGATATGACCAATGATTGGTTCCAAGTCAAGTTATTTTATGGAAAGTTTAGTTTCTTAAATTAGTGTTACCAATGGATCCATCTCATGGGCCCACCAACTCTAGTTAGAACTCTTTCCAAAAATTAATTTGATTTGACCAATTTTGGTAATTGCTATGTTTGGATCAGATTTGGATACTATCTAAATCAAGCATTTATCCATAAATAGAAAGTGCTAAAATTAGAAACTAGTCTTCTCCTCCACATGGCCTAAGAGGAATAGACTTCTTGGACTTGTAGACTTTCCAAAACTTTGGGATTCCTCAAACTCTTTTGGGCATCACCAAAAGGCTTTTGGTAATCTTCAAACTCTTTGATTAGGAGTCGAACTTTACTTTCCTACGTCGTCTCGGACATCGCCAGAATTTACAAATTTAGAAAAATTACATAAATTCCTCTGCCTCAATTATGAGACTTACATGGTAATCTAAACTTGGAAATAAAAGGGCTATAGGGAAATTCACCATGCCTTGCTCTTTCACGGGAAACCAAGGAAACCATGATGCCCTTTACACTTTGCCTCAAATAAACCAATAACCATAAAAAGAAAGTAAAAGACTTGTGGGCCATATGGAGAGGACATTATTACCTGCAAGTTAGTACCTCATACAACAAAGCATCTCACAAAACTAGGTTACCAAACCACAATGGAAAAACAAGATGCCAAAAGTAGCAACCCTTTTTAATACATGCACTTCGCAGAGGGGGTCCAGGGGTGTCCCCTGGCGGGGGCCTAGCCCCCGGACTAAAAAATTCAGATCAAAGAATAAAGTGATCCTGTGTTCCCGGTCGACCGACCCTATAGGCTCCCGGTCGATCGAGCGCGAGGCCAGGTCGACCCGCTTGACGAAGGCAGAAAATTGGATTTTTTTCAATTCGAGTCCAAACACCTCCAAAACACTTTTGAAGGCTCTCAATGGCATCCTACCATCCTTCCATCATAATTAAACCCTTTTGTGACTATCCAAACATGGATTTACTACATAAAGTAAACAAACCCAATCATAACTGATCCTTACATAGCCCGAGGTCTATCATCTTCCCATCTCATGCAAAGATTAGATCTAGATCGCTGATCTAACATGATTAGAGATGAGGTATGTCTCTGATACCAATTGTTGGAGAGGTGGGCCTCGTGGATAGATTTTCAAAACTTTTGACCCACTTGACTCAGGGATCAACTATCCATAAGGCTACGAAACCCAATCTAGAATGCAATCCCTCATTCTCATTAATCATGTACAGCAATATGACATATCTAGAAGATAGAAATCAGCAACTACATGCAACAAAATAATCTACCACAAGAGGAGAAACATATTATACCTTTGGAGCTCGGTAGTGCTCTAATCGAGGAGAAGACAATCAACTAGAACAAGAACTCTTCTTGAAGCAATTAGAGATCTCCAAGACCTTGTTGTCTTCCACGCTATGACCCTCTATCAAATCTATTTTCTCAAGAAGATAGGTGGGATCTCCAATAGAAAACCCTACTAGAAACTCCAAGGAACTAGAAGAGAACTAGAAGAGAGAGAAGAGGAGAATATTATGCAACACTTGAACAAAATAAAGAGAGCTGGGCATGAATCAATGTTTAGAACATCCACGGGTGATTATTCCTTTATTTATAGCCCTCATCACTCCTCTTTTAACTCTCTTACTAATTTGTATTAGAAGTCACACTTCCACACAAATTAGTAGCTTACTATTACCACTATTAGAAGTCCTACTTCAAATAGAAATAGTAACTTTCTAATTCCTTCCTTTTAGAGCTCAATTAAGATTAGTAACTTTCTAATATCTTGGGCTAGCATGGGGACCAGAAAGTTGGCTCCAACTGGGACATGCGACCCCACATCTCACGTGCAATCCGGGCCCACAGTTAATTGCAAATAACACCACTATATAAATGCAATTGTACTCCAGTCTTAAGAATAAATTACAATGAAGACCCTAAACTTTCCAATTACCACAAGTAGGCCCCTCTATCAATATCCATGGATCAATTGGAATAAATCTGTCTCATCCAATCTTAGATCCACATCTTATTATCCTTGAGCCCCATTTAATCACAGTGATCATCAATACCATCCAATTAACTCTTAATCGAGATGGGTGCGCACTTACGAATGATAAATCCATTAATTGGCACAAGGGGACAATATAAATAGATTCCATCTTGATCATTGTATGTTCCCACAGTCCTACTACCACGTACCTAAGACACCGGGGTGTTGACCTACAGTTGGCCTCACTCATTGGTGACTCAAAGCAAATAATAGACAGAAACTTGAGTTCATCAATGTCTCAGGATTGAGAGCCTATTGCTAGGGAATTATGAGATCAATCCTTAAATTGAGATAGTATTTCATAAGGTGCTTCTCATGGTCCATCAATACATCCAATGTACCAGCACTATGATTCAGAATCTTACATTCTGATGATCGAGATAAATCACACTATCTCATAGTGATCAAAGTACTGCAACCTTATCAGATGAGATGCCCAGTCTCATCACTGGTTGTAAAGATATTTTTAAGTATAAGATTTGTGACACATGTCTTCCATATGTGGATCTCATCCATATACATATATCACATCTAATATACTAATGGGACCCGATTCATCTCATGAACCATTATGTCATATGTATTGGTCATGTGCATTAAGTAATAAACACCATTCATCTCATGAAAGGAAAGCATGATTTTATTGATAAATAAAGAAATTAATCAATTTATTACATCAACTGATGGATTGAGACCACACAATCTAACAACTTGAGCATGGGAACTGGTGAATAGGTTTCCTCATAATTGATACCCTCTTTCTGAGTATACCCATTTGCAACAAGCCTAGCCTTAAAGGTTTCTACTCTTCCATCTGGTCCTCCTTTTCTCTTGTAGACCCACTTGCACCCAATAGGTAGAATATTGGCAGGCAAGTCCACAAGTGTCCTGACCTGATTGGAGTACATAGAGTCCATCTCAGCTTTCCTAGCATGTTGCCAACGTCCCGAATCTATGTCATTGATTGCTTCGTCATAGTTATAGGGATATTGTTCCTGTTCTTCCGGGATTGCCTCGTAGGACTATCCCAAGAACGAGAACCCTTCAGGGGGTCTAACAATTCTCCCACTATGACGAGGCACTTGTGTAACTACTGGGTCCGATAAGGGCGGTTCTTCCTCAAGTTCGGTCATATTTGGATTTGGAATTGATTGCCCTTGAATTTCTTCCAAGATCACATTTTCTAAAAATTTCTAGTTCATCATATAATTTTCCTCCAGAAAAACCGCATTAGTGCTCACCAACACTTTCTGCTCTCTTGGATTATAGAATAACCAACCTTTAGTTCCTTTAGGATATCCTACAAACATGCATACTTCCGACTTTGTTTCCAACTTATCTGTCTTAACCTTTAACACGTGTGTCGGACAACCCCAAATGTGTAAATGTTGTAGACTAGGCTTCCGCCCGGACCACAACTCCCGGGGAGTCTAAGGTACGAACTTAGATGGTAGGAGGTTCAGTATGTACATCGTAGTATCCAAGGCGTATCCCCAAAAAGATATAGGTAATCCTGAGAAACTCAGCATAGACTTGATCATATCTAAAAGAGTCTTGTTCCTTCTTTCTGCTACTCCATTATGTTGAGGCATATCGGGAGCAGACAACTGGGATAAAATCTCATTTTCTGATAAGTATCCCATAAAATCAGCAGAGAGATATTCCCCTCCTTGATCTGATCGAAGGGTCTTGATACTCTTACCTAATTACTTTTTCGCTTCCGCTCAAAACTCTTTGAACTTTTCAAAAGCCTTGGACTTGCGGTGCATAAGGTATATGTATCCATATCTTGAGTAATCATCTGTGAAAGTGATGAAATACTCATATCCTCCTTGGCCCTGACATTAATGGGTCCACACACATCAATATGCACTAATTCCAATAAATCTTTGGCCCTATTGCCCTTAGATGAGAAGGGTCTTTTGGTCATTTTGCCTTCCAGACAGAACTCGCAGACATGCATTGGTTCTACCACCAATGAAGGCAAGATACCATCTTTCACTAGCCTGTCAATCCTGTTTAGGTTTATATGACCTAGCCTCAAGTGCCAAAGTTTTGTTGGATTAGAAGAAGGTGACTTCCTCTTTAATGATGGTCTATTAATTGTTTCAGTATCATGTATCTCATACATCATGCTAGTTAACAAATAAAGCCTAATAGTTACCTTGGCAGAACATATAAAAGTACCATTCCTCTTTATGACAACTTCAGTACCAAAAGTAATGGAATAATTATTATTCACCAAACTAGAAACTGAAATTAAATTCCGCCGTAAAGATGGTACAGATAATGTATCTGACAAAACCAATTTATTATTTGAAAAACATAAAGTAATAACTCCCACTGAAACAGCCTCCGCCTTAGCATCAGATCCTAGGTTACCAATGATTTCTCCGTCACTGAGCTTCCTGGTTTCCTTGAACCCCTGCAACGTATTACATATGTGATTAGTTGCGCCGGAGTCCACAAACCAAAATTCTCAAGTACTAGTTACAAAACTAACTTCAGAAATAAATGACTCAATCATACCTGAGGTCTTCTTCTTAGACATATATTTTGGACAATTCATTTTCTAATATCCTGTCTTACCACAATGGAAACACTTTCTTTTTGTCCTTGAACCCTTAGCCTTGGCCACACCACCATTAGGACCATTTTCCATCTTAGGACCCTTCGGAACTGATTTCTTTTTGCCTTTCCGCCCTTTGCCTTTCGACTTGGACTTGGCATCTGACTTTTCTGTCATCAGGGCAGTTGACTTCTTCTTCATAATCCCTTTAGTCACCACCAGCTAGTTAGATAGCTTAGCGAGAGTCAAATTCATCTTATTTATATTATAATTAACCTTGAAATTGTTGAATGGCTCGGGTAGTGACTCAAGGATTATGTCAATTTGCGATTCTTCATCAATCGCAGCCCCCGGTACATCTAACTCATTCAACGAGTCCATCATTTTCAACATGTGTTCTGTACGGATGCACCTTCAGCCATCTTGGTGCTAATGAGCACCCTCATAGCTGCCTGCCTAGCAGGCCTGCCCCGTTCCGCAAACATCTCCTTTAAGTTTGATATAATATCATATGCAGTCTTATAGGATTGATGTTGGTGTTGCAAAACACTAGACATTGATGGCAGAATGTAACATCTTGCCATCTCATCGTCTTTGGCCCATTTGGTGTAAAGTGCTTTTCTTCTTCCGATGCATCCGGGCCAGGCTCATCAAGGGGGGTTTTAGTAAGGACATATTTATATCCTGAAGCAGTCGGGACAATATCCAGGTTCCATTTCCAGTCTACATAGTTGGATCCCACCAACTTGTTCTGGTTGAGGATGGTCGCAAGTGGATTGAAAGTTTTTGAATTCATGCTTGAAATACTGTAGCACATAACCATACGTTCAATTAATGAATATAAATGACATTAGGGTTTAGTATTCTACCAAATTTATGTGGGAATCCTAATAACCACTAAATTCAGAATACATCGGAATCCCAATCTCCGGGGAATGCCTCCTTGGGGAGTGCGAATACCGCTTAGATTGGTGCGGATCAAAGTTGGTCAAAATTAGGATTAAGACTAACTATCCATGATCCCTATCATTCACTATTATCTAGGTATCTTATACCAAATAATGAATGACTTCCGATTAGCTTTGGTTTCTAAAATACATGAGGCAAATCCTTGGGGATACTACATCATTATTTTAGTTAAGTGTGACCTACCAACTAGCATTACATGACAACCGTTGCGTGCAACTCCTCCTTGGGGAGTGGGCCCCCGCCCCGTCTCACCAACACTATCCATACGAGATCCATATCTAGTAACCAGCCAAGTAAAAGCTTTCCATGGGGAACGGCCATTCTCAAGATGGCGCGAAGCTAATACTTTCCTTACAATGGACCTATGGTGGAAAACCATGTGGATTTCAAAATATAAATGCTCCGCTCCCACTTAATATTTTAGAATTGAGGATTTCCTTATAGGTATATGGGCTCACAAATATGGACATCAAATCATCTCATGACATGACCAATGATTGGTTCCAAGTCAAGTTATTTTAAGGAAAGTCCAGTTTCTTAAATTAGTGTTACCAATGGATCCATCTCATGGGCCCACCAACTCTAATTAGAACTTTTTCTAAAAATTAATTTGATTTGACCAATTTTGGAAATTGTTATGTTTGGATCAGATCTGGAAACTTTTTAAAACAAGCATTCATCCATAAATAGAAAGTGCTAAGATTAGAAACTAGTCATCTCCTCCACATGGCCCAAGCGGAATAGACTTCTTGGACTTGTAGACTTTCCAAAACTTTGGGATTCCTCAAACTCTTTGGGCATCTCCAAAACGCCTTTTGGTAATCTTCAAACTCTTTGATTAGGAGTCCAACTTCACTTTCTTTCTTTGTCTCGGACATCTCCAGAATTTACAAATTTAAAAAAATTACATAAATTCCTATGCCTCAATAATGAGACTTACATGGTAATCTAAACATGGAAATAAAAGGGATATAGGGAAATTCACCATGCCTTGCCCTTTGGCAGGAAACCAAGGAAACCATGATGCCCTTTACACTTTGCCTCAAATAAACCAATAACCATAAAATGGAAGTAAAAGTCTTGTGGGCCACATGGAGAGGATATGAACCTGTATGGTTAGTATCAAGAACATAGTAGGAACTAGGTCTAAAAGGATACTGTCGTGACCCCGGACCTGGTCCGCAGGCCTAATCCGGGATCGGGACTAATGAGTAACGTAACATGATGTGATGAGAGATGTATATATATATATATTTAACTTCCTATAGGTGTCCGCGGTGAGTATATCACAACAACATAAATATTTCTGTTTGAGTGCGGAAGCCTGTAGAAAATCAAATTGGTAATTCAACTCTAGTCACAAGATAAAAACACACGTATAAACCAAATATCAGAATGAGCAATGATCATTAGTGCTTTCCCAAAAGAAAAGTTAAAGTTTATACAAAAGATCATTTAATTACATTCCCAAAAATAGAGGCCAACAAAGGCCAATATAAACAAAGTGTAATTCCCAAAAGAATGGTTAAACATTTCCCAAAATGTTACGCTCTCTTAGCAATCAAATGTCTAAGCGACATCATCAGCATGCCACTCAACTAAACATTGCGGTTCACCGACCGCCTCCTCAAGCTCCACCTTGGGGCAGACAATATCCGGACCTGAGTACCAAAGAGTGGGTCAAACACGACAGTTTGGCAGGTGGGTGAAAAGATATAACAATTACACAATAAATACATTTACCTTGGAAAACATTTAAACTTGTTTAAATTACAATTTCATAAGAGAAAGAATCATTTACAAGAAAACAATTATGCAATTTAAATCATGTAAGGTATCCAAGGAATCGAGAAAACAAGCAAGGTGCCAACCACACAAAGCTAAGTCCTCCATCACCGAAATGACAAGAGCATATCAAGGCATTGACCTCAGTCACACGAGGTGAGGAGATTCAATGAAATTTATTGACCACGGTAGCGAGCCGGGCATCGGTAACCACGGTAGCAATCCGAGGTATCGGGACAAGACCATGGTAATAGCCAGGTAGCGGGATCCAAACTGCAGCTGGCGGGACAAGAGGGGGATTTCCAGGTCGGTGGATCAGACCAACAAGGTTATCCAAGTTTAGTGGTGCCGACTCATAGGTCAAATGATAAAATCAAAACATGTATAAAATACATCGAGTGTAAGTGTGTAAACAAGCGGGACGGGGGTGCTCAAGGGCTCAACTGTCATTTCATGTGGGGGCAATGCACTTTGGGACCAATAACTATATCAAGTACAATTTCAATGCTTTCGGGAAAAACAAGTCATGTAGTATAAATCTCGGGAACAATGAAATACAATGAACCAATGAAGTTTCGGGTAAAGTATCGAATTCAAGATTTGTTTAAGGTGGATAGGAGTCCCGTATGCCAATTTAATAACAACTTGGAACTCTTAGAGTTTGGGGACATTCCGGGCTCCTTATACACCTTAGAATTTTCGAAACTTCAAATGAAATCTTCGTGATGTGGTTTCTTTCTCAAACGGGCTTCAGACATATCTCTAGGTGAACAGTCCCCATCATTCTCTAAAAGGGTTCACAGATGATTGGGACGGAAACCCTCTTCATTTCAAAATTCCTGGGTAAGGTCGGTCACCTGGCGGTTAGCTGCAGATGGATTCGGCGGTTAGCCGCTGGCTGACTGCTGGCTGTCCGCGGATTTGCCAGTTTGGATACAGAACACTGGAAATGTAACCGAAATGGATTTGGTTAGCCAACGGTTAGCCGCCGATGAGTTCGGTGCACTACAACAAATGAGATTTTCAGTGATGAAAGTATTTTCAATGCAACCCAAAGTGTCGCAAAAAATAAAATTTTTGCAACATAAAATTAGACCGTCGCGACAAGTATTTGCAACACAAGACTCCATGCGTCGCAAATAGATACTTTCAGCAACGAATATAGTGTGCCGCAAAGAAATGCGTCAAAAAATCATTGGCGCCAAATGACAGTAAAATTATTCGCGACACATTCATCTGTCGTAAATAAGTGTCTCTATTTGCGATGCAATCCCCGCGTCTTGCGTCGCAAATAATTTTTAGTCTGAGCTATGTCGTAGAAAAGTTAAAATTTTTTGTAATAGTTTCCTTTTTGCGTCGCACATATATATCTTATTTGTGACGCTGATGTCTTTGCATCGTAGATAATTATTATTAGTGACTTCCATCATATGGTGTCATAAAAACTTTAAGCTAAAAAAAAAAACTATTTATTTGGGACGCAATTCTGATGTCACAAATAAAATTTAGTTGCGACAGTATACCTGCTGCGTCGCAGATAATGAGTATTTTTACAACGTGAATTTAAATGCATCGTAAATAATAATTTTATTAGTGACATTATTTTATAGCGTTGCAAATAAAATTAAGTTTCCCAATTATTTCCTTCTCCCGCCTTTTGTTTTTTGTTTTTTTATTAATTGATCACCCGCCTTTGTTAAGAGTCTTTTATAAACATAAGTCTCTCCTATTTTGTCTCTGCGCTTCGTCACTCTCTCTTCCGTTTTCTAGTCTCCCCTCTCGTTCTCTTGCTCTCAGAGTCTCATATCCCTCTCTGGCCTTCATCTCCCTCTCTCGTTCTCTTGCTCTCATATCCCTCTCTGTCCCTCGCTCTCATATCCCCCAACCCTAATCGTTTTGTTTCCCCTTTCCCCCTGTATCTCCTTCTCTCCCCACTCAGCCGGCAAGCAAAAAAGGTTCGACATAGAGAGAGAGAGAGAGTGAGCGAGTGCTGTTCTTAGCTTTTTATTGTTATCTTATTATTAATAAGCCTATTTTTTTAGGGTTTCATTTTGTTTAGTTTCATTTTTTTTCTCTGTTGTTGTGCACACCTGCTGCTTCCGCAGAGTGATCGTGGTGGTGGTGATGGCATCATTGAAGGAGGAAAAGAAGATGAAGAAGAAGAGTGGGGCGATTCTACGAGGCTGAAGCTGATACATCGATTTTCTCCTCCTCCTCCTAATATCATTGCAGACGCACTTCTTCCCCTTGCTACTTACGATGATGACGAAAAAGAAGAAGAAGAAGAGGAAGCTGATGATATCAGGAAAAGAAACGGGAATGGAGTCACTAAGAAACAAAAACAAGAAGAAGATGAAGATGAAATGGTGTTGACGATGAAGAGGAGGACGGCGGATCCCTTGGGCAAGGGTCTAATCATGGGATGCGGCAGCATGGACAAGTGGAAATCCGAAGGGATTGTCCATATCTGGATACAGTCAATCGTCAGGTGATTCCTCCTCCTTTTTGAGATTTGGGGATTTTGATGATGGCATACTACTTCCCATATCTGGACTGCCCATTTCCCCATCCCCAAAATTCCCTTCATCTTGCTATACCAACTTCATGGTCATTTCTCCCATCTTGGACATGAAAATCTCTCTCTTCAATCCTCTCATTAGGAAAAGGAAAAGGCATTCATTCATGCTACAAAAAACTTTAAAACCCCATCATTCCATATAATAATAATAATAATAATTAATGGTAGAAACCCTAATCTAAAAGTATTTCATGTTTTGAGTATTGTTCTACTTATGCAGGTCTTGGACTTTGATCACTTTGAGAAGTTTTGCTCTGTTTCTCTCTCAAATTTGAATGTATATGCATGTTTGGTGTGTGGGAAGTACTATCAAGGAAGAGGTCGCAACTCTCACGCATATAGTCTTGAGGGAGGCCACCATGTCTACATCAATCTCCGAACAAAAAAGGTGGGTTATGAGAATTTCATGGATTATTGATTTTATTTCCACTTTTATTTCAGTTTTTTGTATGATTTTTTTTTTATATTTTTACTTTCATGGAGGTGGATATGCCACTGTTTCCTTTGATCTCTTTGTTTGTGTTCATATTTTTGTGAAATCTTTTGTGATGTGGGTTTTGAAAGTCTCATAGACTCATATGCATCTTTTCTTCCTTGTCATTTTATTCACTGGCTTTTGTTTTATTTTTCATAGGTTTATGGGTATTGTTTTATTGCTTTTGCAAATATTTTCCCCGTGGATCTGAAAATTTTTATTTTCCATTTTGATGTTTATTTAGATGGATCCAAAGGTTATGAGGAAATGCCAGGAAGCACATCAAGAAGGCAGGTGAGGAACCAGACAAATGCGGGGAATAGATTAGGGAAAAACATGAAAATGTGGACTTTGGTTTTTGGTTTTTGGTTTCTTTAGTTAGGGTTTGTTTTATGGAGTTTTATGTTTTGTTGTTACATTGACTTTGCATCTATGGATTCATTCTCTTATTCCGTTTAGAATGATGAATTACCTCTGCTTGGAAATCCTGGAACTTTTCTGAACCATTTATATTGTCCATGCTATTAGTTTTTTACTTTCTCATCACACACTCCATTCTGTTCTATAGATGGGAGGTAAAGTCTTATCAACTTTGTTCATATATGAACAATTTTAAGAAGAATACGGAATTTAATTATTTGTAAGATCTGAACGCCTTCAAAAGAAGTGAACGCCATACATGTTTCATAGGATGGTTTCATGATGTTTGCTCTGTTGTTATATCAAGGGCCATTGTAAGAATGAGGTGCTTTTTTCTTTGTGATTTTTTTCCCTTCACAAGAAATGAATGCAAATCATGTTACAAAGGTAAATTTGAAGTTTGGTCTTTTTCTCAATTATGTCTCACGTTGTAAAGACCAAATCAGGTCCATTGCCAAATGGAGTTTACTTCAAAATAGTCAGGTTTTCTCCTTGTCACGTTCTTGCTTTGGTGGTGCTCCATGTTTTCGTATTTGTCAATAGAGGTTTCTTGCAAGGAGTAAGATATATCATTTATATCCGAACTCAAGAGTTCTTGCATTTGGTTTCCATCATTTTATTTGGACTCATATGAGAAGTTTGTCAATCAATTTGAATTTTCCTCATTTTGATTCTTTTGACTTCTTTCTTCAATATATGGGGTTCGAAGCCATGTTTTTAATTAATGGTTGCTATTTCTTATAATGGTTTTTATGTGGCAATATTTTGTTGATGTTGTACTACTGGGAGTCTTGGTTTCTAGATTCTTTGGATTTTTAGGGTATATATATATATATATGTGGCAAGTATGTTTGGAAGAAGACGTATCTGTTATAAATTACTACAAAAAAAACACAAGATTGACTGCTACACAAGATTTTTGGAAGATTGACTGTTCACATTTTCTTGCTCATCCTGATCTCTTTATTTCTTGACATAATTTTGAGACCAAATATTCAGTATTTCCTAAGATGCACCCATGTTTGTGGTTTTAAAACACACCATAACAAAAGAGACTTGAATTTAGTAGACCTGGTATAACCTTGCCTTGGAAGTGTCTTGAGTTACTTCTAGTGTAGTTTACATTGGAGAGCTGGTAGACACTGAGTGTATTAGACTTGGTGTGAACCTTTCCTACAACAATTTCTAGGGGCATGTACATGGGAGAGGACTTGATGTTTGTTTTTACCATGTTTCTAGATGGTCAGAATGGGGAGTCTCTTGTTGATTCAGTCCCGTACAAGTAAACGCTTTACATGTTTCAGGCATGTCTCTAGTAGTGAAATATATGGATATTTATACTAGTCATGGCATGCAGCTCCCTAAAACAGACATGCAGTCCTTTTCAAATCATGTGCACTGTTCTAATTGGTTTCTGCTGCATGGGAAGGAGATATAATGGATAACAAGTTAGACCATACAAACAGGATGGACAGGCCAGATCATTTTCTTAACATTAAAGTTATTTCTCCAAATTACATCAATCTACTGACTGTTGCTAGCTATGTTCTATTGATTTTCAGCATGGGAGCTTTCATTCTCAGTGCTGGCACCAAGGGTAAACTCTCTCTTGCCTTGTACTAGTGGAAAGTTGTCCAGAAGCCAAGTGTTTCATCTTTTTTAACTAATTTCATATATTAATGAAAAGAAATCTTATCATCTAAATCAATGCAGGAAAACGATATAGCTTACCTAATTCTAGGATAATGATTCACCAACCTCTTGGGGGAGCTCAAGGTGGACAAACCGACATAGACATCTAGGTCTCTCTCTCTCTCTCATGCACGTGCACAAATGTTTGCGAGTTTCTCTTAAACTGACAGAATCTCTCTCTCAGGCCAATGAGATGCTGCATCACAAGGCTAATTTGAATGGGTATCTGGCCTACCACACTGGCCAAAGCCTAGACAAGATCAACCAGGATACAGATCGTGACTTCTTCATGAGTGCAAAAGAAGCCAAGGAGTATGGACTCATCGATAGTGTGATCATGAATTCTCTTAAAGCCCTTCAGCCCCTAGCTGCTGCTGAGCCTGAAACTAAGTCGGAATAACTGCACCCTCCATAGTTGTCCATGTGTTGCTGTTGTATCCAAGACCATTGCTGATTGAAGACAGGTAGGTATGATCATGACAAGTTTCCTTCTGGGAATATATCCATTACTCTACAGATGATAAAGAAAACCCAACACTTTAAGAGTGCAGAATTTTCTATAGCAAACTTCTCTGTTTTCATGGTTGATACTCAGAAACATGGAAAACATTTTTGTTAATTCATTTTATGCTTTAGTAAAAGCTTCAGACGGTCTTGAGTGGTCTTGAGTTTTTTATTTTTATAATTTCTTTTACTTTTCTCTGTATCAGTGAATGAGTCTACATATAGCCTTTTCCAATGTGCTCTGTTGAATTATTATAAATGAAGATCAAAGGGTGTGAATCCTATGTATACAATTCCTTTATATTTTATGTAAACAAACAATACCCAAGGATTACCCAAGGACTTTATGACTTGATTTCTTTCTCTGTCCACCAGTTTTCTTTTCTCAACTTTTTTTTCTTATATTCTGCCAGATGTTGGTGATGTTTATTTGTTACTGCCAGATATCTGGGCCGAGGATCATGCAATCCTCTATAAAAGTGGCTATACGTTTTCGTTTAATGGCAACATGAACCTGCAGCTTTGTGATTGTCATAATGATCCTGGGTTGAGGATAATGCAATCTTTTGTAAAAACTCTCCATTTAAGATTCACCACAATCTTAGTAGATAGAGTCAGTTTGGCAAAGATTCACCACATCTATCTTGTTTTATAGATTTTAACATCTATCTTGTTTTATTTATTACAGATCGAAATGGGAGATGAAGAGAAAATAAGTACAAGCAACATTTTTTGGACCAGTTTGGATGACGCAAATAAATTTGAGGATGCTATATTTTATCGTGGAAATTGCTTGTTGTCTCTTCGTGATACATATCGAAGACCGCCTTTCAGTTATTGTTTCTATGTTATATTGAGACCAACTATTATATAGATTCATGTTTAACAGAATTTTATCAATATCATCAGTAATAATTTGTGATGAAGACAATTGTTTCATTGCACTCAAATTCAATGAATTAATTTAGTTTATGTTTTACATCGATGGAGTGTTATTTTCATACCTGAATTGTTACTTAGCGATATATGATTGTGATAACCGAAGGATGACTTTGCATTAAAGATTTGTGAATGGATGGATTGTTAATGGATGATGAGATTATATTTGTATTGATTGGATATCAAAATAGGAAAAATATATATTTGTTGAAAATATTAAAAAATATTTTTTTTGAAAAATTATTATTTGCGGCGCTTTTATTGTGTTGCAGATAATCAAATGTAACAAGATGAAAATTATTTACGACACCACAGAAGAGTAGCAAAAAAAGATTATCTGTAACTTTATAAGAGCATCGCCCTTAATGATTTATTAACGACTTTTTTGAATCGTCGCAAATATAAATTATTGGTGATGCAATTTTTCCGTTGCAAATAAATCAAAATCTACGACGCTTATAATACGTCGCAATTGATACGTAATTAGCAACTCTTTGACACCATCGCAAGTACTCTCTTATTGCCACGCTGCAGTCTTTTGTTTTGCTAATCTTTCTGCGACCCCTTTGCGATGTCAAGATTTTTGCGTCGCAATTACTTATTGCGACGCTTTTTTTATTATCTACACTGCTTTTTTGGCATCGCAAAAAAACAAAATTGTAGTAGTGGTGGTTAGTTGCTGGCTAACCATGAGGTTGACTGTGTCTTCAGGAAGAAAAGAGTGCTCTCTCGAATTGTAACCGCGACAGCTCGGTTAGCTGGCGGTTAGCCACCGATGAGTTTGGCGGTTAGCCGCTGGCTAACCGCGCCTTTAGAAGAGAAGAGCAACTCTCTGGATTTGTAACCGCGACGGTTCGGTTAGCTGGCAGTTAGCAGCCAGTTACCAGGCGGCTAGCCGACAGGTGACCGTCAGTTGACCGCCAGGTGCGGAAAACTCCCACTGTGTTCATATTTGAGCTCTTTTCCTCCTCAAAACCATTCTCCCTACTTTCCATTCATTTCCTGCAACAAAATGAGCTAAAAGCTCTTCCAATCCAACATTCAACACTTCCCCCATTTCAAAAATTTTTCAAACAACTATCCATTCACCTCCTTCTTCAACTCATCCAACCACAAGAGAAGAGAAATCCACCAATCACAAGCATTCATTTGAGCTATAACAAGCAATAAATGAAAGGCCAAAACCAATGTTTCCAAGAAATTAAATGAGCTAACAAGATGCATTCATGAGCATTTATTTCAAATCAATGCACATAAATAAATATGAATGGGAAAGCAACAAAATCAACTACATTTGTCATAAAACTATTTAATACTCAAACTATCCATTCATCCACTTGCCTTAGGTCCAAGCTTAGCCAAAAACAAGCTCTAATCACTTCCAAGCCAGAATCCAAAGCTACACACAAAAAACCCCCAAAACAAACCCTAAAATGGGTCAAAACAAGAATGAAGAAAAAGTTCCAATAATGAAAATGAACACTCCCAAAGGCTAGAAAAACAAATGTCAAAAGAAAAGGAGGGATTGCTTACTTGTACGTTCTCCAAAAAGGCAAGACTAGCTCAATGAGGATCTTGGGATGAAAGGTTTTCTCCACAAATGGTATCAAGAGAGAGCTTGCAAGGTGGGGAAGAAGAAGATGAAATTCGTTTCTTGGTTGGTGCAAGATTGATGTGGAAGGGAGATGAAGAAGCAAGAAGAAGAAGAAGAGAATGAAACCCTAGGTGGTTTCACTTTTGAGCTGGAAAAGGAGAAGGGGAAAGAAAGGGAATGGGTTATTTTTTTTTTTTATAGAAAATGGAGTTGGGTCCCACCACTTAACAAACTAGTTGGGCTGAAATCATGACTTTCGGAACCTTGGTTGAAATCGACGAAGAAGGGAGAAATGATCGTCGAAATATCTAGTTTCCAAAAAGTATATGTTTCACGGGTTTCGGGAGTATCAATTTTTTGGTACAAATTTAGTGTAAAATGACTGTTTTGCCCTCAATGTTCGGAGAATCGGGTTTCGGGATTCCGGACGGGGACGGGATCAACATAAAAGTTGTAAGGATTAATGAGATAAGTAGAACATGATTAAAACAATAAACATAGAAAACTCAGATAATCCCCCAAGTAAACGTAAAGTCATAAAAGGAACCCCCAAACGGCCTCACTAGTCACAAAGGCACTCAAAATTTCCCAAAGCTATATCAAAAGCTATTCTATTCTCTACTTAACCAAAATCCACTAATCACACTTAGAACTAAAACATGACTTAATTAACACTAATCGAGGTCACTCTGGACGGGGTTTTACAGATACCATTCATCATCTCATGACGAAAATCCCAGACTATCAAAAGAAAAATTCTGCACACTATTCGCTCGAGGGGATTGGGATTCGCTCGAGCGGACTATTTCAGAACCTAGTTCTCTCAAGCGGATGAAGGTCCACTCGAGTGACCTGCTCGAAAACCTGCAGAAAAATCCTTTTTCTGGTCCGAACCAACCCCTTCTATTCCATTCATACCAGATACAAAAATCACACTATAATCAAATCTGATCCTTAAAAAGCCCTAGGTCTATCCTCTTCGCATCACATGCAAAGATTATACCTAGATTGCTGATCTAACATGATTAGAGATGAGGTATGGCTTTGATACCAATTGTAGGAAGTAGGTGGGCCTCGTGGATTAGTTTTCAAAACTTTTAACCCAGTTGACTCAGGGATCAAGTACCCATAAGGCCATAAACCACATCCAGGATGCAATCCCTCCATCTCATCAATCATGTACAGCAATAAAACCTATCTAAAAGATAGAAATCAACAACATCATCAACCAAAATAATCCACAACAAATAGAGAAACAAATTATACCTTTGGAGCCCGGTAGTGCTCTAATGGAGAAGAAGACAATTAGTTAGAATAAGAACTCTTCTTGAAGCAAATTAGGATCTTCAAGACCTTGTTGTCTTCCACACTATGACCCGTTATCAGATCTCTATTCTGAAGAAGATTGGTGGAAACTCTAAGAGAAAACCCAATTAAAAACTCCAAGGAACTATAAGAGAATTGGAAAAGAGAGAGGAGTTGTGCAACACTTGCACAAAGGGGCTGGACTTGTTCTCCTTGTTATGGATGTCCAAGGGGGTGTATTTCCTCCTTTTTATAGCACAAAGTAACCCCTATTACTATTTAAAATAGAAGTCCAACTCCAATTAAGAATTAGTAACTCTCTCCTTTCTAATTACTATAGAAGTCTCACTTCTACAACAACTAGTAACTTACTATTACTACTATTAGAAGTCCTACTTCAAATAGAAATAGTAACTTTCTAATTCCTTCCTTTTGGAGTTCAAATATGAATAGTATCTTTCTAATATCTTGGGCTAACTTGGGGACCACTAGGGATTCCATAGAAAGCTAGCTCAAACTGGGACACCGCAACCCCACATCTCATGTGCAATCCGGGCCCACAGTTAATTGCAAATAACACAACTATATAAATGCAATTGCACTCCAGTCTTAGGAATAAATTACAAAGAAGACCCTAAACTTCCCGATTACCACAAGTAAGCCCCTCTATCAATATCCATGGATCAATTGGAATAAATCTGTCTCATCCAATCTTAGATCCACATCTTACTATCCTTGAGCTCCAATTAATCACAGTGATCATTAGTACCATCCAATTAACTCTTAATTGAGATGGGTACGCACTTACTAATGACAAATCCATTAATTGGCACAAGGGGATAATATAGATAGCTTCCTTTTGGACCATTAGATGTTCCCACAGTTCTACTACCACGTACCCAAAACACCGAGGTGTTGACCTACAATTGGCCTTAGACACTTAAGTTCATTAATGTCTCAGGATTAAGAGCCTATTGCTAGGGAATTATGAGAGCAGACTTTAAAATCGAGACAATATTCCATAAGGTGCTTCTCATGATCATTCAATACATCCAATGTACCAGCACAATGATCCAGAATCTTACATTCTGATGATCGAGACAAATCACACTATCTCATAGTTATCAAAGTGCTGCAACCTTGTCAGATAAGATGCCCAGTCTTATCACTGGTTGTGAAAATATTTAAATATAAGATTTGTGATACATGTCTCCCGTATGTGGATCTCATCCATATACATATTTAATATACTAATGGGACCCGGATCAACTCATGAACCATCATGTCATATGTATTGGTCATGTGCATTAAGTAATAAAACACCATTCATCTCATGAAAGGAAAGCATGATTTTATTGATGAATAAAGAAATTAATCAATTTATTACATCATCTGATGGATTGAGGCCATACAATCTAACAACATTAACTTTTATTTGGGAATGCCATTACTCATTGCTCACTCTGACACTATGATTGTTTACACTTGGGTTACCAGTATTTGAATCATGATGAAAGGTTACTAAACTTAGTTTGCTACATGCTTCCGCACCTTAAAAGTGAATGTCTTGTGTGCAGGTGTCATATCCTCACGGCGGAAACTTGTGGGAAATTAAATAAGTGTATGCACCTTATGATCACACTTTACTACATTAACGTCCCGATCCCGGATGAGGCCCGCGAGCCCTGTCCGGGGTCGTGACTGACTGGTATCAGAGTGAGACATGTTTCAGGCAATTAAAAGAAACTAGAAATCCTAATGACGTGATGAGGATTTGTTAGACTTTTCGTTAGCTAGAATCGTGTGAGCAATGTGTGACCCTCTACTTGATTATTATGTGCTAACATCTTGTTTTGCAGCGATATGCCACCTCATAAGAGGCCAATAAAAGACAATCCCACCGCAAGCAATAGTTATCACACTGGGTCAGAAAAAGAAGATTCTCCTGATAACACTATGCAAAATCAGTTTTAGCAGATGATGCAGGCCATGCTTGATCAGCAACGCCAGGCCAATGAGAACCAGGCTAGATTACAGGAGCAAATGGAAAAGAGAGAGAAAGATCATGCTAGGCAAATGACACAGATGTAAAGACAGTTGTTAGAAGTTTTAGAGAGGAGGCTTGAACCAGTCCTAGCTCAACCACCAAGTCCACAGATTGTCATCAATCAAAAGGAGAATGACCCGAATGCCTTGTTTGAGCGGTTCAAGAAGAGAGGTTCGAAAGACTCTACTGGGATAAAGGACCTTCTAGCTGCAGATGATTGGCTGGAGCACAAAGAAAATACTTTTGAAGTTTTCCGATGCACCGGAGGAGAACAAATGAAACTCGCAGCGTCTGTATTCACCGGTTTAGCTAACATATGGTGGAAAATAATTAGAGCAGAGTACAGAACCATGGCAGATGCAGAGGCTTGGACTAACTTCAAGAGGCAGTTTGGTGACAAGTATGTACCAACTCATATCAAGAGGCAGAAGGCTATAGAATTCCAGCAACTTGTGCAAGGCAACATGACAGTTCTCGAGTACCTCACCAAGTTCGAAAGGTTGTCTCGTTATGCTCCGGAGTTGATAGACACCATTGAGAAGAAGATAGCTAAGTTCCTTGAAGGACTTAATCCAATCATAGAGAAGGATGCTAAGGGGATTGTACCACCTGCAACCTTTAAATAGGCCATCAAGAGGGCTTACAAATTTGAGAACTTGAACAACAAGGTCCTTAGAATTCAAGGAAAGACTCAAGCTTACCAACAAAACAACCAACAGAGAAATCAGCAGAACAAGTGACAGAGGCCAGAGCAGAATGCCCAGAATCCAGTGGTTTGCATCCATTATGGGAAGAATCATGTGAGTGCTAAATGTCGTACCATGACTGGGGCATGTTTCAGATGTGGTGCCATGAACCATCAACTCAAGGATTGCCCAAGGCTCAGGCAAAATCAGCAACAACAAGGAGCACATCGCCCGGTACCACCTCAGAATGCACTGGTTATCTAGAATCAGGCAAAGCCACCGCAACAAAAAGCACCACAATAGCAATATAGACCCCAGCAATAGCAACAGGCACGTCAACTGGGACAGAATCAGAATCACCGTCCCCAAGCAATAGAACAGGAATGTGAAAGTTCGGGGATCCGAACCCTAGAGGGGGGGGGTGAATAGGGTGAGCTCCAATTATGACCAATTTTAAATAATTTTAACTTCTTTAAATTAAACTAGTCACAAGTGATGATTATCAAACAAAATGCGGAAGCTTAATAAAAACAATCACCACAAAGCAAGCACCATCACACAAGGATTTATAGTGGTTCGGCCTCAATGCCTACTTCCACTACCGGCTTGTGATCCAACACTCCACCGGATTTCCACTATTTATGCTTTTCAATAGGCTAAGCAATAACCTTTCCAATATGCTTTTCAAGGCTAAGCAATAACCTCTACATTATGCTTTTCTTAGGCTAAGCAATAACCTCTTCAACCAAAGGTTGGTTATCTCTCTAATTAGTGTCTATAATACACTTGATGGAGATACAATTTAGCTCATTACATTTGCCTCTAAAATAGGCAGATAAGAAAGTGAAAATCTAATTCATACACACACACACTATGAATGCAAAGATGAATGCTCAATGTGTATGTATGATGTCCTCAATCATTTTTAAAATGAAAGCTCATAAATGTATCCCTAAGGCTTTTGAAAGTTTTGGCTCATAAAAACATTTATGATTGAGGAAAGAATGCAAGTCACATGTTAAAAATAACAACTTGTTAATGATATGAAAATCAAAGGCTCACAAGTTGTATGAAATTAATTGGCTCTAAACATGTGATGCATATGGATGTCAATCAAATCAACAATGTAGCTCATAAACCATAAAAATAGATTTGATTGAAATTAGGGGACAAATCATATGTAATAATAAATACAACTTGAAAATGATATACCTATCAAAGAAAGGCAAGTTGTGAAACTTTAAAACAAAATACATATGATTTGTGAAGTTGTTGAATCCAAAACATAAGATAGATTTGAAAGTGATTTTCTTATGGTGAAAAACAACAACCATAGATTCAACCAAGTATAGGAATCATGTTACATATAATTTCAAAGATTGTTTCATTAACATGATCTACTTAGATTTACCAATTAAAGTACTACTTGAATTGAATCATGGTGATGCATCCAAAACAATAAATCACTTCAAAACATATTCATGTTAAGGACGCAACAAATCATAGTTTATCATGCTACAAAAGATTTACCAAAAATAAAACAAAGCATGAAAACATACGATTAAGAAAAGTAAAGCTTACTTAGAGATTTAACTTCATTAATCCAAGCTTTAGCTTTCCAAATGATCCCCTTCATCCCTTAGTTCATTTCCCTTTGATTGGCCTCAAAACCTCTCAAGGAGGGCCTCTTGATCATCAAATTTTTCAAAGGAATGAACCACTATTTATACCCAAAAAGTGGGTTCATGCATCTCCCCGGTCGACCTGCCATACCCGCAGTCGACCTGGCCTTTAGTTGGCCCGGTCGACCTGGCACACTGCTGGCCAGGTCGACCTGGTACACTACGGGTCAAGCCTGTGACCAAAATTCCCAAAAATGCGTATTTTCAAAGTATTTCTTGGTGGGGATTTTTGGGCCATTAAACCAAGCTTGAATACATGTTTTAAATCATTCTAAGGGTTTTAAAACATGAAACATAAAAAGCCAAAAAGATTCGAAATTATAAAACCAATGGCTTGCTTGATTTTCTAAAACTTCTTTTCAAAACTAATTACATCCAAGATTAAAAACAAATCATGCATAAATCAATATTTCTTCAAGTCTAAAAATCAATGCATGTATAAATCAAGATTTCAAGAATTTCTAAATCAATGCATATGTGTGTAAATCAAATGATGCTAGAATGATAATGCATCCATCAAATTGCAATACACAAAATTCCTAACAGAATGTCCCACAGGGCAAGTAACAACAAGCTCAGAACAGGCCACAACAGCGAGGGCAAATCTATGCAGTCAATAGGGCTGATGCAAAGGTAGCAGGCAACGTAGTGGAAGGTACACTCCTTGTTTGTGGAATTGAAGCTAGAATTTTATTTGACCCTGGCTCTACACACTCATTTCTATCCCATGAGTTTTCTAAATTGATTGATGTGCATGCTAGATAACTTGCATTTATTTTGACTGTGGCTACGCCAGTAGGCAAACAAGGTGTATGTAGGACTTTTTACCCTAGTTGAGCAATTCAAATAGGAGAAGTGGTGTTACCGGCGAATCTTATTTTATTAGAGATGCGTGACTTTGATACCATCCTAGGGATGGATTGGTTGGTAAGGTACCATGTCACGATGGATTGTTTTCATAAGACCCTCACCTTCAAACTAGAGGAGACACAGGCAGGAGTATTGTTTCAGGGAGAGAGGAGGAATCCTTGTGCAGGGTTTATCTCAGCATTGAAAGCTGATAGAGTTTTGAAGAGTGGATGTGAAGCTTATTTGGCGTTTATCACAGAGGATAAACGGTCCCAAAGGGTGGAGGAGATCCTTATTGTTTGGGAATTCCCGGATGTTTTTCCAGAAGAGATTCCAGGATTGCCACCCAACAGGGAAATTGATTTTAGCATTGAGTTATTACCAGGGACCGCTCCGATATCTATTGCACCATATAGGATGGCTTCGACGGAATTGGGAGAATTAAAGATACAATTGCAAGAATTGTTAGACAAAGATTTTGTCAGACCTAGCGTTTCGCCTTGGGGAGCTCCGGTTTTGTTTGTAAAAAAGAAAGATGGTTCGATGAGGATGTGCATTGACTACCGAAGATTGAACCAAGTGACTATCAAGAACAAATACCCATTGCTAATGATAGATGAATTGTTTGATCAGTTACAAGGTGCTGCCTACTTTTTGAAGTTTGACTTGAGGTCTGGTTACCATCAGCTGAGAGTTAGAGAGTTAGATATACCGAAGACAGCTTTTTGGACAAGATATGGGCACTATGAGTTCCTAGTGATGCCATTCGGGTTGACTAATGCATTGGCAGTATTCATGGCATTGATGAACAAGATATTTGCACAACACCTGGATCAGTTCACAGTGGTGTTTATTTATGATATTCTGGTATATTCCAAGACTAGAGAAGAACATGAAGAGCACTTGAGGATAGCACTACAACTTCTGAGAGATAACCAGTTTTATGTAAAGCTCGGTAAGTGAGAATTTTGGCTTGAACAAGTAGCATTTTTTGGGCTCATTATCTCCAAAGAAGGGTTGTCAGTGGATCCTTCCAAGATTGAGGCAGTTATGAATTGGGAAAGAACGAGAAATGTGTCAGAAATCATAAATTTTCTGGGATTGGCAGGTTATTACCGGAGGTTTGTCCAAGGATTTTCATCGATTGCGTCGCCATTGACGAAGTTGACTAGGAAAAAATGCACCGCATGTATGGACAGATCAGTGTGAGGCTAGTTTCCAAGAGTTGAAATAGAGATTAACCACGACACAGGTCCTTACTTTACCATCCGGAAGCGGCGGTTTTACTATTTTTACCAATGCTTCGAATGTTGGATTTGGTTGTGTGTTGATGCAAGATGAGAAAGTTGTTGCTTATGGATCCTGGCAGTTGAAAGACCATAAAAAGAACTATGCAGCCCATGATCTTGAGTTGGTAGCGGTTGTCTTTGCATTGAAAATGTGGAGACATTACCTTTATGGAGAGAAGTTCGAAGTCCACTCTGACCATCGCAGCTTACAGTACTTGTTTTCTCAGAAGGAGCTGAACATGAGGTAGAGGAGGTGGATGGAATATATTAAAGATTATGACTTTCCAATCAAATATCACCTGGGGAAAGCAAATGTAGTTGCTGATGCCTTGAGCAGAAAATTAGTAGGCTTTGCAAATCTTAGTGGTACTTGTATCTTTTATCAGTTGGAAGAGTTAAGAGCAGATCTACAGCCACTGAAGAAGGGTGTAATGTTAGCCAATATTTCAGTGTCCGAGCCTTCTTTTATTCAAAAGATCAAGGATAGTCAATTGTAAGACCCAGAGTTGGCAAGGATTTCAGAGCATATAGCAGACCGTCCAGACTTTCTTATTGTGGATGGAGTTTTGTATTATCGTGATCGTCTATGTGTACCTAACATTGAAGATTTGAGGAATGACATCATGACAGAGGCTCACAGTACGAAGTATTCTATGCATCCGGGCAGTACGAAGATGTATCAGAACTTGAAGGGCAGATTTTGGTGGAACAACATGAAGAGAAAAATCACAGTGTTTGTCTCTTGGTGTATGACCTATCAGTTGATAAAAGCAGAGCATCAGAAGCCTCCAGGGTTGTTGCAACCGTTAGAGATCTCGGAGTGAAAATGGGAGCACACTACCATGGATTTTGTTTCGGGACTACCGAGGGCTACTAGAGGCAACAATGCGATATGGGTCATTGTGGACCGTCTCACCAAGTCAGCTCATTTCATCCCCATGAGGACAAGGAAGAAAATGCACATCTTACCTTTGGCAGAGTTGTTTGTTAATGAGATTGTCAGTCGTCATGGACAGCCAGTTTCTATCACATCTGACAGAGATAGCAGATTCGTCTCTAGATTCTGGAAAACACTACATGAATCCATGGGTACGAAGCTATAGTTCAGCACAACCTATCACCCACAGACGATGGACAGTCAGAGAGGACAATTCAGACTCTTGAAGATATGCTCCGTGCTTGTGTGTTAGACTTCAAGACTCAATGGGATGAGGCTTTACCATTGTGTGAGTTTGCTTACAACAACAGTTACCACTCGAGCATTGGAATGAAGCCTTTTGAGGCTTTGTATGGCAGAAGGTGTAAGACACCTGTGTGTTGGGAAGAAGTAGGAGTTCGCAGCTTCCATGGACCGACCATTGTAAGTGAGACTAGTGACAAAGTCAAGTTGATCCAGGAACGTCTGAAGGTAGCCCGGAGTAGACAGAAAAGCTATGCAGACTCTCACAGAAGGGACTTACAATTCAAAGAAGGAGACAAGGTTTTCTTGAAGGTGTTACCTACCAGAGGAGCATTGAGGTTTGGACATAAGGGTAAGTTTTCCAGGAGATACATTGGGCCTTATGATGTTGTAATAAAGATTGGTGACGTGGCTTATAGATTAGCCTTACCACCCGAACTATCCGGCATACACAATGTGTTCCATGTGTTTATGTTGTAGAAGTACGTCCCTGATCCATTGCATGTACTCCGTCATGAACCGTTTGAAATTAGAGAAGATGCTACCTATGTAGAGAAGCCTGTTTAGATCATTGATACAAAGGAACAAGAGTTGAGGACACGGACAATTCATTGGGTTAAAGTGGTATGGGAAAACCATGGACCCGAAGAAGCAACGTGGGAACTACGAGATCAAGACCAGAAGAAGTATCGACACCTACTACCTGAGGTGAGTCGTAATTTCATTTGGAGGACCAAATGTCCTACGGAGTGGAGGATGTAAGACACCGACCCGAGTGACCTCGATTAGTACTAATTAAGTCATGTGTTAGCTCTAAGTGAGATTAGTGGATTTTGCTTAAGTTTGGGATTAGAATAACTTTAATATAGCTTTGAGGAATTTTGAGAACCTTTTGATCTAGTGGGGGTTTTTTGGGGGTTCTTTTAGTGACTTTGCGTATGCTTGGGGGATTATTCGAGTTCCCAATAATTCGTGTTTTAGCCTCGTTTTACTTTTCTCGTTAATCTCTACAACTTTCATGTTTACTCCGTCCCCGTTCGAAACCTTGAAACCCGACTTTTCCAACTTCAAGGGCAAAATAGTCTTTTTACACCAAATCTGGACTCAAAATATATACGTTTTAGAAACTAGATTTTTCGATGATCACTTTTCCCTTCTTCGTCGAACTCATCCGAGGTCCCGAAAGCCATGTTTTTAGCCCAACAAGATTTGCTAGAAGTGGAGCCCACCCTCACTTGTTATAAAAAGAGAACCCATTTACCTTATCCCCTTTTTCCATCTCTTTTAGGTGGAGGGAGTGCTATGCTTGCCCTAAGATTTCTTCTTCTTCTTCTTGCTTCTTCATCTCTTATCCACTACCAAACTCTTACAAATGGAGAAATGCATGTTATCATCTTCTTCCTCTCCTTGAGAGCTCCCCTTGGAAACCATTTGTGAAAGAATCCAACCACATTGGAGCTTCCTTTGAGATAGCCTTGTCTATTTGGAGACCTTGCAAGTAAGCCATCACCCTTATCTTCTAGATTTGTATTCTTGTAGCCCTAGAGAGCCTCCATCTCCATGATTGGGAGCCCTCTCTTTCTATTTCATTGTTTTGACTACTTAGAGTTTGTAATGGGTTGTATTTGGGGGGTTTTTGTGTAGCTTGGTGATTTTGAGCTTAAGAGGGAGATTAGGAGCTTGCTTAGTCACCCTTGAGCCAAGGCAAGTGGATGAATGGGTTGTTAAATGATTTCATGTTTATGTGAAAATATGGATTCTTATTTATTGCCTTCACCTATGCTTTCTCTATAAATTTTAATAACTTTGAAATGTGCATATTGGTGAATCTTTTCTCTTATTTGATCTTTAAAAAGTGTACATTATATTTTATTAAAGTTGTTTGTCACTTATGGATCTTCATAAATGATGGTTGTTCTTGTAGTAAATGAAGTGGAATATGAATGTGGTTTAATGATTTTGGTGGAGTGGTTGTTGGAGGAGTTATTGTGGTTTGGAGAAGGCAAAGAGAATTTAATGGTTGTAGAATAAAAGTGGTTCAAAGGAGGTTAGAAAGGGATGAAGGAAGAGAGCCCGAAACTACATTTCTGCAGCTACTATGACAGTTTGCTCGAGCGAACCCCATCCAGAGGATAGTTGGCTCGAGCCAACTTGACAGTTCGCTCTAGCCAACCTGACCTGGGAAGGTCCGCTGGAGCGAACTTGTATTCGCTCGAGCGAACCCCCATAGAGAGTATTTAGCTCGAGTGAACCTCGAGTCCGCTCGAGCCAACTGTGTAGTAGGCCTGGGTCAATACTGAAAGTCCTGGGATCTAACCCTAGAAGGGGGGGGGGGTGAATAGGGTGAGCTACAAATATGACCAATTTAGACAAATTTTAACTTCTTAAAAATAAACTAGTCACAAGTGATGATAAAACAAACAATATGCGGAAGCTAATATAAACAATCACCACAAAAGCAATCACCACAACACAAAGGTTTATAGTGGTTCGGCCTCAATGCCTACGTCCACTACCGGCTTGTGATCTAATCACCCCACCGGATTTCCACTAGTTATGCTTTTCAATAGGCTAAGCAATAACCCTTACAAAGTTGTTTTTCTAGGCTCAACAACAACCTTTACAAGATGCTTTTCTAGGCTAAGCAATAACCTTTACACAATGCTTTTCTTAGGCTAAGCAATAACCTTTACAAATGAGAGATTTCTCAAAGAAGGTGTCTATGCAAGAACACTCTATGAGATACAATTAAAGCTCAATGTAATTGCCTCTAAAATAGGCTAATGTGAAAGTGGAAAACAAACTCACACAAACACTAAATGAATGCAAAGATGTATGCTCATGATGTGTGTGTGTGTGATAACTACAATCAAGTTACAAACAAAGCTCAATTAATATATTGCTTAAAGCAAATCAAAGTTTAAGGCTCATAAAAGATTTGATTGAAGTTTGATGCAAATCACATGTATGAATATCAACTTGTTAATGATATGAAAATCAAAGATTCACAAGTTGTATGAAAATGACTAACTTAGAACATGTGATGCATGTGCAATGTTGTTTTCAAAACTAAACAAGTTTAACTAAAGTTCAAATGAATGAAAACAACAAACAATGTTTCAACCAAGAAAATGAATCATGCTATATAAAAGAAATCAAAGATTTAGGCTAAGCATGATTAAGAAAGATTTTAAAACAACTTGGTTGAAAACAAAGTGAAGAATCCAATCTTAATTAGATCAAAGATTAAGAGAAGAATGGATTCAACACATCATAGTTATCATGCCCAAAATCATTTACCAATAACTTAAACAAAGCATATAAACTATGATTAAGAGAGGTAGAGCTTACTTAGAGATTTAACTTCATTAATCCAAGCTTTAGCTCTCCAAATGACTCTTTGGACTCTCTTAGTTCATCCCCTTTGTCTTGTCTCCAAACTCCTCAAAGATGGCTTAAAAATCTCCAACTTTTGAAAAGGAATGAACTTCAATTTATACTAAAAAAGTTGAGTTCTGCGAGTGCCCGGTCGACCCCATGACAGGGCCCGGTCGAGCTGGCCTTCACAACGGTCAGAAAGATGACCTGCAGTATGGCCGGTCGACCGGGTCCTCTGGGCCGGTCGACCGGCCACACTGCTGGTCGACCCCTTGGGACCAAAATTCCCAATTTTGCATATTTTCAAAGTATTTCTTTGGGGAACTTTTGGGCCACTAAACCAATCTTGAATACATGTTTTGAAACATTCTAAGGGGTTCAAAAACATGAAACATTTAAAGCCTAAAAAGATTCGAAATTTTAAAACCAAAGGCTTGCTTGATTTCTAAAAACTCTTTTCACAAATAAATGCATACAAAAATGATTCTGAAAGTGATGAATGTATGCAAGGCACAAACCTAAATCCTCAATTTGATTTCTCAAAAGTAATGCACAAAGAATTAGGCTTTCAAAAGAGTTTGGATTCTAAAACAAATGCATCCAAGTTTAAAAACAAAACATGCATAAATCATTAATTCTACAAGTCTAAAATCCAATGCATGTATAAAACCAGATTTCAAGATTTTCTAAAACAATGCATGTGTAAAAATTCAAATGATGCTAAAGTGAAAATGCATCCATCAAATTGCAAATACAAAATCCCTAACAAATACAGGAAGACTTGACATGTTCTTCTAAGGCTTAGGGAGGTATTGTTTAGAGCCCCAATGCGATGGTAAGACCAAGAAAGCGGAGTGTGGAGCTCGATTGAGAAAGAAACCCCATCATGGAGATTTATTGAGGATTTTTGGACTTGTTAATTTGTATAGGGGGCTTGGAATGTCCTTAATTTTATTGAGTACCAAGTTAGTGACAAAACTGACATACGGAACCCCTATACACCTTGATTTAAATCTTAAATCCTCAATGCATAACCCGGTATTTTGTGGAAATCTCTGTGTTTTCGTGCACATGGATTTCATATATACTCGCCAGTTTTCACGTGATTTCACTAGCCCTGCTCCAGAAATACTGATTTATGTACTTTAAGTGTCCTGCTAGCCCTGTATATGCATGACCAGACATGAATGTGATTTATGTGCCTATGTGCACCCTGTGTCGCCTGCTAAGTTGTTACACACCTACCTGTATATATATGTATTTGTCTTGATTTCTTACTCGTAACTTATAAGTGAGCACCACTAAGCTTGGACAACCTTGTCGGTTTGATCTACTGACTTGGTGTTCCCCTCTTGCTCCTGCCAGCTACAGTTTGGATCCTGCTTGTCCCGTTACCCAGTTCTGTGGCCATGGTCCTGTCTAGCTACATGTATATATATATTCAGTTGGTTCTCGTCACCTCGAGTGTCCGAGATCAACGCCTCTAGCGTGCTCTCATCACATTAGTGATGGAGGATTTATCTCAGTGTGGTTGCCATCTTGCCAGTTTCCTGTTCCTTGGTACCTTTTTATATTTTATATTGTACATGTGTTTTCTAACTGATAATGCATTCTTTTCCCGTGGAAATTGTTGTTTAAGCATGTTTTAATGTTTTCCAAAGTAACTTGTATTTTTACTATTGTTGTTGTATCTTTTCATCCACTTACCAGACCGTCGTGTTTGACCCACTATTTTGGTACTCAGGTCCAGATGTCCCCTTCCTTGAGGAGGAGCTGGAGGAGGCGGCTGGAGAGCCGCAACGTGTAGGTGAATGACAAGCTGACAACGTCATGTAGACATTTGGTCAGTCTACGAGATGCGAAAAACTTTTTGGGATAGTGACTAACTTGTGGGAATTCTTTTGATTGTACCAGCCTTTGTTGGCCATTATTTTTGGGAAATGTTAACGAATCCACATTTTGTATAAACATTAACTTTTATTTGGGAATGCCATTACTCATTGCTCACTCTGACACTATGATTGTTTACACTTGGGTTACCAGTATTTGAATCATGATGAAAGGTTACTAAACTTAGTTTGCTACACGCTTCCACACCTTAAAAGTGAATGTCTTGTGTGTAGGTGTGATATCCTCACCGTGGAAACCTGTGGGAAATTAAGTAAGTATATGCACCTTATGATCACACTTTACTACATTAGTGTCCCGATCCCGGATTAGGCCTGCGGGCCCAGTCTGGGGTCGCGACACTTTTAATCTCTTATGTGTACCTTTACCATTGCATTTTTGCATGCTCGACGGCGCAATTGCAACAGAAGCTCCACAGTAGTTACTGAGAATAAAAAAAGAATAAAAAAAATAAATAAGAGAAAATCATTTCGACAATCTAAAACAGAATACTAAAAATGGGTAACATAAAAAACCGAAATTTGAAACTAGGTTTTATCGCTAACAATGAAAAACATAATATAGCATCAAAAACAAGAAAATGATTTTCCTTTTACTTTTCTAGTGAAATGAAATGGGTTTTGAGAAGAGCACATTGCAGATAATAAATCAAAGAGACGAGGATTTTGATAAGAAGGATAAGAAGGGAGTGGATGAATAGTAAATCCACAAAGAGCTCGTCCTTTCTCTATCATTTATAGAATGGAAAGAGCAAGCGTGCACGACAAGGACGATATACATAATATAATCACGACACGATTCCCACATATACGGGGATTCCGGCCGCGGAATCGGACACGCACGATGTGTAATAAAATACACGACCAATCTGCAGATAGTCCACATGTTTAAGGACTCCCAGACAGTGGATCAAACTGAAAGGGCAGTCCAAGCTCAGTGGTGTTCAGTTAAATTCATGAATGCACAAAACACAACGAAACACGTCTTAAACCAAATCAAGCTTGAAGGGGGAAATCACTTATCAGAACTAAACAAGACACGGCTAGCAAGAGGCATAAGTATATATATGCATAACACGCTTAAGAAGTGAACCCCTTTTTATCCTTGAAACAATTTTCAAACGAGCTTATACTTAACTTCAAAACGAGTACACGATAATACTTGTTGCATCAAAACTAAAGTTCAAAAGCAAAGTCTATCAGGCATATGTAAGGACCATTCATTGACCCTTATGTAATTGAAACCCGAATGTCTGAAAATAAAATGGATTGGTGCCCCCGAAGTTGGATTTCATTTTGTATTTCAATTGCACAATGTCAAGCTAAAAGCCCCATAACATATTCCAGTTTTCATTCCTGTAGAAATCCTTCTA
Source organism: Cinnamomum chago (assembly GCA_038049695.1). Classification (NCBI taxonomy): domain Eukaryota; kingdom Viridiplantae; phylum Streptophyta; class Magnoliopsida; order Laurales; family Lauraceae; genus Cinnamomum; species Cinnamomum chago. Next base: position 32,650,321 of record CP142456.1, read on the forward strand.
AAACAACTCATATTGAAGTTTCGGTTACCTCTCAGTCACCTGTCGGTCGACCGAGGCGGGGTATGTCGGCTAGCCGACAGCTGACCAACTAGTTGACCGACAGATTTACCCTGGAAATCTCAGCTCTTGGGAAATGGAACCGAACTGATTTCGATTGGCTGTCGGTCGACCGAAGTGAAAATGTCGGTTAGCCGACAATTGACCGAAATCTTTCCTGATGAAATACAGGTCTTGGGAAATGGAGCCGAACTGAGTTCGGTTGGTTGTCGATCAACTGAAGTGGGAATTTCGGTTAGCCGACAGCTGACCGACGATTGATTGAGGCTGCACGGACAGTGCATTTCAAGTCAGATTTTTCCACAATGTTTTCTCCTTCTTCTCTCAACTAATCACCTGCACTTCCCTGAGCCTTCATGCTCTCCAAGGGTCCATTCCACAGATTTAATATCATTCAATCCACAATCTAAACAAGAAATTTCCTCCATTCTCCATAAAAACTCAAATCAGATTTCTAGATAAAACACATGCTTATAATTCAAAAACAGAATTTCAGAAGCTTGGATAATGATTAACATACTTGCATGAAGATAAATGAAATCCACTTAATGAGTCTATAACATGTTGAATGAAAGATCAAAACATAGCTAAAAGAATATTTAGAGCAAAGATGAAATCCAAATCAACATGCATTCACATTTCCTATAAAGATTACTTGCCTTTGCCCAAATGCTAACAAACTCTTCCTCAAGCAAATCCTATTCAAGAGCTGAGCCAATAAGCTACAAAAACCCCATCAAAATCCATTCAAAACTTATCCAAATTTGAAAAACAAGAACCCATTTCGAAATGGGAGTTGCATGTTAGAAAAACAAGCTCATTAAGAGTTAAAAAGACTCCCTTGAAAAGATGGGTTGAAGCACTTACCTAGAGGTGTTCCAACAAGAAGCAAGGAAGAAAATGAAAAGGGTTGCCCAGCTGAAACTTCAAGAAAATTACAGTTTTGGAAAGCTTGGAAGAAAAGGAAGAAAGTGATGGTCTTAGATTTCCATTTGGAGATCTCTAGCTAAGGCATGCAAGAGGAGAAAGATGGAGAGAAAAGAGGTTTTCTCTCCCAGGTTTGGTTTTTCTCTAGAAACAGTTGCAGAAATGAACTGAACGAAGGGGAGAGAGAAGAGGTTTTGAGTTAAGTGGAAAGTGGGCCCCACAATGCACTGAAACTTACACGGGCTAAAACATGGTCTTGCGGGCCCCGAATGAAATCGACAAAGAAGGGTAAAATGATCCTCGAAAAATCTAGTTTCCAAAAAGTATAACTTTGACATGGTTTTGAGATTTCGAAATTTGTGTCCAGATTTTGGTGTGAAAAGTCAATTTTACCCCTTTTGGGCCAAAACTTGGGTTTTTGGGCTTCAAACACAAATGAGCTGAAAATGAAAGTTATAAGGAATAATAAAATCATCCAAATGAAGTAAAAATCACAATCAAAATGGAAATCCACACGATCCTCCCACTCTTGTAGGTACACTCAGGCCATCCTGAGTGTGTCTTACTAACATTAAACGCTCTCAAAATTCCCAAAGCTATGTCCAGGACTAGAACTAATTATATTCTAAACCAACCATCACTAAACCCACTTAAGACTAAGCACTCACTAAGTATGCACTAATCGGGCTAACCTGGGTCGGGGTCTAACAGGGGCCGAGGCGAGCATCAACATTTTTTGTACGGGTATGCCAGATTTTCTACTCTACTTGGAATTGACAAATGGTGGTTCGTAGATCAACCTTCGCAAGTAGAAAAGGAAATCAACTTTTTTCTTTGCACATATATTTAAGAAAAGAGACACGGGTTGTTTTGAATGTTGTGAAAGGCGATTTCATTTAGCTTGGCGTGAAGGGGATTTTTGTCGTGAAAGGCGATTTACAATTCTTATCAATAATGAAAGACAAAAGTTGTGATTTTTTTTATCTCTTTAAACAATATAAAATACAATGAAAAGCAAGGAAAGGGGATCTAACTTCTCAAGAGATTGTGGGGACTCGTTTAGATTGACGGTTGCAAGTCGTATGTGGACATTGCCATCATCCTTCAGATGAGAACAGATGATGCTTTTGATTTTCTTGGCTCGGCTTAAACCTCAGATTTTTAGAGGATAAAGACCAAGAGGAAGTCCTATATCCAATAAAAAGCTACGTAGACGGGCTGAAAAGCTACGTCTAAGCCATAGAGGAGGAAGGAGATGGCCGAAACGGGGGGGGGGGGGGGGGCATGGGACTTTGGTTACCTTGTAGTGGTGGTCGGTGCAGGACTTTTTCAATGGACGAGAGGTCATTGTAGCAACTTTGGCAGAGTTTTCTCTTGTCTGTGAATTTTTCCGTCTATGGATTTTTTAATCGATTTTCCAGATCCTTTCTTCTTGGAATGACCTCTTTTTATAGGCTTTTGGTGGTCATGAGGAGGGTTTATGGGCCTTAAATGTATTAAAGCCACATGATGGGAGGAGTTACAAGTTTTTAATTCATCATTTTGTAACTCCTTTTTTTTTTTTTGCTTGTAATTGGCCGATGGAGAATTAAGGGCTTTTAATCGCCTTTAAGCTCCATGATGGGAGGAGTTACATGGTTTAATGCCATGATTATGACTGACTTGTAACTCCTTTTCCTTGCTTCTGATTAGGCCATCCAAAATAATGATGAGTAAATGATCACATTAACTTGTCATAAAATGGGTCATTTAACTGCATTAAGTGGTCGCCAAGGCGCTTGAAGAGTCGCGGGCCGTGCTGCGTCTTTTGGAATTCTTTTTGCGATGATCGCTGATGGATCTTCATGTTGATTTATGTCCGAAGACCATGCAACTTCAGACATTGATCGCTACTAGTGGGCTGGTGCCATCTGCCTTGTCAATTTCGCGATCAATTGGGCAGAAAGTGTGCTTTCTTGGCCGGTTGGTTGGTGATGTCGAAGCAATCGATGACGATTCCATGCTTTTGACGACGGATCCATGATGTTGACGAAGATCGATGGATTCCATGTCTCGAAAGTCAAATTTTTGGAAACCCACAAGAGCTGGACATCTCGAAACATGAAAAGGAACCGAAAAATGGTCTTTCGGCGAAAATCCGGTGACTTGGATTTCCATGGTCTTCCCCTTTTGGTTGCCGATTTTCGGTCGTTTCTCGGTTTTCTCCATTTCTTTTTTCTTTGGTATTTTTCGTGACATTTTTGTAAATATCCTGGCATGATTTTGTTGCAGAAAATTTGACAAGAAACCCTACGCATCAGAGCGCAAAGTTTCTAATTTTTCTAGAAATCTGAAGACTTTGTTGTGCAGATTATGTGATATCAAGGTACAAGCTAGACATAAGCATGAGTAATATGAAAATCAATTAACAATGTAAATTCTAGGAAGTTAACAAGAATAACCATCCATGAAATATAATGCCAAGCAAGAGGAGACTCCGAGGATGTCCTAGCCATCTCATGGGGGTATAAGTTGTTGGAAAGAGGTGGGCCTCGTGAATAGGTTTTCAAAACTTTTGGCCTACTTGACTCAGGGATCAAGTACCCATAGGGACATAAACCACATCCAAGATCCAAGAACCTCAACTCATGATCAAGATCAGTAAAAAACTATCTCCAAGATAGTAAATAATAGCCAACAAGCAACCATAAAAATCCACAATGTTCAAGAAAGTAGATTATACATTGGGAGATCGATTGTGCTCTAATGGAGAAGAAGACTTCCTTTGAGGAAGAACACTTTCTCAAAGCAATAGAGATCTTCAAGACCTTGTAGTCTTCCACGCTATGACCCATTTCAAATATCTTTCCTCAAGGAGAATGGTGGGATCTCCAAGAGAAACCAACTACAAGCTCTAAGGAAGCCATAAGATAAACTAGAAGAGAGAGAAAAGGGCGAACTAGGGCTGGACGTCCAACTCTTGGGCGTGCAACTCCTTGGGATTAAGTGGACGTCGAAGGGGTTTTCCCTCATATAACTTTTGGCAACCTCCTCCTACTAATTATTAATAGATATCTCACTTCCATAGGAATTAGTAACTTTCTTCTTTCTAATTATTATTAGAAGTCTCACTTCCATAATAATTAGTAACTTACTATTACCAATATTAGAAGTCTCACTTCCAATAGAAATAGTAACTTTTTATTTCCTTTCCTTTTAGAGTAAAAGTAGAATTAACAATGATCTAATAATTGGGCTAGTGTAGGGACCACTAGGGATTCCATAGAAAACTTGCTCCAACTGGGACACCCTGACCCCACATCTCATGTGCAATTCGAGCCCATAGTTAATTGCAAATAACTCCACTATATAAATGCAACTGAGCTCCAGTCTTATGAATAAATTGTAAGAAACCCTAAACTTCCCTATGACCACAAGTAGGCCCCTCCATCTATATCCATTAATCAATTGGACCTGTCCACTAATTTAGATCCACATTTTATTATCCTTGAGACCCAATTAATCACAATGATCATCAGTACCATCCAATTAACTCTTAATTGAGATGGGTACGCGCTTACCAATGATAAATCCATTAATTGGCACAAGGGGATAATTAAAATAGATTCCATCTTGACCATTAAATGTTCACACAGTCCTACTACTATGTACTTAAGACATCGATGTGTTGACCTACAATTGGCCTCACTCATTGGTGATTCAAAGCAAATGAATAGATAGAAAATTGATTTCGTTAATGTCTTAGGATTGAGAGCCTATTGCTAGGGAATTATGAGAGCAGACCTTAAAGTATAGACAGTGTTTCATAAGGTGCTTCTCATGGTCCTTCAATACATCCAATGTACCAGCACAATGATCCAAAGTCTTACACTTTAGTGATTGAGACAAATCACACTATCTCATAGTAATTATAATGCCGCAACCTTGTCAGATGAGATGCTCAATCTCATCACCGGATGTGAATAAATTTAAGTATAAGATTTGTGACACATGTCTCCCGTATGTGGACCTCATCCACACACATGTATTACATTTAATATACAATTGGACTCCGGTTCATCTCATGAACCATTATGTCATTCGTATTGGTTATGTGCAAGTAAATAATAAAACATCATTCATCTCATGAAAGGAAATCATGATTATATTGATAAATATAGAAATGAATCAATTTATTACATCATCCACTGGATTGAGACTATATAATCTAACATAAGTGACGTCCGAGCCGACTACGAATACCCAAAGTCCTGCTCTAGGGGGATCCTAGCTCCTGGTCCTAGGAATAACAGCACAGTTTGAGCCCGCTCCCAGCTATTCACGCCATGGACACCATCCAAAGCCGATTGTCCACCCTAGTGTCCGGTAACCGACCCACTTTGTAACCATCAGTCTGCAGCTGGCCATGAATGCAAGATGATGATGATGGTTTATACACGACACAGGTTCCAAGACAAATACATGTGGATAGATTTCCAAGTACAAGATAACAAGCCGAGGGCTACTCCAAGTCAAACCAAAATACAAGTCAAGATCCAAGTTCCATGAGTAGTCCTCTTTCAAGTCTATCAACACTGTTCATCGATACTAGACAAAGGTACCTAAGGATACACTCTTAAGTTCAATCAAATCTTAATTCTACAAGTTATACAAGTATACAAGATAGAGCGTACAAGGTACAACAAGCTATAGATACAAGATTCGCGAGTCAAGAGTGAAGAACAAGCCAAATCTAGGTCATAAGTTGTCCACCGTGTACCGAACGTATCCCCAATGAAGTACACATGGATAATGAGTCAATGGTGTCCTAGTTTGGCGGGCCCATGGTGTACGGAAGTTATTGGGCACCAATCAACTCAATTCCAAACGCCTTCGGCCAAGTTACGTCAATATACGGAAAATCCCAGACAACCGACAAAGCACACCAAGCCAATCGTGTTTTGTTTTTATTTTCCCCCAATTGGTCATGCAAGGGTAGGGTCAATTAGTCCCAACCTAGGGTCCAAACTAGGTTTAGATCCCTTTCCAAAAGAGATAACGGCTTGGTTCATTGATCTAATACCCACTTCCTTTTCCAATATCTGATCATCAAGATAAGTATACCATTGGATTCTATGTCTCAAGGGCTTTCTGATGATATATAGAACTCCAAATTCTGACGAACATGTCAAAAGTCATGGCTTCCGGAAGATGGTCATCCTGAGCCCGGAGTAGTTTGCTCGAGCAAACTGCCCACAAAACCTCTTTGGCTCTAGCGAACCGAGGTCTATTCGAGCCAATCTTCCCAGAAGCTCCTTGACTCGAGCGAACTGAAGTTTGGCTTGAGCCAAGTGCCCAGAATTATAGAAAATTACTCATTTTGAGTCCAAACCTTGGGGAATCAAATCCCCTCTCCTCCAAGACCATCCCTGCAAGAAAAAGAGCCTCCTGCTCTCTCCACACCCATTCCATTCCTCCCATCAACAAACCCAACCATTCAATTAGGGTCTAATTCCTTTAAATACCTAATCTAGCATGTGAAATCCAAATTAACCAAACAAGCTTGGAATTAGAAGTTGGATAGACAATTACATTAACAAGAATGAAAGTAAATATACATGCATGTACAACACATAGTGCTATTCTACTTACCTTCACCAAAGAGAGTGAAGAAATGGAAATTTGAAAGAGAATTTGAGGAGAGCTCCCTCACACACCCTAGCCAAAACTACTCTCCACAAGCCTCCCCTACACTCAAAGAACGCAATGGAAAGGAAAGAAAGGAAATCCATCAACATGCAATCCATTTATAGCCATGAGAAGTGAAATTGGAAGGGATGGAGAAGAGGAAACTTACTAAATATTGTGTCTAGAGGTAGAGGAAGAAGATAGGAAGAAGATGGTGAGCTTGGTTGCTTGAATCTCCACTCCTAACATGTAAGGGAAGAAACGAAGGAGAAATAAGAGAAGGAGGAGTTCCAGCAGCTGTTCCTTTGAAATAGGGATGAAACGAATGCAGGGAAGTTGCTGGTATGGGTTTAAAATGAGGGATGGAGGGGAAAATGACTCAAATGCCTTCTTTGAGTGAATTAAGAAAAATGTGACTATCTGAGGGACTTCGAGGCATTGAATCGTGACGAGTCAAGAACGGAAAGTGAAGAGTGTGGCAAGATCTTTCCAATGAACCCAAATTCAGTGAAAACAGAATTTTTTTGAAAAATGACTAATTTTCCTATTAATCACAGCTAATCCCCAATTAAGACCAATCACATTCGAAATCAAACGAAACTTCTCAAATCACTTCCTAATGATAAAAGAAACTCACTTAGCCACTAAACTCGCCTAATTAGCTAGAATCATAATTAATCAGGCTAATTGCCAATGTTTGAAAATTAAACACCCTATTAAGGTCGGGGACCTTACAGCTAACCCATGGGATCTTAAGCTTTAAAGATGACTTAGATCTCATGTGGTGTCATTTTGTAAAGAATATCTAAAAATATCTCCTTTGGTTAGAGAATATATAAAAATATCCTTACTTGGAGAGAATCTCTCAAGTTCCCTTTATTTTGGGAGAGATTTTCTGAAAGTATCTTTCTTTGGGAGAAAATCTCACCAATCCCCTCTATTTTGGGAGAGAATCTCTCTAATTTACTTTCTTTTGAGAAAAAATCCCTTAAAATGTCTTTCTTTTGGGAAGGTTGCTAATTTGTAGCACTTACCTCCTTGCTTTTCTCCTTGTCTCCTTCTTTGGCTTGCTCTCTTCTATAAAAGTAAAGGGAGATTGGATCTCTTGCTTTTATTGCTTTCTTATGCAAAAATCTCAAGAGTGCATCAAGGCCAAGAGCTCTTCTTCTTCATGGATCTTCAAACTTTTCTTCTTCTTCTCCATCAATGGCTTCAAGTAATTCTTATTTTCCAAGAAAACTCCATGTAGAAGTAGGATGGTAAAAAAAGTTTTTCTTTATTTTTTTTTCATCTCTTTTTTTTCTTCAAGGTTTTTTTCTTTTTCTCATTTTTTCCACTTTTTTTCTTTCGTTCTCTCCCTTCTTTTTTGTGGCCATACGGATAAATCCATACGGACCTGGCCGTACGACAACGTGGCAGTGGGTCACGGCCTGTGGGCTGTAGGCACACCAAAACCATGAGCCAAAATAAACTGTCACTAGGCCCACAATCTTTTGATGGATTGGAAAGAAATGAAGGGAAGACCCACATCGAAGGGAGAAGATTACTAGAAGAAAGACACTCTCCACCATACGGGGGGTCCCACTTTCGTCGGTTGCCAAAGGCAGGATGAGAACCTCGCCTCCCCTGCTAACAAAGGCAAAGGAGCAGAAATAAGGGAATTAAGAAGGTTCCCTCGTCAGGCGTGTCCCGCTTCTGTTGTATTTCCAAAGGCAAGGAAAAGAAGGCAAACGATGCGGCCGACTCTGGGAATCCTGTCTTCGTCTATAGACAAAGGCAAGTGAAAAGAGAGGACGACACGTAAGGAAGAATCTATTAAAGGAGGGGCACCGATTCCGAGAGGGGAGGGGAGGAAGAGGAAAAGGAAAGAAAAGACGAATGTCATGCATAGGAAACCTTATCTAGAGGGGTAAAAGATGTTCCTAATCATCTTCTTCCCCTCCAGAAGGAAAGATCATGCTATGTGAATTCTCTATAAATAGTACCGGCAATCCGAATATCGGACAGATCAGAAGCTCAATGTAAAGCTCAGGATCTCTAGTTGTTGAAATAGAATTGCCATACACACGCACTTTTCTTCTCACTTCTACACTTTATATTCTTTTTTTTTTTTCTGTTAACATATTTTGGCGACTTTGTTGGGGATTCGGGCCTACAATTGTTAGCAAGCTCTAACACCACAGAGAAATCACAAATGATGAGTGTCGCGACCCCGGACAGAGAACCGGGCCCGGGCCCACGACGTGTCGGTTGGTTTGGAGTTAATTTGAAATTTCCCACAGGTTCCAGTGGTGAGGATCCCGAGACACGAGAGTCTAACTCACACAATCAAGTTTGCGGAAGCATGTAGCAATTCACATCTCGAGAAAACATGAATAAAATTCTCAAGTGCATGAGTAAAATAGCATCAAGACCAAGATATCAAAAGAAGGAATTATAACATGACATTCCCATCATAATTCAAGATATAAAGTTAACAGAAAAGTAAGTTAAGTTTTAATACATCATAAGAGGCCAACAAAGGCAATACAATTCCCAAAATATGACAAAAGAACCCAAGACATAATGAAGTGAAACACAAGATCCCACCCGACGTCTAGTTGACGTCGTCGGGCTGCCACTCACGAGCTAGGGGTGGCTCAACGGCCTCCTCCTGACGCTCCTCCTTAAGGGCAACGTCACCTGCACATGGGCACCAAAATACAAGGGCCAAACACGACGGTTTGGCAGGTAATCAATTTTGGTATGAGCATGGAACAATATTTATTTTTAAAGAAAACATATAAAAAAAAATTACCGAACTTGAAATAATCACTTGATTGAGGTACATTTCAAAAATATACTAAAATAAAACTAGCATGATACTTATAATGTATCATGAATAGTAAATCCACACAGAGCCCATTCTTTCTCTATCATATATAATGAAAAGAGCAAGCACACACAATAAGCACGATAAACAAAACACAATTCCCATGCCACACTGAGGTAGACGGGGATTTCTGGCCCCGAAACCAGACACGCACAAGGTGTAATAAAATACACGACTAACTTACAGATAGTCCACATGTTGAAGGGCCCCTAGACAGTGGATCAGACTGAAAGGGCAGTCCCAGCTCTGCGGTGTTCACTTAAATTCATGAATGCATAAAGCACGGCGAAACACATTCTAAACAAGTAGAAATAAAAGGGGGAAATCACTTTTTGAAACGAGACAAGACACGGCTAGCAAAAAGGCATAATTTATATGCAAAACAAGCTTAGGAAGTGATCCCCTTGATTCTTAGTACAAGTCTTCAAACGAGCTAGAATGAGTACATGATGGTACTTATCATACCAAATTGAAGTTTGAACGCGAAATTTATCAAGCATATGTTGAGGCCATTCATTGACCTTTGTATAATTGGGACCCAAATGTCGGAAATAAACATGAATTGGTGTCCCCGAAGTTAGATTACATTCTGGATTCCCAATGGCACAATGTCAATTGAAAACCCTCAACATAGACTAGTTTTTCATTCCCCAAAAATACACGAATGAAAAACAAAACTTAGTCCTGAAATCTAGCAGGTTCGTTCGAGTGGCTCTGACACTTCGATCAAGCGAGACTGTTCGCTCGAGCTGACCATAAAGGTCCCTCGAGCGGATAGGTCTCTGTCCTGAACTAGGCCAGACAGATGATTGTTCGCTGGAGCCGACCAAGGGTCGCTCGAGCGAACAGGTTTCTGGCCTGCTCTGCCCCAGGCAGTGGCCTGGTCGCTCGAGCGAACCTGCTTGTGCTCGTTGGGTGAAGAAAATGCACTCCCTTGTGCACATTTCTGAGTTCCTTCTTCCTCTCTTCACATCCTTAGACCACCTGAAATCCCCTGAGTCTCCATGCTCTCCAAGGGGTCAATTTCACATTTCCATACCATTCAATCTCCATTCTCTATCAAAACTAATCCAAATTTCCTAATGAAACAAGGGCATGCAATCAAATAGAAATCTAGATGTTTGGAAAAGCACTTGACATTAATACATATACTTGAAAGAAATCACATAAGAAGAATCTAAAGAAAACATAACAATGAAGATTAATAACAAGTTATATGCAAATTTGAAGAGTAACAATGCAATCCACAAACACACATGCAACATTCAACCTATAAAGATTACTTGCCTTAGCCTAAATGCCAAACAAATCCTCTTCAAGCACTCCTACTCAAGAGCTAAGCCAAACACTACGAAAATCCCATGAAAATCCATTCAAAACTCAACCTAATTTGAAAACAAGAAACCCATTTTGAAATGGGTGTTGCATGCTAGAAAAAAATAAGTTCTTTAGGAGCTAAAAAGACTCCATTGAAGAGATGGGTTGAAGCCCTCACCTAGAGATGCCCAAATAAGAAGAGATGAAGAAAATGGAGAGCTTGCCCAACTATAATTTCCAAGAAAATAGTATCAATAGAAAGCTTGGGATGAGAGGAAGAGAATGGTGATCTTAGAATTTCATTTGGAAACTCATATCTAGGGTATGCAAGATGGGGAAAGGAAGAAGAAAAGAGGGTTTTCTCCTTGAGCTTTGGTTCTCTTGGGTTGCAGGAAATGAGAATGAACAAGAGAGAGAAGGAGAGTGTGACTTAAGTACTTTGGAAATGGGGCCCATTAGGTCTAATTCTTGCATCGACGAAAACATGATCTTGCAAGCTCCGGAAGAACTTGATGAAGAAGGATAAAATGATCATCGAAAAATCTAGTTCCCAAAAATTATAATTTTGACATGCTTTTGAGATTTCGAAATTTTGTCCAAATTTGGGCGTGAAAAGACAATTTTACCCCTTTTGGGCCAAAACTTGGGTTTTTGGGCTTCAAACACAAATAGGCTGGAAAAGAAAGTTGTAGAGAAAAATAAAACCATTCAAAGGAAATCAAAATCACAATTTAAACGGAAATCAAGGCGATCCTCCCATGTTTACACGTACAGTCAGGCCTCCCTGGGTGTGTTTGACAACATTAAACGCTCTCAAAATTCCCAAAGCTATGTCCAGGACTAAAACTAATTATATTCTAACCCAATGGTAACTAAACCCAGTTAAGACTAAGCACACACTAATCACACACTAATCGGGTTAGTCTGGATCGGGGTCTAACATCCTCCACCCCTTAGGATATTTGGTCCACCAAATAAAACAAACGTTTACCTCTGGTAACAACTGTGGAAACTTCCTCTGCACTTGATCTCTCAATTCCCATGTGGCTTCCTCTGGCTCGTGATTTTCCCAAAGTACCTTGACCCACTGAATAGTCCGATTCTCAATTCTTGCTCTTTGGTATCAATAATTTTGATCGGCTTTTCCACATACGCAGCATTTTCTCGAATCTCCAAAGGCTCATACTGAAGTATATGAGAAGGACTATGGACATATTTCTTGAGCATGGAAACATGAAATACGTTGTGCACCCCGGAGAGTTCTAACGGTAATGGAAGTCTATAGGCAACATCTCCAATCTTGCTCAGAATCTCATACGGACCAATAAACCTTCTTGACAATTTGGCCTTTTGTCCGAACCTCAAAGTTCCTCTAACTGGCGAGACCTTCAAGAACACTTTGTCACCCACATGAAACTATAATTCTCTTCGGCGAGTATCTATTTAACTCTTCTGCCTACTACGGGCGATCTTCAAACGTTCCTGAATCAGTTTGACCTTGTCACTTGTCTCTCCAACTATCGTCGGTCCATGAAAACTACGCACACTGACTTCTTCCCAACAAACCGGAGTTCTGCATCTTCTACCATAGAGTGCCTCAAAAGGTGCCATACCGATGCTAAAGTGGTTGCTATTGTTATAAGCGAACTCACAAAGTGGTAGGTGATCGTCCCACTGGACCTTGAAATCTAGTACATAAGCACGCAACATGTATTCAAGAGTTTGTATCGTCCGTTCTGACTGACCATCTGTCTGTGGATGATACGCTGTGCTGAATTGAAGTTTGGTACCCATGGACTCAAGAAGAGTTTTCCAAAACCTTGAAACAAATCAATTTTGCAAGTGGTACCATATGCATCATATTCCTTGTCTTCATCGGGGGGATGAAATAAGCAGACTTCGTAACACGATCCACAATAATCCAAATTGCATTATTCCCCTTTTTGGTATTTGGCAAACTGGAGACAAAATCCATGGTGATGTACTCCTATTTCCACTCCGAAATCTCCAACGATTGTAGCAAACCTGGGGGTTTCCGATGTTCCGATTTAATCAACTAACATGTCAGACAACGAGACACAAAAGCTGCTATCTCTCTTTTCATGTTGTTCCACCAAAATCTATTCTTCAAATTATGGTACATCTTCGTGCTACCCGGATGCATGGAATATCTTGCATTGTGAGCTTCAATCATTATTTCATTCTTCAAGTCATCCACCTTTGGCACATGCAATCAATCACGAAAATACAATATCTCATTCACTAATTTGAAATATGGACGTTCTGCGATATGCTCTACTATCTTTGCTAAGTCTGGGTCTTGCAACTGATTATCCTTGATCTTCTGGATGAAGATATATAGGTTCTGACACGGTCATATTTGCTAACATCATACCCAACTTAAGGGCCTGTACTTCCACACCTAACTCTTCAAACTGCTGGAAAACACTAACTCTTCTCAAACTGGCCATGACCACTGATTTTCTGCTCAATGCATCAGCTATTACATTCACCTTGCCTGGATGATACTTGATTGGAAAATCATAATCCTTGATGTATTCCATCCACCGTCTCTACCTCATTTTCAAATCCTTCTGAGAGAACAAGTATTGTAAACTCCGATGGTCAGAGTGAACTACAAATTTCTCTCCGTAGAAGTACTGTCTCCATATCTTCAGGGCAAATACAACTGCTACCAACTTTAAGTCATGAGTTGCTTAGTTCCTCTCATGATCCTTCAACTGCCTTGAGCCATAAGCAATCACTTTGCCATCCTGCATCAATACACAACCCAATCTCACATTCGAAGCATCTGTATAAATAATAAATCCGCCGCTGCCCGAAGGTAAGGTGAGGATTGGAGTTGTGGTTAATATTCTTTTCAACTATTGGAAACTTACTTCACACTGTTCGGTCCAAACAAATGGGACAATTCTTTTAGGTCAATTTCGTCAACGGTGCTGCAATGGACGAAAAACCTTGGACAAATCTTTTGTAATAGTCTACTAACCCCAAAAAGCTTCTGATTTCTGTCACACCGCTCGGTCTTTTCCACTCAACAACTGCTTCTATCTTGGCTGGATCAATTGCTAAAGCTTTTCTGGAGATGATGTGGCCTAGAAAAGCGATCTGTTCCAACCAAAATTCACACTTACTAAGCTTTGCATAAAACTGGATGTCCCTCAGAAGCTGTAATGCTGTCCTCAAGTGTTCTTCATGATCTTCCTTACTCTTGGAACACATAAGAACGTCATCGATAAATACCACCGTAGAGTGATCCACGTACTGTGCAAAGACTTTATTCATAAGGGCCATAAAGACTGCAGGTACATTTGTCAAACCGAAGGGCATCACTAAGAACTTGTAATGCCCATATCTTGTTCTAAAAGTTGTTTGCTACACGTCTGAGTCTCTGACTCTCAACTGATGATACCCATACCTCAAGTCTATCTTGGAAAAATAGGCTGCTCCTTGTAATTGGTCAAATAATTCGTCTATCCTTGGCAATGGATATTTGTTCTTGACGGTCACATGGTTCAATTTTCTATAATCTATGCACATTCTCAGGCTTCTATCTTTCTTTTTCACAAATTACACGGGTGCTCCCCAAGGTGAAACACTTGGCCTAATGAAGCCCTTGCTCAACAATTCTTGCAACTGAAGTTTTAACTCACCCATTTCTGCTGGAGCCATTCTATATGGTGCAATAGAGATAGGAGTTGTCCCTGGAAGAAGCTCAATTGTGAACTCAACTTTCCTTACTGGTGGTAATCCTGGGATTTCTTCTGGAAAAACATCAGGAAATTCGCACACAACGGGGATATCCTCCACCCCTTGAAACTATTTATCCTTCGTGATAAACGCAATAAATGCCTCACACCCACTCTGTACTAATCTGCTTGCTTTCAACACTGAAATAAATCCTGCCTGAGTTTTCCTCTTGTTTCCCTGAAATATCAATTTTGTTTGTGCTTCTTGCAATCTGAATGTTATGGTTTTGCTAAAACAATCCATGGTAGCATGATATGCTTTTAACCAATCCATGCCTAAGATGATATCAAAATCATGCATATCCAGAACAATAAGATTCGCTGGTAAATTAACATCTCCTAACAAAACTGAACAACTAGGGTAATAGGTTTTGCAAACAACCTGTCTACCTACTGGTGTGGTAACAATCAAAATATAATCCAATTCACTATGTGGTGTATCAATCATCTTGGAAAATATAGGAGATAAAAAGGAATGTGTGGATCCAGGATCAAATAAAATCTGTGCTTCTATTTCACAAACTAGAAGTTTACCTTCTACCACATCTCCTGCATCTTCAGCATCCACATGATTGAGGTAGTATATGCATCCATGCATTTGTAGCCTATTCGGTGCTTGATTTTTCCTTCCTTGGGCATTTCTGTTCTGTTGTGGAGGACGAGCGTTCCGATTATGTGCTTGTAGTCTGTGCTGTTGCTGTTGCTGCTGCTGCTGAGGTGGTCTAGCTGGATTCTGAACTGGTGCCTGATTTTGTGGAGCTGCTTGTCTCTGAGGTTGGTCCCTATTTCCTTGGTTATGAAGTTGTGGGCAATCCTTGATTACATGGTTCATGGCCCCACACTTGAAACAAGCACCTATAGCCTTACGACATTCATGAGTTTCGTGATTTTTACCACAGTGAGCACAACCTTGCCTCACTTGATTTTGCTCTTGCTTTGGTTTCTTGTTATGGTGCTGCCTCTGATTCTATTGCTGGTAGTGATGTTTCCTGTCTTGGATGATCATGTTGTTAATATCTTCAAATTTATAGGCCCTTTTTACAGCTTCGTCATAGGTAGTTGGAAGAACTACTCCTATGGTATCTCTCATGATGATTGGATTCAATCCTTCCAAGAACTTGTTTATCTTCTTTTGTTCAGTGTCAATAAGTTCGGTGGCATATCTTGTTAGTCTCTCAAATTTGGTGACATACTCTAGAACGGTCATGTTGCCTTGCTTGAATTGTTGAAATTCAATAGCTTTCTGTCTCTTGACATGGGACAGAATGTACTTGTCTTGAAACTGTATCTTGAATGCTGCCCATGCCTCCTCGTTAGCCATTGTCATATACGGTTCCTTGATTGTTTGTCACCTTTGATCCGCGAGCCCATAGAACAACAAAGCGGTGAGGTTAACCTTCTGTCTTCCTCTGCATGTGAAGACCTAAAAGATCTTCTCAGTGTTTGCCAACCAGTCGTCTGTAACTAACGGGTTCTCGTGACCTGAAAATTCCTTTGGTGCTCTCTTCCTGAACCTCTCAAATAATAGATTAGGGTCATGGTCCCTATTGGTGATAATAATATTTGGACCCATAAGTTGTAAAGGTGGAGCTTGTGGCCTATTCTGTAAAACCTCTAATAGTTGCCTCTGAGCTTGAGCCATTTCCTCATCCTTTTTAGCCATCTGTTCTTAGAATCTAGTTTGAGTTTCATTTGCTTGCCTCTGTTGCTCTAGCATGGCTTGCATGAGCTCTTAGAACTGTGTAGTAGTGGGTGTATTAACCGGGTTTGTCTCAGTCTGATAACTACCCGAAGCATTGTTACTTAGAGCTTTTCTTGGAGGCATGATGCTGTAAAACAAAGCGTTAATACATAACAAATATGGTTTAATAGTCTTCTAGGTTAGTATGAGACTTAGACGAATCTGACAAACTCATGAATCCTCACCACGTTCCTAAGATTTACTAGTTTCTTTTAAGTGCTTGAAACAAGTCCCGCTCTGATACCAGTCCTGTCGCGACCCCGGACCGAGAAACGGGCTCGGGCTCGCGACGTGTCGGTTGGTTTGGAGTTAACTTGGAATTTCCCACAAGTTTCCGCGGTAAAGATCTCGAGACATGGGATACTAACTCACATAATCAAGTTTGCGGAAGCGTGTAGCAAATCACATCTCGACAAAACATGAATAAAATTCTCAAGTGCATGAGTAAAATAGCATCAAGAGCAAGATATCATAAGAAGGAATTATAGCATGACATTCTCATCATAATTCAAGTTATAAAGTTAACACAAAAGTAAGTTAAGTTTTAATACATCCCAAGAGGCCAACAAAGGCCAATACAATTCCCAAAATATGACAAAAGAACCCAAGACATAATGGAGCGAAACTCAAGACCCCACCTGACGTCTAGTTGACGTCGTCGGGTTGCCACTCACGAGCTGGGGGTGGCTCAACAACCTCCTCCTGACACTCCTCCTCAAGGTCAATGTCACCTACACCTAGGCACCAAAATACAAGGGTCAAACACGATGGTTTGACAGATAATCAAGTTAGGTATGAGTTGTTAGATTGTCTGGACTCAATCCATTATATGATGTAATAAATTGATTAATTTCTTTATTTATCAATAAAATCATGCTTTCTTTTCATGAGATGAATGGTGTTTTATTACTTAACCCCAAAGGGTAGCTCAGTTGGCCTAGGACTACGGTTTGCACCCGGAGGTTGTAGGTTCGAAACTGCACTACCACACTAGGGCTACAGGGGAGTTTACCCGGCTTCCCTTTGGGCCGGGAGGGATTAGTCCAGCCCAAAGGGTTGGGAACCCTCCGATAGCAAAAAAAAAAAGGTGTTTTATTACTTAATGCACATGACCAATATATATGACATGATGGTTCACTAGAAAAAAAACCAGGTCCCATTAGTATATTAGATGTGATATATGTATATGGATGAGATCCACATACGGGAGACATGTGTCACAATTCTTATACTTAAATATCTTCACAACAAGTAATGAGACTGGGCATCTCATCTGATAAGTTTGCAACACTTTGATCACTAAGAGATAATGTGATTTGTCTCGATCATCAGAATGTAAGATTCTGGATCATGGTGCTGGTACATTGGATATAATCAAGGACCATGAGAAGCACCTTATGGAATACTGTCTCGATTTTAAGGTCTGCTCTCATAATTCTTTAGCAATAGGCTCTCAATCCTGAGACATTGATGAACTCAAGTTTCTATCTATTCATTTGCTTTGAGTCACCAATGAGTGAGGCCAACTGTAGGTCAACACCTCGGTGTCTTGGGTACGTGGTAGTAGGATTGTGGGAACATCCAATGGTCAACATGGAATCTATCTATATTATCCCCTTGTGCCAATTAATGGATTTGCCATTAGTAAGTGCCTACCCACCTTGATTAAGAGTTAATTGGATGATACTGATGATCACTGTGATTAATTGGGGCTTAAGGATAATAAGATGTGGATCTAAGATTGGAAGTGACAAATTTATTCCAATTGATCCATGGATATTGATAGAGGGGCCTACTTGGGGTAATTGAGAAGTTTAGGGTCTTCATTTTAATTTATTCCAAAGATTGGAGTGCAATTGCATTTATATAGTGGTGTTATTTGCAATTAACTGTGGTCTCGGATTGCACATGAGATGTGGGGTCATAGTGTCCCAGTTGGAGCCAGCTTTCTATGGAATCCCTAGTGGTCCCCACGCTAGCCTAAGATATTAGAAAGATACTAATCCTACTTGAACTCTAAAAGGAAGGAATTAGAAAATTACTATTTCTATTTGAAGTAGGACTTCTAATAGTCGTAATAGTAAGTTACAAATTTGTGTGGAAGTAAGACTTCTATTTCAATTAGCAAAAGAGGAGGGAAGGAGGTTACTTGAGGGCTATAAATAGAGGAGGTTGGGGTTGGACATCCAACACCTTGGAGTGCACGCCCAACCCCTAGTGTGCAAGAGTTGCACTTCTATTTCTCTTCTAGTTCCTTGGAGTTTCTAGTTGGGTTTTCTCTTGAAGTTTCCACCAATCCTCTTGAGAAAAGAGATCTGATACGGGTCGTAGCATGGAAGGCTAAGAGGTCTTGGAGTTCCTAAGTTTGCTTAAAAGAAAGAGTTTCTTCATCAAGCAAGTCTTCTTCTCCATTAAAGCACTACCGGGCTCCAAAGGTATAATCTACTTCTTGATTTATTGTGGATTGTTTTAGGATGCATGGTGTTACTGATTTCTATCCTTTATATAGGTTTTTTTGCTGTACATGATTGATGAGACTGAGGGATTGCATCCTGCATGTGATTTATGGCCTTATGGGTACTTGATCCCTGAGTCAAGTGGGTCAAAAGTTTTTGAAAACCTATCCATGAGGCCCACCTACTTCCAACATGAGCATGGAATAATAATTGTTTTTCAAGAAAACATATAAAAAAAAACAATTTACCGAACTTGAAATAATTACTTGACTGAGGTACATTTAAAAAATATACGAAAATAAAACTAGCACGAATACTTATAATGTATCATGAATAGTAAATCCACAAAGAGCCCATTCTTTCTCTATCATATATAATGAAAAGAGTAAGCACGCACGATAAACACGATAAACAAAACACGATTCCCACGCCACAGTAAGGTAGATATGGATTTCCTACCGCGGAACCAGACACGCACGAGGTGTAATAAAATACACCACTAATCTGCAGATAGTCCACATGTTTAAGGACACCCAGACAGTGGATCAGACTGAAAGGGCAGTCCAAGATCAGTGGTGTTCATTAAATTCATGAATCCACAAAACACTGCGAAACACGTTCTACACAAGTCGAAATAAAAGGAGGAAGTCACTTTTTGAAACGAGACAAGACACGACTAGCAAAAGGCATAATTTATATGCATAACAAGCTTAGGAAGTGATCCCCTTGATTCTTAGTACAAGTCTTCAAACGAGCTAGCTTATACTTGGAATTTAAAATGAGTACACGATGGTACTTATCGTACCAAACTGAAGTTTGAACGTGAAATCTATCAAGCATATGTTGAGGCTATTCATTGACCTCTGTATATTAGGACCCAAATGTCGGAAATAAACATGAATTGGTGCCCCCGAAGTTAGAATGCATTCTGGATTCCCAATGGCACAATTTCAATTGAAAACCCACAACATAGACTAGTTTTTCAATCCCCAAAAATACACGAATGAAAAACAAAACTCAGTCCTGAAATCAGGCAGGTTCGTTCGAGCGGTTTTGACACTTCGCTCAAGCGAGACTGTTCACTCGAGCGGACCATCAGGGTCCCTCGAGCTGATGGTCCGCTCGAGTGGACAGGTCTCTGTCCTGAACCAGCCAGATAGATGATTGTTCGGTCGAGCGTACCCAAGGGTCGCTTGAGCGAACAGGTCTCTGGCCTGCTCCGCCCCAGGCAGTGGCCTGATTTTTGCCTGTGCTCGCTGGGTGCAGAAAATGCACTCCCTTGTAAACATTTCTGAATTCCTTCTTCCCCTTTTCATATCCTTAGACCACCTGAAATCCCCTGAGCCTCCATGCTCTCCAAGGGGTCAATTTCACATTTCCAAACCATTCAGTCTCCGTTCTCTATCAAAACAAATCCAAATTTCCTAATGAAACAAGGGCTTGCAATCAAATAGAAATCTAGAAGTTTGGAAAAGCACTTGACATTAATACACATACTTGAATGAAATCACATACGAAGAATCTAAAGAAAACATAACAATGAATATTAATAACAAGTTATATGCAAATTTGAAGAGTAACAATGCAATCCATAAACACACATGCAACATTCAAGCTATAAAGACTACTTGCCTTAGCCCAAATTCCAAACAAATCCTCTTCAAGCACTCCTACTCAAGAGCTATGCCAAGCACTACAAAAGCCCCATGAAAATCCATTTAAAACTCAACCTAATTTGAAAACAAGAAACCCATTTTGAAATGGGTGTTGCATGCTAGAAAAAAATAAATTCTTTAGGAGCTAAAAGGACTCCATTGAAGAGATGGGTTGAAGCTCTCACCTAGAGATGCCCAAACAAGAAGAGATGAAGAAAATGGAGATCTTGCCCAACTATAATCTTCAAGAAAATAGCATCAATAGAAAGCTTGGGATGAGAGGAAGAGAATGGTGGTCTTAGAATTTCATTTGGGAAGTCATAGGTAGGGTATGCAAGATGGGGAAAGGTAGTAGAAAAGAGGGTTTTCTCATTGAGCTTTGGTTCTCTAGGGTTGCAGGAAATGAGAATGAAGAAGAGACAGAAGGAGAGTGTGACTTAAGTACTTTACAAATGGGGCCCATTAGGTCTAATTCTTACATCGACGAAAACATGATCTTGCGGGCCCTGGACGAACTCGACGAAGAAGGATAAAATGATGCTCGAAAAATTTAGTTCCCAAAAAGTATAATTTTGACATGGTTTTGAGATTTCAAAATTTTGTCTAGATTTGGGTGTGAAAAGACAATTTGTCCCCTTTTGGGCCAAAACTTAGGTTTTTGGGCTTCAAACACAAACAGGCTGGAAAAAAAATTGTAGAGAAAAATAATACCATTCAAAGGAAATCAAAATCACAATTTAAACGGAAATCAAAGCGATCCTCCCATGCTTACACGTACACTCAGGCCTCCTTGAGTGTGTCTGACAACATTAAACGCTCTCAAAATTCCTAAAGCTGTGTTCAGGACTAAAACTAATTATATTCTAACCCAATGGTAAGTAAACCCACTTAAGAGTCGAGTCATGGGGATACCAGATACCATAATGAGAAATCCCATGAATATATTTTATGATTCGTTTAATAACTTTAATGTGAGACTCTCGGGGATCAGATTGATACCTAGCACATATTCCAACACTAAAAGAGATATCAGGTCTGCTAGCAGTGAGGTAGAAAAGGCTTCCTATCATGCTCCTATAAAGTTTCTGGTCAGTTATCTTATGCTGAAGATCACTAGAGATTTTAGTAGTAGAGCCCATGGGATTGCAACTAGTCTTAGATTGTCCTAAGCCAAAAAAATTTACTATTTCTAGAGCAAACTTGGATTGACTAAGGAAGATACCATGATCAGTCTGACTAACTTGTAATCCTAGAAAGAATTGTAAGGGTCCTACTAGACTCATTTCAAAAGTGGAGCTCATCAATTTAGAAAATCCTTGAGCAAGTTGATTAGATGTGGATCCAAAAGCAATGTCGTCAACATATATCTAAGCAATAAGAATATCTTTATCAACTTTTTTAATGAAGAGGGTCTTGTCCACATTTCCACACTCATATTCATTTTCAAGTAAGTGACTTGTAAGCTTCTCATACCAGGCTCTTGGGGCTTGTTCACAATCCATAGAGAGCCTTCTTCAACTTAAATACATAGTCCGGGTGATGAGGATCCTCGAAACCTTGAGGTTGGGTAACATACACATCTTCCTCAATTTCACCATTTAAAAAGGCACTATTCACATCCATTTGAAGCAGTTAAATTTTCATGCTACTAGCATAAGCCAATAAAATTCGAATAGACTCCAAACGAGCTACTGGAGCAAAGGTTTCCTCAAAATCAATTCCTTCAACTTGAGCATACCCTTTGGCTACAAGTTTAGCTTTGTTCCTTATCACATTTCCTGATTCATCCAGCTTGTTCTTGAAAATCCATTTAGTGCCAATTTGACTTTTGCCTTCAGGAAGAGGTACAAGATCCCACACATCATTCTTTTTAAACTAATTTAATTCTTCTTGCATGGCATCAATCCATTCAGACTTGGTTTATGCTTCAGAGAAGTTCTTGGGCTCAATTTGTGTAACAAAAGAGTAGTGAGCACACAGATTATGAACCTGTCTTCTTGTCATGACTCCTTTTGTGATGTCTCCAATGATATTATCCAAGTTGTGATCTTTTAATAACGTTGTGGGCATAGTAGGAACATAGGGGATTTCTTCTTCAATTTCACTTGGAATAGTCTGCTCAACTAAGGTCTCTTCTTCATCATCATGAATAGCTTTCTTAATTTGATTATTCTCATCAATGACAACATGAGCTGATTCCACAACAGTCATCGATCTGAGGTTGAACACTCTATATGCCTTGCTTTTATCAGAATACCCTAAGAAGATCCCTTCATCAGATTTGGAATCGAACTTTCATGATGCTCTCTATCTCTTAAAATATATGACTTACTACCAAACACTTTTAGATATTCCAGATTTGGTTTTCTTCCAAAATAAAGCTCATAAGGGGTTTTGTTAGTGTTCTTTGTCAAATAAACACGATTAATAAGATAGCAAGTAGTATTGATAGCTTCAGCCCATAAGTTGCGAGCGAGGTTTTTCTCATTAAGTAAAGTTCTAGCCATTTATTGGATAACTCTATTTCTTTTTTTAGCTACTCCATTTTGCTGAGGAGTTTTTAGAGCAAAAAACTGATGACTGATCCCATGGCTTTCACAGAAATCTGCAAATCTTTCATTTTCAAATTCACCTCCATGATCACTTCTTATCTTCTTAATTTTGCAGTCCTTTTCAACTTGAATTTTCTTACAAATCCTTATAATATTATCTACTGCATTAGATTTAACATGAAGAAAGGCTACCCATCCAAATCTAGAATAATCATCAACCATAACTAGGATATACTTTCTCCCGCCAATACTCTGCATAGGTGTAGATCCAATGAGGTCCATATGAATGAGTTCAAGGGGACGAGAAGATGATATATCTTTTATACCTTTAAAGCTTTTCTTGATTTGCTTACCCATTTGACAAGCTTTGCACAATTCAAATTTGTAATCATCTACTTTGGGTATTCCTCTAACAACTTCTTTCTTGGATAGGATTTTCATCAGTTTGTAATTTATATGACCCATTCTTTGATGCCACAACTGATTTTCTTGAACTTTTTTCATTAAACACATGGATTCATTTTCACAACATTCTTCTATGGTGTAGATGTTATCTTTAGTCCGTAATCCAGTGAGTAGAACTTTGTGGGGTTTCTCATCCAAAACTTTGCAAGATTTTCTATCAAATATAACTTTGTTTCCTTTATCACATAACTGACTTATACTCAAGAGATTATGCTTTAATCCATCCACAAGGAAAACATCTTTTAAAGTAGGCATTTGATCTCCTCCAACACAACCTTTTCCAATAATTTGAGCCTTCCGATTATCTCCAAATGACACATTTCCTCCATCATAGTTCTCAAGTGTGATAAATCTAGAACGGTCTCCAGTCATATGTTTGGAGCATCCACTATCCAAAAACCATCTAGAGTTTTCCTTAACTTTAAGAGCGGTTTGAACTAGGAAGTTCTTGACATTTTTCTCTTTTTCAATCCAAGTAGCCTTAATGAAGGTAGAGGTAGTGGTCTTGGGAACAAACTTAAAAAGAGCTCTAGAGGGATGATTTTGAGACAACCTAAACTTAAAGGGACAATTGGGAACTAGATGACCTATTTGATTACAAAAGTGACAAGTCCATCTAGAGGTAAAGAAGGTTTTATCTATAGGTTTGAGATGAGTCCTAGTAATATGTTGAAAGTTATTCTTCTTGCTAATAGAGGAGCATTCAAAACCTATACCATTCTTGTTACCAAAAATTTTGTTCATACCTAACATTTGATAGAATTTGTCATTTCCCAAGGTAAGTTTATCAACAACATGTTTGCCCTTTCTGAGTTTGATTTGCAGAGATCCTGATTCCTGTTGATAGATTCTAGCAAACATTGTAATTTATGAATTTCTTTTTCAGCTTTAGCTAGATTGTCATTAGAGGTAGTCAACTTAGATTGAACATTTCTTACCTCATTGTCTTTTAAGATTAATTGATCTTTTAAAACATTTAGATTGTTCACAAGCCTTTTTTATTCAATTTTTAAACTTCTATTCTTCTTGGTTATGACTTCACATAGTTCATATAGTTCATCATAGGCTTGATGTATATAATTTTCATCATTTACTTCTTCTATTAAAACATTATGATCTTCATTTTCTTCAGTGGGAGTAAATAGAAGCCAAGAAGTGGAATTATCATTATCTTCATCATTTTGAAATTCATTATTGTCACTACTTTCATCTTCATCATCATCCCAAGTTATGTTCAAAACTTTCTTTCCTTTCTTATCTTTCTTTTCAGACTCTTTAGGGGAGGGACAAATTTGTGCGATGTGACCAAATCCTTTACAGTTGTAACATTGCACATCCTTCTTGGTAAAAGATCCCCTTGAGTTCCTTTGAAAATTTCCATTTCTAGAATCCTCAGAATTTCTGAAGTTCTTTTTGTTTTTAAAGAAAATTTTAAACTTCTTAGCAAGCAAGATTGTGTTTTCATCATCACTCTCACTCTCACTAGCATTTTCTTTATGTTGGGAGATAAGAGCTACACCTTTCTTCTTGCTAGGGACTTCAAAATCTAATTCATAAGTGAGAAGATTTCCTCTAAGTTCTTCAATTTTGATCTTGTCAACATCTTTACTCTCAGCTATGACTACAATCTTGGGTTTGAACCTTTTGGAGAGAGATCTTAAGATTTTTCTAACAGCTTTGGATTCATCCATCTTTTTTTCTAGACCTATGAGGGAATTAATAATCTCCATAAATTTTGTATAGAACTCGTCAAAGGTTTCTTCCTCTTGCATTTTGAGCTCTTCATACTTTGTTGTTGATGGGGGCTCCGACCTTTCATCCTCTCCTTCCCACCCCTGGGGCTGTCGGGAGTATGGCGGAGGAGGAAAAACGAGTCATCAACATTTTTTGTACGGGTATGCCAGATTTTCTATTCTACTTGGAATTTGAAGTGGTGATCCGGAGATTCACCTTCATAAGTAGAAAGGAAATCAATTCTTCTTTCTAACTTTCCATTGTACATATATTTTAAGAAAGAGACACAATTTTTTTAAATGTCGTGAGAGGCTATTTCATTTTGTTTGCCGTGAAAGGCGGTTTTGTGCCGTAAAAGGCGATTTGTGCCATGAAAGGGGATTTTATGCCGTAAAAGGCGATTTTGTCCTGTGAAAGGCGATTTACAAATCTTATCCATAATGAAAGACAAGAAATGTGATTTTTTGTCTCTTTACAAATAATACAAAAACAATAGAAAAGTAAGAAAAGGTATCTAACTTCTTAGGAGATTGTGGGGACTCGTTCAGATCGACGGTCGCAAGTCATGTATGGACTTCGCCATCGTCCTTCAGATGAGAACGCTTGATGCTTTGATTCTTTGGCTTGGCTTGGACCTCAGTTTTTTAGAGGATAAAGACCAAGGAGAGGTTCTATCCAATGAAAATCCGAGTAAACGGGCTGAAGAGCCTCGTTTAGGCCATGTTGGGTAGAAGGAAAGAGAAGGCCTTGGGGGGGCGGGGGCCCCCCCAAGGGACTTCGATCTCCTTGTGGTGTTTCAACAGCAGAGTAGCAAGATTTCTTCAGAGTTTTTCTTCCTTGCTTGTGAGTATGGATCTCTCTCTCTCTCTGTGTCTGCGTATCTCTCTCTATCCGTGTGTATATGTCCGTCTCTGGATCTCTTGGAATTAACCTCTTTTATAGGCTTTTGGTAGCCATGGGGTGATTTATGGGATTGATGACCCATGATGAGGGAATTGATGGCATTGATGTTCCATGATGGGAAGAGTTATAAGTTTTAATTTTTGATTTTGTTACTCTGTTTTCTTGGCTTGTGATTGGCTGATGGAGAATGATAGGCATTTAATCACCCTTAGTCTCCATGATGATGGGAGTTTCATGGTTTTAATGCCATGATTACTTGGATTTGTAACTCCCATTTGCTTGATTTTGATTGGGCCATCCAAAATAATGGGTTAATGACCGTATTAAGTAGTCATAAAACGGGTCAATTAACAACATTAAGTGGTCGCCAGGGCATTTGAAGAGTCGCGGGCCGTGTCGCGTCTTTTGGAATTCTTCTTGTGACGATCGCCGTTGGATCCACATGTTGTTTGATGTCGAATGGCAACACAACTTCAGACATTGGTTGATATCAGTGGGCCGGCGGCATCTGTCTTATCTATTTCTCGATCGGTCGGACATAAAGTGTACTTTCTTGGTCAACCGGTTGGCGATCTTGGAGCGATCAATGATGATTTCATGCTCTTGATAGCGGATCCGAGATGTTGATGAAGATAGGTTGATTTTGAGCATAAAAAATAGATTTTCAAAAAACCACAGGGGCTGGAACTCTCGAAACGCGGAAAGGGCAGAAAACGGGCCACCCGACGACAAATCCGGCGACCTGGAGGTCGCTGGAGACCATGGGCTGGGGTCACCGGCGGAGACCATGTCGTCGGTGACCATCGGCCATGGCCGCTGCCGGTGACCATGGGGATTGGATTGTTCCCCTTTCGGTCGCCATTTCTCGGCCATTTTTTGGTCTTTTTTTCTTCTATATTTTTCTTAACATTTCTCCTCATTTATTGGCTTGATTCTCCTGAAGAAAACTTGACGAGAAGCCATACAAATCGGAGCACAAAGTTCCCTATTTTTTTTGGAAAAGCTGAAGACTTTGTAGCCGATTTTCCGTCAAGAGTCGAAACTAGGTCAAACGACGTCGGAATGACCTGAAATTTGAGGTGAAGCCTCCTGAGCAGTAGATAGGACCAACCATAGGCTTTTTTTTTTTATTTTTGAATCCGAGTGGGGTCTCGTCTCCAGTAGGCTTGATTTTGCTGCGAGGAAGATATCGCGCTTTGATGTTCGGTCAACCGATGTCCGATTGACCTGAAATTTGACAGGGAGCCTATTGGAGTCATTTTGAGATGATCCATTGGCTCCATTTTGGATGTCATGGTCCAGGGGTTCTCCGCCGCCGGTAGCCTTGATTTTGTTTCGGAGCGTCAAAGTCGGGTTAAACGTTGTCGGAATGACCTGAATTTGACGTGCAGCCCTTTGGAAGCATGTTGAAGCCATCCATGTGCTCTGTTTGATGAGTGATGGCCTCTGTGGTTCTCGCCGCCGAGAGACTTGATTTTACTGCTCAATGGTTGATAGAGGGTCAAACGTTGTCAGTTTGACTTGAAATTTAACATGTAGCGATTTGGAGGTATTTTGAGACCATCCGTAGGCTCTGATCGAAATTTTGATGTCTTCGACGCCGTTGCCGCCAGGAGCACCTATTCAGCTGCCGGAGCAGTGAAGTTGGGCCAAATGATGTTGGAATGGCGAAACTTCATGTGAACCCCTCTTTTGGCTGTCTTGAAGGATCTTGCAGTTTCTGTTTGATTTTGACAAGATCTGATGCTTGAAGTAGCATTCCCTATTTTGTAGTAGGATGTAGCTTCGTGCGGCTTCTTGATGTTGAAGAGGCAAAGTGACTTTTTTGGTGTCAACAAATGCCCCTTCAAGGTACAGCGACGAGTAGCTTTTGGAGTCGATGTGCCTCGAAGAGAAGATTGAAAGAGAGCCTCTGACTTGACCAAGAGTCTTTGAGCACCTTTTTTAATAGCCTTTTGAGTTTCCAAAGGGATTTTATGGTAGTGAGAGGGATCACGTACCATCTCAAGGCAAAGTTTTGAAAATGACATGAGGGAGTTGGATTTTGGGTTTTCGTTTTGAGCTTGTGAACCTAAGGGCTATATGTGGCGCATTAGGCGGTCAAGAGTGTGTTTTGGTTTTTTTTTTTTTTTGACCTTATGACCTAACAAGCTGTATGTGGCAGGTTAAGGGGCCGGGGTTTGATTTTTTATTTTGACCTTGTGGTCCAATGAGCTGTATGTGGCAAATTGGGGGTTCAAGGTTGGTTTTGACCTTGTGACCTAACAGGCTGTATGTGGCGAGCTAGGGGGTCAGGATTTGATTTTTCTGGTTTTGGCCTTGTAACCTAACAAGCTTTATGTGGCAAGTTAGGGGACTATAGTTTGGTTTTTGTGGAATGTCAATTTCAAGATTTTGGCTTAATTTGGTTCATGAGGTTGGATGGTTTGGATTTTTGGAAACTCATGAGGCTTTTTTTTTTTAATGGTTCAATCGACTCAAGAGAGGCATGGAACCATTTTGTATGCTCTTGGCAAAGGAGGGTTTTTTTATAGGAAGCCCCTTTTAGTGCCTAGGTGGTCAAACCTGACTCATGTGGGCTAACCCAAGGGATCTTAAGCTTTGAAGATGGTTTAGATCTCATATGGTATCATTTTGTAAAGGATATCTAAAAAATATCTCTTGTGGGTAGAGAATATCTAAAAATGTCCTTACTTGGAGAGAATCTCTCATGTTTCCTTGTTTTTGGGAGAGATTTTCTCAAAGTATCTTTCTTTAGGAGAGAATATTTCTCATTCCATTTCTTTTTGGAGAGAATTTCTCAAAGAATCTTCTCTTTAAGAGAGAATATCTCAAATCTCCTTTCTTTTGGGAAAGTTGCTAGCTTTTAGCACTTACCTCCTTGGTTTTCTCCTTGTTTCCTCTTTTGGTTTGCTCTCCTCTATAAAAGCAAAGGAGGTTGGATCTCTTACCCTTATTGCTTTCTTTTTGCAAAAGTCTTCAAGAGTGCTCCAAGATCAAGAACTCCTCTTCTTCTTTAAGAATCTTCAAGTTCTCTTTCTTCTTCTCCATCCATGGCTTCAAGTAAGTTTTCTTCCTTCACAAGAAACTCCATGTAGAGGTAGAATTTTTTTTTTCTTCTTCTTCCCTTTTTTTCCATGTGTTTTCTCTCTGTTTTTTTTTCACGTGCTTTTTTTTTTGCTCACATTTTTTTTCCTTGGTTGTACGGACCTGGCCATACTGCCACGTGGCAGTGGGCCACGGCTTGCTGGCCAGTTCAAATTTTTTTTTTGAAGAGATTTCTCTATCTTTTTTTTCTTTTTTTTTTTTCTTTTTGTTTTCCCTCTTTTGCTCACCATGATAATGAGGTATATGCAATCCAAGATGTTCATGCATTTTTTTTTATGCATCAAGATGGAAGGCTAGAATCTCTAGGTCAAGCCAATATGATTTTTGACTTGGACGAAATTTGATTTGTTTTAACCAAGTTGGGTTGGAATTGGTCAAACTTTGGTTAAGGTTTTCCTAGCATCTAATGCATGCTGATTTTTTCTTTGATGCATGATTTTTAGTAAATTGATTGGGAGCATGATGATGCATACCTGGAAATCTTTTGCAAGTTTTGGGATTTGGAGCTCGCAGCAATGTTGAGCCCTTTCTTAGTCTTGCAAGATTTTGAGGAGCTTTGCAAGTTTTGGAGTTTGGAGCTCGCAACAATGTTGAGCCCTTCTTCAAGCTTGTGGAGATTTGATAAGACTGGTTTGATATCGCGGCAATGTTTGAGTTCAAACCTTCTTTGAGAATGTTTCATCTTCAAGCTTCCTATCTTTTTCGGGATGTTTCCCTTTCAATCGGAATTGTCCCGGAGTCATGCCAAAATTTCGCTAGAATTCTTTTTAGCAAAATTCTGTCATTTTGATGGTTGATTTTTTTCTTTTCCATCCTTTGCAGGTAGTTCCTCCAGAACGAACAAGGGCAAAGAGCCTGTTACTAATGCACCTCGCCGATCTACCAGGTCTCCTAATGTGGCCGTTCAGCAAGCCTCGGAGAAGGTCCAGTTTGTGGAGAGAAACTTGGAAGAATGTGACTCCCTCAACCGCGATGAGATGAGACAGTGATTGATCGTTCTCAAGGATGAGGAGTTTTACAGGATTATGGTATGCAATCATCCTTGAATCATGGACGATCAGAGCATTGTGCCCAAGCCTACCTTTTTCTTTGGTCACGCAGTCCCTGATGACTTGACGTACCAAAGGAGATGTTTTAAGTTCTCTTACACGACAGATGGTGAGGAGAGAACTATTTCTACCCAGTCGACCTTTGATTGCACTATCTCGATCATGATCCTTTCTCCCACATGTCCCAAGAGGGAAGATCCTCCGAACTGGGTGAAGAGGACTAATGTGATCAAAACCAAGGTTTTTGTTGGTGGCCTTTCCGGTGATGCAGAGAAGTCGCCTGTCTTCATGGACATGTTGATGCCAGCCAACAGTTACCAAGGTTCTGATCATCCATCAGTCGATTTGAGACCGATGGACCTTGGCATTTTTCGGGGTGACAGCAGCAATTTGGTGAAGCCTTTTCAACTTCGTGGCTGTTTCAGTGCTGACTCAAGCTGGGAGTCATGGATTGATCATATCTTGTAGGTTGGCGGGGCCATTTTCAAGGAGGCAGAGATTTTTGATGCGGTTCGTGCTTTTCGGCAAATCGTGGTTTTCTCCGATGAAGCCTTTATGGCCATGTTGGAGTCATTCATTCCACAAACCAACACCTTCATTGTCACGAATGGTGAGATTGGTTTTACTTTGAAGGAATTGAGCGCAATCACCGGGCTGCCTGTCCTCGGCAAACTTTATGAGGAGTTAATGCCTATTGACAGTGTCCTTGAGGAGCAGTCTAAGGAGTTCAGGCTCTTGTACTTTCAGCTTGTTGTCTTCTATGAAGGAGAAGGATGGCTCGAAAGTAAGGTCCAGTAGTTGGAGGAGTTTTGGCTCCTTGTTTCCCAACTTCTTTGACAGCAGAGAGTCTTCTGATAGCACGACCCGAGAGGCCAGAGCTAAGACTCCGAGTTTGAAGAAGACTTCTGTCACGCGAGGAGACTTGGAGGACTTCTTCATGAGCACAGATGCCATTTATTCGGACATTGCGATGCGGGCGAATCTAGCTGTTTACCTCACCTACTGGCTGAGTGAGGCTATTTTTGCTGGAGGAGATGGTACGCACATCAGGCCGCATTGTATTTTTCCGGCTTGTCAGAGGCGTTCGGAGAGTGGCTTGCTTTGGTGCCTGCTCTTTACTCCTATTTGTGTACCAAACTGTAGGCTGCTGCTTTTCTTGTTCGGCTTGGGCTCCCTATGAATAGGGTGTTTTCAGCCCATATTTTCTATTCGTGGTATGTGTACCACTGTCCCGGCTTCCATCGGTTAGGAGTTGCACATAATGATGATCCTTTTCTGATTTGATTGGCTAGAGGGACAGCCATTTTCGAATCACTTTTGTCTGCCCGTTTGAGGATCCGACGGTTCAGGGACGTCGAGATCGGGCAATCTTCAGTGAAGCTTTCTCCAAGTTTGCGGAAGAAGGCTTTTGATTTTGGTGTCTCTCGTGATTCCACCAAGGCAGGGTCGGGAAGACACTATTCTTTGACAAATGCAGAAAAGAGGTGGCTTTTCAACATACGCATTGGTACGATGGTGTACCGTAGACATCTTTTTGTTGATTTCTAGCCGTATGTCCCCTTGCGTTTTGCGCTGCAGTTGGGCTTCTCTCAAGGTGTTGTTGGAGAGCTTCCAGCATGGTGAAGCGTTTTGGAGGTTTGCAGGATGGAAGGAATGCATGGGCTTTTTACAGTGCGGAGGACACTACTGCCATGATTTCCTATCCTGAGTTGCCCACTTTCCGGACTGCTAGCTTTACGAAATGGTTCGTAGAGAGCTTTTTGGTGTACCGGGGGCTTTCCAAGAAGGAGCTTGATGTGAAGCAATCTTCTGGGAAGGGTGTTAGCAGACTAGATGGAGTCCGTTGAGGGGAAGTTCTGGCTTTCCTTTCTGGAGAGAAGCACAAGATAGGCTTTCTTGGTGAACAAGACGTCATCAGATCAGGAGCTGTACAAGAGATACCTAGTGAGGTCTTGAGACAGCTAAAAGAGGAGGAGGCCGAGATCGACGCTTGGATGCAAGCGGAACGAACGAAGGCTTCCTTGGAGTCCACTAGGAGAAGCAGACCATCTGGCGAGGAGTCAAACGAAGGTCCTGACTTTGATGATGGGGCGGGTACTTCAAGTAAGCCGGCCCATACAAGCAAGAGGAAGAGAGGACATCATCATAATAAGAGATGACACGATGACTCTTCTTATTCAGATGTCCCTCCCGCCATTGCTGAAGAGATGTCAGGGGACGTTGATGAGCCTCCGGAAAAGAGGAGCCGAGAGGAAGAGACCGTTAATGAAGGTATGATTCCTCCTCTTTCCTTTTTCGTTTCTTTTTGCTGAGATTTTCTTATTTTTGATTTTCTTTCTCTCCCTTTTCAGTGGGAGATGTTGATTTGGTGATGCCTGAGGTTCCAGCTGATGAGGCAGTGACGGATCCGATTGCGGCATTTGAAGAAGAACCGAGGGACTCTGGACTGATTCTAGAATCTCCACCTGGAATGTCTTCTTTGTATTTTCTTTCTTTCTATTTTTTTTTGTTGTGCTGTCATTTGCGAATATGCTGTTTGTTTTCTTATCAGATGACTAACCACAGGATTCTGACGATTTCGAGCCATCCATGGACGCAACCTTTGACGACGCTTCGGATGAACTCATGGAGGCAGAAAGTATTCTGCCGATCGTCGAAAAAGGTATTTGTAGCAATAACCCTGATAATAATGATTTTTCGACAGGATCGTATTCATACCTTTTTTGTTTTATTTTGCTGGCAGGTTGTGAGGTAGCAGGAGAAGTTCATCCGTCTTTCTCAGTGTCAAAGCAGGGGATGCCTGCAGTTGGTCTGGAAGTAGGGACTTCTTCTTCCAGTTTCAATGTGGCAGAGATGAAATCTTCTAAGCAGATTCCTTCGCCAGTGTCTCCGATTAGAAAGAGTTTGATGGCCACTCCTCTAACAAGGCATGACACGGGCAGTCGACCAATGGAGAGGGGCGAGCCTTCATCCGGGCCATCTCTTCAGTATGCGAAGAAAGTGTTGAAGAGCATTTTGAGCTCATGGGTCGAAACTCTTTCTTCTGGCCATTTAGAAGCTGGTTTTAGCATGATCAAGCATGTACAGGACATCCTTGCTAATAGCGAAGAGGTCGATCTAGACATTGTAGGTGCGAAGGCTTTCGTTGATGAAGTCAAAGCTCTAGGCAACAAGTGGAATGAGACCAAGAGCTTCCCAAGTGGTGACTTCTTCAATGAGATGTTTTTGAAGCCTTTTGGCGAGGTCAAGTCTGAACTGAACGAGATCTCGCGGACTCGGAAGCAATTCGTTCGAGAGAGGAACGTCACCTAGTTGGCTATCATTGAGCTAACAGAAGACCTGCGCCGTGTTGATAGGGATGTCTTTGAGGCCAGGCAGCGTCTTGAGCTATTGGAGGAACAAGCTGCTGCAAAATGGGCCGCTATTGTGGAAGCTCGTGCTAGAGAAGGGACTCTAATTCGCCAAGTCGAGGAGGCTGAGAGAAATCTCCAGAGGAAGACTCAAGAGTACGAGCAATGGCAGATTCTTTGGGAAGAGCTTCCCCGTGTTGCAGATGGGTCGCGGCGTTCTGCAGCATTTTATGGAAAATTTTTGAAGAAGCGTGGCTTGGAAGCTTTAGAGGCTAAGGTCAAGAATCTTTGGTTGAATGCCATGTTAGACTGAGCTCCTGACTTTTGTAACAAACTCTTTTTTCTTCTCTTTTTTGGTACCTCCATGTAAAAAACATTTTTGGTACTTTATATACCTTTTACCCAAATTCTTTTTTGTTTTTTATGAAAATAAGCAAAAGTTGGATGAGAATGTTTGTTTGGAAATTTGACCAAAAGGTTGTCATTTTGTGAAAATCTTTTGTCAAAGGGTTGTTTTGGGCATGAAAGCCAAATTTTGTGGCGAAAGCCTGGTTTTTTGATTGCCTAGAAGCTAGTTTTTGAGATGGCATGGGAGCCAAAATTTGTTTATGGCATGGAAGCCGAATTTTTTTTGAGAGGGCATGAAAGACGAATTTTTTTTGAGATGGGATGAAAGCCGAATTTTTTAGATGGCATGAAAGCCATTTTTTTGAATTGGCATGAAAGCCGGGTTTTTGAGATAGCATGAGAGCCGATTTTTTGAAGCGGCATGAAAGCCGTTTTTTTTTAAGTGCCATGAAAGCCAGTTTTTTGAATTGTGAAAGCCGGGTTTTTGAGATGGCATGAGAGCCAGGTTTTGTGGCATAGGAGCCGATTTTGTTTGTTGGTGTGAAAGCCGAAATTTTGGGATGGCATGAAAGCCGATTTTTTTGTTGGCGTGAAAGCCAGATTTTTTGAAAACCAAGTTTTGTTTTGTTGGCATGAAAACCAAATTTTAGATTTTTTACGTGAAAGGCGAAATTTTGTTTTTGGCGTAAAAGCCGATTTTTGTTTTTGGTGTAGAAGCCATGTTTTGGTTTTAAGCTGATTTTTGTTTTTGGCGTAGAAGCCAGGTTTTGGTTTTGGCGTGAAAGCCGATTTTTGTTTTTGGCGTAGAAGCCAGGTTTTGGTTTTCAAAATTGCAAGTATCGACTAAAAAGTCGCCTCCCTGCTGAATGGTATTGCAAGTATCGATGGAATGTTGCCTCCTCGCAAATTGGGGTGCAAGTATAGGCTGAACGTCGCTTCCTTACTTTTTCAAAAAACTTTGGTTTTGTGGGTATCGAACGAATGTCGCTTCCCCACGATTTTGAAATTTGATTTTTTTTACCTCGGTTTTTGTTCGAATTTTGGGTTTGTGGATATCAATTGGAATGTTGCGTCTCCACGATTTTTTTTTTGAAATTTGCAAATATCGCCAAAGTATCGCTTCCTTACGATTTTGAAATTTTGGAAGTATCAAATGGGGTTCGTTTCATTCCGATTTTTGGGTTTTGCAAGTATCGACTGAGCGTCGCTTCCCCGCGGTTTCTAAAAAACCATTTTTGTTTAAAGACACGAGGGCAGAAATTTTGACTCAAAACCATTTTTGGTTGTAAAAGTCGGGATGGACTAAGGTGGAAATTCCTGAGTCCTGAGTTTTGCTTCAAACCATGAATTTTGGGTTCAAGGATCGAAAGTTTTGTTCAAGTCAGAGAAGAGACTCCTAAACTTGGATTTTTGGATTTTTTTTAAACAATGAAACTATGAAAGTAAACATTGTTTTGAATTTTTTTTAGAAATTTCAACATAAGGATGAAATTTCCAAAATGAGTGGGTTTGACGAGCAAGTACCTGGAAATAGGTTTTGACCGTGCGGGCATTGCTCTGACCCAGTGGCGTAAGTCTTCAAGGGTAGTACCGCTTCAAGAATTTGCCATTGATGGGTAGCATACATATGTCGCCCTCCATGTTTAGAAAAGCGTATGCGCCGTTGGAGAAGACTTTGTCGATGACGAAGGGTCCCTCCCATTTTTGTTCGAATTTGCCTTTGGATTTGTGGGCAAAAACCATTGGCTTTTTTACTGCAAGAACCAAGTCAACCTTTTTATAGGCGCGTTGCTTGACCTTCTTGTCCAAAGATCCTGCCATGCGTGCTTGGTACAGCTCAATGCTTTGTAGAGCTTTAAGCCGTCTTTCATCGAGATTATCCAGTTCTTGGAGTCTCAATTTGACATTACTTTCTTGCATCATGTCATTTTGCAAAGATACCCTTAAAGAAGGAATTTGTACTTCTAAAGGGACAACAGCTTCGCATCCATAGACCAAAGAGAATGGTGTGCTATGGGTTGGTCCTCGAACAGTAGTTCGATAAGCCCACAAAGCTTTAGGATGATGCGCAAGAATTGAAGGACTGATGAGGTCTTCATTTCGTTGAGCGCAAATGCTTCCGACCACTTGGAGAAATAATTCGTAGCGGCGAAGATGAAGCGATGACCTTCGCTTGATGAGGGAGAGATAGCACCTATGATGTCCATACCCCAGGCTTCAAAAGCCATGAGACCGTTGTAGGATGTAGCCATTCTGGAGGCATATGAACATAATCTCCATGAACTTGGCATTGTTGGCAGCGTTTAGCAAATTGCATAGTGTCTACTACCATGGTAGGCCAATAATAACCTAACCTTTCTATGTGATCGTAGAGCTTAGGACCAGCTTGATGAGCTCCACAAAGACCAGCATGTACTTCTTTGAGAGTTTCCTCAGCTTCTTGTTGTGATAAGCAGCGTAGAAGTACTTCGTTGACGGATTTTCTGTAAAGGATTTTTAAAGGAATATCCAAATGAAAGTTTGGGGCCCGTCTTTGAAGGCTTACCCGCTCTTTTAGATCTTCAAGTAGGATTCCAAACATAATGTAATCAATGAACGGATCTCTCCAGTCGCCGATCGGAGGTTTGAGGATGGACATCTGACTTCCAGCCACTTGGTGGCATTCAGCAACTGCTTGGTGTGTGTTAAGAGGAGGGATAATCCTTCTTTGACACACTGTGATTTGCATGTTTTCCCCTTTTTCGATTGCCATAGACGCTGCAAGTCCAGCCAGGGCATCTGCAATGATGTTTTCACCTCTGAGGATGTGGGTGATGTGACAGATGTCAATTTTTTGTCGAAGTGATTGCGCCTTGTTGTAGTAAAGCATCAAATCAGGCTTCCTGACTGCAAGTTTCTTATTCATCTGGTTGACGATCAGTTGAGAGTCCCCAAACACTTCCAACATGGTGATGCCAGATTCGAGGGCGAGTTCCAATCCTACAATCAGGGCTTGGTACTCAGCTGCATTATTTGAACATGGTTCCAGTAGCGAGAAAGTGTGTGGAAATATGTATTTGTTAGGACTGACAAAGAGGATACCAATTCCTGATATTTGCTTTCCTTTTTCATTTGTCCTGGTTGTGCTGTCAAAGTACATGTCCTAAGAAGCATTTGGTAAGGAAGTTTCCACATTGCAGACAGATTCGTCTGGGAGATCATCCCTCAGTGGAGAATCTTTAGGCAATGGATGCTCTACAAGAAAGTCTGCTAGAGCTTGGCCTTTGATTGCCTATTGTGGTACATACCTAATATCGAATTGCGATAGAAGGATGGACGGTTTTGCCAATCGGGCATTGAGAGACCCTGCTTTTGTGACAATGACCTTTAAGAGATTGATCCTCGAAATCAGGTATACTGTGTTGGATAGTAGATAGTGACTCAGCTTTTGTATGGCGAACATCACTGCAAGACATTCTTTTTCGACTGGAGAGTAGCGATGCTCTGCACCTACCAATATGCGGCTGAGGTAATATATAGAAGCTTCTTTTCCTTCGTCGTTTTCTTGTGCTAGTAGAGCGCCCAAAGAGTATTCGAAAGCTCTTGTGTACAAGATGAATGGTTTTCCAATTGTGCAGGCAGCCAACACTGGAGATTTAGTCAGGTATGTTTTGATGTCTTGAAACGCGGCTTCACATTCAGAATCCCAAACAAAGTCCACACCTTTCTTCATTAGGCAAGAGAATGGACGGCACTTCCCTGACAGATTGGAGATGAACCGTCGAATGTATGCCAACCTTCCTTGAAGCCCTTATAGTTCACTTAGGGTTCTTGGAGATGGCATTTCTAGGATAGCCTTGACTTTGGTGGGGTAAAGTTCCATTTCGCTTTTCCGAACTATGAATCCGAGAAACTTACCCGATGAAACACCGAAGAAGCACTTTAGTGGATTCTTCCGTAATTTGTGTTTGCGAAGTTGGAGGAAGACTTCTAGAAGATCTTTGAGATGGTCTTCTTTTCTTTTACTTTTGATGGCGAGGTCATTAATGTAACATTCGACCGTCTTGTGCTGCATATCTTGAAATATCTTCATCATAGCCCTCTGATATGTTGCACCAGCATTTTTCTGACCAAATGGCATGACAGTGTACTAATACACGCAAAATGGAGTCCGAAATGATGTGTGTCTTTCATCTTCAGGATTCATCTTCATCTGATTGTAGCCAGAGAATCCATCCATGAATGTCATTCGCTCGAATTCGTAGGTGTTGTCGATCATCACCTCAGGTATGGGGAGCGGAAATTCATCTTTAGGGCATGCATTATTCATATCTCTATAGTAAATACAGACTTTGATCTGCCCATTTTGATTTGTCACGGGGACGATGTTGGCCAACCATTCAGGATGCTGTTCCTCGCGGATGAAGCCAATGCTTTTGAGTTTTTGAACTTCTTGTTCAATTTTGTCCATCACATCAGCACGGAATCTTCTTTGGCCCTGTTTGACAGGCTTGATGTCTTTTTGCAAATTGAGTTTGTGGACTGCTATTTTGGGGTCTAAGCCAGTCATTTTAGCGTAAGACCATGTAAAACAATTAACGAACTCACGAAGAAAAGCGATATACTCGGGTAACTCATCATCCTTTATATTCTTACTTATGAATACATGACGTGGGTTATCAGGTGTCCCCAAGTCTATCTTTTGAACAAGATCTTCTATTGGAAGGTTTGAAAGTGGTTCCTCCACATTGTTTTCGAAGGCTTCCAACTTAGCAAGACCTTCTGGAGTTCCAAATGTATTTACAGACCAAGGCTTTGCTTTTGTCCATGGGTCTTCTTGATCGGTGTTCTTCTCAAGACAGGCAATGAGATGATCCCAATCATCTGTTGAAACTGGGTCGAAGTAGGGTACTTCTTTTGGAGACGATGGTTTTTCTAGGTTAGAAAACCACGCGTCTGTGTCATCGGACAATTCCTCTTCATTGTCAGCGAAATCATACCAATTGGAGGAGCTTCCTGGATCCTTGATGGGTGACTCCTCAAAGAGATATCCAGGGAGATCAATGTCTTCATGGACACGAGACGTTGAGGCTTGGTCGGCAAGATGACTTTGTAGCCTTTGTGTCAATTGTCTCATGGGAGTGTCAAGATCATACCCCAACTCGTATGAAGACTTTTCTATGTGTCGACGGAGTTTCCAATCCTCTAGTTGACTTTTGGTCAAGGTGGGGTCCAATGGTGTGAGAATACCACGACCACCTCCCAAACCAATTGGATTTTGAGCATCATAGCCCATTTTCTTCATGATAGCTTGTGCCATTGGACTATATAGGAATAGTTGAGGCATACCTTCATTTTGGAAAGATTCAAGTGAAGATCTTGGTGAAGAGGTTTCCGATTTGTGGAAGAAGATCATCTTTTCTTCTGCCGAAGTTGCCGGCATGACGATGGAAGCAGATGTAGGGTCTTCTATGTCAGCAGGTGTCTCCAATGGAGTGAGAGCGGGCTAAACTTGTTGAGTATCGGCTTGGCTTGACGATGTATCGTCTTCTGGCTCTGAATCCGAGTCCATGTCTTGCATAATAGACATGAAGGAGACAGTGAACTTGCCCCCAGACTTTTGTTTTGTCTTCTTGGCCTTGGTAGTGATTACCAAAGGCATTCAAGGTTTGAGGGAGACAACGAAGTGAGAATGAATGCTCTCTTCGGTTTTGTTGGAAGGTTTGTTTTCTTCTGATGATTGTTGAGGAGCCTTTCCCTTACTTTCTGGAGATTTTTGGCAAAGGGCGTTGTTTCTTCCTCCTTTTCTTCTTCTTCATTTTTGTACATCTGAGCTTCTGCAAGATGGACATCTTTGCCTTTGAAGGGCTTTTTATATGCAAACACTCGATGTATTAAGCCGTTGTTACCAACGAACTTGATGCACTGATGTAGAGTTGAAGGGACGACATCATTCTCATGTATCCAGGAGCATCCAAGAAGGATGTTGTAGCATGAAGGGGTTCTTATTGCGTACACAGTGACTTCAGAGATAAGATCACCGATTTGCAATTTGAACCTAATTTTGCCTATAAGCCTTTGAGCGCTCCCATCATATCCAAAGATGGATACAGACGTGTGACTCAACTTGTTAGGTAGGATGCCCAACTCTTCGAGTGGCGAAGTAGAAATGAGGTTGAGTGCAAAACCTGGGTCGATCTGGACTCTGTTTATTGACATTTCTTTGACATACCCTGTGAAGTACAAGGGTCGGTTGTTGATGGAACGCGCTCCAGGCCCCGTGCGCTACCGGACGTCGGCGGACGTGGGAGTCCGTTTGGTCCGACCCTTTCGCCCCCGGAGGGCGGAGCGTGCATCAACGCTTTTGGGTGTTTGGGTGGGTGTGCCAGATTTTCTATTTTACTTGGAATTGCAAGTGATGATCCGGAGATCAATCTTCGCAAGTAAAAAAGGAAATCAACTTCTTTTCAAGTTTCCATTGAATATATATTTAAGAAAAGAGACAGTTTTTTATTTTGCTGTAAAAGGCGATTTTTTGGCATTTATAGCCGATTTTTGGCGTTTATAGCCGATTTGTGGCGTTTATAGCCAATTTACAATTCTCATCAATAATGAAAGACAAGAGTTGTGGTTTTTTGTCTCTTTAAAAAAAATACGAAATACAATGAAAAGCGAGAAAGGAAAAATCTAACTTTTCAGGAGATTGTGGGAGGGACCCGTTTAGATTGACGGTCGCGAGTCATGTATGGACTCCGCCATCATCCATGCAAATGAGAACGTCGGATGCTTTGGATTCGCTTGGCTTGGCTATATCCTCAGATTTTTAGAGAACAAAGACCGAGAGAAGGTCTTATGTTCAATAAAAAGCCGAGTAGACGGGCTGAAGAGCCATGTCTAGCCATGTTGGATAGAAGGAGAGGTGGAACCTTGGGGGGGTGGCCCCCCAAGGGACTTCAATCACCTTGTAGTGTTGGTTGCTGCAGCAGAGTTTCTTCGTTCGCAAAGTGTCTGGATTTTCAGAGGCTTCAGATCTTCAGGCAATTTTCTGAGAATTTTTCTTGATTTGAGAATTTTTCTTGATCTGAGAATTTGTCTTGATCCTGAAAACTTTGGAGGTGACTCCTATTTATAGGCCTTTAGGTAGCCTTTAGGAGTGATTTATGAGCCTTTATGGTAATAAAGCTCATTAAGGGAGGAGTTATAAGTTTAATTGTCTCTTGCTTTGTAACTCCTGCCCCTTGGATTTCATTGGCCGGAGGAGAGTCATGGGCATTTAATCGCCTTTAATCTCCATTATGTTAGGAGTTTCATGGCTTGAATGCCATGATTGTCTGGACTTGTAACTCCTGAACAGAGGCTTCTGATTGGGCCGTCCAAGATAATGGGTTAATGACTGCATTAACTTGCCATAAACGGGCCAATTGATAGCATTAAGTGGCCGCCTTAGTAGCTGAAGAGTCGCGGGCCATGTTGCGTCTTTTGGAATCCCCTTTGCGATGATCATCGATGGATCCTTATGTAAATCAACATCAGATGATCATGTAGTTTCAGACATTGGTTGATACCAGCGGGCCGGCAGCATCTGTCCAGTTGATTTCGCGATCGGGCGGGCAGAAAGTGCACTTTTTTGGTTGTTCGGCTGGCGATCAATGAAGTTTTTTGAAGTTCTGGAAAGGAGTCCTGTGATCTTGATGAATATCAGTGAATTTGGAGCCTCAAAAGCCTGAATCTGGAAAAATCACAGGGACAGAACAACTCGTCTCGCGAAAACGGACGAAACGGGGGGTCCCGGGGCGAAATCGGCGCCCCGGACCTCCCAGGGTCGCCGGGCCCATGGCCCAGTGTCGCAGGGGCCCGTTTTTTGCCGTTTCTCGTCGTTTTTCGCTTCCATTTTTTTTGCTTGTTTTCTCTGAAATTTCTCCACATTATTTGGCTTGATTTCCCTCTGAAAAACCTGATGAGAATCCTTGCAAATTGGTTTGCAAAGTTTCTGATTTTCCGGGAAAAGCCGAATGCAGAACTGCTGATTTTCTGCCAGAAGCTGAAACAGGATCAAACGATGTCGGAATGACCTGAAATTTGAGGTGAAGCTTCTTGAGCATTAAATAAGACCAACCATGGGCTTTCGTTTGATTTTTGAAGCCGTTTGGGGTCATGCAAACGCTTGCCTTTGATTTCACCGCGAGGGAAATGTCGAGCTTTGACTTTCGGTCAAACGATGTCCGATTGATCTGAAATTAGACGTGTGACTTCCTTATCAGTAGATAAGACCAACCACAGGCTTTTGTTTGAGTTTTGAAGCCATTTGGAGTCATACAAACGCTTGCCTTTGATTTCACCGCGAGGGAAATGCCGAGCTTTGACTTTTGGTCAAACGATGTCCGATTGACCTGAAATTCGACGGGTGACTCCCTCATCAGTAGATAAGACCAACCATAGGCTTTCGTTTGAGTTTTGAAGGCATTTGGAGTCATGCAAATGCTGGCCTTTATTTCACCGCGAAGGAAATGCCGAGCTTTGACTTTCGGTCAAACGATGTCCGATTGACCTGAAATTCGACGTGTGACTCCCTCATCAGTAGATAAGACCAACCATAGGCTTTCATTTGAGTTTTGAAGCCATTTGGAGTCATGCAAACGCTTGCCTTTATTTCACCGCAAGGGAAATGTCGAGCTTTGACTTCTGGCCAAACGATGTCCGATTGACCTGAAGTTCGACGAGGAGCCTATTGGAGTCATTTTGAGATGATCCACTAGCTCCGAATTGGGTGCCATGGTCCCGGGGTGCTCTGCCGCTGGTAGGCTTGATTCAGCCGTTGGAGAGTTGATGATGGGTCAAACGTTGCTGGTTTGACTTGAGACTTGACGTGGAGCCCTTTGGACATATTTTGAGAACATCCATAGGCCCCGATCGAAGATTTGGTGTCTCCGATTCTGCCGCCGCCGGGAGCGCTTGTTTAGCTGTTGGAGAAGTGAAGCTAGGCCAAATGATGTCGGAATGGCTCGAAACTTCATGTGTACCTCTCTTTTGGTTGTTTTGAATGACCTTGCAGTTTTTGTTTGATTCTGACAAGATCTGATGCTTGAAGTGGCGCCTGCCTATTTTTTGTAGGATGCGGCTCCACGTAGCTTTTGGTGTAAAGAGGCAAAGTGACATTTTTGGTGTCAACAAATGCCCCCTCGAGGTACAGCGACGATATAGCTTTTGCAGTCGATGTGCCTCGAAGAGAATCTTGAAGAAGACCTTCTGACTTGACCAAGAGTCTTTGAGCATTTTTTTTTTTGATGGAGTAGCCTTTTGAGCTTCCAGGGGATTTGTATGGTAGTGATAGGAATCATGTACCATCTTGAGGCAAAGTATTGAAGATGACATCAGGGATGCGGATTTGGATTTTTGTTTTGACCTTGAGTCCTAACAGGCTGTATGTGGCAAGTTAGGGGGTCGGATTTGGTTTTGACCGTGTGACCCAACAAGCTGTATGTGGAATGTTGGGGGGGTCAGGTTTTGGTTTTTGGTTTTGGTCTTGTGACCTAACAAGCTGTATGTGGAATGTTAGGGGACCGGTTTGATTTTTGGTGAAATGTCAATTTCAAGGTTTGGCTCAATTTGGCTCATGAGGTGAGATGGTTAGGTTTCTTGGAAGCTCATGAGGCTTGGAATTTTTGTATGGTCCAATCAACTCAAAAGAGGCATGGAACCATTTTTTTTTTTTTTTTTTTTATATATGCTCTTGGTAAGAGGAATTTTGACTAAAAGCCACTTTTAGTGCCTAGGTGGTCAGACCTGGCTCATATGGGCTAACCCATGGGACCTTAAGCTTTGAAGATGGCTTAGATCTCATATGGTGTCATTTTGTAAAGAATATCTAAAAATATTTCCTTTGGATGGAGAATATCTAAAAATATCCTTACTTTGAGAGATTTTCTCAAGTTTCCTTGATTTTGGGAAAGATTCTCTCAAAATATCTTTATTTGGGAGAGAATATCTATCATTCCCTTTCTTTTTGGAGAGAATTTCTCAAGGAATCTTTGTTTTGGGAGAAAATATCCCAAGTTTCCTTTTCTTTTGGGAAGGTTGCTAATCTTTTAGCACTTACCTTCTTACTTTTCTCCTCTTTCCTCTTTTGGTCTTGCTTTCTTCTATAAAAGGAAGGGAGGTGGGATCTCTTGCTCCTATTGCTTTCTTTTTGCAAAAGTCTTCAAGAGTTGCTCCAAGATCAAGAATTCTCCTTCCTTAAGAGTCTTCAAGTTCTTCTTCTTCTCCATCCATGGCTTCAAGTAAGTTACCTTTTTTTTTTTTCTTTTACAAGAAATCCATGTAGAAATAGGATGGGGAAAATGAAAGTGTTTTTTTTCTTTTTTTTTTTCTTCTTTCTTTCTTTTT
This sequence comes from Cinnamomum chago, assembly GCA_038049695.1. Classification (NCBI taxonomy): domain Eukaryota; kingdom Viridiplantae; phylum Streptophyta; class Magnoliopsida; order Laurales; family Lauraceae; genus Cinnamomum; species Cinnamomum chago. The sequence continues at coordinate 32,694,654 of CP142456.1, forward strand.
CTTTTCTCTTTTTTTTTTCTTTTTCCTTTTTGCACGTTTTTTCTTCTTTTTCTTTTTTTTCGTGCTTCACTTTTTTCTTTCTTTTTTTTTCTCTTTTTGCATTTTTTTTTGTGGGCCGTACGGATCTGGCCGTACGGCCCGTGGCCTGTGGTCCACGGCCCACAGGCCAGCCCCTTTTTTTTTCTTCTCTTTCTTTTTTTTTTGATCTTTCTCCCTCTTTTTTTTTTTGAGAAAGTTTTCTTTCTTCTTTTTTTCTCATCATGACAATGCATCCTCTTTTCTTTTTCTTTTTTTTTTTTGTTGCATATCAAGATGTTCATACATGCTTTTGTTTTTCTAACAGTTGATAGCATGATGTGGTGACATACCTGAAAACCTTTACAAAGTTAGGAACTTGGAGCTCGCAGCAATGTTGAACCTTTCCTGATTTTGCGGAGTTTTTCAAGGTTTCGAAAGTTTGGAGTTTTGGAGCTCGCAGTGATGTTGAGCCTATCTCCAAGCTTTCTATTTCTGTCGGGGTACTTCTTTTTCTTTGGAATTGCCCCGAGGTCATGCCGAAATTTCGCCAGATTTTTTTTAGCAAAATTTCGTCATTTTGATGATAATTCTTTCCTCCTTTTTTTTTTGACCTTTTGCAGGTGATCCTTCCAGAACAGACAAGGGTAAAGAACCTATCACAAGCGTACCTCGTCGATCTGCGCAATCTTCTAATCCGGCCGTCCAGCAGGCCTTGGAGAAGGTGCAATACGTCGAGCAGCACCTCGAGGAGTGTGACTCCCTCAATAGAGAGGAGGCGCGGCAGGCACTGATTGCTCGCAAAGGAGAGGATTTCTATAAAATCATGGTAAGCAGCCGTCCCTGGGTGATAGAGGATCAGAGGGCGTTGCCCAAGCCTACCTTCTTCTTTGGTGATGCAGCCCCAGCCGATATGACGTATCGAAGGAGATGCTTCCAGTTTTCCTGCACAGTTGATGGTGTGAAGAAAAATGTTGCCACCCGATCGATTTTTGATCGTACTATCTCGATCATGAGTCTCTCTCCCACGTGCCTGAAGAGGGAAGATCCTCCAAGATGGGTGAGGAGGACCAACGTGGTCAAGACCGGGGTTTTCATTGGCAGTTCTCCTGGACATATGGAGAAGTCGCCTGCTGACATGAACATCTTGATGCCGGCCAGCAACTACCAGGGCGCAGATTATCCATCGGTTGATTTGAAACCGATGGGCCTTGGCATCTTCAGTGGTGACGGCAGCAACTGGGTGAAGCCTTTTCGACTCCGCGGCCGCTTCAGTGCTGACTCCGAGTGGAAGTCTTGGACTGACCAAATCTTGTTTGTTGGGGGCGCCATTTTGAAGGAAGCCGGGATCTTTGATGCGGTCCGTGCATTTAGGGAGACCGTGGTCTTTTCCGACGAGGCCTTCATGGCCATGCTTGAGTCATTCCTCCCTAAAACCAATACCTTCATAGTGACGAATGGTGAGATTGGTTTTTCTCTGAAGGAACTGAGTGCCGTTACCGGGTTGCCCATCCTCGGGAAACTCTATGAGGAGTTCATGCCGATTGACAGCGTCCTTGAGGAGAGGTCAGAGGAATTCAGGCTTTTATACTTTCAGCTCGTCGTCTTCTACGATTTTTTGAAGGAGAAGGAGGGCTCGAAGGTAAGGTCTAGCAGCTGGAAGAGTTTCGGCTCTTCTTTTCTCAGTTTCCTTGACAGCAAGGGGCCTTCTACCAGTATGTCCAGGGAGGACAAGAAGACTGCGGCCATGCAAGAGGAGCTGAAGGGTTTCTTCGCAGGTACCAGTAGTATTTGTTCTGATATCGCACTGCGGAGAGATCTTGCTGTTTACCTCACATATTGGTTTGGTGAGGCTATTTTTGCTGGAGGAGATGGGACGCACATCCGGCCGCATTGCATTTTTCCGGCTTGTCAGATGGCGTTTGGAGAGCAGCTAGCTTTGGTGCCAGTTTTATACTCCTATTTGTGCACTGAACTGCAAGAAGCTGCTTTCTTGGTCCGGCTTAGGCAACCCATGAACAGGGTATTTTCCGCCCATATTTTCTATTCGTGGTTTGTATACCACTGTCCCGGCTTCCATCGGCTGGGTGTTGCGCAAGACGACGACCCTTTGATGATTCGATTGGCTAAGGGAAAAGCCATAGTCGAATCTCTTTTGTTTGCCCGCATGAGGATCCGACGATTCAGGGACGTCGAGATGGGGCAGTCTTCAGTGAAGCTTTCTCCGGAGTTGCGGAAGAAGGCTTTTGATTTTGGTGCCTCCCGCGATTCCACTAGGGCAGGATCTGGAAGGCACTACTCTTTGACGAATGCAGAAAAGGAGTGGCTTTTTAGCATACGAGTCGGCACGATGGTATACCGCAGACATCTTTTTGTCGACATCCAACCGTATGTACCTTCCCGCTTTGCGCTGCAGCTGGGCTTTTCTCAAGGCGTTGTTGGAGCGCCTTCAAGCATGGCGAAGCGCTTTGGAAGTTTGCAGGATGGAAGAAACGCATGGGCTTTCTATAGTGATGAGGACACTACTTCCATGATTTCCTATCCTGTACTGCCGACTTCCCGGACTGCCGGTTTCACAAAGTGGTTCGTGGAGAGCTTCATGGCATACCGGGGTTTTTCCAAGAGGGAGCTTGATGTGAAGCTGTCATCTGGAAAGGGCCTTGGAAAATCAGATGGCGTCCGGCGGGAGGAAGTTTGGGCCTTCCTTTCCGGAGAGAAGCACAAGATAGGCTTTCTCGGTGACCAGGGCGTCATTGGCTCTGAGGCTGCTCGGGAAATACCTGATGAAGCTATAGAGCAGCTAGAACAGGAGGAAGCCGAACTTGATGCTTGGATGCAAGCAGCACAGAGGCGAGTTTCCGTGGAGTCTACTGGCAAGAGCAGGCCATCCAGTGAGGAGTCAAGCGAGAGACCAGACTCTGATGGTGGGGCAGGTTTTTCTAAGAAGCGAACTCGCCGAAGTAAGAGGAAGAGGAGTCAGCATCACAATAAAGACTCTTCTGATAAAGAAGTTCCTCTTACTATCAATGAGGAGGTGCCCGAGGTTGCTGAGGAGCCTTCGGAAAAAAGGAGCAGAGAAGAAGATACCGTTGGTGGAGGTATGTTTCCACTTCTCTCTGTTCCTTTTATGGTATTTTTCCATATTTTGATTTGCTTCTGCTTCTGCTTTTTTCTTTTTTTTTTTAGCAGAAGAGGAAGACATGGCGATCCCTCATGTTGCAACCGTTGAGAGGACGCCGACCCTGTGGAGACGCCAGAAGACAAACCAAGGGACTCTGAAATGAATGTAGAATCTCCAACTGGTATTACTTTTTCCGCTTTCTTTTCTTTTTTGTCTGTGACTTGATTTGCTAACATACATTTTTTTTTTGTATCGGCTGATTTATCACAGGATTCCGACGACTTTGAACCATCGATGGACGCCAGTGTTGACGATACTTCTGAAGAGTTCATGGAGAAGGAAAGCATTCCGCCAATCGTCGAAGAAGGTACTTTCATAGTAATAACCCTGATAGTTATTTTTTAACAGGATCGTATTCATACCTTTTTGTGTTTGGCAGATTTTGAAGTGACAGAAGAGAGTCCATCGCTTCCTTCAGAGCCAGAGCCAGGGATGCCAGAAGTTGACCCAGTAATTGGGACTCCTCCAGCCAATTCTAACGCGGCAGAGGCAAGACCTCATGTTGAGATTCCTTCTCCAGCGGCCCCGATTGGAAAGTGTTCTGTTGTTACTCTTCCGATGGGACATGACTTGGGCAGCCAATCCACAGAGAAGGGTGAGTCTTCATCTGGCCCATCTCTTCAATATGCGAAGAAGGTGGTGATGCGGGTTTTGAGCTCTTGGATTGAGACCCTCCTTTCTGGACACTTGGATGTTGCACGTAGCAAGATTCCGCATGTGAAGGAGATTCTCAAAGATGCTGAGGATGATATTGGTCTGGATGTTACGGACGCCCGGGCGATCGTTGATAGGATCATTGCATTAGGCGACAGGTGGTTTGAGACCATCAGCTATCCTGATGACCAGTTCTTCCAAGAGATGTTCATGAACCCTGCTGAGAAGGCTCAATCGGAATTGAAAGAGACTGCACAGGGCAGGAAGCAGCTGGTTCGGGAGAGGAACAGAGTGTTAGGTATTTTGTTTTTGCAATTTGGTGGATGCATTTGCATATTGGCATCATTTGAATTCACACACATGCATTGATTTAAAATATCTTGAAATCTAGTTTTATACATGCATTAGTTTTTAGTTTTGGAAAAGTTTTTGGTTTATGCATGTTTTGGTTCGAATCTTGGATGCATTGGTTTTAGAACCCAAACTCTTTTTGAAAACCTATTTCCTTGTGCTCTACATTTGGAAAATCATGTTAGGTATTTAGGTTTGAGGTTTGCATACTTTCAGCACCCTTTAGAATCAGTTTTGTATGCAATTTCATTTGAAAAGAGTTTTTCTCAAATCAAGCTAGCCTATGGTTTAAAGTTTTGAATCTTTTTAGGCTTTGTGTGTTTCATGTTTTTAAATGTTTTAAAACATGTTTTTAAGCTTGGTTTAGTGACCCACAAAATTCCACAAAGAAAACCTTCATCTTGCTAAAATTGGAATTTTTGGGTTCCCGGCAGTGTCGCCGGTCGACCGGCGCAGAGGTCCCGGTCGACCGGGAACACTGCAGCAGGAATTTTCCTGGCGCCCCAACGGTCAGAATTATGACCGTTGTGCTTGGCCGGTTAACCGGCCTGTCATGGCCGGTCAACCGGCCAAACTAGCCGTTGGGCAGTTTTTGGTATTTAAATGAGCTCTATCCTTTGTCTTTGGTTGGAGATTTTGAAACCCTCTTTGAGGAGCTTTGAGAGAAGACAAAGGGGATGATCTAAGAGACATCAAAGGGTCATTAAGTGAAGCTTAAGCTTGGATCAACTAAGTTAAATCTCCAAGTAAGTTTTACTTTTATTAATCATTTGTTATGTGCTTTATTTGAATCTTTGGAAAATGATTTCAAGCATGATAACAATGATGTGTTGAATCCTTTCTTCCCTCCATCTTTGATATTCAAGATTGGATTCATCACTTTGATTTCAACCCAAGTTTTGTTTTAAACTTTCTTAATCATGCTTAGCTATAAATCTTTGATTTCTTTCATTGCATGATTTTTTGTCTTGGTTGAAACTTGCTTGTTGTTTTCATTCTTTTTAACATTAGTAAAATCTATTGGTTTTGAAAACAACATGCACATGCATCACATGTTCTAAATTAGTCATTTTCATACAACTTGTTAGTCCTTGATTTTCATGTCATAAACAAGTTGAATTTCATACATGTGATTTGCATAAGACTTCAATCAAATCTTTTATGAGCTTTAGACTTTGAAATGCCTTGAGCATACATTTGAATAAGCCTTATTTTTAAACTTGATTGAAGTCATCACACACACACATCATGAGCATACACTTTTGCATACATAGAGTGTTTGTGTGAGTTAGTTTTAATTTTCATATCCGCCTATTTAGAGGCAAATTAAATTGAGCTTAAATTGTATCTCTTGGAGTGTTCTTTTGTGAAGACACTTTCTTTGAGAAATCTTGATTTGTAAAGGTTATTGCTTAGCCTTGAAAAGCACATTGTAAGGTTGTTGTTTAGCCTTTGAAAAGCAACATTGTAAAGGTTATTGCTTAGCCTTGAAAAGCACATTGTAAGGTTGTTGTTTAGCCTTTGAAAAGCAACATTGTATAGGTTATTGCTTAGCCTTTGAAAAAGCATAAATAGTGGAAATCCGGTGGGGTGTTGGATTTACAAGCCGGTAGTGGATGTAGGCACGTTGGCCGAACCACTATAAATATTGTGTTGTGGTGATTGCTATGTGGTGATTGATTTTGTTTAGCTTCCGCATATTGTTTGATTATTCATCACATGTGACTAGTTTATGCTAAGAATTTAAAATTGGTTTAAATTGGTCATAGTTGTAGCACACCCTATTCACCCCCCCCCCCTCTAGGGTTAGGATCCTCGTGGACTTTCAATTGGTATCAGAGACAAGTGCTCTAATCCCTTAGGATCAAGTGTTTGGAACTCTTGATTAGGTGTAAAAACCTAGAGTTAAAACCCTAGAGTTGTGCTTTTTATGAAAATCATTAGAATGGACTCCACTATGCTAGACTTAGTAGATTCTTCTAGACCCCTCATTCTTCCTTCTATTGGAGATTCCATCATTCAATTAAAAGAATCTCAAATTGAATTAAAAGAAGAAGAAATTAAAGAAAATGAAGAAGATCTTCAACAAGCCTTTGAGGAATTATATGAATTATCCTTAAAGACTGAAAAGAGAAACAAAAAGTTAAGAGAAGAATCTAAAAGACTAAACCAAGAATTAGACTCTTCTAAAAATGAACTTAGAGAGAAAGATGAATTTATAAATTGTGTAGAATCTAAGTTCATGATCTCTTTAAATAATCTATCTAACATTCAAGATGAACTAAGAGAATTAAAGATGGATTATGATAATGTCAATAAGGAAAATTTAATTCTAAGAGATCAAATAAAAAGGCAAGATAAAGACTCTAACAATCTTGAATCTAAATTGACTATCTCTAAGGAAAATTTATCAAATGCTCAAGATGAATTAAATGAGATTAAGATAAATTGTGATGAGTTTAAAAATGAAAATTTAAACCTAAGAGATACAATTAAAAAACAAGATAAAGACTTTAACAACTTAGAAGCCAAGTTGATTAAAAGTAAGTTAAAATCACAAGAACTTGGATCTAATATTGTTAATGAACTTAAACATGAATTAAAACTTGCCAATGAAGAGCTAAGCAAATATAAGGAAATTGAATATGAACTTTCAAAAGTTAAAAATGAAAATTCAATCCTTATAACCAAAGTCACTCAACTTGAAAACAATAAACAAAAGTATGAGTGCAAGTTTACCCAAAGTGAAGAGAAACTTGAAAAATTATTCAAATTGGGTAAATCTCATGGAGATAGGACGGGTCTTGGTTTTAATAGGAATATGACATATGACCCTAAATTCACCAACACTTTTGTGAAAGGTGAGTCCTCATTCTCTAGCACTCTTTCTCCTTTGCCCAAAACCAAATGTAATTTTTGTGGCATTGAAGGACATTTTAGGTTTGAGTGCAAACTAAGGAAGAGAAGCCATGTGTCTAAACCCATCTTTGAACTCAAAAATGGAAAATCAAACTTGAAGGGTAAGACACTAAAAACCAAGGAAGACTCCATAAAGCTTAAACAAGTGAAACCAATTAACAAGGAGTCTCCCAAGATAGATTCTAAAAAGATTAAACAAGTTAAACCAAAAATCAAAGAATCTATTAACAAAAAGCTTCTCAACCTACCTCCCTTAAGTCAAAACATAAAAGAACTTTTGAAGAAATTTACAAAGTTAAATCTAAATTTCAAAAGTCAAGTAAAGGGAGAAAGTAAGAAGAAAAGAAAAGTGAAGCAATCCCCTAAGAATCAAACTCACCAACTTCAAAAGACTAATCACCATTCTAAGCCAAATTTAGTAAAATCTAAATATCATGGTGATAAGTTTAAATTGAAAATTTATCAAGTTAAATCTCCTATAGTTGGTGAGAAGTCCAAAATAGACCTCAAAGTTCAACCCTCTCAAGACCTTAGGTGGATTCCCAAAGTCATTTACCTAGACAAACCTTAGGGCCTTGAACCTCATTGACCAACCTATACTTTATAATTTAAATCCTTTTGTTGGTCATGTTGCATTTGCATTTTGCTTCTATATAGTTACATCTATTTAAATGCAATGTTTATTTGTGATCAATTGATTTTGTCTTCATGCACCATTCTAGTTACATATCATGGTTTTCAAAATCTTTTGATTATAATTTCATCATGTTTGATTTGCTTTTTGCACTCATATGTCTTGCATTGCATTTCTTTACATGATTAATTGATTGTGATTTTAAAAGCTTTCATAGCTAATTTATTCATGATCAATTGTTGTTGAATCATTTGTGTAGATGTCATAGTTAGATTTTTTGAACAAATGATTTGAATCAATTCAAGTTTTTCCATGGATTCGTAAGTTATATTTCCATATGGAAAATCATTGTTTTGAAAAATCAACTTGTATGTGTTTCAATTAAGTTATATCTTTTAAAATACAATGTTGAAAATTGATCTTCAAAATCATTCTTTTTATGCTCATTGTTGGATTTTGTTTTTCAAAATGATTTGAAGATTGTATGATTGGAAATGCTCTATAACATCATTAGTTATAATCATCAAAGCATGTTCCATGATTATCATTTCCTTTTCTTTTGGTTTCATTATCTTAGAATTGGAAATGTATGTTGTTTGCATCTTTGCTTATTTAGTTATTCTTTTTATATGCAAATGACTATTGGTTCCATGTATGGTTGTGATCTTAGTTATACTTGTAGAAACCATACTAGAACCCAAATCCATCCTATATGCCTTATAGTCATATCTTTATGGATGGTTATGATGTTGATTCATGTAGATTTTCTTGATGTCATCCTTATACATGTTTCAACTTCATAAGTAGTGTTCTTAATCATATGAATCTCTTTGAAATCCATTCCTTGCTTTTATGTTGGTTGATGGATATCTTAGTAGTTGAATTCATATGATTTGGACACTTTGGAAATTGCATGCATTGCCAAGTAATATTCTTTTGCATTGCAATTTACCATTGTTCATCACTATGCTCAATAGTTATATCATTAAAAGTGATGAATATGCATTTATGATGCTTGATGGTAGTTTATCACATCCTTGCTTTTACTCATGTTATCACATTCAATTGGTTTCATTTGGTATAACTTTCCATTGATTTCATATCCAATTGATATCTTATCTTGTGTATGTGATAGACCTTGTGTGCATTGGACTAAACTTGATAAGTAATATGATCATTCCATGTCACACACCATTAGCATCATAATGCTCATGATTGCCACCTCTTTTGTTCTTAGAGTTTTATCTCATGACCACCATGTTTATGTGTTCATAATAATGGTTGGTTATTAGTTGAGGTTGGCTTCATGTTTGAAATTCATTTCATTCATTCTTGCACATTAATAGTCATATTTATTGTTTGAATGAATTGATTTCAAAACTTACATAGCATATGATTTTCATTAGTTATATTGATTGATGCTATGTTTGAGTAAACCCCATTGCATCATGGATAGCTCTTATTTGGATTTTTTTTCTAATAGTAATATTCTTAAATCCATTTTAGAGTGATTGATTTTATAGTCACATCCTTTAATCTCAATTGATATGTTTGTTTCAATTGATATCCATGATTGCTTCTCCCATTAGACCTAGCTCTCTTTTGGTAATTTGATCATATTGTGCTTAATAGTTAAATGAATCTAATCTTTTCCTTGAAGTTAACCCTCACTTGGTTAAACCATCTACTTCTTGAATCTAATAGTTATATCTTGTCAAAAGCTTGACAAAAGAAGAGAATGGATTGAGGGGGAGTGTAAACCTTCATAGGAAGAATTAGTTTTGATCAAATTCACCCTTGGAATGCTAATGAGCCCTTAGAGTTAACCTTCATACATGATAGCCTGTTATGTATTTCATTTTCGATTACATTTGTTAACAGGTGCTACTAAAGGTATTCTTCTTGTCTCATGTGTGTAGTTACCTTTGCAATTTAATGTCAAAGGGGGAGAGAGAGTTCAAGTGTGACTCAAAGATCTCCTACTCTTCAAAGGGGGAGAGAGTTCGAGAGTTCAAGTACTCGAAGATCTCCTATCCATCAAAGGGGGAGAAAGCCTTCAAGTTCTCTCGAGGAAGAGAGAGGCATGGTCAAAGGGGGAGAGCAAATAGAAGAAAGAAAGCTTGGAGCTAAAGAAGATGCTTGGCCAAAGAGAGGAAGATGAAAAGAAAGCTTGAAGAATGATCAAGCTCCAAGCATCAAGAAGATTGAAGAAAAGAGCCCAAGAGCCCAAGCTAAGAGAAGGAGCATCCAAGAAGAAGATTTCAAGACTTGTCCAGCTGAGGAGGAGCTGAAGACAGAGTGTGTAATTTCAATGATGAGTAAGTTGCCATCAAATTGCAAAGGGGGAGATTGTTAGGTATTTTGTTTTTGCAATTTGGTGGATGCATTTGCATATTGGCATCATTTGAATTCACACACATGCATTGATTTAAAATATCTTGAAATCTAGTTTTATACATGCATTAGTTTTTAGTTTTGGAAAAGTTTTTGGTTTATGCATGTTTTGGTTCGAATCTTGGATGCATTGGTTTTAGAACCCAAACTCTTTTTGAAAACCTATTTCCTTGTGCTCTACATTTGGAAAATCATGTTAGGTATTTAGGTTTGAGGTTTGCATACTTTCAGCACCCTTTAGAATCAGTTTTGTATGCAATTTCATTTGAAAAGAGTTTTTCTCAAATCAAGCTAGCCTATGGTTTAAAGTTTTGAATCTTTTTAGGCTTTGTGTGTTTCATGTTTTTAAATGTTTTAAAACATGTTTTTAAGCTTGGTTTAGTGACCCACAAAATTCCACAAAGAAAACCTTCATCTTGCTAAAATTGGAATTTTTGGGTTCCCGGCAGTGTCGCCGGTCGACCGGCGCAGAGGTCCCGGTCGACCGGGAACACTGCAGCAGGAATTTTCCTGGCGCCCCAACGGTCAGAATTATGACCGTTGTGCTTGGCCGGTTAACCGGCCTGTCATGGCCGGTCAACCGGCCAAACTAGCCGTTGGGCAGTTTTTGGTATTTAAATGAGCTCTATCCTTTGTCTTTGGTTGGAGATTTTGAAACCCTCTTTGAGGAGCTTTGAGAGAAGACAAAGGGGATGATCTAAGAGACATCAAAGGGTCATTAAGTGAAGCTTAAGCTTGGATCAACTAAGTTAAATCTCCAAGTAAGTTTTACTTTTATTAATCATTTGTTATGTGCTTTATTTGAATCTTTGGAAAATGATTTCAAGCATGATAACAATGATGTGTTGAATCCTTTCTTCCCTCCATCTTTGATATTCAAGATTGGATTCATCACTTTGATTTCAACCCAAGTTTTGTTTTAAACTTTCTTAATCATGCTTAGCTATAAATCTTTGATTTCTTTCATTGCATGATTTTTTGTCTTGGTTGAAACTTGCTTGTTGTTTTCATTCTTTTTAACATTAGTAAAATCTATTGATTTTGAAAACAACATGCACATGCATCACATGTTCTAAATTAGTCATTTTCATACAACTTGTTAGTCCTTGATTTTCATGTCATAAACAAGTTGAATTTCATACATGTGATTTGCATAAGACTTCAATCAAATCTTTTATGAGCTTTAAACTTTGAAATGCCTTGAGCATACATTTGAATAAGCCTTATTTTTAAACTTGATTGAAGTCATCACACACACACATCATGAGCATACACTTTTGCATACATAGAGTGTTTGTGTGAGTTAGTTTTAATTTTCATATCCGCCTATTTAGAGGCAAATTAAATTGAGCTTAAATTGTATCTCTTGGAGTGTTCTTTTGTGAAGACACTTTCTTTGAGAAATCTTGATTTGTAAAGGTTATTGCTTAGCCTTGAAAAGCACATTGTAAGGTTGTTGTTTAGCCTTTGAAAAGCAACATTGTAAAGGTTATTGCTTAGCCTTGAAAAGCACATTGTAAGGTTGTTGTTTAGCCTTTGAAAAGCAACATTGTATAGGTTATTGCTTAGCCTTTGAAAAAACATAAATAGTGGAAATCCGGTGGGGTGTTGGATTCACAAGCCGGTAGTGGATGTAGGCACGTTGGCCGAACCACTATAAATATTGTGTTGTGGTGATTGCTATGTGGTGATTGATTTTGTTTAGCTTCCGCATATTGTTTGATTATTCATCACATGTGACTAGTTTATGCTAAGAATTTAAAATTGGTTTAAATTGGTCATAGTTGTAGCACACCCTATTCACCCCCCCCCCCTTAGGGTTAGGATCCTCGTGGACTTTCACAGAGCGGAGTTAGACATCATCAGGCTGCAGTATGACCTTAACATCCTTGATGGAGAGGTTGAGGAGGCAAGGAAGCATCTCGAACACTTAAAAGCCCAAGTCTCCAGTACGTGGACCGCTATAATAGAGGCTCGTGACAGGGAGAGTGCTTTGATTTGCCAAGTTGCAGAGGCCGATCATATTCTCAATAGGAAGGCTAGAGAGAATGAACGATGGCAGATTGCTCGGGATAATCTTCTTGGTGTAGCAGAAGGGATAGAGCCTTCTCCAGCTACTCATGGCAGATTCTTGAAGAAGCGTGCCTTGGAGACTCTGACGGATGAAGCCAGGAGTTTGCTTGAAGAGCTGAAAGCTTGGCTGGAGAGCATTTTTGGCTGAGGCCTTGTTTTTTTTTTTTTTGGCATATCACAGAAACTCTTTCGCTCTTTTTATATACCACATGTATATTTTTTTTTTGGTATACATTTTTGTAGTGCTTGTGAACACTTTGCTTTTCTTCTTTTTTTTTGGTACCACATGTATTTTTTGGTACTTTTTTTTGTTTTTTTTGTTTTCCCTACGCTCACTCAAATATTGTGATTAAAGTGATTGCTAAATGGGATGTGATCAAAAGTTTGTCATTTTGTGAGAAATCTTTTGACAAATGATTGTTTTGGCATGGGAGCCAGTTTTTGAGACATGTTTTTGGCATGGGAGCCAGATTTTGCTTGCGGCATGAAAGCCAATTTTTGGGTGGCATCTATAGCCGGATTTGGGTTTATGGCATGAGAGCCAAAATTTTGGATGGCGTGGAAGCCGAAATTTTGAGGTGGTGTGGAAGCCGATTTTGGTGGCATGAGAGCCAAATTTTGGGATGGCATGAGAGCCAAATTTCTTTTTGAGATGGCATGAAAGCCGAATTTTGAGGTGGCATAAAAGCCGATTTTGGTGGCGTGAAAGCCAAATTTTGGGATGGCATGAAAGCCGATTTTTGTTTTTGGTGTAAGAACCAGATTTTGTTTTTGGCATGAAAGCCGGATTTTTTGAAAACCGAATTTTGTTTTGTTGGCATGGAAGCCGAATTTTGATTTTTGGCATGAAAGCCGGATTTTTGGCATGGAAGCCGGGTTTTTTGGCGTGAAAGCCAGGTTTTTGGTTTTCAAAAATGCAAGTATCGACTAAAAGTCGCCTCCCTGCTGAATGGTATTGCAAGTATCGATGGAATGTCGCCTCCTTGCTCATTCGGTTGCGAGTATCGATGGAATGTCGCCTCCCCGCGTATTTGGGTGCAAGTATCGACTAAGCGTCGCTTCCCTGCTTTTTTCTTCAAAAATTTTGTTTTGTGGGTATCGATGGAATGTCGCTTCCCCATGATTTTTGAATTTTGAGGTTTTTTCGAACCTTTGTTTTGTTTTTGTTTGTTTTGAAATTTGGGTTGTGGATATCAACTGGAACGTTGCATCTCCACGATTTTTGAAATTTTGGGGTTTTGGAAGTATCGAATGGGGTTCGCATCCTTCCGATTTTGGGTTTTGCAAGTATCGACTGAACGTCGCTTCCCTGCGGTTTTTGAAAAACCATTTTTTTGTTTAAAGACACGAGGGTCGTAAATTTTGACTCAAAACCATTTTGGTGGTAAAAGTCGGGGTAGACTAGGGCTGAAATCCCTAGGTCTTGATTTTGTTTCAAACCATGAATTTTGGGTTCAAGGATCGAAAATTTTGGTCAAGTTTGGGAAGAGGCTCCTAAACTTGGATTTTTGGATTTGCTTTTTTTTTAACAATGAAACGATGAAAGAAACATTATTTTGAGGGGTTTTTTAGAAATTCCAACAAGAGGATGAAAATTCCAAAAGGAGTGGGTTTGACGAGCAGATACCTAGGAATAGGCTTTGGCCGTGCAGGCGTCGCACTGACCCGATGGAAGAAGCCTTCAAGGGTAGTACCGCTTTAAGAACTTTCCATTGATGGGCAGCATACATCTGTCACCCTCCATGTTTAGAAGGGCGTATGCGCCGTTGGAGAAGACTTTGTCGATGACGAAAGGTCCCTCCCATTTTGGTTCAAATTTGCCTTTGGATTTGTGAGTAAAAACCATAGGTCTTTTTACTGTAAGAACCAAGTCTCCCTTTTTGTAGACGCGTTGCCTGACCTTCTTGTCAAAAGATCCTGCCATGCGTGCTTGGTAGAGTTCGATGCTTTGTAGAGCTTCGAGCCGTCTCTCGTCGAGATTGTCCAGCTCATGGAGTCGCAACTTTACATTGCTTTCTTGAGTCATGTCATTTTGTAGAGATACCCTCAGAGAAGGAATTTGTACCTCTAAGGGCACGATAGCTTCACATCCATAGACCAAGGAGAATGGTGTGCTATGGGTTGGTCCTCGAACAGTAGTTCGATAGGCCCACAAGGCTTCAGGAAGCTTGTCGCCCCAATCTCTTTTGTGACTAGAGACTATCTTTTTGAGGATTTTGCAGAGTGTCTTGTTGAAAGCTTCTGCTAGTCCGTTTGCTGCCGGATTGTATGGAGTTGAGGGACAACTTTGGATTTTGTATTTGTCGCAGAACCTGTAGAATCGGTGATCGCGGAACTGTGGTCCGTTATCATGGATGAATCTTTTAGGTATGCCGAAGCGACAAATGATGTTGGTGCGCAAGAACTGAAGGACTGATGAGGTCTTCATTTCACAAAGCGCGAATGCTTCTGACCACTTGGAGAAATAATCCGTGGCGGCGAAGATGAAGCGATGTCCTTTGCTTGAAGGGGGAGAAATATGACCTATGATGTCCATACCCCAGGCTTCAAAGGGCCATGAGATTGCAGTAGGATGGAGCCATTCTGGAGGCCTGTGAATATAGTCTCCGTGAACTTGGCATTGTTGGCAGCGTTTAGCGAATTGCATTGCATCAGCCACCATGGTAGGCCAATAATAACCTAACCTTTTTATCTGATCGTAGAGCTTAGGGCCAGCCTGATGGGCTCCACAAAGACCAGCATGGACTTCTTTGAGTGTTTCTTCAGCTTCTTGTTGTGACAAGCAGCGTAGAAGTACTCCGTTCTAGGATTTCCTATAAAGCATTTTTGAAGGAATATCCAAATGAAAGTTTGGGGCTCGTCTTTGGATGCTTACCCGTTCTTTTGGATCTTCAGGTAGGATCCCGAACATAGTGTAATCAATGAACAGATCCCTCTAGTCGCCGACCGAAGTTTGAAGGATAGAAATCCGACTTCCAACCACCCTGTGGCATTCAGCAACTGCTTGATGTGTGTTGAGAGGAGGGAGGATTCTTCTTCCGCACACTGTAATTTGCATGTTTTCCCCTTCTTGGATTGCCATAGATGCGGCAAGTCCAACCAGGGCATCTGCACGAATGTTTTCACCTCTGAGGATGTGGGTGATGTGACAGATGTCAAACTTCTGCAAAAGTGATTGTGCCTTGTTGTAGTAAGGCAACAAATCAGGCTTTCTGACTTCAAATTTTTGATTCATCTGATTGACGATCAGTTGAGAGTCTCCGAAGACTTCCAGTATGGTGATACCGGATTCAATGGCAAGTTCCAATCCTAGAATCAGGGCTTGGTATTCCGCTGCATTGTTTGTGCATGGTTCCAGTAGCGAGAAGGCGTGTGGAATCATGTATTTGTCGGGGCTAACAAAGAGAATGCCAACTCCCGAGACCGGCTCTCTTTTCTCGTTTGTTCTGGTTGCACCATCGAAGTACATGTGCCAGGAAGCACTTGGTGAGAAGGCCTCCACATTGTAGACGGATTCGTCTGGGAGATCATCTCTTAGTGGAGAATCTTCAGGCAACGGATGCTCCGCGAGAAAGTCTGCTAAAGCTTGGCCTTTGATTGCTTTTTGTGGTATATACCTAATATCAAATTGTGATAGAAGGATAGACCATTTTGCCAGTCTTGCATTGAGAGAACCTGCTTTCGTGACAAGGACCTTTAAGAGGTTGATCCTTGAGACCAGATAAACTGTGTTGGAAAGCAGATAGTGACGTAGCTTTTGTATGGCGAACATCACTGCAAGGCATTCTTTTTCGATTGGGGAGTAGCGATGCTCTGCACCTACCAGCATACGGCTGAGGTAGTATAGAGCCGCTTCTTTTCTTCCATCATTTTCTTGTGCCAGCAGAGCGCCCAGAGAATGGTCGAGGGCTCTTGTGTACAAGATGAAAGGTTTTCCGGTGGTAGGTGCTGCTAACACTGGAGGTTTGGTCAGGTATGACTTGATATCTTGAAATGCGGCTTCACAGTCAGCATCCCAGACAAAGTCTACACCTTTCTTCATCAATCGAGAGAATGGACGACATTTTCCCGAAAGGTTGGAGATAAACCGTCTGATATAGGCCAATCTCCCTTGGAGCCCTTTTAATTCTCTCAAGGTTCTTGGAGAGGGCATTTCTAGAATAGCCTTGACTTTGATGGGGTCAAGTTCTATTCCATCTTTCCGAACAAGGAATCCGAGGAACTTACCCGACGAGACGCCGAAGAAGCATTTTAGGGGATTCATCCGCAGTTTGTATTTGCGAAGTCGGAGGAATACTTCTCGAAGATCTTTGAGATGGTCTTATTTTCTTTTGCTTTTGACGGCGAGGTCATCAACGTAACATTCAACCGTCTTGTGCTGCATATCTTGGAATATCTTCATCATAGCCCTCTGATATGTAGCGCCAGCATTTTTCAGACCAAATGGCATGACAGTGTAGCAATACACGCCAAATGGGGTCCGAAATGAAGTATGCTTTTCGTCTTCAGGATGCATCTTTATCTGATTGTAGCCAGAGAAGCCATCCATGAAAGTCATTCGCTCGAATCCACAGGTATTGTCAATCATAACCTCTGGTATCGGGAGCGGGAATTCATCTTTGGGGCAGGCGTTATTCAGGTCTCTATAGTCAATACACACCCTGATCTGCCCATTTTTCTTTGTCACGGGGACAATGTTGGCCAACCATTCAGGATGCTGTTCCTCACGGATGAAGCCGACGCTTTTGAGTTTCTGAACTTCTTGTTCAATTTTATCCATCACATCTGGACGGAATCTTCTTTGGCCTTGTTTAACAGGCTTGATATTTTTTTGAAGATTGAGTTTGTGGACTGCTATTTTCGGATCTAAACCGGGCATTTCAGCATAGGACCATGCAAAGCAATCAACGAACTCACGAAGAAAAGCGATATACTCGGGTAACTCATCATCCTTTATATTCTTACTTATGAATACAGGACGCGAGTTATTTGGTGTTCCCAAGTCTATCTTTTGAACAGGATCCTCTGTTGGAAGATTCGAGGGTGGTTCCTCCACAATGTTTTCGGAGGCCTCCAGCTCAACGAAACCTTCTGGTGTTTCAACAGCATTTCCTTTCCATGGGTCTTCTTGATCAGCAACCTTCTCAAGGCTCGCTATGAGATAGTCCCAATCGCCTGCTGTTACCGGGTCGAAGTAAGGTACTTCTGCTGTAGACGAGGGTTCTTCTGGGTCAGAATCCTGCATGTCTGTATCATCGGACAATTCCTCCATATCATTGGAGAAATCAAACCAATTGGAGGGGCTTCCCGGATCTTTGTCTGGTGACTCTTCAAAGAGATACCCAGGGAGATCGATGTCTTCATGGACTGGAGCTATTGGGGCTTGGTCAACAAACTGACTTCTAAACCTTTGCGTTAGCTGTTTTAGAGGGGCGTCAGGATCGAACCCTAACCCATATGAAGACTTTTCTATATAGCCATAGAGTCTCCAATCTTCCAGTTGGTGTTTGGCCAGTACGGGCTCCAGTGGTGTGAGAATACCATGGCCTTCCCCCAAGCCAACTAGGTTTTGAGCATCATATCCCATCTTCTTCATGATAGCTTGTGCCACAGGACTATACAGAGACAGTAGAGGCATACCTTTGTTTTGGAAAGGTTCAAGCAGGGATTTTGATGAAGCAGCACTCGATCTATGGAAGAAGATCGGTTTTTCTTTAGATGATATTGCCGGAACAACAAAGGAAGCAGACGCAGGATCTTCTACATCAGCAGGTGTCTCTATTGGAGTAAGAGCGGGCTGAACTTGTTGAGTATCAGTTTGGCTTGACGGAGTATCGTCTTCTGGCTCTGAATCCGAATCTGTATTTTGTTTGATGGACAGATAAGAGACAACAAATTTGCCCCCAGACTTTTGTTTTACCTTCTTCCCTTTAGTTGTAATGACCAAAGGTTTTGGAGTCTTGAGGGAGACTACGAAAGGAGATTGACTGCTCTCTTCGGGTTTTCCAGAGGGTTTATTTTCTTCCGGTGATTTTTGAGGAGCCTTGCCTTTATCTTTAAGGAGATTTTTTGCGGAAGACGTCATTTCCTCTGTTTCTTTTTCTCCTTCATACATCTGAGAGTCTGCAAAGTGGACTTCTTTCCCTTTGAAAGGTTTTCTATCCGCAAAGACTCGATGTATCATGCCATCGTTGCCGATGAACTTGATGCATTGATGTAGTGTTGAAGGAACAATTCCATTCTCGTGTATCCAGGGGCGTCCGAGAAGGATGTTGTAGCATGACGGGGTTTTTATTGCATACACAGTGACTTCAGAGATAAGATCACCGATTTGCAATTTGAACCTGATTTTACCGATGGGCCTTTGAGAATTGCCATCGTATCCAAAGATAGATACAGATGTGTGGCTCAGCTTGCTGGGCGGAATGCCCAACTCTTCGAGTGCCGAAGTGGAGATAAGATTCAGTGCAGAACCCGGGTCAATCTGAATTCTGCGCACCGGCATTTCCTTAATATATCCTGTAAAGTACAGGGGTCGGTTGTGCTTTGTTTCACCAAGCAAGAGATCTTCCTTTGTGAAAGCGATAGTCGCACTGGTTATCTTTTGAACCGAGAGACATCTACTGCAAGATCCCTCAATTTTCTTCTCTTCTCCTTTTGAGGAAATTTATGCATTTTTGACCCGATAGTCCATTTCAATTTGGAAGACTTGCGGGGCATGTTTGTCAACATCCTCATTCAGTTTTTGCAATTCTGAAATGAGATTATCACGAGTGCGTGGAGACATTCGTAACAAATCTAGGATGTGCAATCGTGCAGGTATGTGTTTGAAGTGCTCAACCAAGTCATACTTGAAAGCCTCCTTGGGGCCTACGCGTTCATCATTATTGCCACTGGGGGCTGTTATAACATCTTTCCCAGCAGGGTTTACATAAGTAAAGGAAGATGTAATGTAATTTTTATGGTAGTCCCGACCAGAACGGGTGCCTCTACCAACTTCGAGAGCTTCTTGAGAAGAATCTTCATTTGGAAGACTGTCTTCAAGAGGCTGTCGTACTTCTTCCACTGGGGGTGTTCCTACAGCTAAGCTAGTATCCTCAGTGATTGCGTTGCATGGAGCATTTTCCGGGAGCAAGTCCTGAACAGCTTCCTGCAACTTTTCTTCTTCGTCGACCCCTTCATCATCCCCAGCCGGGTTTTCTTTATGACGATCAATCGGAGGGGAAGTGAATTCTGAAGTCACAGTCTCAGGTGAAGAAACCTGAGAGGGTGTTATCTCCGTGTAGGTCTCGTGAGACGAGGTAGCTTCAGAAGATATATTGCTTGGCGTTGCCGGAGTATAACTGATATCATCAGACGAGGCCTCGGAAGAGCTATGATCCTGAATTATAACATTACAGGTAGCTCGAGTGGGAGATGTTGCCTGCTCGGAGTCGGACTCTTCCTCGGATGTAAGAGGATCATCAATCCAACAATTTTCTCCATTTTCAGGAGTTAGGGGAGAAGGTACCTGAGGGTCTTCAGGGATTCCTGGCTCCGGATTGGGAGGAAGCTCGTTGACGCGGTCGCGCTCTTGTTCGAGAGCTAGACGCTGCAAGATCCTCGCATATTCTGCAAGACCAGGCATGGGAGCCAGGTTTTCTTCTTCATCATCTCCTTGTGGCTCAACATGGTTGATTTCCACAGGATCAACGACGGGTGCTGGAATGACAGCATTTTCTTGTACAGCCACTTGGTCATCTTCATCATCAGACCAGGATCCTTGTGGCCGTAAGGGGTCATACCAGATTACTGGCATAAGATAAGTATCAGGGACCCACTCTTCATCAGAGAGGTATTCTCCTGTCTCAAGGGATTCTTCCCACTCGTCAGTGCTGTCGAATCCGTCGTCGGTATCGCTGGACTCATATCCATCCATGGCGAATCCAACTACCGAGTTGCAAGAGTATGATGCCCCCTGCGTGGCCTCTTCTTTGAGTTGAGGTGGCATGAAATCACTGAGTATGAATTTTCTTACCGCCTTTGAGGTCTTTGAAGCGGTAGAGGAGGCCTCTGCCTTTTCATCGACTTCTTGCTTTGGTTGGGCCTTCTCTTGCTTTTTGGACTTGAAAAGGTGTCTCCTAGCCTGCCTTCGCTGTCGAGCTGTTGGCTTTGTTTTTACGATCTCCCAATTTTCATCTTCTAGGAGATCAGGGTGTACCCCTAAGGGTTGTCCATCTGGAATCGGGTAAGGAACCAGCCCCTCGGATGCTTCGATTTCATTTATCACCTTGAAGGAGGTAGTGATCTTCCTCTTTGGTGATTTTGATGTTTGTCCATACGAGATCATGTTGACGGAGGCGGACCCATAGTTTTTGTCGAAGGTGATGACTCCGTTTTTCCACATCTCGTTTATCTTTTCTCTCACAACGAAGCATTGATTGAGAGGGTGTGACACCATCTGGTGGTATGGACAATACCGGGGATCGTTGGTTTTGCCAACATCTTCCGGCCTCTTTGGCTCAGGCAAGGTGAGCTTGCCATTTGCTATGAGAGCTTCAAAGATCTCGTCAACATCTTCGTCGAACGGGTATTTCTTCTCTACTCGCTCTCTGAAGGCTTCTGAGAGTTCAGGTCTCTTTCCGGCAGATTTGTTTTCAGCCTTCTTTTGTGGCTGAGGAGTTGACTTGGTCTGCACATTGAGGACCTCTTTCTTCTTTGGTTTAGAGGTTGCAATGGCGGTTGGCTCCTTCTTTGATGACTTCTGACTGTTGAGGTCTTTGATCACCGTTTCAGCCTCCATAGAAGCTTCTAGGAGTTCTCCCAAGTTCTTTGATTTGTTGCCGATGATCATGGAGCGGATTCTGGCTCTCATGTTATTTCGGCAGATGTCGACCAGCGACGCTTGTGGCAGCACATCGGAGCATTTGTACGCCATGGCTTTCCACTTGTGAATGAAGTCGTATGTAGACTCATTCTCCCCCTGTTTCAGGCTGCAGAGCTGAGCCATAGTAACAGGATGATCCTCACCTTTGAAGTGAGTCAAGAAGCGTGTCTCCAGCATGGTCCAATTCTGAATGGAATTCTCTGGAAGAGTGGAGTACCAATCAAAGGCCGTACCTTTTAGGGTGCTTGCAAAGAGGCGAATCTTGAGTGCATCTTGATCCGCAATAGCTCCTGTCAGGATCTTGAAGTGGATGACATGCTGTCTGGCTGAACCTTTCCCCATATACGTTTGGAGAGTAGGTTGCTTGAATTTTGTAGGGAACGGGACCGAGTCCATCCACAAGGGATATGGTGGCTTGATCCCATGCTCCTTTAGCGTATCCTCTTCTTTTGCTTTGGCGAGGATATCGTCAACGTCCTTTTTGGTAAGGGCGCGTGACTCACTATTTTCCGCATTTTCTTCGTCGCCTTGATGGCTCGGAGGAGCTTCATTGTTTGGCGGACGTTGGATAGTGAGAAGGAGGTTTTCCATTAGGGCCTCTATTCTCTGCTGTCCTTGTTCCAGCTGCTGGATGCGTGCAGCTACGTCATCATGTAGCGGAGGTTGCTCAGCATTTGTGACCAAGACGTTCACTCTTCGAGAGTCGAAAGAGGATACAGTCTTGGTGACTGAGCTAGAGCTCATTCTTTTAGATGAAGAGCTCGAAGAGTGATCACTCCGATGTCCTTGGCTTGAAGGAGCGGGAGAGTTTTCTTTATGTCTTCGTGTCCGGGAGACGCTGCGGGTCACCGGACGCCTGACATGGATTTTTGTTGCTGACTTCTGGCGCCTTCTGGTTTTGCCAACCATATGGACAGCAGCAATTTGGTTGGGTCTTTCTTTTTCAACCCATTTTTGGGAAACTTGGAGCGTAGGAGGTTGAGTCCTCCGTTTCTCTAGTCTCTTTTGTCGGTATGACGCGCGGCGGCGTGCTCGACGAGCGAGTTGAGCTTCGGTCAGCTCTGGCTGGGCTTTGACGATGAAGGATGTACTCCCTCGGGCGCAGCAGCCGAGCTTGTCTTCTTTGTAGTTAGGCAAGGACAGGATGCGGACCCGGTCCTTCGCCTGTTGCAGCGAGGCTTTGAATTGTGCAAGCTCGGCCCCTGTAGAGATGAAGGGTCGTACTGCAGTTTTGCAGGCCTTAGCAGACGCTTGGGGAGGCCTGGTGATGTAGGATTTAATTTTTGGCTTGTAGGAACAAGCTGGTTGATGCTAAATTGACCTGGGAGTCAGGTCAGAGATGGGTTTCTCCTCTTTCATGTAGAAAAGAGGGTAGAACCGGTTTTCTTTGAGCGGGGCCAGGTATGCTGGCTTGGCAGATGCTCGGGACCTCCTTTGTTTCGGTGAAGGCCCTGGGGACCAAGTCTTGGGACGGACCTGGCTGTTTGCGGGCTGAGGCTTCGCGGGGGTCGCCTTTGGTGTCACGGCGGTGACACATTGGGAGGCGATTTTCTGCTTCTTAGCGGGAGCAGCCTATTCTTCAGGAAGTGGGAATGGTCCCAACGTCCCAAAGAAAATAGTCCGGGGAGTCGAGGTCGACCCGGAGTTTGGTGAATTGTTGGTGGTGTTGACGCTGTGGCAACTAGTAGTGCGCTTATGAGTGCGCACATTCTGCTTCTGTTGAAGCATCTGCTGATGCTTTTTCTCGTCAAAGGTGATGGTCAAGGAAGCTGCCATTGTTAGTAAACTTCTGAAACAAGACCAGATCCATTAGTAATCACAAGAATATAATGATTATAAATGGAAAAAAAAAGAGGCAATCTATGGGTTTGCCTTTTCAGATCGCTCAAGGGATATGACCCAGGCGACGTGAGGAAGGCAAAAGCCATAGAGGGCACAATTGTTCTGATTGCAAGTATGGTGAGCCCCAAAATGAGTGTCCCAGTGACTGCTAGAAGCAATTGTAAACCTAAAGTCGACTTATCGCGAAGCAGGGCTTGCTCGAGATAAGAAGAATATAAGGTTGGAGTTTTACAAATGCGCCGGTCGCGAATACAGTAGACCCTGAAAGGGCGTACTAGCACCGCTAGACACAAATGCTGGAGATCACATCCATGAGATGGGATCCTCTGGTTTTGAAATGTCAAAATGGATTCATCAAGGAGAGCATGTGGTATCCCGATCCAAAGACGGGCTCAACGATTTCCGCGAGCACCAGTACCCCGGAAGGAACCACAATTTCTCGGATCCGAATCCAAAATGACGAGAGTTTTTTTTTTTTGAAAGGCCAAGATCAGGTCCATCAAAGAGAGCAAATGATGTTCCAATCTGAACACGGGCTCAGCGGATAATCGCGAGCGCCAATGCCCAGAAAGGAAGAGACCAAAAATTTTTTTTTTTTTTTGAAAAGTTTAGTTTTTTTTTTTTTTTACAATTTTTATTTAAAAGACAAGAGAGCACACATAGGCTTCCTAACCCGGTCTTATGAAATCACAATTGATAGAATTGCCCCCAGGTAAGGGTATGATTACTTAATGAACCCGTTTGGAGGACCCTTGCCTCGAACAGTCAGGCTGTCTCCACACTCTGGACAAGGCTTTTCTTGAATCAACCGAGATCAAAGAACGCAGTTGGTTTGGCCTTAGCGGTCTATGTCTTTCTTTTTTTTTTTTTACTAGACTCATTGAAGAGAAACAATGATCCAAAACCTTAGTCGAACAGGCTCAACATTTCTGCAAGGGCAATGAACGATAGGATAGGATCAAAACTTCTCAATTTTGAATCCAAAACGAAAAGAAGTTTGATTTTTTTTTTTAAATTGTTTTTTTTAAATTCTAATGAATTCATCAAAGAGAAACAATGATCCAAAACCTTAGTCGAACAGGCTCAACATTTCTGCAAGCGCGATGAACGATAGGATAGGATCAAAACTTCTCAATTTTGAATCCAAGGCAAAGAAGTGTGCTTTTTTTTTTTTTTTTTGAAATCTCTAACAGACTCATCGAAGAGAAACAATGGCCCAATCCCCGATCCAAGCCGGTCTCAGCGGATAATCGCGAGCGCCAATGCCCAGAAAGGAAAGGATCAAAGTTTCTCAATTTTGAATCCAAAACGAGAAATCTGAACTTTTTTTTTTTTTTTTGAAAAGAGAAAGAATGGAAATAGATTGAAAGAATTTGACATTTCCAAAAAAATCCCATCTCATGCGAAATCCAACATAGGCCACCAGCCAAAAGGTAGCCAAGGAATTCGGAAATGAAACATAAGCAAAGATATAATATGCGAATATTTCAATTCCAAGCATCCGGTGTTCTCAAGTAAACGAGTCCCACCGGGTGTGCCAACTTGATGGAACGCGCTCCAGGCCCCGTGCGCTACCGGACGTCGGCGGACGTGGGAGTCCGTTTGGTCCGACCCTTTCGCCCCCGGAGGGCGAAGCGTGCATCAACGCTTTTGGGTGTTTGGGTGGGTGTGCCAGATTTTCAATTTTACTTGGAATTGCAAGTGATGATCCGGAGATCAATCTTCGCAAGTAAAAAAGGAAATCAACTTCTTTTCAAGTTTCCATTGCATATATATTTAAGAAAAGAGACAGTTTTTGATTTTGCCGTAAAAGGCGATTTTTTGGCATTTATAGCCGATTTTTGGCGTTTATAGCCGATTTGTGGCGTTTATAGCCGATTTACAATTCTCATCAATAATGAAAGACAAGAGTTGTGGTTTTTTGTCTCTTTAAAAAAAATACGAAATACAATGAAAAGCGAGAAAGGAAAAATCTAACTTTTCAGGAGATTGTGGGAGGGACCCGTTTAGATTGACGGTCGCGAGTCATGTATGGACTCCGCCATCATCCATGCAAATGAGAACGTCGGATGCTTTGGATTCGCTTGGCTTGGCTATATCCTCAGATTTTTAGAGAACAAAGACCGAGAGAAGGTCTTATGTTCAACAAAAAGCCGAGTAGACGGGCTGAAGAGCCATGTCTAGCCATGTTGGATAGAAGGAGAGGTGGAACCTTGGGGGGGTGGCCCCCCAAGGGACTTCAATCACCTTGTAGTGTTGGTTGCTGCAGCAAAGTTTCTTCATTCGCAAAGTGTCTGGATTTTCAGAGGCTTCAGATCTTCAGGCAATTTTCTGAGAATTTTTCTTGATTTGAGAATTTTTCTTGATCTGAGAATTTGTCTTGATCCCGAAAACTTTGGAGGTGACTCCTATTTATAGGCCTTTAGGTAGCCTTTAGGAGTGATTTATGAGCCTTTATGGTAATAAAGCTCATTAAAGGAGGAGTTATAAGTTTAATTGTCTCTTGCTTTGTAACTCCTGCCCCTTGGATTTCATTGGCCGGAGGAGAGTCATGGGCATTTAATCGCCTTTAATCTCCATTATGTTAGGAGTTTCATGGCTTGAATGCCATGATTGTTTGGACTTGTAACTCCTGAACAGAGGCTTCTGATTGGGCCGTCCAAGATAATGGGTTAATGACTGCATTAACTTGCCATGAACGGGCCAATTGATAGCATTAAGTGGCCGCCTTAGTAGCTGAAGAGTCGCGGGCCATGTTGCGTCTTTTGGAATCCCCTTTGCGATGATCATCGATGGATCCTTATGTAAATCAACATCAGATGATCATGTAGTTTCAGACATTGGTTGATACCAGCGGGCTGGCAGCATCTGTCCAGTTGATTTCGCGATCGGGCGGGCAGAAAGTGCACTTTTTTGGTTGTTCGGCTGGCGATCAATGAAGTTTTTTGAAGTTCTGGAAAGGAGTCCTATGATCTTGATGAATATCAGTGAATTTGGAGCCTCAAAAGCCTGAATCTGGAAAAATCACAGGGACAGAACAACTCGTCTCGCGAAAACGGACGAAACGGGGGGTCCCGGGGCGAAATCGGCGCCCCGGACCTCCGCCCCTGCGACCCTGGGGGGAAATCCCTTCCCGGGGCCTGTTTTTGGCCGTTTCTCTTCGTTTTTCGCTTCCGTTTTTTTTGCTTGTTTTCTCTGACATTTCTCCACATTATTTGTCTTGATTTCCCTCTGAAAAACCTGATGAGAATCCTTGCAAATTGGTTTGCAAAGTTTCTGATTTTCCGGGAAAAGCCGAACGCAGAACTGCTGATTTTCTGCCAGAAGCTGAAACAGGATCAAACGATGTCGGAATGACCTGAAATTTGAGGTGAAGCTTCTTGAGCATTAAATAAGACCAACCATGGGCTTTCGTTTGAGTTTTGAAGCCGTTTGGGGTCATGCAAACGCTTGCCTTTGATTTCACCGCGAGGGAAATGTCGAGCTTTGACTTTCGGTCAAACGATGTCCGATTGATCTGAAATTAGACGTGTGACTTCCTTATCAGTAGATAAGACCAACCACAGGCTTTTGTTTGAGTTTTGAAGCCATTTGGAGTCATGCAAAATGCTTTCCTTTGATTTCACCGCGAGGGAAATGCCGAGCTTTGACTTTTGGTCAAACGATGTCCGATTGACCTGAAATTCGACGGGTGACTCCCTCATCAGTAGATAAGACCAACCATAGGCTTTCGTTTGAGTTTTGAAGGCATTTGGAGTCATGCAAACGCTGGCCTTTATTTCACCGCGAAGGAAATGTCGAGCTTTGACTTTCGGTCAAACGATGTCCGATTGACCTGAAATTCGACGTGTGACTCCCTCATCAGTAGATAAGACCAACCACAGGCTTTCGTTTGAGTTTTGAAGCCATTTGGAGTCATGCAAACGCTTGCCTTTATTTCACCGCAAGGGAAATGTCGAGCTTTGACTTCTGGTCAAACGATGTCCGATTGACCTGAAGTTCGACGAGGAGCCTATTGGAGTCATTTTGAGATGATCCACAAGCTCCGAATTGGGTGCCATGGTCCCGGGGTGCTCTGCCGCTGGTAGGCTTGATTCAGCCGTTGGAGAGTTGATGATGGGTCAAACGTTGCTGGTTTGACTTGAGACTTGACGTGGAGCCCTTTGGACATATTTTGAGAACATCCATAGGCCCCGATCGAAGATTTGGTGTCTCCGATTCTGCCGCCGCCGGGAGCGCTTGTTTAGCTGTTGGAGAAGTGAAGCTAGGCCAAATGATGTCGAAATGGCTCGAAACTTCATGTGTACCTCTCTTTTGGTTGTTTTGAATGACCTTGCAGTTTTTGTTTGATTCTGACAAGATCTGATGCTTGAAGTGGCACCTGCCTATTTTTGGTAGGATGCGGCTCCACGTAGCTTTTGGTGTAAAGAGGCAAAGTGACATTTTTGGTGTCAACAAATGCCCCCTCGAGGTACAGCGACGATATAGCTTTTGCAGTCGATGTGCCTCGAAGAGAATCTTGAAGAAGACCTTCTGACTTGACCAAGAGTCTTTGAGCATTTTTTTTTTTTTGATGGAGTAGCCTTTTGAGCTTCCAGGGGATTTGTATGGTAGTGATAGGAATCATGTACCATCTTGAGGCAAAGTATTGAAGATGACATGAGGGATGCGGATTTGGATTTTTGTTTTGACCTTGAATCCTAACAGGCTGTATGTGGCAAGTTAGGGGGTCGGATTTGGTTTTGACCGTGTGACCCAACAAGCTGTATGTGGAATGTTGGGGGGTCAGGTTTTGGTTTTTGGTTTTGGTCTTGTGACCTAACAAGCTGTATGTGGAATGTTAGGGGACCGGTTTGATTTTTGGTGAAATGTGTCAATTTCAAGGTTTGGCTCAATTTGGCTCATGAGGTGAGATGGTTAGGTTTCTTGGAAGCTCATGAGGCTTGGAATTTTTGTATGGTCCAATCAACTCAAAAGAGGCATGGAACCATTTTTTTTTTTTTTATATGCTCTTGGTAAGAGGAATTTTGACTAAAAGCCACTTTTAGTGCCTAGGTGGTCAGACCTGGCTCATATGGGCTAACCCATGGGACCTTAAGCTTTGAAGATGGCTTAGATCTCATATGGTGTCATTTTGTAAAGAATATCTAAAAATATTTCCTTTGGATGGAGAATATCTAAAAATATCCTTACTTTGAGAGATTTTCTCAAGTTTCCTTGATTTTGGGAAAGATTCTCTCAAAATATCTCTATTTGGGAGAGAATATCTATCATTCCCTTTCTTTTTGGAGAGAATTTCTCAAGGAATCTTTGTTTTGGGAGAAAATATCCCAAGTTTCCTTTTCTTTTGGGAAGGTTGCTAATTTTTTAGCACTTACCTTCTTACTTTTCTCCTCTTTCCTCTTTTGGTCTTGCTTTCTTCTATAAAAGCAAGGGAGGTGGGATCTCTTGCTCCTATTCACTACAACAGATTACACCTTCAACGACGTTTTTTTTCGTCGCTAAAAGTCAAAAAAACGTCGGTAAAGATTTTACTGACGTTTTTTTTTTCATCGGTCAGTCGTCGGTAAAAAAAGGTCAACAAAACACCTTACCGACGAATTAAATTTTCGTCGGTAAAATTATAATCTTCACCGACGCTTTTTTATTTTTTACCGACGTTTTTTTTCGTCGGTAATGTTAAAAAACTAAATATGAAAAAAAATTACCGACGTAAATAAAACGTCGGTAAAAATAAAAGAAAAATAAAAAATAAATTAAAATGAAATTACCGACGTATTTTTTCGTCGGTAATATTAAAAAAATAAATATAAAAAATTTTACCGACGTAAATAAAACATCGGTAAAAATAAAAGAAAAATAAAAAACTTGAAATACAATTACCGACGTTTTTTTTTTCGTCGGTAATATGCAAGAATAAATATAAAAATATTTTACCGACGTAAATAAAATGTCGGTGAAAGTATATTATTTTTTTGAAATCGACTTTTTTGTTTTTCGTTTAAATTTTTCTGTAAACCTGCTTATACACCTGTAATAAAAAATAAAACTACTCATACTACAAAATCATCCCAATAATACATCCAAACAAAATCATCCCATTCATCTCCTTAAATAAACAGTACAATTAATAAACATACAGTCGAATAAAAATATCTAAATTAATAAAAATACAGTCAAATAAAAATGTCCAATATACATATACAAATAAACTAAAAACAACAAAACAACACCAGCATCCGATCGGAAAGCGTCCATCAATCTGCAATGACAAAAAAAAAAACAAAATTAGTATCTCTTGAATTAATGAAATTATAAACGAAAGATATACATGTATATATATACATAAAAAAAAAAGAAGAGGTGTGCATGTCACAACCATCTGATCAATTCAATTCAACACGCAATGCAATTATTGTGCCCACAGTTTAAGTGGGTCCCATCCTTTGTCAAACCAGACAGTCCAAATTGGAGGCATCATCTTGGATAGAATGAAAGTCATATATGCAAGCGCTATTGGATTATATTAAGCCTAATCCATTAATTTAGGCTAAATTATTCCTTTGCACCTTCTCTTCCATTTATTTATTTTTAGTTGTTTTATCGATATCGAAAATTGATCTGCTTTTCATTTCTATTCGAATTTCCTGTGGTGTTATATCATGTTATTGGATTGTCACTCATTCATCCTCACCATCATTGTTGCTTAATTGGGTTTACATTTGAATGTATCATTCTTGTGGCATTTTCCAAAATCAACTGTGAATGAGTTTCATGACACCAGAAATGCATTTACAATTTGGGCAAAAAGCAACAAAAGACCCTGTCCTCTATAAAGCTGGGACAGTTTGGCATAACATCCTCCTTGAATTGCTACAGCACTTGCAATTTGTGTAAAAACTGAAAAAAAAAAAGAAGATGTTTTCACTGCAGAAACTTATATTTCTTTTGTCTTTGAAGGTTTGACGCGATGAACATGCTGAAGAAGTTGCGGAATCGTCGGTTGGTATTTGTGGGTGATTCAATTGGAAGAAACCAATGGGAGTCAGCAGTTGCTGACAAGGATTAAATTTATGAGGTGAATGGCAATCCAATCACAAAGCACAATGGGTTCTTGGCATTCAGATTCAAGGATTTTAACTGCACTGTGGAGTACTACAGAGTTCCATTTCTGGTGGTTCAGAGCCTGTGATCCCATTGGAACAACCATGACCTAATTCTACCCACAAGAGCTCTATCGTGCCAAACCTCTTTTCCTTTGGAATTGTAATATGACTCATACTATTGTGCCAAACCTTAAAATATGTGATTCTTTCTTTTCCTTCGACAATCCCCATGTGATTGCCAATGGTAGCATTTGCCATGAAATCTGACATGATGGTTAGGAAAAGGGGAGGACCCAACTGTGACCGCACCCGCTTGATTTGAGAATATAATATCTTATAAGATTTTATTCTATTATTTAACGCCTTCAGTTGACCATATACCGCACCACCCAAACTAAAATCCCAAGTCTGCCATTGGTTAGGAAGACTCAATCTGCAATTGACGTGGATTAGATGTGGATCAGATTGGGTTAGAATTTGCCACCCCTAACAAAGGCACAGCCATTGGATGTGGATATGGCACCAACTAACATTCTCAGGTGAAAAAAAAGGAGCACCTCATCTAATTCTCAAGCTTTTAATGTTTGACTTTCATATTTGCAACAGGTTGAAGAAGCATGCAAATAATCTTTGATTGAAATATGCAAAGATAATGTTAACACATGATCATGCTTATGTTGATTTACAATTATGACAGACATTTAAGAATCCCTAGAGAATAGTATAGCTATTAGTAAGGGAATGCAACCATGTTACTGTATGAAGTTGTAAAGTTATATACTTCTTTACCACCAATGGTTTTCCTTTGTTCTTGTTTTCAATTTTCAAAACATTTAGTCATTTTCACAGGTTTAAAAGAAGAAAGTAATGAGATTACTACTTGCAAACCATTCGATATTACATAAAGTGAAACACAAATCAGAAAGCACCTCCAAAAAAAATATGACTTGCACACCATGCATCTATTAGTGCAATCGAACTACATAGATCCTTTTCACAACACTACACGCCTTACCTTTTTGGGAAGTTCTTCGATTTGCTCCAACTTTAATTGTGTCTGCAACATTAATTGTGTCTTTTACACTTAGTGGTTCGAGATCTTCTCCAAGCAAATGCCTTGACATAAAACAAAAATTATCATTTCTCCATGTAAAAGAAGAAACCGTATTAGTATACTTGTGGTAGCACTGACTACCACAAGCAAGTGTTTTGTTCACACTGATAAGTAAATAAAAATGAACCATGATCAAACTGCTCAAACTGAAAATAGATATTGGCACTTCATGCTATCACAAACTACTCATGCACTTCATTAAACAAAGTGGCATGTATAGATATTGTAACAAAATATGGTAATTATTTTTATTTATAATCAATGGCATGCAGACAACTATTATTAGATATGCAATGACTGGTACCCCAAGTCCTGCTCATTTGAGAATAAATATTTGTCAGGCTCTTTAGCGGTTGCGATTCTAGCATTTAGACAATGTGACAACATCATGACAAAAATAACACAAATATTGGCTTCTTCATAATTTATCTACAGACCTAAGCTAGCACAATTGAAGTGTCTAGTACAAATTCAGGTGTATGTAATAGCATCTTTGAAGATTGACGTGCTTTCCCTCTCTAAGGAATAAGTTACAAATCATTCTTAAGCATGATCTTGGAAATCAATGTTGACAGTACCACGCCACTGTTGGGATCAGTATTTTCATTTCAAGAATAAGTGAGAGGTATGGCATCATTTTACACATGAGAATTTCTAAAAAGAACCTGATCAATTGAGGGATTCAGCAAAAGGAAAAATGAATGGAAAAGAAAAAACTATAGAATGATACACAGTGTTGGTAACAATTTGTGAATCTGAACAGTTTGATGTAATCCTCCCGCCTGAATTCAGTGCAAGAGTCACTTGAAGCATCATTCAAT
Organism: Cinnamomum chago; assembly: GCA_038049695.1. Lineage (NCBI taxonomy): Eukaryota > Viridiplantae > Streptophyta > Magnoliopsida > Laurales > Lauraceae > Cinnamomum > Cinnamomum chago. The sequence continues at coordinate 32,726,624 of CP142456.1, forward strand.
TGAGCATGTATAAAATACATGATTATTCCGAGAGCAAGTCAGTGATAATTGTGATTACTTCAATCATTGCCCGTATTGTGTTGTATTATGGATTCATGCAAGCAAGCATGCTTTCTATACGGATTCTCCTCTTCATCATCCTACCAATCCTTTCCTCCTCTTCTTCAAATAATTGTTGATGAGAGAGAGTATGATAATGTTATCAAGGATTACATAGATGAACGAGTATTTGTTGATGAGAAAGATTATGATAATGCAATCAAGGATGACATAGATGAACGAGTATTTATTGACGAGAAAGATTATGATAATGCAATCAAGGATGACATAGATGAACGAGTATTTGTTGATGAGAAAGATTATGATAATGCAAGGTCATGATAATGAACGAGTATTTATGATGAGAAAGATTATGATAATGCAATCTGGAGGTGCAGTGAAAATTTGTTCAAATACTACATTGTCAATGTTTGTAAATTTCAACTAGTTATTATGTGCAAATTTCAAGGGAGTATTCTACTAACCAAAGAGTCGCATCATAATCCTCCAGGAGCCGTGCCATCCCCAGCAGATGTGGTCCCCCCCGTGGTGTCAAGAAAGGCGGCCGGATCTATCCCTGCTACAGCTGCCAGCCTTTGAACAAAGGCCTCAAGCTGGCGTGTCCTCCGGTCCTGCTCAGCCTGCCTCCGGTCCTGCTCAGCTAGCCGCTCAGCTTGCCTCCTGGCCTGCTCAGCCTGCTCGGCTAACTGCTCGCGCAGGGCGACCACCTCAGGGTCCGGTGCCCGAGACTGTGTGGAAGAGGAAGAGGTCCTTGAGTATATCCCATACCCCTTTACGTAGCCCGACCTCTTCCCAAGCACATCAACAGCAATCTGCTCCTCAGTCATCGGAGTGGTGACAGAGGGCTGCGACTGCTCCTCGGTCCGCTGCACCAAGGCCTCCTGCCATTTAAATCAATAAAGGATTTAGAATACTTCTATGACATTATGCAATCATAAACCATTTATTAGGAAACGTACATGTCTCTGTTGCGCCACCTCATTTACCCACTCATTACGAGATCGTCTGTAGTGGGTGTCGCGGAAGAACTGAGTAATGGGCGGCGCTTGACCGGCATTCTGTGCCGCCTATCATTTGAAAAAGCTTTATATTAGATATGAACCCTGCAACATATTTAGAAATTGATAAACTTAATAAAGTTTCTTCATATGAATATAAACAGTACCATCAGAGACATCCTCGAGGCAAATGACCGGGAGCCACTCGTATGATTGTATGGCAACTGAGCTCGACTCTCTTGCGCTTTCTTTGACTTTGCCTACATAGAAAAACAATAATACAATAGCAGTCATTTATAAAATCGTTACTAATAGAATTACATTGGAATATAATTAGTAGTTGTAAATAACATCACAAGGTCACCTTCCAGGCTGGTGATTCCCAGCACTGCGAGATCATCTGCTGCCAGTCAGCTAAAGTGCAACCCTCTGCCGGGTGGTCCTGGGGTCGGGGAACCCCCTGCTCCAAGAGCTCGAGATAGTGAGTATGCAGCTCATACTTCCAACCCCTATACAAGATCCCGCATTGGCGGTCAATGTCCGCCCTAAGCTGCATATCACCCTCGTAATCCCCGATCTCAAAGAGTTGCTGCAATTAGGGGATAACCATATTAGTCACTAGTAATAACAAAATATAATCAGATATTGTAATGAGGAGCATAACTGTAACAACTTTGGTTGATGTTTATCGTTTCAGTTTACCTTAACTGCAGCGATGACGGCAAGCTTGATCCCGGAGTCAAGCTTCTTCCAGCCATGAGGCCTGACTGGGACAACCTCTCTAATGGCTAAACCAAGATGGTTAGCCAGTGATGGGGCATGTTCCCCCTCTGGCCTATGACTGGAGCTGGGGATCGGGACTGGGATGTTATGACCCAGTTGTCTCCTCAGCTTCGTCCCATTCTTCCCCCGCGTGACACCCCTTACGCGGCTCGGAGCACCCGAAGCTGAGGCTGATGCTGTTAAGACGACAGTGCTAAATGAGTTAGTGAGCACAAATGATAATTAAGGTGATCAAATCAGAAGAAAAGAAGTTAAAGAGCACAAATATAAATTGAGAGGAACCATTATACAGTTTAAAAGGTTTTCCGATTTTCTCACCGACGCTGCTCCCGATCGTATGAGGACTCGCGGGAGGCTGGGAGGGCTGGGCCTGGGTCGGCGAGGGCTGCTCTATCAAGGGCTGAATCGGCAGAGGCTGGGGGGCTGCCGATTCAGGGGTGGTCCCTGATCCTCCGGCCCCTGTAACATCGAGTGCAGCTGGCGTAGGCTGCGTCGAGGGCTCTCGTGTGCTCTCCACAGGAGCTAACCCGAGTGCAGCTGCGACCTGCCGAGCACGTTTCGCCTTATTTTCCCGAGGCATATCTGCAATCTGACTTAAAGCAAAGTGACAAGGAAAATAAATAATTATTAACAACAATAAATAATATTCGCAACGTGAATATAAGCAAAGTGACCATGTCATTATGTAAGAAAAGATATTTATTAATTTACTTAATCGTTACATGTGCAAAACCTGAAATTTAATGTCGACCTCGATCTCTTCTAGCATTTCTCCTAATTCCCTCAAGTCTAGGAAATTAATCTTGAGCTTAGCATGAATTTCTTGTACCGGCCAAGGAGGTGGTAGAGTGCTTACTATTGAACGCACCAGATCTGCAATATTTGGTTCAAATCCTCTTCTTTTGAGATCGTAAAACAATTGCTCCTTGTTTAGCAAATGTTTTCTAACAGATATTCCTTCAACCATTTTCTCTCTCCGGAACTGTATCCATAAGGGATGAATACATTTTTCAAATGACTGTAATAGGTCGACGAACTCCACTGCATGCCATGGTCGTAAGACTTCAAATATCCTCATTTTTGCAGCATCCCAAGCCCGTGGCAATGTTTCAGCAATTTTTATCATTATATATCTTTCAGGGATGAAATTGCCACACAGTCTCAGCCACTGAGCCAGTTGAATTTTGCGGGAACCATGCTTTGCTATTGGAGTTTCATTTTCAAATGATTTATGTTCAAACTCATTTGTCCATTCCCTAACACGTTGAGAGTCTTTGCCACGAAAGTATTTGAGAGGTGTATTCATATGTTCTGTGTTAGAGTTGAAAAATTGAATTGTTTCAATTTTAATTTAAAGAAGAAAGCAACAACGGATAAATCAAACATGAACATAATATAACAAGCTAGGTAATAACATGGCACACAGCATATATAACAATCGAATGAAATTAAGCATACTTTTTATAAGAAAAGTTCTTTATTAATTTACTTAATCGTTACATGTGCAAATTAAAAGTAAACACTACATGTCATATTCCATGTCATCATCTTCCTGACTATGACCATCATTCCCTTCATCATCTTCGTATTCCGCCAGCGTTTCATCCTCGTCTTGGCCATCCTCTGATGCTGACTCATCACTGAGAACGATCTCAGGATCTATATCATCCCTAGAGAATTGGTCACTAGTACCATCGACGAGGACTGGGACAACAAATGTCGTTTCGTCCTGCTGAAATGCATCAACCGGCACATCATCATCATCACCGTCGTCATCCCGCTTAGTGGGTACATCCCATACTCCCCGAGTCTTGACCCGTTCTACAACTCTCCAATTTTTTCCTCTGCTGGTGTCATTGACGTAGAAGACTTGTTTCACCTGACTTGGTAGGACAAATGGATCATCCTTACACCACCGACCCGTGATATCAATGCTTGTAAAATGGTCTTCGATGTTTATCTTGTGCTTGGTACTAGTGTTGTACCATTCACATTCAAATAAGACCACCTTACCCCCGTGCCGATAGGACAATTCCCAAACTTTGCAGATGTAGCCATAGTAGTCATGTTTCACCCCTTCATATTCCCCTTCAACGACCAAGCCGCTACTCTGGCTCCTACGGCATTTCTCACGGTCTATAGTGTGGTATCGGACGCAATTGCAATCACACCCCTGGTAAAGATTCACCAGGGATCTAGGGCCATTTGCTAATGACCACATCTCATCAAAAGCTTCTGGTGACCCTATAGTTCGCAATTGATTCATCTACATAAGCATATTAAGACAAATGTATTAGACTAATGTTATTTGAAGCTTATACTCAAATAATATCAAGCTATTAAAATGATAATATTTTATGTCTTACACGTTGTTTGAACCATTCTGCAAATTCTTTTCGTTGTATCTGCCCGATGTCTCCACCTCTTTGGTCTTGAACTAAATTCCTATGTTCCCTACTCAAGATAGCTTTTAATGAATAAGTACGAATAGAGAATGAATAAATGAATTAACAAGCAAAACATAAATATGGCTAGATTGAAGCACATATTGTAGATACGGCTCCACTTCGGGGCAATTATTCAGCACAAACCAATGAGCCATGTCACGCTCCCTTTGAGAAGGATCATGTGCCCTTTGCATCAGCCCGATGGGACGGACAGTTTGTGTGAAGATTGACATCCCCGCACCCCGTTCGCCACCATCATCATAACGCTCTACCTGATCAGTCTGCCTTAAATACATTGAGCAAAAAGTGAGACACTCTTTGACAATGTAAGCCTCGGCGATTGAACCTTCAGGTCGTGCTCTGTTGCGAACGTACCCCTTTAGGGTCTTCAGAAACCTTTAAACAACAAATGATAACTATTACGATTTCCAATGCAAGGCAATTGCACTAATATATAAATAATTTTTCGATGGTCATCAACTATTACCTTTCAATCGGGTACATCCACCGATATTGCACCGGTCCACCAAGAATGGCCTCGCGCGGCAAGTGAACCGATAGATGAACCATCACATCAAAGAAAGCAGGAGGAAATATCCTCTCAAGCTTGCACAATATTAAAACTATCTGCTCCTCCGATTTTTTCAAATCATCGTGTCTCTGTGTTTTCGAGCAGAGGTCTTGGAAAAAGCTGCCTAACTCAAACAATGTTGTACAAATATCCTTATTCACAAAGCCACGCATGCCAATAGGAAGGATCCGTTGGATAAGGATGTGGCAATCATGGCTCTTTAAACCAGCCAATTTATCATTTTTCGAGGTTACACACCTCGAGAGGTTCGCGGCATAGCCGTCTGGGTATTTGATCGACTTCAAGAATTCATAAAATCCATCTCTGTCTTTTGGTGCTAGAGTGTAAGAGGCATGCGGCTTCAAGCTGGATCCATATACCCTCTCCACTAGATGCAACTCTGGCCTGATGCCCATATTTTTCAAATCCTTACGCGCTTTATCGGTGTCCTTGTTTTTTCCCTTTATGCCCAACATTGTTCCAACCAAGGCTACACAGATGTTCTTCTCAATGTGCATAGGATCAAGGTTGTGTCGGAGTTTTTTGCACTTCCAGTAGGGCCATTCAAATAGGATGCTTTTCTTTGTCCAATTCAACTCTCCAGACTCACGCGGTCTTTTGTTATTCTTGCCAAACCTGACCGGATGTAGTTCTTCGAGCTGGTCTAGTACCTTTTGCCCCGGTAGATCCAAAGATAGCTTTTCACGCTCAGGCTGACCGTTGAAGGCCTTGCTTCTACGCCATTGGTGGTTTACTTCCAAGTATTTTCGATGGCCAATGTACCCAATCTTATCTTTCAACCTCACCCCTAACGAGGTGTCGTTACACGAGGGGCATGCGTTATAACCTTTTGTACTCCACCCAGACAAGTTACCATACGCAGGAAAGTCATTTATCGTCCACATCAAAGCCGCATGCATTTGAAAGGTTTGTTTAGTGGAGGCATCATAAGTAGATACACCATGATCCCACAACTCCTTCAACTCATCAACCAAGGGCCTCAGATATACATCGATATCGTTTCCCGGTGAGTTTGGTCCTGGAATAAGTAATGACATCATCATGAATGGCTCCTTCATGCACATCCATGGTGGCAAATTATAGGGCATAAGTATGACAGGCCACATGCTATAAGAGGTGCTCATGTTACCAAAAGGATTGAATCCATCAGTGGCTAACCCCAACCTCACATTACGTGTCTCTTGGGAAAACTCTGGATATTTCTTATCAAATTCTTTCCATTCCACTGAATCAGCCGGATGCCGCGCTATCCCATCGTCAACGCGCTTATCACTATGCCATCTCATCTCTGTGGCCGTCTTCCTTGACATATACAATCTGTGTAACCTCGGTATCAATGGGAAGTAACGGAGCACCTTATGCGGGATCTTCTTTCGCTTGCCATCATTGATCTTGTACCTAGGCTCTTCACATTCTGGACATTTTTCCAATTGAGCATTCTCCTTCCAATACAACACACAATTGTGTTTGCAGGCATCTATGTTCTTGTATCCCATGCCCAAGTCACGCAATAATTTCTTCGCCTCGTAAATTGATGCCGGCACCACATGACCTTCGGGTAAGAAGTCCTTAAAAATCTGCAGGACCTTGTCGAACGACTTATTGCTACACCCACTTTCTACCTTCACGTGCAGTATCTTGATGACAAACGATAACAGAGTATCTGAGCTTTTGCATCCTGGGTAAAGGCCTCGCTGAGAAGCATTCAACAAATTTTCAAAATCATCCCTCTCTTGAGTATCTTCCTCCAAGTAAGTTCCCCTACGATGATCATCTATCAACTCATTGTACTCATCTTGATTATCTTCTGATTCATCATCGCTCTCATCCGAATCATCGGGTTGAACTATGGGTTCCCCGTGATATATCCACCGTAGATAATGGACCATCATTCCTTTAATGTGCAGATGACTTCTCACGGTTACATAGTCATGCTTCCGATGGTTACAACAATCGTTACACGGGCAGTTAATCAACACTGCCCCGCCCGAATTCGCCTTTGCAAAATCAATAAATGAGTTTACCCCAGCTATGTACTCCGCACTAAATCGGTTCCGATAATGTAATATCCAACTCCTGTCCATATCTGACCAAATCACAAGTAATTAGCAATTAGCAATTATATAATGTCCACTATTTTGTTCTCTTTCAATACAAGGTCCATGACAGCCCTTTTTGGAAAGAATCAATAAATAAATAAAGAAAATAAAGAAATGAATTGGATACCTAAGGGCCTATTTGGTTAGAAGAATTGTGAGGATTCTTGTTCGAGGGAATTCTGAGAATTTCAAATGCAGTCTCTAAAATAGAATTTCAAATACTAATGCAACTCAACCCCCTATAAGATTAAAAGAGTTATTTTAAGTGAATGAATCGAGTCTAACTAAATAGGCGGGCGTGTCTGTAATAACACGAGATGATAACGGATAATGTTGGTAATAACGTTATTTGTTAGTCGGTTAACCTAGTAATAACTAAAAAATAAACTTTAAACGTAAAAATAATCTAGTAATAACGTTAAATGCAGACCTCGTCAAAAGAGGTGGTGCGGTGTACCAACTTAATAGCTGTAACACTCATCTTGTACACCAAACAAGAAAAAGGACCCAATATTACAACAGAGGAATAGTAGAATCATGTTATCTGAAACTTAAGCTTACAAGGAGCCAGGAAATGACATAATAATATTAGAGGAAGATGGCCCCTGGCCAAAAAATTGAGTGATTTTTTCTCTGTTAGTGTATTACTGTAAAATCTTTCGGGATGTAATCATCTGTGTGCATGTATTAGCATGTGATTTTGTATGTTGTAGTGTGGAGATCTTGCTTTCATTAAATCTTATTCTTTGAAGAGAGGACGATTATGTGGTCAAACCCCCAATCCTCCTTTCCAAAAAGCAACCCTTCTATTTTAATTGTTAGTGGTCTAAAAGATTTTGTCTCTGCTGTATTTCTAAATGCAAGTACCGACTCCCACCCCCACCACCTACTCTCCTCTAGGAAAGTCCATGTTGCTATTAGAATAGAAATCAAAATCTGCGTTAGTTAGGATCCCGATTTCACTGACTCAATCTGGATAATTGGCAATTGATTGATTGTTTGTTGCCTCTAGCAATTGATATCTTAATGTACAAATTCTCTCAAGTTAGAACATACCAAATTATGAAATGACCCTCGCTGACTATATTTAAAAATTAAGACTATGGGGGCAAAAAAGTTTGTGGGTCAATTTACATTATCAGCTTTTAGCGGCACTGATTTTGATACTTTCTTTTCTAAAGCTATGTAATGGATTGTGTGGATTTATTTTATGATATTTGATTAGACAACTGGCAAACCCTAATCTACTGCTTTCAAAATGGCTAGATTCTAAAATCTTAATGCATTTAGTATGAACATTGGGCCTCACAAGTCACTATCATATGTGTAAGCAATAAGGAATCCTTATTTATATAAAAACCATAGATAGTTCATGTGTGTGAGCAAAATGGAAGATCCTTATCAGTCCAAAAACCAATGTCTCCCACCCTTTTTTTTTTCTTTGGTCTTTGGTGGCAAATTACACAACAGTAATACAGTCATAACCTGCTATGGTTTGTGGTAGCATTATTCCTTTGATATAAATCACTTTGGTCATTTGCTTGCAACCACACAATTAATAAGTCAGCTAGACAGGTTAGATGTCTCTTGCAGACAGTAATGTGTCTCTCTCATAAATATCGACTGTGTAGCCATAAGCAAACCATTGGATTAGATTTCAATCCCTGTCATTGTTTGTGCCTTCAAATATCCTCATATCATCAATATGATTATCACCATTGGTTCAGAAAGTGCAGATGATGTGATTAATATCTAACATGGTTGCGTTAATGACATTTGAGCATTGATTTAAAGTGGACCCCACAGTAGATGATACACTTTTAAATCACTAACAAGAAGGGTAAAAACATTGTTAATTGGGCCTACCATGATTCGGTTGCTAATAATCACATTGGTTGGACAATTCTGCCTCCTAATCAGAGGGCTCAGGAAAATTACAAGAGGATGGTCTCAATAAGCAGAGAAGTCTGCTAGCAAGAGGGTTATGAAAGGTCAATATCTTGTACATGTATGCCAAATGTATGGAATCCCATGCTAAATATATAAATCAAATTAGTTTTTTTACTTAAAACACTACTACAATTTATTTAATCATCCAATTAAACCTAAACTAAGACATGATAGAACCACTTGTGGAACTCAACATTCCTCAGAACAAGTCAAAAACACCCAAAAATAATAGACCATGCATTGACATCAACCTCTTATCTCAGTCATATTCAAATCTGATGGGACCACCTACAGGAAAAAAATTCATAAGGAAGAGGCCAACCACTCTTGACCTGGAATCTCTCTGGTCTGGTTGTTGGGTTTGAAACTTCCTTCTTGGAAACCTTCTTCCCTAAGAACTAGACCACTTTTCTTTCTTCCACACCTTCAATTCAACTCCCATGTAACGAAAAGGAAGCATCCTCATATTTCCAAAAAGAAAAAAGAAAAAAAAAATCATAACCTTTATCCAACTCCGGTCTGTTTGGTTTTTCACAGCCTATTACATGCACACAGGTGCTAATACATGCACACAGATGCTAATAATTGTTTGTTTAAACAATTTAAGCAGTAACCTGTGTTTGTGCTTAACCTAACCCATTAATTTAAGTAGTTGCATCCCTTTTTCCTTCCCTCTTTTATGTCCAGAGAGAGCTCTGTCTTCCCTCTTGTTTAGGTTAAGCCTTCTACAAAAATCAGGGTCCGTTTCAACTCTACTGGCTATTTGGAACTCCCTTGAGTCCCTAGGCTTTTGGAACTCCGTTTATATATATATATATATTCCAGGCCTGGAATCAAAGTTTCTGAAAAAAAAAAGGGGAAAAACGATAACTCTGCACTACAGTACGGAGAAAAACAACAATCAATGGAAGAAGAAGATTTAGAAAAATAGAGAGTAGTTGCAGCAGCTTTAGAAAAAAAAATGGGGAAAAACAATGGAGGAAGAAGAAGAAACTGTGTACCTGGCACCGGAGAAAGCGTGGGTGGGGCCTGGGCTCCGACTGGGCGTGGCACCGGCGACTGGTGAGTGGCGACTGGTGGTGACTGGTGAGAGAGACAGAGCAGATCGAGAGCGAGAGAGAGAGATAATGTGCAGATCGAGAGAGCGAGAGCGATAGAGAGAGAGAGAGAGACAGAGCAGAGCGAGAGAGAGAGAGAGAGAGAGACAGAGCAGAGCGAGAGAGAGCAGAGAGCGAGCGAGAACGAGAGTGAGAGAGAGATCGAGTGAGGGAGCGAGAGTGGGCGAGTGAGATTTGGGCGTCCGGGGGCTGCTGCAGTGGACTGGCAGAGGTCCGGAGAGGGAGGGAGATTTGGGCGATTCACGCGGAGTGAGGGAAAAGAGGGATTGCAGAGGTCTGGAGAGGGAGGGAGATTTGGGCGATTCACGCGACTTCCGGTGGCGGGAGAGACAGCGATCGAGGGAGACACAGAGAGATCGACCGAGGGCGGGAGAGGGTTTTGGCGCAGCGGGAGTGAGAGAAAAGAGTGAAAAGAGAGTTAGGGAAAAGAGAGGAAAAAAGGGTTTTGGCGCGGGGGAGGGGAAAAAAAGACTTTTCCCGACGTTAAAATTTCGTCTCCAAAAGTATAGAAAAACGTCGGTAAAAGCTTTATTAATTTTTCTCAAAAGTTAAGAATTTTTGCCGACGTTTCCAAAACGTCGGTCAAAGTAATAAAACGTCGGTAGATTAAGGTTTTACCGACGTTTCTTAAAACGCCGGCACCAGGTTTAAACATTATTTCCTTTTATACGAAAATAGTTCTCATTTTACCGACGAAAATAAAACGTCGGCGAACATCAGTTTTACCGACGTTTTCCCATAAAACGTCGGCGAATATCAGTTTTACCGACGTTTTTAAAACGTCGGCAAAAGTTTAAATTTTTTTTTACTTTTTATGTGTTCATTTTACCGACGAGAATAAAACGTCGACGAATATCAGTTTTACCGACGTTTTCCCATAAAACGTCGGCGAATATCAGTTTTACCGACGTTTTTAAAACGTCGGCAAAAGTTAAAATTTTTTTTTTACTTTTTATGTGCTCATTTTACCGACGAAATTATAACGTCGGTAAAGTATAACTTTACCGACGTTTTCAATAAAAAACGTCGGTAAAAATCATATTTTGCCGACGAATTTTTTAAACGTCGGCTAAACTCCACTATTTACCGACGAATTTAAGAAACGTCACTAAAAATATACTTTTACCGACGAATTTTAAAAAACGTCGCTAAAAAACGTCGCTAAAAGTGCAACTTCTTGTAGTGATTGCTTTCTTTTTGCAAAAGTCTTCAAGAGTTGCTCCAAGATCAAGAATTCTCCTTCTTTAAGAGTCTTCAAGTTCTTCTTCTTCTCCATCCATGGCTTCAAGTAAGTTACCTTTTTTTTTTTTTTTTTACAAGAAATCCATGTAGAAATAGGATGGGGAAAATGAAAGTGTTTCTTTTCTTTTTTTTTTTCTTCGTTCTTTCTTTTTCTTTTCTCTTTTTTTTTCTTTTTCCTTTTTGCACGTTTTTTCTTCTTTTTTTGTTTTTTTTTTCGTGCTTCTCTTTTTTCTTTCTTTTTTTTTTTCTCTTTTTGCATTTTTTTTGTGGGCCGTACGGACAGATCCGTACGGATCTGGCCGTACGGCCCACAGGCCAGCCCCTTTTTTTTCTTCTCTTTCTTTTTTTTTTGATCTTTCTCCCTCTTTTTTTTTTTTTGAGAAAGTTTTCTTTCTTCTTTTTTTCTCATCAAGACAATGCATCCTCTTTTCTTTTTTTTTTTTTTTTTTTTGTTGCATATCAAGATGTTCATACATGCTTTTGTTTTTGTAACAGTTGATAGCATGATGTGGTGACATACCTGAAAACCTTTACAAAGTTAGGAACTTGGAGCTCGCAGCAATGTTGAGCCTTTCCTGATTTTGCGGAGTTTTTCAAGGTTTCGAAAGTTTGGAGTTTTGGAGCTCGCAGTGATGTTGAGCCTATCTCCAAGCTTTCTATTTCTGTCGGGGTACTTCTTTTTCTTTGGAATTGCCCCGAGGTCATGCCGAAATTTTGCTAGATTTTTTTTAGCAAAATTTCGTCATTTTGATGATAATTCTTTCCTCCTTTTTTTTTTGACCTTTTGCAGGTGATCCTTCCAGAACAGACAAGGGTAAAGAACCTATCACAAGCGTACCTTGTCGATCTGCGCAATCTTCTAATCCGGCCGTCCAGCAGGCCTGGGAGAAGGTGCAATACGTCGAGCAGCACCTCGAGGAGTGTGACTCCCTCAATAGAGAGGAGGCGCGGCAGGCACTGATTGCTCGCAAAGGAGAGGATTTCTATAAAATCATGGTAAGCAGCCGTCCCTGGGTGATAGAGGATCAGAGGGTGTTGCCCAAGCCTACCTTCTTCTTTGGTGATGCAGCCCCAGCCGATATGACGTATCGAAGGAGATGCTTCCAGTTTTCCTACACAGTTGATGGTGTGAAGAAAACTGTTGCCACCCGATCGATTTTTAATCGTACTATCTCGATCATGAGTCTCTCTCCCACGTGCCTGAAGAGGGAAGATCCTCCAAGATGGGTGAGGAGGACCAACGTGGTCAAGACCGGGGTTTTCATTGGCAGTTCTCCTGGACATATGGAGAAGTCGCCTGCTGACATGGACATCTTGATGCCGGCCAGCAACTACCAGGGCGCAGATTATCCATCGGTTGATTTGAAACCGATGGGCCTTGGCATCTTCAGTGGTGACGGCAGCAACTGGGTGAAGCCTTTTCGACTCCGCGGCCGCTTCAGTACTGACTCCGAGTGGAAGTCTTGGACTGACCAAATCTTGTTTGTTGGGGGCGCCATTTTGAAGGAAGCCGGGATCTTTGATGCGGTCCGTGCATTTAGGGAGACCGTGGTCTTTTCCGACGAGGCCTTCATGGCCATGCTTGTGTCATTCCTCCCTCAAACCAATACCTTCATAGTGACGAATGGTGAGATTGGTTTTTCTCTGAAGGAACTGAGTGCCGTTACCAGGTTGCCCATCCTCGGGAAACTCTATGAGGAGTTCATGCCGATTGACAGCGTCCTTGAGGAGAGGTCAGAGGAATTCAGGCTTTTATACTTTCAGCTCGTCGTCTTCTACGATTTTTTGAAGGAGAAGGAGGGCTCGAAGGTAAGGTCTAGCAGCTGGAAGAGTTTCGGCTCTTCTTTTCTCAGTTTCCTTGACAGTAAGGGGCCTTCTACCAGTATGTCCAGGGAGGACAAGAAGACTGCGGCCATGCAAGAGGAGCTGAAGGGTTTCTTCGTAGGTACTAGTAGTATTTGTTCTGATATCGCACTGCGGAGAGATCTTGCTGTTTACCTCACATATTGGTTTGGTGAGGCTATTTTTGCTGGAGGAGATGGGACGCACATCCGGCCGCATTGTATTTTTCCGGCTTGTCAGATGGCGTTTGGAGAGCAGCTAGCTTTGGTGCCAGCTTTATACTCCTATTTGTGCACTGAACTGCAGGCAGCTGCTTTCTTGGTCCGGCTTAGGCAACCCATGAACAGGGTATTTTCCGCCCATATTTTCTATTCGTGGTTTGTATACCACTGTCCCGGCTTCCATCGGCTGGGTGTTGCGCAAGACGACGACCCTTTGATGATTCGATTGGCTAAGGGAAAAGCCATAGTCGAATCTCTTTTGTTTGCCCGCATGAGGATCCGACGATTCAGGGACGTCGAGATGGGGCAGTCTTCAGTGAAGCTTTCTCCGGAGTTGCGGAAGAAGGCTTTTGATTTTGGTGCCTCCCGCGATTCCACTAGGGCAGGATCTGGAAGGCACTACTCTTTGACGAATGCAGAAAAGGAGTGGCTTTTTAGCATACGAGTCGGCACGATGGTATACCGCAGACATCTTTTTGTCGACATCCAACCGTATGTACCTTCCCGCTTTGCGCTGCAGCTGGACTTTTCTCAAGGCGTTGTTGGAGCGCCTTCAAGCATGGTGAAGCGCTTTGGAAGTTTGCAGGATGGAAGAAACGCATGGGCTTTCTATAGTGCTGAGGACACTACTTCCATGATTTCCTATCCTGTACTGCCGACTTCCCGGACTGCCGGTTTCACAAAGTGGTTCGTGGAGAGCTTCATGGCATACCGGGGTTTTTCCAAGAGGGAGCTTGATGTGAAGCTGTCATCTGGAAAGGGCCTTGGAAAATCAGATGGCGTCCGGCGGGAGGAAGTTTGGGCCTTCCTTTCCGGAGAGAAGCACAAGATAGGCTTTCTCGGTGACCAGGGCGTCATTGGCTCTGAGGCTGCTCGGGAAATACCTGATGAAGCTATAGAGCAGCTAGAATAGGAGGAAGCCGAACTTGATGCTTGGATGCAAGCAGCACAGAGGCGAGTTTCCGTGGAGTCTACTGGCAAGAGCAGGCCATCCAGTGAGGAGTCAAGCGAGAGACCAGACTCTGATGGTGGGGCAGGTTTTTCTAAGAAGCGAACTCGCCGAAGTAAGAGGAAGAGGAGTCAGCATCACAATAAAGACTCTTCTGATAAAGAAGTTCCTCTTACTATCAATGAGGAGGTGCCCGAGGTTGCTGAGGAGCCTTCGGAAAAAAGGAGCAGAGAAGAAGATACCGTTGGTGGAGGTATGTTTCCACTTCTCTCTATTCCTTTTATGGTATTTTTCCATATTTTGATTTGCTTCTGCTTCTGCTTTTTTCTTTTTTTTTTCTTTTTTTTTTTTTAGCAGAAGAGGAAGACATGGCGATGCCTCATGTTGCAACCGTTGAGAGGACGCCTGACCCTGTGGAGATGCCAGAAGACAAACCAAGGGACTCTGAAATGAATGCAGAATCTCCAACTGGTATTACTTTTTCCGCTTTCTTTTCTTTTTTGTCTGTGACTTGATTTGCTAACATACATTTTTTTTTTGTATCAGCTGATTTATCACAGGATTCCGACGACTTTGAACCATCGATGGACGCCAGTGTTGACGATACTTCTGAAGAGTTCATGGAGAAGGAAAGCATTCCGCCAATCGTCGAAGAAGGTACTTTCATAGTAATAACCCTGATAGTTATTTTTTAACAGGATCGTATTCATACCTTTTTGTGTTTGGTAGATTTTGAAGTGACAGAAGAGAGTCCATCGCTTCCTTCAGAGCCAGAGACAGGGATGCCAGAAGTTGACCCAGTAATTGGGACTCCTCCAGCCAATTCTAACGCGGCAGAGGCAAGACCTCATGTTGAGATTCCTTCTCCAGCGGCCCCGATTGGAAAGTGTTCTGTTGTTACTCTTCCGATGGGACATGACTTGGGCAGCCAATCCACAGAGAAGAGTGAGTCTTCATCTGGCCCATCTCTTCAATATGCGAAGAAGGTGGTGATGCGGGTTTTGAGCTCTTGGATTGAGACCCTCCTTTCTGGACACTTGGATGTTGCACGTAGCAAGATTCCGCATGTGAAGGAGATTCTCAAAGATGCTGAGGATGATATTGGTCTGGATGTTACGGACGCCCGGGCGATCGTTGATAGGATCATTGCATTAGGCGACAGGTGGTTTGAGACCATCAGCTATCCTGATGACCAGTTCTTCCAAGAGATGTTCATGAACCCTGCTGAGAAGGCTCAATCGGAATTGAAAGAGACTGCACAGGGCAGGAAGCAGCTGGTTCGGGAGAGGAACCGAGCGGAGTTAGACATCATCAGGCTGCAGTATGACCTTAACATCCTTGATGGAGAGGTTGAGGAGGCAAGGAAGCATCTCGAACACTTAAAAGCCCAAGTCTCCAGTACGTGGACCTCTATAATAGAGGCTCGTGACAGGGAGAGTGCTTTGATTTGCCAAGTTGCAGAGGCCGATCATATTCTCAATAGGAAGGCTAGAGAGAATGAACGATGGCAGATTGCTCGGGATAATCTTCCTGGTGTAGCAGAAGGGATAGAGCATTCTCCAGCTACTCATGGCAGATTCTTGAAGAAGCGTGCCTTGGAGACTCTGACGGATGAAGCCAGGAGTTTGCTTGAAGAGCTGAAAGCTTGGCTGGAGAGCATTTTTGGCTGAGGCCTTGTTTTTTTTTTTTTTTGGCATATCACAGAAACTCTTTCTCTCTTTTTATATACCACATGTATATATTTTTTTTTGGTATACATTTTTGTAGTGCTTGTGAACACTTTGCTTTTCTTCTTTTTTTTTTTTTGGTACCACATGTATTTTTTGGTACTTTTTTTTTGTTTTCCCTACGCTCACTCAAATATTGTTATTAAAGTGATTGCTAAATGGGACGTGATCAAAAGTTTGTCATTTTGTGAGAAATCTTTTGACAAATGATTGTTTTGGCATGGGAGCCAGTTTTTGAGACATGTTTTGGCATGGGAGCCAGATTTTGCATGCGGCATGAAAGCCAATTTTTGGGTGGCATCTATAGCCGGATTTAGGTTTATGGCATGAGAGCCAAAATTTTGGTTGGCGTGGAAGCCGAAATTTTGAGGTGGCGTGGAAGCTGATTTTGGTGGCATGAGAGCCAAATTTTGGGATGGCATGAGAGCCAATTTTTTTTTTGAGATGGCATGAAAGCCGAATTTTGAGGTGGCATAAAAGCCGATTTTGGTGGCGTGAAAGCCAAATTTTGGGATGGCATGAAAGCCGATTTTTGTTTTTGGTGTAAGAACCAGATTTTGTTTTTGGCATGAAAGCCGGATTTTTTGAAAACCGAATTTTGTTTTGTTGGCATGGAAGCCGAATTTTGATTTTTGGCATGAAAGCCGGATTTTTGGCATGGAAGCCGGGTTTTTTGGCGTGAAAGCCAGGTTTTTGGTTTTCAAAAATGCAAGTATCGACTAAAAGTCGCCTCCCTGCTGAATGGTATTGCAAGTATCGATGGAATGTCGCCTCCTTGCTCATTCGGTTGCGAGTATCGATGGAATGTCGCCTCCCCGCGTATTTGGGTGCAAGTATCGACTAAGCGTCGCTTCCCTGCTTTTTTCTTCAAAAATTTTGTTTTGTGGGTATCGATGGAATGTCGCTTCCCCATGATTTTTGAATTTTGAGGTTTTTTCGAACCTTTGTTTTGTTTTTGTTTGTTTTGAAATTTGGGTTGTGGATATCAACTGGAACGTTGCATCTCCACGATTTTTGAAATTTTGGGGTTTTGGAAGTATCGAATGGGGTTCGCATCCTTCCGATTTTGGGTTTTGCAAGTATCGACTGAACGTCGCTTCCCTGCGGTTTTTGAAAAACCATTTTTTTGTTTAAAGACACGAGGGTCGTAAATTTTGACTCAAAACCATTTTGGTGGTAAAAGTCGGGGTAGACTAGGGCTGAAATCCCTAGGTCTTGATTTTGTTTCAAACCATGAATTTTGGGTTCAAGGATCGAAAATTTTGGTCAAGTTTGGGAAGAGGCTCCTAAACTTGGATTTTTGGATTTGCTTTTTTTTTGAACAATGAAACGATGAAAGAAACATTGTTTTGAGGGGTTTTTTAGAAATTCCAACAAGAGGATGAAAATTCCAAAAGGAGTGGGTTTGACGAGCAGATACCTAGGAATAGGCTTTGGCCGTGCAGGCGTCGCACTGACCCGATGGAAGAAGCCTTCAAGGGTAGTACCGCTTTAAGAACTTTCCATTGATGGGCAGCATACATCTGTCACCCTCCATGTTTAGAAGGGCGTATGCGCCGTTGGAGAAGACTTTGTCGATGACGAAAGGTCCCTCCCATTTTGGTTCAAATTTGCCTTTGGATTTGTGAGTAAAAACCATAGGTCTTTTTACTGTAAGAACCAAGTCTCCCTTTTTGTAGACGCGTTGCCTGACCTTCTTGTCAAAAGATCCTGCCATGCGTGCTTGGTAGAGTTCGATGCTTTGTAGAGCTTCGAGCCGTCTCTCGTCGAGATTGTCCAGCTCATGGAGTCGCAACTTTACATTGCTTTCTTGAGTCATGTCATTTTGTAGAGATACCCTCAGAGAAGGAATTTGTACCTCTAAGGGCACGACAGCTTCACATCCATAGACCAAGGAGAATGGTGTGCTATGGGTTGGTCCTCGAACAGTAGTTCGATAGGCCCACAAGGCTTCAGGAAGCTTGTCGCCCCAGTCTCTTTTGTGACTAGAGACTATCTTTTTGAGGATTTTGCAGAGTGTCTTGTTGAAAGCTTCTGCTAGTCCGTTTGCTGCCGGATTGTATGGAGTTGAGGGACAACTTTGGATTTTGTATTTGTCGCAGAACCTGTAGAATCGGTGATCGCGGAACTGTGGTCCGTTATCATGGATGAATCTTTTAGGTATGCCGAAGCGACAAATGATGTTGGTGCGCAAGAACTGAAGGACTGATGAGGTCTTCATTTCACAAAGCGCGAATGCTTCTGACCACTTGGAGAAATAATCCGTGGCGGCGAAGATGAAGCGATGTCCTTTGCTTGAAGGGGGAGAAATATGACCTATGATGTCCATACCCCAGGCTTCAAAGGGCCATGAGATTGCAGTAGGATGGAGCCATTCTGGAGGCCTGTGAATATAGTCTCCGTGAACTTGGCATTGTTGGCAGCGTTTAGCGAATTGCATTGCATCAGCCACCATGGTAGGCCAATAATAACCTAACCTTTTTATCTGATCGTAGAGCTTAGGGCCAGCCTGATGGGCTCCACAAAGACCAGCATGGACTTCTTTGAGTGTTTCTTCAGCTTCTTGTTGTGACAAGCAGCGTAGAAGTACTCCGTTCTAGGATTTCCTATAAAGCATTTTTGAAGGAATATCCAAATGAAAGTTTGGGGCTCGTCTTTGGATGCTTACCCGTTCTTTTGGATCTTCAGGTAGGATCCCGAACATAGTGTAATCAATGAACAGATCCCTCCAGTCGCCGACCGAAGTTTGAAGGATAGAAATCCGACTTCCAACCACCCTGTGGCATTCAGCAACTGCTTGATGTGTGTTGAGAGGAGGGAGGATTCTTCTTCCGCACACTGTAATTTGCATGTTTTCCCCTTCTTGGATTGCCATAGATGCGGCAAGTCCAGCCAGGGCATCTGCACGAATGTTTTCACCTCTGAGGATGTGGGTGATGTGACAGATGTCAAACTTCTGCAAAAGTGATTGTGCCTTGTTGTAGTAAGGCAACAAATCAGGCTTTCTGACTTCAAAATTTTGATTCATCTGATTGACGATCAGTTGAGAGTCTCCGAAGACTTCCAGTATGGTGATACCGGATTCAATGGCAAGTTCCAATCCTAGAATCAGGGCTTGGTATTCCGCTGCATTGTTTGTGCATGGTTCCAGTAGCGAGAAGGCGTGTGGAATCATGTATTTGTCGGGGCTAACAAAGAGAATGCCAACTCCCGAGACCGGCTCTCTTTTCTCGTTTGTTCTGGTTGCACCATCGAAGTACATGTGCCAGGAAGCACTTGGTGGGAAGGCCTCCACATTGTAGACGGATTCGTCTGGGAGATCATCTCTTAGTGGAGAATCTTCAGGCAACGGATGCTCCGCGAGAAAGTCTGCTAAAGCTTGGCCTTTGATTGCTTTTTGTGGTATATACCTAATATCAAATTGTGATAGAAGGATAGACCATTTTGCCAGTCTTGCATTGAGAGAACCTGCTTTCGTGACAAGGACCTTTAAGAGGTTGATCCTTGAGACCAGATAAACTGTGTTGGAAAGCAGATAGTGACGTAGCTTTTGTATGGCGAACATCACTGCAAGGCATTCTTTTTCGACTGGGGAGTAGCGATGCTCTGCACCTACCAGCATACGGCTGAGGTAGTATAGAGCCGCTTCTTTTCTTCCATCATTTTCTTGTGCCAGCAGAGCGCCCAGAGAATGGTCGAGGGCTCTTGTGTACAAGATGAAAGGTTTTCCGGTGGTAGGTGCTGCTAACACTGGAGGTTTGGTCAGGTATGACTTGATATCTTGAAATGCGGCTTCACAGTCAGCATCCCAGACAAAGTCTACACCTTTCTTCATCAATCGGGAGAATGGACGACATTTTCTCGAAAGGTTGGAGATAAACCGTCTGATATAGGCCAATCTCCCTTGGAGCCCTTTTAATTCTCTCAAGGTTCTTGGAGAGGGCATTTCTAGAATAGCCTTGACTTTGATGGGGTCAAGTTCTATTCCATCTTTCCGAACAAGGAATCCGAGGAACTTACCCGACGAGACGCCGAAGAAGCATTTTAGGGGATTCATCCCCAGTTTGTATTTGCGAAGTCGGAGGAATACTTCTCGAAGATCTTTGAGATGGTCTTATTTTCTTTTGCTTTTGACGGCGAGGTCATCAACGTAACATTCAACCGTCTTGTGCTGCATATCTTGGAATATCTTCATCATAGCCCTCTGATATGTAGCGCCAGCATTTTTCAGACCAAATGGCATGACAGTGTAGCAATACACGCCAAATGGGGTCCGAAATGAAGTATGCTTTTCGTCTTCAGGATGCATCTTTATCTGATTGTAGCCAGAGAAGCCATCCATGAATGTCATTCGCTCGAATCCACAGGTATTGTCAATCATAACCTCTGGTATCGGGAGCGGGAATTCATCTTTGGGGCAGGCGTTATTCAGGTCTCTATAGTCAATACACACCCTGATCTGCCCATTTTTCTTTGTCACGGGGACAATGTTGGCCAACCATTCAGGATGCTGTTCCTCATGGATGAAGCCGACGCTTTTGAGTTTCTGAACTTCTTGTTCAATTTTATCCATCACATCTGGACGGAATCTTCTTTGGCCTTGTTTAACAGGCTTGATATTTTTTTGAAGATTGAGTTTGTGGACTGCTATTTTCGGATCTAAACCGGGCATTTCAGCATAGGACCATGCAAAGCAATCAACGAACTCACGAAGAAAAGCGATATACTCGGGTAACTCATCATCCTTTATATTCTTGCTTATGAATACAGGACGCGAGTTATTTGGTGTTCCCAAGTCTATCTTTTGAACAGGATCCTCTGTTGGAAGATTCGAGGGTGGTTCCTCCACAATGTTTTCGGAGGCCTCCAGCTCAACGAAACCTTCTGGTGTTTCAACAGCATTTCCTTTCCATGGGTCTTCTTGATCAGCAACCTTCTCAAGGCTCGCTATGAGATAGTCCCAATCGCCTGCTGTTACCGGGTCGAAGTAAGGTACTTCTGCTGTAGACGAGGGTTCTTCTGGGTCAGAATCCTGCATGTCTGTATCATCGGACAATTCCTCCATATCATTGGAGAAATCAAACCAATTGGAGGGGCTTCCCGGATCTTTGTCTGGTGACTCTTCAAAGAGATACCCAGGGAGATCGATGTCTTCATGGACTGGAGCTATTGGGGCTTGGTCAACAAACTGACTTCTAAACCTTTGCGTTAGCTGTTTTAGAGGGGCGTCAGGATCGAACCCTAACCCATATGAAGACTTTTCTATATAGCCATAGAGTCTCCAATCTTCCAGTTGGTGTTTGGCCAGTACGGGCTCCAGTGGTGTGAGAATACCATGGCCTTCCCCCAAGCCAACTAGGTTTTGAGCATCATATCCCATCTTCTTCATGATAGCTTGTGCCACAGGACTATACAGAGACAGTAGAGGCATACCTTTATTTTGGAAAGGTTCAAGCAGGGATTTTGATGAAGCAGCACTCGATCTATGGAAGAAGATCGGTTTTTCTTTAGATGATATTGCCGGAACAACAAAGGAAGCAGACGCAGGATCTTCTACATCAGCAGGTGTCTCTATTGGAGTAAGAGCGGGCTGAACTTGTTGAGTATCAGTTTGGCTTGACGGAGTATCGTCTTCTGGCTCTGAATCCGAATCTGTATTTTGTTTGATGGACAGATAAGAGACAACAAATTTGCCCCCAGACTTTTGTTTTACCTTCTTCCCTTTAGTTGTAATGACCAAAGGTTTTGGAGTCTTGAGGGAGACTACGAAAGGAGATTGACTGCTCTCTTCGGGTTTTCCAGAGGGTTTATTTTCTTCCGGTGATTTTTGAGGAGCCTTGCCTTTATCTTTAAGGAGATTTTTTGCGGAAGACGTCATTTCCTCTGTTTCTTTTTCTCCTTCATACATCTGAGAGTCTCCAAAGTGGACTTCTTTCCCTTTGAAAGGTTTTCTATCCGCAAAGACTCGATGTATCATGCCATCGTTGTCGATGAACTTGATGCATTGATGTAGTGTTGAAGGAACAATTCCATTCTCGTGTATCCAGGGGCGTCCGAGAAGGATGTTGTAGCATGACGGGGTTTTTATTGCATACACAGTGACTTCAGAGATAAGATCACCGATTTGCAATTTGAACCTGATTTTGCCGATGGGCCTTTGAGAATTGCCATCGTATCCAAAGATAGATACAGATGTGTGGCTCAGCTTGCTGGGCGGAATGCCCAACTCTTCGAGTGCCGAAGTGGAGATAAGATTCAGTGCAGAACCCGGGTCAATCTGAATTCTGCGCACCGGCATTTCCTTAATATATCCTGTAAAGTACAGGGGTCGGTTGTGCTTTGTTTCACCAAGCAAGAGATCTTCCTTTGTGAAAGCGATAGTCGCACTGGTTATCTTTTGAACCGAGAGACATCTACTGCAAGATCCCTCAATTTTCTTCTCTTCTCCTTTTGAGGAAATTTCTGCATTTTTGACCCGATAGTCCATTTCAATTTGGAAGACTTGCGGGGCATGTTTGTCAACATCCTCATTCAGTTTTTGCAATTCTGAAATGAGATTATCACGAGTGCGTGGAGACATTCGTAACAAATCTAGGATGTGCAATCGTGCAGGTATGTGTTTGAAGTGCTCAACCAAGTCATACTTGAAAGCCTCCTTGGGGCCTACGCGTTCATCATTATTGCCACTGGGGGCTGTTATAACATCTTTCCCAGCAGGGTTTACATAAGTAAAGGAAGATGTATTGTAATTTTTATGGTAGTCCCGACCAGAACGGGTGCCTCTACCAACTTCGAGAGCTTCTTGAGAAGAATCTTCATTTGGAAGACTGTCTTCAAGAGGCTGTCGTACTTCTTCCACTGGGGGTGTTCCTGCAGCTAAGCTAGTATCCTCAGTGATTGCGTTGCATGGAGCATTTTCCTGGAGCAAGTCCTGAACAGCTTCCTGCAACTTTTCTTCTTCGTCGACCCCTTCATCATCCCCGGCCGGGTTTTCTTTATGACGATCAATCGGAAGGGAAGTGAATTCTGAAGTCACAGTCTCAGGTGAAGAAACCTGAGAGGGTGTTATCTCCGTGTAGGTCTCGTGAGACGAGGTAGCTTCAGAAGATATATTGCTTGGCGTTGCCAGAGTATAACTGATATCATCAGACGAGGCCTCGGAAGAGCTATGATCCTGAATTATAACATTACAGGTAGCTCGAGTGGGAGATGTTGCCTGCTCGAAGTCGGACTCTTCCTCGGATGTAAGAGGATCATCAATCCAACAATTTTCTCCATTTTCAGGAGTTAGGGGAGAAGGTACCTGAGGGTCTTCAGGGATTCCTGGCTCCGGATTGGGAGGAAGCTCGTTGACGCGGTCGCGCTCTTGTTCGAGAGCTAGACGCTACAAGATCCTCGCATATTCTGCAAGACCAGGCATGGGAGCCAGGTTTTCTTCTTCATCATCTCCTTGTGGCTCAACATGGTTGATTTCCACAGGATCAACGACGGGTGCTGGAATGACAGCATTTTCTTGTACAGCCACTTGGTCATCTTCATCATCAGACCAGGATCCTTGTGGCCGTAAGGGGTCATACCATATTACTGGCATAAGATAAGTATCAGGGACCCACTCTTCATCAGAGAGGTATTCTCCTGTCTCAAGGGATTCTTCCCACTCGTCAGTGCTGTCGAATCCATCGTCGGTATCGCTGGACTCATATCCATCCATGGCGAATCCAACTACCGAGTTGCAAGAGTATGATGCCCCCTGCGTGGCCTCTTCTTTGAGTTGAGGTGGCATGAAATCACTGAGTATGAATTTTCTTACCGCCTTTGAGGTCTTTGAAGCGGTAGAGGAGGCCTCTGCCTTTTCATCGACTTCTTGCTTTGGTTGGGCCTTCTCTTGCTTTTTGGGCTTGAAAAGGTGTCTCCTAGCCTGCCTTCGCTGTCGAGCTGTTGGCTTTGTTTTTACGATCTCCCAATTTTCATCTTCTAGGAGATCAGGGTGTACCCATAAGGGTTGTCCATCTGGAATCGGGTAAGGAACCTGTCCCTCGGATGCTTCGATTTCATTTATCACCTTGAAGGAGGTAGTGATCTTCCTCTTTGGTGATTTTGATGTTTGTCCATACGAGATCATGTTGACGGAGGCGGACCCATAGTTTTTGTCGAAAGTGATGACTCCGTTTTTCCACATCTCGTTTATCTTTTCTCTCACAACGAAGCATTGATTGAGAGGGTGTGACACCATCTGGTGGTATGGACAATACCGGGGATCGTTGGTTTTGCCAACATCTTCCGGCCTCTTTAGCTCAGGCAAGGTGAGCTTGCCATTTGCTATGAGAGCTTCAAAGATCTCGTCAACATCTTGGTCGAACGGGTATTTCTTCTCTACTCGCTCTCTGAAGGCTTCTGAGAGTTCAGGTCTCTTTACGGCAGATTTGTTTTCAGCCTTCTTTTGTGGCTGAGGAGTTGACTTGGTCTGCACATTGAGGACCTCTTTCTTCTTTGGTTTAGAGGTTGCAATGGCGGTTGGCTCCTTCTTTGATGACTTCTGACTGTTGAGGTCTTTGATCACCGTTTCAGCCTCCATAGAAGCTTCTAGGAGTTCTCCCAAGTTCTTTGATTTGTTGCCGATGATCATGGAGCGGATTCTGGCTCTCATGTTATTTCGGCAGATGTCGACCAGCGACGCTTGTGGCAGCACATCGGAGCATTTGTACGCCATGGCTTTCCACTTGTGAATGAAGTCGTATGTAGACTCATTCTCCCCCTGTTTCAGGCTGCAGAGCTGAGCCATAGTAACAGGATGATCCTCACCTTTGAAGTGAGTCAAGAAGCGTGTCTCCAGCATGGTCCAATTCTGAATGGAATTCTCTGGAAGAGTGGAGTACCAATCAAAGGCCGTACCTTTTAGGGTGCTTGCAAAGAGGCGAATCTTGAGTGCATCTTGATCCGCAATAGCTCCTGTCAGGATCTTGAAGTGGATGACATGCTGTCTGGCTGAACCTTTCCCCGTATACGTTTGGAGAGTAGGTTGCTTGAATTTTGTAGGGAACGGGACCGAGTCCATCCACAAGGGATATGGTGGCTTGATCCCATGCTCCTTTAGCGTATCCTCTTCTTTTGCTTTGGCGAGGATATCGTCAACGTCCTTTTTGGTAAGGGCGCGTGACTCACTATTTTTCGCATTTTCTTCGTCGCCTTGATGGCTCGGAGGAGCTTCATTGTTTGGCGGACGTTGGATAGTGAGAAGGAGGTTTTCCATTAGGGCCTCTATTCTCTGCTGTCCTTGTTCCAGCTGCTGGATGCGTGCAGCTACGTCATCATGTAGCGGAGGTTGCTCAGCATTTGTGACCAAGACGTTCACTCTTCGAGAGTCGAAAGAGGATACAGTCTTGGTGACTGAGCTAGAGCTCATTCTTTTAGATGAAGAGCTCGAAGAGTGATCACTCCGATGTCCTTGGCTTGAAGGAGCGGGAGAGTTTTCTTTATGTCTTCGTGTCCGGGAGACGCTGCGGGTCACCGGACGCCTGACATGGATTTTTGTTGCTGACTTCTGGCGTCTTCTGGTTTTGCCAACCATATGGACAGCAGCAATTTGGTTGGGTCTTTCTTTTTCAACCCATTTTTGGGAAACTTGGAGCGTAGGAGGTTGAGTCCTCCGTTTCTCTAGTCTCTTTTGTCGGTATGACGCGCGGCGGCGTGCTCGACGAGCGAGTTGAGCTTCGGTCAGCTCTGGCTGGGCTTTGACGATGAAGGATGTACTCCCTCGGGCGCAGCAGCCAAGCTTGTCTTCTTTGTAGTTAGGTAAGGACAGGATGCGGACCCGGTCCTTCGCCTGTCGCAGCGAGGCTTTGAATTGTGCAAGCTCAGCCCCTGTAGAGATGAAGGGTCGAACTGCAGTTTTGCAGGCCTTAGCAGACGCTTGGGGAGGCCTGGTGATGTAGGATTTGATTTTTGGCTTGTAGGAACAAGCTGGTTGATGCTGAATTGACCTGGGAGTCAGGTCAGAGATGGGTTTCTCCTCTTTCATGTAGAAAAGAGGGTAGAACCGGTTTTCTTTGAGCGGGGCCAGGTATGCTGGCTTGGCAGATGCTCGGGACCTCCTTTGTTTCGGTGAAGGCCCTGGGGACCAAGTCTTGGGACGGACCTGGCTGTTTGCGGGCTGAGGCTTCGCGGGGGTCGCCTTTGGTGTCACGGCGGTGACACATTGGGAGGCAATTTTCTGCTTCTTAGCGGGAGCAGCCTGTTCTTCAGGAAGTGGGAATGGTCCCAACGTCCCAAAGAAAATAGTCCGGGGAGTCGAGGTCGACCCGGAGTTTGGTGAATTGTTGGTGGTGTTGACGCTGTGGCAACTAGCAGTGCGCTTATGAGTGCGCACATTCTGCTTCTGTTGAAGCATCTGCTGGTGCTTTTTCTCGTCGAAGGTGATGGTCAAGGAAGTTGCCATTGTTAGTAAACTTCTTAAACAAGACCAGATCCATTTGTAATCACAAGAATATAATGATTATAAATGGAAAAAAAAGGCAATCTATGGGTTTGCCTTTTCAGATCGCTCAAGGGATATGACCCAGGCGACGTGAGGAAGGCAAAAGCCATAGAGGGCACAATTGTTCTGATTGCAAGTATGGTGAGCCCCAAAATGAGCGTCCCAGTGACTGCTAGAAGCAATTGTAAACCTAAAGTCGACTTATCGCGAAGCAGGGCTTGCTCGAGATAAGAAGAATATAAGGTTGGAGTTTTACAAATGCGCCGGTCACGAATACAGTAGACCCTGAAAGGGCGTACTAGCACCGCTAGACACAAATGCTGGAGATCACATCCATGAGATGGGATCCTCTGGTTTTGAAATGTCAAAATGGATTCATCAAGGAGAGCATGTGGTATCCCGATCCAAAGACGGGCTCAACGATTTCCGCGAGCACCAGTACCCCGGAAGGAACCACAATTTCTCGGATCCGAATCCAAAATGACGAGAGTTTTTTTTTTTGAAAGGCCAAGATCAGGTCCATCAAAGAGAGCAAATGATGTTCCAATCTGAACACGGGCTCAGCGGATAATCGCGAGCGCCAATGCCCAGAAAGGAAGAGACCAAAATTTCTCAGATCTGAACCTAAAAATGACGAAAGCTTTTTTTTTTTTTTTTTTTTTTTGAAAAGTTTAGTTTTTTTTTTTTTTTACAATTTTTATTTAAAAGACAAGAGAGCACACATAGGCTTCCTAACCCGGTCTTATGAAATCACAATTGATAGAATTGCCCCCAGGTAAGGGTATGATTACTTAATGAACCCGTTTGGAGGACCCTTGCCTCGAACAGTCAGGCTGTCTCCACACTCTGGACAAGGCTTTTCTTGAATCAACCGAGATCAAAGAACGCAGTTGGTTTGGCCTTAGCGGTCTATGTCTTTCTTTTTTTTACTAGACTCATTGAAGAGAAACAATGATCCAAAACCTTAGTCGAACAGGCTCAACATTTCTGCAAGCGCAATGAACGATAGGATAGGATCAAAACTTCTCAATTTTGAATCCAAAACGAAAAGAAGTTTGATTTTTTTTTAAATTGTTTTTTTTTTAAATTCTAATGAATTCATCAAAGAGAAACAATGATCCAAAACCTTAGTCGAACAGGCTCAACATTTCTGCAAGCGCGATGAACGATAGGATAGGATCAAAACTTCTCAATTTTGAATCCAAGGCAAAGAAGTTTGCTTTTTTTTTTTTTTTTTTTTTTTTTGAAATCTCTAACAGACTCATCGAAGAGAAACAATGGCCCAATCCCCGATCCAAGCCGGTCTCAGCGGATAATCGCGAGCGCCAATGCCCAGAAAGGAAAGGATCAAAGTTTCTCAATTTTGAATCCAAAACGAGAAATCTGAACCTTTTTTTTTTTTTGAAAAGAGAAAGAATGGAAATAGATTGAAAGAATTTGACATTTCCAAAAAAATCCCATCTCATGCGAAATCCAACATAGGCCACCAGCCAAAAGGTAGCCAAGGAATTCGGAAATGAAACATAAGCAAAGATATAATATGCGAATATTTCAATTCCAAGCATCCGGTGTTCTCAAGTAAACGAGTCCCACCGGGTGTGCCAACTTGATGGAACGCGCTCCAGGCCCCGTGCGCTACCGGACGTCGGCGGACGTGGGAGTCCGTTTGGTCCGACCCTTTCGCCCCCGGAGGGCGGAGCGTGCATCAACGCTTTTGGGTGTTTGGGTGGGTGTGCCAGATTTTCTATTTTACTTGGAATTGCAAGTGATGATCCGGAGATCAATCTTCGCAAGTAAAAAAGGAAATCAACTTCTTTTCAAGTTTCCATTGCATATATATTTAAGAAAAGAGACAGTTTTTGATTTTGCCGTAAAAGGTGATTTTTTGGCATTTATAGCCGATTTGTGGCGTTTATAGCCGATTTACAATTCTCATCAATAATGAAAGACAAGAGTTGTGGTTTTTTGTCTCTTTAAAAAAAATACGAAATACAATGAAAAGCGAGAAAGGAAAAATCTAACTTTTCAGGAGATTGTGAGAGGGACCCGTTTAGATTGACGGTCGCGAGTCATGTATGGACTCCGCCATCATCCATGCAAATGAGAACGTCAGATGCTTTGGATTCGCTTGGCTTGGCTATATCCTCAGATTTTTAGAGAACAAAGACCGAGAGAAGGTCTTATGTTCAATAAAAAGCCGAGTAGACGGGCTGAAGAGCCATGTCTAGCCATGTTGGATAGAAGGAGAGGTGGAACCTTGGGGGGGTGGCCCCCCAAGGGACTTCAATCACCTTGTAGTGTTGGTTGCTGCAGCAGAGTTTCTTCGTTCGCAAAGTGTCTGGATTTTCAGAGGCTTCAGATCTTCAGGCAATTTTCTGAGAATTTTTCTTGATTTGAGAATTTTTCTTGATCTGAGAATTTGTCTTGATCCCGAAAACTTTGGAGGTGACTCCTATTTATAGGCCTTTAGGTAGCCTTTAGGAGTGATTTATGAGCCTTTATGGCAATAAAGCTCATTAAGGGAGGAGTTATAAGTTTAATTGTCTCTTGCTTTGTAACTCATGCCCCTTGGATTTCATTGGCCGGAGGAGAGTCATGGGCATTTAATCGCCTTTAATCTCCATTATGTTAGGAGTTTCATGGCTTGAATGCCATGATTGTTTGGACTTGTAACTCCTGAACAGAGGCTTCTGATTGGGCCGTCCAAGATAATGGGTTAATGACTGCATTAACTTGCCATAAACGGGCCAATTGATAGCATTAAGTGGCCGCCTTAGTAGCTGAAGAGTCGCGGGCCATGTTGCGTCTTTTGGAATCCCCTTTGCGATGATCATCGATGGATCCTTATGTAAATCAACATCAGATGATCATGTAGTTTCAGACATTGGTTGATACCAGCGGGCCGGCAGCATCTGTCCAGTTGATTTCGCGATCGGGCGGGCAGAAAGTGCACTTTTTTGGTTGTTCGGCTGGCGATCAATGAAGTTTTTTGAAGTTCTGGAAAGGAGTCCTGTGATCTTGATGAATATCAGTGAATTTGGAGCCTCAAAAGCCTGAATCTGGAAAAATCACAGGGACAGAACAACTCGTCTCGCGAAAACGGACGAAACGGGGGGTCCCGGGGCGAAATCGGCGCATGGCCCAGGGTCGTAGGGGCCTGCGACCCTGGGGGGAAAATCCCTTCCCGGGGCCCCTTTTTGGCCGTTTCTCGTCGTTTTTCGCTTCCATTTTTTTTTCTTGTTTTCTCTGACATTTCTCCACATTATTTGGCTTGATTTCCCTCTGAAAAACCTGATGAGAATCCTTGCAAATTGGTTTGCAAAGTTTCTGATTTTCCGGGAAAAGCCGAACGCAGAACTGCTGATTTTCTGCCAGAAGCTGAAACAGGATCAAACGATGTCGGAATGACCTGAAATTTGAGGTGAAGCTTCTTGAGCATTCAATAAGACCAACCATGGGCTTTCGTTTGAGTTTTGAAGCCGTTTGGGGTCATGCAAACGCTTGCCTTTGATTTCACCGCGAGGGAAATGTCGAGCTTTGACTTTCGGTCAAACGATGTCCGATTGATCTGAAATTAGACGTGTGACTTCCTTATCAGTAGATAAGACCAACCACAGGCTTTTGTTTGAGTTTTGAAGCCATTTGGAGTCATGCAAACGCTTGCCTTTGATTTCACCGCGAGGGAAATGCCGAGCTTTGACTTTTGGTCAAACGATGTCCGATTGACCTGAAATTCGACGGGTGACTCCCTCATCAGTAGATAAGACCAACCATAGGCTTTCGTTTGAGTTTTGAAGGCATTTGGAGTCATGCAAACGCTGGCCTTTATTTCACCGCGAAGGAAATGCCGAGCTTTGACTTTCGGTCAAACGATCTCCGATTGACCTGAAATTCGACGTGTGACTCCCTCATCAGTAGATAAGACCAACCACAGGCTTTCATTTGAGTTTTAAAGCCATTTGGAGTCATGCAAACGCTTGCCTTTATTTCACCGCAAGGGAAATGTCGAGCTTTGACTTCTGGTCAAACGATGTCCGATTGACCTGAAGTTCGACGAGGAGCCTATTGGAGTCATTTTGAGATGATCCACAAGCTCCGAATTGGGTGCCATGGTCCCGGGTTGCTCTGCCGCTGGTAGGCTTGGTTCAGCAGTTGGAGAGTTGATGATGGGTCAAACGTTGCTGGTTTGACTTGAGACTTGACGTGGAGCCCTTTGGACATATTTTGAGAACATCCATAGGCCCCGATCGAAGATTTGGTGTCTCCGATTCTGCCACCGCCGGGAGCGCTTGTTTAGCTGTTGGAGAAGTGAAGCTAGGCCAAATGATGTCGGAATGGCTCGAAACTTCATGTGTACCTCTCTTTTGGTTGTTTTGAATGACCTTGCAGTTTTTGTTTGATTTTGACAAGATCTGATGCTTGAAGTGGCGCCTGCCTATTTTTGGTAGGATGCGGCTCCACGTAGCTTTTGGTGTAAAGAGGCAAAGTGACATTTTTGGTGTCAACAGTTGTGCTTTGTCTCGCCTAGCAGAAGGTCATTCTTATTAAAGGCAATTGTTGCACTTGCTGCTTTTTTAACCGAGAGGCATTTGATGCTTGATCCCTCAGTTTTCTTCTTTTCTCCCTTAGAGGAAGTATTTGATTTTTTGACCCTATAGTCCATTTCAATTTGTAGGACTTGTGGGGCATGTTTGTCGACATCCACATTCAGCTTTTGCAGTTCTGAAATGAGACTATCACGAGTTTGTGGAGACATTCGTAATAAGTCAAGGATGTGCAGCCGTGCAAGTATGTGTTTGAAGTGCTCAATCAAGTCGTACTTGAAAGCATCCTTCGGGCCTAGATTTTCATTATTGTTGCCACTTGGGGCATTTACAATTTGTTTTCCCGAAGGATTTACATAGGAAGAAAAAGGTTGGTTGTAGTTTTTGTGGTAATCCCGGCCAGAGCAGGTACCTCTACCAACTTCAAGAGCTTCTGGAGAAGGGTCTTCTTTTGGAAGATCACTCTCGGGATCAAGGGGTTGATCCTTGTCATTTGCTGAAGACGTCTCTGCAATAGTATTGCCGTCTTCAATGATCGCGTTACGTGGAGCATTTTTGGGGAACAAGTCCTGAACTGCATCCAGCAACTTCTCTTCTTCACTGAGTAGTTTATCGGTCCAGACATCGCCTATGAGGTCGGGTATCTGGGACCAGTTGACCGGATTTTCATTGAAGAAGACTTTTATTGGCAGGAGCTTCTTCGAGATGATCCGTTGGAAGAGGTTTGAGTTTTGACGTCACAGTTTCAAGAGACAAAGGCTGAGAAGATGATATCTCCGTGGAAATCACCTGAGGAGATGTAGCTCTAGAAGATATGCTACTGGACGTAGTCTGAGAATCTGTGGCCTTGGCGGATGATGCTTCAGAGGCATCATCATCCTGAACAATCGCATTGCAAGCAATGCACTGTTGAGATTCAGACTCGTCTTCAAATGTGAGGGGATCATCAATCCGATAGTTTTCTTCATTTTCTGGGGTTACCGGAGGAGATGTCTGTAAATTTTCTGGGATTTTCGGTTCTGGATTTTGATTATGACGAAAGTCATTGATGCGATCCTGCTCCCGCTCTATGGCAAGACGTTGCAAGATTCTTGCATATTCTTCGAGATCGGGCATAGGGGCCAAATCTTCTTCGTCATTTGCTCCTAGTGGTTCATCAATGTTGGGTTCCACTGGAGCGTTTGCTTGTGCTGGATCAACAACACTTTCTTGAACAGCCTCTTGGTCTTCTTCATCATCAGACCAGGATCCTTGTTGTTGTAATGGGTTATACCAGATTACCGGCATAAGATGAGATTGGGGAATCCATTCCTCATCGGAGAGGTATTCTCTTGTTTCAAGGGATTCCACCTAATCATAGGTATCACTGGCTGTATCACTGAACTCGTACCCATCCATGGAGAATCCAATTACTGAGTTGCAAGAGTATGATGCCCCCTGCGTAGTTTCATTTCTGTAATGAGGTGGCATGAAGTCGCTAAGGGTGAATTTTCTTACCACCTTTGAAGTTTTGGATTCTTCTGTTGCCCCCAGTGAAGCAGTGGAAAAGGTCTCTGCCTTTTCAGGGACTTCTTGCTTTGATTGAGCTTTCTCCCGCTGTTTGAGCTTACAGAGTTGTCTCCTAGCTTGCCTTCGCTGTTTAGCGGTAGGCTTTGTTTTGACGACCTCCCAATTTTCATCTTATAGGAGATCGGGATGCACCCATATGGGTTGTCCGTTTGATGTTGGATAAGGAACCAACTCTTGGGATGTTTAAGTCATTTTTATCACCTTGAAGGAAGTAGTGATCTTTTCCTTTGGTGACTTGGAAGTCTGTCCATATGACACCATGTTGACGGAGGCAAAGCCATAGTTTTTGTCAAAGGTGATGACTCCATTTTTCCACATCTCGTTGATCTTCTCTCTCACAATGAAGCATTGATTGAGAGGATGCGAGACCATCTGGTGGTATGGACAATACCGGGGATCATTGATTTTGCCAACATCTCGGGGTCTTTTGGGCTCAGGCAAGGTAAGTTTACCATTTGCTACGAGAGCCTCAAAAATTTCTTCAACATCTTCATCGAACGGGTATTTCTTCTATACTCATTCTTTGAAGGCTTTAGAGAGTTTAAGTTTCTTACATGCGGTTTTGTTTTCAGCTTTCTTTGGCTGCTGAGGAGTTGACTTGGTTTGTACATTAAGAACCTCATTTTTCTCTGGTTTCGAGGTCGTAATGGCAGTCGGCTCTTTCTTTGATGATTCTGACTATTGAGGTTTTTTATCACCGTTTTAGCCTCCATTGCTGCTTCTAGGAGTTCTCCCAGGTTTTTTATTTGTTACCGATAATCACAGAGCGGTTTCTTGCTCATTTGACCCTACTTCACTCCTCCGGCAGCTAAACAGGCGCTCCTGGCGGCGACGGCGTCGAAGACATCGAAACTTCGATCAGAGCCTACGGATGGTCTCAAACTACCACCAAAGGGCTCCATGTCAAATTTCAAGTCAAACCGACAACGTTTGGCCCTCCATCAACCCTCGAGTAGTAAAATCAAGTCTCTCGGCGGCGAGAACTATCGAGGCTATCACTCATCAAACGGAGGACATGGGCGGCTTTAACATGCTTCAAAAGGGCGGCATGTCAAATTTCAGGTCATTCCAACAACGTTTGACCCGACTTTGACACTCCAAAACAAAATCAAGGCTACCGACGACGGAGCACCCCGGGACCTCAACACCCAAATCGGAGCCAACGGATCATATGAAAATGACTCCAATAGGCTCCTTGTCAAATTTCAAGTCAATCGGACATTGGTCGACCGCACATCAAAGCGCGACATCTTCCTCGCGACAAAATCAAGCCTACTGACGATGGGACCCCAAACAGCTTCAAAATTCAAGTAAAAGCCCTTGGTTGGTCCTATCTACTGCTTAGGAGGCTTCACCTCAAATTTCAGGTCATTCCGACATCGTTTGACCTAGTTTCGACTCTTAACGGAAAATCGGCTACAAAGTCTTCGGCTTTTCCAAAAAATATAGGAAACTTTGTGCTCCGATTTGTACGGTTTCTAGTCAGGTTTTCTTCAGGAGAATCAAGCCAATAAATGAGGAGAAATGTCAAGAAAAATGCAGGAGAAAACGGAGGTGAAAAAGACCAAAAACGGCCGAGAAACGGCGATCGAAAGGGGGACAATCCGGCGACCATGGAAATCCGTGTGGCCGGATTTGTCGCCGGGTGACCCGTTTTCCATCCTTTTTTGCGTTTCGGGAGTTCCAGCCCCTGTGATTTCTTGAAAATCTAGTTTTTAATGCTCGAAATCGACTGATCTCCATCTACATCTCGGATCCGTCGTCAAGAGCATGAAATCATCATTGATCATCCCAAGATCGCCAACCGGCTAACCAAAAAAGTGCACTTTCTGTCCGACCGATCGAGAAATCGACAAGACAGATGTCACCAGCCCGTTGGTCTCAACTAATGTCTGAAGTTGTATCGCCATCCGACATCAAACAACATGCGGATTCATCAGCGATCATCACAAAAAGAATTCCAAAAGACGCGGCGCGGCCCGGGACTCTTCAAATGCCCTGGTGACAACTTAATGTCGTTAATTGACCTGTTTTATGACAACTTATTGCGGTCATTAACCCATTATTTTGGACGGCCCAATCAGAATCAAGCAAATGGGAGTTAATTAAAGTAATCCTGGCATTAAAACCATGAAACTCCCCTCATCATGTAGATTAAAGACGATTAAATGCCCATCATCTTCCATCGGCCAATCATAAGCCAAGAAAAAGGAGTTACATAATCAAGAATTAAAACTTGTAACTCCTCTCATTATGGGTCATCAATCCGATAAATCACCCCATGGCAACCAAAACCCTATAAAAAGGGGTCAATCCAAGAAGAAAAGGGCTAGACGTACAGTACACACACAACCCTTGGACTCATCCAGAAAAATTCAAGAAAACTCTGAAGAATTCTCGAGGAAACCTTGCTACTCTGCTGCAAAAGAAGCACCACAAGGTGATCGAAGTCCCTTGGGGGGCCACCCCCCAAGGTCTCTTCTCTCCTTCTATCCAACATGGCCTAAACGCAGCTTTTCAGCCCGTTTACTCGCTTTTTTATTGGATATAGGACCTTTCGTTGGTCTTTATCCTCTAAAACACTGAGGTCCAAGCCAAGCCAAAGAATCAAAACATCAAGCGTTCTCATCTGAAGAACGATGGCGAAGTCCATACATGACTTGCGACCGTCGATCTGAACAAGTCCCACAATCTCCTGAAAAGTCGGATATTTTTTCTTACTTTTCTTTATATTTTGTATTATTTGTAAATAGACAAAAAAATCACATTTCTTGTCTTTCATTATTGATGAGATTTGTAAATCTCCTTTCACGGCAGAAAATCGCCTTCTACGGCACATACCGCCTCCTACGGCATAAAAATCGCCTTTCATGGCTAACAAAAATGAAATCGCCTCCTACGACATTTCAAAAACTGTTTCTTTCTCAAAATATATGTGCAATGGAAAGTTAGAAGAAAGAATTGATTTCCTTTCTACTTGCGAAGGTGAATCTCTGGATCACCACTTATTCCAAGTAGAACAGAAAATCTGACATACTCGTACAAAAAATGTTGATGACCTCGCTTTTCCTCCTCCGCCATGCTCTTAGCAGCCCCAGGGGTGGGAAGGAGAGGACGAAAGGTCGGAGCCCCCATCAAGTTGGCACACCCGGTGGGACTCGTTCATTTGAGAATGCGATGCTTGAATTCTTAGGCTCCTTTCTCGTTGGTGGCCTATGTTGGATCTTGCATCCAAAAAAAAAACATGAGATGGGAATTTTGGAAAATTTCTTCCTTAGAACTTATTTCCATCCTTTTTCATTTAAAAAAAAAAAACGAAATCTGATTTCTCGTTTTTGGATTCAATTTTGAGAAACTTTGATCCTCTCCTCTTTGAACTTGATAGCTCACAGAAATGTTCGCAGCTGTTGCTCTTATTGGGGAATGGGCTATCTTTTCTCTTTGATGAGTCCGATAGGGATCTTTCACAAAAAAAAAACTCCTTAAAAAAATTTCTTTTTTTCTTTTGGAATCAAATTTGAGAAAGTTTGGTCCCCTCTTTTTCGGATTTAGCGCTTGCATAAATGTTTGAGCCCTTATTCGGATTGAGACACCATTCGTTCTCTTCGTTGAATTCATTAGACATTTAAAAAAAATTAAAAAAACTTTCAAAACCCACTAAGGTTGCACCAATTGTGTTCTTTGACCAAAGTGGATCTAAGAAAAGCCTTGTCCAGAGTGTGGAGGCAGCTAGACTGTTCGAGGCAAGGGTCCTTCAAACGGGTTCATTAAGTAATCCTACCCTTACCTAGGGGCTGATCTATCAACTAAGGTTTCATAAGACCAAATTGGAGTCCTATGTCTTCAAACAAAAATTTTCAAAAAAAAAATCTTCAAAAAAAGTCTTCAAAAAAAAAAAGAACTTTCGAGTTCAGATTCGAGAAACCTTGGTTCTTTCTTTTTCGGATTTAGTGCTTGTAGAAATGTTTGAGCCCTTGCTCGAATTGGAACACAATTTGTTTTTTTTGATGAATTCAATTTAAAGAAAAAAAAGCTCCGTCATTTTGAATTCAGTTTTGAGAAATCTTGGTTCTTTCCTTTTCGGATTTAGCGCTCGCAGAAATGTTTGAACCGATGTTCGAATTGGAATGCCACTTGCTCTCTTTGATGAATTCAAT
Source organism: Cinnamomum chago (assembly GCA_038049695.1). Taxonomy (NCBI): domain Eukaryota; kingdom Viridiplantae; phylum Streptophyta; class Magnoliopsida; order Laurales; family Lauraceae; genus Cinnamomum; species Cinnamomum chago. The sequence goes on from CP142456.1 coordinate 32,763,396, forward strand.
CTCGACCTTTCAAAAAAAAAAAAAAACTCCGTCACTTTTGGGTTCAAATTCGAGAAATTCTGGTCCCTTCCTGTTCGGACTAAGTGCTCGCAGAAATGTTTGACCCTTGTTAGGATTGGAATACCATTTGCTCTCCTTTATGAATCCAATCTTGGCCTTCCAAAAATCCCATCTCGTGTCTCTTCTAAGGATACGATTTACAACATTTGTGCCTAGCGGTGCTAGTACGCCCTTTCGGGTCTACTGTATTCACGACCGACACATTTGTATGTCCAACCTTATATCATCTTACCTCGAATGAGCCTTGCTTCTCAGTAATTTGAATTAAGGTTCACAATTGCTTCTAGCAGTCACTGGAACGCTCGCCCCGAGCCTACCATACTTGCATATAGAACAATTGTATCCTCTATGGCTTTTTTCCTCTTTCATCTCGCTTGAGTTGGGCCATGTTCCCTCGAGCGATTTGAAAAGACAAAACCATAGTTATTTTCCATTTATAATCACTACATTTTTTATTCAATTTTGAGAAACTTTGATCCTCTCTTCTTTGAACTTGATAGCTCACAGAAATGTTCACAGCTATTGTTCTTATCAGGGAATGGGCCATCTTTTCTCTTTGATGAGTCCGATAGGGATTTCCAAAAAACTCTTAAAAAAAAAACTCCTTCAAATTTTTTTTTCTTTTCTTGGAATCAAATTTGAGAAAGATTGGTCCCCTCCTTTTCGGATTTAGCGCTCGCAGAAATGTTTGAGCCCTTATTCGGATTGGGACACCACTCGTTCTCTTTGATGAATCCATTAAAATATTAAAAAAGAAATTACAAAACCCACTAAGGTTGCACCAATTGCGTTCTTCGACCAAAGTGGATCTAAGAAAAGCCTTGTCCAAAGTGTGGAGGCAGCTAGACTGTTCGAGCCAAGGGTCCTCCAAACGGATTCATTAAGTAATCCTACCCTTAGCTGGGGGTTGATCTATTTACTAAGGTTTCATAAGACCGAATTGAAAACCTTTGTGTTTCTTCAAAAAAAAAACACAAAAAAAAATTCAAAATAAATTTCAAAATAAAAAACTTTAAAAAAAAATCGTGATCTTTGGGTTTACATCTAAGAAATCCTGGTTCATTCCCTTTCGGATAAAAGCTCGCGGAAATCGCTTGTAGCTTGCGTTCAGATTAGAACACCATTTGCAATCTCTTTTATGAATCCGATTTTGACCTTTCAAAAAATCCCATCTCGTGTCTATTCCACGGATGCGATTTGCAACATTTGTGCCTAGCGGTGCTAGTACGCCCTTCCGGGTCTACTGCATTCGCGACCGACACATTTGTATCTCCAACCTTATATCATCTTACCTCGAGTGAGCCTCGCTTCTCGGTAATTTGAATTAAGGTCTACAATTGCTTCTAGCAATCACTGGAATGCTCGCTCTGAGCCTCTCGTACTTGCGTTCAGAACAATTGTATCCTCTGTGGCTTTTTGCCTTCTTCACCTCGCTTGGACTGGGCCATGTTCCCCTGAGCTATTTGAAAAGACAAAACCATAGCTCTTTCCCATTTATGATCACTATATTCTTGTGATTACTAATGGATGTGGTCTAGTTTCAGAAGTTTTCCAAAAACTAACAATGACAGCTTCGTTAACCATCACTTTCGATGAGAACAAGTACCAGCTTATGCTCTAAGAAAAGCAGAACAAGCGCACTCATAAGCGCCCTGCTAGCTACCAAAGCGTCACCTCCCTCGACAAATCTCATAACACCGGGTCGACCTCTACTCCCCAGACTATCATCTTCGGGTCGCTGGGACCGTTCCCACTTCCCGTAGAGGAAACTGCACCTACTAAGAAGCAAAAGATCACCCCGCAACGTGTCACTGCCATGACACCAAGGGTGAACGCAAAGAAGTCTGAAGCCCGTGGTAACCCCACAAAGCCTTAACCCGTAGAGAACCAGGTCTACCCTAAGACTTGGTCCCAAAGACCTTCACCAAAACAAAAGAGGTCTCGAACGTCTGCAAAGCCAGCATACCTGGCTCCTCTTAAAGGAAAACGGTTTTATCCTCTTGCATACATGAAGGAGGAGAAACCAGCCTCTTGCCTGAAAAAGAAGTCAGCCCATCATGAAACGGCTTGCTCCTACAAGCAAAAAATCAAATCATACATCACCAGGCCTCTACAAGAACCTGCCAAGGCCTGCACTCTTGCAATTCGACCCTTTATCTCAACGGGGGTCGAACTCGCAAAATTCAAAGCTTCGCTACGACAGTCGAAGGACCGGGTCCAAATCCTATCTATGCCCAGCTTCAAAGAAGACAAACTCAGCTGATACGCTCGAGGGAGTACATCCTTCATTGTTAAAGCCCAGCCAAAGCTGAGAGAAGCTCAAATTGCCCATCGTATACGTCGCCGCATGTCGTATCTACAAAAGAGACTAGAGAAGCAAAGGACCCAGCATCCTATCCTCCAAGTCTCCCAAAAATGGGTCGAAAAAGAAAGACCCGATCAAATTGTTGTTGTCCATATGGTTGGCAAAACCAGAAGACGTCAGAAGTCAGCAACTAAAATTCATGTCCGACGACCAGTGACTCGCAGCGTCTCTCGGACACGATGACATCCGGAAGAATCTTCTACGCCTTCAAGCCAAGGGCAACAGAGTAATCCTTCCTGAAGCTCTTCAAGAATGAGCCCCAGCTCAGTCACCAGGACAATCTCGTCGTTCGAATCACGGGGGATGAACGTCTTGGCTACAAACACTGAGCCACCTCGCAATCCACCTCCTGATGAAACGACCACACGCATCCAGCAATTGGAGCAAGGTCAGTAGAGGATTGAGGCTCTGATGGAAAATCTTCTTCTCGTTTTTCAGCGTCAAGAAAACCAAGAAAACAACCAACCTCCTCCAGATAATGAGGAAAATGCAGAAAACAATGAGTCACACGCCTTTACCAAAAAGGACGTTGACGATATCCTCGCCAACGTAAGAAAAGAGGATACACTGAAGGAGCATGGGATCAAGCCACCATATCCCTTATGGATGGACTCGGTCCCGTTTCCTGCAAAATTCAAGCAACCTACTCTCCAAACATATACGGGGAAAGGTTCAGCCAGATAGCACGTCATTCACTTCACGATTTTGACGGGAGCTATCACGGATCAAGATGCCCTCAAGATCCGTCTCTTTGCAAGTACCCTAAAAGGTACGGCCTTCGATTGGTACTCCACTCTGCCAAAGGACTTCATTCAAAATTGGGTCATGCTATAGACACGCTTCCTGACTCACTTCAAAGGTGAGGATCAGCCTGTTACTATGGCACAACTCTGCAGCCTAAAACAGGGAGAGAATGAGTCAACATACGACTTCATTCAGAAGTGGAAGGCGATGGCGTACAAGGGTTCAGATGTACTGCCACAAGCGTTGCTCGTCGACAACTGCCGTAGCAACATGAGAGCAAGGATCCGCTTCATGATTATCGACAACAAATCAAAAAACTTGGGAGAATTACTAGAAGCATCTATGGAGGCTAAAACGGTGATCAAAGACCTCAACAGTCAGCAGTAATCAAAGAAAGAGCCGGCTACCATTACGACCTCAAAGGCAAAGAAAAAGGAGGTTCTTAATGTGCACACCAAGTTAGCTCCTCAGCAGCCAAAGAAAGCTAAAAACGAAGCTGCAGGTAAGAAACCTGAACTCTCTGAAGCCTTCAAAGAACGAGTAGAAAAGAAACACCTGTTCGATGAAGATGTTGAAGAAATTTTCAAGGCTGTCATAGCAAATGGTAATCTCACCTTGCCTGAGCCCAAAAGACCGAGAGATGTTGGCAAAACCAATGATCCTCGGTGTTGTCCATAGCATCAGATGATCTCGCATCCTCTCAATCAATGCTTCGTTGTGAGAGAGAAGATCAACGAGATATGGAAAAACGGAGTCATCGCCTTTGACCAAAACTATGGGTCTGCCTCCGTCAACATGATATCGTATGGACAAACTTCCGAGTCACCAAAGGAGAAGACCACTGCTTCCTTTAAGGTGATAAAAATGACCCAGTGATGAGAATGCAAAATGTCATATTTTTCTCCCTTAATGTTTAGTCCTCTATACTTATTTGATGCCTAAATGTACTCATTATTCTTATATTTTGATTTAGGATGCAAATGGAGGAAAACAAAGCTAATTGGGCGATTCTGGACAGTTTTGACATCACTTCGTAATCTGGGCATAACTCTCTCCTCCGAGCTCCAATTGAGATGATTCAAGATGCTATAGAACGCCAAGAAAAAGCTTTACAACTTTTATGTTTTGAGTTTAGAGAGATACTGTAAGTACAAAAAATGTAACTCACAAGATTAGGGGGAGCCTTAGAGGACTTATCCAAACGACTGGAGAGCTATCCGCTTCAGGGATCTGAAAGGGAAGGAAGAGCAGTCAAAGGACCCTAGCTGTGGGCAGTGCAGGGCTCTCCGATGCCTAAGTTAGTGCAGGGACAAAGGTGGGAGAAGAAGAGAGGCAGAGTAACGACTAGAAAATTGCATGCATGTGTGCGTACCTCGTTTTTGGGTGGTAATTCACCTTATATGAGAAAAATCCTAGATGCCTTTTAGTGGGCCTAATGATTTGACTGCTAGGGTCTCTTTAGCCCATAGAGTAATTAATAAGGATCCATCATAGCCCACATTGCATTAAATGAGGGTCCAATCAGCCAATACTGCATTAAATGCTAGTCACGTTGGGCTTGATCTCGCCTTGATCTGTTGGCGGCTGAGGTCCCATCGAATCCTTTCTTGGGTCCTGTCCTGATATGGCTGCAGCCACTGGATGTGGCTCTGTCAGAGATTTGATGGGGATGGACGGCTGGGATGGTGTGTCTGTCCCATCAGCGCGTGCCTACATCCTGCCACGTGTCCATAGGCGAGACGTGGTTGTCAGTGCCTGTGTCGATTAGCAGCCCGTCACCTCGGCTGTAGCCGAGATGCATATCTTATTTGACAAAGCATATGGCTGAGACGGTGGCGATCAGTGCTGGTCTCGGTAGCGTTCGTGCCAAGACGCGTATAGCCGAAATGGAGCACGAGCTGGCATTATTGCTAGCCTTAGCATAACTTGCGCATTAGGAATTCCCCCACACAGTTGCCCCCTAGCTTTCGACTTCTTGGGATCCCGGATTCCTTGAGGTTGGGAGCTACAATTGCGAAAGACCGCCAGAGAGTTTCGCCCTGACGTCAGCCGCTGACACGTGGTACTTATCCGACTTCTCTTCGCATGTTAGGGGTAATTAATTGCAATAAATGCCATGCCCTAATTATTGTAGGAGATAAACCGTCGATGCCACGCGTCGTCATCGGATTCGCCATGTGGTCACGCAGGGTACGCGTGTAGTCTTTGAAGCGACGTTTTTTCGAATTCCGGAAACGGTGCCATTACTGGGCACTTCCTTTTTATAAATAGATGTATCTTCTCCTTCTTCCCCTTTCTTACTTTTCATTTTCGAAAGAACCAGAGCCAAGTTCTCTAAAAACTCCAGAGCAGAGCCTCCTTCAACGTGCAACGCACTCACAGCAGTGTCTGCCTCAGTCCTAGGTCTTGTGTCAGTAAGTCCTCCGAGTCCTTAGACATTCATGGCTTTCCATTCTGGTTCCTCTTTCCCTTCTCTTCTTTTTCTTTTATCAGACATGGGGATATATAGCCACTGGTTAGAGAACGTAGGGGCCACGGAGGGATTTAGGTCCGTATATGGGATACCGGACGACGTCTTCGTCTGGCAGGCAGACCCTGTAGATTACATTAGCCGTTCATTTTCCGATGGCTGGATGCCCATTCCACTCATAGCAGTCATAAAGGGGGGCATTAGGTTTCCGTTAGACCCTCTGCTTAGGGCCTGCCTTAGTACCTGGAACCTTACCCCTTGTCAGTTGATGCCCAATGGCTACAAGATCATCATGGGCACAGCTGTGCTCAATAAACACCTTCATATTGACCTCGGCGTCCACGATATAGAGGACGTCTACGATATTTGCAAGTCCAAGGAGGATACCTATTACCTCTGAGTCAAGCCGAACCGAAAAACTTCATCACGGCGCTCAAAGAGTCTAACAAATACACTAGGGATGACCTCTTGTCCGTCTCGGGCAACTGGGAGTTCGGCGCCGAAAAGGTCGGAGTTTACCGAGTCCCCTGTCGCCCCGGGGTTGTTCCAAGTATGAGTTCATTATTCTAGTTTCAATTTTTTCTTCCATTCTCAAAATTTTACCGAACTGATGCTTTTCTTAACCATGCAGCCGCTCGACAGAGGAAACTCGGGCAGGTCGGCTGGAGGAAAAACGAGGCCTGGCATCAGCGGGTCTCAAGGTGCACGGGATTTTCGAATAGGGCGGCCTGGGCTCTTCTAGGCTACGAGCCTAGATACCGAGGCTACTACAAAAGAGTCGAAGTCGCTCAGCAGTTGCCGTGGGAAACCCCGGAGAGAAGGGAACCCGAGGCCGAAGCAGGTCCTTATCGGACAGCATCCGAGGTCGCCAGCAGGGTCGCGTCCTGCGCCAAAGCCTCTACCTCCGAGCTGGAGTCAAGTGGAACCCCTCTCGTGAGATGTCCCGGACGCTCTGTGCCAAGCTCGGAGGAGATGTCGCGTACGGCGGAATATTTGGACTTGGAGGCCCTGGCGTTTGGGGACGATGCTCCTGAGTCCCCTCCGCTAGTGGTCTCGGGAGCCGCTGAGACCTCAGCTGCTCGTGAAGCCGCCACAGTCCTTGCTGATGAGGGAGAGGGGGCCTTGGCAGATCATGCACATCAAGAGACTCGGTCGCCCTCACCCGAAACGGGATGAAGTGGGAGCGTCTTGGGGAAGAGGCCGAGAGAGGAGGTGGCGAGCTCGGGCGAGACACCGCTGCCAGCTTTCTGGGAGGATGAAGCTGGGCAGACTTATAACGGTCGAGGATAAGAGCCATAAGGGGCCCAACTCTCTCGTCCTCAAGGCGCTTGGTAAAGGGTGTGCCCTGCCGGTGGACATGGAGCACTACGAGGGTTTCAGCGACCCGAGGTTGCTGGCGTCACTGCTGCAGTCCAGCCTCCAGGTGAGTCTTATGTTTCCGATCTTTCAACTGTAACCTTGTTTATTTTCATAAGTGTTTCATTTCGGCTAACTTCTGTTCCTTTGCCGTAACAGACGGTGCAAAAATCGATGGTAGTCATCGATCAATACAATAAGCAGAGCCCCCTGATCACCTTGCTTGACCAAGAAAATAAACAACTGGAAGAAGCTCTGGGGGTCTGCAACCGAAAAGCGAGCCAGCTGGAGGCACATAAGGGCGAGCTCCAGGCCAAGCTCGGGTGTGCGAGGGCTGAGGTAGAGGCAGGGAAAAATAAGATCGCCGAGCTTGAGGCCTCAGTGGAGAAGCTGAGGAGTGACCTCTAGGCCGAGGCACTGCAGGCGACCGAGGCCAAGGCTAAGGCTCAAGCTACTCAGGCTGAAGGCGACGCGATCTTTGCGGACGTGGTGAGGCAGGCGACTGCGCACTACGAAACCAGTGTGCTGCGCATAAGGGACAAGGCCTGGGAGAAAGGATGGCGCGCCACCTTGAAGAAGGTGGGGATCACGGAGGGTCACTCATCGTTCGTGGAACCACCTGTCTTTCCCGGTCCATCAACTCCCAGGGCCAACATTGTCATAGAGCCCGTGATCCAGCCTGAGGCCGGCGTCGATGTTTCTGCCCCCGACTCTTAGCCCCTGCTTAATAATGTATCTTTTTTTATCTCAATGTGTAATAACTCAGTTGTAATGTCAAGAAAAATCAATGAAACTGAATTTTTTGCTTCATTGTGGACTCTGTTGTTTTTCTTCTTTTTTTTGCGTGCCTCGATTGCTTTCTCATTTGCATGAAGTGTTTGAGTTCGGCTATATATGATCCGAATTGGAAGGCATGGCCGAGCTGGAACACCTCATGAGATAGGTAGTGACTTTCCATTGTCACCTATGCTCGACATGGTTCCAACACCTCGCCATGTAACGACTCTGATGCACAGTATGTTTAGTACCATATACAACACATTTGACACATACCGGGGCACCGTTTTGTGATACACCGGCCTTTAGACACCATTTTGAGTGGAAGATTTTGTATCAACCCGAGTCATCTTGTTAGCCGAAATGGATTCGTGTGATCAGGATGTAATGACCTTAGGGCAGTCTAGATGGCCGAAATGGCTTCATACCTGGGTGGAACATATTCCGACCCAAAGGCAATCTCGTCAATGGCCATAATGGCTTCATGCCTGGGTGGAATATATTCTGACCCAAAGGCAATCTCATCAGTGGCCGTAATGGCTTCATGCCCGGGTGGAATATATTCCAACCCAAAGGCAATCTCATCAGTGGTCGTGCTTCATGCCTGGGTGGAATATATTCCAACCCAAAGGCAATCTCATCAGTGGTCGTAATGGCTTCATTCCTGGGTGGAATATATTCCAACCCAAAGGCAATCTCATCAGTGGTCGTAATGGCTTCATTCCTGGGTGGAATATATTCCAACCCAAAGGCAATCTTATCAGTGGCCGTAATGGCTTCATGCTTGGGTGGAATATATTCCAACCCAAAGGTAATCTCATCAGTGGCCGTAATGGCTTCATGCCTGGGTGGAATATATTCCAACCCAAAGGCAATCTTATCAGTGGCCGTAATGGCTTCATGCCTCGGTGGAATATATTCCAACCCAAAGGCAATCTCATCAGTGGCCGTAATGGCTTCATGCCTGGGTGGAATAAATTCCAACCCAAAGGCAATCTCATCAGTGGCCGTAATGGCTTCATGCCTAGGTGGAACATATTTCAACCCAAAGGCAATCTCACCAGTCGCATTGTCGCCGAACTGCCGATAGTTGCAACCGGATTTTAACTAAATCAATGGACAAGAATGAAGGCTGCTTTCATTGATCTTGAAAATTGAGTACATATTAGAAATAGAACTTCTTGAGATGCGACGCGTTCCATGGCCGTGGTAGCTGTCGACCCTCCATATCTTCAAGTCTATAGGCTGATTGTCTGGTAGTAGAAATTACTTTGAATGGTCCATGCCAATTCGGTGCTAACTTGCCCTAGTTAGGATCCTTATCACCTAGTAGTGTCTTCTTCAGAACCAGCTCACCAATTGAGAATTTCCTCTCTCTAACCTTCTGATTATAGGCTCTGGCCAGCTGTTGCTGATAGGCAGCCAATCTGATTGATGCCGCTTCTCTGCGTTCGTCGGCCAAGTCCAGCTCCAGAGCTAGGTTCGCCTCATTCCGGCCTTGATCAAAGAGTTCAGATCTCAAAGTTGGGAGGCCGATCTCCAGAGGAATTACTGCCTCCATCCCGTAGGCGAGGGAGAAGGGCGTTACCAAAGTGGAGCGCCTCAGAGTTGTTCTGTAGGCCCACAGGACACTTGGAAGTTCTTTTACCCATCTTCCCTTTGCTCGGTCGAGTCGCTTTTTCAGCCCATCGAGTTCCACCTTATTAGAGATTTCTGCCTGACCATTGCTCTGCGGGTACGCTGGGGTGGAGTGGTGGTTCCGGATGCCGAGCTCTTAGCAGAAGTTCTTGAAGAGGTTGGAATCAAACTGGGTCCTGTTGTCCGAGACCAAAGTTCTTGGAATACCGAACCTCGTGATGATGTTTTTCCACACGAAATTCTTGGAGTCTTGTTCTGTGATGGAAGACAACGGTTCCGCCTCGATCCATTTGGTGAAATAGTCGGTGGCTACAATAAGCCACCTCCTATTCCCTGGAGCTCGGTGAAGCGGTCCCACGATGTCGAGCCCCCACTGGGCGAACAACCAAGGGCTGGAGAGCGGACTTAGATCTTGTGTTGGCTGATGGAGGGAATGGGAGAATTTTTTACACTTCTCACATTTTCTAGCATATACCTGCGCGTCCTTCTGCATATATGGCCACTAGTAGCCTTGGCCGATAGCTTGGTATGCTAGTGATCTTCCTCCAATATGGCTTCCACAGATCCCTTCGTGTATTTCATAAAGGAAGTCCTCGACCCTGCTCGGATGGACACACTGAAGGTATGTGCCTATGAATGACTTCCTGTGGAGCTTGCCTTCGGGAGACAACCAGAACCGGGCTGCTTTGAATCTAATTCGGTGAGCCTCACTAATGTCCTCGGGAAGCTAGTCGTCCTTCGGGTAAGCTATGATCGAGTCAATCTAGCTCGGGCCGAGATTCAAGCATGGGACCTCCCGAGGTGGATGGAGCTCTATACTGGGCACCGTCAGCGACCCTACTTCGATGGTTCTTCTCCTTCCCATTTCGACAGCAGAGGCTAAGTTAGCAAGGGCGTCGGCGTGAGAATTGGAATCTCTGCCTATCTGTCTGATTTCGGCTGACTGGAACTGAGAAAGCAGCTTCTTTGCAAAGACTAGGTAGGCGGCCATCCTATTGTCGCGAGCCTGGTAGTCCCCAGTCAGCTGGTTCGTCACCAGCGGCGAATCACTAAAGACCATCAGCTATTGAGCGCGCTCCGAGGATTTTGGCGCTGTTTAGTCCTGCTATTAGGGCTTCATATTCAGCTTCGTTGTTTGACGCCTTGAAATCCAGGGTCAGAGCCTGCTCGATGACCAGCCCTTCTGGAGACTGGAGGACAACTCCGGCGCCAGCTCTTCTTGAAGTGGAGGATCCGTCGACGAAGACTCTCCAAGCTGAGGAGAGGGCTTGACTTTGTGATTGTTCATCAGAGTTCGTGGACGCTTCATGCCCCCTGCCCCCCAGTTCGATGCCGAGCTGGGTTGGTGCCGAACTCGGAGAAAACTCCACAAGGAAATCTACTAACACTTGGGCCTTAATCGCTATCCTGGGCTGGTACTGAATATAATACTGGCCCAGCTCGACGACCCATCTGGAGATTCTTCCTGAAAAGTCAGCCTTTTTGAAAACAGATTTAAGTGGATGTTCCGTAACAACCACTATAGTGTGAGTATGAAAATAGTGGGAGAGCTTGCGCGAGGCACTGACGATAAAATAGTGGTCTCAGCATCAATGAGGGTTTTGCTCGTATAATAAATTGGGTTTTGCACCTTGTCTTCCTCTCTGATGAGGATTGAGCTCACCGTATGATCTGAGACCGCTAAATATAAGTACAGTGTTTCTCCATGTTTTGGAGTTGAAAGTAACGGGGGTGAAGAGAGATAGGCCTTGAGTTCCTGCAAGGCCTGGTCACATTCTGGAGTCCATTGAAATTTTAGGTTTTTTCTAAGACGCTGAAAGAAAGGCCGGCACTTATCTGAGGATTTGCTGATGAAGCGGTTCAGTGCGGTGACCATTCCAGTGAGTTTCTAGACTTCTTTCGCAGTGGTTGGACTCTGCACTTTGAGGATGGCGGATATTTGATCTGGATTAGCCTCAATTCCTCTGCGCGTGACCAAGCTTCCAAGGAACTTGCCGGAACCAACACCAAAGGCGCACTTAAAATTGTTGAGCTTGAGCTTGAACTTCTTTAGGATGTCGAAAACTTGAGCCAGGTCTTCCAAATGATTCTGCGCTTGTCTGGAATTGACGACCATGTCGTTAATGTAGACTTCGACGGTCTGCCGAGCTGAGCCTGGAACATCTTGGTGACGAGTCGCTGGTGTTGCAAAATAGGTTGGCCATTCCAGATAGGTTTCAAAAACTTTTGATACACTTAATGCAGGAATCAACTATCTAGAAGGCAACAAGACCCAATCCAGGATGCAATCCCTCAAACTCATAAATCATGTACAGAAATATATACTATCTAGAAGATAGAAAACAACACCTAAACATGCAACCACAAAATCTACAACATACAAGGATGTAGATTATCCCTTTGGAGCTTAGTAGTGCTCTAATGGAGAAGTTGATCTCTTTCTTTGATGATGAACGCTTTCACTTAATCAAATCAGAATCTCCAACACCTTTTGATCTTCCACGCTATGACCCGTATTAGATCTCTTTTCTCAAGAAGAATGGTGGAAACTTCAAGAGAAAACCCAACTAGTAACTCCAAGGAACTAGAGGAGAAAGAGAGGAGAGAAAATTGTGCAACACTTGCACTATGAGGAGGGCTAGATGTGGAAACCAATAGTGGACGTCCAAGAGGGGATATATCCCCTACTTATAGTCCTCCATTCCACATCTTTACCAATTTGAAATAGAAGTTTAACTCCCATTACAAAATAGTAACCTTCTCCCTTGCTAGTTGCCATATAAGTCTCACTTCCACAACAATTAGTAGCTTTCTCCCTTCTAATTAAAATAGAAGTCCTACTTCCATTATTAATTAGTAACTTACTATTACCACTATTAGAAGTCTCACTTCAAATAAAAATAGTAACCTTCCAATTCCTTCCTATTAGAGTTCAAGTAGAATTAGTATCTTTCTAATACCTTGGGCTAGCGTGGAGACCACTAGGGATTCCTTAGAAAGCTGGCTCCAACTGGGACACGCGACCCCACATCTCATGTGCAATCCGGGCCCACAATTAATTGCAAATAACTCCACTATATAAATGCAATTGCACTCCAGTCTTAGGAATATATTACAATGAAGACCCTAAACTTCCCTATTAACACAAATAAGCCCCTCCATCTATATCCATGGACCAATTAGATCTGTCCACCAAATTAGACCCATATCTTATTATCCTTGAGCCCCAATTAATTGTAATGATCATTTGGTATCGATCCAATTAACTCTTAATTAGAATGGGTGCGCACTTACCAATGATAAATCCATTAAATGACACAAGGGGATATTAAGGATAGATTCCATCTTGACCATTGAATATCCCCACAGCTCTACTACCACGTACCCAAATCACCGAGGTGTTGACCTACAATTGGCCTCACTCATTGGTGACTCAAAGCAAATAAATAGATAGAAACTTGAGTTCATTAATGTCTCAGAATTATGAGCCTATTGCTAGGGAATTATGAGAGTAGACCTTAAAGTAAAGACAGTGTATATAAGGTGCATCTCAAGGTCCTTCAATACATTTAATGTACCGGCACCATCATCCAAAATCTTACATTCCGATGATCGAGACAAATCACACTATCTCATAGTGGTCAAAGTGCTGCAACCTTGTTAGATGAGATGCTCAATCTCATCATTGGTTGTAAAGATATTTAAGTATAAGATTTGCAATACATGTCTCCTATATGTGGATCTCATCCACACACATGTATTACATCTAGTATACTTGTGGACTCCGGTTCATCTCATGAACCATTATGTCACTCGTATTGGTTACGTGCAAGTATATAATAAAACACCATTCATCTCATGAAAGGAAAACATTATTGTATTGATAAATAAAGAAATTAATCAATTTATTACATCATATTCTTGGTATTGAGACCATAAAACTAACAATCTCCTACTTGGGCTCAATGCCAATCAGGATTGCATCTCATGCCTATCCCGTCTACATGCTGCTCAAAGACTTTGGTGGTCAAAGGCTTAGTAAAGGGATCTGCCAGATTGTCCGTAGAAGCTATCTTGGTGATTGCAATATCACCTCTCTGCACAATCTCTCTGACCAAGTGATACTTCCTCTGTATGTGCTTTTTGGCTTTTATAGCTCCTGGGTTCCTTGGACTGAGCGACTGCCCCGCTGCTGTCACAGTAAACTGTGAGCGGCTGTCGTGCCAAAGGTACCACTCCAAGTTCCAAAAGGAATCTTTTGAGCCATACTGCTTCCTTAGCTGCTTCACAAGCTGCTACATATTCAGCCTCAGAAGTTGAATCAGCGGTACATTCCTGTTTAATACTCCTCCAGCTAATGGCTCCTCCGCCAAGCATAAACACATAACCAGAGGTGGATTTCCTGGAATCCTTATCTGATATAAAGTCAGAATCTGTGTACCCGACTGGAATCAGCTCATCACTGCCGTAAATCAACATGTAATCACTAGTTCTTCTCAAGTACTTGAGGATACATTTTATAGCAGTCCAATGGTCAGGACCTAGGTTAGACTGATATTTGTTGACTAAGCCCACTGCATGACAGATATCCAGTCTAGTACATAACATAGCATACATGAGGCTACCAATAGCCGAAGCGTATGGAATTGCTCTCATTTGCTCCTTTTCCTCCAGGGTCTTGGGACCCTGATCTTTGGAAAGGTGCACTCCATGCCTAAAAGGTGTGATACCTTCTTGGAATCCTGCATAGCAAACCGTACCAGTACCTTATCTATGTAAGCAGCCTGAGATAAGCCAATCATCCCATTTTTACTGTCTCGATAGAGTTTGATCCCTATGATGTAACTAGTTTCTCCCAAGTCCTTCATATCAAAGGTCTTTGCTAACCAAACTTTTACTGTCGACAACATTCCTATATCCTTCCCAAGGAGAAGGATGTCGTCGACATATAAAATCAAAAAAACTACCCTGTCACCTTCATTTTTCATGTACACACATGACTCATCCGGATTTTGACTAAAACCAAATGATTTGATTGCCCAATCAAAACGGATGTTCCAGCTTCGGGATGCCTGCTTCAGTCCATAAATGGACTTCTGCAGCTTGCAAACTCTTTGCTTTTGGTTACTCGCTATAAAACCGTCTAGCTGCATCATATAGATGTCTTCCTCAAGATGGTCATTGAGAAATATCGTCTTAACATCCATTTGTCAAATCTTTTAATCGAGATGAGCCGCTATGGATAAGAGTATCCGGATGGACTTGAGTATGGCTACCGGCGAGAAGGTTTCCTCATAATCGATACCCTCTTTCTGAGTATACCCTTTCGTAACAAGCCTGGCCTTAAAGGTCTCAACTCTTCCATCTGGTCCTCTTTTTCTCTTGTAGACCCATTTGCACCCAATAGGTTTGATATTGGCAGGCAAGTCCACAAGTGTCCAGACCTGATTAGAGTACATAGACTCCATCTCAGCTTTCATAGAATCTTGCCAATGTCCCGAATCTATGTCATTAATTACTTCATCATAGTTATAGAGATCCTGTTCCAGTTCTTCCAGGATTGCCTCGTAAGACTCTCCCAAGAACGAGAACCTATCAGGGGGCCTGATTATTCTCCCACTACAACGAGGCACTGGTGTAACTACTGGGTCTGGTAGGGGCGATTCTTCCTCATGTTCGGTCATACTTGGATTTAGAATTGATTGTTCTTGAATCTCTTCCAAGATCACCTTTTCTAAAGATTTCCGGTCCATCATATAATCTTCCTCCAGAAAAACCGCATTGGTGCTCACCAGCACTTTCTGCTCTCTGGGATTATAGAATAGCCAGCCTTTAGTTCCTTTAGGATATCCTACAAACGTGCATACTTCCGACTTCGTTTCCAACTTATCCGTCTTTACCTTTAGCACGTGTGCCTGACAACCCCAAATGTATAAATGTTGTAGACTAGGCTTTTGCCCAGACCATAACTCCCGGGGAGTCTTAGGTACAGACTTAGATGGTACGAGGTTTAGTATGTACATCGCAGTATCCAAGGCATATCCCCAAAAGGATATAGGTAATCCTGAGAAACTCAACATAGACCTAATCATATCTAAAAGAGTCTGGTTCCTTCTTTCCGTTACTCCATTCTATTGAGGCATGCCAGGAGCAGACAACTGGGATAGAATCCCATTTTCTGACAAGTGTCCCAGAAAATCACCAGATTCCCCTCCTCGATTTGATCGAAGTGTCTTGATACTTTTACCTAATTGCTTTTCCGCTTCCGCTCGAAACTCTTTGAACTTTTCAAAAGCCTCGGACTTGCGGTGCATAAGGTATATGTATCCATATCTTGAGTAGTCATCTGTGAAAGTGATGAAGTACTCATATACTCCTCTGGCTCTGACATTAATGGGTCCACACACATTAGTATGCACTAATTCCAATAAATCTTCGGCCTTATTGCCCTTGGATGAAAAGGGTCTTTTGGTCATTTTGCCTTCCAGACAGGACTCACAGACAAGCATTGGTTCTACAACCAATGAAGGCAAGATACCATCTTTCACTAGCATGTCAATCCTTTTTAGGTTTATATGACCTAGCCTCAAATGCCAAAGTTTTGTTGAATTAGATGAATGTGACCTTCTCTTTAATGATGGCCTATTAATTATTTCGGTATCATGTATCTCATACATTGTGGGAGTTAACAGATAAAGCCCATTGGTTACCTTGCCAGAACATATAAAAGTACCGTTCATCTTTATGACAACTTCAGCACCAAAAGTAATAGAATAACTTTTATTCACCAAACTAGAAACTGAAATCAAATTCCGTCTTAAAGACGGTACATATAGAGTGTCTGACAAAACCAACTTATTATCTTAAAAACATAAAGTAATAACTCCTACTGAGACCGTATCCACCTTAGCATCAGATCCTAGGTTGACAATGATTTCGCCGTCACCGAGTCTCCTGGTTTCCCGGAACCCCTGCAACAAATTACATATGTGATTAGTTGCCCCGGAATCCACACACCAAGATTCTGAAGTACCAGTCGCAAAACTAGCTTCAGAAACAAGTAACTCAATCATACCTGAGGTCTTCTTCTTAGACAGATAATCTGGACAATTCATTTTCCAATGTCCTGTCATACCACAATGGAAACACTTTCCTTTTGTCCCCAACCCCTTAGCTCTGCCAACACCACCATTAGGACCATTCTCCACCTTAGGACCCTTCGGAACTAATTTCTTCTTGCCTTTCCGCCCTTTGCCTTTCAGTTTGGACTTGGCAAATGACTTTTCTGTCATCAGGGCAGTTGGCTTCTTCTTCATAATCCCTTCAGTCACCACCAGTTGGCTAGAAAGCTCAGCTAGAGTCAAATTCATCTTATTCATATTATAATTGACCTTGAAATTGTTGAATGACTCCGGTAGTAACTCAAGGATTATGTCAATCTGCGATCTAACTCATTCAATGAGTCCATCATTTTCAACATGTGGTCCTGTACTGGTTTGCCTTCAGCCATCTTGGTGCTTATAAGCACCCTCATAGCAGCCTGTCTAGCATGCCTGCCCAGTTCCGCAAACATCTCCTTTAAGTTTGATATAATATCATATGCAGTCTTATAGGATTGATGTTGGTGTTGTAAAACACTAGACATGGATGCATGTATGTAACATCTGGCCATCTCATCGTCTTTGGCCCACTTGGTGTAAAGTTCCTTTTCTTCCTGTGATGCTTCCGGCACTAGCTCATCAAGGGGGGGTTTGGTAAGGACATATTTATATCCTAAAGCTGTCAAGACTATATCCAAGTTCCATTTCCAGTGTACATAATTGGATCCCACCAACTTATTCTAGTTGAGGATGGTCGCAAGTGGATTGAAAGTATTTGAATTCATGCTTGAAATACTGTAGCACATAACCATACATTCAATTAATGAATTTAAATGACATTATGGTTTAGTATTCTACCAAATTTATATGGAATCCTCATAACCACTAAATTCAGAATACATCGGAATCCCAATCCCCAGGGTATGCCTCCATGGGGAGTGCAAATACCACCTAGATTGGTGCGGATCAAAGTTGGTCAAAATCAGAATTAAGACTAACTATCCATGATCCCCATCATTCATTATTATCTAGGTATCTCATACCAAATAATGTATGACTCCCGATTAGCTTTGGTCTCTAAAATACATGAGGCAAATCCTTGGGGATACTAGATCATTATTTTAGTTAAGTGTGACTCACCAACTAGCGTTGCATGATAACCGTTGCGGGCAGCTCCTTCTTCGAGAGTGGTCCCCCGCCCCGTCTCACCAACACTATCCATAGGAGATCCATATCTAGTAACCGGAGAAATAAAAGCCCTCCGTGGGGAACGGCCATTCTCAAGATGGCGCGAGGCTAATACTTTCCTTACAATGGACCTATGGTGGAAAACCATGGGGATTTTTAAATGCCCCGCTCCCACTTAATATTTTATAATTGAGGATTTCTTTGTAAGATATTAGGGCCCATATATATATATATATATATATATATATATATGAACATCAAATCATCTCATGATATGACCAAAGATTGGTTCCAAGTCAAGTTATTTTAAGGAAAGTCCAGTTTCTTAAATTAGTGTTACCAATGTGTCCATCTCATGGGTCATCAACACTAATTAGAACTCTTTCCAGAAATTAATTTGATTTGACCAATTTTAGTAACTTGCTATGTTTGGATCAGATTTGGAAATATTCTAAATTAAGCATTCATCCATAGAAAGTGCTAAAATTAGAAACTAGTCCTCTCCCCCTAATGGCCCTAGCGGAATAGACTTCTTGGACTTCTAGACTTTCCAAAACTTTGGAATTCATCAAACTCTTTGGGCAACTCCAAAACTCTTTTGGTAATCTTGAAACTCTTTGATTATGAGTCCAACATCGCTTTCCTTCTTCGTCTCGGACATCGTCAGAATTTACAATTTTAGAAAAATTACATAAATTCCTATGCCTCAATTATGAGACTTACATGGTAATCTAAACATGAAAATAAAAGGGCTATAGGGAAATTCATCATGCCTTGCTCTTTCACGGGAAACCAAGGAAACCATGATACCCTTTACATTTAGCCTTAAATAAACCAATAACCATAAATAGAAAGCAAAAGACGTGTGGGCCATATGGAGAGGACATGATCATCTGCAAGTTAGTATCTCATACAACCATACAAATCACAAAAATAGGCTGCCAAATAATGCTGGAAAAATAGGATGTAAGAGAAGACCCGAAACTAAAAATCCAGTTTCTGCAACCTACTGTGCAGTGTCCTCAGTCGACTGACCAGAAGGCTCGAACGACCGACCTGCAAGTCACCCGATCGACCGAGCACGGGGCCAGGTCGACCGAACTGACGAAAACCTGCAACTTGGGGTTTTCTGTTTCGTATCCATTCTTCACCAAATCACTTCCAAAGTGTTCCAATGGCTTCCTTCCATCTTTCCATCATTATTAAACCCTTTTTGTGACTATCCAAACACGAATCTACTATTAAACCAAGTAAATTCATCAAAAACTGATCCTTACATAGCCCTTGCTCTATCCTCTTCACATCTCATGCAAAGATTAGAACAAGCTTACTGATCTAACATGATTAGAGATGAGGTTTGGCTCTGATACAATTGTTGGAAAATAGGTGGGCCATTCCAGATAGGTTTCAAAAACTTTTGATCCACTTAATGCAGGAATCAACTATCTAGAAGGCAATAAGACCCAATCCAGGATGCAATCCCTCAAACTCATAAATCATGTACAACAATATATACTATCTAGAAGATAGAAAACAACACCTAAACATGCAACCACGAAATCTACAACATACAAGGATGTAGATTATACCTTTGGAGCTTAGTAGTGCTCTAATGGAGAAGTTGATCTCTTTCTTTGATGATGAACGCTTTCACTTAATCAAATCAGAATCTCCAACACCTTTTGATCTTCCACGCTATGACCCGTATTAGATCTCTTTTCTCAAGAAGAATGGTGGAAACTTCAAGAGAAAACCCAACTAGTAACTCCAAGGAACTAGAGGAGAAAGAGAGGAGAGAAAATTGTGCAACACTTGCACTATGAGGAGGGCTAGATGTGGAAACCAATAGTGGACATCCAAGAGGGGATATATCCCCTACGTATAGTCCTCCATTCCACATCTTTACCAATTTGAAATAGAAGTTTAACTCCCATTACAAAATAGTAACCTTCTCCCTTGCTAGTTGCCATATAAGTCTCACTCCCACAACAATTAGTAGCTTTCTCCTTTCTAATTAAAATAGAAGTCCTACTTCCATTATTAATTAGTAACCTACTATTACCACTATTAGAAGTCTCACTTCAAATAAAAATAGTAACCTTCCAATTCCTTCCTATTAGAGTTCAAGTAGAATTAGTATCTTTCTAATACTTGGGCTAGCGTGGAGACCACTAGGGATTCCTTAGAAAGCTGGCTCCAACTGGGACACGCGATCCCACATCTCATGTGCAATCCGGGCCCACAATTAATTACAAATAACTCCACTATATAAATGCAATTGCACTCCAGTCTTAGGAATATATTACAATGAAGACCCTAAACTTCCCTATTAACACAAATAGGCCCCTCCATCTATATCCATGGACCAATTAGACCTGTCCACCAAATTAGACCCATATCTTATTATCCTTGAGCCCCAATTAATTGTAATGATCATTTGGTACCGATCCAATTAACTCTTAATTGGAATGGGTGCGCACTTACCAATGATAAATCCATTAATTGGCACAAGGGGATATTAAGGATAGATTCCATCTTAACCATTGAATGTTCCCACAACTCTACTACCACGTACCCAAATCACCGAGGTGTTGACCTACAATTGGTGACTCAAAGCAAATAAATAGATAGAAACTTGAGTTCATTAATGTCTCAGAATTATGAGCCTATTGCTAGGGAATTATGAGAGTAGACCTTAAAGTAAAGACAATGTATATAAGGTGCATCTCATGGTCCTTCAATACATTTAATGTACCAGCACCATGATCCAGAATCTTACATTCCGATGATCGAGACAAATCATACTATCTCATAGTGATCAAAGTGATGCAACCTTGTCAGATGAGATGCTCAGTCTCATCACTGGTTGTGAAGATATTTTAGTATAAGATTTGCAATACATGTCTTCTGTATGTGGATCTCATCTACACACATGTATTACATCTAGTATACTTGTGGACTCCGGTTCATCTCATGAACCATTATGTCACTCGTATTGGTTATGTGCAAGGATATAATTAAACACCATTCATCTCATGAAAGGAAAACATGATTGTATTGATAAATAAAGAAATTAATCAATTTATTACATCATATTCTTGGTATTGAGACCATAAAACTAACAGTTGGTAGGTGGCTCCCACGTTCTCAGCCCAAACGGCATCACCTTGTAACAGTAGGTGCCTCTGGGTGTTATGAATGAGGTATTCTCTTCGTCTGGCCCATACATTGGTATCTGGTGATAGCCGCGGTACGGGTCGAGGAAGCTTCTTCTGTCATGTCCAGCGGTGGCGTCGATCATCTGGTCAATTTTTGGGAGAGGGAAGTTGTCCTTGGGGCAAGCTTTGTTGAGGTCAATAAAGTCGACGCACACTCTCCACTTACCTGTTTTCTTCTTGACAACCACCGTGTTGGCTAACCAGGTCGGGTACTGGACTTCTCTGATCACTCCGGCTTCCAGCAACTTGTCCACCTCCTCGATTACGGCCTCTGTCTGCGGTACCCGAGACCTGCGAGCTCTCTACATCATAGGCTTGTGGCTAGGGTCCACATTCAACTTGTGGCACATGACCTCGGGGTCGATGCCAGGCATCTCGTAGGGTGTCCAGGCGAAGACTTCTCTGTTCTGCACTAAGAATTGGACCAATTCTGACTTCTCTGGCTCTACGAGCTGGCTCCCGAGCAAGAAGAATCATTCCGGATCGTTTGGGTTGATTCTGACCTCGGTCAGATCTTCTACGCTCTTCGTCTCCGTGTCTTGGTCGACCTCGTCCATCTTCTTCTCTATCTCGGCCACGTTGACCTGCTTGGGCTCCCGTTCTCCGGAGACTATGGCCATCAAGCACTGCTTGGCCGTCTGCTGGTCTCCTCTGACTGTAACTATCTCCACCCTGCCATTTCTACCTTCCAGTGGGAACTTCAGCTCCTGGTGGTGAGCAGACGGCACCGCTTCCATACTATGGAGCCCTATCCTTCCCATTATGGCGTTGTAGGGTGATGGCGCGTCAACCACCAGGAAATCTGCCATCACGGACGCTCCGCCAGCTTGGACTCTGAGGGTCACCCTTCCTTTGGTGTACACCGGCTTGGCATTGAAGCCTATCAGAGGAGTTCGGGCCTCTTGCAGGTCTTTCTCTGTCAGGCCCATCCTTTTGAAGCAATCAAAGTAGAGGACCTCGGATGAGCTGCCAAGGTCGGCGAGGATCCTCTGCACAGTGCAGTTCTTCATCTTCAGGGTGACAATGAGCGGGTCGTTGTAGGGGAGCTGGACTCCCTCCAAGATGCTGGAGCCGTTGCCGAACTGGAGGGCGCCCAGCTTCTGTCCAAACCCTCTCTTCGGAACGACCCCTTGTCCTTCTTCGAGGGTTTGCCATCTCGGCCTCTCTGCGCGATCCCGAAGGTTTCCCGAGCTCGGGCTTGGTCGTCCTCTTGAGCAATGTAGCGGTTCACTTTGGCCATTAGGGTTGCTATGAATGACATAGGGCGTTCTGGAAGGCGAAGATAACTACTTCGTCTTTGAAGTTCTCAATCTGGCTGTAGACTGTCCAGAATCGCTTGGCGAACTGGGTGATATTCTCCTCTCGCTTCATCTTCAAGGCCATAATATCTGCATCCGTCTTCGGCATGACTCTGTACGCCTGGAACTTCTTCATGAAGTACTGCTGGAGTTGTTGCCAACTTGAGATAGATCCCTCCGGGAGTGCACAAAACCATTTCAGGGGGAGGTCACCCAAACTGAAGGAGAAGACTCGACAATTCAAATGACCTTCGTCCCCCCAAACAGACATCCTTTGGGAGAAGTGTCGAAGGTGTGCGGCTGGATCCGAGGTCCTGTCATAAGTGATGAACCTCAGGGCAGTGAACTTCCTTGGAAGGGGATAATTCCTGATGTCGCCAAAGAAAGGGGACGCGCCGAGATCAACGGACTCACAGGCATCCCGCTGGTCTCGGGTGAGGCCGGCCACCAGGTTATGCTGGACTGTCTGCCTAATGCACTCGTCGAGCCATTCCTGGTTGTCGTATCCGGCCTCTGGAATGGTTTTTGACATTCTCCTTGAGTGGCTGCGACTGGTGCTCGAGCCTTCATCACGAGCTCGATCACGCCTCTTCTCGTTTAGATGAGTTCTCAGATCCCCCTCGGGAGGAGCAGTCTACCTGCTACAAGAGGCCTTCTCCTCGTCGCGTCGCTGTGAGTGTTGCTGCTTGGTCGAGCCTGTCGCTCTTTCCAGCTGCTGCTGGAGCTGGTGGATCAAAGCATCCTTTTCTCTGATGGTGGCATTTTGCGCTCGAATCTCCTCGATAGTGGAGTCAAAGTCTTCATCAGGATTGTAATCTTCATCATCATTATCCTCAGGGTGATCAGAGGGAATTGGCCTATCCACTACTGGGGACTTGTTCCGTTGAACTCGACTCAGCAGAGGATCCTCTCTAAGCTGTTGTTGAGAGTCTCCTCGCCGGAGAGACGCTGTCATCCCTCTCGAGGGTGATTCTGAGCGAAGATTGTACTCCTCAATGTTTATTGCGATGAAATGACGTTCATCGTAGTCGTCTGCAACTGCCTTCGCCCCGGGCTTCCTTTTCGAAGAAAGGGCGAGCGAAGACGGTCCCCTCGGCGTGTTTGGATGTTTCTCCGCCTTTCGTAGCTTTCTTAGTTATGATGTCAAGGAAGACTCCCTAAATCATTTCCCACATACGGCGCCAATTGTAAGTGCAGAAAATGTAATTCACAAGATTAGGGGGAGCCTTAGAGGACTTATCCAAACGACTGGAGAGCTATCCGCTTCAGGGAACTGAAAGGAAAGGAAGAGCAGTCAAAGGACCCTGGCTGTGGGCAGCGCAGGGCTCTCCAATGCCTAAGTTAGTGCAGGGACTAAAGTCCGAGAAGAAGAGAGGTAGAGTAACGACTAGGAAATTGCATGCATGTGTGCGTACCTCATTTTTGAGTGGTAATTCACCTTATATGAGAAAAATCCTAGATGCCGGTTAGTGAGCCTAATGATTTGACTGCTAGGGTCTCTTTAGCCCATAGAGTAATTAATGAGGATCCATCATAGCCCACAATGCATTAAATGAGGGTCCGATCAGCCCATACTGCATTAAATGCTAGTCACGTTGGGCCTGATCTCGCCTTGATCTGTTGGCGGCTGAGGTCCCATCTAATCCTTTCTTGGGTCCTGTCCTGATATGGCTGCAACCACTGGATGTGGCTCTGTCAGAGATTTGATGGGGATGGTCGGCTGGGATGGTGTGTCTGTCCCATCAGCGCGTGCCTACATCCTGCCACGTGTCCATAGGCGAGACGTGGTTGTCAGTGCCTGTGTCGGTTAGCAGCCCGTCACCTCGGCTGTAGCCGAGATGCATATCTTATTTGACGAAGCATATGGCTGAGACGGTGGCGATCAGTGCTGGTCTCGGCAGCGTTCTTGCCGAGACGCGTATAGCCGAAATGGAGCACGAGCTGGCATTATTGCTAGCCTTAGCATAACTTGCGCATTAAGAATTGCCCCACACAGATACTGGCTGAATCAAGGTTGAAATCGGGCTTGCAGTTGCTGCACCTGCACTGCTGACATTTTGGAACTTTCTTTAGCCTACAATTTTAATACACGAATTTGACGCGGTTTATTGTCGGAAGTTTCCATATATGGAAATTCAAATTCTGGACCAGCTGATGGAGGAGAATTGAAGAGAAATAATTTGAAATTCAAATCAAAGATCAAGGAAGGAAAGGAGATCTAGTTACTTGGGGAGCAAGGAAATCATACAAGGAAGCAGAAGGGCATTATGGTAATTTTGAAGAGATCAAGAGTTTCTCAGAACATATCCAATATTGGGCTCATATTTTGCAGAACGAAAAATGGTGCAACTTTACTTATTGAGCTGAGTCCAACAAAAGCCGAGTGAGAAGATATGGTCAAAAAGAAGATTTTGACTAAGTTAAAATTTAATTGATATTTTTATTATTTTCCATCTCCAATCCCACTCCACTTCAAAATCTCTCTCACCCTCACGTCTGCACTCCCCCTAATATCTCTCCAACGATTCCTTCCTATCCCTTAATTCTTTTTTTTTTCTTTCCATCTTTCCTCATCTCAACCAACCATCTTTCTTTCCTTATTTCTCTCATACGTCCACACCACCAAAATTCTCTCCTCTCTCTAACCTAACTCTCCACTATAAATAACCCATCCCATATCCAACGCCAGAACCACCTTCTCCACCACACGTTTTCTCTCTCTTTTTCTCTTTTCTCCATTTTTTTCTCTACTTTTCTTTGCAAGTTTTTTTTATGGCCCTGCGTGGCTAAAACTTTGTAATTGGTCGAAGGAGACGGAAGCCTCGGAATCAATAAACTGTGAGATCTAATTTAATTTTTATTGTTCAATTTATTCTTTGAGTATGGGTTGTTCTTCTATTCTTATTTTCATGATCGTCTCGTTTAATTGCTAGGAGGCCTACTAGTTTATTGTTCATTGCAATTTACTGCTAAGTTAGATATCAAATCCATAATTGTTTGATCCCTCTAATTTGTGAAGCAACTAATATTTAATAATTTGTTGCTTTGAAAATTATTAGATATTAGGAAGAACACTGCACTAAATTAAATGCAATCACTTGTGCTTGTGTTGTTTAGTTTCATCGATCTCTCAAAGTCTTAATGTTGTTACTAGATTAAATCTTTAGCGCTTGTCTTGGGTTGTTTAGTAATTAGGGTTAATTAGAATGCGTGTTTTCTAATTAACTGATTAAGGAGATAGGCAATTAATTCCAACGATGAATATTCAAAGTATAAATTGATATATATATTTGCATCTATGATCAGTTATAAAATTCCGATGGTGGAAGTTGATTTTGACCAATGTTTGCTGTTTTGATTAATTCCGTTATCTTAATTTGAATTGCTCTTTATTTGCTTTTTCTTGAAATTGCAATAACCCCCCCCCCCCCCAAAAAAAAATCCTTTATCACATAGCATAAACTTGGCTAGACACTCTCTGTGGGAACGATCCTTACTCGCACTACTACATATATTCTTGAGATTAAAGGTTTTAATATTTTTGGGTGCCTGCGACAGCATGCCACCCATACGTCCAAGAGCTGGTTCCTTATCCAACATCAGACGGACAGTCCATATGGGTGCATCCCGATCTCCTAGAAGATGAAAATTGGGAGATCGTCAAAACAAAGCTTACCGCTCAACAGCGAAGGCAAGCCAAGAGACAACTCTGCAAGCTCAAGCAGCAGGAGAAAGCTCAATCAAAGCAAGAAGTCTTGGAAAAGGCAGAGACCTCTTCCACTGCTTCGCTGGAGGCAACGGAAGAATCCAAGGCTTTAAAGGTGGAAAGAAAATTCACCCTTGGTGATTTCATGCCACCTCAATTCAGAAATGAAACTGCACAGGGGGCATCATACTCTTGCAATTCGGTAATTGGATTCTCCATGGATGGATATGAGTCCAGTGACACCATTAGTGACACCGACGAATGGGAGGAATCCCTTGAAACAGGCGAATACATTTCCGACGAATAATGGGTTCCCGAATCTCACCTTATGCCGGTAATCTGGTATAACCCATATCAGCAACAAGGATCCTGGTCTGATGATGAAGAAGACCAAGAGGATGTTCAAGAAAATGCTGCTGACTCAGCACCCTTCAATGCTCTAGTAGAACCCGATCGTGTTGAACCACAAGGGGCAGACGAAGAAGAAGATTTGGCTCACATGCCTGATCTTGAAAAGCATGCGAGGATCTTTGATCGTGAGCTCCAAGTGTAGAGCCGCGATGTAGTAATAAACTGGTGAGACCAGGTCGATCCATAGGGAGCAATGTAAACTAAGATTCCTTCTCAACTTGTACCTGCCCTAAATCAAATTTAATTTTAGCCTAAAATCTAGAAAATTACAACCATCATTCCTACTTTCCAAAAATTAAATTAGTTACAATCTAATGAAAAGAAAACTTCCTAAATCTAAAAATCCTAAAATAAAAACTAAAATTGCTACAAAAGAACACACAAGTTAGAACATCAAGAATAAAAAGTACCAAAAATAAAACTAAGAAACTAAAGTAGAAACAAAAGAAATCTAAGTTAGAAAGTTAGTAATGCAATATATGCCATGAGATGCTAAACATTCTAAGTCTAGAAAACTAGTATGCAAGGCTGTTTTTAGGCATGATTTTTCCTAATCTAATGCAATCTAAAACTAAGTTTAATGGCTGGGTTTTGAACTACAATGATGCATGAATCAAATAAAAAAAACGGAAGTGAAAAACGATTTAAAACAAAGAAGATATGAATGCGTAAATATGACCTTAAAAACTAAAACTGTGCAGAAATTTTGCACGCAGACAGCCTAACATGCCATGTTCAAGCCACTGGTTTACAAACCTCCTGAAATCGTTTGGATCTGAAATTTTGGGATGTGATAGACCATATGCTGAACTTTAATTTCTCCTAATTTCACAGAAAAATATCATGGTTTGACTAGTCTGCCCACTTCAAACTTTTTGCAAAAAAAACTGTTTCTGCAGTTTTCCTGAAACTGTACAGAAAGTGGGTTGTTTGGTTGTCCAACATAGGTTCATCAAAACTGATTTTTAATTTCTGTCTTAAAGATCTGAAGGCTTCAATTTCCAGCCACTTAAACATGCATTAGCCATATGATACGAAGATATATGCAATGAACTCTAATCCCAACCCTAAACTATGCATAAAATTCACATAATTGCATAAGAAGCATAAGAAGAAAAGAAAATAACAAGTGTTTGAATTTAAATGTATGTAGTGCAAAAACATTAAATGTGTGGCATTGACAAGAAATTATGTGTGGATTTTTCAATAAATGTAAATGTGTGGGAATCGCAATAAAAATAAATGTGTGATAAGTGTGATCTTCTTTTTTTTATTCTCAAATCGGGTTCATAATTACTTATTTTATACCCTTAGGATCTTGGGTTGTCAATCCAAGAACAACAACAAGGAAAACACAATTCAAGCATTAATCACCTAAGAAAAAGAATAAAAAAACCACACTTTTACTAATATGCAATGTTTTTACATTAAAGATGGAGAAATAAAATTAAAAAAAAAAAAAAAACAACAACTACATACTAGGATGAAAGGAACCTCTCTAGTTGAAGCTTCAAGTTGGGATAAGCCTTCTTGAAGAGAGATGAGCTATGGTAGAGAAAAGAAATGGGTAGAATGGTGGAGGAATTACACTAGTGAGTGGGTCTTTTCTTTCATGAGAGGAGAGGGATGCTTATGCCTTTAATTTATAGATTTTTGTTCTTTTTCTTTCCTTCTTTGTTCCAAGTTTGTAGCATACAATCTTCTTTGTATAGCAAGTCCCTTCCTTGGCCAACAAGTCTTCAAAGAAATGGCAAGGTGAGTGAGAGATTTCTGGTGCTTTCTATGTGCAAAAATTGCAATCCCGAGTAGAAATTATAGCACCAACTTCCAGAGGTCATATCTTCCTCGTTTTAGCTCCGATTGACACAATCTTTGGTTCTAAAGATATTTACTCGAAAAGAGCTTTCCAACGGTGTATGAATTGCACTAATCCGACGGCTGGATTAAGAGTTATAACTATTTTAATCTTGCTGCCTCTGAAAAATTAGAAAATAATTGTGCACATATGGAATGTTAGTTGTGCAATGGCATGTGTGGGACCCATGTGGACGTCCAAAGGGATCTTGGGATATTTCTTTCCTTGTTTCTTGGCTCTCCTTCCATCTTTGGTTTCGTTCCAAACTTCTTTGATTGACTAGTTAACTCTTTTAGCATACTTCTTGGATTTCTTTCTTGATTTTTGAGTTTTCAAACTTAGTAAGAATTAGATCTTACCAAATTTGAAATTTCCTTTCTTGATTTTGAAATTACAAAATCTAGCTTTCCATTGTTGACTTTTCAAATTCTCCAAAAATATCAAGATATGTGGGTCCACCATGAAAGATGTCCTACCCTTGATCTCTCTCAAATTTCACCAATGTAGGTCCCATTCTTGATTTCTCCTTCACAAATTAAAACAAATGGATTCAAGAATAATTTTATGTAAGGAATTTAAATGGACAATGCATGGGACCCTACTTGATGCACCCAAAATAGCCGACTTTCCAAAAGTAAATCTCCAAAAATGGCAAGTTTCATGAATTTATGCAAAAAGTGTGATTTTTGAGCAAATTATGCATGAATGCACTACAATGGACCCTAAATGCATAAAAACATGCTTTGAAACTAAATAAAGCTCTTTAATATCAATAAGCCCTTAAAATGATCCAAAATGTGTATGAAATTATGCACTTTTCAGGACTCATCAATCTTGCAGCGCCTTGCCTTAGAACAAGAGCAGGATCTTCGCGATCAAAATCCGGAACCGGAAGTCCCTGAAAATCAACAGGCACCTCTTCCCTCAACTCCTGAAAATGGAGAAAACTGCTGGATAGATGATCCTCTCACATCCGATGATGAGTCTGACTCCCAACAGTCCACTCTAAGGGGGTCTTCCATCAGGGCAACTTGCAATGCGATAGTTCAGGATGATAGTGCCTCTGAAGCATCATCTACCGAAGACACGTACTCTCCGGCTACAATCGGATAAAGATGCATCCTGAAGATGAAAAACACACATCATTTTGGACCCCGTTTGGCATGTGTTACTACACTGTCATGCCATTTGGTCTGAAAAATGCTGGTGCCACAAATCAGAGGGCTATGATGAAAATATTCCAAGATATGCAACACAAGACGGTTGAATGTTACGTTGATGACCTCGTAGTCAAAAGCAGAAGAAAAGAAGATCATCTGAAAGACCTTCGGGAAGTCTTCCTCCGACTTCGCAAACACAAACTGCGAATGAATCTCCTGAAATGCTTCTTCGGCGTCTCATTGGGTAAGTTTCTCGGATTCATAGTCCGGAAAGCTAGAATAGAACTTGACCTTACCAAAGTCAAGGCTATTCTAGAAATGCCTTCTCCAAGGACCTAAAGAGAACTGAAAGGACTTCAAGGAAGGTTGGCATACATCAGACGGTTCATCTCCAATCTCTCGGGGAAATGTCGTTCTTTCTCTCGATTGATGAAGAAAGGTGTGAACTTTGTTTGGGATGCTAAATACGAAGCAGCAGTTCAAGATATCAAGTCATACCTAACTAAACCTCCAGTGTTGGCTGCCCCTACCACTGGAAAACCATTCATCTTGTACACAAGAGTTTTCAGCCATTCCTTGGGTGCTCTGCTCGCACAAGAGAATGACGAGGGAAAAGAAGCTGCTTTATACTACCTCAGCCGTATGCTGGTAGGTGCGGAGCATCACTACTCTCTAGTCGAGAAAGAATGCCTTGCAGTGATGTTCGCCGTACAAAAGCTTTGTCACAATCTGCTGTCCAACACAGTCTACCTGATTTCGAGGATCAACCTCTTAAAAGTCCTGGTCACAAAAGCAGGTTCTCTCAATGCCCGACTAGCAAAATGGTCCATCCTCCTATCACAATTTAATATCAAGTATGTACCATAAAAGGCAATCAAAGGCCAAGTCTAGTAGATTTCCTCGCATAGCATCCGTTGCCTAAAGATTCCGCACTCAGAGATGATCTCCCAAACGAACATGTCTACAACGTGGAGACTTTCTCACCAAATGCCTCCTGGGACATGTACTTTGACGGTGCAACCAGGACAAATGAAAAAAGAAAGTTGATCTCGGGAGTTGGCATCCTCTTTATTAGCCCCGACAAGCACATGATTCCACTTCCTTTTTCGCTACTGGAACCATGCTCAAACAACGCAGCTGAATACCAAGCCCTGATTGTAGGATTGGAACTAGCCCTCGAATCCGGCATCACCATCCTGGAAGTCTTTGGAGACTCTCAGCTGATCGTCAACCATCGAAGTCAAGAAGCCTGATCTGTTGCCTTACTACAACAAGGCACAATCACTTCGCCAAAGGTTTGACATCTGTCACATTACCCACATCCTCAGAGGTGAGAATATCCGTATAGATGCCATGGCCGGACTTGCCGCATCCATGGCGATCCAGGAAGGGAAAAACATGCAAATCACAGTGTGTCAAAGAAGGATTCTCCCTCCTCTTAACGCACACCAAGCAGTTGTTGAATGCCACCAATTGGCCGGAAGTCGGATCTCCATCCTCAAACCTCCAATCGGCGACTGGAGAAATCCGTTCATTGATTAAACCATGTTCGGAATCCTCCCTGAAGATCCAAAAGAACGGGTAAGCGTTCAAAGACGAGCCCCAGACTTTCATTTGGATATACCTTCAAAAATGCTTTATAGAAAATCCTTCGACGGAGTACTTCTGCGCTGCTTGTCACAACAAGAGGCTGAGGAAACCCTAAAAAAAGTTCATCCTGGTCTTTGTGGAGCTCATCAGGCTGGTCCCAAGCTCTACGATCAAATAAAAAGGTTGGGATATTATTGGCCTACCATGGTTGCTGACGCCATGCAATTTGCTAAACGTTGCCGCCAATGCCAAGTTCATGGAGACTACGTTCATATGTCTCTAGAATGGCTACACCCCACATCAATCTCATGGTCGTTCGAAGCTTGGGGTATGGATATCATAGGTCCTATCTCTCCCCCGTCAAGCAAAGGCCATCATTTCATTTTCGCCGCTACGGATTATTTCTCCAAGTGGTCAGAAGCGTTTGCGCTCAGTGAAATGAAGACCTCATCAGTCCTTCAATTCTTGCGCATCAACATTATTTGTCGCTTCGGCATCTAAAAGATTCGTTCATGATAACGGACCGCAATTCTGGGATCACCGATTCTTCAGGTTTTGCAATAAATACAAAATCCAAAGTTGTCATTCAACTCCATACAATCCGGTAGTGAACAGACTAGCAGAGGCCTTCAATAAGACACTCTGCAAAATTCTTAAGAAAATGGTCTCTAGTCACAAAAGAGATTGGGGAAACAAACTACCTGAAGCTTTGTGGGCTTATCGAACCACCGTTCGAGGGCCAACCCATAGCATACCATTCTCTTTGGTCTATGGATGCAAAGTTGTTGTCCCTTTGGAAGTACAAATTCCTTCCTTAAGGGTATCTTTACAAAATGACATGACGCAAGAAAGCAATGTCAAACTGAGACTCCAAGAACTGGACAATCTCGATGAAAGACGGCTCGAAGCCTTACAAAGCATTGAGCTATACCAAGCACGCATGGCAGGATCTTTCGACAAAAGGGTCCGGCAACGCGCCTATAAAAAGGGCGATTTGGTTCTTGCAATAAAAAGACCAATGGTTTTTTCCCACAAATCCAAAGGCAAACTCGAACCGAAATGGGAGGGACCCTTCATCATTGACAAAGTCTTCTCCAATGGTGCATACGCACTTCTAAACATGGAGGGCGACAGATGTATGCTGCCCATCAACAACAAGTTCTTGAAGCGATACTACCCTTGAAGACTTACGCCATTAGGTCAAAGCAGTGCTTGAACGGCCAAAGCCTATTCTCAGGTACTCGCTCGTCAAACCCGCCACTTTTAGATCTTTCATCCTTATGTTTGATGGTCCCGGCTTTTGTCTTTTTCCAAAGCTGCCTCCGCCCCGGGGCTGACGGGGTATGGTGGAGGGAAAAAGGAAAAGCGGGCATCAGTTTTTTTTTGTACGGGTATGCCAATTTCTCTTTTATACTTGGAATTTAGAAATGGTGATCCGGAGATCCACCTTCACAAGTAAAAAGGGAAATGAAACTTTTTTTCTAGTTTTCCATTGCATACATATTTTAATAAAAGAGACAGTTTTTTTTTTATTTTGCCGTAAAAGGCGATTTTTTGGCATTTATAGCCGATTTTTGGCGTTTATAGCCGATTTGTGGCGTTTATAGCCGATTTACAATTCTCATCAATAATGAAAGACAAGAGTTGTGGTTTTTTGTCTCTTTAAAAAAATACAATTTACAACAGAAAAGTAAGAAAAAGGAATCTAACTTCTCATGCGATTGTGGGAGGGCTCGTTCAGATCGATGGTCGCGAGTCATGTATGGGCTCCGCCATCGTCCTTCAGATGAGAACATAGTGCTTGATTTCTTGGCTTGGCTCCAACCTCAGATTTTTAGAGGATAAGGACCAAGATAAGGTCCTATATCCGGTAAAAGGCTGAGTAGACGGGCTGAAAAGCCGCATCTAGCCATGTTGGATAGAAGGATAGGTGGTCTTTGAGGGGGGGTGGCCCCCCAAGGGGCTTCAATCACCTTGTTGAACTTGTTGCAGCAGAGTTTTCTTGAAGGAGAAGGGTTGTAGAGATTTCTCCAAGGATTTTTGAATGATTTTCTGGCTCTTTCTGTGTGTGTCCCCCCTTTTCTCCTCTCCTGGAATGCTTGGAGAGGACTCCTATTTATAGGCCTTTTGGTAGCCTTTAGGAGTGATTTATGAGCCTTTATGGTAATAAAGCTCATTAAGGGAGGAGTTACAAGTTTAATTGCTTTTTGTTTTGTAACTCCTGACCCTTGGATTTCATTGGCCGGAGGAGAGTCATGGGCATTTAATCGCCTTTAATCTCCATTATGTTAGGAGTTTCATGGCTTGAATGCCATGATTGCTTGGACTTGTAACTCCTGAACGGAGGCTTCTGATTGGGCCGTTCAAGATAATGGGTTAATGACCGCATTAACTTGCCATAAACGGGCCAATTGATTGCACTAAGTGGCCACCTTGGTAGCTGAAGAGTCGCGGGCCATGTTGCGTCTCTTGGAATTCCCTTTGCGATGATCATCGATGGATCCTTATGTAAATCAACATCAGATGATCCTGTAGTTTCAGACACTGGTTGATACCAGCGGGCCGGCAGCATCTGTCCAGTCAATTTCGCGATCGGGCGGGCAGAAAGTGCACTTTTTGGTTGTTCAGCTGGCGATCAACGAAGTTTTTGAAGTTCTTGGAAGGATTCCTGTGATCTTGGCGAATATCGGCGAATTTGGAGCCTCAAAAGTCTGAATCTGGAAAAATCACAGGGACAGAACAACTCGTCTCGCGAAAACGGACGAAACGGGGGGTCCCGGGGCGAAATCGGCGCCCCGGACCTCCCAGGGTCGCCGGCCCCATGGTCTCCGGCGACCATGGGCCATGGTCGCCGGCGACCATGGCCCAGGGTCGCAGGCCTGGCCCAGGGTCGCGGGGCTCTGCGACCCTGGGGGGAAAATTGCTTCCCGGGGCCCGTTTCTGGCCGTTTTTCGTCGTTTTTCGCTTCCGTTTTTTTTTGTTTGTTTTCTATGACATTTCTCCACATTTTTGGCTTGATTTACCTCTGAAAAACATGATGAGAATCCTTGCAAATTGGTTTGCAAAGTTTCCGATTTTCCGGGAAAAGCCGAGCACAGAACTGCTGATTTTCCGCCAGAAGCTGAAACAGGGTCAAACGATGTCGGAATGACCTGAAATTTGAGGTGAAGCTTCTTGAGCATTAAATAAGACCAACCATGGGCTTTATTTTGAGTTTTGAAGCCGATTGGGGTCATGCAAATGCTTGCCTTTGATTTCACTGCGAGGGAAATGCCGAGCTTTGACTTTTGGTCAAACGATGTCCGATTGACCTGAAATTCGACGTGTGACTCCCTCATCAGTAGTTAGGACCAACCATAGGCTTTCGTTTGAGTTTTGAAGCTGTTTGGAGTCATGCAAACGCTTGCCTTTGTTTCTCCTGCGAGAGAGATGCTGAGCTTTGACTTCTGGTCAAACGATGTCCGATTGACCTGAAATTCGACGAGGAGCCTATTGGAGTCATTTTGAGATGATCCGCAAGCTCCGAATTAGGTGCCATGGTCCCGGGGTGGTCCGCCGCCGGGAGCTGCTGCTTAGCTGTTGGAGAAGTGAAGCTAGGCCAAATGATATCGAAATGACCCGAAACTTCATGTGTACCTCTCTTTTGGTTCTTTTGAGTGACTTTGCAGTTTTTGTTTGATTCTGACAAGATCTAATGCTTGAAGTGGCGCCTGCCTATTTTGGTAGGATGCAGCTCCGTGTAGCTTTTGGTGTGAAGAGGCAAAGTGACATTTTTGGTGTCAACAAATGCCCCCTCGAGGTACAGCGACGATATAGCTTTTGTAGTCGATGTGCCTCGAAGAGAATCTTGAAGAAGAGCTTCTGACTTGACCAAGAGTCTTTGAGCATTTTTTTTTTATGGAGTAGCCTTTTGAGCTTCCAGGGGATTTTATGGTAGTGAGAGGGATCACGTACCACCTTAAGGCAAGATTTTGAGAATGACATTTGGATTTGGATTTGGTTTTGGTTTTTTTGGTTTTGATTTTGACCTTGTGACCTAACAAGCTGTATGTGGCAGGTTAGGGGGTCAGGTTTTTGGTTTTGATTTTGACCTTGTGACCCAACAAGCTGTATGTGGCAAGTTAGGGGGTCGGGTTTTGATTTTTGGTTTTGGTCTTGTGACCTAACAGGCTGTATGTGGCGAGTTAGGGGACCATGGTTTGGTTTTTTGGTTCACTCTTTGGGACAATTTTGGGTCCATTGGAGTGGTTTGGGCTTTTGTGGAATGTCAATTTCAAGATTTTGGCTTAATTTGGTTCATGAGGTGGGATGGTTTGGATTTTTGGAAACTCATGAAGCTTGGATTTTTGTATGGTATGGTCCAATCAACTCAAAAGAGGCATGGGACCATTTTTGTACGCTCTTGGTAAGAGAAATTTTGACTAAAAGCCACTTTTAGTGCCTAGGTGGTCAAACCTGGCTCATATGGGCTAACCCATGGGACCTTAAGCTTTGAAGGATGGCTTAGATCTCATATGGTGTCACTTTGTAAAGAATATCTAAAGATATCTCCTTTGGGTGGAGAACATCTAAAAATATCCTTACTTTGAGAGATTTTCTCAAGTTTCCTTGATTTTGGGAGAGATTCTCTCAAAATATCTTTCTTTGGGAGAGAATATCTCTCATTCCCTTTCTTTTTGGAGAGAATTTCTCAAAGAATCTTTGTTTTGGGAGAGAATATCCCAAGTTTCCTTTTCTTTTGGGAAGGTTGCTAATTTTTAGCCCTTTCCTCCTTGCTTTTCTCTTGTTTCCTCTTTTGGTTTGCTCTCTTTTATAAAGCAATTGAGGTGGGATCTCTTGCTCCTATTGCTTTCTTTTTGCAAAAGTCTTCAAGAGTTGCTCTAAGATCAAGAATCCTCCTTCTTCAAGAGTCTTCAAGTTCTTCTTTCTTCTCCATCCATGGCTTCAAGTAAGTTTTTTATTTCTTTTTACAAGAAATTCCATGTAAAGAAAGTTTCATCATTTTTTTTTTCTCTCTTTTTTTTTTCTTTTTGCACGTGTTCTTTTCTTCTTTTTTTTTACACGCCCTTTTCTTTTCTCTTTTTTTTCTTTCTTCTTCTTTTTTTCTTTTTTTTTTCTCTTTTTTTTTTTTTTGCTGCTGTACGGACATGTCCGTACAGCTTTGGGCCGTACGGCCATGTGGCCCATGGGCCACGGCCTGTGGGCCAGCCCATAATTTTTTTTCTTTCTTTTTTTTTTTTTAAAAAAAGAACTTTCCTTTCTCCCCTTTTTTGTATCATCATGATAATGAGGTTTCATGCATTTCAAGATGTTTATGCATTTTTTTTTTGTTTGATGCATCAAGATAGAAGGCTAGAGTTTCTATGTTAAGTCAACATGAATTTTGACTTAGACAAAGTTTGATTTTGACCAAGTTGGGTTGGAATTGGTCAAATTTTGTCAAGGTTTTCCTAGCATCTAGTGCATGATGATTTTCTTTTATGCATGATTTTTGGTAAATTGAATTGGGAGCATGATGATGATGCACACCTGGAAATCTTTTGCAAGTCTTGAGATTTGAAGCTCGCAGCAATGTTGAGCTCTTTCTTTAGTCTTGCGGGGGTTTCGAGGAGCTTTTTTGCAAGTTTTGGGATTTGAAGCTCGCAGCAATGTTGAGCTCTTTTCCGATTCTTGCGGAAATTTGAGAAGACTGTCTTGATCTCGCAGCAATGTTTGAGTTCGAGTCTTCTTTGAGAATCCTTCATTGATCATGAGCTCGCAGCGATGTTGAGCTCATCTTCAGGCTTCCTTTCTTTTCGGGGTGATTCCCTTTTCTTCGGAATTGCCCCGGAGTCATGCCAAAATTTCGCTAGGATTTTTTTTAGCAAAATTCTGTCATTCTGTTGATTGATTTTTTTTATAATCTTTGCAGGTAGTTCCTCCAGAACGAACAAGGGTAAGAAGCCCGTTACCGATACACCTCGTCGATCTGCCAGATCTTCCAATGCTGCTGTACAGCAGGCTTGGGAGAAGGTCCAGTATGTGGAGAGAAACTTGGAAGAGTGTGACTCGCTCAACCGAGATGAGATGAGACAGCGACTGATCGGTCTCAAGGATGAGGAGTTTTACAAGATTACGGCAAGCAATCGTCCTTGGGTCATGGACGATCAGAGCGTTGTGCCCAAGCCTACCTTTTTCTTTGGTGATGCAGCTCCTGATGACTCGTCATATCAAAGGAGATGCTTTCAGTTCTCTTACACAGCCGATGGTGAGGAGAGAACCATTTCTACCCGGTCGCCTTTTGATCGTACTATTTCGATCATGAGTCTTTCTCCCACTTGCTCTAAGAGAGAAGATCCTCCAAGCTGGGTAAAGAGGACCACTGTGGTCAAGACCGGGGTTTTTGTTGGCGGTCCTTCTGGTTATGCAGAGAAGTCGCCTGTCCGTCTGGACATGTTGATGCCGGCCAGCGGCTACCAAGGATCTGATCATCCATCGGTTGATTTGAGACCGGTGGGCCTTGGCATTTTCAGGGGCGATGGCAGCAATTGGGTGAAGCCTTTTCGACTTCGTGGCCGTTTCAGTGTTGACTCGGGCTGGGAGTCGTGGACTGATCACATCCTGCAGATCGGCGGTGCCATTCTGAAGGAGGCCGAGATTTTTGATGCGGTTCGCGCTTTTAGGCAAACCGTATTTTTCTCCGATGAGGCTTTTATGGCCATGCTGGAGTCCTTCCTTCCACAAACCAACACCTTCATTGTTACGAATGGTGAGATTGGTTTTTCTTTGAAGGAGCTGAGTGCCATTACCGGGTTACCCATCCTCGGCAAACTCTATGAGGAATTTATGCCGATTGACAGCGTCCTTGAGGAGCAGTTTGAGGAGTTCAGGCTTTTGTACTTTCAGCTCGTCGCCTTCTACGATTTTTTGAGGGAGAAGGAGGGCTTGAAAGTCCGGTGTAGCAGTTGGAGGAGTTTCAGCTCTTTGTCTCCAAACTTTTTTGGCGACGAAGAATCTTCTGAGAGTATGACCCAGGAAGCCAAGACTAAGAATCCGGGGAAGAAGATTTCTGCCATGCGAGAGAATTTGAAGAACTTTCTCACAAGTACAGACGCCGTTTGCTCCGACATTGCGCTGCGGAGAGACGTTGCTGCGTACCTCACTTATTGGCTGGGTGAGGCTGTTTTTGCTGGAGGAGACGGAACACACATCAGGCCGCATTGTATATTTCCGGCTTGTCAGATGGCGTTCGGAGAGCAGTTGGCTTTGGTGCCTGCTCTTTACTCCTATTTGTGCACCGAACTGCAGGCTGCTGCTTTTCTGGTTCGGCTTGGGCTTCCTATGAATAGGGTATTTTCAGCCCATATTTTTTATTCGTGGTATGTGTACCACTGTCCCGGCTTCCACCGTTTGGGCGCTGCTCAGGATGATGACCCTTTTATGATTCGGTTGGCTAGGGGAAAAGCCGTTTCCGATTCACTTTTGTCTGCCCGCTTGAGAATCCGACGATTCAGGGATGTCGAGATTGGGCAATCTTCAGTAAAGCTTTCTCCAGATTTGCGGAAGAAGGCTTTTGATTTTGGTGTC
The DNA here is from genome assembly GCA_038049695.1 of Cinnamomum chago. Classification (NCBI taxonomy): domain Eukaryota; kingdom Viridiplantae; phylum Streptophyta; class Magnoliopsida; order Laurales; family Lauraceae; genus Cinnamomum; species Cinnamomum chago. The sequence continues at coordinate 32,801,898 of CP142456.1, forward strand.
TCCCGAGATTCTACCAGGGCGGGATCGGGAAGACACTATTCTTTGACCAACGCAGAGAAGAGGTGGCTTTAAAACATACGTGTTGGCACGATGGTGTACCGCAGACATCTTTTTGTTGATATCCAGCCGTATGTCCCTTCGCGTTTTGCGTTGCAGTTAGGCTTCTCTCAAGGCGTTGTTGGAGCGCCTTCGAGCATGGTGAAGCGTTTTGGAGGTTTGCAGGACGGGAGAAATGCATGGGCTTTCTATAGTGCGGAGGACACTACTGCCATGATTTCCTATCCTGAGTTGCCCATTTTCCGGACTGCTGGCTTCACGAAGTGGTTCGTGGAGAGCTTTGCTGTGTACCGAGGGCTTTCCAAGAAGGAGCTGAATGTCAAGCAATCTCCTGGGAAGGGTCTTGGTAGATCAGATGGCGTCCGTCGAGGGGAAGTTTTGTTCTTCCTTTCTGGAGAGAAGCATAGGATAGGCTTTCTCGAGGAACAGGATGTCATTAGATCCGGAGCCGCACAAGAGATACCTGCTGAGGTCTTGAGACAGCTCGAGGAGGAGGAAGCCAAGATCGACACTTGGATGCAAGCAGAGCGAATGAAGGCTTCCATGGGGTCCACTGGTAGGAGCGGGTCGTCCAGTGAGGAGCCAAGTGGAAGTCCTGACTTTGACAGTGAAGCAGGTACTTCGAGTAGACCGGCTCGTAGAAAAAAGAGGAGGAGAGGACAGCGTCGCACAGAGAGACGCCACGAAGACTTTCCTGATCTGGAAGTCCCTCCTACCATTGCTGAGGAGGTATCAGGAGATGCTGATGAGCCTCCAGAGAAGAGGAGTCGTGAAGAAGAGTCCGCTGATGTTGGTATGATTTTCCTTCTTCTCTATTTTCGCTTCTTTCCTTTTATGAGGGATTTTTTTTTGATCTGTTGTTTTCTTTCTTTTGCAGAAGATGAAAACTTGGTGATGCCCGAGGTTCCTGCCGATGAGGCGGTGATGGATCCAGTTGCGGCATCTGAAGAAAAGTTGAGGGACTCTGGGGAGGACCCAGAATCTCCACCTCGTATGAGGATGATGATTTTTTTTTTTTTTTTTTTTTGAATTTGCTGACACATATTTTTGTTTTCTTGTCAGCTGACTTGCCAGAGGGTTCCGACTTCGAGCCATCTATGGATATGGCTTTCGACGATGCTTCGGATGAGCAAATGGAGATAGAAAGTAATCCGCCCATCATGGAAGATGGTATTTCATAGTGATAATCTTGACATTGATTTTTTTTTTTTTTTTTTTTTTTGACAAGATCATATTCATACCTTTTTGTGTTTGGCAGATTTTGAAGTGACAGAAGAGAGTCCATCGCTTCCTTCAGAGCCAGAGCCAGGGATGCCAGAAGTTGACCCAGTAATTGGGACTTCTCCAGCCAATTCTGACGCGGCAGAGGCTAGACCTCATGTTGAGATTCCTTCTCCAGCGGCCCCGATTGGAAAGTGTTCTATTGTTACTCTTCCGATGGGACATGACTTGGGCAGCCAATCGACAGAGAAGGGTGAGTCTTCATCTGGCCCATCTCTTCAGTATGCGAAGAAGGTGGTGATGCGGGTTTTGAGTTCTTGGATTGAGACCCTCCTTTCTGGACACTTGGATGTTGCACGTAGCAAGATTCCGCATGTGAAAGAGATTCTCAAAGATGCTGAGGAAGATATTGGTCTGGATGTTACGGACGCCCGGGCGATCGTTGATAAGATCATTGCATTAGGCGACGGATGGTTTGAGACCATCAGCTATCCTGATGACCAGTTCTTCCAAGAAATGTTCCTGAACCCTGCTGAGAAGGGTCAATCGGATTTGAAAGAGACTACACAGGGCAGGAAGCAGCTGGTTCGGGAGAGGAACCGAGCGGAGTTAGACATCATCAGGCTGCAACATGACCTTAGCATCCTTGATGGAGAGGTTGAGGAGGCAAGGAAGCATCTCGAACACCTAAAGGCCCAAGTTGCCAGTACGTGGTCCGCCATAACAGAGGCTCGTGACAGGGAGAGTGCTTTGATTCGCCAAGTTGCAGAGGCCGATCAGATTCTCAATAGGAAGGCTAGAGAGAATGAACGATGGCAGACTGCTCGGGATAATCTTCCTGGTGTAGCAGAAGGGATAGAGCCTTCTCCAGCTACTCATGGCAGATTCTTGAAGAAGCGTGCCTTGGAGACTCTAACGGATGAAGCCAAGAGTTTGCTTGAGGAGCTGAAAGCTTGGCTGGAGAGCATTATTGGCTGAGACCCCTCTTTCTCTCTTTTTGTATACCACGTGTATATTTTTTTTTTGGTATACATTTTTGTAGTGCTTGTGAACACTTTTCTTTTCTTTTTTTTTTGGTACCACATGTATTTTTTTGGTACTTTCTTTTTTTGTTTTCCCTACGCTCACTCAAATATTGTGATTAAAGTGATTGCTAAATGGGATGTGATCAAAAGTTTGTCATTTTGTGAGAAATCTTTTGACAAATGATTGTTTTGGCATGGGAGCCAGTTTTTGAGACATGTTTTGGCATGGGAGCCAGATTTTGTTCACGGCATGAAAGCCAAATTTCGGGTGGCATCTATAGCCGGATTTGGATGGCATCTATAGCCGGTTTGTTTTGAAAACCAGTTTGTTTTGTTGGCATGAAAGCCCGGTTTCTGTTTTGGTTGGCGTAAAAGCCAGGTTTTTTTTTTATGATGGCATGAAAGCCGAATTTTGAGGTGGCATGAAAGCCAAATTTGGGTTTATGGCATGAGAGCCAAAATTTTGAGATGGCATGAAAGCCAAGATTTGGTTTGTGGCATGAGAGCCGGTTTTGTTTTTGGTGTAAGAACCAGATTTTGTTTTTGGCATGAAAGCCGAAATTTCTTTTTGGCATGGAAGCCAGATTTTTTGTTTTTGGCATGAAAGCCAGATTTTTTTTTTGAAAACCGAGTTTTGTTTTGTTGGCATGGAAGCCGAATTTTGATTTTTGGCATGAAAGCCGGATTTTTGATTTTTTGGCATGAAAGCCGGATTTTTGATTTCTTGGCATGAAAGCCGGATTTTTGGCATGGAAGCCGGGTTTTTTGGCGTGAAAGCCAGGTTTTTGGTTTTCAAAAATGCAAGTATCGACTAAAAAGTCGCCTCCCCGCTGAATGGTATTGCAAGTATCGATGGAATGTCGCCTCCTTGCTCATTCGGTTGCGAGTATCGATGGAATGTCGCCTCCTCGCGGATTTGGGTGCAAGTATCGACTAAGCGTCGCTTCCCTGCTGAATGGTATTGCAAGTATCGATGGAATGTCGCCTCCTTGCTCATTCGGTTGCGAGTATCGATGGAATGTCGCCTCCTCGCGGATTTGGGTGCAAGTATCGACTAAGCGTCGCTTCCCTGCTTTTGTCTTCAAAAATTTTGTTTTGTGGGTATCGATGGAATGTCGCTTCCCCACGATTTTTGAAGTTTGAGGTTTTTTCGAACCTTTGTTTTGTTTGTTTTTTTTTTTTTTGTTTGTTTTAAAATTTGGGTTGTGGATATCAACTGGAACGTTGCGTCTCCACGATTTTTGAAATTTTGGGATTTTGGAAGTATCGAATGGGGTTCGCATCCTTCCGATTTTGGGTTTTGCAAGTATCAACTGAACGTCGCTTCCCTGCGGTTTTTGAAAAACCATTTTTTTGTTTAAAGACTCGAGGGTCGTAAATTTTGACTCAAAACCATTTTGGTGGTAAAAGTCGAGGTGGACTAGGGCTGAAATCCCTAGGTCCTGATTTTGTTTCAAACCATGAATTTTGGTTTCAAGGATCGAAAATTTTGGTCAAGTTTGGGAAGAAGCTCCTAAACTTGGATTTTTGGATTTGCTTTTTTTTTTTTTTGAACAATGAAACGATGAAAGAAACATTGTTTTGAGGGGTTTTTTTTTTAGAAATTTCAACAAGAGGATGAAAATTCCAAAAGGAGTGGGTTTGACGAGCAGATACCTAGGAATAGGCTTTGGCCGTGCAGGCGTCGCTCTGACCCGATGGAAGAAGCCTTCAAGGGTAGTACCGCTTCAAGAACTTCCCATTGATGGGCAGCATACATCTGTCACCCTCCATGTTTAGAAGAGCGTATGCGCCGTTGGAGAAGACTTTGTCGATGACGAAAGGTCCCTCCCATTTTGGTTCAAATTTTCCTTTGGATTTGTTGGCAAAAACCATTGGTCTTTTTACTGTAAGAACCAAGTCTCCCTTTTTGTAGGCGCGTTGCCTGACCTTCTTGTCAAAAGATCCTGCCATGCGTGCTTGGTAGAGTTCAATGCTTTGTAGAGCTTCGAGCCGTCTCTCATCGAGGTTATCCAGCTCTTGGAGTCTCAATTTGACATTGCTTTCTTGCGTCATGTCATTTTGTAGAGATACCCTTAAGGAAGGAATTTGAACCTCCAAAGGGACAACAGCTTCGCATCCATAGACCAAGGAGAATGGTGTGCTATGGGTTGGTCCTCGAACGGTGGTTCGATAGGCCCACAAAGCTTCAGGCAGTTTGTCGCCCCATTCTCTTTTGTGACTAGAGACCATTTTCTTGAGGATTTTGCAGAGCGTCTTGTTGAAGGCCTCTGCTAGTCCATTCGCTGCCGGATTGTACGGAGTTGAAGGACAACTTTGGATTTTGTATTTGTCGCAGAACCTGTAGAATCGGTGATCGCGGAACTGTGGTCCGTTATCATGGACGAATCTTTTAGGTATGCCGAAGCGACAAATGATGTTGGTGCGCAAGAAGTGAAGGACTGATGACGTCTTCATTTCACTAAGCGCAAATGCTTCTGACCACTTGGAGAAATAATCCGTAGCGGCGAAGATGAAGCGATGACCTTTGCTCGATGGAGGGGAGATAGGACCTATGATGTCCATACCCCAGGCTTCAAAAGGCCATGAGATTGCTGTAGGATGCAGCCATTCCGGAGGCATGTGGACATAGTCTCCATGAATTTGGCATTGTTGGCAGCGCTTAGCAAATTGCATTGCATCAGCCACCATGGTAGGCCAATAATAACCTAACCTTTTTATCTGATCGTAGAGCTTAGGCCCAGCCTGATGGGCTCCACAAAGACCAGCATGTACTTCTTTGAGTGTTTCCTCAGCCTCTTGTTGTGACAAGCAGCGTAGAAGTACTCCATTGTAGGATTTTCTATACAGCATTTTTGCAGGAATATCCAAATGAAAGTTTGGGGCTCGTCTTTGGATGCTTACCCATTCTTTTGGATCTTCAGGTAGGATTCCGAACATTATGTAATCAATGAACGGATCCCTCCAGTCGCCGATCAGAGGTTTAAGGACGGAAATCCGACTTCCAACCACTTGGTGGCATTCAGCGACTGCTTGATGTGTGTTGAGAGGAGGGAGAATCCTTTTTTGACACACTGTAATTTGCATGTTTTCCCCTTCTTGGATTGCCATAGACGCAGCAAGTCCAGCCAGGGCATCTGCACGAATGTTTCCACCTCTGAGGATGTGGGTGATATGACAGATGTCGAACTTTTGTCGAAGCGATTGTGCTTTGTTGTAGTAAGGCAACAGATCGGGCTTCCTGACTTCAAATTTCTGATTCATCTGGTTGACGATCAGTTGAGAGTCTCCAAAAGCTTCCAGCGTAGTGATGCCGGATTCAAGGGCGAGTTCCAATCCTATGATTAGGGCTTGGTACTCAGCTGCATTGTTTGAACATGGTTCCAGTAGCGAGAATGCGTGTGGAATCATGTATTTGTCGGGATTAACAAAGAGAATGCCAATTCCCGATATTTGATTTCCCTTTTCATTTGTCCTGGTTGCGCCATCGAAGTACATGTGCCAGGAAGCGTTTGATAAGGAAGTCTCCACACTGTAGACTGATTCGTCTGGGAGGTCATCCCTGAGTGGAGAATCTTTAGGCAATGGATGCTCCGCGAGGAAGTCTGCTAGAGCTTGGCCTTTGATTGCTTTTTGTGGTACATACCTAATATCAAATTGTGACAGGAGGATGGACCATTTTACCAGTCGGGCATTGAGAGAACCTACTTTTGTGACAAGGACCTTTAGGAGGTTGATCCTCGAAATCAGGTACACTGTGTTGGATAGCAGATAGTGACGCAGTTTTTGTACGGCGAACATTACTGCCAAGCATTCTTTTTCGACTGGAGAGTAGCGATGCTCTGCACCTACCAACATGCGGCTAAGGTAATATAGAGCAGCTTCTTTTCCCTCGTCATTCTTTTGTGCAAGTAGAGCGCCTAAAGAACGGTCAAGGGCTCTTGTGTACAAGAGGAATGGTTTTCCAGTTGTGGGGGCAGCCAACACTGGAGGTTTAGTCAGGTATGACTTGATGTCCTGGAACGCAGCTTCACATTCAGCATCCCAGACAAAATCGACACCTTTCTTCATTAACCGAGAGAATGGACGGCACTTTCCTGATAGGTTGGAGATGAACCGCCGAATGTATGCCAATCTTCCTTGGAGCCCTTTTAATTGTCTTAGGGTTCTTGGAGATGGCATTTCTAGGATAACCTTGACTTTGGTGGGGTTAAGCTCTATGCCAGCTTTCCGTACTATGAATCCGAGAAACTTACCCGATGAAACACCGAAGAAGCATTTGAGGGGATTCATTCGCAGTTTGTGTTTGCGAAGTCGGAGGAAGACTTCCCGAAGATCTTTGAGATGGTCTTCTTTTCTTTTGCTTTTGACGGCGAGGTCATCGACATAACATTCGACCGTCTTGTGCTGCATATCTTGGAATATCTTCATCATAGCCCTCTGATATGTAGCGCCGGCATTCTTCAGACCGAATGGCATGACAGTGTAGCAATACACGCCAAACGGGGTCCGAAATACTGTGTGTTTTTCATCTTCAGGATGCATCTTTATCTGATTGTAGCCAGAGAAGCCATCCATGAATGTCATTCGCTCGAACCCACAGGTATTGTCGATCATCACCTCCGGTATAGGGAGCGGGAATTCATCTTTTGGGCATGCATTGTTCAGGTCTCTGTAATCAATGCAGACCCTGATTTGCCCATTTTTCTTTGTCACGGGGACGATGTTGGCCAACCATTCAGGATGCTGTTCCTCACGGATGAAGCCAACGCTTTTGAGTTTTTGAACTTCTTGTTCAATTTTGTCCATCACGTCAGGACGGAACCTTCTTTGGCCTTGTTTGACAGGCTTGATATCTTTTTGAAGATTGAGTTTATGGATTGCTATTTTGGGGTCTAAGCCAGGCATCTCAGCGTAAGACCATGCAAAACAATCAACGAACTCATGAAGAAACGCGATATACTCGGGTAACTCATCATCCTTTATATTCTTGCTTATGAATATAGGACGTGAGTTATCAGGTTTTCCCAAGTCTATCTTTTGAACAGAATCTTCTGTTGGAAGATTTGAAGGTGGTTCCTCCACAATATTTTCGGAGGCTTCCAACCTAACAAAGCCTTCTGGAGTTCCAAAGGTATCTACAGACCACGGCTCTGCTTTTGTCCATGGGTCTTCTTGATTGGTACTTTTCTCAAGATTTGCTATGAGATGGTCCCAATCACCTGTTGAAACTAGGTCGAAGTAGGGCACTTCCTTTGGAGACAGTGGTTCTTCTGGGTCAGAGAACCGTGTGTCTGTATCATCGGACAATTCCTCTTCATCATCAAAGAAATCGTACCAATTGGATGAACTTCCTGGATCCTTGACGACCAACTCTTCAAAGAGATATCCAGGGAGATCGATGTCTTCATTAATATGAGATGTTGAGGCTTGGTTGGCAAGATGATTTTGCAGCCTTTGTGTCAACTGTCTCAAGGGGGCGTCAGGATCATACCCCAGCCCATATGAAGACTTTTCTATGTGGCGGTGGGGTTTCCAACCTTCCAGTTGACTTTTGGTCAGGGTTGGTTCCAATGGCGTGATAATACCACGGCCATCTCCCAAACCGGTTGGGTTCTGAGCATCGTAGCCCATTTTCTTCATGATAGCTTGCGCCATTGGACTATACAGGGATAGTTGAGGCATACCTTCATTTTGGAAAGGTTCAAGCGAAGAATTTGATGAAGAAACTTCTGATTTATGGAAGAAGATTGGCTTTTCTTCTGCTGATGTTGCTGGAACAACGAAGGAAGCAGATGCTGGATCTTCTATGTCAACGGTTGTCTCCATCGGAGTGAGAGCGGGCTGAACTTGTTGATCATCAGCTTGGCTTGACGATGTATCGTCTTCTGGCTCTGAGTCCGAATCCGTGTCTTGCAAGATAGACACGAAGGAGACAGCAAACTTGCCCCCAGCCCTCTGTTTTGTCTTCTTTGCTTTGGTGGTGATCACCAGAGGCTTTGAAGACTTGAGGGAGACCATGAAGGGAGATTGATTATTCTCTTTGGTTTTGATAGAGGGTTTACTTTCTTCTGGTGATTGCTGAGGAGCCTTGCCTTTGTCTTTCTGGAGATTTTCGGCAAAGGGTGCTGTTTCTTCCTCCCTTTCTTCTTTTTCATCTTTGTACATATGAGCATCTGCGAAATAGACTTCTTTGCCTTTGAAGGGCTTTTTGTCTGCAAACACTCGATGTATCAAGCCGTCATTGCCAACGAACTTGATGCACTGATGTAAAGTCGAAGGGACAACACCATTCTCGTGTATCCAGGGGCGTCCGAGAAGGATGTTGTAGCATGAAGGGGTCTTTATTGCATAGACAGTGACCTCGGAGATAAGATCACCGATTTGCAACTTGAACCCGATTTTGCCGATCGGCCTTTGAGCGTTGCCATCATATCCAAAGATGGACACAGACGTGTGGCTCAGCTTGCTAGGCAGAATGCCCAGTTCTTCGAGTGCCGAAGTGGAGATGAGGTTGAGTGCAGAACCTGGATCGATCTGGATTCTGCGTAGTGGTACCTCTTTGATGTACCCGGTGAAGTACAGGGGTCGGTTGTGCTTTGTCTCGCCTAGCAGGAGGTCTTCCTTGGTGAAGGCGATGGTCGCACTTGCTGCTTTTTGAACCGAGAGGCATTCGATGCAGGATCCCTCAGTTTTCTTCTTTTCTCCTTTTGAGGGAGTTTTTGATTTTTTGACCCTATGGTCCATTTCAATTTGTAGGACTTGTGGGGCATGTTTGTCGACATCCGCATCCAGCATTTGTAGTTCTGAAATGAGACTATCACGAGTCTGTGGTGACATTCGTAATAAGTCTAGGATGTGCAGACGCGCAGGTATGTGTTTGAAGTGCTGAATCAAGTCGTACTTGAAAGCTTCCTTGGGGCCTGCATTTTCATTATTCTTGCCACTAGGGGCGTTTACAGCTTGTTTTCCCAAAGGATTTACATAAGAAGCAGAAGGTTGGTTGTAGTTTTTGTGGTAATCCAGGCCAGAACGGGTACCTCTACCAACTTCAAGAGCTTCTGGAGAAGGGTCTTTGTTTAGAAGATCACCCTCAAGATCGAGGGGTTGTTCCTTCTCATTTGCTGAAGATTTCTCTGTGTCAGCATTGCCATCTTCAGTAATTGTGTTGCATGGAGCATTTTCCGGGAGCAAGTCCTGAACAGCATCCAGCAACTTTCCTTCTTTATCAAATATTTTGTCGGTCCAGACATCATCGATGAGATCGGGCATTTGGGACCCATTAACCGGATTTTCTCTGAAGAAGATTTCACCGGCTGGAATTTCTTCAAGGTGATCGGTCGGAAGAGGTTTGAGTTCCGATGTCACTGTTCCAGGAGACGAAGCCTGAGAAGGTGAGGAATTATCATCCTGAGTTATTGCATTGCAAGTAACTTTGACGGAAGATGCCTCCAAGATGAACTGTTGGGAATCAGATTCGTCCTCAGATGTAAGAGGATCGTCGATCCAACAACTTTCTTCGTTTTCCGGGGTTACCGGAGGAGATTCCTGTAGATTTTCAGGAACTTCCGGTGCTGGGTTGTGACGAAGCTGATTGATGCGACCTTGTTCTTGCTCTATAGCAAGGTGCTGCAAGATCCTTGCGTATTCATCGAGATTAGGCACGGGAGCCAAATCTTCTTCTTCGTCTGCTCCTTGTGGTTCCACTAGAGTATTTTCTTGGACAGCCTCTTGGTCTTCTTCATCATCAGACCAGGATCCTTGCGGCTGTAATGGGTTATACCAGATTACTGGCATAAGATGAGATTCAGGGATCCATTCCTCGTCGGAGAGATATTCTCCTGTTTCGAGGGATTCTTCCCACTCATCGATGTCACTGGCGGTGTCACTGGACTCATATCCATCCATGGAGAATCCGACCACTGAGTTGCAAGAGTATGATGCCCACTGCGTAGTTTCATCTTTGACATGTGGTGGCATGAAATCACCAAGAGTGAATTTTCTTACCGCCTTTGAAGCCTTAGGAGAGGACTCTTCTGTTGCCCCCAGTGAAGCGGTAGAGGAGGTTTCTGCCTTTTCAGCGACTTCTTGCTTTTTCGGGGCTTTCTCCTGCTGTTTGAGCTTGCGGAGTTGTCTCCTGGCTTGCCTTCGCTGTTGAGCGGTTGGCCTTGTTTTGACGACCTCCCAATTTTCATCTTCTAGGAGATCGGGGTGTACCCATATGGGCTGTCCGTCTGATGTTGGATATGGAACCAACTCTCGGGACGTTTGGGTCATCTTTATCACCTTGAAGGAAGTAGTGATCTTCTCTTTTGGTGATTTTTGTTTTTGTCCACACGACACCATGTTGACGGAGGCAGACCCATAGTTCTTGTCGAAGGTAATGACTCCGTTTTTCCACATCTCATTTATCTTCTCTCTCACAACAAAACATTGATTGAGAGGATGCGAGACCATCTGATGGTATGGGCAGTACCGAGGATCGTTGGTTTTGCCAACATCTCCTGGTCTTTTGGGGTCAGGCAATGTAAGTTTGCCATTTGCTAGGAGTGCCCCAAAGATTTCTTCAACGTCTTCATCAAACGGGTATTTCTTTTCTACCCGTTCTCTGAAGGCATCAGAGAGTTCAGGCTTTTTACCTGTAGCTTTGTTTTCATCTTTCTTTGGCTGCTGAGGAGCTGACTTGGTTTGCACATTGAGAACCTCCTTTTTCTTTGGTTTTGAGGTTGCAATGGTAGTCGGCTCTTTCTTTAATGATTTCTGACTGTTGAGGTCTTTGATCACCGTTTCAGCTTCCATAGATGCTTCCAGGAGTTCTCCCAGGTTCTTTGATTTGTTGCCGATGATCATGGAGCGGATTCTTGCTCTCATGTTGTTTCGGCAGATGTCGACCAGTGATGCTTGTGGCAGTACATCGGAGCATTTGTATGCCATTGCCTTCCACTTGTGAATGAAGTCATATGTTGACTCATTCTCTCCCTGTTTTAGGCTGCAGAGCTGAGCCATAGTAACAGGATGATCCTCACCTTTGAAGTGGGTTAGGAAGCGTGTCTCCATCATGGCCCAATTTTGAATGGAGTCCTCCGGCAGAGTGGAGTACCAATCAAAGGCCGTACCTTTTAGGGTACTTGCAAAGAGGCGGATTTTGAGGGCATCTTGATCTGCAATAGCTCCCGTCAGGATCTTGAAATGGATGACGTGTTGTCTGGCTGAACCTTTCCCCGTATATGTTTGGAGAGTAGGTTGCTTGAATTTTGTAGGGAACGGGACCGAGTCCATCCACAAGGGATATGGTGGCTTGATCCCATGCTCCTTTAGTGTATCCTCTTCTTTTGCTTTGGCGAGGATATCGTCAACGTCCTTTTTGGTAAGGGCGCGTGACTCACTGTTTTCCGCATTTTCCTCGTCACCTTGATGGCTCGGAGGAGCTTCATTGTTTTGTGGACGCTGAAGATTGAGAATTAGGTTCTCTATTAGAGTCTCTATCCTCTGCTGCCCTTGCTCCAGCTGCTGGATGCGTGCGGTTACGTCATCATGCGGCGGAGGTTGCTCAGCATTTGTTACCAAGACGTTCATTCTTCGAGAGTCGAAAGAGGATACAGTCTTGGTGACTGAGCTGGAGCTCATTCTTTTAGATGAAGAGCTCGAAGAGTGGTCACTCTGATGTCCTTGGCTTGAAGGAGCGGGAGAGTTTTCTTTATGTCTTCGTGTCCGGGAGACGCTGCGAGTCACCGGTCGTCTGACATGGATTTTAGTTGCTGACTTCTGGCGTTTTCTGGTTTTGCCAACCATATGAACAACAACAAGTTGGTCGGGTCTTTCTTTTTCGACCCATTTTTGGGAGACTTGAAGTGCAGAATCCTGGGTTCTTTGCTTCTCTAGTCTCTTTTGTCGATATGCCGTTCGGCGACGCATACGACGAGCGATTTGAGCTTTGGTTAGCTCTGGCTATGCCCTAGCAATGAAGGAAGTAGTCCCTGGTGCGCAGCAGCCAAGCTTGTCTTCTTTGAAGATGGGAAGGGACAGGATCTGGACGCGGTCCTTTGCCTGTCGCAGCGAAGCTTTGAATTTTGCGAGTTCGGCTCCCGTTGAGAGGAAGGGTCGACTCGCAGGTGTGAAGGCCTTGACAGGTTCTTGCGGAGGCCTTACGATGCACGATTTGATTTTGGGCTTGTATGAGCAAGCCGGCTCGTGCTGAGTTGGTTTTGTTTGGCGGAGGGTAGGCTTCTCCTCTTTCATGTAAGCAAGAGGGTAGAACCGGTTCTCCTTGAGAGGGGCCAGGTATGCTGGCTTTGCTGATGTTTGTGACCTTCGCTGTTTGGGTGAAGGCCTTGGAGACCAAGTCTTTGAGCAGACCTGGTTTCTTGCTGGTTGAGGCTTTGCAGGAGCACTACGGGCCTCAGGTTTCTTGATGATCGGCCTTGGTATCACTGTAGTGATACGTTGAGGGGCGGTTCTCTGCTTCTTGGCAGGTGCGGTTTCTTCTGCGGGTAGTGGGAATGGTCCCAATGACCCGAAGACAATGGTCCGGGGAGTAGAGTTTGACCCGGTGTCTTCTGAGTTGCCGAGGGAAATGACGCTTCGGCAGCTGGCGGGGCGCTTGTAAGTGCGCTTGGTTTGTTTGTCTTGGAGCATGAGCTGGTACTTGTTCTCATCAAAGGTGATGGTTAATGAAGCTGCCATTGTTAGTTTTTGGAAAACTTCTGAAACAAGACCATATCCATTAGTAATCACAAGAATATGGTGATCATAAATGGAAAATACTATGGTTTCGCCTTTTCAAGTCGCTCGAGGGGACATGGCCCAGCCCAAGCAATATGAGGAAGGCAGAAAAGCCATAGAGGGCACAATTGTTCTGAACGCAGGTAGGGTCAGCTCAGAATGAGCGTCCCAGTGACTGCTAGAAGCAATTGTGAACCTTAATTCAAATTACCGAGAAGCAAAGCTCACTCAAGGTAAAATGATATAAGGTTGAGATACAAATGTGTCGGTTGCGAATACAGTAGACCCGAAAGGGCGTACTAGCACCGCTAGGCACAAATGTTGCAAATCGCATCCTTGGAAAGGACACGAGATGGGATTTTTGAAAGGTCAAGATTGGATTCATAGGAGAGAGCAAATGGTATTCCAATCCGAAAATGAGCTCAACATTTCTGCGAGCTCGAAAGTCCGAAAAGGAAGGAACCAGGATTTCTCAAATGTGAATCCAAAAGTGACGAAAGCCTATGTTTCACACCCAGAAGCTGAAACAGGGTCAAACGATGTCGGAATGACCTGAAATTTGAGGTGAAGCTTCTTGAGCATTAAATAAGACCAACCATGGGCTTTCTTTTGAGTTTTGAAGCCGTTTGGGGTCATGCAAATGCTTGCCTTTGATTTCACTGCGAGGGAAATGCCGAGCTTTGACTTTTGGTCAAACGATGTCCGATTGACCTGAAATTCGACGTGTGACTCCCTCATCAGTAGTTAGGACCAACCATAGGCTTTCGTTTGAGTTTTGAAGCCGTTTGGAGTCATGCAAACGCTTGCCTTTGTTTCTCCTGCGAGAGAGATGCTGAGCTTTGACTTCTGGTCAAACGATGTCCGATTGACCTGAAATTCGACGAGGAGCCTATTGGAGTCATTTTGAGATGATCCGCAAGCTTCGAATTAGGTGCCATGGTCCCGGGGTGGTCCGCCGCCGGGAGCTGCTGCTTAGCTGTTGGAGAAGTGAAGCTAGGCCAAATGATATCGAAATGACCCGAAACTTCATGTGTACCTCTCTTTTGGTTCTTTTGAGTGACTTTGCAGTTTTTGTTTGATTCTGACAAGATCTGATGCTTGAAGTGGCGCCTGCCTATTTTGGTAGGATGCAGCTCCGTGTAGCTTTTGGTGTGAAGAGGCAAAGTGACATTTTTGGTGTCAACAATGTTGAGATTTCTAAAATTTCAAAACAATGCTTACATTCATAGTTTCATTGTTAAAAAAAAAAAGAATCCAAAAATCCAAGTTTAGGAGCCTCTTCCCAGACTTAACCAGATTTTCGATCCTTGAACCCAAAATTCATGGTTTGAAACAAAATCAGGACTCATGAATTTCCGCCCTAGTCCACCCTGACTTTTACAACCAAAAATGGTTTTAAGTCAAAATTTACGACCCTCGTGTCTTTAAACAAAAAAAAAATGGTTTAAAAAAAAAACCGCGAGGAAGCGACCCTTAGTCGATACTCGCAAAACCCAAAAATCAGAAGGATGCGAACCCCATTCGATACTTCCAAAATTTCAAAAACGCAAGGAAGCGACACTTTGTCGATACTTGTAAAATTTCAAAAATCGTGGAGACGCAACATTCTAGTTGATATCCACAAACCCAAAATTCAAACAAAAAACCGAGGTCCAAAAAAATAAACCTCAAATTTAAAAAATCGTGGGGAAGCGACATTCAATCGATACCCACAAAACAAAATTTTTTGAAAAAAGCAAGGAAGCGACGCTTAGTCGATACTTGCACCCAAACTCGCGAGTATGCGACATTCCATCGATACCCGCAACCGAATGAGCAAGGAGGCGACATCCATCGATACTTGCAAAACCAATCAGCAGGGAGGCGACTTTTATTCGATACTTGCATTTTTTAAAACCAAAAACTCGGATATAAATGCCACAAAAATCGACTATAAATGCCAAAAATCGGCTCTCATGCCAAAAATCGGCTATCAATGCCACAAAATCGGCTATCAATGCCACAAAATCGGCTATAAATGCCAAAAAGCCGGCTCTCACGCAAAAAATCGGCAATCACCACCACAAAATCGGCTATAAATGCCACAAAACCTGGCTCTCATGCCAATTCAAAATTTGATTTTCATGCCAACAAAAAACAACTTGGTTTTCAAAAACAAAAAAATCGGCTCTCATGCCAAAAATCGGCTATAAACGCTACAATTTCGGCTATAAACGCCACAAAAAAAGATTGGCTATAAACACCACAAATTCGGCTATAAATGCCACAAAAAAATCGAATATAAACGCCACAAGATTTCGACTTCCATGCCAAAAACAAATTTCGGCTTCCATGCCAAAAACAAATCCCAGCTATCAATGCCACAAACAAAGATTTTGGCTCCCATGCCACAAACAAAACCGGCTTTCATGCCATCTCAAAAAAAAATTTGACTCCCATGCCACAAACAAAATCGGCTTCCATGCCATCCCAAAAATTTTGGCTTTTACGCCACAAATTTCAGCTTCCATGCTGACCCAAATTTTGGCTTTTATGCCATTTCAAAATTCGGCTTCCATGCCATCTCAAAATTCGACTTTCACGCCAAAACAACCATTTGATAAAAGGTTTTTCACAAAATGACAAACTTTTGATCAAATTTCCAAACAAACATTCCCATTTAACTATTGCTTGAATTTATTACAAAAGAATTTGAGTGAAAAGAGGGAATGCAAAAAAAAGAAGTGCTAAAAAAATGTCCATAAGCACTACAAGAGAAAGAGTACCAAAAAAATATGTGTGTATACACGGGTACCAAAAAAAAGAAAAAAAATTTATTACAAGAATCAGGAGCTTAGTCTCACATGGTTTTCAACCAAAGACTCAACTCCTCATGCAGACTCTTGGCCTTAGCCTCTAAAGCTTCAAGGCCACGCTTCTTCAAAATCTTCTCATAAAATGCGGCAGAACGCCGCGATCCGTCTGCAGCACGGGGAAGCTCTTCCCAAATAATCTTCCATTGCTCGTACTCTTGAGTCTTCCTCCGGAGATTGCTCTCAGCCTCCTCGACTTGGTGAATCAGAGTCCCTTCTCTAGAACGAGCTTCCACAATGACGGCCCATTTTGCAGCAGCTTGTTCCTCCAATAGCTCAAGACGCTGCCTGGTCTCAACGACCTCTCTATCAACACGGCGCAGGTCTTCTGTCAGCTCCATGATAGCCAACTCGGTAATGTTCCTCTCCCGAACGAATTGCTTCTGAGTCCGCGAGATCTCGTTCAGCTCAGACTTGACCTCACCAGAAGGCTTCAAAAACATCTCATTGAAGAAGTCACCACTTGGGAAGCTCTTGGTTTCATTCCACTTGCACCCTAAAGCTATGACTTCATCAACAAAAGCCTTCGCATCTGCAATGTCCAAGCCGACTTCTTCACTATCAGCAAGGATGTCCTGCACATGCTTGACCATGCCAAAGGCGACTTCTAAATGGCCAGAAGAAAGAGTTTTGACCCATGAGCTCAAAACGCTCTTCAACACTTTCTTCACATACTCAAGAGATGGCCCGGACGAAGGCTCGCCCCTCTCCATTGGTCGACTGCCCGTGTCATGTCCGGCTGGAGGAGTGATCATTAAGCTATTTCTAATCAGAGACACTAGCGAAGGAATCTGCTCAGACAATTTCATCTCTGCTGCATTAAAACTGGAAGAAGAAGTTCCTACTTCGGGTTCAACTGTAGGCATCCCCTGCTCTGGTACTGAGGAAAATGGAGGAACTTCTTCCGCCTCCTCACAACCTGCCAGTAAAACAAAATAAAAAAGAGGTATGAATATGATCCTGTTAAAAAAATCATTATCATCAGGGTTATTGCTACAAATACCTTCTTCGACGATTGGCGGAATGCTTTCTCCGTCCATGAGTTCATCCAAAGCGTCGTCAAAGGACGCATCCATGGATGGCTCAAAATTGTCGGAATCCTGTCGCAAGTTAGCTGACAAGAAAACAAGCAACATGTTAGCAAATGAAGGCACAGACAAAAAAGAGAAAACACAAAAAAGTCATACCAGGTGAAGATTTTGGAATCAGTCTAGAGTCCCTCGGTTCTTCTTCGGATGCTACAGCCGGATCCGTCCCTGCCTCATCAGCTGGAACCTCAGGCATCATCAAGTCCTCATGTTCCACTGAAAAAGGGAGAGAAGACAAATCAAAACAAGAAAATCTCAAAGAAAGAAATGAAAAGGGAAAGAAGAGGAATCATACCTTCATCAACGGTTTCTTCCTCTAGGCTCCTCTTTTCTGCAGGCTCATCAACATCCCCTGACATCTCTTCAGCGGTGGTGAGAGGGACTTCTGGATCAGGAGAGTCATCGTGTCATCTCTTATTACGACACTGCCCTTTCTTCCTCCTGTTTCTATGGGTTGGTTTACTTGAAGTACCCGCCCCACTGTCAAAGTCAGGAGCCTTGCTTGATTCCTCACCGGATGGTCTACTCTTTCCAGTGGACTCCATGGAAGCCTTCGTTAATTCAGCTTGCAACCAGGCGTCGATCTCGGCTTCCTCTTCTTCGAGCTGATCCAAGACCTCACTAGGTATCTCTTGTACAACTCATGGTCTGATGATGTCCTGCTCATTGAGAAAGCCGATCTTATGCTTCTCTCCGGAAAGGAAAGCCCAAACTTCCTCTCGACGGACTCCATATGTTCTGCCAAGACCCTTCCCAGGAGATTGCTTGACATCAAGCTCCTTCTTGGAAAGCCCCTGGTACACCGAAAAGCTTTCCATGAACCATTTCATGAAACCAGTAGTCCGGAAAATGGGCAACTCAGGATAGGACATCATGGCAGTAGTGTCCTCCGCACTGCAAAAGGCCCATGCATTCAAAACATGCAAAGCTCCTCAAAATCCAGCAAGATTAGGAAAGGGCTCAACATCGCTGTGAGCTCCAAATCCCAAAACTTGCAAAAGATTTCCAGGTATGCATCATCATGCTCTCAATCAATTTACTAAAAAGCATGCATAAAAAAACCATCATGCATTAGATGCTAGGAAAACTTTAACCAAAGTTTAATCAATTCCAACCCAACTTGGTCAAAACCAATCAAACTTTGTCAAAGTCAAAATTCATGTTAACTTGACTTGGAGATTTTAGCCTTCTATCTTGATGCATAAAAAAAGAAGAGAGAGAGAGAGAAAGAAAGAAATATGCATGAACATCTTGGAATGCATAAACCTCATTATCATGGTGCATAACGCCATTATCTTGGTGAGGAAAAAAAAAAGAGAAGCAAAAAAAAAAAAAGAGAGAAATTTCTTCAAAAAAAACATGGCCAGCAGGCCGTGGCCCACTGCCACGTGGTAGTACGGCTAGGTCCGTACGAATCTGTCCATACAGCCAAGAAAAGCCAAAAAAAAAAACGTGCAAAAAAAAAAAACGTAAAAAAAACCAAGAAAAACAGCACGTGAAAAAAAAAACACGTGGAGAAAAAGGAAAAGGAAAGGAAAAAGAAAGAAAAAAAGGGAAAGAAAAGAAAAGAAAAAGAGAGTAATTTCTACTTTTACATGGAATTTCTTGTTGAGGAAGAAAACTTACTTGAAGCCATTGATGGAGAAGAAGAAGAAGAAAAGCTTGACGATCTTTGAAGAAAAAGAAGAAATCTTGATCTTGGAGCACTCTTGCAAAGAAAGAAAGCAATGAAGCAAAGATCCAATCTCCTCTTGCATTTATAGGGAGCAAATCAAAAAAGGAAACAAGGAGAAAAGAAAGGAGGTAAGTGCTAAAAATTAGCAACATTCCCAAAAGAAAGGAGATTTGAGATATTCTCTCCCAAAGAGAGATACTTTGAGAAAATCTCTCCCCAAAGAAAGGAAACTTGAGAGATTCTCTCCAAGTAAGAATATTTTTAGATTCTCTATCCAAAAGAGATACTTTTAGATATTCTTTACAAAATGACACCATGTGAGATCTAAGCCATCTTTAAAAACTTAAGGTCCCATGGGCTAGTCCACATGAGCCAGGTTTGACCACCTAGGCACTAAAAAGGGCTTCCTTTCAAAAAATTCCTCTTACCAAGAGCATACAAAATGGTTCCATGCTTCTTTTGACTCGATTCAACCATTCAAAAAAAGAAAAAGAGAAAGCCTCATGAGTTTCAAAAAAACCAAACCATCCAACCTCATGAACCAAATTAAGTCAAAATCTTGAAATTGACATTCCACAAAATCCAAATCTGACCACCCAACTTGCCACATACAGCTTGTTGGGTCACAAGGTCAAAACTAAATCTGACCCCCCCAATTTGCCACATACAGCTTGTTGGGTCACAAGGTCAAAATAAAAATAAAATCAAACCCCGACACCCTAACCTGCTACATACAGCTTGTTAGGTCACAAGGTCAAAAAACCAAAAATCCTTCTTGATCGCCTGATGCATCACATAAAGCCCTTAGGTTCACAAGGTCAAAAGGAAAACCCAAAATCAAAAACCCAAATCCAACTCCCTCATGTCATTTTCAAAACTTTGCCTTGAGATGGTACGTGATCCCTCTCACTACCATAAATCCCCCTTGAAAACTCAAAAAGGCTATAAAAAAAATGCTCAAAGACTCTTGGTCAAATAAAAAAACTCTCCTTCAAGTTTCTCTTCGAGGCACGTTGACTCCAAAAGCTACTCGTCGCTGTACCTCGAGGGGTCATTTGTTGACACCAAAAATGTCACTTTGCCTCTTCAACATCAAGAAGCCGCATGAAGCCGCATCCTATTACAAACGGGCAATGCTACTTCAAGCATCAAATCTTGTCAGAATCACCTGAAAACTGCAAGATCCTTCAAGACAGCCAAAAGAGGAGTTCACAAGAAGTTTCGGCCCATTTTGACCTCATTTGGCCTAACTTCACTCCTCCGATAGCCAAACAGGCGCTCCTGACGGCGGCGGCGTCGAAGACATTAAAACTTGGTTCTGAGCCTACGAATGGTCTCAAAATACCTCCAAAAGGTTCAACGTCAAATTTCAGGTCATTCCGGCAACCGTTTGACCCGACTTCGATGCTCCAAAGGAAAATCAAGCCCCTCGGAGGCGAAAACCACCGGGACCATTAATCATTAAACGGAGCACATGGGCGGCTTCAACATGCTTCAAAAGGACTGCACGTCAAATTTCATGTCATTCCGACAATGCTTGACCCGACTTTGACGCTTCGAAAGAAAATCAAGGCTACCGACGACGGAGCACCCCGGGACCATGACATCCAAATCGGAGCTAATGGATCATCTCAAAATGACTCCAATAGGCTCCCTGTCAAATTTCAGGTCAATATAACATCGGTTGACCGCACATCAAAGCGCGACATCTTCCTCGCGGTGAGATCAAGCCTAGCAGCGACGAGACCCCAAATGGCTTCAAAACTCAAACCAAAGCCCATGGTTGGTCCTATTTACTCGTCAAGAGGCTTCACCTCAAATTTCAGTGTATTCTGACATCGTTTGACCTAGTTTCAACTCTTGACGGAAAATCGACCACAAAGTCTTCGGTTTTTCCAAAAAACAGGAAACTTTGTGCTCCGATTTGCACGACTTCTCATCAGGTTTTCTTCAGGAGAATCAAGCCAAAAAATGAGGAAAATGTCAAGAAAAATATAGGAGAAAAAAAAAAGAAACAAAAAGTTCGAAAAACGCCCGACAAAACGGCGACCAAAGGGAAAAAAGTTCCCCCATGGTCGCCGGCGACGCTGGAAATCCGGATCACCAGATTTCCGCCGGAAGGCCCGTTTTCCAATCCTCTTCGCGTTTCGGGAGTTCTAGCCCCTGTGATTTTCTAAAGATCTAATTTTTTATGCTCGGAAATGACTGATCTTCGTCAACATCACTGATCCGCCGTTAAAAACATGGAATCACCATTGATCGCTCCAAGATCGCCAACCGGCTGACCAAGAAAGTGCACTTTTTATCCGATCGATCGAGAAATCGATAAGACAAATTGTACTAGCCCGCTGTTAGCAATCTATGAGTGAAGTTGCATGATCATCCTGTTGGGATTGGTGTATGCCCTAAAGCCCACTGACTGCACTCACATCTCTGTTACTGGATATTTATTGGTTATTTAATAGAATGACATCTTTCTCTTATTACTTGTGTATATGTATGGTTGTGTAAGGCCCATTGTTTTCTAGTAAATGACTTAGGTGTGTAGTGGCTACACACAGTAAGGTCTGAGTCATGGACACTTGAAACAATAAACTTGTTCATAACTGAGAGATGGAGTTGGGCACTTCATCTTGGTATAAGTTATAATGAGATACTCTCCTGTATTCAGGGTGACTTACCTTAGTCACGGAGGACTTTCCGGATTTATCTCATTAGTGCATGTGTCATGCATTGAACAGGACCACTTGTAGGTGTGATCTCTAAAATAGTACTATCACAGAGAGAGATCAAGTCACCTCATGCTACTGAGTGACCAGTGCTCTTAATCTTGAGCATTTGTGGATGAACTGACGAAGTCAAGTTCTTGTGCTTTAATTCACTATGGGTGAGATCCTGTTCATGGGTCAACAGCTCTGTGTTTTGGGTGCTCGGGCTTGATTAGTTGGGACGTGCAAATGCAATATGGAATCTATGCCATCGTGTGATGGAATGATCGTCCCCTTAGAATTATCCGATTAATCATCAGAATCTAAGATCTTAGTATATGGATATTCCATATGGATATTGAACTTGTGGGTCGCTCCCTGGATCAAGAGAATGATATCCGGATGATGATTAAGTCAAGGGTATGAAGTTCTGAGGATGAGATGTAATCAAGAAGGTAGATAGTACATCGGTTAACCTACTTGATTATGGATGTTACATAGAGGGGCATTGTGGTCATTGAACTTGGTAGGTCAAAGACAATCGTCAGTTTATGATGAGCTTAATTTCCAATTTAATATTTGTCCCTGGAGTGCAACCATAACTCTCTAGTGGAATGAGTTAAGGTTAAAATGATCCTAGTGTTGCTATGGGGTTAGCATGGACATTTTGGTCATTTTGGAAGCCAATGGCAAATATGTCTTTTGGTCCCTTCTCTAGCCACTTTCCTAGATTGGCAAGATTTTCTAAATTGTTTAATAATGTGGATAAATAATTTTGAGTGTAAATTCAAATAGGCCCATGATGGTATACATGAATTACCACTCTAGATAAATTATTAATGCTTGAGCCATAGTGTGTGTGGGCTAGCCAATGTGGTCCCTAATGTGTGGGTCCCAAGATTGAGTAGGTCCTATCACTTGGAAGGCTGAAATTCTTCTTGTGCAAGTTTTCCTAAAGATTGAAGTTTCCTAATCATCTTTGGAAACTAAAAATTAGGAGTGTTGGACGTCCATTATAGTAGTTGGTTTGGTTTTGGAAAGCTCCTCTTAGTTTCCTAGTTCTATAAGGAAACTTCTTCAATAGGAATTCATTTATATATACATGGTTCTCCCCTCCCTTGGGCGTGAAACACATAGAGAGAAAGAAAGAAGGAGAGAAAAAAGAGGAGCAGCCAAATAGAAAACGTCCAGCCTCTTTTGGACGTCCATTGCACAAGAGGAAGCTCTTGCTGATTGCTCTTTTTCTTCTTGAAGAAGAAGACATTCAGATCTGATCTCTACACTTCATATCAAGGAAAAACAATTAGAAGGAAGCCTAGTTTGTTCCCACTAACACTAGCCAATCAGATTTGGAGAAAGAGGAATAGAGGAGAAGACTAGAAGGGAAACCTGCTGCAGAAATTCCAGCAAGGTGTGCTGAAAGTTGCAGCCTACAGATCTGATCTTAAAGTTCAGATTTCAGAGGTTTTTCAACCCAAGAACATCAGGTATGTGTTCTCTTGTTAATGCTTTGATTATCTACATGTTGATCATGATTTCATGGTGCTTTTTGTGTGATTTACATGGCTGGTTTCAGTAGTCCAGATCAGATTTGATTTGATTTTAAAAATTCCAGCCATAGAACTCTTAGTTTCAAAAGAGTTCAGATCTGAATCGCATTTTCTTTCACATCCGACATCGATCAACATGAAGATCCATCGTCAATCATAGCAAGAAGAATTCCAAAAGACACGGCACAGCCCACGACTCTTCAAATCCCCGGCGATCACTTAATGTTGTTAATTGACCCAATTAAATGCGGTCATTAACTCATTGTTTTGGACGGCCCAATCAGAAGCAAGGAAATGGGAGTTACAAGACAAAGCCATCATGACATTAAAGCTATGAAACTCCTCTCATCATGGAGATTAAAGGCGATTAAAAGCCCATCATTCTCCATCGACCAATCAGATCCAAGGAAAAATGAGTTACAAAATCAAGAAATAAAAACTTGTAACTCCTCCCATCATGGAGCTTTAAAGCCATCAAAGCTCATAAACACTCATAAATGGTTACCAAAGGCCTATAAATAGGAGATCATTCCAAGAAGAACGGATCCAGAAATCCATCCAGAAAAAATCGAAGAAAAATTAGCCAGAAAGATCGTTTGGAATTCCCCGAAGCTCTGAAGAGACTTTGCTCCAATAAACACCACAAGGTGATCGAAGTCCCTTGGGGGGCACTCCCCCCCAAGGCAAAGCCCCCCTCTTCTCATATTCAACATGGCCTAAACGCTGCTTTTCAGCCGGTCTCTTCATTTTTTTTTATTGGATATAGGACCTCCCCTTGGTCTTTATCCTCTTAAAAATTGAAGTCCAAGCCAAGCCAAAGAATCAAAGCATCAAGCGTTCTCATCTGAAGGACGATGGTGAAGTCCATACATGACTTGCGACCGTCGATCTGAACGGGCCCCCGTAATCCCCTGAGAAGTCAGATTCATTTGCTTACTTTTCTGCAGTATTTTGTATTTTCTTTAAGAGACAAAAAAATCACAATTCTTGTCTTTCATTTTGATGAGATTTGTAAATCGCCTTCCACGGCAAGCAAAATCGCCTTTCATGGCAAACAAAATCACCTCTAACGGCATTAAAAAAAAAACCTTGTCTCTTTTCTTAAATATATGTGCAATGGAAAGTTAGAAAAATGTTGATTTCCTTTCTACTTGCGAAGGTGGATCTCCGAATCACCATTTCTAAATTTCAAGTAGAATAGAAAATCTTGCATACCCGTACAAAAAATGTTGATACCCGCCTTTCTCCCCCTTTCTTCCCTCCATTCGGCCTCTCTCGGTGACCCCGAGGGCGGATGTGAGAGGAAAGGAAGGAAATCGGGTCCATCACTCGGCATCATCCTCAGCTCGGCATTGCCAACTAGGATATGTACAAGGTCATAATTGTACCCCATAATGCTACGACTACGTTGCAGAACATACTGACAGACAAGATGGGCGCCGGACTATGATAAGAGACCAGCCTTATCAGGCGATCACCTCCACATTAATACGAGGGTTTGGCGCATGATCCGATGGGACGTTTTCCCACCTACCGTAACTAAGGAAGCATGGCGTGGGGCAACGGGACAATGCCTCTGCCTACCTTCATGGAAGGAGCCTTCCTCTATATATATTGTCACGCCCCCGAACCGAAACCTCGGGGGCGGGAGATGGGATCAAGCATAAATATATTTTACTTCTCCCAGGATCCGCGTGTGTGAAGACAACACATTCTGAATATTTTGTGGAAGCATTTGTGGCGTTGCGACCCGAAGTCCGTGGCCATCGGATTTCGCGTCGCACTCAACCTCTAGCATATAGCTATTATATCAAGAATCATATCAGACTGGAGTAGACCATCACAATAAATTACAGAGCTGACAGTAACAGGATATTACATTCCCAAATATGTTCAAGTTACAATTATCAATGTACATTAATTAAGAATCCCAAGAAAAGGCTAATAAAAGCCATACAACAATAAGCTATAAACTACTACCCAAATGTGACGTAGCTCCGATGTCAAGCTCAATGTCTACATGACATAGCCGACAAGCTAACCTGCAAAGCATGGCTCTACAGCCAACAAAAGCACTCAACTCGGGGCGAAGAAATCTGAACCTGAGTACCAAAAGTAGTGGGTCAGACACGACGGTCTGGCAGGTGGATGAAAAGATCACAAATATACTAAAGAATAAAACATATAGTAAATCATGCTAATCGATCAAATGCTGCATAAAATTAAACGGGTGCAAAGTCGGGAATCTCGGGAAAAACCTGTATTCATTTCAAGCATGGGTAAAACATGAATATCTAATAGAACATGTGTTCATTTACATCATCTATAATCATAGATATTTGACAATCGGGTGTTCGTCTAAAACATGTATAAATATAGTGGTATGGCAAAACAACGTTCATTTGAAACAAATGGGGAAATACGGATGTTTAACAAACCGGGTGTTCATTTAAAACCGGTGTAACCAAAGAAATCTGACAAGACTAATGTTCATTTAAACCTATCCCAAAGTATGGATATTTAAACAAATCGGGTATCATGTAAGATAGGTATAAACATCGGAATCTGGCAAAACAAGTGTCATCTAAAACATATTTCAAAGCATGGGTATTTAATAATTCGGGTATTCATTTAAAACAAATATAAACGTAGGGATCTGGCAAACAAGTGTCATTTGAAACGTATTTCAAAGTATGGATGTTTAACAATCGGATAATCATTTAAAAACAGGTAGAAACATAGATATCTGACAAACCAAATGTCCTTTAAAACAAGGCACGGATATTTAACAATTCGGGTATTCCTTTAAAACACGTGTAATCATATAAATCTAGCAAAATCATTGATCGTATGGAACATATGTAAAAGCATGGTTATTCACCCAACCGGCATTCATTTAAAACATGTGTGGGTACAAAGAACAGAAAACAATATAATAATAACTGAATTTACATTGGAGAATATTAGTACTTGTTTAAATAACAACTTTCATAAAGGAAACGAATCATTTATCAGAAAACATAAAAGCAATATAAAACATGTCGGGTATCCAAGGAATCGGAAACTGGCAAGATGGCAACCACAAGAAGCTAAGTCCTCTATCACTAAAGCGATAGAGCAATAACTAGGCCCTGATCTCAGTCACTCGAGGTGAGGAGAAACAGGGGATCTCATATCAATACATATACATATACTAGGCCCTGATCTCAGTCACTCGAGGTGAGGAGAAACAGGGGATCTCATGAATGCATATACATATACTATACGGGACCACGGTAGCGAGCCGGGCATCGGGGACCACAGTAGCAATCTGCGGTATCGGGACAAGACCACGGTAATAACCGGGCATCGGGACGGGACCACGGTAATAACCGGGTGGCGGGATCCAAGCTGCAGCTGGCGGGACAAGAGGGGGATCTCCAAGTCGGTGGATCAGACCAACAAGGTTATCCAAGCTTAGTGGTGCCGACTCATAGGTCAAATACAATCGAGACATATGCAATTAAATCAAGTACAATAGATATACGGGCAAGACGGGGGTGCTCAAGGGCACACTAACATTTCATATTGGGCAATACATGTCGGGACAAATAACTGTTACTAGTGTAACTTCAATGCTTTCGGGAAAACAAGTCATGTAATGCAAATCTCGGGAAAAGAGGTGAAACAATGAACTATAACAATTTCGGGTAAAAATATCGGTTTCAAGATCTATTTAAGTGAATAGGGGTCCCGTATGTCGATTATAACAATTACTTGGTACTCCTTGAGTTTGAAGACATTCCGGGCTCCTTATGCACTTTTCAATTTTTCCAAACTTAAAATGAGCTTATGGGTAGTACTAGATATTACAGTAGCAAGAATCAAGATTATACACGGTCCATCCTAGGCATGACATTAATCCGGAAACATCGAGCAACCTATTCAGTCATCAAAAGGAATAGAATTCGTGATAACCAAGGAAAGGCTCGTGTTTAGATATAAAGAAGATATCGCGTCGTTCCATCCCGTTCAAGATTGAAATGGATTGAACTTCGATGCCACCGAACCAACCGTGAGGCGTGTCGGCTCAAGACATTCTCACACTTGGTCCAAACAGTCCAAAAAGGGTAGCCAGGGTCCCACCTAGAATCAAGAATTAGTGTCTAAATCAACACCATTCTTTTCTTTTAGTTCCCTAGTCTTAGAGACCTAGATTAGGGTACAATTGGTCTTAACACTAAGGTATATATACCTCTAGGACTCATAGAAGGCCCAAAGGTTTCCAAAAAAAAAAACACAATACCAAATTTCACTGGACTCAAACTGATCGAAATTTCTGTACCAGTTATACACAGGGTCCGATCGATCGGTCGATCGATCGGCTGAAAAAGCCTTACAGTTAAAAGTCAGGCCGATCGATCGGCCTGTAGGTCCGATCGATCGGACCTGGGCATAGTGCAGGTCCGGGAACTTGATTTTCTTCCTTTTTCTTTCCTTTCCTTCCAACATATAATCAATCACATAAAACTATACATAAGGAGACCTAAACACATGTTTCCAAGACATTAAAATGAGCTAAAGAGCTCCTCATTTCAAGTTCCTCCATTTCCATCCTTTCCATTCACAATAAATCTCAAAAGTGGAGAAAACTCATTCATGTGAAACCATTTGAAATCTTGACACTATGATACATACATTTCCAAGAGATTAACAAGGGAGAAATAACTCATCAATAAGCACATCTTAAAATCAATATTAATCATATTAAAGACAACTATTAAAATCACCAAAACCATTAATGAAACAAGATTTTTCTCACAAAACATGTTAATAATCAAAACAATCCATTCAACCACTTGCCTTGGGTTCCAATCTCACAAACCAAGCTCCTAATCCCTTCTTAAGCTCACTTCCAAGCTACAATCAAAAACCCCCAAAAACAACCCTAAAATGGGTTACACAAAGAATGAAAATGAAAGAGCTTTCAATAATACAAATGGAGCTTCTCAAGAGCTAGAGGAACACTAATCTAGGAGATGGGAAGAATCACTTACTTGGAAGGTCCTCTAATGGACAAGGTAAGCTCAAGGGAAGTCTTGTGATGGAGGGTTCTCTTCACAAATGGTACCAATGGAAAGCTTGCAAGATGAGGAAGAAGAAGACGGTCTCCATTTCGAGTTTGGTGCAAGATTGGTGAGGATTTGAGATGGAGAAGCAAGAAGAAGAAGAGGAAACACAAGAGCAAACCCTAGGCTCAGCTGGAACAATGGTGAAGAATGAGCAATGAAGGAGATGGGTTCCTCTTATAAACAAGTGAGGTTTGGGCCCCACAACTTAAGGGACTTGGGTGGCTGAAATCATCTAATTCGAGACCTCGGATGGATTCGACGAAGAAGGAAGAAATGATCGTCGAAATATCTAGTTTCTAAAACATGTATGTTTCACGGATTTCGAGAATATCGAGTTTTGGGTACAGATTTGGTGAGAAAAGACTGTTTTGCCCTCAAGGCCAAGAAATCGGGTTTCGGTTTCTCAAATGGATATGGGATCAACATGAAAGTTGTAGGATTCCTCAAGATGAATGCAACGGGCCAAAAACACGATACGAAACAAATCGGAAAAATCTCACAAGAAAATGCAAAGCCGAAAAGGGAACCCCCAAAGGGCCCCACAAGCTACCAAAGCACTCAAAAGCCCAAAACTAGAAGAAAAACCATTCTAGCTCACAAACTCAACCCAACAAATACTAATCCCACTAAAAGAACTAATCCACAAATAAAACAACACTAATACAAGAGATTAGGGGTCGGGTTCTCACATATATGCATGAGGTAAACCCACAAAACACACACGATCACACATCCTCACGCTGCATTCTCTTCTTCCTCACTCACCCATCCTTTGTCTAGTGCACTAACTTAGGCTTCGGAGTGCCTTCGGCTGATTGCAGCCCAGGCCTCTGACCTTTCTCTTCCTCCTTCCCTTTCAGGTCCCAGGCGGTTAATCTTTTCCAAAGAAACTTTACAGCACTATCACAAACTAAACATCTTTTTATCCAAGTCCGTAATATTTAGGCACTCACAGAGCCATACCTGGAAAGTGAGCATTTCCAGTAAATTGTTGTCAATCCAGGATCTGCATTTTCATGGAGTTCCAGCATCAATCTCATGTATTCCTACTGCCATGAAAATAGCAGAAAAATCAAATTATTTCTGAAATTACTATTAATCATATTACAGTGCGACATATTAAACTTTTTTTATCTCTTTTTTTTTCTGCAAAAAAGAAGCATACTTTAAGGGAATACTTACTAGTCTTCTGAGTTGCAGAAGAGCGTTTTGTTCCTGGTTGGAGACCTTATTTAGAATCCATCTTTCTGTGTAAACTACTGCTGCATATAGAAGTGGGAGTGGGATTTTTTTTATCATTATATTATTATTTTATGTAGAAGATGGTGGGAATTGATAATCTGGTATTCTACCAAACACTTTCACTCCATTCGAGTAGCTAGAAAGTCGCCATCTCTAACTTCCCAAACGAGTGTTCTGAAAGTCAACTATCTAAAGTTCTCAAAAATCAACAAAGAACTCCACTGACAGGTCATTAATGTCTTATCTTGGGATCAGATTCAGCTCCTTTGAGGAACCTTCGTGTAAATACAAAATGAGTTGAAAAGGCCATTTTGAACTTTGGAGTAGTTAAGATGGTCTTCTGACAATACCCACAACAACGGAACCGGATTCCCTGTTTGGTCCGAACAGGGATCCGGTTCAGTCCAAACAGGGAACCTAAACAGGGAACCTGTTTTGGACTAAATGGGGGGTGACTCGTAGGAGGTGGGTATTAGGGTGGAGGAAAGAGAAACTTATGTGTCTTTCTCTGTTTGGTCCAAACAGGGAACTTATGTGTCTTTCTCTGTTTGGTCCAAACAGGGGTTCCCTGTTTGGACCAAACAGGGAATCTGGTTCCACAACGATAAAATGCCAAGGATCATTATTCAACATAGTTTTTTTTTTTTTTTTTTTTTTTGCTGAAGGGTAAATTGTATTAAAGAAGAGGGGGGGAGAGGAACAAGAATACAAGGGGAAAAAGGCCCCCAAGGAAGCAAGAAACCAAAAAGGAAGAAAAGGATAGAAAAGAAAAAAACAAGAGAAAGGCTGAGCTCCAGGAGCTCAATGCAGAACATTACAACCAGGAAGAAGAGAAAAGAAAAAGGGAACTAAGAAACCAGAGCACCACTATTTAACACAAGTGATTATACTCAAGGACTCCATAAGGGCACTCAGGTGAATGCTCACTAAAGGGATGGACGTCTGCTGCAGGGAGAATGAGATGGCCTCTGTTAGCTGAGATTGGATGGAGGGAAGAGATGGCCTGCGATTTGCAAAAATTGCTTCATTACGAGCCTTCCAGAGGTGGTAGAGAACAACTATGAAGGTGGCAGCCATAAATCTGTAGCTTTTTGCATCAGTGTCTTTGGAGAGGAGATTCCATATAAGGGACGCAGAAAAACTTCTTGGAGTGGGAGCTCCTGCAGCTCTCAGGAACCAGGACCAGACAGCTTTAGGAAGAGCTCAAGAGAAGAAGATGTGACTCACTGATTCTTCTTCAGCGTGGCAAAGAGAACACCTGGAGGCAAGGGAAATTCCCAAACGTTTTAGCCTAGTCTCAGAAGGAATTCTGTTGAGCATCAAGCGCCATCCAAAACAGTTCACTCTTGGAGGATAGAAGTTGTTCCATATCAGGTTTGGCCAAGGGAGAGGCTGGGCTCTGTGTCTGATTTTCTGCCATGCCGAGCTCAAGGTGAGCTTTCCATCAGAGGAGTCCCTCCAGCTAAGAGAATCGCTGTAGACGAGGCTGGGGGACAGGTCTTTGAGAAGGTGAAGAAGATGCTGCTGAGCATTTGAAGATAGAAAATCAGGAATGACCCATGAGCCAGATTGATAAAGAGAAGAAAGCCGTTGGTCCCTAGGAAATCGAAGAGCAGGGAAACAGCTAGAAATAGGATCTCCAACTGTCCAGGAGTCATGCCAGGCATTTATGCTCTGGCCATTACCAAACACCCAGAGACTGCCTCGCTGAATGATGTGGGCAATTTGGCGGACTTTCTTCCAAATACAGGATCCATAGGGAGAGTTCTCAGAGCTCCAGATTGGTCGGAATTTAAAGTATCGATTTTTAAACCAAATGGACCAGAGAGAGCTGGAGGTAGACGCCTGCCACCCAAGCTTGATGAAGGAGGCTGTATTTACCTCTGCAATTTTCCTAATGCCCAATCCACCTTCATCCTTAGGGAGAGTTACAGAGTCCCAACTAACATGAGTGATCTTCTTTGTTGAGGCGTTTCCTGACCAGAGGAAGTGCCTCATAAGTCTCTCAATCTCATTGCAAATGGAGGCAGGGATGGGGAGGATAGCTGCTAGGTGAATTGGTAAGCTGGAGATGACATGCTTAATGAGGATTAAACGGCCAGCAAATGACAGAGTGTTAGCTTTCCAACCTGCAAGCTTAGCTTGAACTGCATCCAACAGAGGGAGGAAATGCCTTCGTTTAGGAGTTCCAAAACAAATTGGAGTTCCCAAGTATTTGAGGGGAGAAGAGGTTTCTTGAATGCCTAAGATGGAGCAGATTCTTCTCTTTCTTCTTGCACTGCATTTGCCTAGGAACAGCTGGCTCTTTTGAAGATTGAAAGATTGACCTGCAGCAAGTTGGTAAGTCTCCAGGAGGTCCTGCAGAATTAGAACACTAGGGCCAGAACCTTGCATGAGAATGAGAATATCGTCTGCATAAAGTAAATGGCAAGGGGTAGATGGGACAGTAGATAGAGGGAGGAGGAGGCCTTGGCAGTGGAGATTTTGAAGGTGAAGACTTAAGATTTCTTCAGCTAGAATAAAGAGATAGGGGGACAAGGGGTCACCCTGCCTAAGGCCACAGGAAGAGCTAAAAAAGCCATGAGGCATTCTGTTAAGGAGCACCGAGCATTTGGCAGTGCAGATGCACTCTTTGATCAAAGAGATCCAGTCATCTGAGAAGTTGAAGAATTGGAGGGTTGAGAAAAGGAAAGACTAGCTCAATTTATCAAATGCTTTGGAGATGTCAAGCTTGAGGCAGAGAGAACCTTTCTTAATCTTGGAGTTCAATTTTTGGAATAATTCGAAAGCCAACCCAGAGTGGTGTTGAATACTCCTACCTTTGAGGAATGCAGCCTGATGGGGAGAAATCAGCTTAGAGATAATTGTGGAGAGCCTAGTTGAGAGGATTTTGGAGAGGATCTTGTAAGTGAAATTCAGCAAACTAATGGGTCTAAAGTCTACAAAGGATTTAGGAGATTTAGACTTGGGGATAAGGGCTAGGAAGAAAGAGTTAGTAGCTCTAAGGATCCTTTTTGAAACAAAGAAATGTTGAACTGCTGCAGAGACTGAATGTCCTATGATACTCCAGGTTGCAGTGAAAGCTCCATTGAAGCCATCTGGACCTGGGGAGCTGTTCTTTTTAAGAGAGAAAACAGCTGATTTTATCTCTTCTAAAGAGGGGATGGAGGATAGAAAGGAATTCTCAGTTGCAGAGACCTTGGGGCTATTGGTTTGAAATAGGGAGGGACAGGGGTGGCAGGCCTGGGAATTGAATAAATTGGAGAAAAAGTCCACTGCGTGAGCTTGAATGGTGGCTTGGTCCTCTGTGAGAGAACCATTAATTGAAATTTGATGGATGGAATTGAAGGAACTCCTAGATTTTGCTGAAAGGTGGAAAAACTTAGTGTTTTGATCCCCCTCTTTCAGCCAGTTGATTCTAGATCTTTGTTTCCAATGAATCTCTTGGGCTGAGAGGGCCTCATGAAGATCTGAAATTGCTGACTGAAGGCCAGCTCTAGTAGAGTCCGAAGGGCCTGAGTCATGGAGCATTTGGCAGTAGAGAACTTTATCTTCTACATGGATCAATGGTAAGCCTTCTCTAACTATTCCTCAATCAATGTTAATCTCCAGTAAAGAATCTTTTTCTTATGCTGTCATAGGAAGATTCGTTGGTAAACGGCCTTCTCTTGAATGGATGGAAGCCAAAGCCAAACTCTGGTCCTTAACCAGACCATGTATGGTTTCCCTTACTAATAAAGGCTACTTCCTGTTTCGTTTCAACTCCCCTGAAGACAAAGCCTCTATCCTTAGCCTTTCCCCCCTCTCCATTGATAAGAGGAAAATCTTCTTCTTACCTTGGACCCCTGGGCAAGATGAAACAGTTTGGCCCTCTATAGCTCCAGTATGGATTCGACTATCAGGGCTTCCTTACCACTGCTGGAGCCAGAATATCATTCTTTCCCTTGCAAACTCTATAGGACAGCCATTAAAGCTTGATAGTATTACAATGGCTCAACGAATCCTTTCCTTTGCAAGAGTTCTTGTTAATGTTGACCTATCTAAACCCAAGCCCCCTTCCATTCTAGTTAACTTCCAAGGAGAAGGAGAGTTGGAAATCACAGTGGACTATGAACATTGTCCCTGCTCTCTCTGCCTATCCCCTGGTCACAGTCAGCAATCCTGCCCTTTCTCCAGCACCTCCTCTGTTAGCACTCCTACCTCCTCAGCTTTAGTCTCCTCCATTATCAGCTCAAAGCCCCCTGCTACTCTGGCCCCATCTAGCTCTCCCTCTCCTTCTCAGCTCAGTCCCTCATCCTTCACCTTCTGCCTCCCTACTCTTCCCTCAGAGCCTTTGGCAAATCCTCTAGTCCTATCCTCCAGTTCAGGTCAGTCCCCCACCCCTTCCCCCCCTGACCCTGGTGATATCCCTTTAGACCCTCCCCCCCAGCCAGTGTTCTCAATCTCCCCCTCATCCCTCCCTGCTTCCACTATCTCCTC
Organism: Cinnamomum chago; assembly: GCA_038049695.1. Classification (NCBI taxonomy): domain Eukaryota; kingdom Viridiplantae; phylum Streptophyta; class Magnoliopsida; order Laurales; family Lauraceae; genus Cinnamomum; species Cinnamomum chago. The sequence continues at coordinate 32,835,628 of CP142456.1, forward strand.
CAACCCCCCTATTTCCCTAGCCAAATCCTCCTCTCCAGACCCTTCCACTGCCATTGGTCAGAGCTTCCTACCTCCCATCCTCTCCTCTGTTCTGAACCCAACTTATCCTAACCAAATGGCCAATTCCCCCTCCCTTAATGACCTCCCTTATGAAGAAGTCACTGCTATTCTCTTGAATTCTTCCACGCCATCCATAGACATCTCTAATCCCTTCTCACTTCTAGACCACTGCTCCACTCTTGACCCAGTAGATAACCCCTCAATATATGGTCGTAACCTTCAAGCCTACTCAGAAGGTAACTCCTCCACTGAGTTGCCCCCTGGCTTTGAACCCCCTCTTGAGCCTCTTTTAACTCCACCCCCCTTACCTGTCCTAACTTCTTCCTCTGCAATCCTCCTAGCCCAACCAGGCTCCCCTTGTTCCAGTTCAACAGCTCCAGAGGTCACCAACCAGTTGGACACCTCGGTAGCCAACCCTCCCCCTGTTTCCAATACCAAATGTAAGCAAAGGAAACAGAAAAACCTCCCCCTCCAAGCCCCTTCTTCTGGCCCAATCACAAGGAGATCTAGAGGGAAACAAACCCCCCCAACCTCTTCCCCATGTTAAAAGTCCTATATTGGAATTGCAGGGGCATTGCCAATCGCCCCACACAAAGAGCTCTGGCAAACATGGTTCATCATCACTCCCCTGATCTTTTCTTCATTTCTGAACCAATGTCCCCCTTCACCCCTGCCATCTCCCTCAGCTGGAACAAGCTTGGTTTTGATACTTTTCACTCCAATGGCCCCTCAGCAACCCCCACAACCTCCAACCTCTGGTGTTTCACCAAATCTTCTCATCATCTGTCCATCAATGTTAAAGACTTTTCGTCTCAACACCTCTCCATGCTTCTCCACAACAATGCTTCTGGCTTAGATACTATCATTACAGGCGTCTATGGTTCCACAAACCCCACCCTTAGAAAGGACCTCTGGGATGTCCTCATTGACTCCTCTTCAACCACCTTACCATGGTGCTTTATAGGGGATTTCAATGCAACCCTTTCCCATGCTGACAAGCTCAGTATCTGCCACACAACTTCCTCCTCCCTTATTGCTTTTCATTCAGCTGTGATGCACGCAGGTCTCCTTGACACCCAATTTGTAGGTAGCAGATTCACTTGGTCAAACAACAGGAAAGGTTCCTCTTATGTGGCAGCTAGGCTTGATAGAGGTCTAGTTAACCCCATCTGGCTTCGCCATTTCCGTGACCCCACAACCCATCACCTTCCCAAAATTTCCTCTGACCACAGTCCAATTCTTCTAGCTCACCACACTCAAGCTCCTTGCTCTAATCCCCCTTTCAAGTTTGAGAACAAATGGCTGCTCCACCCCTCCTTCCTTGACACTGTCAAAGCCAGTTGGGAGCAGCCAGTGGCTGGAGATCCCCAGTATTCTCTGGCTCAAAAACTCAAAGCCCTCAAAGCCGCCCTTAGACTCTGGAGCAAATCCACTTATGGAAATCTATCTCAAAAAATTATTCAACATAGTTTATTCCTTCTATTTCTTGCCTTTACATGAAAATCTTCTTTCTATGGCAGAAATAACATTTTTGGTGGTCAGAGGGCCCCAAGTTAGAGTCCAATAGCTATCTGCTTGGATGGATGGATGGATGGATGGATGGCTCACATTGTTCGCTCATTATAACAAGAAAATTTGCCCAAAAATTGTATAACGTTATAAAAACTAATTTAATCATAAAGAAACCTGCCACACCGTTTTCAAGGGATCTTTGTTAGATTGTATGGACTCAATCCATCAGTTGATATAATAAATTGATTAATTTCTTTATTTATCAATAAAATAATACTTTCCTTTCATGAGATGAATGATATTTTATTACTTAATGCACATGACCAATACATATGACATGCTGGTTCATGAGATGAACCGGGTCCCATTAGTATATTAGATGTGATATGTATATGGATGAGATCCACATACAGGAGACATGTGTCACAAATCTTATACTTAAAACTATCTTCACAACCAGTGATGAGACTGGGCATCTCATCTGATAATGTTGCAACACTTTGATCACTATAAGATAGTGTGATTTGTCTTGATCATCAGAATGTAAGATTCTGGATCATAGTGCTGGTACATTGGATGTATTGAAGGACCATGAGAAACACCTTATGAAATACTGTCTCGATTTAAGGACTGCTCTCATAATTCCCTAACAATAGACTCTCAATCCTGAAACATTGATAAACTCAAGTTTCTATCTATTCATTTGCTTTGAGTCACCAATGAGTGGGGCCAACTGTAGGTCAACACATCGATGTCTTGGGTATGTGGTAGTAGGACTGTCGGAACATACAATGATCAAGATGGAATCTATCTATAATATCCCCTTGTGCCAATTAATGGATTTATCATTAGTAAGTGCACACCCATCTCGATTAAGAGTTAATTGGATGATACTGATGATCACTGTGATTAATTGGGGCTCAAGGATAATAAGATGTAGATCTAAGATTGAATGGGACATATTTATTCCAATTGATCCATGGATAATGATAGAGGGGTCTACTTGTGGTAATTGGAAAGTTTAGGGTCTTCATTGTAATTTATTCCTAAGACTTGAGTGCAATTGCATTTATATAGTGGTGTTATTTGCAATTAACTGTGGGCCCGGATTGCACATAAGATGTGGGGTCGCATATCCCAGTTGGAGCCAGCTTTCTAAGAAATCCCTAGCGATCCCCACGCTAGCCCAAGATATTAGAAAGTTACTAATCTTACTTGAACTCTAAAAGGAAGGAATTAGAAAGTTACTATTTTTATTTGAAGTGGGACTTCTAATAGTGGTAATAGTAAGCTACCAATTTCTGTGGAAGTGTGACTTCTAATGCAATTAGTAAGAGAGTCTTAAGAGGAGATTTGGGGATATATAAAGGGGAACAATCCCCTTGGACGTCCGGCCTTGGTATTCACGCCCAAAACATCTCTTGTGCAAGAGTTGCACATCTCTCCTCTTTCTCTCTCTTCTAGTTTCCTTAGAGTTTCTAGTAGGGTTTTCTCTTGGAGATCTCACCCATCTTCTTGAGAAAAGAGATCTGATAGAGGGTCATAGCGCGGAAGACAACAAGGTCTTGGAGATCTCTAATTGCTTCAAGAAGAGCTCTTGAACAAGTTGATTGTCTTCTCCTCCATTAGAGCACTACCGGGCTCCAAAGGTATAATCTACTTCTCTATTTATTGTGGATTGTTTTGGTTGCATGTAGTTGCTGATTTCTATCTTTTAGATAGATTTTATTGTTGTACTTGATTCATGAGATGGAGGGATTGCATCCTGGATATGGTTTATAGCCTTCTGGATAGTTGATCCCTGAGTCAAGTGGGTCAAAAAGTTTTGAAAACCTATCCACTAGGCCCACCTACTTCCAACAATCCTCTCTAGTGAAATCTGCATCTAAGATGAAAATCAACTCACTCAGCAAGGGAACCTAACCTATTTTTTATTTGCTTACAAGGATCATCCCAATAATCCCAACCAGATGTAGGCTTCTTCTCATCATTCATCACACATTGGTGCGGGAGGTATATCTGTCTATGGGAAAATCATCCCATGCTTTAATTTGAACCTATGGTGTACCTAAAATGCAATTAACCACCACTCATCGTAAAAACATCCAATTCAAATATTCATCATCAGCATCACATTTTAATGTCTCCGTACCCACATTTAGTACATTTTCCTTGTTTTCGCGTCAGAGAGTCGGTGTTTTGTGGACGTAGTATGTGTTTCTCGAAGGACATTGGCAGAATTTTCAGCTTTTCGATGTCACAGATGGAGCTAGAGAATGAATTTGCGACCAATTGTTCGTCAGCTAGGAATGTGAGCAGCATCTCGAGACCCAATTACAGTTGATCGCGTACCGTCAGAGGATTCGTCAGGCAAGTAAGTGTGGATTTTTGGATAAACTTGGATTATTTTCCTAAGTCAGAAGACTCCATAAGCCAAATAAGTGGTGGACTTTATGAGGTTTGAAGTGATGTTCAGTGGTGCAGCTCCAAGAAGATGTGAAAAGTTAGAAATTTCTCGAGTGATGAGCTTTGTTGGTCAAAGGAGATTTACTAAGCAATGTATGAGGCCATTTGAGAAAGAAACCATGTCACAAAGATTCATTGAAGTTTTGAATTCACAAAAGTGTATAAGGAGCCCGGAATGTTCCCAAACTCAAAGAGTACCAAATTGTTGTTAGATCGACATACGGGATCCCTATTCCCTTCAAATAAATCTTGAACCCGATACTTTCCCGAAATCTCAATTGTTTATTGTATTTCACTGTTCCCGAGATTTATATTACATGACTTGTTTTCCCGAAAGCATAGAAGTTACACTGGTAACAGTTACTTGTCCCGAAGTGCATTGCACCACATGAAATGACAGTGTGCCCTTGAGCACCGTCCTGCCCGTTTACTTATTTGTACTTGATTTACTTGCGCATGTCTCGATTTGTTATTTGACCTATTAGTCGGCACCACTAAGCTTGGATAACCCTGTTGGTCTGATCCACCAACTTGGAGATCCCCATCTTGTCCCGCCAGCTGCAGTTTGGATCCTATTACCCGATTATTACCGTGGTTTTGTCCCGATACCGCAGATTGCCACTGTGGTTCCCGATGCCCGGCTCGCTACCGTGGTCATGTATAGTATATGTATTTATGAGATCCACTGTTTCTCCTCACCTCGAGTGACTGAGATCAGTGCCTAGTATATGTATATGTATTTATGAGATCCACTGTCTCTCCTCACCTCGAGTGACTGAGATCAGTGCCTAGTTATTGCTCTGTCACTTTAGTGATAGAGGACTTAGCTTCGTGTGGTTGCCATCTTGCTAGTTCCCGATTCCTTGGATACCCTACCTGTTTTATATTACTTATTTGTTTTCTAGTAAATGATTCATTTCTTTTATGAAAGTTATTATTTAAATAGGTGTTAATATTTTCCAAGGTAAATTCAGTTATTGTTATATTGTTTCCCGTTTCTTATACACACCCATGTTTTAAATGACACTTGTTTTGCCAGATCCCTATGTTTACACATGTTTTAAATGAATACCGATTTGTTAAATATCCATGCTTTTACATAAGTTTCAAATGAACATTGGTTTTGCCAGATTTCTATTGTTACACATGCTTTAAATGAATACCCGGTTTGTCGAATACTCATGCTTTTAAATATGTTTCAAATGAACGTTTGTTTTGCCAGACCTCTATATTTATACATGTTTTAGACGAACACCCGATTGTCAAATATCTATGCTTTTATAGATGATGTAAATGAACATATGTTTTGTTAGATCTCCATGTTTTACCCATGCTTGAAACGAATACATGATTTGTCAGAGATCCACGATTTGCACCCGTTTAATTATATGCAGCATTTGATCAAATAACATGATTTATCATATGTTTTATTCTTCAGTATATTTATTATCTTTTCATCCACCTGCCAGACCGTCGTGTCTGACCCACTACTTTTGGTACTCAGGTCCAGACTTCCTCGTCCCGAGATGAGTGCTTTTGTTGGCTGTGGAACCATGAGTTGCAGGTTGTTTTGTTGGCTATGTCACGTAGACATTAAGCTTGACATCGGAGTTACGTCATATATGGGGTAGTGGTTAATAACTTGTTGTTGTATGGCTTTTATTAGCCTTTCTTGGGATTCTTAATTAATGTATATTGATAATTGTAACTTGAACATATATGGGAATGTAATATCCTGTTACTGTCAGCTCTGTACTTTGTTATGATGGTTTACTCCAGTTTGATATAGTTCTTGATATAATAGGTATATGCTAGAGGTTGAGTACGATGCGGAATCCGATGACCACGGACTACGGGTCGCGACGCCCTGAAAGCTTCCACAAAAATATTTAGAGTGTATTGAAATGTGTTGTCTTCACACACGCGGATCCTGGGAGAGAGAAAATATAATTATCCTCAATCTCATTCGCGCCCTAGAGGTCTTGGTTCGGGGGCGTAACAATCATCATCTGATCATCAAAGCCCTATCAAATCAATTAGGGGGTGTCTATGCAGTGCCGATGTGTTTCTTCTTCCGTCGAACTGCAGCTCCGGCCTCACTGGGTTGGACTTCCTGATCCCCTCTAGGTTAAAATCAAAAGATAGTTAGAACGAATTTTACCCAACGTTGTCAAGGAAGGCACTAGATTTCTCCCACCTTTTTCACAAATAATTTGGTTGCACAGACGCCCTCTAAAAGAAGAAGTTTCTGCCAAGACTAATGACGAAGGAAACACTCTAAAGTGCTACTGTGTGAGGTATTTTCCTAAGAGTAGGATTATGCTAGCCTCGGTAGCAGTACCAGCTCAGCTTATTCTGATCTCGGTATCCAAGTTCGGCCACAGTGCCAAGATCCATCTAGTTCGGTAACGATACCAACTAGACATCTCATCTTAGCTCGGTAAACAGTGCCAGCCAGCACCAAGCTTGAGCCAGCCTCAGTAAGAGTACCGACTGGGCTCATCTCGGTCTCGATATAAGGCACCTCGGCAATAGTGCCAGGATGCATTCGAATCTGGCCTCAATACCATCTTCAGCTCGGTCCGTCAACATAAATGACTACTAGGCCATGATTGCACCTCTATGAAGTTACGGCTACGTTGCAGAACGTGCTGACAGACAAGACAGGCGCCGGATAGTGATCAGGTGTCGTCTTGATCAATCACATCCACATTAATACCAGGGGTCATCTCCTGATTCGACCTGACAGTATCTCCACATACCCCCACTAAGGGTGTGCCACGTGAAACCTCTACATATAGAGGGATACCAATCATTTCTCAGGTACGCGATGCCTGAACATGCATTATTACACATTGTATATCGCATTACAAAACGCCTTAAATAAGAGCATACTTGCCTCTCATCTCCATCCTTTGTTCAGTGATAGCACTAACTCAGGCATCAGAGAGCCTTCGGCTGACGGCAGCCAAGGTCCCTGATCTCTATTTCTCATTTCCTTTCAGGCCCAAAGGCGATATATCTTCCCCAAAGAAGCTTAAACAGCAAATCATAAGTCTCACTCTAACCTAACCTGAGTCCTTAACTTCTAGGCACTCACAATTGGCGCCGTCTGTGGGAATAGATCGACAAAGTCATGCCTCTAGCAGCGGCAAAGGATCTGCAAAGCCTGGCCACCATCATCGACAACCCCCTGTCGAAACAGATCCAGGGAAAGTCTGATGCAACATGCACGGGATGACCTGTAACTTAGACAGGTTCATCAGCAGAGGAGGTGACAACACCTCCCCAACAAAGCGGTCCTCCACCGGAGCACCTCCAATAGAGTGATGCCCTGCCAGAGACTCCCCCGCGGAGCAAAAGTTCACAGTTCCAATCGCGACAGCTCCAGCAGCGGTCCCGGATATATCACCAACCACGACTCGGATAGAAGCATAACCCAGCAGGAGTTTCAATTGCGGCCTTGGTGATAGCACCGACCACAACTCAGCTCCTTCAGTTAATAGCTCCAATAATGGCCTTGGTGATAGCACCAGCCACAACTCAGACAGTTCCAGTCTTCACAGCTTCAACGTCGGGCCTCGGTGGCAACACCAACTCCGACTTATACAGCCCCGGCAATGGCCTCAGTGATAGCACCAACCATGACCCGAACAACTTAACTTACAACAACTCTGTTCCCTCGCCGCAGTTATGGAACTCGGCAAAGGTCTCAGCTCGGTGACAGCACCAGCATGGAAGAGACTATAGCTCGATTACAGAACCAGCTGCAAAGTGACTCAATTATGGAACTCAGCAAAGGTCTCAGCTCCGTGACAGCACCAGCATGGAAGAGACTACAACTCGGCTACAAAACTAGTTGCAAAGTGCCGCAGTTATAGAACTCGGCAAAGGTCTCAGCTCTGTGACAACACCAGCATGGAAGAGACTACAACTCTGTTACAGAACTAGCTGCAAAGTGCCGCAGTTATGGAACTCGGCAAAGGTCTCAGCTCCGGGACAGCACCAACATGGAAGAGACTACAACTCGGTTACAGAACTAGCTGCAAAGTGCTGCACTTATGGAACTCGGCAAAGGTCTCAGCTCCTTGACAACACCAGCATGGAAGAGATTACAACTCGGTTACAGAACTAGCTGCAAAGTGCCGCAGTTATGGAACTCGACAAAGGTCTCAGCTCGGTGACAGCACCAGCATGGAAGAGACTACAACTCGGTTACAGAACTAGCTGCAGAGCGCCGCAGTTATGGAACTTGACAAAAGTCTCAGCTCGGTGACAGCACCAGCACAGAAGAGACTACAACTCGATTACAGAACCAACTGCAAAGTGCTGCAGTTATGAAACTCGGCAAACGTCTCGGCTCAATGACAGCACCAGCAGGGAAGAGACTACAACTTGGTTACAGAACCAGCTGCAAAGCGCCACAATTATGGAACTCGGAAAAGGTCTCAGCTCGGTGACAGCACCAGCACAGAAGAGACTACAGCTCGGTTATAGAACCAGCTCCAAAGTGCCGCGATTATAGAACTCATCAAAAGTCTCAGCTAGGTGATAGCACCAGCACAGAAGAGACTATTGCTCGGTTACAGAACCAGCTGCAGAAGGCCGCAGTTATGGAATTCGGCCAAAATCTTGGCTCGGGTACAAAACCAACCAACCTGGTCACTGGACCAAACGAAGCAACACGCTAAGTTATGGAACTCGACAACTTTTCTAGTTCGGTTATGGAACCAATATGCAGTTGAAGGACCTGATCGCTTCCTATGAGAATCTAGTTCGGTTGCGGAACCGACTAAGAGTTTCATACCTCTAAAGGTACTTCTTAAAGTTATTTAAACTTCAGCGTAATTAGAATTCCGCTTGTTGAACAGAGTTCGACTAGCCTAAGTTACTTCTGGTTAAGAAACCAAAGTTATTCTCACCCATTAGTCACTCAGTTCCGGTTACTAAACCGAACTCAACTACTTGGTAAACAATCGGGCGTTCGTGCTAAGAGCCCATTTTTGGAACGAAAGTCAAGCACACACTTTGCTATCAGAAGAATAGAGGAGGCAAGTAGGGATGTAAAAATTCTTTTCATTTATGAAAGAATCATTACAAAGTCAGTTCTTTACATAGAAAAAAGCAAAAATACAAAGACTTCAGGATTCAATAGCCTCGACGTTGACATCAAAAGACTCAGTCCTGGTGGCTTGGGGAGCATCCTCAGGCGGAGTTGGAACAGCTTCTGCAGTGGGGGCAGAACTCGACTCAGGCTCGGGACGAGTGAACTTCGGCAGGTCCTGGTAGAAAGGATGATCATCTGGGATCCCAGCCTTCTTCAGTGCAGCTCGGCACCCGAGCTCGAACAACGTCAAGATGATATTCTTGACTTGGGCCTCATATGCTTTTGTAGCCAGGTCCACCCCGTCCTAGAAACATGTCTCGATTTCAGCTTGGAGCAAGGCTTCGAGAGCGGCTTTTTCCTTGTGCGCCATTTCGAGCTGGGTATCCCTCTTTACCAGGTCGGCCTCAAGTACGAGAATCTTCTTCTCCTTGACCATGGCCACGCCTCTCAGCTCGTGGGTCTCGGCCTTCACATTACTAAGCTCTTGGAGCAAATTCCATCTCTGCCTCCTGGCTGTTTATTTTCTCCTCCGCCGCCTTCAGCTCTCGGCTACACCCCTCCAAGGTCGCAGCGAGTCTCTTCCTCTCTGCTTCCGGCTTCTCGACCTTGGAGCCACTTTCACGGGCCCTCTCCAGGACCACCTGAGCCCTCTATGCAGTCTGAGAAAGAAGACAAGTGTCAGAGGAAAGTTAACAGAAACTAATACTACTCGTAGATCTACATCAGACGCTTACCGAGAAGATCGACTGCAGAGATGAAGACAACAATGTCACGTCGTCCACTCCTTTGTGCCTCTGCATGTCGAGTGGCAAGGCGCACGTCGCAATGACCGATGGACTACTGGTTAGACGGTCTTCCGCCGTCATGGGCCTCCCAGGCCCGAGCTAGAGGCTTGGCCTCCATAGAGCCGCCCCCGCAGGCTGAGGGACCTAGGCCTGCACAGGGCCTTTCTCTGATGAGCCCTCACCCCAGTGCATCTTCTCCCTCGGGACCTTCTCTTTAGCCCCTTCAGCAGGCTGCTACCGAGCTCTCTAGCCGCGGCCCTTAGACCGTGGCCTCTTCTCAACTCGGCCTCCCTCTCTTGGGGTCTCGACGGAATGCTGCCGAGCTGCGCCAGCACCAGCAACACTAGTTCCGGCACTAGTACCGGGGGCAATAGCAACACCACCAACGCCAGCAGCAACAACAAAACCCTTTGCAGCCTCCCCGATGCTCCCGAGACTGCAAAGGAAGAGGAAGTTCGACCTCCAAAAAGTTTTGCCCCTAGGTCTTTTATCTTCACAACAGGCCTTTCTCCATCTCCTCTCCCCTTTCTTCTTCATGGTTGGAGGGAGACGAGTAGCTCTCAACTAGCTATGCCAAATCAAAAGCCTCCGAGCTGGCGGGCACGGGCTCTTTCCTCTTGATGTATGTGTCGCACCTCAGCTCGTATCTGAGCAGGGACCAGCTAACTCGGTCGTTGTGGCCTTGATACTCACGTACGAGTTTAAGCCAGCTGTCGTTCCACTTCCAGCCGGCGTGCTTAGCTCCCAACTTCCTCTGGCTGATCTCTACATGACAGAAGATAACATCAGCTCGGCAAAACAACAGAAGGAAGAAACAATACTCTGAGCTCGGTAATTACTTGGAGGAACCCCGAAGTGTCGAGGAATCCTGTACAATTTCTCCGCATCGGTCTTGTCCTTGCCGAACTCCCTGTTGCCAGAGACGAGTAGGCGATTGTCCCCAGCGTGTCTGTTTGAGTCCTCTAGATCATGGACGAAGGGTTCCATCTTCAGCTTCCTATGGAGATAATAACTATGACCGTCAGGTCATATACGTCCTCGATGTCATGGACACCGAGGTCTATGCCCAATATCTTATTGAGCTCGGCAACGCCCATTATGACCTTGAAGCCATTGGGCATCAACTGGCATGGGCCGAGGTGCCATGTCGCCAAGCAAGCCCTGAGCAGAGGTTGGATGGGGAACCTAACCCCTCCCTCTATTATTGAGAATAACAGGAATGGCATCCAGCCATTCCGGAAGGATCGACCCTCGAAAAGGTCTTTCGGGTCTTTCAGTTTCATTGGGACGTCCTTTGGGATCCCATACATCTCCCTGAAGTATGCCATGGCCTCAGGGGTCTCCGTCCTATAAGATCCCATTCTTCTAACAGATAGTGACACTGGAAAAAGGGGGAGAAACAAAAACCCTAAAACCCTAGAGCAAAACCCCTAAACAAAGAAAGGCGGTACGTAAAGACAGGGAAAGGGAAGAAAACTCACATAAAAAGAGACGGACTCCGGGCTCCGGTTCGCTAACTTAGACTTCTAGCAAAGCTCCGACAGGGTTATTTCTCTCTTGCAGCAGAGTTTTTTCTAATAAAAATGCCAAAGTGAAAGAGACGAAGGAAGAAAAGCCTTATTTATAGACGGTATGGCGCCCGTTCCAATTCCTGAAGGCACGCGTCGCTTTAATTTCGATAAACGAACAACCAGATGGAGACACATGGCACTACCAGTTAATCTCGCACAAAGATTCAGACGCTGCATTTATTGCCTTGGGAACGCGAACCATCAGCATGCTATTTATTGCCTCGAGATGATAAAGCGTCACCTCCCTAATATTTATTACCTCGGGTAGACGAACCGTCACCGGCGTGATATTTATTGTCTCAGAAAGGCATACAGCCTTCATGATAAAGATCAGATGTCACCAGCCAAACACCGAGATGAATTTCAAAATTGATACCTCAGGTCTCTCAAACGTGCTACTTAGCTCCCGGCCTCAAAAAGTTGAGAACTCTAAGAGGTCACGAGCTAGGGGCAATTGTGTGGGGTATTTTCTTGAGAGTAGGATTACGCTAGCCTCGGTAGCAGTACCAGCTAAGCTTATCCCGATCTCGGTATCCAAGTTCAGCCACAGTGCCAAGATCCATCTAGTTCTGTAACGGTGTAGACACCTCATTTGACCCCCTATGATAGCCTTAAATACCTGTCATATGTAGCGGTGCCCCCATTTCACCCATAATTGAATGGTTATTGGCATAATTCAGATTAATTAACGATGATGAAGGTGCTTGTTGATAATTTTAGACTTAGATCAACGATTTCTAGGAATTCGTGAGAGAAAAGCCAAATCGCGTCGAGATCCCAAGTCAAACCCATTATTCACATAAGGGCCGGACACTGACACTACTCGAACCTTTTTCGGACCACTTAAGACATGCTTGGGCCAATTCCCACAAAGATCACACTTAACTTGCATAAGTATCATATGACTAACACAAATCAGGAGGTTAGAATCGTTGATCTGAATATCCCATCTTCTTTCCAATGTCCGATCACTATTACATATGAACCAATAGATTCTACGCTCCAAGAGCTTTCTGACCATATATAGAATATCCAAATCCGACCAACGGGTCGAAAGTTAAGAATTTCCGAAGATAAGAAATGACTAAATCCGTTTAGGCACCACCCAAGTGGCGCCCCACCTACCGAAAACCACATAGGCGCCCTAGGCTGGGCGCCCACAGTTTCCAGAATCACATAGGCGCCCTAGGATGGGCGCCCACACTTCTCAAACCCTAATTTGCCCTAACGTCACCTGATTAGCCTAAGTTACGAAGCCGGTTTCATTGGTCCATAGGTTCCCCTTTTTTTCCAACCCCTAATCATCAGTACATTTAGACCAATGGATTCTTGACTCCGAGAGCTTTCCGACGATATATAGTGTTAGTTTATGGTCTCAATACCATAGGTATATGATGTAATAAATTGATTAAGTTCTTTATTTATCAATACAATTCATGTTTTTTCCTTTCATGTGATGAATGGTGTTTTATATACTTGCACATAACTAATCCAAATGACATAATGGTTCATGAGATGAACCGGAGTCCACAAGTATACTAGATGTAATACATGTGTATGGATGAGATCCATATACAGGAGATATGTATTACAAATCTTATACTTAAATATCTTCACAACCAGTGATGAGATTGGACACCTCATCTGACAAGGTTGCAGCATTTTGATCACTATGAGATAGTGTGATTTATCTCGATCATCAGAATGTAAGATTCTGGATCATGATACTGGTACATTGGATGTATTGAAGGACCATGAGAAGCACCTTATATACACTGTCTTTATTTAAGGTCTGCTCTCATAATTCCCTAGCAATAGGCTCATAATCCTTAGACATTAATGAACTCAAGTTTCTATCTGTTCATTTGCTTTGAGTCACCAATGAGTGAGGCCAATTGTAGGTCAACACCTCGGTGATTTGGGTACTTGATAGTAGAGCTGTGAGAACATTCAATAGTCAAGATGGAATCTATCTTTAATATCCCCTTGTGCCAATTAATGGATTTATCATTGGTAAGTGCGCACCCATTCCGATTAAGAGTTAATTGGATTGGTACCATATGATCATTATAATTAATTGGGGCTCAAGGATAATAAGATATGGATCTAATTTGGTGGACAGGTCCATTTGATCCATGGATATAGATGGAGGGGCCTACTTGTGGTACTGTGGAAGTTTAGGGCCTTCATTGTAATTTATTCCAAAGACTGGAGTGCAATTGCATTTATATAGTGGAGTTATTTGCAATTAACTGTGGGCCCGGATTGCACATGAGATGTGGGGTCGCGTGTCGCAGTTGGAGCCAGCTTTCTAAGGAATCCCTAGTGGTCCCCACGCTAGCCCAATATATTAGAAAGATACTAATTCTACTTAAACTCTAAAAGGAAGGTTACTATTTCTATTTGAAGTGAAACTTCTAATAGTGGTAATGGTAAGCTACTAATTAATAATGAAAGTAGGACTTCTATTTTAATTAGAAAGGAGAAAGTTACCAATAGTTGTGGAAGTAAGACTTCTATGGCAATTAGTAAGGGAGATGTTTACTATTTTGTAATGGGAGTTGAACTTCTATTTCAAATAGGAAAAGAGGATTTATGGAGGGCTATAAATAGAGGAATACTCCTCTCAAATTCGTGCATAACATATAGAGCACTTTTCAGCCCCTTGTGCAAGAGTTGTACAAGTCATCTTCTTCTCAAAGTTCCCCTCTCTTTCACCTTTGGTTCCTTAGAGTTACTAGTAGGGTTTTTCTCTTGAGGATTCCACCATCTTCTTGAGAAAAGAGATCTAATACGGGACATAGCGTTGGAAGATCAAAAGGAGTTGAAGATTCTGATTTGGATTGTGAAGTTGTTCATCACCAAAGTAAAGAAATCAAATCCTCCATTAGAGCACAACAAAGCTCCAAAGGTATATCTACATCCTTGTATGTTGTGTATTTCGTGGAAGCATGTTTATGTTCTGTTTTCTATCTTTAATATAGTAGTTGTTGCTGTACATGGCTATGAGATTGAGGAAATTACATCCTGGATTGGGTTTGTTGCATTCTAGACAATTGATCCCTGCATTAAGTGGGTCAAAAGTTTTTGAAACCTGTCTGGAAGGCCCACCTATATTCCAACAATTGGTATCAGAGCCTAACCTCATCTCTAATCATGTTAGACCAGCAAGCTTGCTCTGATCTTTGCATGAGATGTGAAGAAGATGAAGCAAGGGCTATGTAAGGATCAGTTTTGATGATTTTACTTGGTTTGATAGTAAATTCATGTTTGGATAGTCACAAAAGGTTTAATAATGATGGAAGGATCATAGGAAGCCATTGGGACACTTTGGAAGTGATTTGGTCCGGTCGACCAGGCCCCGTGCTCGGTCGACCTCCGGTCGACCGGGTGCTTGCAGGCCGGTCGACCGGGCCTTCTGTGCAGATTTCTGCAGAAATTGATTTTTCAGGTTTCGGGTCTACTTTTACTTCCTATTTTTCCAGCATTGTTTGGCAGCCTATTTTTGTGATTTGTATGGTTGTATGAGATACTAACTTGCAGATGATCATGTCCTCTCCATATGGCCCACAAGTCTTTTGCTTTCTTTTATGGTGATTGGTTTATTTAAGGTTAATTGTAAAGGGCGTCATGGTTTCCTTGGTTTCCCATGAAAGGGCAAGGCATGATGAATTTCCCTATAGCCCTTTTAATTCCAGTTTTAGATTACCATGTAAGTCTCATATATGAGGCATAGGAATTTATGTAATTTTTCTAAATTTTTAAATTCTGGCGATGTCCGAGACGAAGAAGGAAAGCGATGTTGGACTCCTAATCAAAGAGTTTGAAGATTACCAAAAGAGTTCTGGAGTTTCCCAAAGAGTTTGAGGAATTCCAATTTTTGGAAAGTCTAGAAGTCCAAGAAGTCTATTCCGCTTGGGCCATGTGGAGGAGAGGACTAGTTTCTATTTTTTGCAATTTCTATTTATGGATGCATGCTTAAATTAGAATTTTTCCAGATCTGATCCAAACATAGCAAGTAACTGAAATTGGTCAAATCAAATTAATTTTTGGAAAGAGTTCTAATTAGTGTTGATGGCCCATGAGATGGACACATTGGTAACTCTAATTTAGAAACTGAACTTTCCTTAAAATAACTTGACTTGGAACCAATCTTAGATCATATCATAAGATGATTTGATGTATACATGTGGGCCCTAATACCTTATAAAGAAATCCTCAATTCTAAAATATTAAGTGGGAGCGGGGCATTTATATTTAGAAATCCCCATGGTTTTCCACCATAGGTCCATTGTAAGGAAAGTATTAGCCTCGCGCCATCTCGAGTATGGCCGTTCCCCATGGAGGGCTTTTACTTGTCTGGCTACTAGATATGGATCTCCTATGGATAGTGTTGGTGAGACGGGGCGGGGGCTCATTCCCCAAGGAGGAGCTGCTCGCAACGGTTGTCATGCAATGCTAGTTGGTGGGTCACACTTAACTAAAATAATGATGTAGTATCCCCAAGGATTTGCCTCATTTATTTTAGAAACCGAAGTTAATCGGGAGTCATTGATTATTTTGTATGAGATACCTAGATAATAATGAATGAAGGGGATCATGGAAAGTTAGTCTTAATTCTAATTTTGACCAACTTTGATCCGCACCAATCCAGGTGGTATTCGCACTCCCCAAGGAGGCATACCCCGAGGATTGGGATTCCGATGTATTCTGAATTTAATGGTTATGAGGATTCCATATAAATTTGGTAGAATACTAAACCCTAATGTCATTTAAATTTATTAATTGAATGTATGGTTATGTGCTACAGTATTTTCAGCATGAATTCAAACACTTTCAATCCACTTGCGACCATCCTCAACCAAAATAAATTAGTGGGATCCAACTATGTAGACTGGAAACGGAACCTGGATATTGTCCTGACAGCTTCAGGATATAAATATGTCCTTACCAAACCCCCCCTTGATGAGCCATTGCCAGAAGCATCACAGGAAGAAAAGGAACTTTACACAAAGTGGGCCAAAGACGATGAGATGGCCAGATGTTACATACAGGCATCTATGTCTAGTGTTTTACAACACCAACATCAATCCTTTAAGACTGCATATGATATTATATCAAACTTAAAGGAGATGTTTGCGGAACAGGGTAGGCCTGCTAGACAGGCTGCTATGAGGGTGCTTATAAGCACCAAGATGGCTGAAGGCACACCAGTACATGACCATATGTTGAAAATGATGGACTCATTGAATGAGTTAGATGTACTGGGGGATGCGATTGATGCAGAATCGCAGATAGACATAATACTTGAGTCACTACCAGAGTCATTCAACAATTTCAAGGTTAATTACAACATGAATAAAATGAATCTGACTCTGGCTGAGCTGTCTAGCCAGCTGGTGGTGACTGAAGGCATTATGAAGAAAAAACCAACTGCCCTGATGATAGAAAAGTCATTTGCCAAGTCCAAACCGAAAGGCAAAGGGTGGAAAGGCAAGAAGAAATCAATTCCGAAGGGTCCTAAGGCGGAGAATGGTCCTAATGGTGGTGTTGGCAAGGCTTAGGGAGCAGGGACAAAAGGAAAGTGTTTCCATTGTGGTATGACAGGACATTGGAAGAGGAATTGTCCAGAATATCTGTCTAAGAAGAAAACCTCAGGTATGATTGAGTCACTTGTTACTGAAGTTAGTTTTGCAACTGGTACTTCAGAATCTTGGTGTGTGGACTCCGGGGCAACTAATCACATATGTAATTCGTTGCAGGGGTTCCAGGAAACCAGGAGACTCAGTGACGGCGAAATCATTGTCAACCTAGGATCTGATGCTAAGGCGGATGCGGTTTCAGTAGGAGTTATTACTTTATGTTTTCTAGTTAATAGGTTGGTTTTGTCAGACACTCTATATGTACCGTCTTTAAGGAGGAATTTAATTTCAGTTTCTAGTTTGGTGAATAAAAGTTATTCTATTACTTTTGGTACTGAAGTTGTCATAAAGAGGAATGGTACTTTTATATGTTCTGGCAAGGTAACCAATGGGTTTTATCTATTAACTCCTACAATGTATGAGATACATGATACCGAAATAATTAATAGACCATCATTAAAGAGAAAGTCACCTTCATCTAATCCAACAAAACTTTGGCACTTGAGGCTAGGTCATATAAACCTAAATAGGATTGACAGGCCAGTGAAAGATGGTATCTCGCCTTCATTGGTGGTAGAACCAATGCCTGTTTGTGAGTCCTGTCTGGAAGGCAAAATGACCAAAAGACCCTTTTCATCAAAGGGCAATAGGGCCAAAGATTTATTGGAATTAGTTCATACTGATGTGTGTGGACCCATTAATGTCAGGGCCAGAGAAGGATATGAATACTTCATCACTTTCACAGATGATTATTCAAGATATGGATACATATACCTTATGCACCGCAAGTCCGAGGCTTTTGAAAAGTTCAAAGAGTTTTGAGCGGAAGCGGAAAAGCAATTAGTTAAAAGTATCAAGACTCTTCGATCAGATCGAGGGGGGGAATATCTCTCTGGTGATTTTATGGGATACTTATCAGAAAATGGGATTCTATCCCAGTTGTCTGCTCCTGGTATGCCTCAACAGAATGGAGTAGCAGAAAGAAGGAACCAGACTCTTTTAGATATGATTAGGTCTATGTTGAGTTTCTCAGGATTACCTATATCCTTTTGGGGATATGCCTTGGATACTGCAATGTACATACTAAACCTCGTACCATCTAAGTCTGTACCTAAGACTCCCCGGGAGTTGTGGTCTGGGCGAAAGCCTAGTCTACAACATTTACACATTTGGGGTTGTCCGGCACACGTGCTGAAGGTAAAGACGGATAAGTTGGAAATGAAGTCGGAAGTATGCACGTTTGTAGGATATCCTAAAGGAACTAAATGTTGGATATTCTATAATCCCAGAGAGCAGAAAGTGCTGGTAAGCACCAATGCAGTTTTTTTGGAGGAAGATTATATGATGGACCGGAAATCTTTAGAAAAGGTGATCTTAGAAGAGATTCAAGATCAATCAATTCCAAATCCAAATATGACCGAACTTGAGGAAGAACCGCCCCTACCAGACCCAGTAGTTACACCAGTGCCGCGTCGTAGTGTGAGAATAATCAGGCCCCCTGATAGGTTCTCGTTCTTGGGAGAGTCTTACGAGGCAATCCCGGAAGAACTGGAACAAGATCCCTGTAACTATGATGAAGCAATTAATGACATAGATTCGGGACATTGGCAAGATGCAATGAAAGCTGAGATGGAGTCTATGTACTCTAATCAGGTCTGGACACTTGTGGACTTGCCTGCCAATATTAAACCTATTGGGTGCAAGTGGGTCTACAAGAGAAAAAGAGGACCAGATGGAAGAGTTGAGACCTTTAAGGCCAGGCTTGTTGTGAAAGGGTATACTCAGAAAGAGGGTATCGATTATGAGGAAACCTTCTCGCCGGTAGCCATGCTCAAGTCCATCCGGATACTCTTATCCATTGCGGCACATCTCGATTACGAGATTTGGCAAATGGATGTCAAGACGGCGTTTCTCAACGACCATCTTGAGGAAGACATCTATATGATGCAACCAGACGGTTTTATAGCAAGTAACCAAAAGCAAAGAGTTTGCAAGCTGCAGAAGTCCATTTATGGACTGAAGCAGGCATCCCGAAGCTGGAACATCCGTTTTGACCGGGCAATCAAATCATTTGGTTTTAGTCAAAATCCGGATGAGTCATGTGTGTACATGAAAAATGAAGGTGACATGGTAGTTTTTCTGATATTATACGTCGACGACATCCTTCTCCTTAGGAAAGATATAGGAATGTTGTCAACGGTGAAAGTTTGGTTAGCAAAGACTTTTGATATGAAAGACTTGGGAGAAGCTAGTTACATCCTAGGGATCAAACTCCATCGAGACCGGAAAAATAGGATGATTGGCTTGTCTCAAGCTGCATACATAGATAAGGTACTGGTACGGTTTGCTATGTAGGACTCCAAGAAGGGTATCACACCTTTCAGGCATGGAGTGCACCTTTCCAAGGATCAGGGTCCCAAGACCCCAGAGGAAAAGGAGCAAATGAGAGCAATTCCATACGCTTCGGCTGTTGGTAGCCTCATGTATGCTATGCTATGTACTAGACCGGATATTTGTCATGCAGTGGGCTTAGTCAGCAGATATCAGTCTAACCCAGGTTCTGACCATTGGACTGCTGTAAAATGTATCCTTAAGTACTTGAGAAGGACTAGAGATTACATGTTGATTTACGGCAGTGATGAGCTGATTCTAGTCGGATACACAGACTCTGACTTCATGTCAGATAAGGATTTCAGGAAATCCACCTCTGGTTATGTGTTTATGCTTGGCGGAGGAGCTATCAGCTGGAGGAGTATTAAACAGGAATGTACCGTTGATTCCACTTCTGAGGCTGAATATGTAGCGGCTTGTGAAGCAGCTAAGGAAGCAGTATGGCTCAAAAGATTCCTTTTGGAACTTGGAGTGGTACCTTTGGCACGACAGCCGCTCACAATTTACTGTGACAGCAGCGGGGCAGTCGCTCAGTCCAAGGAACCAAGGAGCCATAAAAGCCAAAAGCACGTACAGAGGAACTATCATCTGATCAGAGAGATTGTGCAGAGAGGTGATATTGCAATTACCAAGATAGCCTCTGCAGACAATCTGGCAGATCCATTTACTAAGCCTTTGACCACCAAGGTTTTTGAGCAGCATGTAGACGGGATGGGCATGAGATACAATCCTGATTGGCATTGAGCCCAAGTGGGAGATTGTTAGTTTATGGTCTCAATACCATAGGTATATGATGTAATAAATTGATTAAGTTCTTTATTTATCAATACAATTCATGTTTTTTCCTTTCATGTGATGAATGGTGTTTTATATACTTGCACATAACTAATCCAAATGACATAATGGTTCATGAGATGAACCGGAGTCCACAAGTATACTAGATGTAATACATGTGTATGGATGAGATCCATATACAGGAGATATGTATTACAAATCTTATACTTAAATATCTTCACAACCAGTGATGAGATTGGACACCTCATCTGACAAGGTTGCAGCATTTTGATCACTATGAGATAGTGTGATTTATCTCGATCATCAGAATGTAAGATTCTGGATCATGATACTGGTACATTGGATGTATTGAAGGACCATGAGAAGCACCTTATATACACTGTCTTTATTTAAGGTCTGCTCTCATAATTCCCTAGCAATAGGCTCATAATCCTTAGACATTAATGAACTCAAGTTTCTATCTGTTCATTTGCTTTGAGTCACCAATGAGTGAGGCCAATTGTAGGTCAACACCTCGGTGATTTGGGTACTTGATAGTAGAGCTGTGAGAACATTCAATAGTCAAGATGGAATCTATCTTTAATATCCCCTTGTGCCAATTAATGGATTTATCATTGGTAAGTGAGCACCCATTCCGATTAAGAGTTAATTGGATTGGTACCATATGATCATTATAATTAATTGGGGCTCAAGGATAATAAGATATGGATCTAATTTGGTGGACAGGTCCATTTGATCCATGGATATAGATGGAGGGGCCTACTTGTGGTACTGTGGAAGTTTAGGGTCTTCATTGTAATTTATTCCAAAGACTGGAGTGCAATTGCATTTATATAGTGGAGTTATTTGCAATTAACTGTGGGCCCGGATTGCACATGAGATGTGGGGTCGCGTGTCGCAGTTGGAGCCAGCTTTCTAAGGAATCCCTAGTGGTCCCCACGCTAGCCCAATATATTAGAAAGATACTAATTCTACTTAAACTCTAAAAGGAAGGTTACTATTTCTATTTGAAGTGAAACTTCTAATAGTGGTAATGGTAAGCTACTAATTAATAATGAAAGTAGGACTTCTATTTTAATTAGAAAGGAGAAAGTTACTAATAGTTGTGGAAGTAAGACTTCTATGGCAATAGTAAGGGAGATGTTTACTAATTTGTAATGGGAGTTGAACTTCTATTTCAAATAGGAAAAGAGGATTTATGGAGGGCTATAAATAGAGGAATACTCCTCTCAAATTCGTGCATAACATATAGAGCACTTTTCAGCCCCTTGTGCAAGAGTTGTACAAGTCATCTTCTTCTCAAAGTTCCCCTCTCTTTCACCTTTGGTTCCTTAGAGTTACTAGTAGGGTTTTCTCTTGAGGATTCCACCATCTTCTTGAGAAAAGAGATCTAATACGGGACATAGCGTTGGAAGATCAAAAGGAGTTGAAGATTCTGATTTGGATTGTGAAGTTGTTCATCACCAAAGTAAAGAAATCAAATCCTCCATTAGAGCACAACAAAGCTCCAAAGGTATATCTACATCCTTGTATGTTGTGTATTTCGTGGAAGCATGTTTATGTTCTGTTTTCTATCTTTAAGATAGTAGTTGTTGCTGTACATGGCTATGAGATTGAGGAAATTACATCCTGGATTGGGTTTGTTGCATTCTAGACAATTGATCCCTGCATTAAGTGGGTCAAAAGTTTTTGAAACCTGTCTGGAAGGCCCACCTATATTCCAACATATAGAACGTCCAAATCCGATGAGCGGGTCAAAAGTTATGAGCTTCCGAAGTTTGTCCCAAGAGGAGGTCAAAATCACCTCGGCACCACCCATGTGGCGCCCAGGCTACTGAAATCCACCTAGACGCCCCATGCTGGGCACCCAGACTGCCCAGAACCACCTAGGCACCTCATGGTGGGCGCCCACCCTCCAAATTCCACTAGTTGGGCTGAAAACAGACCTGGGCCATTCAATGTTGGCCATTCGATCCCGACTCCAAATGGGACCAAGTTCCAAAAGCGAGACCCAAACCACCCGAGCATCTACACCCTCAAGGACTACCTGGGCGCCACCCTGTGGGCGCCCAGACTGCGCAGACCATGTGGGCGCAACCCCATGGGCGCCCACCCTCTCTCAAACCCTATTTCACCCTAAAATGACTTAAGCCGCCTTGGGATGCATGAGACCTTCTAGAAGCACGAATTAATGAAGCCCTAGCCCTCCTAAACTCATCCCAAAGCCTCTATATAATCCCTCTTAACCCGATTTGCAAAAGGGGAGCTACCCTAAAGAAAAAGAGAGAAAATAGAGAATAAGGAAGAAGAAGAAAGGTAGCCACCATTAGAGAAAGAGTTTCAGATCTAGAGAAGAAGAAGAAGAGGTAAAGAAGAAGGCTTCCATATCTTCAACTGGGGCTATGGGATTTCGCGAAAGCTTCATTCTCGGAACTTGAGAAACGCGTCATATACCGGTATTCCTAGATCTCCCCTTTCTTTTACTGCATTCCATTGGCATAAATGCTTAGAAATATGTTTAGGATCATTTGAGCATCATAGATCTACATTAGCTTGTGTTAAAACTGATATTAGCATCTCATGATATTAGAAACATGTTTAGGTTCATTCT
Source organism: Cinnamomum chago (assembly GCA_038049695.1). Classification (NCBI taxonomy): domain Eukaryota; kingdom Viridiplantae; phylum Streptophyta; class Magnoliopsida; order Laurales; family Lauraceae; genus Cinnamomum; species Cinnamomum chago. The sequence goes on from CP142456.1 coordinate 32,858,568, forward strand.
AATATAGTAGATTTGCATTGATTTCGTAATTCTAATTGCATAACTAGGTTAGGTCTCGCATTAACAGTATCATTATTATCATTTATATCAAAGAGATCGCGAAAAGCCCTTGGCAGAAAGGCTGGACGCCACTCCCTGGGCGCCTGCCCTCTCCCGGATAGGCTGGGCGCCTACCCTTCTGAGACTGGGTTCGGGTTCTAAATCTTCGCCCGTTGCATCGTTTTCTCGTAGATTTGCTAGCTGCATCATTAATAGTTCGCATTAGGAATTCGCATCAGTCGCTGAATATCGAAAATTGTGTCGAAAATACTAAGTTTTTTGTGCATTCATTGTGATCCATTGAAAACCATGACTGAGCAGGGTAGGCACCACACCAAGTGGATTTTTTCCACCTTCGTGCATAACTTCCGATCTTCCGCATTTAGTTTACTTAGAAACTGTTTGATAATGATATATTTGGCTGTTTGATGTGTTCTGAACTCCGAATTACCATTTTTGTCACACTTCACATCATATCATTTGGATCGTAGAGTCATACAAAAAACCCAAAAAAAATATCATAAAACATAAAATCATTTCTTCTCTTTCCTTACTTTTTAGTAAATTAGAGGGGAAACCAAAAACAAATTAAAAAGATATCCGGAAAATCCAAAAATAATAGTTAGATAGTCTAGGTTATTGAATTTAGCGCCTAAGTAGGATAAACCCTAAGATTAATTAGAACATCATAATTAATTGATTTAAGAACCATCAAATCATTAAGAACACCTTTAATCCCTTCAAGGGCCTAATTAATTCGGATTAAAAGCAACTAAGAACATAAAACACCTAAAACCCAAAACACAGTCACCTGGGCGCCACCCCCTGGGCGCCCATCCTTCCACAGCCACTTGGGCGCCACCCCCGGGCGCCCAACCTCTTCATTCTCTAAGACACCCCGGTTAAAGCTTAAACCAATTAATTAAAACCTTAAACTAATCTGAATCAACATAGTAAAACATTTTAAACCTGAAATAACTAAAACCCTAATCAACTCAACCTCTAATTAACTCGAAAACACAAAACCAACAAAACCCAAAACAATCCACCCGGGCACCACCCCCTGGGCGCCCATCCTTTCGAGACACCTAGGCACCACCCTATTGGCGCCCATCCTATCCCGTCACTAAGGAACCCTTAATTAAAACTTCTAATTATTCACAACCCAAATCTAACCCCAATTAACACATTAAAACACTTTAATATCAACAGACTTGAAACCTTAACCAATTCGGACTTAAATTCACCTAAAAACATAAGACCAACCCGAACCACAGAACCGTCCACTTGGGCGCCACCCCCTGGGCGCCTGTCCTCCATTTCCACCTGGGCACCACACCCGGGGTGCTCAGCCTACCTGTTTTCATAAAAACCCCGACCAACAACTTAGCCTAATTAATTAACATTCAAACCAATCCCAATCCACATATTAAAACACTTTTAACTTAAAATACTTAAGACTTTAATCGATTCAGACTTAGCACCCAAAACCCTTACGAACCAACAAACAACCACCTAGGCACCCCCCTTGTGGCGCCTATCCTACACTTTCACCCCGACCTACTACCTCGACCAAAAACAAATAACTAAACACCTTATAACTTAAATTAACTAAAACTAGAACCCAACATAATCCCTAGATCCCAAAAACCAAAAACCTAGTCCCATCTGGAATACCTGAAGATCACAAGCCATCACCTGGGTGCCACCCCCTTGGCGCCTATCCTTTCATTTGCACTAAAACACGAATTCTTGGTTTTGTTTCAAAATCCGAATCCGAATAATTTTGACATTTGAACATCAGAGAATTAAAACAATTTGGAACACTAAAATTCATCAAGTAAGAATCCCCGGGATTCTGAAGATAACAACGATACCACTGCCACTAGCCAAGCCGCCAAGAAACAGCCACTTGGGCGCCACTGCCTGGGCGCCCAAGTCCTTCGCCAACCCTGTTCGTCGATTTTGACATCATTTCACTTCTTGAATTAAAACTTGAAATCCCCGAGCCTTAAACAACTTAAGTAGAACCTTAAAACATCCCTAAATCACTCTTAACCAACTCATAACTTAAAACAAACCGAATCGACTAAAACCTTAATTAACAAACTGTTTAAGCGCATGAACCATCAAGCTTAGGCTATTTGCACCCTAGGATTATATCAGATTACTCCATTAGATAGATTAGAGATTAGGCTTCGTCCCATCACTTTTCCTGTTCCGTTAAGGGGACTGGGAGAGCTGATGTGGACGGTCTAGGACCTTAGGTTAGGGTTAATCCGATGATCAGTAATAAAGCATTAATCACGTAAATCCAAGTAAAATTCCCTAGGTAGGCCCTTCTAGCCCCAATATAAAAAATCCATAAAAATTATAAAACCAACAAAATAAACCCAAAAAGATTTTTCCTTTATTTTCTCCTCCACCTCAGGTGCCAGATATTTAATCGAACTTAATGATAAAAGGGAATAAAGAACTGACTTCTAAAGTTGAATAAATGAGAATAATAAAATGAGATGAGTGATTTCACACACTTTGCATATTTTATTTCGGCCCATCGGCCACCCTCAATCAATCACGGCCCATCGACCCTCTAAAACAAACACCGGCCCATCGACCACCTTCAATCAATTACAGCCCATCGGCTTTTTACTTTATCACTCGTGTATCGCACCCGAAAAACACAGAAATCACAAGTCAAAGTCTCATTTGCATCATCATTTTGATTTAAAAAGTCAGCCTTTAAACCCTATTTTGCCAAGGGATTAGAAGGGGGTACTCGGGAATGGGGCCGATCCTCTTCTTAAATATTTCGCACCTCCCCCTTTTTTGTTTTCTTTATCTTAATTATTTCATTTCACTTGGATACACCATGATTATGCTATGTGAGGATTAACCTTATTTGGACTTTGACTCATAACCCTGAATTGACCCAATATTAAAGAGAACCAAATTAATGTGACAGGAAAACCGCCGTGTGTTACCGGCAGCACATTAGACGAGAGAAGAACCCACCCACTTATTTTCTCCCATTTTTCTTTGGCTCTTGTCGAAGAATGGTGTTACGGCCGTTACCGCAGCTGGCGATCGTGATCCGTCGATTTTGAGGGTAGTCGGAATCCTCATTTTCGATGTAAAATTTAAATAAGACATATAGATGAATCGCGATTTCCCTCCCCTGGGGAATCAAAATTCACATCCGACAGCCTGGCGATTGTGATGGGACCTCTTTTGTTTTCTTGTCACTTATTTGGGTCTTTCTGGAGTTTTATTCTAGGACACGAACATTTGGTCAATGATCAAATGTCCGTGTCCCATTCAGTTTAGGGTTATTATGAGTGTAGTCTGAAAATTTAAACCTAAGGTCTGAATATACCGCCTACTGAAGCCTTCCCTAATTATAACAAAATAAAAAACCATCATTAAAACTTTCCCCTTTCATCATTAAAAAAAACAAAACGAAACAAAAAAAAAACCTTCTCTCCTCTTCCCTCCCTTCTATTTTGAACCAAAAAAATTCTCTTGGTGTTACATGACATTGTTTGATAATTGCTTTGGTAATAAAATATAAGATGGCTTATCAAAATCCACATCGAACAATTGCATCCCAAACATCATACATGCTCGACTCAAATTACCAATCTTACACAAACCACACGACTCAAGATTTTCAAAACTTAAACAACTCATACACGAATATAAACCAACACTACCATAAGGAAACACAAAATTATCAATACCTTTCCAACCAAACTATAATAACCGAAGCTTCTCCCCTTAGATCTAGACGACACTTTTACGCAAATGAAGACTTAAACAATCACACCTCTTATGAACACGCGAGACCAAACCATGGCCCAATCCATAATCCCCAATCATGTCAAACTACTTCCCAACCAACTCGACAATATTACACTCAACCAAATCAAAACACAATGCACAAAAATTTAAACAATTAAAACATTAATCATGACATAAATCAAAATTTAAACCTTAATAATCAACGAATCTACATCCAAAACACACAATATATAACAACAAACCAAATCTTAATCCATCCTAATCAAACCTACCAATCCGTCCAAATCATTCCATCCAATCAGACTCCCCCTCCCATTCGAACATACCAATCCATCCAGGTCATTCCATCCAATCAGACTCCTTCACCCATTCCGACCAACTAGTCCATCCAAACCATCCCACCCAATGAAACTCACTCACCAATCCGAACCATCCGATCCAATCAAACCTACTAATCCATTCCAACCATCCCATCCAATCAAATCCCTTCACCAATCCAAACCATCCAACATCATCAATTCAACCAACCTATCCAACCTTCCATGACCATGCATCCTTATCCAACCTATCAACCATTCCAATCCACGCCATCCAATGAAAGCCATCATCCTACCCAACCCTCACCATTCAACCAAGCAACATCACCTACCATGATCGTTGACCCATTCCAGCCACACCCAACCATGCCATCCAACTCAATCCATCCACCAACCCAATCTCCAACGATCATATATCAACAATCCACTCATGCTCCGACTAACCAGTTTAGTCAAACATCTAGTCAAAACCAAGACAGAAACTCACCCACAAATGCTAAAACCCAAAATCCATTTTTACCGCGCAAAACCAAAGTATCTCGAAAACAGATCCAGGAAGAGTTTGCTAGGATGGTGGACATAAGTGAGCTAGAGTTGCCCGACCTAGACTGGTTTAAGAGCATCACTTCGAAAAATGACCCATATACAAACACAGGGAAGCCCCTAGGAGAACAATTTATAGGTGGTGAATATCTAGAATGGGAACTTGGATTAATCTCAGAAACTCTAAGAAGACTTATGACCGAAGAGATCAAGATCCCAACATTATGGAAAGGCTACGAGGTAGAAGAGGGGATACGAATTCTTAGAACATATTTTGCTCCCTTCCATCAACTCGAAAACGAAGAAACCATAGACACGCCATATACCATAAATAATCCCCTAATAGATCATGTTCTCAAGAATTGGACCTATGATCCTCCATATTTGACAACTTTAGCCCCTAAAGTAACCTATGATCCACCAAATGACCAAACTTTTGAATCTTCCGATGAGATGTACGACCCCATCTTTAAAGACATGCCTCCTGAGGACTTTTATGATATGCTTAATGAAGATTACGAACAACGTGAAACACCTTGGGGCGGTAAAACCCAGATCACTACGCATCAAATGAACAAACTAGATCAATCACAAACAATCATCCGATCAAAAATACCAACATCACAAATGCTACCCCAAACACGACCAAATGAAGATCATTCAACACAACAAATAAAAGACATAACAATTCATTCGAAGACAGACGAGACAGTACAACCTAATGACCCACATGAAGAATCTGAATTCGCGACGACGATGAAGATACTTGACCATCAAATGGATCGAGTGGATGAATTAATTAAAGATTTTGATGTCATAAGATCTGAAACACACGAACCAGTCAGGTTTGAATCGAATGACTTAGAATCAAGTGTGGAAACTCATAGACTGGTTAAACCATCTTCATTTGAAATAAAGCACCAAACACAAATGAACAAAATCATACAAGATCTAGAATCTTAATCTAAGACGAATACCACTAAAAAACATAGACCGCGTTACAAACGAAAGAACTTGAATCCTAGACCATCATGCAAAACCCAAATCATGATCCAAAGATAAATAAACATGCAACCAAATGATGAACAAGACTTTCCTAAACCCAAACCAATGCATCTTGACCCCATTCCAACACCAGCTGAACCAAGAAAAGTTAACAAAGAGTCTAGATTTGAATTTTTAGATACGAACATGTTTAACGAATTACAAGAGGACATAGAGAAACTCAAATCCGAGGTTTGCCGATTAGGTCAAGCATGCCATTAGAACGAATAAAGCCATCCGAACCTATCATAGAAATCGAAGCACCGCCTAAGAATCAACACCAAGAGACTGTTAGGCCTATCATTGAAATCCAACAAGGAAGCCCTCAATTAGACCCTAACCACTCAGTAGAAAAGACCCTAGAGGAGGAACCACAATCAAATGATGTCTTGACTAGTGAGCCTCATATGTCAAACCCTCTTAGAAGATCAAAGGATAACGATATAATTAAATCAACCTTAGAGGGCAAACATGACTTCCACAATGAGATAGAGCCTAACTGTGTTCTAGCCTTGATTAAGGCCCATCTAAATGCGAGACTAATACTTCAGAGTATTCTAAAAGGTTTACCATGCCCGCCCCTGACCAATCCAATAATCATGAGCCAAGATTACATAGAATACTTTGAGAAGAGACAACTACCAGGAGTTGATCCAACTCCGATCCTTCACCTAGAATGGTACCCTGCCCATAAAGAGCAAAATCCAAACACAACAACAGAGATCGTTCCCAAATTAGAAAGCCAAAGAGAGTTTGGTCCAATTAGTTTCCACGAAAGAATTGAGACCACTCCCAGAGCACTAGGAAAGACTTTCGAGGATTTGACTGTAGAAGAACTTTCAGGTGTTAACCCAAACATGCCACCTAAGATTCCGATAGTCCCAAAGAACAATGTAAAAATCCACACAACTGAGGAAATTCTTATCCCACATGACCATCCAGTAGTGACACTACCAAAACTTCAAGATTGCACCCTTGCTCAAAGACTTTCACTATGTAAGTCTGCTAGGTTACAAAGAAAATTTAGAGCACGCCTTCCAAAACATGGACGAACTACATTAAAGGAAGTTGGACACACTACAACAAAGCCTAGAGCCCAAAGAAAAAGGAAAAATCATACGGTTCACACAAAAGATGAGGGTCGAACAATTAGGAAAACAAAAGACCGGAGATCATCAAGTAAAAATAGGGAATCATCATTCAAAGATCACAAATCTCCTAATTGTTCAAACTCTTTAAGACCAAAGCCCAAATGGCGGAGGTCCAAAACATTTCAACGCTCTCGTTTTCGGCGAGAGCAAACTAAAGGTCCCAAATATAAGAGCCTTATCTTAATGCATCAACGAGCGAAGTCATATCCACGTTCTCAAAGAAATCAACATAATGAGACACATATGAAACTCTTTAATATGAGAACAAGGCCCAAATGGCGGAGGTCTAAAATATTTCAACGGTCTCGTTTCCGGATGAACCAAAATAAAAACTTATGGACTAAATACATCATTTTTAGGACCTGAACTACAAATAACAAATCGCAGGTTTCAAAGAAGACACCATAATAAAATACAAGTGAGATATGTTGTCATCAGACCAAAGCCCAAATGGCGGAGGTCCAAAACATTTCAACGCTCTCATTTCCGAAGAGAGCAAAATGATAATGCCCAAACCAAATATCCACTAATAAAAACACGTAGGTCAAGAGGTCTTAAACGCGCACGTTTTCAAATAGTCAAAATATTCAAAGTGCGCAACACATCACTAGCACACACAATGGAAAATCATAATCATGCTAGGCAGACCCTGGGCTTCATGCCAATGAAGGGCTGCAAATTCAAGCAAGCCCGAATGAATTAGTTACTATGTAGGATTATGCAAAAAAAAAAAAAAAAAAAAAAAAACCATAAAAAAACCCAAAAAACTCAAAAAAAATTCACAAACCAAAAAAAGAAGTATAAACAATAAAAAAACACAATTGTCTGATCATCATAAAAGGCATAGGCGAGCCATAATAGTGCAAAATCCCTCTACTAGAACAATTGCGAATAGAAGAGGTCACGAGTAGAATTAGTGAGGTCAGTTGCAAATTTTACCTATTGCTTCAAAACCAGAACTGCCCTAGGAACCACGATTATTAATGATGGATGGATGTCTCTAAATTAGTGGGTACTAAAGAAGGTAGCTTGGTTGACCACATTAGGAGATTTAAGAACTGCCCGAGGCATTCATATTAACAGCTGCAGAATATTACACTAAATGGGCAGAGGCAGAGGCATATGTTAATATTAAGGCTACCTCTGTAGTTAAATTCATCAAGAAGAATATAATAGCCAGGTTTGGCATCCCTAAGGTATTCATAACAGACAATGGCCCCCAATTTATATCTCAACAAATGAATGAGTTGTGCACAAAATATGATATAGAACTGCATCATTCAACCCCATATTATCCCCAAGCCAATGGTTAGGCCGAAGCAACCAACAAGACCTTATTGAAGATCATCAAGAAGACTGTGCAAACCGCCAACCGTTTGGTTAAAGCGTTGTGGGCGTACCAGACTTCTATAAGAACTTCTACAGGAGAAACCCCATACTCTTTAACCTACGGAACGGAAGCAATCCTTCCACTTGAGGTCCTTCACCCGTCATTGCATGTCCAGTTAAATGGAGATATAACAGAAGACCAGAGGAGAGAGGCACTACTACTTCAGCTAGACTTACTCGATGAGAAAATAATGAAGGCAGCAGAGCATGCACAAGTGTATCGGAAGCGGATTGCCAGAGCCTACAACAAGCATGTCAAAGAACGAAGATTCAAAGTTGGTGATTTCGTCCTAAAACGCATCACTCCATCCCAGCTTCCGCATCCCAGAGGTAAATTACGACCCAATTGGGAAGGCCCTTATGTAATTAAAGAAGTATATTCTGGCAATGCATACAGACTAGTAAATGCAGAAGGGGAAGAGATCCCCGATCCATGGAACGCTATGTACCTGAAAAGGTACACAGTTTGACCATTCCTTACTTCTTGCGGAGTATGACCCTCCTTGCTCCTCAGCGTAGTTGTAGAAATCCCGTAGGAGGACCGAAGAGATGCACTCTGATCAAACTTGGAACTCAAACACACACCAGTACCTAAAAACACACAAAATGGTGAGTCTACCCCACACAAATTTTGCACGGTTAAAGTCACCCAATGTAAAGGTTTGAAGGTGAGATCGCCCGTGTCATGAAAGCTTTTTGATAAAAAAAAAAAAAGAAAAAAGAAAAAGAGTTTGTTTAGTTAGGAGTCCTTAAAAAAAATCGTGACTAGTTTGGGTTTGTAGCCTTTTTAACCCGAGCCAGTAAGCCCGTGGAGGTATTTACATACCCAATGCCCTAAAGCCACCTGGTTTGGGAGTCATTGGCTGAATGCTCGTTACATGGGTTAATTAGAAAGCTTAAGAGACCTAGGCATTGCACAGTCACATATTAAAAAAAAATTCTTTTAGAATTAGGCTCGCTGAAATGACATGGGTACTCATCGGGCGAACTAAGCAGAAGGTGGTCGGAAACCACGACACTAAGGTAGCACGGTGACTCACCACCCCACATACGAACATTACTCACAATGAGCTCCGAAGGCATCAAGTACTCTCCAAAGTTCAGCCGAGAAGACTAAGCAGCTACAAAAAGGGGCCCGTGAGGGCTCACCCCCAAAGGAAAGTAGGGGGGATTGCGCTATCATTAGGGTGAAAATCATGGATCGAGAAGCTGATCTGCCTTTACGCCCTCACCCACGACTAAAGTAAACACTAGTATCATGCTGGGGCATTTTATATATATATATAATATATTTTTATCTCACACGGCTTCCTAATCCGGGTCCTCCTCGCATACACAATTGCCACGAGCACTCACCGGCCCACACACAAGCACCCCATGCATGCTTTGACTACTAATCACTTTTGGTTGGATGTAGGGAAGACATATCCCCTAAGGTATGAATTCAATCTTGTTATTTTCAAAGCTTGAGTGCCGAAATGGTCCCCTGACATTTCTACCGAGAAAGAAAATATTACCTTAGCCAAACTATGCAGGGGGCCTAAAAATATTAAACTAACAAGTTTGTTTCGAGACCTTGCAGGGAACCCAACCCCGATCACATCCAAAACATCCCACAAGCTGGGGCATTTTTTTATTTCACATGCATAATTTTTGTGCACAACTAATGATTTGGAAAGAATACAATGATGGTAATTAAATTTGAGATATATAAATTATGTCTGTTACGATACTCTATGATGAATTTAATCATAAATGCCTATTGTTCACACCTTTCCATGATATCACATGCTGTACTATTAAAAAATACAGTTATCTTGAACCTATGTCTTTAAATTTATAGCTGGCAATGTGAATGTCTTAAAATATAGAACTGCTTAGGCCATAAGCATCACACACCCAGGCACTCCCATTGTCTGAGAACCCTAAGTCTATGTTACATCTCCAGTACGAAGTTGTAGTCATTTGATCTATTGTATAGGTTTCATTACCGGCTATCTCTGATTACCAATGGCCTTCCATACGAGATCCATGCTTCGAGCATGAATTTCGAGAAATTCTAGAAAAAATTCTGCAGCATCTCCCCTTGTTTTTTGGCCCCCGGAAAATTTCCGGATACAAAAAAAACCTATTACCTGTGAAGAAAAAGACTTCATATATTCCCCGACATCCCCACAAAAGCTCCTTATCAATCAACCGCATTCTCATGGCACTTCTAAGGCATTAGACACACTATCTCAACTACACATACATGGTATATACACACATGTGATACATCTCAGACCAAATACATACGAGCCCATGCCATGAGCCAAGTACGACATGAAATAACATAAATGCATGGCCAACACATATGAATACAATATAGAGCAGGGATACATAAGGGATGGATCCCTAGGAGATCAATTGAAGAACGATAACCCTACGGAGCAGCTCCATAATGACGAGCCGACGAAGCAAATGAAGACGGACCAGGAGCACGCTGAGAACGTCTCAGCCATCCTGCACATTCCAAAAAGAAAAAGAGAGAGAGCATATATGAGAAACCATGGAGTTAGAAATGCATGAGCAAAAGGGGAAGGTTTTAACTTTGAAGACGTCACATAAAAGATTGTGCAAAACAACCAAAATGAATCCAGAAGAGACATCAAATTGGAAAACATTGGCCAAACCAATTCTGAAGTAAATTAATCAAAGAACAAAACTGAAACCAATAACAATAATAAATAATAATAATGATAATGAGAACAAGTAAGGTGAGCCCCATCTGAGTTGAAACAGCCCCCCGATTTTTGTCCATTGTCCCATCACGATCTGACTATCACACCCCTCCATTATCAAATTCACTCTTCCATGCAAACAAACAAACAAACCAAAAGAGAGGGGGAGTAAAAGAACAGAAGACCTTTAAACACAGTCACAGATATAAAAGCCAGCATAAAACATATCATCATCATCTCATCAGAAACAAGACTAAAGAAGCACTCCACGAATTTAGGCCAATCTCTAAATAACAATGACTAGAAAATTAATGCAAAAAAATATATACCCAAGCCGCCCCCTGCAATGGCCAAAATCTACGTCAGGAGTCCGAAATCATGTTCACCGCATTCTTAGTTAAGGCCAACAGAAGAGTCTAATAAACTCAACAATCTTCACTGCACTCAATAGTCTCCATGGGTGACACAAAACTTCACTCCTCATCATCTCATCAATCCCAACTAGTTACAAGTAAACACCCATTTTCCACCCAGACTGATTTTGCCAAAGGATTCTCACTGTGCAATCTTTCAAATTGGGATCATGAGGGTTGGGATCGCCAACCTCGTAACAGAGACAACTCTACCCTTTCTCCTCATCAAAATCCACCAATCTCCTGGCTACTTTTGGCCAAAACTGACCCCCAAAACCCCCATTATGCAACCGTATAAAGAGAGAGAGAGAGAGAGAGAGAGAGAGAGAGAGTGGGAATGCATAGATGGAAGGGGCAGGACCTACACACCTGGACGCTGCTGGACCCACACTGCTTCTCCTTCACTATTGTTTCCACTCTTCCTTCACCTATAAACAATAACAGATTCAAAAAAAGGGAAAAGGAGGGAAAGATGAGCAAAGGAAAAAAAAAATAGAGAAAAGAATGGAGCACACATACCTGGCTCCCTCTCTCCTTCCTCTCCTTCCTCCTCTCTATTCTCTTTCCTCTTCCTCCAATCGTTCTACACCTGCAGCAACAGCAGCAGGTTCAAAAAAAAGAAGAAAGAGAATGGAAGTGGAAATAGAGATGAAAGATATACATACCTGACCTCCCCTCTCCTTTCTTCTCTCTTTCCTTCTCCTTCTCCTCAGCCCACTCGTCCTTCACCTGAAATGGCAGCAGCAGCATTCAAACAAAAAAAGGGAGAGAGAAGAAAGAGTGGAATAGATGGAAGGGACAACCCACCTACCTGGACGCCAGCAAGCCTGCGCTGCACCTCCCTCGCTCCTTTCCTTTATCCACTCCACTCCCAGCTCCTTACTCTTCACCTGAACTCACGCCCAAAAGAGAAAGAAGAAGTGAAGAGCGAAAGATAAGAAAGAGAGGGAAATAGAGAATGAAATGAAAAGAGGGAACAAGGGGACCACCCACCAGTGCCCTAAAGCACGCCCAAAGCTGGGCGCTGGATGGCCCAGCCCCATCATATGGTGGGGTCCCTCTCTATGAGGGACCCACCTAAAGCACAGCCCTGTATCTCTTTCTTTTAAAAAAAATGGAGAGATGAGCCTTGATTTAAAAAAAAATGATATAAACATAAAGAGAAGGGTTAATTAAGGAACTTAAATATCCCCCACAATCATGAACTCAATTATAATAAATAAAAAAAATCCATAAGAGTAACTGGTCATCACCCATTCATCATACATCAATAATCTATGGTTAAATCTCATAACTCATCATCATAATATCACAGTAATGAGATATCATCATTATTTAAGACTAAAGCATCATCACACGATAAAATAAAAATAAACAAAAAAAAAGAGGAAAGGGCAAGGGTAAAAATCTAAATCAACTTTTATTAAACTCCAATCAGAGTCTTCAAACAATAACTATAGCAATAAACTAAATCAACCAAATCCTAAACATTGACTAAAACAGAGGTCACAACCTTTGCCCCCAATACCCTAGATGGAGCCTATAACTAACTAAGATGGTCCTAATGACCTGACCTCACATTTATTTAAAGGGAAAACCTAGCCTAAAGTAGAAGCTCTCAAAGAATCAGTTAGAGTGGATGGACCATCCCGTTAAAGACAGGGAAGCGAGCCATCCGTGCTTCCATTCCGACGATGTAAGCTTCAAGTTGCCTTTGCGCTTCTTTAAAATTATCTGGAGGACCCTGGAAAGCACCACAAATCTCCCGAATACGCTCAAAGTCATTCAGATAAGCAGTGTACACTGGGTGGATAAGTGCGGAAAGGCTAGTATTTTGCATCTCGAAGTACTTTCTATAGTGCCGAGGAACGGATGACTCAGCTTCGTGGGGGCAAGACATCACCATGAGCTCCAATTGATCCATCCGCCTATGTAAGGCGTTAAAATCATCAATGGGAGCCCGTACATTGGCAGCCTTTGTAGCCTCCCATACCTCAAACATTCCCCTGACATCTAACATGCTCCATAAAAGAAATTGGAGCACGCTGCTGATGAAAGCCGGTAGATCCTCTAGAAGCCCATCATAACCATTCAACCTATTCAGAGCGGTCCTGCCCACAATACACAAGTCACCATACAACCCACAGATGCCTTTGTACTTCATAACCAATAAATCATATCTGCTGCGCCTAATATCCACAATGTGCTTGTCCATCATTTCTTCAAATTGAAATACACAATCATAGGTAGCAGGAAGGGAAGATTCATGTTCAACGTAGAATTCCACCCGTTCTTCAGAGCTATAATATCCCATCTTTTCAGCCCCAGGAGACCAATATTCGTCCCCTGGCGAATAAGGCTTGCAGGCAAAAGGGCCCTCCTCACCATCAACCACAAACGAGGATATTGGAGCACCAGCCATTGAAATGGAACAAGACCTGTAGATACACATACAAAGCTTTAAGAATCTCCCACATAATGAAAGCAAGTCAAAAAGCTTAGACTTCAAGAATTGGAAGGGTCCCAAAGACAACATAAAAAAAATCAAGGGGCCACTTGGGCGCCCCTGGGGTGGCGCCCAGGTCTGTTTCGAGGCGTTCACCCCGAAGAGTCCGGGTTCGGCTTTGGTCATTCTACCATGCCTTCTTAAATCTATGGATGATATTCTCAGAGGTACTGCGCGGCTGTCCTAAACCCTTTTGAGAACTAAGAGGTCCAAACTACATGCCCATATAATACAACATCTTAACACACAAAGGAAAGAAGCTAGCACAATGTTAACAAAAGAAACTCCATAAGATTGAAAATAATGCAATAGTAACCAACTGAAAGTACAGAGTGAAAGTTAAACAAATACCTATGACAAACAAGCCAACAAACAAAAAAAAAACCATCTGGGCACCACAGGGGTGGCGCCCATCCCAGCCTTGAAATATCTCCCATGAAGAGATCATTATTTGACCAAGTAAAGGCTCTTAGTATCTCTGAGTCATGCCTTTATGATATACTGCGAGGTTGGAGAGAACCAGAATGTGAAAAGACACCCCAAAATCCGGGTTCACAAGTCCTTAGTGTAAACCAGGAAGATAGGCACCACAAGGGTGGCGCCTACCCTCTCCTGCTGATCCTTTTTCAATTAGGACACCCCAATTCTAACCATAAGGGATTTGCCTATAACATAAAGCATTATTGACAAAGTAAATAAAGAAAACGCGGGACAAAGCATCGTCACACCAAGACAAAAGCCAACATTAACACAAGAGCGTAAGACTAGTTTCAAATTCAAATCGAAGATTGTGCACGTGTGTGACAATAACTACAAGTCAAAAGAACCAACAAACTGAACATAATTCTGAAATATCAAACAAAAAATCACCAAACACAAAAAAAAAGCAACAAAAAGGCAAAAACATGATCATGAAGATAAAAAGAATGACCAGCCATATAAATCTAAAAAAATAAAAGCAAATTGAACATTAGAATAAGAGTAATTGAAAAAAAAAAGAGATGCTTCAATCTGAACTAATATACCAAGTTGATCAACGAAACTATTCAGACGATTAGAGATACATACATGAGACGTGCCATTCATTCCAATAGAGAGAAGGGTGGAGAGGAAGCTTACTTGGGAGCAAAGAAGAGCTTGAAAGTTCTGAGATTCAAAGTCTAAAAGAGCAAGAGTTGTAGGAAAACCGTAGCCTTGATTCACTTATATAGATGAGAGTTCGAACCCCATGAGGACTTTAAAAAGACCCAAACTGCAACTTGGGCGCCACTCCCTGGGCGCCCAGGTCACCTGTTTCTCCTGGAATTTGGGGCTTCTCTTTGACAGGGACTCTAAGTGCCAGATACGCAGTCCCACATGGGCGCCACTCCCTGGGCGCCCAGGTCACCTGTTTCTCCTAGAATTTGGGGCTTCTCTTTGACAGGGACTCTAAGTGCCAAATATGCAGTCCCACATGGGCACCACACCCTGGGCGCCCAGATCACCTACTTTCTAGAAATCCAACCTTCATTCCGACAAGGATTCCTAGCGCGATACGCTGTATACAAATCCTACTCCGAGACTAACTCGAAATTCAGTCTGGGCGCCACCCCTTTGGCGCCTAGGTCACATGCTTCCCTGAATTCAGAGTTCTACCTTGAGACCAACTCAAAATGCAGTCTGGGCACCACTCCTTGGGCGCCCAGATCACTTGTTATCCTGAAATCGAAATTCTACTTCGAAACCAAGTCAAAGTGTAACCTGCTTCCTTGAAGTCAAAAACTCCACTCTAAGACGGACTAGGACTACATCTTGGGTGCCACTCCTCAAACGTTTAGGTGACTTGCCTTCCAAACTCAGCATTCTAATTCGAGACGGATTCTGTCTATGCAACTCCACCTAGGCGCCATCCCCTGGGCGCCCAAGCTGTCTTCTTTCACAGTCCTTGAACCAAAGTCCAAACAGGCTGGGCACCACCCCTGCGGTGCCTATCCGTCGCCTTAGAAAACCAAATGCCTCTTTGAGCCAAGTTATCCTAGAACTTTGAAAAGTTGAACCCGAACAAGAATTGATGATGATCATTGATAAAAATAATAATCATAATCATACTGTAAAAAAAAAAGGAAAGAAAACCAACAACAAAAAAAAAATAAAAAAGAAAAAATAAAAAGAAAAAAAAACTGAAAAAAGGGGGAGAGAGAGAGAGAGAAAGGAAGTTAAGAGAGGCACACACAAAGACACGACGCACCTTGTTAAACCAAATATTGTCCCATCACATAAGGTCCCATCACATGCACAACATTAGTCCCATCACGCATACATCCATCATCGTGCATTACACCTCGTGTCGTCTCCATCGATAATATTTTTGCAAGATGCTTTACTGAATACTAATGACAAAAATGCAGAATCTTCTAGTGTTTGTTCAATACAGGTTCCAAAAGAGAAATCGAGAACACCAAAGGTGGAAGACCTTCAAGTACACTAATGAGGATGAACGACACAAGCTTCGGCGAATAAACAACACAAAAACGGCAATGATCCCCAACGTTGGATTTATGTAAAGCTCTTGAGGTAAGTATCCCTAACTATGATTTTCATGATTTTACCTCACGTCTGGAAAATTGAGTCACCGTAGGCCTCCCTTAAGCGCCTATAATCGGTACGGCAACCATAATACCATGTTCTCACGAATTGTGGTGTTCACCGACTCAAATCTTGACGTTGGGAGATGGAAACCGTGTAATTCGAAACTCTCCATGATAAGCATAAAAAAGATGATCAAATCTATCCTAGGTTCTCATCTAGGCTTGGGTGAAGACCAAGATCCCTAGAGAGTGACAGTTATTCTGGTGACCGTCTTCCATTGATTTAGCTTTTTCGATGCATACCTGAGTTTCAAAATAAAAATCTCTTTTCAAAAGAAAATGCATCTCATTCTCACATGCACTCACACTATTGCTTGAACTACGTTTATGATTGCCATTAAGGTCCTCATTATTGCTAGCTAGTTTCAACTATGCCTTAAACATTCAACTGTGGATGAAAGCTAAAAGACGTTATATGAGACCATTTGAAATAAACTCTATTGCAAGAACAAATGAAATTCTAATAGTGACTTAGCTAATCGAAAGATCGACTTCTGATTCAGACCACTGGGGCACAGTTCCCACCATCATTTTAAATTAAGCAACCGGGGCACAGTTCCCAACCCGCCACGGGGCAATACCACGGGCACCGAGGCACAGATCTCGGGTTTCCAATCAAATCAGTAGGCACGTAACTTCTTCTTTTTTTCCTTTTTCCCCCTGAATCAGGATCGATCCTAGAAAGGTGAACCTCACTTTTAGGACGAGTTTGCAATTGCATACATCCGTAGGTGGCCACTCCCGCGAGCTCAAAAGCTCCCGTGAGTCATGAGTGGTGTGTCTACTTTCTTTGGAGCACAACTCTCCACGTGTTGCTCTCCAAAGAAGGGCATACTGTAGACACCTCATTTGGCCCCCTATGATAGCCTTAAATACCTGTCATATGTAGCGGTGCCCCCATTTCACCCATAATTGAATGGTTAATGGCATAATTCAGATTAATTAACGATGATGAAGGTGCTTGTTGATAATTTTAGACTTAGATCGACGATTTCTAGGAATTCGTGAGAGAAAATCCAAATCGCGTCGAGATGCCAGGTCAAACCCATTACTCACATAAGGGCCGGACACTGACACTACTCGAACCTTTTTCGGACCACTTAGACATGCTTGGGCCAATTCCCACAAAGATCACACTGAACTTGCCTAAGTATCATATGACTAACACAAATCAGGAGGTTAGAATCGTTGATCCGAATATCCCATCTTCTTTCCAATGTCCGATCACTATTACATATGAACCAATAGATTCTACGCTCCAAGAGCTTTCCGACCATATATAGAATATCCAAATCCGACCAACGGGTCGAAAGTTATGAACTTCCGAAGATAAGAAATGACTAAATCTGTTTAGGCACCACCCAAGTGGCGCCCCACCTACTGAAAACCACATAGGCACCCTAGGCTGGGCGCCCACAGTTTCCAGAATCACATAGGCGCCCTAGGCTGGGCGCCCACACTTCTCAAACCCTAATTGGCCCTAATGTCACCTGATTAGCCTAAGTTATGAAGCCGGTTCCATTGGTCCATAGGTTCCCCTTTTTTTTCCAGCTCCTAATCATCAGGACATTTAGACCATTGGATTCTTGACTCCAAGAGCTTCCCGACGATATATAGAACGTCCAAATCCGATGAGTGGGTCAAAAGTTATGAGCTTCCGAAGTTTGTCCCAAGAGGAGGTCAAAATCACCTAGGCACCACCCATGTGGCGCCCAAGCTACTGAAATCCACCTAGACGCCCGATGCTGGGCGCCCAGACAGCCCAGAACCACCTAGGCACCTCATGGTGGGTGCCCACCCTCCAAATTCCACTAGTTGGGCTGAAAACAGACCTGGGCCATTCAACGTAGGCCATTCGATCCCGACTCCAAATGGGACCAAGTTCCAAAAGCGAGACCCAAACCACCCGGGCATCTACACCCTCCAGGACTACCTGGGCGCCCATAGGGCAGACCATGTGGGCGCAACCCCATGGGCGCCCACCCTCTCTCAAACCCTATTTCACCCTAAAATGACTTAAGCCGCCTTGGGATGCATGAGACCTTCTAGAAGCACGAATTAATGAAGCCCTAGCCCTCCTAAACTCATCCCAAAGCCTCTATATAATCCCTCTTAACCCGATTTGCAAAAGGGGAGCTACCCTAAAGAAAAAGAGAGAAAATAGAGAATAAGGAAGAAGAAGAAAGGTAGCCACCATTAGAGAAAGAGTTTCAGATCTAGAGAAGAAGAAGAAGAAGAGGAAAAGAAGAAGGCTTTCATATCTTCAACTGGGGCTATGGGATTTCGCGAAAGCTTCATTCTCGGAACTTGAGAAACGCGTCATATACCGGTATTCCTAGATCTCCCCTTTCTTTTACTGCATTCCATTGGCATAAATGCTTAGAAATATGTTTAGGATCATTTGAGCATCATAGATCTACATTAGCTTGTGTTAAAACTGATATTAGCATCTCATGATATTAGAAACATGTTTAGGTTCATTCTAATATAGTAGATCTGCATTGATTTCGTAATTCTAATTGCATAACTAGGTTAGGTCTCGCATTAACAGTATCATTATTATCATTTATATCAAAGAGATCGCGAAAAGCCCTTGGCAGAAAGGCTGGACGCCACTCCCTGGGCGCCTGCCCTCTCCCGGATAGGCTGGGCGCCACCCACTGGGCGCCTACCCTTCTGAGACTGGGTTCGGGTTCTAAATTTTCGCCCGTTGCATCGTTTTCTCGTAGATTTGCTAGCTGCATCATTAATAGTTCGCATTAGGAATTCGCATCAGTCGCAGAATATCGGAAATTGTGTTGAAAATACTAAGTTTTTTTGTGCATTCATTGTGATCCATTGAAAACCCTGACTGAGCAGGGTAGGCACCACAAGTGTGGCACCCAAGTGGATTTTTTCCACCTTCGTGCATAACTTCCGATCTTCCGCATTTAGTTTACTTAGAAACTGTTTAATAATGATATATTTGGCTGTTTGATGTGTTCTGAACTCCGAATTACCATTTTTGTCACACTTCACATCATATCATTCTGATCGTAGAGTCATACAAAAAACCCAAAAAAAAATATCATAAAACATAAAATCACTTCTTCTCTTTCCTTACTTTTTAGTAAATTAGAGGGGAAACCAAAAACAAATTAAAAAGATATCCGGAAAATCCAAAAGTAATAGTTACATAGTCTAGGTTATTGAATTTAGCGCCGAAGTAGGATAAACCCTAAGATTAATTAGAACATCATAATTAATTGATTTAAGAACCATCAAATCATTAAGAACACCTTTAATCCCTTCAAGGGCCTAATTAATTCGGATTAAAAGCAACTAAGAACATAAAACACCTAAAACCCAAAACACAGTCACCTGGGCGCCATCCCCTGGGCGCCCATCCTTCCACAGCCACTTGGGCGCCACCCCCTGGGCGCCCAACCTCTTCATTCTCTAAGACACCCCGATTAAAGCTTAAACCAATTAATTAAAACCTTAAACTAATCTGAATCAACACAGTAAAACATTTTAAACCTGAAATAACTAAAACCCTAATCAACTCAACCTCTAATTAACTCGAAAACACAAAACCAACAAAACCCAAAATAGTCCACCTGGGCGCCACCCCCTGGGCGCCCATCCTTTCGAGACACCTGGGAACCCTTAATTAAAACTTCTAATTAATCACAACCCAAATCTAACCCCAATTAACACATTAAAACACTTTAATATCAACAGACTTGAAACCTTAACCAATTCGGACTTAAATTCACCTAAAAACATAAGACCAACCCGAACCACAGAACCGTCCACTTGAGCGCCACCCCCTGGGCGCCTATCCTCCATTTCCACCTGGGCACCACACCCGGGGCGCCCAGCCTACCTGTTTTCATAAAAACCCCGACCAACAACTCAGCCTAATTAATTAACATTCAAACCAATCCCAATCCACATATTAAAACACTTTTAACTTAAGATACTTAAGACTTTAATCGATTCGAACTTAGCACCCAAAACCCTTACGAACCAACAAACAACCACCTAGGCACCCCCCCTGTGGCGCCTATCCTACACTTTCACCCCGACCTACTACCTCGACCAAAAACAAATAACTAAACACCTTATAACTTAAATTAACTAAAACCAGAACCCAACATAATCCCTAGATCCCAAAAACCGAAAACCTAGTCCCATCTGGAATACCTGAAGATCACAAGCCATCACCTGGGCGCCACCCCCTTGGCGCCTATCCTTTCATTTGCACTAAAACGCAATTTCTTGGTTTTGTTTCAAAATCCGGATCCAAATAATTTTGACATTTGAACATCAGAGAATTAAAACAATTTGGAACACTAAAATTCATCAAGTAAGAATCCCCGGGATTTTGAAGATAACAACGATACCACCGCCACTAACCAAGCCACCAAGAAACAATCACTTGGGCGCCACTGCCTGGGCGCCCAAGTCACCAGAGTGACCTAGGCGCCACCCCCTGGGCACCCAAGTCCTCCGCCAACCCTGTTCGTCGATTTTGACATCATTTCACTGTTAGGGATTTTGTGTTGTTGCAATTTGATGGATGCATTATCATATTAGCACCATTTGAATTTTCACACATGCATTGATTTTGAAAATCTTGAAATCTTGATTTACATGCATTGTGTTTAAGATTTATAAAAGTATTGATTTATGCATGATTTGTTTTTAAAACTTGGATGCATTTGTTTTAGAAAAGAAAGTTTTAGAAATCAAGCTAGCCATTGGTTTAAAGTTTTGAATCATTTTAGGCTTTTTAAGTTTCATGAAGGTTTGAGCTAAATCTTTCTTTCTTTCATATGTTTTAACCTTAAGCTCAAATCCTTTCAAGCTTTACAAAGGTTCTTTCTTTAAAATCATTATTTTGATTTGGAGTTTTCATGACTTTAGAATTTCAGTTTTCATCATCTTTCAGTCATGATTTCATGCTTGATAAATGTGTCTCAAAGTCCCCTGGAAGATGCCCTCAAATATTGCAAGTTTCTACAAATATTCAGATTTCTGGGCTTCACCAGGTCGACCTGCCTGTGTGGCCGGTCGACCGGGCACACTGCAGGTCGACAGGGATTTTGAGCTCAACGGTCATTTTTCTGGCCGTTGTGTGTACCAGGTCGACCGGGTAAGGGTCCAGGTCGACCGGGGAAACTAGCCGTTGGACTGTTTTTTGCTTTAAAGTCCATTCCTTTCCCATCTTTTGAGAGGCTGGTTGGATGAACTTTTGAGACCATTTTGGAGCCTAAGAAAGGGGAATGAGGTGATAAGGCTAGAAGGCTTTTTGGGAATCAAATGCTTGAGTTTTAAAAAGGTACATCTTACTAGTTATTTTAATTTCCATTCAAATTGAAATCTATGCATGTTTAAATCTTTGTATTTTCATAAATGCATGATTTCTAGCTTCTCAAGAGTTGTTTAGCAAACTCAATATCATCTTTGGTAAATTAGATTGGTTTGCAAACTCTCTTGTCTAATTCACATGTGTTCTTAGACTTTAATATTCATACAAATTGTTTTAGTACATTTCTTTAAGTTGTTTGAATCTTTCATGTGATTAGCATTTCTCTTCAATCATCTTTTTCTAAGCTCTGATTTTAAAATGCATCAAGCATTCATTTAAGAGCTTCATTGTTGAAATTGATTGAAGTAAAGCATTCATACACTTGTGCACACACTTTAGCTTATCTTAGTGTATGTTTGTAATTTGAATTACACTTTCACATTAGCCTATTTAAGAGGCAATTTCTTTGAGCTTTAATTGTATCTCTTAGAGTGTTCTTTTGTGAAGACACCTTCTTAGAGAAATCTACATTTGTAAAGGTTATTGCTTAGCCTAAGAAAAGCATTGTGTAAAGGTTATTGCTTAGCCTTAGAAAAGCACATTGTAAAGGTAATTGCTTAGCCTTGAAAAGCATCTTGTAAAGGTTGTTGTTGAGCCTAGTAAAAACAACATTGTAAAGGTTATTGCTTATCCTAGTAAAAAGCATAATTAGTGGAAATCCGGTGGGGTGATTGGATCACAAGCCGGTAGTGGACGTAGGCATTGAGGCCGAACCACTATAAATCCTTGTGTAGTGGTGTTTGCTTGTGGTGATTCATTTGTTAGCTTCCGCATCTTGTATGATAAATCATCACTTGTGACTAGTTTGTTTTAAAGAAGTTAAAATTTCTCTATATTGGTCATATTTGTTGCACACCCTATTCACCCCCCCCCCCTCTAGGGTTAGGATCCCAGGACTTTCAATTGTTAGGGATTTTGTATTTGCAATTTGATGGATGCATTAACATTTGAGCATCATTTGATTCACACTTGCATTGATTTAGAAAAACTTGAAATCTTGATTTATACATGCATTGCTTTTAAGATTTGTAAAAGTATTTATTTATGCATGTTTTGTTTTTAAACTTGGATGCATTTGTTTTAGAAATCAAGTAAGCCTATGAGTTTTAAATCTTTCAAATCATTTTAGGCTTTTTGTGTTTCATGTTTTTAAACCACTTAGTTTGATTTAAAACATGTTTCCAAGCTTGATTTAATGCCCCAAAAGCTCCCTCTTGAAAAGACCTTGAAATATACAAAATTGGGGAAATTTTGGTCCCAGGGGGTCGACCTGTAGTGTGGCCGGTCGACCGGCCAAACTGCGCGGTCGGCCGGGGCAAAGAGCCGTTGGCTCTTCCAACGGTCATTTTTCTAACCGTTTATGGCCAGGTCGACCGGGCTCTGTACCAGGTCGACCGGGCACTCGCAGAAACCCACTTTTTGGGTATAAAATGAAGTTCATTCCTTTTCAAAAGTTTGGAGATTTTGAAGCCCTCTTTTGAGGTGTTTTGAGACAAAGAGAAGGGGATTAACTAAGAGAGACCAAGGGTTCAATTGGAGAGCTAAAGCTTGGATTAATGAAGTTAAATCTCTAAGTAAGCTCTACCTTCCTTAATCATATGTTATATGCTTTGTTTAAATTATTGGTAAATGATTTTTAGCATTATAACTATGATGTGTTGAATCCATTCTTCTCTTAATCTTTGATCTAATTAAGATTGGATTCTTCACCTTGATTTCAATCCAAGTAGTTTTAAAATCTTTCTTAATCATGCTTAGACAAAATCTTTGTTTTTATTTTATAGCATGAGTCTTTTACTTGGTTGAATCTTCATTTGTTGTTTTCATTCATTTGAACTTTAGTTAAATTAATTTGGTTTTGAAAACAACATTGCACATGCATCACATGTTCTAAGTTAGTCATTTTCATATCATTAACAAGTTGATTTTCATACATGTGATTTGCATTAAACTTCAATCAAATCTTTTATGTGCCTTAAACTTTTAAATGCTTTGAGCATATATTGATTGAGCCTTCTTTTTAAACTTGGTTGAAGTAATCACACACACACACACATCATGAGCATACATCTTTGCATTGATTTAGTGTTTGTGTGAGTTTGTTTTTCACTTTCATATTAGCCTATTTAAGAGGCAATTCCATTGAGCTTAAATTGTATTTCTTAGAGTGTTCTTTTGTGAAGACACCTTCTTTGAGAAATCCTTCATTTGTAAAGGTTATTGCTTAGCCTAAGAAAAGCATTGTGTAAAGGTTATTGCTTAGCCTAGAAAAGCATTGTGTAAAGGTTGTTGTTGAGCCTAGAAAAACAACATTGTAAAGGTTATTGCTAAGCCTATTGAAAGCATAAATAGTGGAAATCCGGTGGGGTGTTGGATCACAAGCCGGTAGTGGATGTAGGCATTGAGGCCGAACCACTATAAATGCTTATGTGATCGTGCTTGCTTTGTGGTGATTGTTTTTATTAAGCTTCCGCATTTTATTTGTAATCATCACTTGTGACTAATTTAAGTTAAAGAAGTTAAAATTTGTCATAATTGGTCACATATTGTAGCTTACCCTATTCACCCCCCCTCTAGGGTTCGGATCCCAGGACTTTCAATTGGTATCAGAGCCATGGGCTCTATCTTTTAGGATTAAGTGTTTTTGAAACTCTTGATTAGGTGTAAAAACCTTGAGTCATAACCCTAGATTTGTGTTTGATTGTATACTTTTGATATGGATTCCACTAAGCTAGATTGTTTAGACTTTTGTGTAGATTCTCCTAGACCTCTCATTCTTCCATCTATTAGAGATTCAAACATTCAAATAAATGAATCTCAATGTGAATTAAATAAAGAAGAAGAATATGATGAAAATGAAGATGATCTTCAACAAGCCTATGAAGAATTATATACATTATCTTTAAAGCTTAACAAGAAGAATATAAGTTTAAGAGAAGAATCTAAAAGGCTAAACAAAGAATTAGTCTATTCTAAAGATGAACTTAGAAAGAAAGAAGAAGTAATACAATGTCTAGACTCTAAGTTCATGATCTCTTTAAATAACCTATCTAATATCAAAGATGAACTAAATGAATTAAAGATAGGAAATGATGATCTTAAAAAGGAAAATTTAAACCTAAGAGATCAATTAAAAAGGCACGACAAAGACTTTATCAATTTAGAATCCAAGTTGACAATTTCCATGGAAAACATGTCAAATGTTCAAAGTAAGTTAAAAACCTTAGAACTTGGATCTAATGTTGTTAATGAACTTAATTTCAAATTAAAACTTGCCAATGAAGAGCTAATCAAATATAAGGAAATTGAAAATGAACTATTAAAAGTTAAAAATGAAAATTCAATCCTTATAACCAAAGTCACTCAACTTGAAGGATACAAACAAAAGTATGAGTGCAAGTTTACCCAAAGTGAAGAGAGATTTGAAAAATTATTTAAATTGGGTAAATCTCATGGAGATAGGACGGGTCTTGGTTTTGATAGGAATATTTCACATGATCCTAAATTCACCAACACTTTTGTGAAAGGTGAGTCCTCTTTTTCTAGCACTCCTTCTCCCTTGCCCAAAACTAAATGTATTTATTGTGGCATTGAAGGGCATTTTAGGTTTGAGTGCAAATTAAGAAGAAGCCATATGTCTAAACCCATTTTTGAACCCAAAAAGGTAGAATCTAAATCTATGAAGGGTAAGACACTAAAAAACAAAGAAGACTCCAAAAAGATTACAAGTTAAATCAATTAAAATGGAGTCTCTTAAAATAGATTCTAAAAAGTTTAAACAAGTTAAATCAAGTTTAAAAGAATCTATGAACAAAAAGCTTCTCAACCTATCTCCCTTATATCAACCCATGAAAGAACTTTTGAATAAAGTAACAAAGTTAAATTTAAAATTCAAAAGTCAAATAAAGGGAGAATATAAGAAGAACAGAAAAATGAACAAATCCCCAAAGAAACAAACTCACCAACATCAAAAGACTAATCACCAATCTAAGCTAAATTTAGTAAAATCTAAATATCATGGTGATAAGTTAAAATTGAAAATTTATCAAGTCAAATCTCCTATAGTTGGTGGGACTCCTAAACTAGACCTCAAAGTTCAACCCTCTCAAGACCTTAGGTGGATTCCTAAAGTTAGATACTTAGACAAACCTTAAGGCCTTGAACCTCATTGACCAACCTATCCCTTAATAGTTAAATCATATTGTTGGTCATGTTGCATTTGCATTTTGTTATTTCTTAGTTACATTTCTTAAAATGCATTGTTTCTTTATGATCAATTGATTTTGTCTTCATGCACCATTCTAGTTACATATCATGGTTTTCAAAATCTTTTGATTATAATTTCATCATGTTAGATTTGCTTTTTGCTCATATTTAGTTGTATGACTTGCATTGCATTTCTTTACATGATCAATTGATTGTGAGTTCAAAAGCTTTCATAGCTAGATCATTCATGATCAATTGTTGTTGAATCATTTTTGTAGATGTCTTGGTAAGATTATTTGAACAAATGATTCGAATCAATTTAAGTTTTTCCATGGATTTCTAAGTTATACTTTAATATGGAAAATCATTATTTTGAAAATTCAACTTGTATGAGTTTCATTTAAGTTATATCTTTTAAAAATACAATGTTAAAAATTGTTCTTCAAAGTCATTCTTTTATGCTTATTGTTGGATTTTGTTTATTGAAATGATTTGAAGATTGTATGAATGGAAATGCTCTAAAACATCATTAGTTATAATCATCTAAGCATGTTCCATGTTCTCATTTCCTTTCCTTTTGGTTTCATCATCTTAGAAATGGAAATGAATGTTGTTTGCATGTTTCCTTATTTGTTTACATTCTTTTTATATGCAAATGTCAATTGGTTCCATGTATGGTTGTGATATTAGTTATATTTGTAGAAACCATACTAGAACTCAAATCCATCCTCTATGCCTTCTAGTCATTTCTTTTTGGATGGTTATGATGTTGATTCATGTGTATTCCCTAAGTGATGTCATCCTTATACATGTTTTCAACTTCATAGTAGTGTTCTTGATCATATGAAATTCTTTGAGATCCACTCCTTGTTTTTCATAGTTACATCTATATGTTTGATGGATATCTTAGTAGTAGAATTCATATGATTTTGACACTTTGAAAATTGCATGCATTTCCAAGAGTATATCCTTTTGCATTGCAATTTCTCTTGTTCATCACAATGCTTATTAGTTATATCATTAAAAGTGATGAATATCCATTTATGTTGCTTCATGGAATTTTGCGTTTGTCACATCCTTGCTTTTAATCATGTTGTAATATTCAATTGGTTTCATTTGGTATAATTTTCCATTGATTTCATATCCAATTGATGTCTTATCTTGTGTATGTGATAGACCTTGTGTACATTGGATTAATCTTGATAGTTATATGTTTTCATTCCATGTCACATTCCATTAGCATCATAATTTTCATGATTGCCTCCTCTCTTTCTCATACAGGTAAATCTCATGACCACCATGTTTATGTGTACATAATATTGGTTGGTTAATTGTTGAGGTAAGCTTCATGTTTGAATTTCATTTCACTCTCTTGCACATGATAGTCATATTTTTTTAATTGATTGAAATGATTTCAAAGCTTACATAGCATATGATTTTCATAGTTAAATTGATTGATGCTATGTTAAGTAAACCCCATTACATCATGGATAGCTCTAATTTGGATTTATCTTAATAGTTATATTCTTTATAACTCTATTTTATAGTATTATCCTTGAATCTCAATTGGTATTCTTTGTTTTTCCAATTGATATCCATGATCGCTTTTCCCATTGACCTTGCTCTTTTGGTAATTTGATCATTTTGTGCTCTATAGTTAAACGTGTCTAATCCTTTCCTTGAAGTTGACCCTCAATTGGTTAAACCATCTTCTTCTTGAACCAAATAGTTATATCTTTTTCAAAAGTATGACAAAAGGAGAGAATGGATTGAGGGGGAGTAAACCTTCTTAGGAAGTATTAGTTTTGATCAAATTCACCCTTGGATTAACTTTGAACCCTTAGAGATTAATTCCTTACATGATAACCTGTTATGTCTTTCTTTTTCGATTTCTTTTGTTAACAGGTGCTACTAAAGGTATTTTCCTTGTCTCATGTGTGTAGGTACCTTTGCAATTTAATGTCAAAGGGGGAGAGAGCATTCAAGTTCTCTAAAGGGGAAGAGAATGTCCAAGCTTCCTAAGGAGAGATATTGTATGATCTTCTACAGGGGGAGAGAATGCATATCTTGCCAAAGGGGGAGAGAGGCATGGTCAAAGGGGGAGAGCTATTAGAAGAAAGAAAGCTTGGAGCTAAAGAAGATGCTTGGCCATAGAGAGGAAGATGAAGAGAAAGCTTGAAGATTGATCAAGCACCAAGCATCAAGAAGATTGAAGAAAAAGCCCAAGAGCCCAAGCTAAGAGAAGAAGCATCCAAGAAGATTTCAAGACTTGTCCAACTTAGGGGGAGCTGAAGACTTGGTGTGTAATTTCAGTGATGAGTAAGTTGCCATCAAATTGCAAAGGGGGAGATTGTTAGGGATTTTGTATTTGCAATTTGATGGATGCATTAACATTTGAGCATCATTTGATTCACACTTGCATTGATTTAGAAAAACTTGAAATCTTGATTTATACATGCATTGCTTTTAAGATTTGTAAAAGTATTGATTTATGCATGTTTTGTTTTTAAACTTGGATGCATTTGTTTTAGAAATCAAGTAAGCCTATGAGTTTTAAATCTTTCAAATCATTTTAGGCTTTTTGTGTTTCATGTTTTTAAACCACTTAGTTTGATTTAAAACATGTTTCCAAGCTTGATTTAATGGCCCAAAAGTTCCCTCTTGAAAAGACCTTGAAATATGCAAAATTGGGGAAATTTTGGTCCAAGGGGGTGCGGGCCGGTCGACCGGCCACACTATGCAGTCGACCGGGGCAAAGAGTCGTTGGCTCTTCCAACAGTCATTTTTCTGACCGTTTATGGCCAGGTCGACCGGGCACTTGCAGAAACCCACTTTTTGGGTATAAAATGAAGTTCATTCCTTTTCAAAAGTTGGAGATTTTGAAGCCCTCTTTTGAGGTGTTTTGAGACAAAGAAAAGGGGATTAACTAAGAGAGACCAAGGGGTCAATTGGAGAGCTAAAGCTTGGATTAATGAAGTTAAATCTCTAAGTAAGCTCTACCTTCCTTAATCATATGTTATATGCTTTGTTTAAATTATTGGTAAATGATTTTTAGCATTATAACTATGATGTGTTGAATCCATTCTTCTCTTAATCTTTGATCTAAGTAAGATTGGATTCTTCACCTTGATTTCAATCCAAGTAGTTTTAAAATCTTTCTTAATCATGCTTAGACAAAATCTTTGTTTTTCTTTTATAGCATGAGTCTTTTACTTGGTTGAATCTTCATTTGTTGTTTTCATTCATTTGAACTTTAGTTAAATTAATTTTGTTTTGAAAATAACATTGCACATGCATCACATGTTCTAAGTTAGTCATTTTCATACAACTTGTGAGTCCTTGATTTTCATATCATTAACAAGTTGATTTTCATACATGTGATTTGCATTAAACTTCTGTCGCGACCCCGGAACGGATTCCCGGGCCCGCGATGTTGGTGATGATGTTTATGCTCAATGGTTCATTATTTTCCCACAGGTTCCCGCGGTGAGGATTCCCAAAGACACGCGGAATCTGGCTCACACGTACACGATTTGCGGAAGCGTGTAGCAAAACACAACTAGATAAGCACCAGTAAAATATTTAGGTGCTATCACAATAATATACAAGACAAAGTATCAAAGGAATAAGTTAACAAGGCATTCCCAACATTATTCAAGTTACAAGTCTAACAAGAAAGTAAATTAAGTTTTGTTACAATTCCCAAGAGAGGCCAACAGAGGCCAATACACAACTCCAAAATAAACGAAAGGACCCTAAGACAAAATGTGACGAAACTCAGGAACCAGACCGACATCTAGATGACATCGTCGGGCTGTCACTCTCTCACGGGAGTTGGCTCACAAGCCTCCTCCTGACGCTCCTCCTCAAAGGCAACGTCACCTGCACCTGGGCACCAACAAGCAAGGGTCAAACACGACGGTTTGGCAGGTAATCAATATAGGCATGAACATGACAATAATACTTTGGAAAAGCACTTGAAATCGAATACTTGATTTGAACTGTCACAATAGCTGAGGTATCAAAACAAACTAGCATGAGTACTAAATATATCATGAAAAGTTACAATCCACAAAGAGCCCATCCTTTCTCTATCATTTATATAATGAAAAGAGCAAGCACGCACGACAAGCACGATATACATAATATAAGCACGACACGATTTCCCACAAAGACGGGAATTCCGGCCGCGGAACCGGACACGCACGATGTGTAATAAATACACGACCAGTCTGCAGACAGTCCACATGTTTAAAGACCCCCAGACAGTGGATCAAACCGAAGGGGCAGTCTAAGCTCAGTGGTGTTTACTTAGTTCATGAATGCACAAAACACGCGAAGCACGATCAAACACGTCGAGATAAAAAAGGGGGAAATCACTTATCACAACACGACGAGCACGACTAGCACGAGGCATAATATTTATGCAAAACACGCTTAGGAAGTGATCCCCTTTTTCTTAACAAAACTTCAAAACACGGTTGTACTAACACTTCAAAATGAGTTCACAATGGTATTCATCATACCCAAAAATCAAGGTTCAAACACAAAGTCTATCAAGCACATACAAGGACCTTTGGATGGTTGTTGTACAATCGAAGCCCAGATGCGGAGTTAAAAATAGAATTGGTGCCCCAGAAGTTCAAGGACATCTCGGGTCTCGAGTGTACAATATCAAGCTAAAGGTCACTTAACATGTTCTAGTTTTTTATTCTTGCTAAACTCGTCAAAATACACAAACAGTGAATTTCGGTCACCTCGCGGTCAGGTGGCGGCTAGCCGAACTGGGGTCCGGCGGCTAGCCGCAAGGTGAACGCCAGGCTGACCGCTGAAATACCAATTTTGAACTTAGCTCTCGGGAAATGGAACCGCATTGCGCGGTTGGCTTGCGGTTAACCGCGAGTAGGACTGGCGGTTAGCCGTGAGCTGACCGCGGAGCTGACCGCTGGTCCCAGGTGAAAATGCTAGCTTCTGGAAAGGTAACCGCTGAGTTCGGTCAGCATGCGGTTAGCCGAAGTGGACACAGGCGGCTAGCCGCGAGCTGACCGCTGTGCTGACCGCCAGTGCACGGGAATGCGTTTCAGCACAGATTTTTCACATTTCTCTTCTTCCCTTCCATTCATTCTCATTCCACTTATATTCCCTGAGTCTACATACTCTCCAAGGGACAAAGCACACATCCAAAACTCATGAAAACACAATCATAAAGCTTGTAAACATATCCATATGCAAAGTTTCCAAAACAATAATGTAGCTTAAAATAACATGCACAATGATCCTATAGAGATTACTTGCCTTGCCCAAATGCTAAACACTCCACTTCAAGCTCTTCACACAAGCTAATCCCACACTACAAGCCTAGAAATGGCCACACAAGAGGGAGGGAGAGAAATGGAGCTCTTGCCCAACTTGAAAACTCAAGAAACTTGTATCAATAGGAAGCTTGCAAGGAGATGAAGAAAATGGTAGTCTTAGAATTTCCTTTGGAGCTCTCTAGCTAGATCAAACCAAGTGAGGAAGATGAAGGAGAAAAAGAGGTTTTCTCTCTTGCCCTAGACTCAAAAGTTGCAGAGATTGGGAAATGAATGAAAAGGGAGGGGAAAGGGGATTAAGTGATGACTCATGGGCCCCATTTGGCTTGAACTTGAAGTGACTAAAACATGGTCTTGTGGGCCTTGGATGACTTCGACGAAGAAGGATAAAATGATCGTCGAAATATCTAGTTTCCAAAAAGTATATTTTTGACATGGTTTTGAGATCTCGAAAATTGTGTCCAGATTTATGCAAGAAAGACAATTTTACCCTCTTTGGGCCAAAACATGGGTTTTTGGGCTTCAAACACGAATGGGCTTAAAAAGAAAGTTGTAACACATAACGAGATCATTCACATGAAATCAAAATCACACTCACACGAAAATCAATACGATCTTCCCAAGCTTACACGTGCACTCAGGCCTTCCTGAGTGTGTCTGACTAATACTAGACGTTCTCAAATTCCCAAAGCTATGTCCAAACTAACTAATCACTTCTAACCCAACCACGACTAAACCCACTTAGAACTAAACACATACTAATCGCACACTAATCGACTAGGTCTGGGTCGGGGTCTAACATCCTCCACCCCTTAGGATATTTGGTCCACCAAATAAATCAAGCAATTACCTCTGGTAAAAGTTGTGGATACTTCCTCTGCACTTGTTCTCTCAATTCCCATGTGGCTTCTTCTGGCTCGTGATTTTCCCAAAGTACCTTGACCCAGTGAATAGTCCGATTTCTCAACTCTTGTTCTTTGGTGTCAATGATCTTGATCGGTCTTTCCACATACGAGGCATCTTCCCGAATTTCTAAGGGCTCATGCTGTAGAATGTGTGCAGGACTAGAGACGTACTTCTTGAGCATCGAAACATGGAAAACATTATGTACCCCGGAGAATTCCGGCGGTAACGCAAGTCTATAAGCAACATCTCCAATCTTGCTCAGGATCTCATACGGACCGATAAACCTTCTAGACAACTTGCCCTTCTGTCCGAATCTCAAAGTCCCTCTAACTGGCGAGATCTTCAAGAACACTTTGTCACCCACCTGAAACTGCAATTCTCTTCTGCGAGTGTCTGCATAACTCTTCTGCCTACTTCGGGCGATCTTCAACCTTTCCTGAATCAACTTGACCTTGTCACTTGTCTCTCCAACTATTGTCGGTCCATGGAAACTACGTTCACCGACTTCTTCCCAGCAAACCGGAGTTCTGCATCTTCTACCATAGAGTTCCTCGAACGGTGCCATGCCGATGCTAGAGTGGTAACTATTGTTATAAGCAAATTCACAAAGAGGTAAGCACTCATCCCACTGAATCTTGAAATCCAATACACAAGCACGCAACATGTCTTCGAGAGTCTGTATCGTCCTTTCTGACTGACCATCGGTCTGAGGATGATAAGCTGTGCTGAACTGAAGTTTGGTACCCATCGACTCATGAAGAGTTTTCCAAAACTTTGAAACAAACCTACTGTCTCTGTCTGAAGTAATGGAGACGGGCTGACCATGCTTACTAACGATCTCCTCAACAAATAACTTCGCAAGTGGTGCCATATGCATCATGTTCCCTGTCTTCATCGGAATGAAGTGAGCAGACTTTGTCAGACGATCTACAATGATCCAAATTGCATTATTCCCCTTCTTGGTATTTGGCAAACCGGAAACGAAATCCATGGTAATGTGCTCCCATTTCCACTCCGGAATCTCTAAAGGCTGTAACAAACCTGGAGGCTTCTGATGCTCTGCCTTGATCAACTGACAAGTTAGACAACGAGACACAAAAGCTGCTATCTCTCTCTTCATGTTATTCCACCAAAACCGATTCTTCAAATTGTGGTACATCTTCGTGCTACCCGGATGCATAGAATATCTCGTGCTGTGAGCTTCATTCATTATCTCATCTTTCAAATCATCCACATTTGGCACACACAACCGGTCACGAAAATACAATATCCCATTCACCATCTTGAAATCGGGGCATTCTGCAATGACTTCCACTATCTTAGCCAAGTCTAGATCTTGTAACTGATTTTCCTTAATCTTCTGGATGAATGTAGGTTCTGAAACTGTCATGTTCGCTAACATCGCACCCAATCTAAGGGTTTGTACCTCTACACCCAACTCCTCAAACTGCTGTAAGACACCCATTCCCCTCAAATTGGCCATAACCACTGATTTCCTACTCAATGCATCTGCTACCACATTCACCTTGCCTGGATGGTACTTAATTGGAAAGTCATAATCTTTGATATACTCCATCCACCTTCTCTGCCTCATGTTCAAATCCTTCTGCGAGAACAAATATTGTAAACTTCTGTGATCTGAATGGACCTCAAATTTCTCTCCATAGAGATAGTGTCTCCACATCTTCAATGCGAAAACAACTGCTGCCAACTCCAAGTCGTGAGTCGCATAATTCTTCTCATGGTCCTTCAACTGTCTCGAGCCATAGGCAATCACTTTGCCATCCTGCATCAAAACACAACCCAGTCCCACATTCGAAGCATCTGTATAAACAATAAATCCACCGTTGCCCGATGGTAATGTAAGGATTGGGGCTGTAGTTAACCTTCCTTTCAACTCTTGGAAACTGGTTTCACACTGATCAGTCCACACAAACGGGACATTCTTCCTGGTCAACTTCGTCAACGGTGCTGCAATGGACGAAAAACCTTGAACAAATCTTCTGTAGTAGCCTGCTAACCCCAAAAAGCTTCTAATTTCTGTCACACTGTTTGGCCTAACCCAACTCACAACTGCTTCTATCTTAGCTGGATCAACTGCTAACCCTTCTCTGGAGATGATGTGGCCTAGAAAAGCAACTTGCTCTAACCAGAATTCGCATTTACTGAGTTTCGCATATAACTGGTTGTCCCTCAAGAGCTGCAACGCTGTCCTCAAATGTTCTTCATGTTCCTTCTTACTCTTAGAATATACCAGGACATCATCAATAAACACTACTGTGGAATGATCCAAATAAGGTGCAAAGACCTTGTTCATCAAAGCCATAAAGACTGCTGGTGCATTCGTTAAACCAAAGGGCATCACTAAGAACTCATAGTGCCCATATCTTGTTCTAAAGGCTGTCTTCTGGACATCTGAGTCTCTAACTCTCAACTGATGGTACCCTGACCTCAAGTCTACCTTGGAAAAATAGGCTGCTCCTTGCAATTGGTCAAACAATTCATCTATCCTTGGCAAAGGATACTTGTTCTTCACTGTCACATGGTTCAACTTCCGATAGTCTATGCACATTCTCAAACTTCCATCCTTCTTCTTCACAAACAACACCGGTGCTCCCCACGGTGAAACACTTGGCCTAATAAAACCTTTGCTCAACAAATCTTGCAATTGGAGCTTTAGCTCACCCATTTCTGCTGGAGCCATCCTATATGGTGCAATCGAGATCGGAGCTGTCCCTGGAAGGAGTTCAATTGTAAACTCAACTTCTCTAATTGGTGGTAAACCCGGGATTTCTTCTGGAAAAACGTCCGGAAATTCACACACAATGGGGATATCCTCCACCCCTTGGGACTGTTTATCCTCCGTGATAAACGCAATAAATGCCTGACATCCACTCTGCACTAATCTGCTTGCCTTCAACACTGAAATAAATCCTGCCTGAGACTTTCTCCTGTTCCCCTGAAATATCAACTCTGCCTGTGGTCCTTGGAATCTGAATGTGATGGTCTTACTAAAACAGTCCATGGTGGCATGATATGCTTCTAACCAATCCATGCCTAAAATAACATCAAAATCATGCATGTCTAAAACTATGAGGTTGGCCGGTAAATTCACATCTCCTAACAACACTGTACAACTAGGGTAATGGTTTCTACACACAACTTGTTTCCCTACTGGAGTGGTCACTACCAAAATGTAATCCAACTCACTACATGGTGCATCAATCAACTTAGCAAAGCTAGGAGATGAAACTGAATGTGTGGATCCAGGGTCAAATAAAATCTGGGCTTCTACCCCACAAACAAGAAGTTTACCTTCTACCACGTCTCCTGCAGCTTCAGCATCTGCACGGTTGAGATAGTATAACCGTCCATGCATCTGTAGTCTGTTCGGTACTTGGTTCTGCCTTCCTTGGCCTTGTCTGTTCTGCTGTAGAGGACGAGCATTCTGATTCTGTGCTGGTGGCCTAGCCTGTTGCTGCTGCTGAGGTGGTCTCATCTGATTCTGAACTGGTGCTTGATTCTGAGGAGCTACTTGTCTCTGCTGCTGATTCCTGTTCCCTTGATTCTGAAGTAGTGGGCAATCCTTGATTGAATGGTTCATAGCCCCACACTTGAAACAGGCACCCATGGCCTTACGACATTCGTGTGTCTCATGATTCTTGCCACAATGTCCACAACCTTGCCTCACATGGCCTTGCTCTTGCCTCGGCTTCTTGCCCTGTTGCTGCCTCTGATTCTGTTGCTGATACTGCTGCTTCCTGTCCTGAACAATCATATTATTAATATCTTCAAATGTATAAGCCCGCTTGACTGCATCATCATATGTAGCTGGAGGCACTACTCCTAGGACATCTCTCATGATGATCGGATTCAATCCTTCCAAAAACTTAGTTATCTTCTTCCTTTCAGTGTCAATCAGCTCGGTGGCATATCTAGCCAATCTTTCAAATTTGGTGACATAGTCTAACACGGTCATGCTACCTTGCTTGAGTTGCTGAAACTCAATAGCCTTCTGCCTCTTGACATGAGAGGGAATGTATTTGTCTTGAAACTGTATCTTGAAAGCTGCCCATGCCTCATCATCAGCCATCACTGTATATGGGTCCTTGACTGTTTGCCACCACCGGTCTGCAAGCCCATAAAATAAAGAAGCAGTGAGGTTGACTTTCTGTATACCCGTGCATATGAAAACATCAAAGATCTTCTCCGTATTGACTAGCCAGTCATCTGCCACTAGCGGGTCCTCATTGCCCGAAAACTCCTTCGGTGCTCTTTTCCTAAACTTCTCAAATAGAGCATTAGGGTCTGGATCCCTATTCTGTATCACAATCTGAGGACCTGCAGGTGGTGCTACATTCCTGTTCTGAAGTACTTCTAACAGTTGCCTCTGAACTTGTGCCATCTCATCATCCTTCTTAGTTAGTTGCTCTTGAAATCTTGCTTGATTCTCATTAGCCTGTCTTTGCTGTGCTATCATGGCTTGCATAAGTTCCTGAAACTGTGTGGCTGTAGGTGTCTCAGATGCATCTGACTCATTCTGATTACTGCCTGAAGCATGATGATTTGGAGCTTTTCTTGGAGGCATATTGCTGTAAAACAAAGAGTTAGAACACAAAAATCATGGTACAAGGGTTTCTAGGATCCTATACGAACGAATCTATCGAACTCACGAATCCTCGCCACGTTCCTAAGACCTTTCTAGTTTCTTTTAAGTGCCTGAAACATGTCTCGCTCTGATACCAGTCCTGTCGCGACCCCGGAAAGGATTCCCGGGCCCGCGACGTTGGTGATGATGTTTATGCTCAATGGTTCATTATTTTCCCACAGGTTCCCGCGGTGAGGATTCCCAAAGACACGCGGAATCTGGCTCACACGTACACGATTTGCGGAAGCGTGTAGCAAAACACAACTAGATAAGCACCAGTAAAATATTTAGGTGCTATCACAATAATATACAAGACAAAGTATCAAAGGAATAAGTTAACAAGGCATTCCCAACATTATTCAAGTTACAAGTCTAACAAGAAAGTAAATTAAGTTTTGTTACAATTCCCAAGAGAGGCCAACAGAGGCCAATACACAACTCCAACATAAACGAAAGGACCCTAAGACAAAATGTGACGAAACTCAGGAACCAGACCGACATCTAGATGACATCGTTGGGCTGTCACTCTCTCACGGGAGTTGGCTCACAAGCCTCCTCCTGACGCTCCTCCTCAAAGGCAACGTCACCTGCACCTGGGCACCAACAAGCAAGGGTCAAACACGACGGTTTGGCAGGTAATCAATATAGGCATGAACATGACAATAATACTTTGGAAAAGCACTTGAAATCGAATACTTGATTTGAACTGTCACAATAGCTGAGGTATCAAAACAAACTAGCATGAGTACTAAATATATCATGAAAAGTTACAATCCACAAAGAGCCCATCCTTTCTCTATCATTTATATAATGAAAAGAGCAAGCACGCACGACAAGCACGATATACATAATATAAGCACGACACGATTTCCCACAAAGACGGGAATTCCGGCCGCGGAACCGGACACGCACGATGTGTAATAAATACACGACCAGTCTGCAGACAGTCCACATGTTTAAAGACCCCCAGACAGTGGATCAAACCGAAGGGGCAGTCTAAGCTCAGTGGTGTTTACTTAGTTCATGAATGCACAAAACACGCGAAGCACGATCAAACACGTCGAGATAAAAAAGGGGGAAATCACTTATCACAACACGACGAGCACGACTAGCACGAGGCATAATATTTATGCAAAACACGCTTAGGAAGTGATCCCCTTTTTCTTAACAAAACTTCAAAACACGGTTGTACTAACACTTCAAAATGAGTTCACAATGGTATTCATCATACCCAAAAATCAAGGTTCAAACACAAAGTCTATCAAGCACATACAAGGACCTTTGGATGGTTGTTGTACAATCGAAGCCCAGATGCGGAGTTAAAAATAGAATTGGTGCCCCAGAAGTTCAAGGACATCTCGGGTCTCGAGTGTACAATATCAAGCTAAAGGTCACTTAACATGTTCTAGTTTTTTATTCTTGCTAAACTCGTCAAAATACACAAACAGTGAATTTCGGTCACCTCGCGGTCAGGTGGCGGCTAGCCGAACTGGGGTCCGGCGGCTAGCCGCAAGGTGAACGCCAGGCTGACCGCTGAAATACCAATTTTGAACTTAGCTCTCGGGAAATGGAACCGCATTGCGCGGTTGGCTTGCGGTTAACCGCGAGTAGGACTGGCGGTTAGCCGTGAGCTGACCGCGGAGCTGACCGCTGGTCCCAGGTGAAAATGCTAGCTTCTGGAAAGGTAACCGCTGAGTTCGGTCAGCATGCGGTTAGCCGAAGTGGACACAGGCGGCTAGCCGCGAGCTGACCGCTGTGCTGACCGCCAGTGCACGGGAATGCGTTTCAGCACAGATTTTTCACATTTCTCTTCTTCCCTTCCATTCATTCTCATTCCACTTATATTCCCTGAGTCTACATACTCTCCAAGGGACAAAGCACACATCCAAAACTCATGAAAACACAATCATAAAGCTTGTAAACATATCCATATGCAAAGTTTCCAAAACAATAATGTAGCTTAAAATAACATGCACAATGATCCTATAGAGATTACTTGCCTTGCCCAAATGCTAAACACTCCACTTCAAGCTCTTCACACAAGCTAATCCCACACTACAAGCCTAGAAATGGCCACACAAGAGGGAGGGAGAGAAATGGAGCTCTTGCCCAACTTGAAAACTCAAGAAACTTGTATCAATAGGAAGCTTGCAAGGAGATGAAGAAAATGGTAGTCTTAGAATTTCCTTTGGAGCTCTCTAGCTAGATCAAACCAAGTGAGGAAGATGAAGGAGAAAAAGAGGTTTTCTCTCTTGCCCTAGACTCAAAAGTTGCAGAGATTGGGAAATGAATGAAAAGGGAGGGGAAAGGGGATTAAGTGATGACTCATGGGCCCCATTTGGCTTGAACTTGAAGTGACTAAAACATGGTCTTGTGGGCCTTGGATGACTTCGACGAAGAAGGATAAAATGATCGTCGAAATATCTAGTTTCCAAAAAGTATATTTTTGACATGGTTTTGAGATCTCGAAAATTGTGTCCAGATTTATGCAAGAAAGACAATTTTACCCTCTTTGGGCCAAAACATGGGTTTTTGGGCTTCAAACACGAATGGGCTTAAAAAGAAAGTTGTAACACATAACGAGATCATTCACATGAAATCAAAATCACACTCACACGAAAATCAATACGATCTTCCCAAGCTTACACGTGCACTCAGGCCTTCCTGAGTGTGTCTGACTAATACTAGACGTTCTCAAATTCCCAAAGCTATGTCCAAACTAACTAATCACTTCTAACCCAACCACGACTAAACCCACTTAGAACTAAACACATACTAATCGCA
This sequence comes from Cinnamomum chago, assembly GCA_038049695.1. NCBI lineage: Eukaryota > Viridiplantae > Streptophyta > Magnoliopsida > Laurales > Lauraceae > Cinnamomum > Cinnamomum chago. Next base: position 32,898,330 of record CP142456.1, read on the forward strand.
CACTAATCGACTAGGTCTGGGTCGGGGTCTAACAACTTCAATCAAATCTTTTATGTGCCTTAAACTTTTAAATGCTTTGAGCATATATTGATTGAGCCTTCTTTTTAAACTTGGTTGAAGTTATCACACACACACACATCATGAGCATACATCTTTGCATTGATTTAGTGTTTGTGTGAGTTTGTTTTTCACTTTCATATTAGCCTATTTAAGAGGCAATTCCATTGAGCTTAAATTGTATTTCTTAGAGTGTTCTTTTGTGAAGACACCTTCTTTGAAAAATCCTTCATTTGTAAAGGTTATTGCTTAGCCTAAGAAAAGCATTGTGTAAAGGTTATTGCTTAGCCTAGAAAAGCATTGTGTAAAGGTTGTTGTTGAGCCTAGAAAAACAACATTATAAAGGTTATTGCTTAGCCTAAGAATAACATTGTGTAAAGGTTATTGCTTAGCCTAGAAAAGCATTGTGTAAAGGTTGTTGTTGAGCCTAGAAAAACAATATTGTAAAGGTTATTGCTTAGCCTATTAAAAAGCATAAATAGTTGAAATCCGGTGGGGTGTTGGATCACAAGCCGGTAGTGGATGTAGGCATTAAGGCCGAACCACTATAAATCCTTGTGTGATGGTGCTTGCTTTGTGGTGATTGTTTTTATTTAGCTTCCGCATTTTATTTGTAATCATCACTTGTGACTAGTGTAAGTTAAAGAAGTTACAATTTGTCATAATTGGTCACATATTGTAGCTTACCCTATTCACCCCCCCCCCTCTAGGGTTCGGATCCCAGGACTTTCATTCACTTCTCGAATTAAAACTTGAAATCCCCGAGCCTTAAACAACTTAAGTAGAACCTTAAAACATCCCTAAATCACTTTTAACCAACTCATAACTTAAAACAAACCGAATCAACTAAAACCGTAATTAACAAACTGTTTAGGCACATGAACCATCAAGCTTAGGCTATTTGCACCCTATGATTATATCAGATTCCTCCATTAGATAGATTAGAGATTAGGCTTCATCCCATCACTTTTCCTGTTCCGTTATGGGGACTGGGAGAGCTGATGTGGACGGTCTAGGACCTTAGGTTAGGGTTAATCCGATGATCAGTAATAAAGCATTAATCAAGTAAATCCAAGTAAAATTCCCTAGGTTGGCCCTTCTAGCCCCAATATCAAAAATCCATAAAAACTATAAAACCAACAAAATAAACCCAAAAATATTTTTCCTTTATTTCCTCCTCCACCTCAGGTGCCAGATATTTAATTGAACTTAATGATAAAAGGGAATAAAGAACTGACTTCTAAAGTTGAATAAATGAGAATAATAAGATGAGATGAGTGATTTCGCACACTTTTCATATTTTATTTCGGCCCGTCGGCCACCCTCAATCAATCACGGCCCATCGGCCCTCTAAAACAAACACCGGCCCATCGGCCACCTTCAATCAATTACAGCCCATCGACTTTTTACTTTATCACTCGTGTATCGCACACGAAAAACACAGAAATCACAAGTCAAAGTCTCATTTGCATCATCATTTTGATTTAAAAAGTCAGCCTTTAAACCCTATTTTGCCAAGGGATTAGAAGGGGGTACCCGGGAACGGGGCCGATCCTCTTCTTAAATATTTGGCACCTCCCCCCTTTTTGTTTTCTTTATCTTAATTATTTCATTTCACTTGGATACACCATGATTATGCTATGTGAGGATTAACCTTATTTGGACTTTGACTCATAACCCTGAATTGACCCAATATTAAAGAGACCCAAAGAGACCCAAATTAATGTGACAGGAAAACCGTCGTGTGTTGCCGGTAGCACATTAGACGAGAGAAGAACCCACCCACTTATTTTCTCCCATTTTTCTTTGGCTCTTGTCGAAGAACGGTGTTTCGGCCGTTACCGTAGCTGGCGATCGTGATCCGTCGATTTTGAGGGTAGTCGGAATCCTCATTTTTTATGTAAAATTTAAATAGCACATATAGATGAGTGGCAATTTCCCTCCCCTGGGGGATCAAAATTCACATCTATCAAACGGTACCTACTAGACATCTCATCTCAACTCAGCAAATAGTGCGAGCCAGCGCCAAGATTGAGCCAGCCTCAGAAAGAGTACCGTCTGGGCTCATCTCGGTCTCAGTATAAAGCACCTCGGCAATAGTGCCAGGATGCATTTGAATCTGGCCTCAGTACCATCTTCAGCTCGGTCCGTCCACATAAATGACTACTAGGCCATGATTGTACCTCTATGAAGTTACGGCTACATTGCAGAACGTGCTGACAGACAAGACAGGCGCCGGATAGTGATAAGGTGTCGTCTTGATCAATCACATCCACATTAATACCAGGGGTCATCTCTTGGTTCTACCTAACAGTATCTCCACCTACCCCCACTAAGGGTGCGCCAAGTGAAACCTCTACATATAGAGGGATACCAATCCCTTCTCAGGTACGCGATGCCTGAACATGCATTATTACACATTGTATAGCGCGTTACAGAACGCCTTACATAAGAGCATACTTGCCTCTCATCTCCATCCTTTATTCAGTGATAGCACTAACTCAGGCATCGGAAAGCCTTCGGCTGACGGTAACCAGGGTCTTTAATTTCTATTTCTCATTTCCTTTCAGGTCCAAAGGCGATCTATCTTCCCCAAAGAAGCTTAAACAACAAATCATAAGTCTCACACTAACCTAACCTGAGTCCTTAACTTTTAGGCACTCACAACTACAAAGTTTTTCTTTAAAGAAAAACTTTGTCTCTCTCTCTCAATTATCTTACACTATTAAAACATCAGAGGGAATAAGAAGAAAAAATAGTTTGAAGGTGATTAAGATGTTACAGACTTCAATTAGCCTATTAATGAATATTAAGTGAGGGCAACTTGATTTCAAAACTGAAGCTCAATTTGACACAATTTGCACACCTGATTTCAATTTGGTTGTTTTTATTATTAGATTGGGTTATTAATGCAGTTTGATACATAGTTTTGTTATTAGTTTGGATTCTTAATATATTTTTTCTTATTGATATCAATTTTGATACAGGTTCTACACTTTCATTATCTTGGATTACTAGGTGGGACCTGTGAGGTCCCGCCCTTGGTGGGCCCTCTAAATGCTAATTTATAGACTAATTAATCCTAATTTATGCTAATCATTGATTAATTATGCTAATTACTACTAATCTTTGCTAATTATTGCTAATCTTGGCTAATTACTAATTATTTGGGCTAATTAGGGGTTGATTAGAGAGATTGGTTAGAATCTCCTAAGTTTTTGGTTAGACTAGCTTAGTTGGGTTTGTTTTTAATTAGAAAAGGGTTTTGGGTTAAACCTATGCTATTAGTGTTAGTTAGGTCCCTAATAGAGTTTTAATTAATTAGGAGGGTTTAGTTTAGTGCTAATGGTGCCCCTCTTCTAGAAGCTTCCTACCAAAAGACCTAACCTACCCTAACCCTAACCCTAATCCCATGGAACCCAAAAGGGTATTATAGTCATTAACCACCCTCCACTAAACCTATATAATGGCTCTTATCCCAAAGCAAAAACCCTAAACCTCAAGCCCAGCCCCTTTCCCAAGAAAACCTCCAGCCCCTGTTCATTGCAACTCCCAACTTCCATTTCAATTTCCCTTCCCACGTTGAGCTGAAATCTCACCTGTTACATTGCTGGAAAATCCCCTGTTGCTACTGTTGCTTCATCTTCCTTCTTCCTCTTTCATTCTTCTTCCTCCAAGCCACTACAACAGTTACGTTTCTGTGCTTGGAGCTACAGCAGCCGCTACCTTATCTTCTATTTTCCCTCATTTCCTCCCCTTGAGCTGCTGTCACTGTGTATTGGAGCCGGACTAATTGTGCTGGGACAGAACAGCTACTGCCACTGCTGCTGGGTATTCTTCTTCTTCGTTACAGCTGGGAGCAGCAGTCATCTGTAAGTCCATGGGGATCCGAACCCTAGAGGGGGGGTGAATAGGGTGAGCTTCAACTATGACCAATTTTAACAAATTTTAACTGCTTTAAAACAAACTAGTCACATGTGATGATTAATCATACAAGATGCGGAAGCTAACAAAAGAATCACCACAAAGCAATCACCATCACACAAGGGTTTATAGTGGTTCGGCCTCAAAGCCTACATCCACTACCGGCTTGTGAACCAACACCCCACCGGATTTCCACTATTTATGCTTTTCAATAGGCTAAGCAATAACCTTTACAATATGCTTTCCAAGGCTAAGCAATAACCTTACATTGATGTTTTTCAAGGCTTAACATCAACCTATACATTATGCTTTTATAGGCTAAGCAATAACCTCTTCAACCACAAGGTTGGTTATCTCACTAATTTAGTGTCTATCATACACTTGATGGAGATTCTATTAAGCTCATTACATTGCCTCTTAAATAGGCGGATATGGAAGTGAAAAACTAATACACACTCACACTATGAATGCAAAGATGAAAGTACATGAAGTGTGTGTGTGTGATCCTCAATCATTTTGAAAATGAAAGCTCATAAATGTATGCCTAAGGCTTTTGAAAATTTTAGCTCAAAAACATTTATGATTGAGGAAACAATGCAATCACATGTTAAAAGTAACAACTTGTTAATGATATCAAAGTTACACAAGTTGTATGAAATGGATTAGCTCTAAACATGTGATGCATAGGGATGTAAATCAAATCACCAATGAAGCTCAAAACATAAAAATAGATTTGATTGAAAAGAGGGGACAAATCATATGTAATTATAAGGACAACTTGAAAAAGATTTACCAATCAAAGTAAGGCAAGTTGTGAAACATTAAAACAATAATACACATATGATTTGTAATGATGTTGGATCCAAAACATAAGATACATTTGAGAGAGATTTTCTTATGATGGAAAAACAACAACCAATGATTCAACAAAGTATATGAATCATGTTACATATTTCATTAACATGATCTACTTAGATTTACCAAAGATAAAGTACTACTTTGATGAATCAATGGTGATGTATCCAAAACAATAGATCTATTCAAAATATAAGACATGCTAAGGATACAACACATCATAAGTTAACATGTTACTAAAGATTTACCAATGATAAAACAAAACATGAAAACATATGATTTGTAAAGAAGTTGAGTCCAAAACATAAGATACTTTTGAAAGTGATTTTCTTATGATGGAAAACAACAACCAAAGATTCAACCAAGTATAGGAATCATGTTACATATAATTTCAAAGGTTCTTTCATTAACATGATCTACTTTGATTTACCAATTCAAGTACTACTTGGATTGAATCATATGGTGTTGTATCCAAAACAATAAATCAACTCAAAACATAACACATGTTAAGGACACAACACAAACATAGTTTAACATGCTAGAAATGATTTACCAAAAATAAAACAAAAGCATGAAAACATATGATTAAGGAAGGAAGAGCCTACTTGGTGGTTTAACTTCATTAATCCAAGCTTTAGCTTTCCTAATCATCCCCTTCATCCCTTGGTTCTTTTCCCTTTTGATATGCCTCAATACCTCTCAAGGAGGGGCTAAAAATTCCCAACTTTTGGAAAGGGAAAGAACTCATTTATATAGCAAAAAGTGGCCAAAGGCTAGTTTACCCGGTTAACCCCATGACAGGCCGGTTAACCGGGTGAACAACGGTCAGAAAAAGAGCCGTTGAGCTCAGGAGCCCGGTTAACCTGCCCTGTGTGGCCGGTTAACCGAGCCTCTTGGCCGGTTGACCGGCCACACATGGCCGGTTGACCGGGCCTGCTGCCCCAATTTCCCATTTTTAGGGTTTTTTGAAGGTTTTCTTTGGGGATCTTTTGGGCCATTAAAATCAAGCATTTTCACATGTTTTAAATCATTCTAAGATGTATAAAAACATGAAACAAAAAGCCTAAAAGGATTCAAAGACTTTTAAAACAAAGGCTTGCTTGATTTCTTGAAAACTCTTTCTTAAAACAAATGCATACATAAATGATTCTCAAGGTGCTGAATGTATGCATGGTTAAAACCTAAAATCTCAAACTGATTTTCCAAGTAAAATGCACAAGGAATTAGGTTTTCAAAAAGAGTTTGGGTTCTAAAACTAATGCATCCAAGTTTAGAACCAAAACATGCATAAAACAAATACTTTTCCAAAACTTAAAAACTATGCATGTAAAAAACTAGATTTCAAGTTTTCTTTAAATCAATGCAAGTGTGTAAATCAAATGATGCTTGAATGAAAATGCATCCATCAAATTGCAATCTACAAAATTCCTAACAATCTCCCCCTTTGCAATTTGATGGCAACACACTCACCACTGAACATACACACTTAGTCTTCAGCTCCCCCTCAGCTGGACAAGGCTTGAAATCTTCTTGGATGCTCCTTCTCGTAGCTTGGGCTCTTGGGCTTCAATCTTCATGATGCTTGGAGCTTGATCAACCTTCAAGCTTTCTTTCTTCTTTCTTTCTTTATCCAAGCATCTTCTTTAGCTTCCAAGCTTTCTTTCTTCTATTAGCTCTCCCCCTTTGACCATGCCTCTTTCTCCCTTTGGCAAGGTATGCATTCTCTCCCTTTGTAGAAGATCATACACAACTCTCCCCTTTGGAAGCTTGGACTTTCTCTTCACCCTTTTGAGAACTTGCATAATTTCTCCCCCTTTGCCATTAAATTGCAAAGGTACCTACACACATGAAACAAGGAAAATACCATTAGTAGCACCTGTTAACAAATGAAATCGAAAATGAAATACATAACAGGCTATCATGTGAGGTAGTAGTCTCTAAGGGCTCAAAGGCAATCCAAGGGTCAATTTGATCAAAACTAATACTTCCTATGAAGGTTTACACTCCCCCTCAATCCATTATCTCCTTTTGTCAAACTTTTGACAAAGATTTAACTATTAGGTGCAAGAAGAAGATGGTTTAACCAAGTGAGGGTTAACTTCAAGGAAAGGATTAGATTCATTTAACTATAAAGCTCAATATGATCAAATTACCAAAAGAGAGCTAGGTCTAAAGAGAAAAGCAATCATGGATATCAATTGGACAAACAAGGAATACCAATTGAGATTTAGGATATGACTTAATAAATCAATCACTCTAAAATGGATTTAGAAATATAACTATTAGGATAAATCCAAATTAGAGCTATCCATGATGCAATGGGGTTTATTAAACATAGCATCAAATAATCTAACTATTGAAAGCATATGCTATGAAAATCTTGAACTCATTTCATTCAATCAATAAATATGACTATTAAAGTGCAAGATGAGTGAAATGAAATTCAAGCATGAAGCCAACCTCAACTAATAACCAACCAAAAATATGAACACATAAACATGGTGGTCATGAGATATACCTATATGATCAAAAGAGGTGGCAACATAAGCATTATGATGCTAATGGTGTGTGACATGGAACAATCATATTACTTATCAAGTTCAATCCAATGCACACAAGTTTTATCACATTCACAAGAAATCAAATCAATCAAACAATATACCAATTGAATCCAATTGAATTTGATAACATGATAAAGAGCAAGAATGTGACAAAATTCCATCAAGCATCATAAATGCATATTCATCACTTTTAAAGATATAACTATTGAGTATAGTGATGAACAAGATAAATTGCAATGCACAAGGATATGACTTTGAAATGCATGCAATTTATAAAGTGACTAAATCATATGAATTCAACATCTAAGTTATCCATCAAACACATAGAAATATGAGGAATGGATTTCAAAGAGTTTCATATGATCAAGGCACTACTATGAGGTTGAGACATGTATAAGGATGTTATCACTTAGAGAATATACATGAATCAACATCATAACCATCCAAATAGAAATGACTATAAGGCATAGAGGATGGATTTGAGTTCTAGTATGGTTTCAACAAATATAATAAATATCACAACCATACATAGAACAATTTGACATTTGCATAGAGAGGATTAATCAACACTCAAGATCTAACTCATACCAATCATTAAAAAGAATATTACTATTTAGGCACAAGAAGGTATGAAGTTAAAAGGATCAATCTATCATGTAACATCTCCACTCTTAGCAAATGTACTAAGCTTACAATGCAATGGACAATAGATATGAGGTTTATACCAAATGAACTTAGCACATAAAATCACATATGTACAAAAAAAAAGTTCAAATACAAGATTTTACTATAAAGCACATAAACACTCATTAATTTGCATTAATGAAACTATATACCAAAATAGGCACAAACATGCAAATCAATGAAACCATATCCAACAATGCAATGTAAGACAACAAAATCAATTTGCATAAAGAATGTAACTCAAAGAGCAAAGATGCAAATTGTTTGTAAAAATTATTTCCTTTCAAATGATATAATCATAATTAGGCACAAGGAAATAAATTCAAGGAAAATGCTTCTATAAATATAACTAATAAAGCTTAGAGCATTTTCCAAGATTTTTCAAATCACTCCAATGTATGAAATTCCAACAAGGAATCATTTATAGAATTAAGAGCAAGTGATTTTGAAAAACAAGACGTGTACTATTGTAAAGTTTTCAATTTGTAAAAACAATAGACACTTACAAATTTTCCATATCAAAAGATATAACTTGTAAATCAATGGAAAACTAAGGTTGCTTCAAATCATTTGATTTCCAAAAAGAATCTAACTATGACAAACATCAAATGATTTTACAACATCAATTGATCATGAAAAAAACTAGCTAAGAAAGCTTATGTAATCACAATCAATTGGTCATGAATAGATATGCATTACAAGAGATATAACTAAATGAACAAAATGCAAATCCATCATGAAGATATTGCAATCAAGGGATTTTGAAAACCATGAGATATAACTTTAAAAGTTCATGAAGACAAAATCAAATGATCACAAAGAAACATTGCATTTTAAAAGATGTGACTATAAAGAACCAAAATGCAAATGTATCATGACCAACAAATAGATATAACTAAAAAGAATAGGTTGGTCTACGGGGATCAAGGCCTTAAGGTTGGTCTAAATGTGTACCAATGAAGATTCACCTAAGGTCTTGAAAAGGATGTCCTTGAGAGATCACTTTGAGGACTCATCAACTCTAGAAGATATAACTTGGAAAAGTCTTAGAGTGGTGCAATGAGGTTAGGGAAAAATTCATTTTCAAACATAGTGGAAATCTTTTAAAAAGATATGCAATAAATCACAACACTAGGGTTCAAATCTAGCAAGGATCAACTCCGGGTTGTTAAGCCCTAAAATGGAGTAACCCGCTCTGATACCACTTGTAAGTCCATGGGGATCCGAACCCTAGAGGGGGGGTGAATAGGGTGAGCTTCAACTATGACCAATTTTAAATTCTATTTAACTTCTTAGAAACAAACTAGTCACATGTGATGATTAATCATACAAGATGCGGAAGCTAACAAAAGAATCACCACAAAGCAATCACCATCACACAAGGATTTATAGTGGTTCGGCCTCAAAGCCTACATCCACTACCGGCTTGTGAACCAACACCCCACCGGATTTCCACTATTTATGCTTTTCAATAGGCTAAGCAATAACCTTTACAATATGCTTTCCAAGGCTAAGCAATAACCTTACATTGATGTTTTTCAAGGCTTAACATCAACCTATACATTATGCTTTTATAGGCTAAGCAATAACCTCTTCAACCACAAGGTTGGTTATCTCACTAATTTAGTGTCTATCATACACTTGATGGAGATTCTATTAAGCTCATTACATTGCCTCTTAAATAGGCGGATATGGAAGTGAAAAACTAATACACACTCACACTATGAATGCAAAGATGAAAGTACATGAAGTGTGTGTGTGTGATCCTCAATCATTTTGAAAATGAAAGCTCATAAATGTATGCCTAAGGCTTTTGAAAATTTTAGCTCAAAAACATTTATGATTGAGGAAACAATGCAATCACATGTTAAAAGTAACAACTTGTTAATGATATCAAAGTTACACAAGTTGTATGAAATGGATTAGCTCTAAACATGTGATGCATAGGGATGTAAATCAAATCACCAATGAAGCTCAAAACATAAAAATAGATTTGATTGAAAAGAGGGGACAAATCATATGTAATTATAAGGACAACTTGAAAAAGATTTACCAATCAAAGTAAGGCAAGTTGTGAAACATTAAAACAATAATACACATATGATTTGTAATGATGTTGGATCCAAAACATAAGATACATTTGAGAGAGATTTTCTTATGATGGAAAAACAACAACCAATGATTCAACAAAGTATATGAATCATGTTACATATTTCATTAACATGATCTACTTAGATTTACCAAAGATAAAGTACTACTTTGATGAATCAATGGTGATGTATCCAAAACAATAGATCTATTCAAAATATAAGACATGCTAAGGATACAACACATCATAAGTTAACATGTTACTAAAGATTTACCAATGATAAAACAAAACATGAAAACATATGATTTGTAAAGAAGTTGAGTCCAAAACATAAGATACTTTTGAAAGTGATTTTCTTATGATGGAAAACAACAACCAAAGATTCAACCAAGTATAGGAATCATGTTACATATAATTTCAAAGGTTCTTTCAATAACATGATCTACTTTGATTTACCAATTCAAGTACTACTTGGATTGAATCATATGGTGTTGTATCCAAAACAATAAATCAACTCAAAACATAACACATGTTAAGGACACAACACAAACATAGTTTAACATGCTAGAAATGATTTACCAAAAATAAAACAAAAGCATGAAAACATATGATTAAGGAAGGAAGAGCCTACTTGGTGGTTTAACTTCATTAATCCAAGCTTTAGCTTTCCTAATCATCCCCTTCATCCCTTGGTTCTTTTCCCTTTTGATATGCCTCAATACCTCTCAAGGAGGGGCTAAAAATTCCCAACTTTTGGAAAGGGAAAGAACTCATTTATATAGCAAAAAGTGCCCAACGGCTAGTTTACCCGGTTAACCCCATGACAGGCCGGTTAACCGGGTGAACAACGGTCAGAAAAAGAGCCGTTGAGCTCAGGAGCCCGGTTAACCTGCCCTGTGTGGCCGGTTAACCGAGCCTCTTGGCCGGTTGACCGGCCACACATGGCCGGTTGACCGGGCCTGCTGCCCCAATTTCCCATTTTTAGGGTTTTTTGAAGGTTTTCTTTGGGGATCTTTTGGGCCATTAAAATCAAGCATTTTCACATGTTTTAAATCATTCTAAGATGTATAAAAACATGAAACAAAAAGCCTAAAAGGATTCAAAGACTTTTAAAACAAAGGCTTGCTTGATTTCTTGAAAACTCTTTCTTAAAACAAATGCATACATAAATGATTCTCAAGGTGCTGAATGTATGCATGGTTAAAACCTAAAATCTCAAACTGATTTTCCAAGTAAAATGCACAAGGAATTAGGTTTTCAAAAAGAGTTTGGGTTCTAAAACTAATGCATCCAAGTTTAGAACCAAAACATGCATAAAACAAATACTTTTCCAAAACTTAAAAACTATGCATGTAAAAAACTAGATTTCAAGTTTTCTTTAAATCAATGCAAGTGTGTAAATCAAATGATGCTTGAATGAAAATGCATCCATCAAATTGCAATCTACAAAATTCCTAACAATCTCCCCCTTTGCAATTTGATGGCAACACACTCACCACTGAACATACACACTTAGTCTTCAGCTCCCCCTCAGCTGGACAAGGCTTGAAATCTTCTTGGATGCTCCTTCTCGTAGCTTGGGCTCTTGGGCTTCAATCTTCATGATGCTTGGAGCTTGATCAACCTTCAAGCTTTCTTTCTTCTTTCTTTCTTTATCCAAGCATCTTCTTTAGCTTCCAAGCTTTCTTTCTTCTATTAGCTCTCCCCCTTTGACCATGCCTCTTTCTCCCTTTGGCAAGGTATGCATTCTCTCCCTTTGTAGAAGATCATACACAACTCTCCCCTTTGGAAGCTTGGACTTTCTCTTCACCCTTTTGAGAACTTGCATAATTTCTCCCCCTTTGCCATTAAATTGCAAAGGTACCTACACACATGAAACAAGGAAAATACCATTAGTAGCACCTGTTAACAAATGAAATCGAAAATGAAATACATAACAGGCTATCATGTGAGGTAGTAGTCTCTAAGGGCTCAAAGGCAATCCAAGGGTCAATTTGATCAAAACTAATACTTCCTATGAAGGTTTACACTCCCCCTCAATCCATTATCTCCTTTTGTCAAACTTTTGACAAAGATTTAACTATTAGGTGCAAGAAGAAGATGGTTTAACCAAGTGAGGGTTAACTTCAAGGAAAGGATTAGATTCATTTAACTATAAAGCTCAATATGATCAAATTACCAAAAGAGAGCTAGGTCTAAAGAGAAAAGCAATCATGGATATCAATTGGACAAACAAGGAATACCAATTGAGATTTAGGATATGACTTAATAAATCAATCACTCTAAAATGGATTTAGAAATATAACTATTAGGATAAATCCAAATTAGAGCTATCCATGATGCAATGGGGTTTATTAAACATAGCATCAAATAATCTAACTATTGAAAGCATATGCTATGAAAATCTTGAACTCATTTCATTCAATCAATAAATATGACTATTAAAGTGCAAGATGAGTGAAATGAAATTCAAGCATGAAGCCAACCTCAACTAATAACCAACCAAAAATATGAACACATAAACATGGTGGTCATGAGATATACCTATATGATCAAAAGAGGTGGCAACATAAGCATTATGATGCTAATGGTGTGTGACATGGAACAATCATATTACTTATCAAGTTCAATCCAATGCACACAAGTTTTATCACATTCACAAGAAATCAAATCAATCAAACAATATACCAATTGAATCCAATTGAATTTGATAACATGATAAAGAGCAAGAATGTGACAAAATTCCATCAAGCATCATAAATGCATATTCATCACTTTTAAAGATATAACTATTGAGTATAGTGATGAACAAGATAAATTGCAATGCACAAGGATATGACTTTGAAATGCATGCAATTTATAAAGTGACTAAATCATATGAATTCAACATCTAAGTTATCCATCAAACACATAGAAATATGAGGAATGGATTTCAAAGAGTTTCATATGATCAAGGCACTACTATGAGGTTGAGACATGTATAAGGATGTTATCACTTAGAGAATATACATGAATCAACATCATAACCATCCAAATAGAAATGACTATAAGGCATAGAGGATGGATTTGAGTTCTAGTATGGTTTCAACAAATATAATAAATATCACAACCATACATAGAACAATTTGACATTTGCATAGAGAGGATTAATCAACACTCAAGATCTAACTCATACCAATCATTAAAAAGAATATTACTATTTAGGCACAAGAAGGTATGAAGTTAAAAGGATCAATCTATCATGTAACATCTCCACTCTTAGCAAATGTACTAAGCTTACAATGCAATGGACAATAGATATGAGGTTTATACCAAATGAACTTAGCACATAAAATCACATATGTACAAAAAAAAAGTTCAAATACAAGATTTTACTATAAAGCACATAAACACTCATTAATTTGCATTAATGAAACTATATACCAAAATAGGCACAAACATGCAAATCAATGAAACCATATCCAACAATGCAATGTAAGACAACAAAATCAATTTGCATAAAGAATGTAACTCAAAGAGCAAAGATGCAAATTGTTTGTAAAAATTATTTCCTTTCAAATGATATAATCATAATTAGGCACAAGGAAATAAATTCAAGGAAAATGCTTCTATAAATATAACTAATAAAGCTTAGAGCATTTTCCAAGATTTTTCAAATCACTCCAATGTATGAAATTCCAACAAGGAATCATTTATAGAATTAAGAGCAAGTGATTTTGAAAAACAAGACGTGTACTATTGTAAAGTTTTCAATTTGTAAAAACAATAGACACTTACAAATTTTCCATATCAAAAGATATAACTTGTAAATCAATGGAAAACTAAGGTTGCTTCAAATCATTTGATTTCCAAAAAGAATCTAACTATGACAAACATCAAATGATTTTACAACATCAATTGATCATGAAAAAAACTAGCTAAGAAAGCTTATGTAATCACAATCAATTGGTCATGAATAGATATGCATTACAAGAGATATAACTAAATGAACAAAATGCAAATCCATCATGAAGATATTGCAATCAAGGGATTTTGAAAACCATGAGATATAACTTTAAAAGTTCATGAAGACAAAATCAAATGATCACAAAGAAACATTGCATTTTAAAAGATGTGACTATAAAGAACCAAAATGCAAATGTATCATGACCAACAAATAGATATAACTAAAAAGAATAGGTTGGTCTACGGGGATCAAGGCCTTAAGGTTGGTCTAAATGTGTACCAATGAAGATTCACCTAAGGTCTTGAAAAGGATGTCCTTGAGAGATCACTTTGAGGACTCATCAACTCTAGAAGATATAACTTGGAAAAGTCTTAGAGTGGTGCAATGAGGTTAGGGAAAAATTCATTTTCAAACATAGTGGAAATCTTTTAAAAAGATATGCAATAAATCACAACACTAGGGTTCAAATCTAGCAAGGATCAACTCCGGGTTGTTAAGCCCTAAAATGGAGTAACCCGCTCTGATACCACTTGTAAGTCCATGGGGATCCGAACCCTAGAGGGGGGGTGAATAGGGTGAGCTTCAACTATGACCAATTTTAAATTCTATTTAACTTCTTAGAAACAAACTAGTCACATGTGATGATTAATCATACAAGATGCGGAAGCTAACAAAAGAATCACCACAAAGCAATCACCATCACACAAGGATTTATAGTGGTTCGGCCTCAAAGCCTACATCCACTACCGGCTTGTGAACCAACACCCCACCGGATTTCCACTATTTATGTTTTTCAATAGGCTAAGCAATAACCTTTACAATATGCTTTCCAAGGCTAAGCAATAACCTTACATTGATGTTTTTCAAGGCTTAACATCAACCTATACATTATGCTTTTATAGGCTAAGCAATAACCTCTTCAACCACAAGGTTGGTTATCTCACTAATTTAGTGTCTATCATACACTTGATGGAGATTCTATTAAGCTCATTACATTGCCTCTTAAATAGGCGGATATGGAAGTGAAAAACTAATACACACTCACACTATGAATGCAAAGATGAAAGTACATGAAGTGTGTGTGTGTGATCCTCAATCATTTTGAAAATGAAAGCTCATAAATGTATGCCTAAGGCTTTTGAAAATTTTAGCTCAAAAACATTTATGATTGAGGAAACAATGCAATCACATGTTAAAAGTAACAACTTGTTAATGATATCAAAGTTACACAAGTTGTATGGAATGGATTAGCTCTAAACATGTGATGCATAGGGATGTCAATCAAATCACCAATGAAGCTCAAAACATAAAAATAGATTTGATTGAAAAGAGGGGACAAATCATATGTAATTATAAGGACAACTTGAAAAAGATTTACCAATCAAAGTAAGGCAAGTTGTGAAACATTAAAACAATAATACACATATGATTTGTAATGATGTTGGATCCAAAACATAAGATACATTTGAGAGAGATTTTCTTATGATGGAAAAACAACAACCAATGATTCAACAAAGTATATGAATCATGTTACATATTTCATTAACATGATCTACTTAGATTTACCAAAGATAAAGTACTACTTTGATGAATCAATGGTGATGTATCCAAAACAATAGATCTATTCAAAATATAAGACATGCTAAGGATACAACACATCATAAGTTAACATGTTACTAAAGATTTACCAATGATAAAACAAAACATGAAAACATATGATTTGTAAAGAAGTTGAGTCCAAAACATAAGATACTTTTGAAAGTGATTTTCTTATGATGGAAAACAACAACCAAAGATTCAACCAAGTATAGGAATCAAGTTACATATAATTTCAAAGGTTCTTTCATTAACATGATCTACTTTGATTTACCAATTCAAGTACTACTTGGATTGAATCATATGGTGTTGTATCCAAAACAATAAATCAACTCAAAACATAACACATGTTAAGGACACAACACAAACATAGTTTAACATGCTAGAAATGATTTACCAAAAATAAAACAAAAGCATGAAAACATATGATTAAGGAAGGAAGAGCCTACTTGGTGGTTTAACTTCATTAATCCAAGCTTTAGCTTTCCTAATCATCCCCTTCATCCCTTGGTTCTTTTCCCTTTTGATATGCCTCAATACCTCTCAAGGAGGGGCTAAAAATTCCCAACTTTTGGAAAGGGAAAGAACTCATTTATATAGCAAAAAGTGCCCAACGGCTAGTTTACCCGGTTAACCCCATGACAGGCCGGTTAACCGGGTGAACAACGGTCAGAAAAAGAGCCGTTGAGCTCAGGAGCCCGGTTAACCTGCCCTGTGTGGCCGGTTAACTGAGCCTCTTGGCCGGTTGACCGGCCACACATGGCCGGTTGACCGGGCCTGCTGCCCCAATTTCCCATTTTTAGGGTTTTTTGAAGGTTTTCTTTGGGGATCTTTTGGGCCATTAAAATCAAGCATTTTCACATGTTTTAAATCATTCTAAGATGTATAAAAACATGAAACAAAAAGCCTAAAAGGATTCAAAGACTTTTAAAACAAAGGCTTGCTTGATTTCTTAAAAACTCTTTCTTAAAACAAATGCATACATAAATGATTCTCAAGGTGCTGAATGTATGCATGGTTAAAACCTAAAATCTCAAACTGATTTTCCAAGTAAAATGCACAAGGAATTAGGTTTTCAAAAAGAGTTTGGGTTCTAAAACTAATGCATCCAAGTTTAGAACCAAAACATGCATAAAACAAATACTTTTCCAAAACTTAAAAACTATGCATGTAAAAAACTAGATTTCAAGTTTTCTTTAAATCAATGCAAGTGTGTAAATCAAATGATGCTTGAATGAAAATGCATCCATCAAATTGCAATCTACAAAATTCCTAACATCATCTTCTTCTTCTTCCTCTCCTCTGTTCTGCTGGAACTGGGCTCTCTCTTCTCTTCTATTGATCTTGTTCTCTCTACAAACCCTCTCTTTATTATCAAAGGCAAGTGCATTTACTCCTAGCTTAGAACATGTGTTTCATTTCTTGATTTCTGTAGTTTCAGTTCATGAATGTTATTGATTAAGTCTTAGAAAAATTACTTGAGCTCAGTTGTTTTGTTTGGATGGAAATGGGCATTGATGGATGGGGGTTTCACCCCCCATTTGGAAGATCAATGGGCCACAAGGTTGTCAATTAATGGGCATTAGAGTTGTTTGATGTTTGGAGATGATTTGGTGAAGTTTGGGACTGATTGGAAGTGATTTGGTGGAAAAACGGGTTGAAATGGAGAAAACCTGAAAACTGGTCTCAATGCATGGCCGAGACCAGTGTATGGCCGAGATCAGTACATGGCCGAGCTCAGTGTAGGACCGAGCTCAGTGCATGGCCGAGACCAGTGCAGTGCAGTGCATGGCCGAGACCAGTGTAGTGCATTGCATGGCCGAGCTCAGTGCAGGACCGAGCTCAGTGCATGGCCGAGACCAGTACATGGCCGAGACCAGTGCAGGACCGAGCTCAGTACATGGCCGAGACCAGTGCATGGCCGAGACCAGTGCAGTGCATGGCCAAGACCAGTACATGGCCGAGACCAGTGCATGGCCGAGACCAGTGCAGTGCATGGCCGAGACCAGTGCAGTGCATGGCCGAGACCAGTGCAGTGCATGGCCAAGACCAGTGCATGGCCGAGACCAGTGCAGTACATGGCCGAGACCAGTGCATGGCCGAGCTCAGTGCAGGACCGAGCTCAGTGACTGAAATTTCATGGAAAAGATGACCTGAAACTTAGAATTAACATTTAGAAAGTGTTTAAAGCTGGAACATCAATCTTTCTAAGGTTTTTAGAGTATGCGGTCAATCACCTAGGCCAGGTTGTTTGACCGGACACGCTGTAAGCCTTTAGAAACGAATTGAGTTGTCCAGGAAGCCCGATTCAGATTAGTTAGTGCACTCGGTTGATCCTCCCGGCCAGGAGATCAACCGAGCTCACAACACATCAGGTTCACCTGGGAAACCCTGATTGTTCCAGTTTTCAACATTTAGGAGATATGATCAGTTGTGGGGCCCATTGACCATCCAAATGAGCATTTATCAGTGATCTAAGCCCGAGTCAATGGTGTGGCTCAACCTTGACTCGCGGGGACCACTGTCTAGGGTTTAGGTTATTAATCTAAGATGATTCGACCTCTAAGAGTTGTCAACAATGCCCTTAACCACCTAAGCACCAAAATACAGTATTTTATGGCATTAATGACATCGTTTAGAGATCGAATTACCGGAGATAGACCCGAACCTAAAGTGGCCCATTACCTAGGATCGGACCGTTGGATTTCCCTGTTGATTCCTTCGTTGAAGTTTATACTTCACTTTATTTATATTCTGTCATTCTTAGATCTTTAGTGTAGCTGTTTACTGTTAACTAATATAATTGGAAGACCTGAACCTAGGGTATCTAGAGGTGACCCGATAGTGTGATTTCGGAGATCATTGACCCGTGTCTGTGTCTAGGCGGGCCCTTATTGGGCCTAAGTGTGGAGATGTGAACCCTTTAGCTTGAAGAGGTAGTTTTATTGGACTGTTAAGTCATATGGATTGAAATGGAACTGTTTATCAGTATAAGTGGATTAGTTGCCTCGTATGGACAGTTTTAGACCAGGCCATGTACTGATGGGCCTTGGTATGGATCCAACGAGTGGGCCTGGACCTTGAATGAGATCCAGAGACTGTATTGAGATGTGTAGACCTCTTAGAGATATTGTTAGGACCTTGTTCACGCAAGGCAAAGCCTAGACAGACACAGACCTTAGAGTTATTCTCGAGTCGGCATGAACATTCACTCGGTTGATTTAAGCTCAGCCTGTGGACTGATCATCCCCGGTAGGAGCTAGATGAGTGTTGTAGAGCTATCATGATGAGCTGTGTGGTTAAGACGGACGGTGTGATACCGTGCCGGTCTGGAGTGTTGAGATGATGAGTTGATGAGATGATTTGAGGGATTACTTATTCCCAGCACCGATGAAATTTCCCCGCCGCAACTGTGTTCAGTATGGGAGGGCCGCGGCATAATATACCGCGGTATTCCAGCTCGTGTGAATGTGCCACTTTCGTTATAGTAGTTTAGATGTTTATCTTTGTACTGATTCTTTATGATTTACATGCACAACTGCCTAGTTCATTTCCCTTGCTATTCATTTAATTTATGTACCTGTCTCTATTTCCTTTGATATATATGTTCTATGTTAGTAGTATGCTGTAACTTGCCAGATCTTTTAGATCTGACCCACTCATTGGTGCTTAGGCCTTGATCCCGAGATCCCAGACGATGCATTAACCCTAGTGGAGGCACCTGTCGCAGGAGAGTACGCATGGGGCCCGGCCGACACGGATGTCGAGCCGGAGGGCGAGTGTCACGCCCCCAAACCAGAAACCTCGGGGGCGCGAAATGGGATTAAGAATAAATGTATTTTACTTCTCCCAAGATCCGCGTGTGTGAAGACAACACATTCTGAATATTTTGCGGAAGCATTTGTGGCGTTGCGACCCGAAGTCCGTGGCCATCGGATTCCGTGTCGCACTCAACCTTTAGCCCATAGCTATTATATCAAGAATCATATCAGACTGGAGTAACCATCACAATAAATTACAGAGCTGACAGTAACAGGATATTACATTCCCAAATATATTCAAGTTACAATTATCAATGTACATTAATTAAGAATCCCAAGGAAAAGGGCTAACAAAAGCCATACAACAATAAGCTATCAACTACTACCCAGGTGTGACGTAGCTCCGATGTCAGACTCAATGTCTACATGACATAGCCGACAAAACAACCTGCAAGGCATGGCTCCAAAGCCAACAAAACACTCAACTCGGGGCGAATAACTCTGAACCTGAGTACCAAAAGTAGTGGGTCAGACACGACGGTCTGGCAGGTGGATGAAAAGATCACAATTATACTAAAGAATAAAACATATAATAAATCATGCTAATCGATCAAGTATTGCATATAATTAAACGGGTGCAAAGTCGGGAATCTCGGGGAAAACTTGTATTCATTTCAAGCACGGGTAAAACATGAACATCTAATAAAACATGTGTTCGTTTGCATCATCTATAATCATAGATATTTGACAATCGGGTGTTCGTCTAAAACATGTATAAATATAGTGGTTTGACAAAACAAACGTTCATTTGAAACTTAAGTAAAAACACAAGTATACAACAAATCGGGTATCCATAGCAGTCTGGCAAAACCAAAGTCCATTTGAAAGATATGTGAAAATACAGATATTTAATAAAACTGGGTGTTCATTTAAAACATATCTCAAAGCAGGGATATTTAACAAATCGGATATTCATTTGAAACATGTGTAATCACATAAATCTAGTGAAACCATCGATCGTTTGAAACATATGTAAAAGCATGGGTATTCACCCAACCGGTATCCATTTAAAACATATACGTGTGCAAAGGACATAAAACAATATAATAGTGACTGAATTTACAATAGAGAGCATTAACACTTATCTAAATAACAACTTTCATAAAAGCAATGAATCATTTATCTGAAAACAAGTAAGCAATATAAAACATGTCGGGTGTCCAAGGAATCGGGAACTGGCAAGATGGCAACCACAAGAAGCTAAGTCCTCTATCACTAAGGTGATAGAGCAAGTACTAGGCCCTGATCTCAGTCACTCGAGGTGAGGAGAAACAGGGGATCTCATATCAATACATATACATATACTAGGCCCTGGTCTCAGTCACTCGAGGTGAGGAGAAACAGGGGATCTCATGAATGCATATACATATACTATACATGACCACGGTAGCGAGCCGGGCATCGGGGACCACAGTAGCAATCTGCGGTATCGGGACAAGACCACGGTAATAACCGGGTATCGGGACGGGACCACGGTAATAACCGGGTATCGGGATCCAAGCTGCAGCTGGCGGGACAAGATGGGGATCTCCAAGTCGGTTGATCAGACCAACATGGTTATCCAAGCTTAGTGGTGCCGACTCATAGGTTAAAACCAATCGAGACATATGCAAGCAAGTCAAGTACAATAAATAAACGGGTAAAACGGGGGTGCTCAAGGGCACGTAAATAAACGGGTAAACGGGGGTGCTCAAGGGCACACTGTCATATCATGTCGGGCAATATATCTCGGGGCAAATAACTGTTACTAGAGTAACTCCAATGCTTTCGGGAAAACAAATCATGTAATGCAAATCTCGGGAAAAGAGGTGAAACAATGAACTATAACAATTTCGGGAAAAGTATTAATTTCAAGATCTATTTAAATGAATAGGGGTCCCGTATGTCGATTATAACAATTACTTGGTACTCCTTGAGTTAGAAGACATTCCGGGCTCCTTATGCACTTTTACGATTTCCCAAAATTTCGAATGACATATTTGTGATATGGTTTCTTTCTCGAATGGCCTCAAGCAATGCCTAATGAATCCCCTTCGGTCGACAAAGCTCAACGCTCGAACGAACCGGAGAGTTCGTTCGAGCGGGGAGCTTTTCGAAATCTGGGAGATTTCGGTTACCTGGCGGTTAGCCGCCGATGCATTCGGCGGTTAGCCGCTGGGTAACCGTGGAGCTGACCGAATTTCAGGTGAGAATTCTGATGCTCTCGGGAAAAGGAACCGTGATTGTGCGGTTGGCTGGCGGTTAGCCGCCGATGGGTTCGGCGGTTAGCCGCTGGCTAACCGTGAGGCTGACCGCGTTTTCAGGTGGAAAATGATGCCCTCTGGAAAAGTCACCGCGGTGCGCGGTTATCTGGCGGTTAGCCGCCGATGCATTCGGCGGTTAGCCGCTGGCTAACCGTGAGCTGACCGCCAGTTACGAAAATGCTCACTGAGTTCAGTTTTGAGTCATTTTCCTCCTCAAAACCATCTTCCTCACATCCACAAGGTCCTTACAAAAACATTGGGCTAATAGTTCCTCCAATGCATCTCTTTATACTTCTCCAAATCCTCATTAAGAGTTCTCTCTATCACCTCTTCCATGCCAAATCCAATGCAAGAATAGGAAGGAAAACAAACCATTCCACAAACATTCATCTAGGCTATCACAAGGACAATAAATGCTTTACCAACATGCTTATAAAACAATGAATGAGGCTATTAAGATATCTTATGAGCATTTATTCCAAAACAAAACACATTAATGATAATATGGAAAATCCATAAATACTAAGCCAAACCATTTCAACTTAAAAACATTCAAGCATTCACTTGCATTTCTCTTCCAAAATCACTTCAAATCCTCATTAAACTCCAATGTACAATTAAATTCAACCACCTCTTTAAATGAGTATCAATTCAAGTCAATGTGGCTTATAACATAACCATGAATAGCCAATCCAACCTCATTCCTTATAAAACCATATGAACAAACTTGACTAAATAAAATGCGTACATTCCCAAGAGTTCCAAGAGGTTTAACAAGAGAGAAAAACCAATTCATATGCATTTCGAAATCAATAGAAATGTGACAAGAAGCATATGTGCAAACATGTATCCAATGATCAAGAACAAGTAATAAAACTTAAGATTTTCTCATAAAACTTAATAACATTCAAACCATCCATTCATCCACTTGCCTTTGACTCTAATCAAGCAAATCCAAGCTCCTAATCCCTTCTTAAGCTCACTTCCAAGCTACAATCAAAAACCCCCAAAACAACCCTAAAATGGGTTACACAAAGGAAGATAATGAATGGGCTCAAATCAAACTAAGAAATAGAGCCTAAGAAAGCCATAGCACATACAAGGAAAATGGGAAGGAGTCTTTACCTCTAAGGCTATGAATGAACAAGAAGAAGCTTGCAATAGGGGCTGCCCACTTTGGTTTCCCACAAAAATGGTGTCAAACAAGAGAGGAGATGAAGGAGAAGAAGTTGCCGGAGTTTCCTCGTCGGATTGGTGGCTTGGAGGCTCCATAAGAGCAAGAGAAATGGAAGGAATGGAGAAGAGGGGCTGCTGGCACTGTAGCTGGGAGGTTTCAGTCGATGGAAATGGAGAAATGAGGGAGAAAGAGAGAGTGGAGTCACTTATATAATGGGTGGGTGTGGGTCCCACTACACTCAAAGCTTGCAAAGGGTAAAACATCTATTTGTGGGCCTCGGATGCGATCGACGAAGGAGAGAAAGATGTTCCTCAAAAAATCTAGTTTCCAAAAAGTATAACTTTGGCATGGTTCTGGGATCTCGAAATTTGGGTCCAGATTTGGTGTGAAAAGACTGTTTTGCCCTCAAGGCCAAGAAATCGGTTTTCGGGTTCTCAAATGGATATGGGATCAACATGAAAGTTGTAGGATTCCTCAAGATGAATGCAATGAGCCAAAAACACGATACGAAACCAATCGGGAAAATCTCACAAGTAAAAGCAAAGCCGAAAAGGGAACCCCCAAAGGGCCCCACAGGCTACCAAAGCACTCAAAAGCCCAAAACTAGAAGAAAACCCATTCTAGCTCACAAAATCAACCCAACAACTACTAATCCCACTAAAAGAACTAATCCACAAATAAAACAGCACTAATCCAAGAGATTAGGGATCGGGTTCTCACAGCGAGGAGTATCTACATGGGTTTTGAGAGTCTCTTGTTATTTGGGTTTTGAGAGAACAATTTTGTAGTGAGTTGGGTAGAACTCAAATGTATTAACTTTAATTTACACTGAACCATTTTAAGTAGACTGTAGTTCTGCTCATACTTAATATATATCGATACCTATTACTTCCGCTTTATTTCATCGTTATGCTTCCGCAATTTAAATGTTATTATTATATGGTTCAAAAAGTTTTAAATTGGACCTCACTGCGGCCTACGATCTTGGAAGTTCTCGGATTTTCCGGGAAGTAGCGCGCCAACTTCGGGTATTCGAACGATTATATCGGTATCTGGAATTGGGGCGTTACATTTATTGGTATCAGAGCGAGCTGGTCTCTAGGAAATAAAACACACTAGAAACCATAGGACGTAGTGAGGATTCGAGTAACGGGATACGTGTGAGGACGATGGATTGGGTAGAGTCAATATAGTTTTAGGTTTTGGATTTAAATTGACACAAGTTCATTTTCATGACAGATGTCTGGAGGCGGTGCACCACCAGAGACGATAGCTATCGACGAGCTGTCCGCCCATGAGCGTCGTTTCGAGAGATTTCTCCATGTGAGAACCCGACCCCTAATCTCTTGGATTAGTGTTGTTTTATTTGTGGATTAGTTCTTTTAGTGGGATTAGTAGTTGTTGGGTTGATTTTGTGAGCTAGAATGGGTTTTCTTCTAGTTTTGGGCTTTTGAGTGCTTTGGTAGCTTGTGGGGCCCTTTGGGGGTTCCCTTTTCGGCTTTGCATTTTCTTGTGAGATTTTTCCGATTGGTTTCGTATCGTGTTTTTGGCTCATTGCATTCATCTTGAGGAATCCTACAACTTTCATGTTGATCCCATATCCATTTGAGAACCCGAAAACCGATTTCTTGGCCTTGAGGGCAAAACAGTCTTTTCTCACCAAATCTGTACCCAAAACTCAATATTCTCGAAATCCGTGAAACATATACTTTTTGGAAACTAGATATTTCGACGATCATTTCTTCCTTCTTCGTCGAATCCATCCGAGGTCCCGAATTAGATGATTTCAGCCACCCAAGTTCTTTAAGTTGTGGGACCCATTCTCACTTGTTTATAAAAGGAGACCCTTCTCCTTCATTCACCCCATTCACCATTGTTCCAGCTGAACCTAGGGTTTTCCCTTGTGTTCTTCTTCTTCTTCTTGCTTCTCCATCTCCAAGCTACACCAATCTTGCACCAACATCAAAATGGAGACCACCATTCTCTTCTCCACCTTGCAAGCTTTTCATGGATGCCATTAGAAGAGAAATCCACCAACATTGAAACCCTCCTTGAGCTAACTTTGTGTTTTTGAAGACTCCACAAGTAAGTTCCCTCCTCAAATCTTCTAGATATGTGTTCTTCTTGCCCTTGAGAAGCTCCATTTTCATTATTGGGAGTTCTTTCTTCTTCTTCATTGTTTAACCCATTTTTGGGTTGTTTTGGGGGTTTTTGTAGAGATTGTGGATCTTGAGCTTGAGAGGTGATTAGGAGCTTGATTTTCTTGATTAGAGTCAAAGGCAAGTGGTTGATTGGATCGTTTTGATTATTAACATGTTTTGGTGAAAATCTTGATTTCATTGATGGTTTTGGTAATTTTAATAGTTGTTTTTGATATGATAAATATTGATTATGAGATGTGCTATTGATGAGTTATTCTTTCTTGTTAAGCTCTTGAAAGTGCATGCATCCTATTGTCAAGAATTTCAAATGGTTTCACATGAATGAGTTTTCTCCACCTTGAGTTTTATTGTGGATGGAATAGATGGAAAGGATGGAAATGGAGGAACTTGAAATGAGGAGCTCTTTAGCTCATTTTAATGTCTTGGAAACATGTGTTTAAGCCCCCTTGTTTATAGTTTTATGTGATTGATTATATGTTGGAAGGAAAGGAAAGAAAAAGAGAAAAATCAGAATTCCCGGACCTGCACTGCGCCCAGGTCCGATCGATCGGACGTTCAGGCCGATCGATCGGACTGAGTTTTAACTGTAAGCCTTTTTCAGCCGATCGATCGACCGATCGATCGGACCCTGTGCAGAAATTTTGGCCGATCGATCGGACCTTCGGTCCGATCGATCGGAGGACTCAGTTTGAGTCCGGTGAATTTTGAGATTTTTAATTTTCCTTGGTTTTAGGTGGGACCCTTACCCTTTTTGGACTGTTTGGCCTATGAGTGAGGATGTCTTGAGCCGACACTCCTCACGGTGGGTTCGGTGACATCGAGGTTAATCCATTTCAATCTTGAACGGGATGGAACGACGCGATATCTTCTTTATATCTAAACACAAGTCTATTTCCTTGGTTATCGCTAATTCTATTCCTTTCGAGGACTGAGTAGGTTGCTCGATGTTTCCGGATTAATGTCATGCCTAGGATGGACCGTTTATAATCTGGATTCTTGCTATTGTAACATCTAGTACTACCCATAAGCTCATGTTAAGATTTTAAAATAGTAAAAGTGCATAAGGAGCCCGGAATGTCTTCTAACTCAAGGAGTACCAAGTAATTGTCATAATCGACATACGGGACCCCTATTCACTTAAATAGATCTTGAAACCGATATGTTTACCCAAAATTGTTATAGTTCATTGTTTCACCTCTTTTCCCGAGACTTGCATTACATGACTTGTTTTCCCGAAAGCATTGAAGTTACTCTAGTAACAGTTACTTGTCCCGAAGTGCATTGCACCACATGATATATTAGTGTGCCCTTGAGCACCCCCGTCTTGCCCGACTGATTATATATTTATACTTGATTTACTTGCTTTGTCTCGATTGGTTTTAACCTATGAGTCGGCACCACTAAGCTTGGATAACCCTGTTGGTCTGATCAACCGACTTGGCGATCCCCCTCTTGTCCCGCCAGCTGCAGCTTGGATCCCGCTACCCGGTTATTACCGTGGTCTTGTCCCGATACCGCAGATTGCTACTGTGGTCCCCGATGCCCGGCTCGCTACCGTGGTCATGTATAGTATATGTATATGCATTCATGAGATCCCCTGTTTCTCCTCGCCTCGAGTGACTGAGATCAGGGCCTAGTATATTTATATGTATTGATATGAGATCCCCTGTTTCTCCTCACCTCGAGTGACTGAGATCAGGGCCTAGTTCTTGCTCTATCGCTTTAGTGATAGAGGACTTAGCTTCTTGTGGTTGCCATCTTGCCAGTTTCCGATTCCTTGGATACCCGACATGTTTTATATTGCTTTTATGTTTTCTGATAAATGATTCGTTTCCTTTATGAAAGTTGTTATTTAAACAAGTGTTAATATTCTCCAATGTAAATTCAATTATTATTATATTGCCTTCTGTTCTTTGTACCCGCACGTGTTTTAAATAAACGCCGGTTGGGCGAATAACCATGCTCTTACCTATGTTTCACACGATCAATGATTTTACTTGATTTGTACGATTACCCATGTTTTAAAGGAATACCCGAATTGTTAAATATCCGTGCTTTGTTTTAACGACATTTGGTTCGTCAGATCCCTAGGTTTAACTGTATTTTAAATGAATACCCGAATTGTTAAGTATCCGTGCTTTGTTTTAAATGACACTTGTTTTGCTAGATTCCTATGGTTATACCTGTTTCAAATGATTACCCGAGTTATTTAATATCCATGCTTAGAAACATGTTTTAAATGACACGTGTTTTACCAGATTCCTATGTCTACACCTGTTTTAAATGAATATCCGATTTGTTAAATACCCATGCTTTGAAATGTGTTTCAAATGACACTTGTTTTGCCCGATCACTATGTTTATACCGGTTTCACATGAATACCCGATTTGTTAAATATCCCTGCTTTGAATTATGTTTTAAATGAACCTTAGCTTCGCCAGATTTCTTGGTTACACATTGTTTTAAATGAACGTTTGTTTGTCAAACTTCTATATTTACACATGTTTTAGACGAAAACCCGATTGTTAAATATCTATGCCTTTACAGATTATGTAAATGAACATATGCTTTATTAGATCTTCAGGCTTTTACTCATGCTTGAAAAGAATACATGTTTTGTCCGAGATTCCCGACTTTGCACCCGTTTAATTATATGCAGCACTTGATCGATTAGCATGATTTATTATATGTTTTATTCCTTACTATATTTGTGATCTTTTCATCCACCTGCCAGACCGTCGTGTCTGACCCACTACTTTTGGTACTCAGGTTCAGATTTCTTCGCCCCGAGTTGAGTGTTTCGTTGGCTGTGGAGCCATGCCTTGCAGGTTGTTTTGTCGGCTATGTCATGTAGACATTGAGCTTGACATCGGAGCTACGTCACATTTGGGTAGTAGTTTATAGCTTATTGTTGTATGGCTTTTATTAGCCTTTTTCTTGGGTTTCTTAATTAATGTACATTGATAATTGTAACTTGAACATATATGGGAATGTAATATCCTGTTACTGTCAGCTCTGTAATTTATTGTGATGGTTTACTCCAGTCTGATATGATTCTTGATATGATAGCTATATGCTAATGGTATAGTGCGATGCGGAATCCGATGGCCACGGACTCCGGGTCGCAATGCCACAAAAGCTTCCGCAAAATATTCAGAATGTGTTGTCTTCACACACGCGGATCTTGGGAGAAGTAAAATACATTTATGCTTAATCCCATCTCCCGCCCCCGAGGTTTCGGTTTGGGGGCGTGACAGACTGGTATCAGAGCGGGCAGGTTTCTAGGAAATAAAACACTCTAGGAACCTTAAGACGTGTGGTGAGGACTCGTTTTCTTTTCTCTAGTTTTTGTTTTTGGTGAGTTTGTGCCTGTTTTTCTTCTAGTGGGGGAGACTATTTTTGTCTCCTTTTCTTGTCCTTGTTGTTAGTGAATTTGGGGGACCAAATTCTTTCTAGTGGGGGAGAATTTAGTGTCTCCGCACCCACATTTAGTTCCTTTGCCTTGTTTTCGCGCCAGAGAGTCAGAGTTTTGTGGACCTAGAAGGTGTTTCTCGAAGGACTTTGGCAGAGTTTTCAGCTTTTGGATGTCAGAGATGGAGCTAGAGAAGGAATTGGTGACCAATTGTTCGTCAGCAAGGAATGTGAGCAGCATATGGAGACCCAATTACAGTTGATCGTGTACCGTCGGAGGATTCATCAGGCAAGTAAGTGTGGATTTTTGGATAAACTTGGATTATTTTCCTAAGTCAGAAGACTCCATAGGCCGGATAAGTGGTCGACTTTATGAGATTTGAGGTGACTTTCAGTGGTGCAGCTTCAAGAAGATGCGAAAAGTTAGAAATTTCTTGAGTATTGATGAGCTTGTGACGGAGAATTGTTTGAGGATGTTTAACAGTTGCAGTTATGATAGTGAGTCAACTCAGCAGGATGTATCAGTGGATGGTTAAAAGCATAGGAAATTAGTTTTATGCACCAGTGTAGAGAGTTACATGTGGAATTGATTGTTACTTGATCACTTGATAGAGAAGATTTAGTGGACTTTACCGACTTGTAGAACATCAGTTTGAGGCAGAGTACTGATACAAGCAGAAGAATCATCACCTATGGACAGTGACAGTTGAAAGGATTCAGAGAAGAATGAATTTGTCAGAAGCACACCTCACGAAGTTTGGACATGTGGAGTAGCATGACAGTTAAAGTGTTGACGGGTCTAGTCAGAGTTGGAAACTTACAGAACTGCGAGCCTTGTGTTTTGATGAGCAGATATAGATGAGTGAAGTGTTCAGAGGACCGTTCAAATATTTGATCGAATCAGCTTGGCGTATGAAGGGGTGACAGATTTCCAAGTCATTCACCTCGAAGATCGTGCATTGGCAGGAGACTTAATTTTGACAACTTCGACAGAGATGACAGAAGAGTACGGAGGACTGGACGACATTGCCTAAAGTAAGAGATACCAGGTAATATTCAGCGTCACCAATTTTCCGAAGCCAAGGACAGATAGAAGAATAAGACAATATTTCAAGGTAAAGGCATGTCCAAGACCTGCAGAGACCTTGCTTCTCAGGAGGCCCAGATCGTAGCTCACCAGAGGCAGATAGAGGATTTTGCGCAGTTTCAGGTGCAGGTCCTGGATGTTATTGATAAGGTGGCTCCGCCAGCCCCCGAGGATGTGCCGGTTCGGGGGGCAGACCCGAACCTTATCTTTGAGAGGTTCCTCAAGAGGGGACCGCCTGAGTTCACGGGCACCGACGACCCTATGGTGGCGGACGACTGGATCGTCCGGATGGAGAAGATCTTCCGAGTCTTCGAGTTCTCGGGGCGCCAGAGAGTGCAGTTAGCGGCTTACATGTTCCGCGGCGTGGCGGAGGATTGGTGGAGGATCATGCAGAGGCCCTATGAGGAGATTGGGGACGAGGTAGCATGGACTGCCTTCAAGATAGACTTCCTTCGGAAGTTCATCCCCACTCATGTCAAAGAGCGTAAGCTCCGGGAGTTCCAGACTCTCGTTCAGGGTAACATGACAGTCTCACAGTACGAGGTTCGTTTCTCCCAGCTGTCCCGGTTTGCAGAGGCGCTGCTCACGTCAGAGGCCGAGAGGGTTCCGCGGTTCGTCGAAGGCCTGAGAGAGGAGATTCAGATCGCCATGACCTGCATTGAGCTGCCTACCTATGAGGAGGCTTTGAGGAGAGCTTTCTGGGCAGAGGAGCATCTCCAGCGGCTAGAGTCCATTCGCCAGCAGAAGCGACTCCGGATCACTCCTATCAGGCAGCAGCCCATGCCTCTACGACAGCTGCAGCCATTCCAGAGACAGAGGCCGGCAGGGCAGTTCCAGCCTCAGCATCGTCAGCAGCAGCAGCCGCAGCATGGACCCCGAGTGTGCTACGACTGTGGAGAGCCAGGGCATATCTCCAGGTATTGCCCGCTCCGTGGAGGTCAGCCTCAGATACTTCGACTTCCGGCACCTCCAGCAGCTCCGGCAGCCCCAGCTCCAGCGGCTCAGCCCGCACGCCAGGCTGCATTTCCACCTCAGCAGCAGCAGTACCGTGCTCATCAGCAGCAGGCACGGGGACATCAGCAGCCTAGAGGGCAGCCCTTCCAGAGAGGACGTCACCAGAGGCACCAGGGCCAGCATCATCAGCAGCAGAGACCCCAGGCTGTGGGGCGAGCTTTCGCATTGACTCATGAGGAGGCAGAGGCTGCAGGGAACGTCGTTGAAGGTACCCTTTCTGTTTGTGATCATCCTGTTAGAGTGTTGTTAGATCCAGGAGCGACACATTCGTTTGTGTCGTCTGCCTTTACTTTAGTCTTTGGTGGAGTAGGTGAGGCTATGCCCTGCACCTTAGTTGTGTCCACTCCGATGGGTAGGAGTGTGGTGTGTCAGACTTACCACCCCAGATGCCGAGTGCAGATCGGGGAGTGCATTTTGCTTGCAGATCTGATCGTACTACCCATGCATGACTTCGACGTCATTTTGGGGATGGATTGGTTGGCCAGATATCGAGCAGTGATGGATTGCTTCAAGAAGACAGTCAGACTCTCTATCGACGGATCAGATGACACGATCGAGTTTGTGGGTGAGAGGAGATCACCTAGCACTCGGATGATATCGGCACTGAAGGCCGATAGACTGATGAGATCAGGTTGCGAGGGCTACATCGCTTTTGTCTCAGAGGACAAGGAGTCTAAGAGAGTCGAGGAGATTCCGGTTGTTTGCGAGTTTCCAGATGTGTTTCCCGACGAGATCCCGGGATTGCCTCCTGTTCGAGAGATCGACTTCACCATCGAGCTTGCACTCGGCACAGCACCGATTTCCAGAGCTCCTTATCGCATGGCTCCTGCAGAGCTGCGAGAGTTGAAGACCCAGTTAGAGGAGTTGCTAGAGAAAGGCTTCATCAGGCCGAGTGTGTCGCCATGGGGCGCACCAGTTCTCTTCGTGAAGAAGAAGGATGGATCGATGAGGATGTGCGTCGACTACAGACAGCTGAACCAGGCAACAGTGAAGAACAAGTATCCTCTTCCCCGGATCGACGAGCTCTTCGACTAGCTTCAGGGTGCGCAGTTCTTTTCGAAGATAGACTTGAGGTCGGGGTACCATCAGCTACGAGTCATAGATCAGGATGTGCAGAAGACAGCGTTCCGATCCCGCTATGGCCATTATGAGTTCCTTGTGATGCCGTTCGGGTTGACGAATGCACCAGCAGTGTTCATGTCCCTGATGAACAAGATCTTCGCACCGTACCTCGACAGCTTCACAGTGGTCTTCATCGACGATGTTTTGGTCTACTCCAAGACCAGAGAGGAGCACGAGCAGCATTTGAGGACGTCTCTACAGTTGTTGCGCGACAACCAGTTGTACGCGAAGCTCAGCAAGTGCGAGTTTTGGTTAGAGCAAGTAGTCTTCCTTGGACACATCATCTCCAAGGATGGACTAGCAGTGGACCCGGCAAAGATAGAAACAGTGACGAACTGGGCGAGACCGAAGAACGCCACAGAGATCAGGAGTTTTCTCGGTTTAGCAGGCTACTACCGCAGATTCGTCAAGAGTTTCTCCACGATCTCAGCACCGTTGACCAAGCTAACACGGAAGGATGTACCATTCGTTTGGTCTGATGCTTGCGAGAACAGCTTTCAAGAGCTGAATGAGAGATTGACGACAGCACCGATCTTGTCTTTACCTTCCGGCAGTGGTGGGTTCGTAGTCTTCACCGACGCTTCAGGGACCGGTCTTGGTTGTGTTCTAATGCAGGAGGGCAAGGTTATTGCCTATGGATCGCGCCAGTTGAAGGAGCACGAGAAGAAGTACGCCACTCACGACTTGGAGCTTGCAGCAGTCGTTTTTGCCTTGAAGTTGTGGCGGCACTACCTCTACGGCGAGAAGTTCGAGGTGCACTCAGATCATCGCAGTTTGTAGTACCTGTTCACTCAGAGCGACGTCAACAACCAGCAGAGGAGGTGGATGGAGTACATCAAGGACTACGACTTCCCTATCAAATACCATCCTGGTAAGGCGAATGTCGTAGCGGACGCTTTGAGCAGGAAGACCGCCCTCATCAGTTTCCTAGCAGCAGAGGGTGTGTGGACCGACGTCTTCAGCAGCTTAGACGTTCAGTTTCAGCCGCTCAGCGAGAGAGTCTTGCTTGCTACCATGTCAGCGTGGGAACCAGAGTTGCTAGGCAAGGTCAAGGACAGTCAACGCAACGATCCGAAGCTTGTTAGAGTGATCGAGCAGATCGACCAGAGGCCAGAGTTCAGACTGATTGGAGGAGTGCTCTACTATCAGGACAGATTGTGCGTGCCAGACATTCAGGAGCTGAAGGACGAGATTCTTGCAGATGCACACCACAGCAGATACTCGATTCACCCCGGCAGCACCAAGATGTACCAGAACCTGAGGAGCTACTACTGGTGGAACAACATGAAAAAGGAGTTAGCTCGCTATGTCTCCAGGTGTTTGACGTGCCAGCAGATCAAGGTCGAACACCAGAAGCCGCCAGGACTACTTCATCAGCTTGAGATCCCTCAGTGGAAGTGGGAGCACATCACCATGGACTTCATTGCAGGACTCCCAGCCACCAGGAGAAGCCACGACGGCATTTGGGTGATTGTGGATCGGCTGACTAAGTCAGCCCACTTCTTGCCAGTGTCGATGAGAGCAGGACTCGATGTTCTTGCTAAGCTGTACGTGGACATGATCGTCTCTTTGCACGGAGTTCCAGCTTCGATTGTTTCAGACAGAGACCCGCGTTTCACTTCTCATTTCTGGGAGAGTCTTCAGCAGGCCTTGGGCACCAAGTTGAGCTTCAGCACGGCTTATCATCCTCAGATAGACGGCCAGACAGAGCGCACCAACCAGACACTAGAGGACATGTTGAGAGCCTGTGTCTTGGACTTCAAGGAGAACTGGGAGGATTCCTTGCCACTTTGCGAGTTCGCCTACAACAACAGCTTCCATGCGAGCATCAAGATGGCACCGTACGAGGCTTTGTACGGGAGGAGATGCAAGACCCCAGTTTGCTGGGAAGAAGTTGGTGTCAGGAGTTTCCATGGTCCATCCATAGTCAGCGACACCAGCGAGAAGGTTCGGCAGATAGTTGAGAACCTGAAGGTCAGCCGCAGCCGACAGAAGAGCTATGCAGACAACCGGCGCAGACCTCTCGAGTTCGAGAAAGGAGACCGAGTCTTCCTGAAGGTTTCTCCGGCTAGAGGTACCCTGAGGTTTGGAGAGAAGGGTAAGCTAGCGCGGAGATATGTTGGACCGTTCGAGATCAGGTCGAGAGTTGGAGATGTTGCTTACAAGCTTCAGCTACCCCCAGAGCTTTCAGGAGTGCACGATGTGTTCCACGTCTCCATGCTGAAGAAGTACGTGGAGGATCCGACACATATTCTTTATCACGAGCCCCTCAACATCCAGCCAGATGCTTCGTACGTCGCCAGGCCAGTTGCGATTATCGACACCAAGGAGCAGGTGCTCCGGACCCGAACCATTCATTGGGTGAAGGTCCAGTGGGAGCATCACACTCCGGAGGAGGCTACGTGGGAGCTACGCGACCAGGTGGAGAAGGACTATCCACATCTTCTACCTCAGGTATGTTCTAATCTTGTTTTACATTTGGGGACCAAATGTTTTAAAAGGAGGGAATGATGTGAGGTCCCGCCCTTGGTGGGCCCTCTAAATGCTAATTTATAGACTAATTAATCCTAATTTATGCTAATCATTGGTTAATTATGCTAATTACTACTAATCTTTGCTAATTACTACTAATCTTTGCTAATTATTGCTAATCTTGGCTAATTACTAATTATTTGGGCTAATTAGGGGTTGATTAGAGAGATTGGTTAGAATCTCCTAAGTTTTTGGTTAGACTAGCTTAGTTGGGTTTGTTTTTAATTAGAAAAGGGTTTTGGGTTAAACCTATGCTATTAGTGTTAGTTAGTTCCCTAATAGAGTTTTAATTAATTAGGAGGGTTTAGTTTAGTGCTAATGGTGCCCCTCTTCTAGAAGCTTCCTACCAAAAGACCTAACCTACCCTAACCCTAACCCTAATCCCATGGAACCCAAAAGGGTATTATAGTCATTAACCACCCTCCACTAAACCTATATAATGGCTCTTATCCCAAAGCAAAAACCCTAAACCTCAAGCCCAGCCCCTTTCCCAAGAAAACCTCCAGCCCCTGTTCATTGCAACTCCCAACTTCCATTTCAATTTCCCTTCCCACGTTGAGCTGAAATCTCACATGTTACATTGCTGGAAAATCCCCTGTTGCTACTGTTGCTTCATCTTCCTTCTTCCTCTTTCATTCTTCTTCCTCCAAGCCACTACAACAGTTACGTTTCTGTGCTTGGAGCTACAGCAGCCGCTACCTTATCTTCTATTTTCCCTCATTTCCTCCCCTTGAGCTGCTGTCACTGTGTATTGAAGCCGGACTAATTGTGCTGGGACAGAACAGCTACTGCCACTGCTGCTGGGTATTCTTCTTCTTCGTTACAGCTGGGAGCAGCAGTCATCTTCTTCTTCTTCCTCTCCTCTGTTCTGCTGGAACTGGGCTCTCTCTTCTCTTCTATTGATCTTGTTCTCTCTACAAACCCTCTCTTTATTATCAAAGGCAAGTGCATTTACTCCTAGCTTAGAACATGTGTTTCATTTCTTGATTTCTGTAGTTTCAGTTCATGAATGTTATTGATTAAGTCTTAGAAAAATTACTTGAGCTCAGTTGTTTTGTTTGGATGGAAATGGGCATTGATGGATGGGGGTTTCACCCCCCATTTGGAAGATCAATGGGCCACAAGGTTGTCAATTAATGGGCATTAGAGTTGTTTGATGTTTGGAGATGATTTGGTGAAGTTTGGGACTGATTGGAAGTGATTTGGTGGAAAAACGGGTTGAAATGGAGAAAACCTGAAAACTGGTCTCAGTGCATGGCCGAGACCAGTGTATGGCCGAGATCAGTGTATGGCCGAGATCAATACATGGCCGAGCTCAGTGCAGGACCGAGCTCAGTGCATGGCCGAGACCAGTGTAGTGCATTGCATGGCCGAGCTCAGTGCAGGACCGAGCTCAGTGCATGGCCGAGACCAGTGCAGTGCAGTGCATGGCCGAGACCAGTGCAGGACCGAGCTCAGTACATGGCCGAGACCAGTGCAGTGCATGGCCAAGACCAGTACATGGCCGAGACCAGTGCATGGCCGAGACCAGTGCAGTGCATGGCCGAGACCAGTGCAGTGCATGGCCAAGACCAGTGCATGGCCGAGACCAGTGCATGGCCGAGCTCAGTGCTGGACCGAGCTCAGTGACTGAAATTTCATGGAAAAGATGACCTGAAACTTAGAATTAACATTTAGAAAGTGTTTAAAGCTGGAACATCAATCTTTCTAAGGTTTTTAGAGTATGCGGTCAATCACCTAGGCCAGGTTGTTTGACCGGACACGCTGTAAGCCTTTAGAAACGAATTGAGTTGTCCAGGAAGCCCGATTCAGATTAGTTAGTGCACTCGGTTGATCCTCCCGGCCAGGAGATCAACCGAGCTCACAACACATCAGGTTCACCTGGGAAACCCTGATTGTTCCAGTTTTCAACATTTAGGAGATATGATCAGTTGTGGGGCCCATTGACCATCCAAATGAGCATTTATCAGTGATCTAAGCCCGAGTCAATGGTGTGGCTCAACCTTGACTCGCGGGGACCACTGTCTAGGGTTTAGGTTATTAATCTAAGATGATTCGACCTCTAAGAGTTGTCAACAATGCCCTTAACCACCTAAGCACCAAAATACAGTATTTTATGGCATTAATGACATCGTTTAGAGATCGAATTACCGGAGATAGACCCGAACCTAAAGTGGCCCATTACCTAGGATCGGACCGTTGGATTTCCCTGTTGATTCCTTCGTTGAAGTTTATACTTCACTTTATTTATATTCTGTCATTCTTAGATCTTTAGTGTAGCTGTTTACTGTTAACTAATATAATTGGAAGACCTGAACCTAGGGTATCTAGAGGTGACCCGATAGTGTGATTTCGGAGATCATTGACCCGTGTCTGTGTCTAGGCGGGCCCTTATTGGGCCTAAGTGTGGAGATGTGAACCCTTTAGCTTGAAGAGGTAGTTTTATTGGACTGTTAAGTCATATGGATTGAAATGGAACTGTTTATCAGTATAAGTGGATTAGTTGCCTCGTATGGACAGTTTTAGACCAGGCCATGTACTGATGGGCCTTGGTATGGATCCAACGAGTGGGCCTGGACCTTGAATGAGATCCAGAGACTGTATTGAGATGTGTAGACCTCTTAGAGATATTGTTAGGACCTTGTTCACGCAAGGCAAAGCCTAGACAGACACAGACCTTAGAGTTATTCTCGAGTCGGCATGAACATTCACTCGGTTGATTTAAGCTCAGCCTGTGGACTGATCATCCCCGGTAGGAGCTAGATGAGTGTTGTAGAGCTATCATGATGAGCTGTGTGGTTAAGACGGACGGTGTGATACCGTGCCGGTCTGGAGTGTTGAGATGATGAGTTGATGAGATGATTTGAGGGATTAGTTATTCCCAGCACCGATGAAATTTCCCTGCCGCAACTGTGTTCAGTATGGGAGGGCCGCGGCATAATATCCCGCGGTATTCCAGCTCGTGTGAATGTGCCACTTTCGTTATAGTAGTTTAGATGTTTATCTTTGTACTGATTCTTTATGATTTACATGCACAACTGCCTAGTTCATTTCCCTTGCTATTCATTTAATTTATGTACCTGTCTCTATTTCCTTTGATATATATGTTCTATGTTAGTAGTATGCTGTAACTTGCCAGATCTTTTAGATCTGACCCACTCATTGGTGCTTAGGCCTTGATCTCGAGATCCCAGACGATGCATTAACCCTAGTGGAGGCACCTGTCGCAGGAGAGTACGCATGGGGCCCGGCCGACACGGATGTCGAGCCGGAGGGCGAGGAGTATCTACATGGGTTTTGAGAGTCTCTTGTTATTTGGGTTTTGAGAGAACAATTTTATAGTGAGTTGGGTAGAACTCAAATGTATTAACTTTAATTTACACTGAACCATTTTAAGTAGACTGTAGTTCTGCTCATACTTAATATATATCGATACCTATTACTTCCGCTTTATTTAATCGTTATGCTTCCGCAATTTAAATGTTATTATTATATGGTTCAAAAAGTTTTAAATTGGACCTCACTGCGGCCTACGATCTTGGAAGTTCTCGGATTTTCCGGGAAGTAGCGCGCCAACTTCGGGTATTCGAACGATTATATCGGTATCCGGAATTGGGGCGTTACAGGACCGACTTCGGAATACACATAATGCATGGTCTAGATATGCTATATGTACAAGTAAATATTCCTGTTATTATAGGATTGATATATTATGCAAGAAAACTTACAATAATAACAATTTTATCTAGTATAATTTCAATAGCTATATAGCTCTAATCCTAAGGCTCATATCTATCTAGTTTGGCATGTAATCTGTCAAAATGCGTTGGAATAGATACAATGTAAGCAGTGGAGGAATAAACTTTCCACATTCAAATATCATCAACCAATTCCATGAGTCTTAGAATCTGATTTTCTATGTAAGGCAATGGATAATCAACTTCTTTCTCCACACAAGTTTCTTTCACAACATGACCTTGTTTAGTTGTGGGTCACGTGACAAAGATCTGAACAATTGGCTATCTTAACAAGCTCAAATATTAATTGGCCAAAGGTCAAAAAATTTGAGTCGCTGATGTTTCATGGATATCAAAATATTTTCAAAAATGTCAAAACATCAAATATGCATTTCTAGAATTTTGCGAGCCCCTAAACCACAATTGAAACCATTGATCCTCTTCGGAAGGCTGAAAATGACTAGGAAATCAAGTTTTCAAACCTTTATTCATCATGGATTTCAAGGCATTTGTGAAAGAATCTGAAACATTAGATTAAAAAAAGCCTATTTCAAATAGTATTTTAGTTATTAGCAAATAGTCTATTTGTTTAACATTTATTTCATGCATATCTAGCTATGTCACACGGATCTGTTCCATAAAAATCTATTTCATATATATATATATATATAAAAGATTTACTATACAGGGCTTAAGTATTACTTAGAAAAACTAGAGTGTTTGGATGCCATCCTAAACCTTACATTGGGTGGATTTGTAGTCACTTTAAATCATAAAATAACATAAAAGCTTTTTCTTTTAAATTTGACCAAACATATTGTTACACCTCGACCCTAATTTAACCCTGATTAGTGCTAAGTAAGTGTGATTTAGCTAAATTAATTGTACCTAGATACTAATTATTGTAATTAGTGTTCATTAGTCTTATAGACTGAGTTAGTTGAGTTTTAAACCTTGTATGAGTGAGTTGGAGCAGAGTTGACTCGGTTGAGTTGAGTCGAGTCAAGGGTTTTTTTGTAATTATCGATTTTCGTATTCTTGCGTCTTTTGCACGTCATTTTAGCATCATCGCGTGTGTTTCGACGAGTACGTCGATTTTCGTATTAGACCTTACTTTATTTGACCAAGGATTGAACAATTGGGCCATTATTTGACTTGAAATGAGAATACACGCACTTGTTGGACTGTCTTATAAAAATGGGCACCCTTACCCCTTGTATATATACAACTCATTCTTTCCTTTCATTTCCTTTTCTCTTCTTCTTCATTTCTCTACCTCACTTCTCCTCTTCACTTTCCAATCATCAAGAAGGGCTTGTAGCATGTGCATTTTGTTAGATCCCGACCCAGACTAACTCAATTAGTGTGTGATTAGTTTATGCTTAGCCTTAAGTGGGTTTAGTTATTGTTGGGTTAGAAATAATTTGTCTTAGTCCTGGATACAACTTTGGGAATTTTGAGAACGTTTAGTATTAGTCAGACATGCTCAGGAAGGCCTGAGTGTACGTGTAAACTTGGGAGGATCATATTGGTTTTCCACTTTAATTTGTGATTTTGATTTCATTTGAATGGTTTTATTAGTTCTTACAACTTTTATTTTCAGCCCATTTGTGTTTGAAGTCCAAAATCCAAGTTTTGGCCCAAAAAGGGTCAAATTGTCTTTTATGCACAAATCTGGACACAAATTTTGAAATCTCAAAACCATGTCAAAAATATACTTTTTGGAAACTAGATAATTCGAGGATCGTTCTATCCTTCTTCGCCAAATTCATTCAAGACCCGCAAGATCATGTTTTTATCAATGCAAGGTTAAGGCTCATTAGGGCCTATTTGCTAGGGTTTTAAGTCAACTCTTTCTCCTTCCCTCTTTTCATTCCCAAACCCTAACCCTAGAGCAGCCAAGAAGAGAAAGCCCTTTTTCGTTCCACTTTATTTCTCTTGAATGATCAAGCTAGAAGACTCCAAATGGAATTCCAAGACCATCATCTTCTTCCTCTCATCTCAAGCTTTCCATTGATACAAGTTTCTTGAAGTTTCTAGTTGGGCAAGATCTCCATTTTCTTCCTTCCCTCTTGTTTGTGCATCTCTAGGTAAGAGCACCAACCCATCTTTTTAATGGAGCCTTTTTGGTTCCTAAAGATCTTGTTTTTCATATTTGCAAACCCTTTTGTGAAAATGGGTTTCTTATTTTCAAGTTTGGCTGAGTTTTGCATGGTTTTCATGGGGTTTTGTAGCCTTTGGCTTAGCTTGAGTGGGAGTGCTTGTAGAAGGTTTGTGACACCTTGGATTAAGGCAAGTAAACAATCTAGGATGGATGTTAGCATGTGTGCATTTGGTTTGTTTCTTTCATTCTCTTCATTTCATTGGAAATTTATGTCTTAAATGGAAATTTTGGGGATTTTGTTTTAGATTGGAGAATTGGAATGAGATGTTTTAATTTGTGCTTTAATATGTGTGTCTAATCCCTTGGAGAGCTTGTAGGCACAGGGAAGTACAGGTTGAAGGAGAAATAAGAATATGTGAAGAAGAAATGTGAAAATCTGACTTGAAATGCACTATCTGCGCAGCGTCGATCAGCTGTGGGTTAACCGAAATTTCGACTTCGGTTGACCGACAGCGAACCGAACTCAGTTCGGCTCCTTTTCCTGAGACCTGCATTCTGTCAGGAAGATTTCAGTCAGCTGTCGGCTAACCGACATTTCCACTTCGGTCGACCGACAACCAACTGAAATCAGTTCGGTTCCATTTCCCGAGAGCTAAGATTTTTTGGGTAAATCTGTCGGTCAGCTGTCGGCTAACCGACATACCCCATCTCAGTCGACCGACAGGTGACTGAGAGGTAACCGAAATTCCTAGATGAGCTGTTTCAAAAGGATTTATGCAGGAATGAAAACTAGAATATGTTATGGAGCTTTTAGCCTGACATTGTGTGATTGAAACCTGAGATGCCATTAACTTCGGGGGTACCCAATTCTCTTTGTAATTTCAACATTTGGGTTTCAATTACACAAGGGTCAATCGAAGGTCCTTACATACGCTTGATAGACTTTGCTTTCGAACTTTAGTTTTGATGCAACAAGTATTATCGTGTACTCGTTTTGAAGTTAAGTATAAGCTCGTTTGAAAATGGTTTCAAGGATAAAAAGGGGTCACTTCTTAAACGTGTTTTGCATATATATACTTATGCCCCTTGCTAGCTGTGCATTGTTTAGTTCTGATAAGTGATCTCCCCCTTCAAGCTTGATTTGGTTTAAGACGTGTTTCACCGTGTTTTGTGCATTCATGAATTTAAGTGAACACCACTGAGCTTGGACTGCCCTTTCAGTTTGATCCACTGTCTAGGGGTCCTTAAACATGTGGACTGTCTGCAGACTGGTCGTGTATTTTATTACACATCGTGCGTGTCTGGTTCCTCAGCCGGAATCCCCGTATATGTGGGAATCGTGTCGTGATTATATTATGTATATTGTGCTTGTCGTGCGTACTTGCTCTTTTCATTATAAATGATAAAGAAAGGATGGACTCATTGTGGAATGTAACTATTCATGATATTATAAGTATTCATGCTAGCTTTGCTCATATTTTGAAATGTACCTTAGTCATGTAACTGTTTACAATTCAACAAAATGTCTTAGTATGTTTCTTTAAACATTTACTTCTTACATGCTCATTGCTTAAATTGATTACCTGCCAAACCGTCGTGTTTGACCCTTGTATGTTGGTGCCTAGGTACAGGTGACACTGCCTTTGAGGAGGAGCGTCAGGTGGAGGCTCTTGAGCCACCCCCAGTCAGAGAGTGGCAACCCGACGATGTCAACTAGACGTCGGGTGGGTTCTTGAGTTTCGCTTCACTTTATCATTGGGTTTCCTTTGTCATTTTGAGAATTGTATTGGCCTCTATTGGCCTCTTATGGGTTGTAACAAATCTTAACTACTTTTTTGTGCTAGTCTCATAACTTGAATCATGATGGGAATGACATGTTGACTCCTTACTTTTGATACTATGTCTTGATATTAGATTGTTATGGCACTTGAAATTTTATTGGTGCTTATCTCGATGTGATTTGCTACACACTTCCGCAAACTTGATCATGTGAGACAGATTCCGTGTGTTTCGGGAATCCTCACCGCGGGAACCTGTGGGAAAACAAGAACAAATAACTACGTCGCGGGCCCGGGACCCGTTCCGGGGTCGCGACAGGACTGGTATCAGAGCGGGACTTATTTCAGGCACTTAAAAGAAAATAGAAAGGTATTAGGAATGTGGCGAGGATTCATGAGTCCGATAGATTCGTTTGGTATAGGATCTTAGAAACTCTTATACCATGTTTATTATGTACTAACACCTTGTTTTACAGCATCATGCCTCCAAGAAAATTTCCAAACAATAATGCTTCAGGCAGTAATCAGAATGAGTCAGACACGACTAACACGCCAACACCTACACAGTTCCAAGAGCTCATGCAAGTTATGATAGAGCAACAATGACAGGCAAATGAGACTCAAGCAAAATTTCTGTAAGACCCCGACCCAAGTGAAACCCGATTAGTATTGATTAAGTTGTTTGTTAGTTCTAAGCTTGATTAGTGATTTTGGCTAAGTTGGGTTTGGAATAGCTTTTGAAATAATTTTGGGGAATTTTGATTGCTTTGTGATTAGTGGGGCCCTTTGGGGGTTCCTTCTTTTTATGACCTTGCATGCGTTTGGGGATTTATCGGAGATTCTTGCATTCATTGTTTTAATCACACTTTATTTGTATTGTTAATCCTTACAACTTTCATGTTGATCCCATCCCCGTTCGAGATCCCGAAACCCGATTTCATAGCCTTGAGGGCAAAACAGTCATTGCACACTAAATCTGTACCCAAAACTTGATATTCCCGAAACCCGCGAAACATATACTTTTTGGAAACTAGATATTTCGACGATCACTTTTCTCTTCTTCGTCGAATTCATTAGAAGCCCCGAAAGCCATGATTTCAGCCCAATTAGATTGCTAGTGGTGGGGCCCACTCCCCACTTGTTTATAAGGAAGCCCTTCCCCTTTCATTTCCCTTTTTCCAGCAC
This sequence comes from Cinnamomum chago, assembly GCA_038049695.1. Lineage (NCBI taxonomy): Eukaryota > Viridiplantae > Streptophyta > Magnoliopsida > Laurales > Lauraceae > Cinnamomum > Cinnamomum chago. The sequence goes on from CP142456.1 coordinate 32,941,415, forward strand.
AAGAGTGAGAACCTATGGTTTCCATTGCCTTCCTTCTTGCTCTTGCCTTCCATCACCAAATCCACCACCTACCTTGCACAAATTGAGAGGTGGAGATCATCATCTTCTTCCTCATCACTATAGCTCTCTATTGATACCATTGCTAGAGAAAACCCTCAATTCCAAGACTTCCTTTGAGCTCACCTTGTCCATTAGAGGACCTTACAAGTAAGTAATCCTTCTCTTCTTCTAGATTTGTGTTCCTCTAGCCCTAGAGAAGCTTCACCTTCATTATTGTAAGGTTCCCTTTTTCTATTTCATTGTTTGACCATTTTAGGGTTTTATTTTGGGATTTTTTTCATAGCTTGGATTCTTTGCTTGGAGAGTAGTAGAGCTTGATCTCATTGACTAGAAGACCCAAGGCAAGTGGATGATTGATTTTTATAAGTTTTCAATGATTTTAGTATTTTCCACTCATGCCTATTTATTGCTTTGTTTTGAAATAAATGTTCATGATAAAGAGATGTGTTGGTTCATAGCATTTAATTCCTCTTGTTTTGTCCCAAATATATCTCATGTGAAATGGTTTCCTTCTTTCTTTCCTTGTATTGAATGTGATATTCATGGATGAGAATGGGATGAATGTGGTGAAAGATTTGATGTTATTTGAATGAAGTTTTAGACTCCCCATTTGATGTATGAAAGTGGTTAAAAAGAGGTTGTAGAAGGAAGAGAATGAAAGGAGCTGAACTGGCCCAGAATCAGTTTCTGGACAGTTCGCTCGAGCGAACATGACACTTCGCTCGAGCGAAGTGTCCAGAAAAGGGTTCAGAGCATTCCAGTAGCTTGGTCGCTCGAGCGGACCTCAACTTCGCTCGAGCGAACCCACCCAGACAGCCATCCCAGAGAGCTCCTCGCTGGAACGAACTCTCCGGTTCGCTCGAGCAATGAGCTTTGTTGGTTAAAGGCCATGTTTGGGACAATGATGAACTATTTCAACATATTGGGACTATTCATTGGGAACCCCTCTATGTCAAGGAGATTTACTAAGCAATATATGAGGCCATTTGAGAAAGAAACCATATCACGCGGATGTCATTTGAAGTTTTGAAAATTCGGAGTGTATAAGGAGTCCGGAATGTCCCCAAACTCAAAGAGTACCAGATTGTTATTAGATTGACATACGGAGTCCCTATTCACTTCAAATAAATCTTGAACCCGAAATTCCAACTGTTTATTGTACCTTATCGATCCCGAGATTTATACTACATGTCTTGTTTTCCCGAAAGGATTGACGTACACTTGAAATGGTTACTTGACCCGAAGTGCATTGCACCACATGGAATGACAGTGTGCCCTTGAGCACCCCCGTCTTGCCCGTTTATTTATTGTACTTGATTTACTTGCATATGTCTCGATTTGTTATTTGACCTATTAGTCGGCACCACTAAGCTTGGATAACCCTGTTGGTCTGATCCGCCGAGTTGGAGATCCCCCTCTTGTCCCGCCAGCTGCAGTTTGGATCCCGCTACCCGGTTATTACCGTGGTCTTGTCCCGATGCCGCAGATTGCTACTGTGGTTCCCGATGCCCGGCTCGCTACCGTGGTCATGTATAGTATATGTATATGTATATGTATTTATAAGATCCACTGTTTCTCCTCACCTCGAGTGACTGAGATCAGTGCCTAGTTATTGCTCTGTCACTTTAGTGATAGAGGACTTAGCTTCGTGTGGTTGCCATCTTGCTTGTTTTCCGTTTCCTTGGTTACCTTACATGTTTTACAATGTCCACTTGCATTTGAATAAATGTTTTATCTTGTTCATAGAAATTGTTATTTAAACAGGTTTGCATGTTTTGAAGGTAAATTCATTTATTACCATATTGTCGTTGCATTTTACCCATTTGCCAAACCGTCGTGTTTGACCCACTTTTTGGTACTCAGGTCCCGTTGTTGGTTATCCCGAGGAGGAGCACGAGGAGGCGGTCGGAGAACCGCAGCAGTTAGTTGAGTGACATGTTGATGACGTCATTTAAACGTTTGGTTGCTATGAGAGACTTAACATTTTGGGAAACTTTTAACCATTCTTTGGATTGCTATTTTGTTTATATTGGCCTTTGTGGCCTCTAATTTTGGGAAATGTAATTAAATGATATTTGTATAAACTTTAACTTACTTTGGGGTAACATGCTAATGATCATTGCTCATTCTGATACGGTACTATACTTGTGTTATTTATCTTTATGATTTGAGATGGATTGAATATTTGATTTGCTACACGCTTCCGCACTTATAGAAATGTTCATTTAAGGTTGTCATATCCTCACCGCGGACACCTGTGGGAAATTAAATAAATGTATGGAATCATTTAACCGATGTGGTAACATCATCAATCATCATCAATAGTCCCGATCCCGGATTCCTGGTCCGGGGTCGCGACAATTTCAAGAATAGATAGCAAAGAAAGATGATGAAATGACTCAAGTCCAGAGGCAACTCTTAGAAGTTCTTCAGAACAGGAATCAAGTTCCACAACCTCAGCCTTTGGGTCCACAGAATGTTATCCATAATAGGGATGATGACCCTAACGCGCTATTTGAGAGGTTTAGGAAGAGAGCACCGAAGGAGTTCTCGGGTAACGAAGACCCGTTAGTTGCAGACGATTGGCTGGCTAATACCGAGAAAATCTTTGATGTCTTTACATGCACAGGGAGACAGAAGGTCAACCTCATAGCTTCATTATTCTATGGACTTGCAGATCGGTGGTGGCAAACGGTCAAGGATCCATACATAGTAATGGCTAACGAAGATGCATGGGCAGCATTCAAGATACAATTCCAGGATAAGTACATTCCCTCCCATGTTAAGAGACAGAAGGCTATTGAATTCCAGCAGCTCAAGCAGAGCAGCATGACTGTGCTAGACTATGTCACCAAGTTTGAGAGATTGGCTCGATATGCTACCGAGTTGATTGACACTGAGCAGAAGAAGATAACAAAGTTCTTGGAAGGACTGAACCCAATTATCATGAGGGATGCAATAGGAGCAATTCCACCAGCTACATATGATGAGGCTGTTAAACGGGCATATAAGTTTGAAGATAATAACAACTTGATCGTTCAAGATAGGAAGCAGCACTACCAGCAGTAGAATCAGAAGCAGCACCATAACAAGAAACCGAGGCAAGGGCACAGTCAAGTGAGGCAGGGTTGTGGTCACTGTGGTAAGAACCATGAAACTCATGAATGACGTAAGGCCACAGGTGCCTGTTTCAAATGCGGGGCTATGAATCATGCAGTCAAGGATTGCCCACAACTTCATAACCAAGGAAATAGAAACCAACAACAGAGACAAGTAGCTCCTCAGAATCAAGCACCAGCTCATAACCAAGTTAGACCACCTCAGCAGCAGCAGCAGGCTAGGCCACCAGCACAAAATCAGAATGCTCGTCCTCCACAACAGAACAAACATGCCCAGGGAAGGCAAAATCAAGCACCGAATAGACTACCGATGCATGGACGTTTATATTATCTCAACCGTGCGGATGCTGAAGCTGCAGGAGACGTGGTGGAAGGTAAACTTCTTGTTTGTGGGGTAGAAGCTCAAATTTTATTTGATCCTGGATCCACACATTCATTTTTATCTCCTACTTTTGCTAAGTTGATTGATACACCACATAGTGAATTGGATTATATTCTGATCGTTACCACACCAGTAGGGAAACAAGTTGTGTGTAGAACCTATTACCCTAGCTATACAGTTTTGTTAGGAGATGTTAATTTACCAGCCAACCTCATTGTTTTGGACATGCATGATTTTGATATCATTTTAGGCATGGATTGGTTAGAAGCATATCTGCCACCATGGATTGTTTTAGTGAAACCATAACATTCAGATTCCAAGGACCACAGGCAGAATTGATATTTCAGGGGAACAAGAGGAAAACTCAGGCATGATTTATTTCAGTGTTGAAGGCAAGCAGATTAGTTCAGAGTGGGTGTCAGGCATTTATTACGTTTATCACAGAGGATAAACAGTCCCAAGGGGTGGAGGATATCCCCATTGTCTGTGAATTTTCCGGATGTTTTTCCAAAAGAAATCCCGGGATTACCACCAATTAGAGAAGTTGAGTTCACAATTGAACTTCTTCTAGGGACAACTCCGATCTCTATAGCACCATACAGAATGGCTCCAACAGAAATGTGTGAATTAAAACTCCAAATGCAGGATTTGTTGAGCAAAGGTTTCATTAGGCCAAGTGTTTCACCGTGGGGAGCACCAGTGTTATTTGTGAAAAAGAAAGATGGAAGTCTGAGAATGTGCATTGACTATAAAAATTGAACCATGTGATCGTGAAGAACAAGTATCCATTGCCAAGGATAGACGAATTATTTGATCAATTGTAAGGAGCAACCTATTTTTCCAAGATAGACTTGAGATCAGGGTACCATCAGTTGAGAGTTAGAGACTCGGATGTTCAGAAAACAGCTTTTAGAACAAGATATGGGCACTGCGAGTTCTTAGTGATGCCCATTTGGTTTGATGAATGCACCCGCAGTCTTTATGGCTCTTATGAACAAAGTCTTTGCACCATATTTGGGTCAATCTACAGTAGTATTCATTGATGACGTCCTTGTGTATTCCAAGAGTAAGAAGGTGCATGAAGAACATTTGAGGACAGCGTTACAATTTTTGGAGGACAACCAGCTTTATGCAAAACTCAGTAAGTGCGAATTCTGGTTAGAGCAAGTTACTTTTCTAGGCCACATCATCTTCAGAGAAGGTTTAGCAGTTGATCTAGCCAAGATAGAGGCAGTTGTTAATTGGGTGAGACCACGCAGTGTGACAGAAATCAGAAGCTTTTTGGGGTTAGCAGGCTATTACAGAAGATTTGTCCAAGGTTTTTCGTCCATTGCAGCACCGTTGACAAAATTGACCAGGAAGAATGTCCCATTTGTGTGGATCGAACAGTGTGAAACGAGTTTTCAAGAGTTGAAGGGAAGGTTAACCACAACTCCAATTCTCACATTACCATTGGGCAGCGACGGATTTATTGTTTATACAGATGCTTCAAATGTGGGAATAGGTTGTGTATTGATGCAGGATGGCAAAGTGATTGCTTATGGCTCAAAACAGTTGGAGAAGCATGAGAAGAATTATGCGACTCATGACTTGGAATTGGCGGTAGTTGTTTTTGCTTTGAAGACGTAGAGACACTATCTCTATGGAGAGAAATTTGAAGTCCATTTGGATCACCGAAGTTTGCAATATTTGTTCTCGCAGAAGGATTTAAATATGAGACAGAGACGGTGGATGGAGTATATCAAGGATTAAGACTTCCCAATCAAGTATCATCCAGGCAAAGTGAATGTTGTAGCTGATGTATTGAGCAGAAAATCAGTGGTCATGGCCAGTTTGAGAGGAATTGGTGTTTTGCAGCAGTTTGAAGAATTGGGTATGGAGGTACAAACCCTTAAGCTGGGTGCAATGTTAGTAAACAGGATAGTATCAGAACCTACCTTCATCCAGAAGATCAAGGAAAGTTAGTTTCAAGACCCAGACTTGGCAAAGATAGCAGAACATATCACAGAACGTCCAGATTTCAAGATGGTGAATGGAGTACTGTATTTCCGTGACCGGTTGTGTGTACCAAATGTGGATGACTTGAAGAGTGAAATAATGAATGAAGCTCACAACACAAGATATTCTATGCATCCGGGCAGCACGAAGATGTACCATAATTTGAAGAATAGATTTTGGTGGAACAACATGAAGAGAGAGATAACAGCTTTTGTGTCTCGTTGTCTTACTTGTTAGTTGATTAAAGCAGAACATCAGAAGCCCCCAGGGTTGCTACAACCGTTGGAAATTCCAGAGTGGAAATGGGAGCACATCACCATGGATTTCGTATCCGGTTTGCCGAATACCAAGAAGGGAAATAATGCAATTTAGATTATTGTAGATCGTCTGACAAAGTCTGCTCATTTCATTCCGATGAAGACAGGGAATATGATGCACATGGCACCACTTGCAAAGTTATTTGTCGATGAAATTGTTAGTAAACATGGTCAGCCCGTCTGCATCACTTCAGACAGAGACAGCAGGTTTGTTTCAAAATTTTGGAAAACTCTCCATGAGTCTATGGGTACCAAACTCTAGTTCAGCACAGCATATCATCCTTAGACAGATGGTCAGTCAGAAAAGACGATATAGACTCTTGAAGACATGTTGCGTGCTTGTGTATCGGATTTCAAGGTTTAGTGGGATGAGTGCTTACCGCTTTGTAAATTTGCTTATAACAATAGCTACCACTCTAGCATCGGTATGACACCTTTCGAGGCACTCTATGGCAGAAGATGTAGGACTCCGGTTTGCTGGGAAGAAGTTGGTGAGCGTATTTTTCATGGACCGACAATAGTTGGAGAGACCAGTGACAAGGTCAAGCTGATTCAGGAACGTTTGAAGATCTCCCGAAGTAGACAGAAGAGTTATGCAGACACTCGCCGAAGAGAATTGCAGTTTCAAGTGGGTGACAAAGTGTTCTTGAAAATCTCACTAGTTAGAGGAACTTTAAGATTCGGACAGAAGGGCAAATTGTCAAGAAGATTTATTGGTCCGTATGAAATTTTGAGCAAGATTGGAGATGTTGCGTATAGACTTACGTTACTGCCGGGATTCTTCAGCGTGCACAATGTATTTCATGTTTCCATGCTCAAGAAATACATCTCTAGTCCTTCACATATACTACAGCGCAAGCCTTTGGAGATTCGAGAAGATGCCTCGTATGTGGAAAAGCCGATCAAGATCATTGATACCAAAGAGCAAGAATTGAGAAATCGGACTATTCATTGGGTCAAGGTACTTTGGGAAAATCACGAGCCAGAGGAAGCCACATGGGAATTAAGAGATCAAGTGCAGAGGAAGTATCCACGGCTTTTACCAGAGGTAAATGTCTATTTTATTTGGTGGACCAAATATCCTAAGGGGTGGAGGATGTTAGATCCTGACCCAGACTAACTCGATTAGTCTGTGATTAGTTTGTGCTAAGCCTTAAGTGAGTTTAGTTATTGTTGGGTTAGAAATAATTAGTCTTAGTCCTAGATATAGCTTTGGGAATTTTGAGAACGTTTAGTATTAGTCAGACACACTCAGGAAGGCCTGAGTATACGTGTAAGCTTGGGAGGATCGTATTGGTTTTCCACTTTTAATTGTGATTTTGATTTCATCTGAATGGTTTTATTAGTTGTTACAACTTTTATTTTCAGCCTATTCGTGTTTGAAGTCCAAAATCCAAGTTTTGGCCCAAAAAGGGTGAAATTGTCTTTTATGCACAAATTTGGACACAAAATTCAAAATCTGAAAACCATATCAAAAATATACTTTTTGAAAACTTGATATTTCGAGGATCGTTTTATCCTTCTTCGTCGAATTCATTCGAGACCCGCAAGATCATGTTTTTGTCAATGCAAGGTTAAGGCTCATTGGGGCCCATTTGCTAGGGTTTTTAAGTCAACTCTTTCTCCTTCCCTCTTTTCATTCCCAAATCCTAACCCTAGAGCAGCCAAGAAGAGGAAGCTCTTTTTCTTTCCACTTTATTTCTCTTGAATGATCAAGCGAGAAGACTCCAAATGGAATTCCAAGACCATCATCTTCTTCCACTCATCCCAAGCTTTCCATTGATACAAGTTTCTTGAAGTTTCTAGTTGGGCAAGATCTCCACTTTCTTCCATCCCTCTTGTTTGTGCTTCTCTAGGTAAGAGCTCCAACCCATCTTTTTAATGGAGCCTTTTTGGTTCCTAAAGATCTTGTTTTTCATATTTGCAAACCCTTTTGTGAAAATGGGTTTCTTGTTTTCAAGTTTGAGTAGTTTTGAATGGTTTTTATGGGGTTTTGTAGCATTTGGCTTAGCATGAGTGGGAGTGCTTGAAGAAGGTTTGTGACACCTTGGATTGAGGCAAGTAAACAATCTAGGATGGATGTTAGCATGTGTGCATTTGGTTTGTTTCTTTCATTCTCTTCATTTCATTGGAAATTTATGTCTTGAATGGAAATTTTGGGGATTTTATTTTATATTGGAGAATGGGAATGAGATGTTTTAATTTGTGCTTGAATATGTGTGTTTAATCCCTTGGAGAGGTTGTAGGTTCAGGGAAGTGCAGGTTGAAGGAGAAATAAGAAGATGGGAAGAAGAAATGTGAAAATCTGACTTGAAATGCACTATCCGCGCAGCGTCGATCAGCCCTCGGTCAGCTGTCGGCTAACCGAAATTTCCACTTTGGTCGACCGACAGCCAACCGAACTCAGTTCGGCTCCTTTTCCCGAGACCTGCAATTCGTTAGGAAGATTTCGGTCAGCTATCGGCTAACCGACATTTCCACTTCGGTCGACCGACAGCCAACCGAAATTAGTTCGGTTCCATTTCCCGAGAGCTGAGATTTTCTGGATAAATCTGTCGGTCAGCTCGTCGGTCAGTTGTCGGCTAACCGACATTCCCCATCTCGGTCGACCGAGAGGTAACCGAAATTCCAAGATGAGCTGTTTCAGAAGGATTTCTGTAGGAATGAAAACTAGAATATGTTATGGAGCTTTTAGCCTGACATTGTGTGATTGAAACCTGAGATGCCATTAACTTCGGGGGCACCCAATTCTCTTTGCAATTTCAACATTTGGGTTTAAATTACACAAGGGTCAACTGAAGGTCCTTACATACGCTTGATAGACTTTGCTTACGAACTTTAGTTTTGATGCAACAAGTATTATCGTGTACTCGTTTTGAAGTTAAGTATAAGCTCGTTTGAAAATGGTTTCAAGGATAAAAAGGGGGTCACTTCTTAAGCGTGTTTTGCATATATATACTTATGCCTCTTGCTAGCTGTGTATTGTTTAGTTCTGATAAGTGATCTCCCCCTTCAAGCTTGATTTGGTTTAAGACGTGTTTCACCGTGTTTTGTGCATTCATGAATTTAAGTGAACACCACTGAGCTTGGACTGCCCTTTCAGTTTGATCCACTGTCTGGGGGTCCTTAAACATGTGGACTGTCTCCAGACTGGTCGTGTATTTTATTCCACATTGTTCTTGTCCGGTTCCGCAGCCGGAATCCCCGTATATGTGGGAATCGTGCCATGATTATATTATGTATATCGTGCCTGTCGTGCGTGCTTGCTCTTTTCATTATCAATGATAGAGAAAGGATGGGCTCATTGTGGAATGTAACTATTCATGATATTATAAGTATTAATGCTAGCTTTGCTCGTATTTTGAAATGTACCTTAGTCATGTAACTGTTTACAATTCAACAAAATGTCTTAGTATGTTTCTTTAAACATTTACTTCTTACATGCTCATTGCTTAAATTGATTACCTGCCAAACCGTCGTGTTTGACCCTTGTATGTTGGTGCCTAGGTACAGGTGACACTGCCTTTGAGGAGGAGCGTCAGGTGGAGGCTCTTGAGCCACCCCCAGTCAGAGAGTGGCAACCCGACGATGTCAACTAGACGTCGGGTGGGTTCTTGAGTTTCGCTTCACTTTATCATTGGGTTTCCTTTGTCATTTTGAGAATTGTATTGGCCTCTATTGGCCTCTTATGGGTTGTAACAAATCTTAACTACCTTTTTGTGCTAGTCTCATAACTTGAATAATGATGGGAATGCCATGTTAACTCCTTTCTTTTGATACTATGTCTTGATATTAGATTGTTATGGCACTTGAAATTTTATTGGTGCTTATCTCGATGTGATTTGCTACACTTTTCCACAAACTTGATCGTGTGAGACAGATTCCGTGTGTTTCGGGAATCCTCGCCGCGGGAACCTGTGGGAAAACAACAACAAATAACTTCGTCACGGGCCCGAGACCCGTTCCGGGGTGGCGACACATTTGAGGACAAGACTTGGAGTCTTCTTCATCTTCTTCACCTCATTCATCCACCAATGCTCTTTGTTGACAAGAACTATCTCCACCATCTTTTACTCTTCTCAAATTTAAATTCCAAGTTGAGGTAAGAGCCAAAACCCTCTTTGTGTTGGGTTTTTGAGTTGCATTAGAGTCAAAAGACTCATGATTGTCCAATACATGCATATTCATTGAAATTCCATGTGTATTTGTGTCTAGGGTTTGAAATTTTGGGGGTTTTTGGGTTCCTTGTGTTGGAAGTAGGTGGGTCTCGTGGATAGGTTTTCAAAAATTTTTGACCCACTAAACTCAGGGATCAACTATCCAGAAGGCTATAACCCAATCCAGGATACAATCCCTCATTCTCATCAATCATGTACAGCAACATAACCTATCTAGAAGATAGCAATCAACAACTACTAGCAACAAAATAATCTACCACAAGAGGAGAAGCATATTATACCTTGGAGCCCGGTAGTACTCTAATCGAGGAGAAGACAATCAACTAGAACAAGAACTCTTCTTGAAGCAATTAGAAATTTCCAAGACCTTGTTGTCTTCCACGCTATGACCCTCTATCAGATCTCTTTTCTTAAGAAGATGGGTGGGATCTTCAAGAGAAAACCCTGCTAGAAACTCTAAGGAAACTAGAAGAGAACTAGAAGAGAGAGAGAGAAAGAGGACAAATGTGCAACTCTTGCACAAGAGATGTTTTGGGCGTGAATACCAAGGATGGATGTCCAAGGGGGATTCTTCCCCTATATATAGCCTTAAATCTCCTCTTAAGACTTTCTTACTAATTGCAATAGAAGTTACACTTCCACACAAATTAGTAGCTTACTATTACCACTATTAGAAGTCCCACTTCAAATAGAAATAGTAACTTTCTAATTCATTCCTATTAGAGTTCAAGTAAGATTAGTAACTTTCTAATATCTTGGGCTAACGTGGGGACCACTAGGGATTCCTTAGAAAGTTGGCTCCAACTGGGACACGCGACCCCATATCTCATGTGCAATCCGGGCCCACAGTTAATTACAAATAACACCACTATATAAATGCAACTGCACTCCAGTCTTAGGAATAAATTACAATGAAGACCCTAAACTTCCCAATTACCACAAGTAGGCCCCTCTATCATTATCCATGGATCAATTGGAATAAATCTGTCTCATCCAATCTTAGATCCACATCTTATTATCCTTGAGCCCCAATTAATTATAGTGATCATTTGGTACAGATCCAATTAACTCTTAATCGGAATGGGTGCGCACTTACCAATGATGAATCCATTAATTGGCACAAGGGGATAATGTAGATAGATTCCATCTTGATCATTACATGTTCCCACAGTCCTATTACCACGTACTCAAGACACCGAGGTGTTGACCTACAGTTGGCCTCACTCATTGGTGACTCAAAGCAAATGAATAGACAGAAACTTGAGTTCATCAATGTCTCAGGATTGAGAGCCTATTGCTAGGGAATTATGAAAGCACTCCTTAAATCGAGACAGTATTTCATAAGGCGCTTCTCATGGTCCTTCAATACATCTAATGTACCAGCAATATGATCCAGAATCTTACATTCTGATGATCGAGACAAATCACACTATCTCATAGTGATCAAAGTGCTGCAATCTTATGAGATGAGATGCCCAGTCTCATCAATGGTTGTGAAGATATTTTTAAGTATAAGATTTGCGACACATGTCTCCCGTATGTGGATCTCATCCATATACATATATCACATCTAATATACTAATGGGACCCGACTCATCTCATGAACCATTATGTCATATGTATTGGTCATGTGCATTAAGTAATAAACATCATTCATCTTATGAAAGGAAAGCATGATTTTATTGATAAATAAAGAAATTAATCAATTTATTGCATCAACTGATGGATTGAGACCAAACTATCTAACACCTTGAGCCAAGTGGTAGGAAAGAGTTGGAAAGCTTTTATTAAAGGCTGAGCAAAGTGGTAGGAAAGAGTTGTAAAGCTTTTATTAGAGGCAAGTATAAGCATATATTTGGACTTACATATGTTTATTTCCATTCACTCAAATGAGATTCTTACTCAATGCTTTTATTCTTAATAAATGGATGGAATGAATTGTATTTTAGGGTTTGTAATTGATGGAATTGGATGGTGGGGATTGTGTGTTGTGAATGGGAGCATGGAGGCTCCATTAAGGTGAGAAATGGATGGGAGAAGGAACAATTGAGAATTCTGAAAACAGGAATTCTCGAGCATTCACTCCAGGGAACTGGAGCCTTCGCTCGAGTGAACCTCCATCTGAAGCACTTCGTCGAGCGATCAAAAGGATAGCTTGAGCGCCCACCTTTTTGGATGGGGTCTGCTCGAGCGAACATGGGTCCGTTCGAGCGAACCTCCTTTCTATATCCCCCGCTCGAGCGAGCGATAAGATTCCCTCAAGCGAGTAAACCTCTGGATGGGCCCGCACGCTCGAGCAAACCTGAACTGAAACTTGGGCCTTTTCTGACCCACTTCTTAGGGTGAATTATCATCCTTAACCTATTATAACCATAAAAAATCCTCCCTAATAGATGATTATGGTGCTCACCCCTTATTCCGATAGGAATTTAGGATTTTTGAGACTTTATGACTCTAAAATGGAACCGTTAACCTTGTCAATTAATCCAATGGATATTCATTAGTCTGACACTATGCCATGAGGATTAGTTTGGAAATTCAACAAATTTCTCATAAATAGTGACACCTAACAAGGCAGTAATACGTTGACCTTCCCAACCTACCTTGTGTTGGACGGTGAAAGACTAAAAACCATAGTGTAACGTGTTGGGATTGGTGTATGCCCTAAAGCCCACTGACTGCACTCACATCTCTGTAACTGGATATTTATTGGTCATTTAATGAAATGACATCTTTCTCTTTATACTTGTGTATATGTATAGTTGTGTAAGGCCCATTGTTTTCTAGTAAATGACTCAGGTGTGTAGTGGCTACACACAGTAAGGTCTGAGTCATGGACACTTGAAACAATAAACATGTTCATAACTGAGAGATGGAGTTGGGCACTTCATCTTGGTATAAGTTATAATGAGATACTCTCTTGTATTCAGGGTGACTTACCTTAGTCACGGAGGACTTTCCGGATTTATCTCATTAGTGCATGTGTCATGCATTGAACAGGACCACTTGAAGGTGTGATCTCTAAAATAGTACTATCACAGAGAGAGATCAACTCACCTCTTGCTACTAAGTGACCAGTGCTCTTAATCTTGAGCATTTGTGGATGAACTGACAAAGTCGAGTTCTTGTACTTTAATTCACTATGGGTGAGATCCTGTTCATGGGTCAACAGCTCTGTGTTTTGGGTACTCGGGCTTGATTAGTTGGGACGTACAAATGCAATATGGAATCTATGCCATCAAATGATGGAATGATCGTCCCCTTAGAATTATCCGATTAATCATCAGAATCTAAGATCTTAGTATATGGATGTTCCATATGGATATTGAACTTGTGGGTCGCTCCCTGGATCAAGAGAATGATATCAGGATGATGATTAAGTCAAGGGTATGAAGTTCTAAGGTTGAGATGTAATCAAGAAGGTAGATAGTACATCGGTTGACCTACTTGATTATGGATGTTACATAGAGGGGCATTACGGTCATTGTACTTGGTAGGTCAAAGACAATCGTCTATTTATGATGAGCTTTATTTGCAATTTAATATTTGTCCCTGGAGTGCAACCATAACTCTCTAGTGGAATGAATTAGGGTTAAAATGATCTTAATGTTGCTATGGGGTTAGCATGGACATTTTGGTCATTTTGGGAGCCAAGGGCAAATATGTCTTTTGGTCCCTCTTCTAGCCACTTTCCTATATTGGCATGGTTTTCTAATTTAATTAGATGATATGTGGTTGAATTATTTTGTGGAAGAATAATTTTGAGTTTAAATTCTAATAGGCTCTTGATGGCATACATGAATTTAACTCTAGCTAAATTATTTACTAGTGGGCCATGGTGTGTTTAGCTATCTTGTGGGCCAGCCATAAGTGGAGCCCCTTGTGTGAGGTTTCCAAGTTTGATTAGGTATCTTTACTTGGAAGGAAAGACTCCTCTTTGGGTAAGAATTCCATTGATTAAAGGTTACTAATTTTAGTGTCTTTAATTAGTAAGTATTGCACAACTAAAGGGGAAGGTTGCTATTCTTTTTAGGGATTGACATTCCTATTGGAATTAGGATTCCCAAAGAGGAATCTAATCATTATAAATATAAGAGAGTCCCCTTGGGCGTGCAAGACAGATGAATGATCAAGTGGCTGGAATTCTACCCTAGGGCTTGCAACAAGTAAGAAACCCCATTGGCCGCCCAAGACATAAAAGAGGCATTCACGCCCAGCCCTTGCTGCCCTCTTCTTCTTCATTGGAGAGAGGTGATCAAGTCCTGGGTTGTTTCCACAAAGAGTAGTTCAGAAAACCCTTCTTAGGATTCCATAGTTTGATCCCACCATCAAGACCAATTAGATTGGGAAGTGGAATAGGAGAGAAGATCAAAGGAGAGAAAAATTCTGCAACAAATTCCTGCACCTGTGTTGCTGGTTGCAGGCTGGTTTCAGACCTTTGAAGTCTTTCTTTTCAGAGTTTAGAGGCACTCAAATCATCAAGGTAATAGTCCTCTATCATCTCCTTACATTATACACATGTTGATTATGATTTCATGGAGTTTTTATGCATGATTCATGGCTGGAAAATCAGATTAGTTTCAAGTTTTTAAAACTAGATCAGCCATGGACGTCCTCTTGAATCTGATTTCAGATCTGTAATGCATTTACTTTCATAGCGTTGGTTTGTAAAAATGTCTTGATTCTTTAAATCATTGCATTTCATGTTGGAATACGATTTAATTATTGACCTCAAATCCTAATTAGTAGATTGGTTGCATTATTAGTATTCATTGAGGTCTGAATGTTTACATTCAATTTATAACTTCAGTATTATATACTGATTCAGTATTCGTTGGAAATGTAGGTTGAGTAAGTATTCGTGATATGTGATTACTATTCGATTTGATTATGGATAAGTGGAATACAAACTTACTGAAATCCGATTTTTATTCGATTGTGATTTGATTCGATTGAGTCGACACTACTTACCTTCGACCTTGTGATACCTGATGGGTTGAACTTGGTTTAGTTATTCGAAACTACTGCAGTAAGTCATCTGGAGTACCGGAACTCCAGACTCGGGTAGCCAGCCTTTGGTCGGGCCATTGGTGACATCCCAACTAGATTCGCACTCTTTTTTAGAGGATGAGCTCAATGTAGTAGCCAATTAGTATGTTTTCATTTCATTTAATTCTCAAGTACAAATTATTCGATAATTGCACAATTTTGCCTAGTTATTACTTATCATTGACATTTATCAATTTAAATGTCTTTTAATTCAATTTATGACATGATGTATTTTCTTATTATTGCCTATACTTGCAAGATCGTCATATTGAAATACTACTCTCGGTGTCACAGTCGCAGGTGCATCTCCCAGCCTTGAAGAGGCCAAGGAGGGAGATGGGGTTACCCAGGAGGTTCCTCCAGGATTAGAGGAGTGGCCGGAGCTAGGGCTAGTGTAGATTATTCTTCCTCCTCGGAGCGCGTGGAAATACTTTTTGAGGACTTCTTATAGTGTGTGACTAGCCCCTTTTTGTGTGGGGTTACACTTAGTTTTAGTCATTCTTTTGTTTATACTTTTGTTATAGTTGTATAGGGTTCTTTTATACACCCTCTTTTGTAAAGCAATGTATATATATACTTGTATAATTCTTTTGTATTAAACTTGAATATTTAATTGGACAGAATGGGAGATGATACTTTCATATGTATGAATTACAGCTTCCGCTCTGTTTTAAATGTTATGGTTATGTTCTAGTGAGCTCGACTCACGAGTTGGAAAAGTTGTTTTTCTCTCCATCGTGTGTTGTATTTGGCTTGAGACATGTACAACATCATGGGAGTACGTGTGTATCACCTCGGGGATTACCCTAGAGCAGGGTGATTCGGGACAGGGATGTGACACATACTAAATTGTAAATTAGAACTTAAAAACGAGAAAATTTTATTTTAGACCTTAATCTGATTAGCTCTTACTAATTAGACTAGAGTTTTTGAACATCATGTAAGTCTTTTACTTCTCTATTTAAAGCTATTCCTCTAGGAGAAGTTTCATCAACATAGACACTCTCTGAGAATGGCCACTTACATCACTGTTAAGGTAAGTGGCGGCAGTTCTCACTTGATTGCACAGGGTCCGAACCACTTACCTCAGTGGTAAGTGGCGGCAATTCTCACTTGGTTGTCTAGGGTTTGAACCTTAGGTATGACACATTTTTTCCACTTGTGGATACTTCTTTCTCACTTGTGTGGGCCTTCTTGCCGCATGTGCGGGCTACTTTCCTTGTGTGTGCGGGCCCTCTTGACATAATATAAAAAAATGCTTTGGGAAATAAATTAAGATTTTAAATAATTAAAAATAAATAAATATGAAGTTCTAATAAAAAAAATTTATAGATCTTTGTCTTCTCCCACTTTATCCAGACCTTGTTGATTTTCCAGCTACATATACGATTATCTCAATATTTAAAAATATTATAATCTGTGATAAATCAAATTGACCTAACTTCATCGAACCAACTGAAGGTAGTGGACAAAAAGGACCTAAGCCCATCTTCTGTACGCATTCAGATGTGCTCAGCCCGGAGTCTTAAAGCCCTTTCCAAAACACTCTGTTTTTTAAACCTTTCAAACTCCATCAAGAATTCCTTCTCAGAAACACTCAATATTCCTTGGAGTTTGAATGTACTTCTGTAGATATGATCTCGTCACATCAGCAATATAAACATATTAATCTTCTCTCATGTGTCATGACAGCTTCATTTTCCCATTTTTATAGGAAAATGAAGCAATCATATCCAAAGCACATGGCAGAGGGTGTTGCATTTAAGTTGTAACCATTTCTCTGATATCCCATTCCCATGTATGGTTTTAAAACCCAAACCTTTTTCACCAAAAAATTAAAAATGATACCGGGAACTTAGTTCATCTTTTCGGCTATGGATGGCAATGGGTCCAGTTTCGAAACGAGTTGGGCTAAAACCAAACCCATCCCACCTAGCTAGCTCATAAAAGAACCTAATAATAAAAGATTAATTATATATATTCTGTTATACATGCAAACTCTTCACTCTGCTCACTTCGCTTCACACAGATTTATTCTTTTATTAAAATCTGTTAGAAAACATCTGAAGTAGTAACAAAAAAAACGGAGGATTCACTTTGTTGGATGCTCCTGAAAAGATAGAAGCTATTAATGGAGTGGAGAATTGGTCCACTCCATTAATAGGACATTGATAGGTTACAGTCAAAGCTAATAATACAATTGCTAAGTAAATTGAATTCTTCTTAGGGTGAGAATGAACCACAATGATTGATTTTGAATAAAACTTGTCTTATTACTGCATAATGGAAGAGTTTAAATACATAAGGGAAAAACAACTTTTCCTAAACTTACGACCCCACCTATTCAAAACAATGACTTCAGCAACTACTTCCAACATAATAACTAAGAATTATTCAAAGTTCAAAGAACAAAATAATAGCTAACAATATTGGACCAATCTTCCCAACTGAATTATGCCAGCAATTCCTCACCCTGACCTGTGTCATCTACATGTGTCATGCCATGAACCTTGGATTCTTGATAGGAACACATAGTGATCTTCTTGGCTTATCAATACCCCCTTCTTTCACTAGAACCTTGTCCTCAAGGTCCATGTTTATGAATTTATCTCGCAAGTCCTGAATTTTCTCAAGTAGCATCGTCCACAGGTAGTCGTTTCCATTTGACGAGACTTTCTGCAACAAATTGTTACCCCTTTTTAACCCAGCGTGTATCCACAATGACTTTGGGTTCCATGACAATCCCTCCAGTATCATCAACAAGAGGTAATTCGGCAGTAGCAACAGTGGATTCTCCTATTTGTTTTTTTAGCATGGAAACATGGAAGATGGGATGAATTCGAGAGCATGCTGGAAGCTTTAATTGATACGCCACCTTACCAATCCGTTGCTCAATTTGATAAAGGACCATAAAATTGGCTTGCCAATTTTTGAGATGGTCGCCTAAAGACTGTATGTTGCCGATAAGGCTGGAGTTTAAGAAAAACCATGTCTCCCACTTGGTACTCAACATCTCGCCGTTTTGAGTCAGCTACCTGCTTCTTCCGATTGTTGGTGGCATGTAAATTCGCCTTGAGCTAGCATAATAATTCATCTCGCGATGCGAGCTTCTGATCAACTTCGTCAACCGAAGATGTGCCAATCTGATAGTGTGGAATGCTTGGTGGTCGGCGTCCATACAAAGCTTTAAAAGGTGTCATGCTTGTAGAAGTGTGGTATGTGGTATTATACCAGAACTCCGCCCATGGAAGAAGAGAGCTCCACTTGCGTTGCTGTTGATGGACAAAACATCGAAGATATTGTTCGATACACCTGTTGACAACTTCGGACTGTCCATCCGTTTGTGGGTGGTAGGCGGAACTCATTTTCAGCTGTGTGCCTGACATCTTGAAAAACTCACGCTAGAAATGGCTAATAAACACCAAATCCCGATCACTAATGATGGACGTGGGCATTCCATGAAGCTTCACTACTCCTACAAAATTTTCAACCACCATTTTTGCAGTAAAGGGATGAGCCAACAGTAAAAAGTGTGCCGATTTGCTAAGCCGATCTACAACCACGAGGATGGTGTTCTTGCCGTTGGATGATGGCCGGCCTTCGATGAAGTCCATTGTGATGTCATCCCATACTTGACAAGGAATGGGCAATGGTTGCAATAGTCCTGCAGGGGATAGAGTGTATGACTTGACTCGTTGACATATATCACAAGAAGAGACATAGTCATGCACTGCCTGATACATAGATGGCCAATAGAATTGTTGGGCAAGTCGTTTGTATGTCTGTAACACTCCTGAATGTCCACCGACTTGAGAATCATGTAATTCTCGCAAGAGTCACGTGATTATTGAAAAATTTGGAGGTACCACCACTCGATTTTAATAGCACACCAGTCCATTTCACCATGTGTAAGGAACACCTGGTTTTTCAATTGCCAACTTGCCTATTTCCTCCATGTATGGATGTCCAGCAGCCTCTGCTTTAATCTCATCCCATATATGAGCCTGCGAAACAAATAAAGCATCAAGACTAGGGCTGCCTACCACCCTTGATAGCACATCAGCTACTGAATTCTCCCGGCTTGGTTTGTAAATGATTTCATAGTTGTATCCCAGCAGCTTGGCCACCCATTTTTTTTGTTCCGGCGTTGCTATGCTTTGTTCTAATAAATATTTTAGGTTGTGTTGATCTGTCTAAATATAGAACTTCCGTCCCAACAAATATGGTCGCCAAGTTCTAATGGCTTGAACAATGGCCAACATTTCTCTAGCATATGTAGACCATGAATGTTTGGCCATCCCCAAGGCGCGGCTCATGAAGGCAATTGGCTTTCCCTGCTGAGTTAGAACTGCACCAATTCCATCCCCGGAAGCATCAAATTCAATAACAAAAGGCTCATTAAAGTTAGGCATAGCAAGTGTAGGGGTTGAAGTCATGGCTTGTTTGTGAGCTTGGAAGGCGGATTCAGCCTCTTCTGACCATCCGAATTGCCCCTTTTTCAACAGGTTGGTAAGTGGATGAGCCACTATGCCGTAGTTACGAACGAACTTTTGGTAGTATCATATAAGCCCTAAGAAACCACGCAATTCAGAAACATTAGTAGGTCGAGGCCAATTTAGCATTGCTTTAATTTTGCCTTGATCTACTTTTACTCCTTGTGAAGTAACAATATGACCCAAGTACTCCAATTCTTGCTTGCCAAATGCACACTTGCTGAATTTAACAAAAAAATTGGTGTTGCCTTAATATTTCAAAAGCTTGTTTAACATGTTCAAGATGCATGGTCCAATTGGGGCTATAAATTAAAATGTCATAAACAAAAATTAACACAAATTTGCGAAGATAAGGTTGGAATATGGAATTCATAATGGCTTGAAAAGTGGAAGGTGTGTTACAAAGACCAAAAGGCATGACTAAATATTCGTAATGACCATTATGAGTGCGAAAAGCAGTTTTAGGAATATCTGGAGAATGTACTCGGACTTGATGGTAGCCAACTCTGAGGTCTAGTTTAGTAAAGTAGGTGGCCCCATGAAGTTCATCTAACATATCATCAATTGTTGGGATTTGAAATCGATCTTTGATGGTTGTAGCATTTAGGGCCCTATAGTCAGTACAAAAAAGCCATGTGCCATCTTTCTTTTTAACCAATAAAACATGAGATGAAAAAGGACTAGTACTGGATCTTATAAGCCCCAATTTTAACATGTCATGAACTTGTTTTTCAATTTCAATTTTTTGAAAATAGGCATACCTGTAGGGTCTCACATTGATGGGCTCAGTTCCTTCTTTCAGAGTGATGCGGTGGTCAATCTCTCTTTCTGGAGGTAATTGCTTAGGCTCTTGAAAAATGTCCTCAAAAGCTATTATCAAGTGCTGCATATCCGGGTGTATATCATGCTATGGTTCATCTGCTGCACTTTGGAGGCAAATAACAAACATAGAATGTCCTTGCTGTAATTCCTTGGAAACTACCTTCAATGATGCGGATTGGATGGGCTGTGCATCAATCCCTTGTAACTTGTGAATTTGGTTTTCCCATTGGAACTGCATTGTCAGTTTTTTCCAATTGCAAACCACTGTTCCCAATTGCTCAAGCCATTGTATGCCCAACACCAAGTCTAACCCGGTCAGTGGCAAGGAATAGAGAGTAAGAGAAAAAGGGATGCCTTGAAGTATGACCGGCACATACTCAAACCTCCCTCGGCACTTCAATGGCTTCCCATTGGCTACTTTCACGTTGATGGGCTTGGTTGGAACCACTGGTAATGATAACACACTAAAAGAATTTTGGAGTTTAAGGACGACACAAATTTGTCCCAAAATGTACATATTTCATCACCGAAACTATTTAAGACGAAAATTTTTCGTCACCCGTTTTGTTGCCAAAGCCTTGTCGCTAAAAGGTATTAGAGACGAAAATAAAATCGTCATTG
Organism: Cinnamomum chago; assembly: GCA_038049695.1. Classification (NCBI taxonomy): domain Eukaryota; kingdom Viridiplantae; phylum Streptophyta; class Magnoliopsida; order Laurales; family Lauraceae; genus Cinnamomum; species Cinnamomum chago. The sequence goes on from CP142456.1 coordinate 32,962,454, forward strand.
AAAAAGATAAATTTGTGACGAGTTTTTTTGTCTCCAATACACTCTGTTGGAAACATACTTGTAAGTAATTTTTTTTCGTCACCAATACACTCTCTTAGAAACATAATTGTAAGTAATTAGTGACAAAATATTTTGTCATTAAAGGAAGAAATTAGAGACAAAAATATTTTTTCATAAATATAAGAAATAGAGATGAAATAATTTTGTCGCGTTTCATATAAAGGATGTCACAGCCCCGCCCAACTCAAGGACTTCCTAGGAGGTCACCGATCCTAGTGCTGCCCTCGCACGAGCACGTTTAACTTCGGAGTTTTTACGATTTCTGGAGCCGCACGGTTTTAGAAGGCCTCATGCTAAGTTAATACGGGGTTTGACTTATAAGCCCATGGTCAGGACTTGGATATTTCAGAAGCGGGCTAACGGAGACTCGCCGTTTGAAGCCCGTGGTTGACACGCTACGCACCGTGGTTAAGATTACCGCCCGGACCAAGATCTCACATTCTCCCCCACTAGAAATAGAGTCGTCCTTGGCTCTGATACCAACTGTCACAGCCCCGTCCAACTCAGCATGAAATTGTCCACTTTAGCCCACGTGCACGCTCGAGGACTTCCCAGGAGGTCACCCATCCTAGTACTGCTCCCGCCCGAGCAAGCTTAACTTTGGAGTTCTTACGATTTCCGGGGCCGCACGGTTTTAAAAAGCCTCATGCTAAGTTAATACGGGGTTTGACTTATAAGCCCAAGGTCAGGACTTGGATATTTCCAATGCGGGCTAACGGAGACTCATCGTTTGAAGCCCATGGTTGACACGCTATGCCCCGTGGTTAAGGGTATCGCCCGGACCAAGATCTCACATTCTCCTCCACACACACGAGGACTTCCCAGGAGGTCACCCGTGTTAGGAATTTTGTATTTGCAATTTGATGGATGCATTTTCACTTTAGCATCATTTGAATTTTAACACTTGCATTGTTTTAGAAAACCTTGAAATCTGGTTTTATACATGCATTGCTTTTAAGATTTGTAAAAGTATTGTTTTATGCATGTTTTGTTTCTAAACTTGGATGCATTGGTTTTAGAATTCAAACTCTTTTGAAAACCTATTTCTTTGTGCATTACTTTTGAGAAATCATATTGAGAATTTAGGTTTGTGTCTTGCATACTTTCAGAATCATTTTTGTATGCATTTATTTGAGAAAAGAGTTTTTAGAAATCAAGCTAGCCTTTGGATTTAAAGTTTCAAATCATTTTAGGCTCTTTGTGTTTCATGTTTTTAAACTTCTTAGATTGATCTAAAACATGTTACCAAGCTTGATTTAGTGGCCCAAAAATCCTCCCAAAGAAATACCTTTGAATGTGCAAAAATTGGAATTTTTGTCAAAAGGGGGGTGGCCCGGCAGTGTCGCCGGTCGACCGGGCCAGGCTTGCCGGTCGACCGGGAACACAGCAGCTTTTAAAGGCAGTTTTGAGCAGAGCCTTCCAACGGTCAGATATATGACCGTTGTGCTTTCCCGGTCGACCGAGGCCTGTTTGCAGGTCGACCGAGGACTAGCCGTTGGGCACTTTTTGGCTATAAAGTCCATTCATTTCCAACCTTTTTCAAGGCTTGATACATGAACTTTTGAGACCATTTTGGAGCCAAGGAAAGGGGAAGAAGTTGGAAAGGCTAGAGGGCTATTTGGAAATCAAATGCTTGAGTTTTAAAAAGGTACATCTTACTTATCATTTTGATTTCCATTAAAAGTAGAATCAATGCATGTTTAAATCTTTGTGTTTTCATTTATGCATGATTTCTAGCTTTTAAAGAGTTGTTTTGCAAACTCATTATCTTCATTGGTATATTAGAATGGTTTGCAATCACTCTTATCCTAATCACATGTGTTCTTAGACTTTATCATTCATACAACTTGTTTGTTTCATTTCTTCAAAGTTGTTTGAATCTTTTATGTGATTAGTTTTCTCTTCAATCATCATTTTATAAGCTTTGATTTTAAAATGCATCAAGCATTCATTTAGGAGCATCATTGTAGAAATTGATTGAAGTAGAAACTTTCATACACATGTGCACACACTTTAACTTGTTTTAGTGTATGATTGTAATTGGAATTTCACTTTCACATTAGCCTATTTAAGAGGCAATTCCATTGTGCTAAAATTGTATCTCTTGGAGTGTTCTTTTGTGAAGACACCTTCTTAGAGAAATATTCATTTGTAAAGGTTATTGCTTAGCCTAAGAAAAGCATCTTGTAAGGTTATTGCTTAGCCTAAGAAAAGCATCTTGTAAGGTTATTGCTTAGCCTAAGAAAAGCATTTTGTAAAGGTTATTGCTTAGCCTATAAAAGCACATTGAGAGGTTGTTGTTTAGCCTAGAAAAACAACATTGTAAGGGTTATTGCTTAGCCTAGTAAAAAGCATAAATAGTGGAAATCCGGTGGGGTGATTAGATCATAAGCCGGTAGTGGATGTAGGCATTGAGGTTGAACCACTATAAACCTTGGTGTTGTGGTGATTGTTTATATTAGCTTCCGCATATTGTTTGATTAATCATCACATGTGACTAGTTTTTGTTAAGAAGTTAAAATTGGTTTAAGTTGGTCACAATTGTAGCTCACCCTATTCACCCCGCCCCCTCTAGGGTTAGGATCCCAAGGACTTTCAATTGGTATCAGAGCCTCGTGCTCTATCTTTTAGGATCAAGTGTTTGGAACTCTTGATTAGGTGTAAAAACCTAGAGTAAAAAACCCTAGATTTGTGTTTGCATGAAAATCATTAGAATGGACTCCACTATGCTAGATCTTGTAGATTCTTCTAGACCCCTCATTTTTCCTTCTATTGGAGATTCAAACCCTCAATCTAATGAATCTCAATGTGACATAAAAGAAGAAGAATTTAATGGAAATGAAGAAGATCTTCAACAAGCCTTTGAGGAATTATATGAATTATCCTTAGAGACTGAAAAGAGAAACAAAACGTTAAGAGAAGAATCTAAAAGACTAAACAAAGAATTAGCTTCTTCAAAAGATGAACTTAGAGAGAAAGAAGAAGTAATAAATTGTGTAGAATCTAAGTTCATGATCTCTTTAAATAATCTATCTAACATTCAAGATGAACTAAAAGAATTAAAGATGGATTATGAAAATGTCAATATGGAAAATTTAAAACTAAGAGATCAAATAAAAAGGCAAGACAAAGACTTTATCAATTTAGAAGCCAAGTTGATTAAAAGTAAGTTAAAAACCCAAGAACTTGGATCTAATATAGTTAATGAACTTAAAGCTAAGTTAAAACTTGCCTATGAAGAGCTAAACATTTTTAAGGGAATTGAAAATGAACTAACAAAAGTTAAAAATGAGAATTCAACCCTTAAAAACCAAGTCACTCAACTTGAAACCTATAAACAAAAGTATGAGTGCAAGTTTACCCAAAGTGAAGATAGACTTGAAAAATTATTTAAATTGGGTAAACCTCATGGAGATAGGACGGGTCTTGGATTTAATAGGAATATGTCTCATGACCCTAAATTCACCAACACTTTTGTGAAAGGTGAGTCCTCTTTCTCTAGCACTCTTTCTCCTTTGCCCAAATCAAAATGTAATTATTGTGGCATTGAAGGGCATTTTATGTTTGAGTGCAAACTAAGGAAAAGAAGCCATGTGTCTAAACCCATCTTTGAACTCAAAAATGTAAAACCTAAATCTATGAAGGGTAAGACACTAAAAATCAAAGAAGACTCCAAAAAGACTAAACAAGGTAAATCATTTAAAATGGAGTCTCCTAAGATAGATTCTAAAAAGTTTAAACAAGTTAAACCAAGCTTAAAAGAATCTATGAACAAAAAGCTTCTCAACCTATCTCCCTTATATAAACCCATGAAAGAACTTTTGAATAAAGTAACTAAGTTAAATCTAAAATTCAAAAGTCAAGTAAAGGGAGAAAATAAGAAGAAAAGTAAAATGAACAAATCCCCTAAGAAACAAACTCACCAACCTCAAAAGACTAATCACCATTCCAAGCTAAATTTAGTCAAATTTAAATATCATGGTGATAAGTTCAAATTGAAAATTTATCAAGTTAAATCTCCTTTAGTTGGTGAGAATTCCAAACAAGACCTCAAAGTTCAACCCTCTCAAGACCTTAGGTGGATTCCTAAAGTTATTCACTTAGACAAACCTTAAGGCCTTGAACCTACTTGACCAACCTATTCTTTAATAGTTAAATCACTTTGTTGGTCATGTTGCTTTGCATTTTTGTTCTTTCTTAGTTACATTTCTTAAAATGCATTGTTTCTTTATGATCAATTGATTTTGTTTTCATACACCATTCTAAGTTACATGTCATGGTTTTCAAAATCATTTGATTATAATTTCATCATGTTTGATTTGCTTTTTGCACACTTATGTCTTGCATTGCATTTCGTTACATGATTAATTGATTGTGATTTTAAAAGCTTTTATAGCTAATTTATTCATGATCAATTGTTGTTGAATCATTTGTGTAAATGTCATAGTAAGATTTTTTTTGAACAAATGATTTGAATCAATTCAAGTTTTTCCATGGATTTCTAAGTTATACTTTTATATGGAAAATCATTGTTTTGAAAATTCAACTTGTATGTGTTTCAAGTAAGTTATATCTTTTAAAATACAATGTTGAAAATTGATCTTCAAAATCATTCTTTTTATGCTCATTGTTGGATTTTGTTTATCAAAATGATTTGGAGATTGTTTGAATGGAAATGCTCTATAACATCATTAGTTATATTCATCTAAGGATGTTCCATGTTCTCATTTCCTTTTCTTTTGGTTTCATTATCTTAGAATTGGGAATGGATGTTGTTTGCATCTTTGCTTTTTTAGTTATTCTTTTTATATGCAAATGACAATTGGTTCCATGTATGGTTGTGATCTTAGTAATATTTGTAGAAACCATACTAGAACCCAAATCCATCCTCTATGCCTTATAGTCATTTCTTTTTTGGATGGTTATGATGTTGATTCTTGTAGATTTTCTTGGTGTCATTCTTATACATGTTTCAACTTCATAGTAGTGTTCTTAATCATATGAAACTCTTTGAAATCTATTCCTCATATTTTTATATGTTTGATGGATATCTTAGTTGTTGATTTCATATGATTTTGACACTTTGGAAATTGCATGCCTTACCAAGTCATATTCTTTTGCATTGCAATTTACCTTGTTCATCACTATGCTCATTAGTCATATCTTTAAAAGTGATGAATATGCATTTATGATGCTTGATGGGATTTTGGGTTTGTCACATCCTTGCTTTTAATCATGTTGTCATATTCAATTGGTTTCATTTGGTATAACTTTCCATTGATTTCATATCCAATTGATATCTTATCTTGTGTATGTGATAGACCTTGTGTACATTGGATTGATCTTGATAGTTATATGTTTACATTCCATGTCACATTTCATTAGCATCATAGTGTTCATGTTGCCACCTCTTTTGCTCATATAGGTATATCTCATGACTACCATGTTTATGTGTTCATAATATTGGTTGGTTATTAGTTGAGGTTGGCTTCAAGCTTGAAATTCATTTTAGAGTGATTGTGTTTAATAGTCTTATCCTTGAATCTCAATTGGTACTCTTTGTTTTTCCAATTGGTATCCATGATTGCTTTTCTCTTTTGACCTTGCTTTCTTTTGGCAATTTGATCATATGGGCTTTATAGTTAAATGAATCTAATCCTTTCCTTGAAGTTGACCCTCATTTGGTTGAACCATCTTCTTCTTGCATCTAATAGTTAAATCTTGTCAAAAGTTTGACAAAAGAAGAGAATGGATTGAGGGGGAGTGTAAACCTTCATAGGAAGTATTAGTTTTGATCAAATTCACCCTTGGATTGCCTTTGAGCCCTTAGAGTTAACTTCCATACATGATAGCCTGTTATGACTATAATTTTCGATTTCATTTGTTAACAGGTGCTACTAAAGGTATTTTCCTTATTTCATGTGTGTAGGTATTTTTGCAATTTAATGGCAAAGGGGGAGAGAGAGTTCAAGTACTCAAAGATCTCCTACTCTTCAAAGGGGGAGAGAGTGTCCAAGCTTCCTAAGGAGAGTTGTGTATGATCTTCTACAAGGGGAGAGAATGCATACCTTGCCAAAGGGAGAGAGAGGCATGGTCAAAGGGGGAGAGCAAATAGAAGAAAGAAAGCTTGGAGCTAAAGAAGATGCTTGGCCATAAAGAAAGAAAGATTGAAGAATGATCAAGCACCAAGCATCAAGAAGATTGAAGAAAAGAGCCCAAGAGCCCAAGCTAAGAGGAGGAGCATCCAAGAAGATTTCAAGACTTGTCCAGCTTAGGGGGAGCTGAAGACTAAGTGTGTAATTTCAATGATGAGTAAGTTGCCATCAAATTGCAAAGGGGGAGATTGTTAGGAATTTTGTATTTTCAATTTGATGGATGCATTTTCACTTTAGCATCATTTGAATTTTAACACTTGCATTGTTTTAGAAAACCTTGAAATCTGGTTTTATACATGCATTGCTTTTAAGATTTGTAAAAGTATTGTTTTATGCATGTTTTGTTTCTAAACTTGGATGCATTGGTTTTAGAATTCAAACTCTTTTGAAAACCTATTTCTTTGTGCATTACTTTTGAGAAATCATATTGAGAATTTAGGTTTTTGTCTTGCATACTTTCAGAATCATTTTTGTATGCATTTATTTGAGAAAAGAGTTTTTAGAAATCAAGCTAGCCTTTGGATTTAAAGTTTCAAATCATTTTAGGCTCTTTGTGTTTCATGTTTTTAAACTTCTTAGATTGATCTAAAACATGTTACCAAGCTTGATTTAGTGGCCCAAAAATCATCCCAAAGAAATACCTTTGAATGTGCAAAAATTGGAATTTTTGTCAAAAGGGGGGTGGCCCGGCAGTGTCGCCGGTCGACCGGGCTAGGCTTGCCGGTCGACCGGGAACACTACAGCTTTTAAAGGCAGTTTTGAGCAGAGCCTTCCAACGGTCAGATATATGACCGTTGTGCTTTCCCGGTCGACCGAGGCCTGTTTGCAGGTCGACCGAGGACTAGCCGTTGGGCACTTTTTGGCTATAAAGTCCATTCATTTCCAACCTTTTTCAAGGCTTGATACATGAACTTTTGAGACCATTTTGGAGCCAAGGAAATGGGAAGAAGTTGGAAAGGCTAGAGGGCTATTTGGAAATCAAATGCTTGAGTTTTAAAAAGGTACATCTTACTTATCATTTTGATTTCCATTAAAAGTAGAATCAATGCATGTTTAAATCTTTGTGTTTTCATTTATGCATGATTTCTAGCTTTTAAAGAGTTGTTTTGCAAACTCATTATCTTCATTGGTATATTAGAATGGTTTGCAATCACTCTTATCCTAATCACATGTGTTCTTAGACTTTATCATTCATACAACTTGTTTGTTTCATTTCTTCAAAGTTGTTTGAATCTTTTATGTGATTATTTTTCTCTTCAATCATCATTTTATAAGCTTTGATTTTAAAATGCATCAAGCATTCATTTAGGAGCATCATTGTAGAAATTGATTGAAGTAGAAACTTTCATACACATGTGCACACACTTTAACTTGTTTTAGTGTATGATTGTAATTGGAATTTCACTTTCACATTAGCCTATTTAAGAGGCAATTCCATTGTGCTAAAATTGTATCTCTTGGAGTGTTCTTTTGTGAAGACACCTTCTTAGAGAAATATTCATTTGTAAAGGTTATTGCTTAGCCTAAGAAAAGCATCTTGTAAGGTTATTGCTTAGCCTAAGAAAAGCATCTTGTAAGGTTATTGCTTAGCCTAAGAAAAGCATTTTGTAAAGGTTATTGCTTAGCCTATAAAAGCACATTGAGAGGTTGTTGTTTAGCCTAGAAAAACAACATTGTAAGGGTTATTGCTTAGCCTAGTAAAAAGCATAAATAGTGGAAATCCGGTGGGGTGATTAGATCATAAGCCGGTAGTGGATGTAGGCATTGAGGCCGAACCACTATAAACCTTGGTGTTGTGGTGCTTGCTTTTGTGGTGATTGTTTATATTAGCTTCCGCATATTGTTTGATTAATCATCACATGTGACTAGTTTTTGTTAAGAAGTTAAAATTGGTTTAAGTTGGTCACAATTGTAGCTCACCCTATTCACCCCCCCTCTAGGGTTAGGATCCCAAGGACTTTCAACCCGTCCTAGTACTGCTCCCGCCTGAGCGCGCTAAACTTCGAAGTTCTTATGATTTCCGGGGTCGTACGGTTTTAAAAAGCCTCATGCTAAGTTAATACGGGGTTTGATTTATAAGCCCAAGGTCAAGACTTGGATATTTCCGATGCGGGCTAACGGAGACTCACCGTTTGAAGCCCGTGGTTAACACGCTACGCCCCGTGGTTAAGGGTACCGCCCGGACCAAGTTCTCACAGTAGCAAAGACTGAGAGAGGTAGGTGTACCTGGCGGTGGCGGACTCCTAGATGGAGGATGATGGGCGCAGATGATGGTGATTGGTGATGGTGACTGCGCCTGGGAGTTCTAGGCAAGAGAGACTGAGAGAAGTATAGATGAGAGGGATCACTGATCAGGGATGGGTATGCATTGCGTGTGTTGATGGAGGGTGATGATGATTGACGGGGGCTAATGGGCCTTGGGGCTGCTGCCTGAGACGATGGGTGGAAGATGTTGGAAAACGGTTTTGGAAAATGGGGAAAAGGGTTCTTCTTGTTGGAAGTAGGTGGGCCTTCCATACAGGTTTCAAAAACTTTTGACCCACTTGATGCAGGGATCAATTGTCTAGAAAAGGTAAGAAACCCAATCCATGATGCATTCCCTCTAACTCATAAACCATGTACAACAATATATCCTATCTAGAAGATAGAAAACAACACCTAAACATGCAACCACGAAATCTACAGCATACAAGGATGTAGATATACCTTTGGAGCTTGGTAGTGCTCTAATGGAGAATTTGAGTTCTTTCTTTGATGATGAACACCTTCACTAACCAAATCAGAATCTCCAACACCTTTTGATCCTCCACGCTATGACCCGTATTAGATCTTTTTTCTCATGAAGATGGTGGAATCTTTAAGAGAAAACCTAACTAGTAACTCCAAGGAACTAGAGGAGAAAGAGAAGAGAACTTGTGCAACACTTGCACAAAGGGGTTGGAATTGCTCTATGTATTATGGACGTCCAAGAGGGGATATATCCCCTATTTGTAGTCCTCCATTCCACCTTTTTTCCTAATTGAAATAGAAGTTTAACTCCCATTACAAAATAGTAACCTTCTCCCTTGCTAGTTGCCATAGAAGTGTTACTTCCACAACAATTAGTAGCTTTCTTCTTTCTAATTAAAATAGAAGTCCTACTTCCATTAATAACTTACTAAATCACAATTAGAAGTCTTACTTCAAATATGATTAGTAACTTCCTCTTTTACTAATTAAAATAGAAATCTCACTTCCATTAATAATTAGTAACTTACTATTACCACTATTAGAAGTCTCACTTCAAATAGAAATAGTAACCTTCCTATTAGAGTTCAAGTAGAATTAGTATCTTTCTAATAACTTGGGCTAGCGTGGGGACCACTAGGGATTCTTTAGAAAACTGGCTCCAACTGGGACACGAGACCCCACATCTCATGTTCAATCCGGGCCCACAGTTAATTGCAAATAACTCCATTATATAAATGCAACTGCACTCCAGTCTTAAGAATAAATTACAATGAAGACCCTAAACTTCCCAATTACCAAAAGTAGGCCCCTCTATCATCATCCATGGATCAATTTAAATAAATCTGTCCCATCCAATCTTAGATCCACATCTTATTATCCTTGAGCCCCAATTAATTATAGTGATCATTTGGTACCGATCCAATTAACTCTTAATCGGAATGGGTGCGCACTTACCAATGATAAATTCATTAATTGGCACAAGGGGATAATGTAGATAGATTCCATCTTGATCATTGCATGTTCCCACAGTCCTACTACCACGTACTCAAGACACCGAGGTGTTGACCTACAGTTGGCCTCACTCATTGGTGACTCAAAGCAAATGAATAGACAGAAACTTGAGTTCATCAATGTCTCCGGATTGAGAGCCTATTGCTAGGAAATTATGAGAGCAATCCTTAAATCAAGACAGTATTTCATAAGGCGCTTCTCATGGTCCTTCAATACATCCAATGTATCAGCACTATGATCCAGAATCTTACATTCTGATGATCGAGACAAATCACACTATCTCATAGTGATCAACGTGCTGCAACCTTGTCAGATGAGATGCCCAATCTCATCACTGGTTGTGAAGATATTTTAAGTATAAGATTTGTGACACATATCTCCCGTATGTGGATCTCATCCATATACATATATCACATCTAATATACTAATGGGACCCGGTTCATCTCATGAACCATTATGTCATATGTATTGGTCATGTGCATTAAGTAATAAATCACCATTCATCTCATGAAAGGAAAGCATGATTATATTGATAAATAAAGAAATTAATCAAGTTATTACATCAACTGATGGATTGGGACCATGCAATCTAACAATCTCTCACTTGGGCTCAATGCCAGTTAGGGTTGCATCTCATGCCCATCCCATCTACATGTTGCTCAAAGACTGTCGTGACCCCGGAACGGAACCCCAGGCCAGCGACGTGTTGATTTGGTTTTTGTTATGTTTCGTACAGGTTCCCGCGGTGAGGATTCCCAAAGCACTCGGAATCTGTCTCACACGATCAAGTTTACGGAAGAGTGTAGTAAATCACATCAAGATAAGCACCAATAAATTCTTAAGTGCTATGACAAATAATAACAAGACATAGTATCAAAAGAAAGGACTTAACATGGCATTCCCATCATAATTCAAGTTATGAGACTACACAAAGTGAGTCAAGTTTAGTTACATCCCATAAGAGGCCAACAGAGGCCAATACAATTCTCAAAATAATAAAAGAACCCCATGACAAAAATGGCGAAACTCAAGAACCCGCCCGATGTCTAGTTGACATCGTCGGGCTGCCACTCTCTAACTGGGGGTGGCTCAAAAGCCTCCTCCAGACACTCCTCCTCTAAGGCAACGTCACCTGCACCTGGGCACCAACAAACAAGGATCAAACACAACGGTTTGACAGGTAATCAATTTAGGTATGAGCATGAAATAGTAAACGTTTAAAGATACATATAAAGACATTTTGCTGAATTGTAAACAGTTATAAGATTAAGGTACATTTCAAAATACAAGCGAAACTAACATGCATAGTTATATATCATGAATAGTTACATTCCACAAAGAGCCCATCCTTTCTCTATCATATATAATGAAAAGAGCAAGCACGCACGATAAGCACGATATACATAATATAATCACGACATGATTCCCACATATACGGGGATTCCGGCCGCGGAACCGGACACGCACGATGTGTAATAAATACACGACCAGTCTGCAGACAGTCCACATGTTTAAGGACCCCCAGACAGTGGATCAAACTGAAAGGGCAGTCCAAGGTCAGTGGTGTTCACTTAAATTCATGAATGCACAAAACACACGAAATAATGTCTAAACATGTCGAGATAAAAAAGGGGGAAATCACTTATCAAAACACGGCAAACATGACTAGCAAAAGGCCTAATTAATATGCATAACACACTTAGGAAGTGACCCCTTTTTCTTGAAACAAATCTTCAAACGAGCTTGTGCTTAAACTTCAAAACGGGTATACAATGATATTCATTGCATCAAAGCCAAAGTACGAATACAAAGCCTAACAAGCACATGTAAGGACATTTGGTTGATACTTGTGTAATTGAACCCAAATGTTGGAAATTTAAAAGAGAATCGGTGCCCCGGAAGTTAAAAGACATCTCAGGTTTGAGGGCACAATATCAGGCTAAAGGTCACTTAACATGTTCTAGTTTTCATTCTTACGAATACTCTTCAAAACAGGCAATTTGTTAATTTCGGTCAGCTCGTGGTCAGGTGTCGGCTAGCCGAACTAGGATCTGGCGGCTAGCCGCCAGCTGACCGACAGGCTGACCGCTAGAAATCCAGGTCCAAACGCAGCTCTCTAGAAAAGAAACCGAACTGACTTCGGTTGGCTTACGGTTAGCCGAAAAGCGACCTGGTGGCTAGCCGTAAGCTGACCGTAGGGCTGACCGCTGGAACCCAGGTCTGAAACTTAGCTCTCGAAAAAAGGAGCCAAAAACGTTCGGTTGGCCAGCGGTTAGCCAAAATGGGATATGGCGGCTAGCCGCTAGCTGACCGTCAAGCTGACCGAAACCCACTGTCGAAAAGCTAACTTCTGGAAAGGGAACTGCCGAGCTCAGTCAGCTCGCGGTTAGCCGAAATGGGGATTTCGGCTAACCGCCAGCTGACCAGCGGCTGACCGAAACTGCACGGGAAGTGCAGCTGAGTTCAGATTTTTCACATTTTCTTCTTGTTTCCCATTTCACCTGCATTCCCTGAGCCTCCATGCTCTCCAAGGGTAAAACACACATTTCAAAACATAAATTGAGACATTAAAATCCCATTCTCCAAATCAAAACAAAATCCCCAAATTTTTCAATGAATGAGAAGAGTGCAAGGAAAATAAATGCAATGCACACATGCTAACATCCATCCTAGATTGGTTACTTGCCTTAAATCAAAGATGCCACCAACCTCTTCAAGCACTTCCACTCAAGCTAATCCCAAGAACTACAAAACCCATGAAACCATACAAAACTCACTCAATCTTAAAAACAAGAAACCCATTTTCACAAAAGGGTTTGTAACATGAAAAACAAGATCTTTAGGAGCTAAAAATACTTCATTAAGAAGATGGGTTGGAGCTCTTACCTAGAAAAGGTCAAACAAAGAGGAATGAAGACAATGGAGAGCTTGCTCACTTCTACCTTTCAAGAAAATGACATCAATAGAAAGCTTGAGATGAGAGGAAGAAGATGATAGTCTTAGAATTCCATTTGGAGACTTCTAGCTTGATCATTCAAGAGAAATAAAATGGAGGAAAAAGCTTTCTCCTCTTGGTTGCTCTAGGGTTTGGGTTGAGAGTGAAAGGAGGGAAAGAGAAGAGAGTTGACTTAAAACAATTGTAAATGGGGCCCAAATGGGCAAATCTTGTATCAATGAAAACATGATCTTGCGGGCCTCGAATGAACTTGACGAAGAAGGATAAAACGATCCTCGAAATATCTAGTTTCCAAAAAGTATATTTTTGACATGGTTTTGAGATCTTGAAATTTGTGTCCAGATTTGTGTATAAAAGACCACTTTACCTTTTTGGGCCAGAACTTGGGTTTTGGGGCTTCAAACATGAATGAGCTGAACACGAAAGTTATAACACATAGTAAAATCATTCAATGAAATCAAAATCACAAATACACGGAAACCGATACGATCCTCCCAAGCTTACACGTGCACTCAAGCCTTCCTGAGTGTGTCTGACTAATACTAAACATTCTCAAAATTCCCAAAGCTATGTCCCAGACTAAAACTAATTATTTCTAGCCCATTGATAACTAAACCCACTTAGGACTAAACACACACTAATCGCACACTAATCGAAATAGTCTGGGTCGGGATCTAACAAAGACTTTGGTAGTCAAAGGCTTAGTAAAGGGATCTCCCAAATTGTCTGCAGAGTCTATCTAGGTGATAGTAGTATCACATCTCTGCACAATCTCTCTGACCATGTGTAACTACCTCTATACATGTTTTTGGCTCCTGGGTTCCTTGGACTTATCGACTGCCCTTCTGTTATCACAGTAAACTGTGAGCAGCTATCTTACCAAAAATACCACTCCAAGTTCCATAAGGAATCTTTTGAGCCAATCTGCTTCTTTAGTTGCTTCTCAAGCAACTATAGCATAAAGACATACCCAGAAGTTGATATCTTGGAATCCTTATCTGAGATGAAGTCAGAATATGTGTAACTGACTGGAATCAACTCATTATTGCCATAAATCAACATGTAATCTCTAGTCCTTCTCAAGTATTTGAGAATACACTTTACAGCAGTCCAATGTTCGGGTCCTGGGTTAGACTGATATCTGCTGACTAGGCCCACTGCGTGATAGATATCCGGTCTAGTACTAAGCATAGCTAACCATACCAGCACCTCATCTATGTACGCATATTGGGATAAGCCTATCATCCTATTTTTCCGGTCTCAATGGAGTTTGATCCCTAGGATGTAGCTGACTTCTCCCAAGTCCTTCATATCTAAAGTCTTAGCCAACTAAACTTTTACTGTTGACAACATTCTTATATCACTCTCTAGGAGAAGGATTTCGTCGATAAGAAAAATTACCCTGCCTCCTTTATTTTTCATGTACACTCATGACTCATCCGGATTTTGAAAAAATCAACTGACTTGATTGCTTAGTCAAAACGAATGTTCTAGGTTCGGGATGCCTGCTTCAGTCCATAAATGGACATCTGCATCTTGAAAACTCTTTGCTTTTGGTTTGTAGCTACAAAAACGTCTGGTTGCACCATATAGATGTCTTCCTCAAGATGGTCGTTGATAAACGTCATCTTGACATCCATTTGCCAAATCTCGTAATCGAGATGAGCCGCAATGGATAAGAGTATCCTGATGGACTTGAGCATGGCTACCGGCGAGAAGGTTTCCTCATAATCGATATCTTCTTTCTGAGTATATCCTTTCGCAATAAACCTGACCTTTAAAGGTCTCAACTCTTCCATCTGGTCCTCTCTTTCTCTTGTAGACTTACTTGCACCCAATAGGTATGATATTGGCAGGCAAGTCCACAAGTGTCCAGACCTGATTAGAGTACATAGACTCCATCTCAACTTTCATAGCATCTTGCCAATTGTCCCAAATCTATGTCATTAATTGCTTCATCATAGTTACATGGATCTTGTTCCAGTTCTTCTGGGACTGCCTTGTAAGACTCTCCCAAGAATGAGAACCTGTCAGGGGTCCTGACAATGCTCCCACAATGACAAGGCAGTGGTGTAATTACTAGGTTAGGTATGGGTGATCCTTCCTTAAGTTCGATCATTCTTGGATTTGGAATTGTATGCTCTTGAATTTCTTCCAAGATCACCTTTTCCAAAGATTTCCGGTTCTTCATACAATCTTCCTCCAGAAAAACCGCATTGGTGCTCACTAGCGCTTTCTGCTCTCTGGGATTATAGAATAACCAACCTTTAGTTCCTTTAGGATATCCTACAAACGTGCATACTTCCGACTTCGTTTCCAACTTATTCGTCTTTACCTTTAGCACGTGTGCCGGACAACCCCAAATGTGTAAATGTTGTAGGCTAGGCTTTCGCCCAGACCATAACTCCCGGGGAATCTCAGGTACAGACTTAGATGGTACGAGGTTTAGTATGTACATTGCAGTATCCAAGGCGTATCCCCAAAAGGATATAGGTAATCCTGAGAAACTCAACATAGACCTAATCATATCTAAAAGAGTCCAGTTCCTTCTTTCCGCTACTCCATTCTGTTGAGGCATACCAGGAGCAAAGAACTGGGATAGAATCCCATTTTCTGATAAGTGTGCCATAAAATCACCAGAGAGATATTCCCCTCCTCGATCTGATCGAAGAGTCTTGATACTTTTACCTAATTGTTTTTCCGCTTCCGCTTGAAACTCTTTGAACTTTTCAAAAGCCTCGAACTTGCGGTGCATAAGGTATATGTACCATATCTTGAATAATCATCTGTGAAAGTGAGGAAATATTCGTATCCTCCTCTGGCCCTGACATTATTGGGTCCACACACATCAGTATGCACTAATTCCAATAAATCTTTGGCTCTATTGCCCTTTGATGAAAAGGGTCTTTTGGTCATTTTGCCTTCCAGATAGGACTCACAGACAGGCATTGGTTCTACAACCAATGAAGGCAAGATACCATCTTTCACTAGCCTGTCAATCCTATTTAGGTTTATATGACCTAGCCTCAAGTGCCAAAGTTTTGTTGGATTAGATAAAGGTGACCTTCTCTTTAATGATGACCTATTAATTATTTTGGCATCATGTATCTCATACATTGTGGGAGTTAACAGATAAAGTCCATTGGTTACCTTGCCAGAACATATAAAAGTATCATTCCTCTTTATGACAACTTCAATACCAAAAGTAATAGAATAACTTTTATTCACCAAACTAGAAACTGAAATTAAATTCCGTCTTAAAGACGGTACATAGAGAGTGTCTGACAAAACCAACTTATTATCTTGAAAACATAAAGTAATAACTCCTACTGAGACCGCATCCGCCTTAGCATCAGATCCTAGGTTGACAATGATTTCGCCGTCACTGAGTTTCCTGGTTTCCCTGAACCCCTACAACGAATTACATATGTGATCAGTTGCACTGGAGTCCATACACCAAGATTCTGAAGTACTAGTTGCAAAACTAACTTTAGAAATAAGTGACTCAATCATACCTAAGGTCTTCTTCTTAGATAGATAATCTGGGCAATTCCTTTTCCAATGTCCTGTCATACCACAATGGAAACACTTTCCTTTTGTCCCCAGCCCCTTAGCTTTGCCAACACCACCATTTGGACCGTTCTCCACCTTAGGACCCTTCGGAACTGATTTCTTCTTGCCTTTCCGCCCTTTGCCTTTCGGTTTGGACTTGGCAAATGACTTTTCTGTCATCAGGGCAGTTGGCTTCTTCTTCATAATCCCTTCAGTCACCACCAACTGGCTAGACAGCTCAGCCAGAGCCAAATTCATCTAATTCATATTGTAATTGACCTTGAAATTGTTGAATGACTCTGGTAGTGACTCAAGGATTATGTCAATCTGCGATTCTGCAACAATCGCAGCCCCCAGTACATCTAACTCATTCAATGAGTCCATCATTTTCAACATATGGTCTTGTACTGGTGTGCCTTCAGCCATCTTGGTGCTTATAAGCACCCTCATAGCAGCCTATCTAGCGGCCTACCCTGTTCCACAAACATCTCCTTTAAGTTTGATATAATATCATATGCAGTCTTAAAGGATTGATGTTGGTGTTACAAAACACTAGACATAGATGCCTGTATATAACATCTGGCTGTAAGACCCCGACCCGAGTGAACCCGATTAGTGCTAATTAAGTTGCATGTTAGGTCTAAGCTTGATTAGTGATTTTGGCTAAGTTGGGTTTGGAATAACTTTTGAAATAGTTTTGGGGGATTTTGATTGCTTTGTGTTAGTAGGGCCCTTTGGGGGTTCCTTTTTATGACCTTGCATGCGTTTAGGGATTTATCGGAGATTTTACATTCATGGTTTTAATCTCGTTTTATTCGTATTGATAATCCCTACAACTTTTATGTTGATTCCATCCCCGTTCGAGATCCCGAAACCCGATTTTTCATAACCTTGAAGGCAAAACAGTCATTATGCACTAAATCTGTACCCAAAACTTGATATTCCCAAAACCTGTGAAACATATACTTTTTAGAAACTAAATATTTCGAAAATCACTTTTCCCTTCTTCGTCAAATTCATTAGAAGATCCGAAAGCCATGATTTCAGCCCAATTAGATTTCTAGGGGTGGAGCCCACTCCCCACTTGTTTATAAGGAGACCCTTTCCCTTCCATTTCCTTTTTCCAGCACAAGCCTAAGCTAGGGTTTTCCCTTTCTTCTTCTTCTTGCTTCTCCATCCTCAATCCACTCCCAAGCTTGCACCAATAGGAGATTGGAGGCCATCATCTTGTTCACCTCCTTAAGAGCTTTCTTTCAATAGCTTTTGTGGGGAAAACCTCCATTCCAAGACTTCCTTTGAGCTCACCTTGTCCATTAGAGGACCTTGCAAGTAAGTAACCCTTCTCTTCTTCTAGATTGGTATTCTCCTAGCTTAAGGGAATCTCCATCATTCTAATTGAAGCTTCTTTCTTCCTATTCTGTGTTTTGACTCTTTAGGGTTTTATTTTGGGATTTTCCTTGTAGCTTGGACCTTTGATTTGAAGGACTTGTTAGAGCTTGATTTACTTGATTAGAAGACCCAAGGCAAGTGGATGATTGATTTTTATAAGTTTTCACTGATTTTAGTATTTTCCCACTTATGCCTATTTATTGCCTTGCTTTGAAATAAATGTTCATGATGGTAGTATTAATGGTGCATTCATGGTCATAAAGATGTGTTGGTTCATAGCATTTAATTCCTCTTGTTTTGTCTCAAATATATATCTTATGTGAAATGGTTTCCTTCTTTCTTCCCTTCTTTATATTGAATGTGATATTGATGGAGGAGAATGGGATGGATGTGAGGAAGGATTTGATGTAGTTTGAATGAAGTATTAGACTCCTTATTTGATGTATAAAAGGGGCTAAAAAGGGGTTGTAGAAGGAAGAGTTATAGAGGAGCTAAACTGGTCCGGAATCAGTTTCTGGACACTTCGCTCGAGCGAACATGACACTTCGCTCGAGCGAACATGACACTTCGCTCGAGCGACCTACTCAGAAAAGGGTTCGGAGCATTCTAGTAGCTTAGCCGCTCGAGCGGACACCTTGGTCGCTCGAGCGGACATCCCGGAACCTGTCCCAGAGAGTTGTTCGTTCGAACGCACTTAAAAATTCGCTTGACCCAATGAGTTCGCTCAAGCGACCTCCACTTCGCTCGAGCGAACGCACCCAGACAACCATTCCAGAGAGCCACTCGCTCGAGCGAACTCTCTAGTCTGCTCGAGCGATGGGCCCTATTGGGCAAGGCTATGTTTGGGATAATGTTTAACTATTTCAACGTATTGGGACTATTCTTTGGGAACCCCTCTATGTCAAGGAGATTTGCTAAGCAATGTATGAGGCTATTCGTGAAAGAAACCATATCACGAAGGTGTCATTTGAGGTTTTGAAAATTCAGAGTGTATAAGGAGTCCGGAATGTCCCCAAACTCAAAGAGTACCAGATTGTTAGTAGACTGACATATGGAGTCCCTATTCACTTCAAATAGATACTTCACCCGAAATGTCAATTGTTTACTGTACTTTATCGATCCCGAGATTTATACTACATGTCTTGTTTTCCCGAAAGCATTGATGTACACTTGAAATAGTTACTTGTCATGAAGTGCATTGCACCACGTGAAATGATAATGTGCCCTTGAGCACCCCCGTCTTGCCCGGTTATTTATTGTACTTAATTTAATTGCATATGTCTCGATTGTCTTTGACCTATGAGTCGGCACCACTAAGCTTGGATAACCCTATTGGTCTGATCCACCGACTTGGAGATCCCCCTCTTGCCCCGCCAGCTGCAGTTTGGATCCCGCTACCCGGTTATTACCGTGGTCTTGTCCCGATGCCGCAGATTGCTACTGTTGTCCCCGATGCCCGGCTCGCTACCGTAGTCATGTATAGTATATGTATATGTATATGTATTTATAAGATCCACTATTTCTCCTCACCTCGAGTGACTGAGATCAGTGCCTAGTTATTGCTCTATCACTTTAGTGATAGAGGACTTAGCTTCGTGTGGTTGCCATCTTGATTGTTTCCCGTTCCCTTGGTTACCTTTACATGTTTTATGATGCATACTCATATTTGAATACATGTTTTATCTTGTTTAGAGAAACTGTCATTTAAACAGGTTCAAATGTTTTGGAGGTAAATTCATGTATTTTCATATTGTCATTGTGTTTTATCCATTTGCCAAACCGTCGTGTTTGACCTACTCTTTTGTACTCAGGTCCCGTTGTTGGTTATCCCGAGGAGGAGCATGAGGAGGCGGTCCGAGAACCGCGACAGTTAGTTGAGTGGCGTGCTGATGACGTCATTTCGACGTTTGGTTGCTATGAGAGACTTAATATTTTGGGAAACTGTTTAACCATTCTTTGGATTGGTATTTTGTCTATATTGGCCTTGTTGGCCTCTATTTTTGGGGAAATGTAATTAAATGATATTTGTATAAACTTTAACTTACTTTTGGGTAACATGCTAATGATCATTGCTCATTCCGATACGGTCTACACTCATGCTATTATCTTTATAATTTGAGATTGGTTGAATAATTGATTTGCTACGCGCTTCCGCACTTAAAAGAAATATTCATTTATGGTTGTGATATCCTCACCGCGGACACCTGTGGGAAATTAAATAAATGTATAACATAAATCCGACATGCTGTCATCATCAATCATCACCATCATTAATGTCCCGATCCCGGATTCCCGGTCCGGGGTCGCGACACTGGCCATCTCATCGTCTTTGGCCCACCTGGTGTAAAGTTCCTTTTCTTCCTGTGATGCTTCCGGCAATGGCTTATCAAAGTGGGGTTTGGTAATGACATATTTATATCCTTAGGCTGTCAGAACTATATCCAGGTTCCGTTTCCAGTCTACATAGTTGGATCCCACTCATTTATTCTGGTTGAGGATGGTTGCAAGTGGATTGAAAGTATTTGAATTCATGCTTGAAACACTGTAGCACATAACCATACATTCAATTAATGAATTTAAATGACATTAGGGTTTAGTATTCTACCAAACTTATATGGAATCCTCATAACCACTAAATTCAGAATACATCGGAAACCCAATCCCAGGGGTATGCCTCCTTGGGGAGTGCGAATACCACCTAGATTGGTGCGGATCAAAGTTGGTCGAAATTAGGATTAAGACTAACTTTCCATGATCCCCTTCATTCATTATTATCTAGGTATCTCATACCAAATAATGAATGACTCCCGATTAGCTTCGGTTTCTAAAATAAATGAGGCAAATCCTTGGGGATACTACATCATTATTTTAGTTAAGTGTGACCCACCAACTAGCATTGCATGACAACCGTTGCGAGCATCTCCTCCTTGGGGAGTGGGCCCCCGCCCCGTCTCACCAACACTATCCATAGGAGATCCATATCTAGTAACCAGACAAGTAAAAGCCCTCCGTGGGGAACGGCCATTCTCAAGATGGCGCGAGGCTAATACTTTCCTTACAATGGACCTATGGTGGAAAACCATGGGGATTTATCAATTTAAATGCCCCGCTCCCACTTAATATTTTAGAATTGAGGATTTCCTTGTAAGGTATTAGGGCCCACATGTATACATATGAACATCAAATCATCTCATGGTATGATCAAAGATTGGTTCCAAGTCAAGTTATTTTAAGGAAAGTCTAGTTTCTAAATTAGTGTTACCAATGTGTCCATCTCATGGGTCATCAACACTGATTAGAACTCTTTCCAAAAATTAATTTGATTTGACCAATTTTAGTAACTTACTATGTTTGGATCAGATTTGGAAATATTCTAAATTAAGCATGCATCCATAAATAGAAAGTGCTAAAATTAGAAACTAGTCCTCTCCTCCACATGGCCCTAATGGAATAGACTTCTTGGACTTCTAGACTTTCCGAAACTTTGGAATTCCTCAAACTCTTTGGGCAACTCCAAAACTCTTTTGGTAATCTTCAAACTCTTTAATTAGGAGTCCAACATCGCTTTCCTTCTTCGTTTCGGACATCGCCAGAATTTACAAATTTAGAAAAAATTACATAAATTCCTATGCCTCGATTATGAGACTTACATGGTAATCTAAACATGGAAATAAAAGGGCCATAGGGAAATTCATCATGCCTTGCCCTTTCACGGGAAACCAAGGAAACCATGACGCCCTTTACATTTAGCCTTAAATAAACCAATCACCTTAAATAGAAAGCAAAAGACTTGTGGGCCATATGGAGAGGACATGATCATCTGTAAGTTAGTATCTCATACAACCATACAAATCACAAAAATAGGCTGCCAAATAATGCTGGAAAAATAGGAAGTAAAAGAAGACCCGAGATTGGAAAAATCAGTTTCTGCAGCAAACTGTACAGAAGGCTCGGTCGACCGGCCAGGGGGCTCAGTTGACCGACCTGCAAGTCAACCGGTCGACCGAGCACGGGCCAGGTCGACCGGACTGACGAAAACCTGCAAGTTGGGTTTTCTGTTTCGTGTCCATTCTTCACCAAATCACTTCCAAAGTGTTCTAATGGCTTCCTACCAACCTTCCATAATTATTAAACCCTTTTATGACTATCCAAACATGAATCTACTATCAAACCAAGTAAATTCATCAAAATTGATCCATACATAGCCCTTGCTTCATCTTCTTCGCATCTAATGCAAAGATTAGAGTAAGCTTGCTGATCTAACATGATTACAGATGAGGTATGGCTATGATACCAATTCTTGGAAGTAGGTGGGTCTTCCAGACATGTTTAAAAAACTTTTGACCCACTTGATGCAGGGATCAATTGTCTAGAAAGGTAACAAACCCAATCCAGGATGCATTCCCTCTAACCCATAAACCATGTACAACAATATATCCTATCTAGAAGATAGAAAACAACACCTAAACATACAACCACAAAATCTACAGCATACAAGGATGTAGATATACCTTTGGAGCTTGGTAGTACTCTAATGGAGAATTTGAGTTCTTTCTTTGATGATGAACACCTTCACTAACCAAATCAGAATCTCCAACACCTTTTGATCTTCCACGCCATGACCCGTATTATCTCTTTTCTCAAGAAGATGGTGGAATCTTCAAGAGAAAACCTAACTAGTAACTCCAAGGAACTAGAGGAAAAAGAGAAAAGAACTTAGAGAGGAAGAGAACTTGTGCAACACTTGCACAAAGGGGCTGGAATTGCTCTATGTATTATGGACGTCCAAGAGGAGATATATCCCCTATTTGTAGTCCTCCATTCCACCTTTTTTCCTATTTGAAATAGAAGTTTAACTCCCATTACAAAATAGTAACATTCTCCTTTGCTAGTTGCCATAGAAGTGTTACTTCCACAACAATTAGTAGCGTTCTCCTTTCTAATTAAAATAGAAGTCATACTTCCATTAATAACTTACTAAATCACAATTAGAAGTCTTACTTCAAATATGATTAGTAACTTCCTCTTTTACTAATTAAAATAGAAGTCTCACTTCCATTAATAATTAGTAACTTACTATTACCACTATTAGAAGTCTCACTTCAAATAGAAATAGTAACATTCCTATTAGAATTCAAGTAGAATTAGTATCTTTCTAATAACTTGGGCTAGCGTGGGGACCACTAGGGATTCCTTAGAAAGCTGGCTCTAACTGAGACACGCGACCCCACATCTCATGTGCAATCGGGGCCCACAGTTAATTGCAAATAACTCCATTATATAAATGCAACTGCACTCCAGTCTTAGGAATAAATTACAATGAAGACCCTAAACTTCCCAATTACCACAAGTAGGCCCCTCTATCATTATCCATGGATCAATTGGAATAAATATGTCTCATCCAATCTTAGATCCACATCTTATTATCCTTGAGCCCCAATTAATTATAGTGATCATTTGGTACCGATCCAATTAACTCTTAATCGGAATGGGTGCGCACTTACCAATGATAAATTCATTAATTGGCACAAGGGGATACTGTAGATAGATTCCATCTTGATCATTGCATGTTCCCACGGTCCTACTACCACGTACTCAAGACACCGAGGTGTTGACCTACAGTTGGCCTCACTCATTGGTGACTCAAAGCAAATGAATAGACAGAAAATTGAGTTCATCAATGTCTCCGGATTGAGAGCCTATTGCTAGGAAATTATGAGAGCAATCCTTAAATCGAGACAGTATTTCATAAGGCGCTTCTCATGGTCCTTCAATACATCCAATGTATCAGCACTATGATCCAGAATCTTACATTCTGATGATCGAGACAAATCACACTATCTCATAGTGATCAACGTGCTGCAACCTTGTCAGATGAGATGCCCAATCTCATCACTGGTTGTGAAGATATTTTAAGTATAAGATTTGTGACACATATCTCCCGTATGTGGATCTCATCCATATACATATATCACATCTAATATACTAATGGGACCTGGTTCATCTCATGAACCATTATGTCATATGTATTGGTCATGTGCATTAAATAATAAATCACCATTCATCTCATGAAAGGAAAGCATGATTATATTGATAAATAAAGAAATTAATCAATTTATTACATTAACTGATGGATTGAGACCATAGAATCTAAGAATTCTCTCCTCTTTTGGAAAAGGGTTTTGGAAAAGCGAGACCGGGATAGATGTTGGGACAAAAGGAGAAATGGATTCTGGAAAAGAGGGGTTTGGATTCGGGGAGGGGAGGGGGGGGGATGGACGTTAGGGCCTGGGGGGGGCATTTTAGTCATTTTAAAGGCTTTTCCAAAGCAATACCTGCAAGAGAAGAATAGGCTCAAGTGCGAATGAAATTGGCGCCTTATTTTGTTGGCCGAAATATTTTCGTCTTCCATAACTTATCCTTATTAGTGACGAATTATGTTCATCGCAAAAATAAATTATATTTTGTGATAAAAATGTTCGTCTCCAATGAGCTAAAATAATTTGCGCCAACGCAAATGAAATTAGCGCCTTATTTTGGTGACCAAATATTTTCATCTTCCATAACTTATCCTTAATAGTGACGAATTATGTTTGTCACAAAAAAAAAATATTTTGTGACAAAAATGTTCGTTTCCAATGAGTTAAAATAATTCACGCCAAAGCAAATGAAATTGGCGCCTTATTTTGGTGACGAAATATGTTCGTCTTCCATAACTAATTGTTATTGGTGACGAATTACGTTCGTCGCAAAAAAAAATTATATTTTGTGACAAAAAATTTCGTCTCCAATGAGCTAAAATAATTCGCGCCAACGGAAATGAAATTGGCGCCTTATTTTGGTAACCAAATATTTTCGTCTTCCATAACTTATCCTTATTAGTGACGAATTACGTTCGTCACAAAAATAAATTATATTTTGTGACAAAAATGTTCGTCTCCAATGAGCTAAAATAATTCGCGCCAAAGCAAATGAAATTGGCGCCTTATTTTGGTGACGAAATATGTTCGTCTTCCATAACTTATCCTTATTGGTGACGAATTACGTTCGTCGCAAAAAAAAAAAAAAAAAATCTGACAACAATATTTGTCTCCAATGAGCTAAAATAATTGGCGCCAACGCAAATGAAGTTGGCTCCTTATTTTTGCAGACGAAATTTTGTTTTCGTCTCCTATACTTTTGAAAAAAATGAAAACAAACGACAAAATTTATATTTCGTCCTCTTTGGGTATTCTTTTAAGACAAAAAAAATTTTCGTCATCAAATATCGTCACAACAGCCTAGATTTCTTGTAGTGACAAATTAGCAACCTTCTCGCTAATAAAATTGTGGGTGGAGCCATTATCAATGAGGATAACCACCTTATAGGGTCCGATCGTAGCCATTACTCGCATGGTTCTAGAAGTGGACCTCCCTGTTAAAGCATGAAGTGATATCTCAAGTTCAATTATGGCCTCCTCATTAGTGTCGCCTTCATCGTTTACACTGTAGCTCCCTTCTATCAATAAGAGTTGGGGACCTTGGCATTTATGGCCTAAGGTGAATTTGTCATCACAATTAAAGCAAAGACCTTGAGCTTTCCTTTTTTGCATTTCCTCCCAGGTGAGGCTTTTCATTCGTGAGGCCAGAGTGGCTTTTGTTTGGACTGGAAGGTCCAATTGCGGACGGTTGAGTTGTGGTGGCCATGTGAATTTTCGCTAGCGAGTGAGATGGTCGTCACGCATTCGCACAAGGCTGATAGCTTCCTTTAAGGATTGTGGCTTGAACATTCGTATTCCTTCTGCAATTTCTGACTTAAGGCCTCCCATAAACGTCCCCACCAAAGCCTTTTGCGTCCATCCTTGCACTCGATTCCCTAGCCTTTTGAACTCCTTTTGATAGTCTTGTAGTGAGCCAACCTGTTTAACCCGTGATAAAGCTTCATCAAAATTTTCACATTCAACAGGTCTGAAATGAGCCCAAAGTTCTTCCTTAAAAATTGCCCATGTCACTTCTCTTCCTTCTTCTTGGTAGGCACGGCGTAGCCATTGCCACCACTGATTAGCTTCGCCTTCAAGATGGAATGATGCCAATGACACTTTTTGTGCTGCCAAAGTGCCTTGGTATTCGAAAAATTGTTCCACTCTGTTGAACCATTCAGTTGGGTCGTGACCGGAGTATCTTGGAAATTCAAGATTTGCCAACTTGGATGAGAACACCGATCGCCCTCCCTCCGTAGTCTCCTTAAACTCTTCCCTACGATTGCGAGAAGAACCACTACGGTCATTGGTGTTGCTGTTGGATGCTTCTTTATTTGAGAGTAAGGCCACAAATAGCTTGTTGATGACTTCCTCCAACTGATGTAACTTGTCAGTAAGACCAAGTTCCATCCGACTCATGCTATCTTAAAGTCCTCCAAGCCCAACTTCCAAATTTTCAGTTCTTTCTTTGTTGGTTGCCATCGTAATAAATATCTCTGATACCACTGATAGGTCCCAGTTAAAGCTAATACAATTGCTAAGTAAATTGAATTCTTCTTAGGGTGATAATGAACCACAATGATTGATTTTGATTAAAACTTGTCTTATTACGGCATAATGGAAGAGTTTAAATACATAAGGGAAAAACAACTTTTCCTAAACTTACGACCCCACCTATTCAAAACAATGACTTCAGCAACTACTTGCAACATAATAGCTAAGAATTATTCAAAATTCAAATAACAAAATAATAGCTAACAATATTGGAACAATCTTCCCCACCGAATTATGCCAGCAATTCCTCAACAACATCTTATGTGTCACACCCCCTGCCTGTGTCATCTGCATGTATCATGCATGTGTCATGCCATGAACCTTGGATTCTTGATAGGAACACGTAGTGATCTTCTTGGCTTATCAGACATTGACAAATTATTTTTTTTTCGCATTTTGATAAAGTTTGTTTTAGTCAGATTTCTAGGGCTCTTAATGTTGAAGCCCATAAGGCTGCTAGATTTGGTACCTTTGTCTCTCAAGGCTATGGTGTGGCTATATATATGACCTTTCGCATAATGGTTGTCCGGATCTCTGCCTAGTGTGTTTTTGTCTTGATGTTTCTTATTTGCTTAATTTGTTGGGTTAATGAAAGTTTTCTTTTATAAAAAAGAAAACAAAAACAAAAACAAACAAACAAAAAGTGCAGGACAAGGCGAGATGGCCAAAACCTAAACCAACTATAAATCTATATTCGCAACAAACTAGAAAACCAACTACCAAACTCGGCCGTATATAACAAGCTAGGGTGACTTTTTTTTTATAATGAGATTTCAAATGAGAAAAAAAAGGCTTGATAAGAAGATCAAAGCCCTTCAAGATCCTTCTTTTCCCACCATCGCCTTTAGGGGAAATAGGATCACGTACTTCAGCCTCCTTGAACGAGTTTGAGAGCATGGCCTTTAGCTGCCCCTACATAAGTTTTCATTAATAAAATATGCATCCAAAAGATAATTGAGTGGTGTTGGCACCTTGGTTACACACGTAAGTTTTCGTGGGTAAAGTTCAAGTACCATTGACTGTTACCCCAAGATAGCAGGAAAAAAAATGATAAATTGCAAGTCGCCTTTCAAAAGCAGCATATGAAAAAACAACAACTCCTTGCCCGAGTGGTAAGGAGCATCAATTCTTACCTGACTATCCAGGATTCAAACCCCAGGTACGTCACCTCTTCCTGCTTGTACGGGCTTTTTTTTTTTTACTTATGTGGGCTTTCTTCCCGCTTGTGCGAGCCTCATTCCCACTTGAGTGAGCTACCTTTCCATGTCTATTAGGGCTCCCTTTCGGGTTCCAGCCCCCTTGGCTTGGGCAAATAAAAATAAATAGCATATGATAAGATATGACCGTAGTTAGGAAAGGAGTTTAAACAATCTCAACAAATACTCGATTATGAGTAGAGTTCTCCTCGTGATGGTGGGGTTGAGTGATGACGAATTTTACCTCTTTGATAATTGTCGAATGGTCAATATCCTGTTTTTATAAATGTACTCTCCAATGGTAGCTATCTTAATTGTTGATGTTCCAGCCCGAGGCAACGTAGAAAATGCCGTTATTGGGATAATTTTTGCATCAGAGAATATTAGGATAGTTTCACATTTGTAGGCACTATCAAGATGATATCATAAAAATATTTTTGAAAATATAAAAATGCTTAAAAATAGAAATAAAAAATGGATTTTACGTGAAAAATAGATTTTTGAAATTAGAAATCTAGCTATGTTTTTTTGTGAAATTAAAATGTTTCATTTGGGATTTTTTATTTTTTTCCTTCTTCCTTTTTTTTCCTTCAACTAACCATTGCTACCAAAACCTCATGAACCCGCAGCCGGTTGGCTCTGATACCATCTTAAATTTCTTAAGCTAACCATTACTACCAAAGTCTTGAGGCATTAGTAGAGGCAATGGAAATACTTTTCAATATTCCCCCTTGGGTGAAACCTCTTCAATACTCCCCCTCAAGTGGAACCAAGCCAACGCACTTTTGGCGACACGCATTTCTTTTTTGCGCCAAATCGTTCATCCTGGGATTCGAACCATTGCTACCAAGACCTTAAGGCGTTAGTAGAGGCAGTGGAATACTTTTTAATACTACCCCTCAGGTAGAGCCCACTCCGTAATATGGACCAATCGAACGATAAATTTTTTTTTTAAACAAAAAGCAAGGAATGGCATCTTACTATCAACCCCTTGCTTGGTTAAAGCATTAGCCATAGCATTAGCACTCCTTCTAACATAATTGAAACAAAACACTGGAAGCCAAAACCTAAGACTTGATTCGAGCAAAATGGAAGTGGAATTTCCACAGTGCCACACTTTGAGAGGTAGCCTAAGAGATTGCATTCAAAGAATCACATTCAACAATATGCTTGCCATGAAACAAAGATGAAAATATTTAAAGAGACTCCAAAATAGCCAACACATCCGCCTTATTTGAGTCTTTCACCCCCCACGTATATTGAGAACACTATTATCACTTCGCCTTTGCTATTTCAGACCACTCTTGTTGGGGAAATTATTTATGAAGAATGTGTAATAGTAAAAAATAAATAAACAATTAGAATATATAATTAGTAAGTAAAAGCTTATGTGAGGAGTTAATCTAAAAAAGCAATATAAAATGGGCAATGCACACCAATGAAGATGCTTTCTTAAAGACAACAAATTCCCACATGCAGGTGATTTTTATGAAATTTTGTCCTTGTGATACAGTGTCCAATAACTTTGAATCGAAGACTATACACTATCATGAAAAAAATATGGAATTGCCCTTAAAAATTAAGAAATATTAGTAAAAGAGATAATTCTATAATCTTCATAGTTTTTACTGTCATATCAAGAACTTCGAAAATCACCTTAATATATAGAGTTGAAAGAAACTTTTTGAAAATGGGTCACATCCACTCATGACTGACCGAAGGACAAATCTTACCCAAAGGGCACAAAAATATCTTTAAAAAACAGAAATTTTGAAAAGACACACTGAAGTCCCAAGTGAGCCTTTTGAAATTTATTTGAATTGTTGGTTTTTAGAAAATAACCAACAATTCCTCCAATGCTTATTGGGCCAAGCTTTCTTCTAGCAACTCAGTTGACAAAACTTCAAAAACCTTCTATAGGAGGACACCAAACGTCCAAGAGCCTCTCCTCAATTGGGCCACAAACTAATTGAGATTCTCAATTAGAAGTAATGTCGCTAATATGAAAGTTTTGGAACTCTTTTATAACCAACACCCCTGATAAAAGATCACAAAAAAACCAAAAGGAACCTTTAAAGATTCTCTCATTGTGTTCCTTCCATAAGGACCATAAAATATCTGAAGGAACGAGACACCAAAGGATATGACCGCATCCATGAGGAGGATGGGGACTCTGGAATACACCACAATACATTACAATGAAGAAGAAACCAACACCAAAGAGAATAGTCACATCACACCACAAAAAAGTGTGATTTATGGATTCCATTTCCCTCCCACAAAGAGAACAAAGATCAGAGATGCCTTCTGAAGTGCCCTTTCTTCTAATACAAGATTATCCACCGCTGATACTTTGCCACCCACCAATAAGCAACAAAAACTCCTACTCGTGAAGGAGCCAAACCTGACTACACACGAGAACAAGGAGAGAAGAACACTATTGTTGAATCCTGATGATGCCAAAAAGTATATTCGGGCACCACCGGTCAAGGGTAGAGTAATTAATGTAAAAATTAATGAAGAGAGAGAGTTTATAGTGGTTCGGTCGGTGTGACCTACGTCCACTTCAAGTGATGACTTTACTGCTCTAGGGATGGGGTTACAAAGTAGAGGATTACAATGATAGTCTGAAAAAAGATAAAAGTTGCCTGTCCTTCCAGTATTGATAGGACTCTCCTTTTATACCCTTCCCCTAACGGGTGGGGAGATTCTCCAGCGATCTCCAACGATGTACACTCCATTCTGGTGGAGTCTCCCGAACTGTCCTCAACAGATGAGTAGGAAAGATTTCTTCCGCGGGACTTGGTGAAAGCCGGTAAATGAAACGACGCGTGTGTTGACTCTGTCATTCGATGGATCTGGACCCGACCCTTGAAGGGTGGATATAGACCTGGGCCCATCATGGACTTGGGTCAGTCAGACCTGACCCGCTATCGTGGACCGAGCCGTTTAGATCTAGCCCGTCATTGCGGACTGAGTTATTTGGGCTTGGCCCATCATTTTCCCCTCAATGTCTCGTGCCAAAGAAAACTTTGAAAGGGAGACATTTGGAATATCCAGGCTTCTCATGTTGAGCGTTTGTTGTTTTCCCAAAGCACCATCCGTCTCCGCGTTCGGGGTTCCATAGAAGAGTCCTCCCGGCGGTTCCTTCCCTCTTTTAATTTTTACGGAAGAGTTCATGTGGTTCGGGACTCTTCTCCTTTGCTCTCTTGATTTGAGTTCCTTCTCCTTAAAAACCCTAGAGTAGGAGTCTATAAATAGAGAGGCTATTGCTCATTTGGCTTTTCACTTTTTTCACTTGGGGTTTTTCCTTTTCTTGTCAAAAAGAGAGAGCAGCCACCTACAACTTCTTCTTATTCAAAGAAAAGAAAGAGAAAGTTCTGCCACCATGGAGTTTCAGCAAGAGGTAGTGGAGATGGGCAACGAAAGCGATGGGCTGGCTGCTGCCGGACGAGGTGTCG
Organism: Cinnamomum chago; assembly: GCA_038049695.1. Taxonomy (NCBI): domain Eukaryota; kingdom Viridiplantae; phylum Streptophyta; class Magnoliopsida; order Laurales; family Lauraceae; genus Cinnamomum; species Cinnamomum chago. The sequence continues at coordinate 32,993,477 of CP142456.1, forward strand.
CCGTGGGCGCGCCTGTGCTTGCTGCTGCGGTGGTCCAAGGCGAGACAGGGGCGCCCCTGCGGTGGGCGAGGTGGTATTGGCTGTCACCGTGCACCAGTCAGGCGAGCAGGGCGAGCCCGCTGCAGGCAAGGCCGTATGCCAGGTGGGCGAGCTGGGCGAGTCCGCCGCGGGTAAGGCGAGGCCGTGCGCTAGGCGGGTGACCGTGGCCGCGCGCTGGGCGGGCGAGGCTGTGCGCCAGGTGGGCGAGCTGGGCGTGCGCCAGGCGGGCTGCGTGCTGGTTGGCGAGGCAGCGGGCGCGAGCGGCCAAGCGCTGCAGGCGGCCAGGTGCGGCAGCCGGCGGGCATGGGCGGCCAAGCGCTGCAAGCAGCGGGCGCCCCTGGCGGCCAGGTGCGCCAGCCGTTGGGCGTGGTCGGCCAGGCGCTGCAAGCAGCGGGCGCCCCGGGCGTGGGCGGCCACGCGGGCGCGGTGCTGGTCAATGACGGGGGCCTGGGCACCCCGGCTGCAGCGTTTGCTGATGTGGGTCCGGGCTCCCCTACGCTTGTGCTTGCTGACGAGGGGAGACAGGGTACCCCTGCAGCGGGGCGTCGTGCAACCCCTGTTGCTAGTGCTGGTGGGCGTGCAGCCCCGGTTATTGATGGAGAGGTGAATTCGGGCGCCGCGGCGGAGGGCACTGCACGCCTTGGTCGCAAAAGGTATCGAGGAAAAGTGGTAGTCGATGACGACAAGTCCAAGGTGAGCACCATTACTAGCGTGTTCAACACTGATGATGATATTTTGAAGATGGCTTCCTCTTATCGCATTCCTCCTACTATGCTATGTCGTCGGGCTGAAACAGACGAACCCGCTTACGACGACTCCTCGGGTGAGATCGCCATTTACGAAGAGATGCTTGAAGCTGGGCTTAGGTTCCCCATGCCCTCCCCCGTTTGTCGAGTTCTCCATTACTTCTCACTGACCCCGGGGCGGTTAGCACCCAATGGTTGGAGGGTTCTGCTTGGCTTTCTTGAGCTATGGAGGAGGGTTCATCAGGAGGATGCTTCTCCTATGGAGTTCCATGCGGCCTATAGCCTGATTGAGGCCCCAAACAGGGGGTGGTACTACCTTACCCCTAGGGGTGGCAAGCTGCTTACGGGTCTTCGCTCCAATTGCCACAGTTGGAAATCCCGTTTCTTCTTTATTGGCGGAGAATGGGCCTCTGAGACAGATCGAGTATTGGTGCCAACTCGATGGGGAGACCCCAGGAGACTTGGTAAGCCACTCCTTTGCTACTTTTTCCGCTTATTAATATTTTATGTTCTCACCCGTTGCCTTTTTGCAGACGCGCCAGTACTCTCCACGAGTCAGGAACGGAAGCTGCAGGCCATAAGAGATCATCCTGAGAAGGACTTGGGTGTTCTTCTACCCAAAGAGAGTGGTGGAGTTAGTGGAGCTAGTGGCCCCTCTCAGGCACCTCCCGGGAAGAGAAAAGGTATTTGACTTCTGCTTTTCCTTTCTCTCTTTTCTTTTTTATATATGCACAAGTAACATTTTTTGGCTTTTGCAGCAGTGGATAGAGGGATGATCGGTGCTCTCCTTAGGAGTACCCCTTCTTCTGGAGCTCGCCTTTCGGATGGGAGTGCCCCTCCTTCCAAGGCAGCGAGGGTAGACATCACCTCAAGGGGGAACTCCCCGCCAGTGACTTTTAGAGCCAGCTCTCTTGCATCCACCCCTTCAGTGGGGGCACCCTCAGTGCCGCCCCAGCCAGCGACCTCTTCTGCCCCGATTGCTATTCGAGAGTCCTCCTCTCCAGCTGCACCTCCTGCCCCTCATTCGTGTCCCCCACGCTCGGGGGTTCCTGCAGGGGTTGGTCCGATGCTGGGCAACCCGCTGGTGATCCGGGAGAGGCTTGGGAGATTTGTATTTCCTCCTGAGGTTTCACGGATCACTTCTCTGGGTACTCAGAGGTCATAGATACCTTCCTGGAGGGTCTGGCTCAGGTAAAGGCTTTTCCTTTTCTCCAGACTTTCAAAAAACAATTTTTTTTTATTGTGATGTCTCGTTTCTTTTCCTATTGCTCCAGGCTTCCACTGCATCCGTCAGCTTGCTGTCAAAGGCCAGACATAACGTCCAGTTGAAGCGAGAGAATGAAAGTATGCGGAAAGAGCTCTCCATTGCTCAGAAGAAGATTGCAGATCTTGAAGCTGTTAGGGGAGCTGCTGAGGCCGATCTTGGGACTGCCCGCGAGAGGGCGTCCAGGTTAGAGACTGAGCTCTCGTCAGCCAGCGAGAGGGCAACCAGGGCAGATGGTGAGCTCTTGACTACCAGCAAGAGGGAGTCACGGTTCGAGACTGCGCTTTCGTTAGCCCGCGAGAGGGCGAGGAGGGCAGAGGCTGAGTTGGTGGAGGCCCGCGAGAGGGCTTCACTTAGGGAGGCTGAGTTGGTGGAGGCCCGTGAGAGGGCTTCACTCAGGGAGGCTGAGCTCGTGCAGGCCCGCGAGAGGGCGTCGCTCAGAGAGGCTGTCGTGGCAACAGAGATGAAGGCGGCGCACGATAAAGCTTCTCAGGCTGAGAAGGTGCTAGCGGAGGGCGTCGCCTATGCCTTTATCGATGGGTATAAGGAGCTTCGAGAGAAGATTGCTGCTGCTTTCCCTGGCCTTGACCTTTCAGGCTTTTCGCCTGCCGAGGAACCTGATGGAGGTCCTGATGACACAGAGGATGGCGAGGAGGATGATGAGGACGACGAGGGGAGCCATGAGAGTGGTTAGGGTGTAGGTGACTTTGCTATGCTTTATTACATGTAGTTTTTTTTTTTTTTAAAAAGGCAATTGTGTAGCCTAACGTTTGAAATGAATAAAATATAGACCTTTATTTATTCACTGCTCATGATAAAAGGACATTTTACAAAGTGCTAAAAAAAATTGAACTACCCCTTTCCACTGCTCTTTTCCTTTCATATGTCACTGGTAGTATTTCTTCAGATGTTTTGCATTCCACGGATGAGGTAAGACTTTCCCTTCCAAATTTTGAATCCTGTAAGTGCCTGGCCTTACCACCTCCGTTATGAGGTAAGGACCTTCCCAATTCGGGCCCAGTTTACCTTCCCGAGAATCCTTAGTGGCGAGGATTACTTTTTTAAGGACCAGATCTCCGGGTTGGAGGGGGCGAGGCTTTACTCTGGAGTTATAATATTTTGCCATGCGCCGCTTGTACTCAGCATTGCGGACGTTGGCCATCTCCCTTGTTTCATCCATCAGATCGAGGTTGATGCGCAGTCCCTCCTCATTGGTGTCGGGGTCGTGGTGCTGGACCCTAAGAGAATGGACCACAATCTCAACAGGGATAACTGCCTCAGTCCCAAAGGCGAGAGAGAAAGGGGTTTCCCTGGTTGGAGCTCTTGGCGTGGTCCGATACGTCCACAATACCCCCGGAAGCTCGTAGACCCAAAGGCCCTTGGCTCTTTCGAGCCTTGTCTTCAAGTTTCGCAGGACCGTTCTCACCATGACCTCTGCCTGCCCGTTTGTCTGTGGATGTGCCGGGCTGGAATGGGGCTGCTTTATCTGAAGGGCGGAGCAAAACGAATTGAAAAGTTTGTTGTCAAATTGCTTTGCATTGTCACTGACGATGGCATGTGGGATCCCAAAGCGGCAGACTATACTCTTCCAGACAAAGTCCTTCACTTTGGAGTCTGTGATCCTCGCCAAGGCTTCCGCCTCCGCCCACTTCGTAAAGTAGTCGATGGCGACCACTACAAATTTACATTGTCCTTTACCCAATGGAAGGGGGCCTAGGATATCGATCCCCCACTTGGAGAAAGGCCATGGGCTCATGATGGTAGTGAGTACCTCTGGGGGCTACCTTGGCACAGTGGCAAAGCGCTGGCATTTGTCACACTTTCTGGCAAATTCTTTGGCGTCCGCTAGCATGCTGGGCCAAAAGAAGCCTTGCCTAAGTGCTTTGTGAGCAAGGGAGCGTCCGCCCGAGTGGTTCCCGCAAATTCCCTCGTGGATTTCTCGCAGGGCATAATCAGCTTCTTCGGGAGAGAGGCACCTCAACAGGGGTAACGAGTAGCCTTTCTTGTAGAGGACATCCTGTAAGAGCGTGAACTTGGAAGCTCTCATCCTCAGCTTCCTCGCCTCAAGAAGGTCCTCTGGCAGTGTACCCTCTTGAAGGTACGCCCTTATCGGGGCCATCCAGCTTGTTTCAGCTGCAACACAGTTGATGTTTGCAGTGCTTTCATTCATTTGGCTGGGTTCGAGCTGGTGCCCAAGGAATGCTGGTTCGCCTGGTGAGGTCTCAATGGATGAGGCGAGCCTGGCAAGTGTATCAGCAGCAACGTTACTCTCCCGGGGGATATGACTGATTTGGAAGTGCTGAAATTGTGGGATCAACTTTTTCACTAGGCTGAGATAATTCTGCATTCTGGCTTCCTTTGCTTCGAACTCGCCCTTTACCTGATTCACTATCAGCTGAGAGTCGCTGTAAGCGATGAGGTATCGGGCGTTCATTTATAAGGCCAACTTCAAACCAGAGAGGAGAGCCTCATACTCAGCTTCGTTGTTGGAAGCTGGAAAGTGGAACTTCACTGCATACTTGAGGGGTGTGCCATTAGGGCTGATCAAAACGAGTCCCGCTCCACCTCCATTACTGGTCGCGGAGCCGTCAACATAGAGTTTCCACTGTGGCACCAAGGGACTCTGTGCGCCAGGTTGAGCAACAGGGAGCATCAGGGCGCCTGAGGTAGGAATTGCTTGGGCACCCAGGGCTGCTGGAGATGCCTGGGCGCCCATAGCCGCAGGGGGAGCCTGGGCGCCCAGGGGTGCTGGAGAGGCTTGGGCGCCCAGGGCAAGAGATGCCTGGGCGCCCAGGGGTGCTGGAGAGGCCTGGGCGCCCAGGGGTGTTGGAGAGGTCTGGGCTTGAGCGCCCAGGGCTGCTGGAGAGGCCTGGGCGCCCAGGGCTTGGGCGTCCAGGGGTGTCTGGTCCCCCCGGAGGCTTGGAGATCTGGAGTTGTGCGGGCGACCTCTTGGTTGTCCTCTTCTGGTGGCAACCCGCCTTGTATGGGCGTGGCGAGTTCATCCGTTTCCCCCTCTGCTTGTGTAAGCTCAGCTACAAAGTCTGCCAAGGCTTGCGCTTTGATGGCCGACCTTGGCTGGTACTGGACATCAAACTCTCCCAGCTCTGCTACCCATTTGACGAGCCTCCCGGATACATCCGGCTTTCCTAGTACTCTCTTCAAAGGCTGATCAGTGACAACAACAATTGTGTGACTCTGGAAATAATGTCGCAGCCGCCTCGCTGTCGAGATGAGGGCGAGCGCCAATTTTTCCAGCTCCGTGTATCTGGGGTCTGCCCCTCGGTATGCTCTGCTTACATAATAGATGGGCTTCTGTACTCCATCATGATTTCTGATAAGGACAGAGCTGATTGCTGAGGGGGAAGCAGAGAGGTACAAATATATTACCTCTCCGGGTGCAGCATGTGATAGAAGAGGGGGAGCGGCCAAGTAGGCTTTAAGCTTTTGGAATGCCTCCTCCGCCTCGGGCCCCCACTCGAAAGATTTCCTGAGGATTTTAAAGAAAGGCAAGCACTTGTCTGCAAACTTGGAGACAAATCTGCAAAGTGCTGCGACCCTTCCATTGAGGCGCTGTAGCTCCTTGGTGGAAGTGGGCGACCTCATGTCCAATATAGCCTTGATTTTGTCGGGATTCGCCTCTATCCCCCTTTGGTTGACCATGAATCCCAAGAATTTTCCCGACCCCACGCCGAAGGCACATTTCTCAGGATTCAACTTCATGCGATAGAGCCTGAGAATACTGAAGGTTTCCTGGAGATGGTCGATGTGATCTGCCGCGGCGAGGCTGTTCACCAACATGTCATCCACATAAACCTCCATGGTCCGCCCAATCTGCGAGTGAAACATTCTGTTCACCAGGCGTTGGTAGGTTGCACCTGCGTTCTTCAACCCGAAGGGCATGACCCTGTAGCAATAAGTCCCCTTAGGGGTGATGAACGACGTCTTCTCTTGATCTGGGGGATGCATGCTGATCTGGTTGTACCCAGAATAAGCATCCAGGAAGGAGAGAAGTTCGTGTCCCGCCGTGGCGTCGATGAGGAGATCAATCCTGGGCAACGGGAAGCAGTCCTTCGGGCAAGCCTTGTTAAGGTCAGTGAAATCGACGCATAGGTGCCACTTTCCATTTGCCTTTGTCACCATCACAACATTCGAGAGCCATTCGGGGTATGCTACCTCCCTTACAGCTCCATTCTCTATCAGCTTCTCGACCTCCTTGTCCATTGCCTGGGCCCTTTCAGTGGAGGCGCCCCTTAGCTTTTGTCGGATAGGCTTGTGGAGGGGGTCGACATTGAGACGGTGAGTGGCGACTTCGGGATCAATCCCTTCAAGATCTGCATGTGACCATGCAAAGACGTCCATGTTGTCCTTCAGAAAGTTGGTCAAGTGGCGGACCAGGCCTTCAGGAAGAGAAGGGCCAATGTATATTTTACTATCAGGGAGATCTTCATTTAAGACCACTGTGGTAAGTGCTTCAACTGGTTCTCCCCTCTCAATGGTGGAGTCATCCCTTGGATCAAGGTTCTCAATCTGCAATGCCTCCTGTGATTTTTTATCCTTTATCGAGGAGACATAGCACTCCCTGGCGGCCACCTGGTTCCCCCTGACCTCTCCGATTCCATTTAAGGTTGGAAAGCGGAGGATGAGGTGATAGGTGGATGGGACAGCTTTCAACGTGTTGAGAGCAGGTCTCCCCAATATGACGTTGTAAGCTGACGGGCAGTCTATCACCAGGAAGTTGACCATGATCGTGGAGCTTCGCGGTGCTACTCCGGCGGTGACTGGAAGCGTAATTGCTCCCAGGGGGTACATCTTCTCTCCTGAGAAACCAATAAGAGGTGACTTGACTGGTCGTAGCCTTTCCCTGCCTAGGCTCAACTTGTCATAAGCCTCTGCATACAGTATATCAGCGGAGCTGCCACTATCCACCAGGATCCTATGCACCTGAAAATTGGCGATAGTCAGGGTGATTACCAACGGGTCGTCGTGGGGGAGCTGTACTCCTTCGAGGTCTCTATCCGAGAAGGAAATGACCTCGCCGTCACCATTCCTGGACGCTTTGGACGGGCGTGCCTCATCAGTGTGTTTGGTCTTTCTGGCATGGGCCTTCATTGCTGAGAGCGACTCCACCGATCCCCCGGAGATAGTTTGAATTTCTCCGAAGGGCTGTTGATTCTCTTGCCGACGAGGTGGTGACGGTGCTTGGGCCCTTCCAACGACATACTGGCGCAGGTGTCCACGCTGGATGAGGTCCTCGATCTGCTTCTTGAGCTCATAGCAGTCGTCGGTGTCATGGCCATGGTCGCGATGGAAGCGACAATAGTTGTTAGGATTTCTGCGATTTGGGGGAGATTTCATCTTCCCTAGCCATTTAACCGTGGGATCATCTTGGATCTGCAGCAAGATGTGTCTGACTGAGGCGTTGAGAGGGGTGAAGGCTTGTCTGTCTCTCTGAGGAGCTGGACCAAGCCTCTCTTTGACGAGTACCCTCTCCGTCCGGCTCCGCTTGTTGCTGTTCTCCTTCCTGTCGTCTCTATCTCGCTCCTTCCCCTTGCCCTCTGGTCTCGAGGACTCTCCTCGCCTAGCCCTGGTGATGTCCTCAGCATTCATGTATTTCTGGGCTTTTGCCAGCAGCTCTGGGAAGCTCTTTGGAGGGTGATTCATCACCGAAAAGAATAGCTTGACGAGCGAAGGCCTCCCAGGAAGGCTGTCATGGAGACCTTGTCGTCGGGCTATTCGACTTGGAGTACCTCCTCGTTAAAACAAGTAAGATAGCTCCTGAGGCTTTCATTCTTATCCTGCTTTATGCTAAGCAGGTGCGTGGCGGGCTTCTGGTGGCGGCGTCCTCCAATGAAATGTGACACGAAGGACTTACTCAATTCTGCAAAGGTGGAGATGGAGGCCGGGGCCAGGCTGGAGAACCATTGCCGTGCGGAGCCCTTCAGGGTGGTTGGAAATGCTCTACACATGATCTCGTCAGAGATGTTGTGTAGTTGCATTAGGGTTTTATAAGTTTCCAAGTGATCCAGCGGGTCCTTGGTTCCATCAAAGGTCTCTGTGGTCGGCATTTTGAATTTTTTGGGAAGTGGGTAGCTCGCCACGGCGGGTTTGAACGGTGTGTCCGTTCGTTGCACCAGGTAATCTATTGATTCTGGTACCTGTGCCTTCATGGCATTGAAGACATTGCCAATCTAATTTTGCATCTCTTTGATCTTCTCGTCCCACTGGTTGGGAGCTTCCCTGGATTGACCTTGGAACTGGCTCTCGTCTTCCAGGTTGTAATTCCCACTTCCCCCCTCCTGGAAATCAGGGTCCTTATCCTTTGAAGCAGAGGGAGGAGGTGGAAGTCCACCGTGATTCGACCCTCCTGGGGCTCCACCCGGGGGTGGAGGCACGTCGAGATGAGCACAACCTTGAGGGTCAACCAGGAGTCTTCCACGTGGGGCAAGAAGCGGAGCTCCAGCAGATGTGCCCTGGGCGTGGGCGCCATGATGATGAGCGCCCAGGGTGCCATGAGTCTGGGCGCCCACAGGGGTATTCCTCGACCCTGGGCGCCCAGGTGAGGGTGGTGTCGGCTGGCGCCTCGGCCCCGGGCACAGTGTGGACGGGCGCCCGGGTGAGGTGCCCCTCTGCGTGGAGCAACCAGTTGCTCTGAGCGCGGTACTTCCTGTGGCCCTGCACCTAGTGCTCCTCCCTGCCCCGCCAGCATGAGCTGCAATATTTGCTGGTTCTGAGTCACCAGCTGCTGCATGGTCTCCAGCATCTGTTGAGGAGAGGGAGCGGGAGAATTCAGTGTAAGGTTGGTCGGTGGAGGATTACCCTCGCCCTCTCGCGAGGGATTACCATCTTGTCGCCTTGTTGACTTAGTGATCGGCATGGCTTTTTGGAAAAAGGAAATTCTTTTCGTTCCCACAAACGGCGCCAAACTGATGATGCCAAAAAGTATATTCGGGCACCACCGGTCAAGGGTAGAGTAATTAATGTAAAAATTAATGAAGAGAGAGAGTTTATAGTGGTTCGGTCGGTGTGACCTATGTCCACTTCAAGTGATGACTTTACTGCTCTAGGGATGAGGTTACAAAGTAGAGGATTACAATGATAGTCTGAAAAAAGATAAAAGTTGCCTGTCCTTCCAGTATTGATAGGACTCTCCGTTTATACCTTTCCCCTAACGGGTGGGGAGATTCTCCAGCGATCTCCAACGATGTATGCTCCATTCTGGTGGAGTCTCCCGAACTGTCCTCAACAGATGAGTAGGAAATATTTCTTCCGCGGGACTTGGTGAAAGCTGGTAAATGAAATGACGCGTGTGTTGACTCTGTCATTCGATGGATTTGGACCAGGCCCTTGAAGGGTGGATATAGACCTGGGCCCATCATTGACTTGGGTCAGTCAGACCTGACCCGCTATCATGGACCGAGCCGTTTAGGTCTAGCCCGTCATTGCGGACCGAGTTATTTGGGCCTGGCCCATCAAATCCAAAGCTTTATAAAAGGCAGAATATACTCTGGAAGGGCAAGGTTTACAAATGCAAACATCTTCCTTTTTTCTTACAAATAAATACATTAGAAAGAATACTTGGAATGATCCAAATTCAGACTTTTCGGACTCGCGAATGACTCTTCTAAATAACATACTTCAAGACACATGCCCATCTTCACCATTTAACAATCTTTAACTTATTAGTACAGAACTCAAAGCAATCTTGGATACGTACTAAGTAAAGGACTCATACACAACTAACCACAAAATCAAAACGGGTTACTACTTCCCTCCCCCGCCTTAAATCCAAACCCCTTTTAAGAAAACTTCTCCCCAATGTTAGACTCAGTGGAATTTAATTTTATGACCAACATTGCTAGAAGACATTGTTAGGAAATTGTTGCTCTATTATCAAGATAGACTCAATATATTCATGGTGGACTAACCTGTCGCTTGGAGATTGCTTCCAATTCGCCACCAACAATCAAAATGTCATCCAATGACAAGTATATAACTACTCTCGCTGCTTTGACCTAAAGGCATATATCACATGCCGGGGATGAACCAATTTCACATATGCCCTCGTGAGATTCTCATGTTAAAATAATTTGTACACATTTATCCTCATGATCTTTGCACCAATAAATCCGCAGATTACATGGAAAGCTCTTCCTACTTCTTGCTGTCGAGGAACGCAGCCTTTATATCCACCGGGTGCAATTACAGATTCTCACAACTAACCATTGCCCTTAGGATTCACATGGACTGAAATTTACCCCCAGAGGGATAATCTCCACTTAACCAAATCCTTCCATTTCTAATGCCTATGCCACCCAGATAAATTTAAATATATTTGCTAAAGTCACCAATATGAGTAATAAATCACTCTCACCGTTTTAAATTTGGGCATTTAAAACAATCAGCATATTATAGAGTGTACAATAAATATCACTCAATCACACTTCTAGTTATTTTGAAAAAAAAGATTACGCAGTCATTTTCCACCCAGACAAGATTCACATACACCATGGTCAGGTAAAGGTATCATCCCAACTAGTCCATTTATTCTGCCTTTGTTGATATGTCATATTCTCAAAGTCATAGGTGTGTCAAACCACACACATCCAACACATATAGAATAATTAAAACTAGACAATTTATACAATACATGCTATATCAAGCAAGTGCATGCCATGTTGAAAATTTATGAAAATGCAATAATCTCCCATGCATGCAAATTACATTTGTAAGAATTGTTGGTCAAAGATGAGTGTCGGAACCGAACTCGCCGAGAACCTTGTGCATTCCGGTGTGATATAGATCCTGCGAACTCGCTGCGAATGCTTTCAGATCTATTGGATGATCAAACAAGGGTTCTCATTTCCCTTATATAGAGCAATTCATAGGAATCACGGCAGAGTTTGATCTTTATCGGACTCTATCAGATCAAGACTTGTTGGGAGTTCATCGATGGCACAACGCAGGGCTCGATCTGGCATGGGCCCCATGGCAGTCAGGCTACACAATTTTTCAACAGTAGCTTGACACGGATCTAGTGTATAAAACCCGACTTGGGGACCAACTCAATCTCAAATTTATTATTTTATTATATTAATTTATTATTATATAAAAGTACATCATTCTAATATATATATGTTTATCATTGATAAATATATTATTATAATATGTATCAAACATTTTACGTATTATACCTCTAATATAGTCATATTGAAGTTTGAACCAATTTGTAACAATTAAGTGTAAAAAGAGAGTCCATGCCAAGATATTTTCATGATGTGGTCCATTTAGAGATGGCAACAGGTTAGATTTGGCATGGTTCAGGTACAATTCAAGCTCACTTTGATTGCCACCCACCTTGCTCTCTATTTAATTTTACACGTGACAGATTTATGATTTGTGTTATTAAATCTATTCTAAAATATTGTAATGATAAAATAATTATATTATTTATTTTCTATAGAAAATAAAAGTTTGAAATGAACAAGTCATGACCCTTCTTCCAATTCTTTACGATAGCTTACTATATTATAATACATATCATATTTCACTAAAAACATATGTAAAGTAGTTACAAATAAGGTGGGTGTAACGCCCCACCCTTCACACATGCATGATATTGTCCGCTTTGGCCCACGGGCCTCACGGTTTTGCTTCTGATGGGCCTCAACCCATCAAAAGGCCTCATGCAAGGTAAGGGTGTAAACTTTACATATAACCCCATTCACTTTTCTCTCTATAGTCGATGTGGGACTCCGGGGCGTCACATTCCACCCCCCTTAGGGCTGCACGTCCCTATGCAGTAGCTTGCCAGTCCCTGTAGCCTGCCAGCCCTCTTGGCCCGCCCACATGGAGACCCGCCCACTTGCACCAAACCACGGCAGGGGACTCACACTCGAACTAGTCGAGAGTCGGCTCTGATACCATTTATAACGCCCCACCCTTCACACATGCATGATATTGTCCGCTTTGGCCCACGGGCCTCACGGTTTTGCTTCTGATGGGCCTCAACCCATCAAAAGGCCTCATGCAAGGTAAGGGTGTAAACTTTACATATAACCCCATTCACTTTCCTCTCTATAGTCGATGTGGGACTCCGGGGCGTCAAAGTGGGAAAGGCTAAAACACCAATTCATTTCAAGTTCTGACTTATCCAAAATCTATAAATTCATACCTATCATGAACCTAAAAAACACTACAGATCAATGTTGGAACTTCAGGTTAGGCCTACACCGTATGTGTGGCGACAAGCATCCAGAGGTTACGCCATCCAACTTCCAAAGAGTGGGCTCATGTGCAGATAATGAATGGCACAAAATACTCACAAAGTCAGTTATGATAAAGGGAAAGTCCACCCCGCCCGACCTTCGGTCCCCCAATCGGGCCGTGTAGCAGGACTCTATGATAAATGGTATCCATTAGTCCAAAGATAGGAATTTAAAATGAAATGGTCCAAATTCAGCAGGTGAGTCAACCATACATACATGAGGTCCCAAAATTATAATGATTTGGTTGACACATGCCAAGTTCATATGGTGGGAGATTGATCGACTAAATCATATAATTATGTAAAAAGGAAACTGGGGGCTAATATTTTGTTGCTTTTGGGTTTTGATGATAGTTGCGATTGGATTTTTGTTGTTGTCTCTTTTTTTTTGTTTTATTAATGAAATTCCTTTATTCTACCAGAAAGGAAAAATCATATAGTATGTGTATTGCTTCTCTAAGTGGGATAAATGGAGCATCTCCAACAGTTCCTTCAAATCCAAGGTGGCATGACCTTGGATATTTGGCATTGAGTGGAGCTCCAACAACCATGTAAAAAATGATATGGCATTTTGGATATTGGAGCTCAATGTCAAATTTGGCATATGGGAAAGGGAGATGTAAAATCTTTTTTTTTGTGTTATTTTATTTCAAAATAGACTATTGGAGATGGGTTGGATTTAATGTAATTTTTTTAGAGTTGTCATGTGCGGGTTGGAGGTTGGATTTAATTTTTGGTATGAGGCACTGTTCCATCGGATCATGCGCTGACTTCTCCTATTAATGCGGACGTGATCGTTAGATAAGGACAACCCCTTATCATTATCCGGCGCTTGTCTTATCGGTCAGTACGTTCTACAACGTAGTCGTAGCTTTTCGGGAGTACAATTATGGCTTAGCATTCATCTCAGCTGGCAGTACCAAGCTGAAGATGATGCCGAGACCGGGTATGGACGCATCTTGGCATTATTGCCGAGGTGCCTTATACCGAGACCGAGGTGAGCCTAGCTGGTACTGTTACCGAAACTAGCTCAAGCTCGGTGCTATCTGGTACTGTTACCGAGCTAGATGTATCTTGGCACTATTGTCGAGTCTGGATACTGAGATCGAGATAGGCCAAATCGGTACTGTTACCGAGATTAGCGTAACTCTGTTCTTAGGAAAACATCCCACACAATTGTCCCCTAGCTCTTGACCTCGTAGAGTTTTCCAAGTCTTCGAGGTCGGGACCTAAGTATTATGACTGGAGAGTCCTGGGTATTTAATTTGCATCCCATCTTGATGTCGGTTCCTCTATCCAAGATAGTTGATAGCACGCCGCTATTGCTTCGCCTGCCCGAAGTAATTAATAGAGCGTCTGAATCATTGCAGGAGATGAACTGGCGGTACCACGTATCTCAATCTGGTTGGTTGTCCAATTAATTCAAAGCGACGTGTACAACGCACGAGCTGACGCCTCACACGCATGCTTTCGAAATTCGAAATGGCGCCATATCTTCTTTATATAGGGTTTCTCCCCTTTCCTTCTTTTACTTTCGCATTCGTTCAGAAGAGCCTCCCGAGAGAACTTCTCTGTTGTCGAGCCTTTCCCGATTAAAGTCCGGCGTCCTTAGGATCTCTTCCCGCCGTCGTAAGTCTTCCACTGCTCTTTCTTATTTCCTTTTTTAGGTTTCTTCATGCTTTCCTCCTCCTTTGCTCTGTCTAGGGTTTCTGACCTCTTTTTTCTTTTGATTCTCTGTCCTTCGTCTTCCCAGTCTCTTTATATTTAGATATGGGGATCTATAGGCATTGGTTAGATACTCCAGAGGCTTTAGTGGAGTTTAGGGCTACGTACAGGATACCAGATGATGTTGCGATTACGCTAGATGACCCAGAAGATGCCTTTGAGGGCCGGTCTTTCCGGGACGGCTGGATGCCATTCCCGTTGATTTTAGTAGTCTAGAGTGGGGTCCGGTTTCCCCTGCACCCTCTCCTTGGGATCTGCCTGAATAAGTGGCACATCTGCCGCTGTCAATTGATGCCGAATGGCTTTAAGATCATCATGGGTGTAGCCGAGCTCAATAAAATCCTCGGTATTGGTCTCAGTGTCCACGGCATCGAGGATACTTATGACCTCTGCAAGTCCACAGGGGACCACACATATTATCTCCGGTAAAAGGCAAAACAAGTGCCTTTTGTCCAAGAATTAAAAGACTCAAATAAATACGTCAGAGATGATCGGTTGTTCGTCTTGGGCAACTGGGAGCGTAGGGAGGCCGAGACCGAGCTTGAGAAGTCGTATAGGGTCCCTCGTCGCCTCGGGACTCCTCCAAGTAAATACAGAACACTTCTGAGTTCTTGTATTGCTCTTCCCTGTTTTTGCCGATCTGACAATTCATTTTCTGTGCAGACATCTACGAAAGGCGACAAGAACCGAACCGAGTGGGGTGGAAGAAGAATAACTCTTGGTTCGAGGTCGTCTACTGTTACCGAGGCCACAAAGGACGGGCTGCTTAGGTACGAGCCAAGGTACCATTCCTTCATCAAAAGGAGAGCGGGTGAGCCATCAGAGAGTGGGGAGCCGGTATTGGCCTTGACCGGCGCCGAAAACCAGGAGACATCGGGTGCTGAAACTACAGTTCCGCCCTCTGACTCAGAGGCAGCCGAACTCAAGCGGGTCATCGAGTTGTATACCTCCCCGAGTTTGGAAGAGAGAATAGAGGAAATGGCGCCAAGACGTCCTCCTGCGGTTAAGGACCTGAGTGCCTTAGTCTTTGGTGGCCAAGTTCCTTCAACCGCCCCGAGCCCTTCGACTTCCGTGGTCACTGACACCCCTATCCCGTCCTTGGAAGCTCGGCAAGAGGAGCAAGATCGGCAAGATAAGAAGGAAACTCGACGGGGGAAAGAGCTAGGGTCGAGGGCCTGACTGTGGACGTTCTCGGCGACGTTGTGACCTCTCAACCCCCCGGTCCGGCTGCATGTAGACCGAGCCTCACGATCGACCCCGGGAGGCTGCTCACGGTGGAGGATCGAATGTCAGGGAATCCTCTCGTGATCGCGGCACTAGCTCATGCCTATGCCTTGCCAAGGGATATGGCAAGAAACAAGGAGCCCAAGGATGTACAACTGGCAGTGGCGAATATGCAGGCATCTCTCTCGGTAAGTCTCAGCCTGTCACAAGTCTTTTGCGTTTCATCTCGGTTATTGCATCCTGACAATCCGTTTCCTTTATAGGTGCTGCAATGAACTTTAGTCCAGCTGGAGAGGTTTTGGAAAACCGGAGCTCGGATCGCGAGGGCAGAGGAGGAAAAGTGGGCCCCTCAAGTGGCCTTGGAGGAGAGCCGTCAAAGGGAGGAGGAGTGGGAGGAGACCGTCCATGGCCTCATGTCTGAGCTTGAAGCAGCGAAGGCTGAGGCCGAGGAACAGCAAGAGTTGGTTGCAGAGCTCAAGAAGCAGAAGGATGAGGCCGAGGCTGATTCTGCTTACGATGAGGGGTAGAAGCAGCCTCAAAGTTGTACGTGGCTCAAGTCTTGGATGTGAGCCAGAAAGTCTGGGATCTTAGGTGGATGGGCGCTTTGAAAAAAGTTGGAATTCCTAAAGACCATCCCTCGTACAAGAATCCACCCAAGTTCCAACCCCTGGAGCCGGAACCAAGTCAAGCTCCTTTTCCTGAAGTCCCTCCTGAGTCAGCCGAAGTCCCTCCTGAGTCAGCTGCTGCCGAAGTCGAGACAGAGGATGCTGAGGCCGCCCTTTGAATTTTGTTTTGATGTATCTCTTTTTGCTTTTTTGGATAAGAATGTAATGAAAATTGTAACATTTACAATAATAAATACAATTTCCTTTCTTCAATATTGTCTTCAATCATTTCTCTTGAGAACTATAAGTCTAAGTTCCTTGAATGATTAAGTATTTGAGTTCGGATCAATAACCGAAACATAATAACTGAGTTCGGTTCAATAACCGGAACCACTAAGTAACCATTAGGCAAATGACTTCGGTTCCACAACAAGAAACAGCTTAACTTAATAGAGTTCGGTTCAATAACCAGAATCCCTTTTGTTCGTAAGTTCTGTAACTCAAGAAATTAGACTTAGAACCTAATACCAAATTTGCACTATTAGGCTTAGTTCACTAACCGAACCCGATAGAGGCAAACTGGATTATGTTCTTTTTTAATGAGTACAAGATATTCCAAGTTTTTCCTGGTCATAGAACATTTAATAGTTGGTTCTGTAACCGAACTTAATTCTCCGAGACTGCCACTGAGTTCTTTAACTGGGCGCCTTGTATAGTTGGTTCCATAACCGAACTGGGATAGCCGCCGAGTTCTGTAACTTGGCGTTTTGTATAGCTGGTTCCATAACCGAGCTGAAGCCACCAAGTTTTGTAACAAGGTGTTTTATATAGCTGGTTCCATAATCGAGCTGAAACTAGTACCGAGTTGCGTAACTTGGCGTTGATTGAAAGCAACAAAGCACATCCTTCCATAAGAATTTACTTTTATTGATTCCAAAAATCGAGTACAATTCAAAAATAGTACTTCTTGAGATGCATGGCGTTCCATGGGCATGGTAACTCTTTACCATCCATGTCCTCAAGCATGTATGCTAATTTCCAGGCTGCTGAGATCACTTTGAATGGCCCGTGCCAGTTTGGTGCCAGCTTGCCTTCATTGGGATTTTTATTTGCTGGAAACGTCTTCTTCAAGATCAGTTCCCCAGCTAAAAATTTCCTCTTTTTGACTCTTTGGTTGTATCATCTGGCTATCTGTTGCTGATAAGAAGCCATGCGGATAACTGTTGCATCCCTTCGCTCCTCAGTCAGGTCAAGCTCTCGGGCCAGGTTTGCTTCGTTTTTACCATGGTCGAAGATTTCCAACCTCAGGGTCAAAAGATCGATTTTGAGGGGGATCACAACTTCCATTCCATAGGCCAGGGAGAAGGGTGTTGCCAAAGTGGAAAGCCTTAGAGTGATTCTGTATGCCTAAAGGACGCTCGAAAGTTCCTCTACCCATCTCTCCGTGGCTCGGTCGAGTCTTTTCTTGAGCCCATCGAGCACCACCTTGTTCGAGATTTCTGCTTGACCATTGCTCTGTGGATATGCCAGAGTTGAATAGTGGTTTCTGATGCCGAGCTCATGGCAAAAGTTCTTGAAAAAATTGGAGTCGAACTGTGTTCCGTTGTCCAAGATCAGGGTTCATGGTACTCCAAATCTTGTGATGATATTCTTCCATACAAAATTCTTTGTGTCATGCTCAGTGATGGAAGACAATGCTTCTACTTCTATCCATTTAGTGAAATAATTAGTGGCTACTATTAGCCACCTCTTATTCCTTGGAGCTCGGTGGAGTGGTCCAATGATGTCGACACCCCACTGAGCGAAGGGCCATGGACTAGAGAGTGAGCTCAGGTCCTGTGCTGGCTGGTGGAGAGAGTGTGAGAACTTCTGACATTTTTCGTACTTCCTGGCATAAAGTTGAGCGTCTTTTTGCATGTAGCACCACCAGTAACCATGGCTTATCGCTTGGTAAGCCAGCGACCGACCCCCGATGTGGCTTCCACAAATCCTCTCATGGATTTCATAAAGGAAATCTTCGACTTTGCTCGGGTGAAGGCACTGGAGGTAAGGGCCGGTGAAGGACTTTCTATAGAGTTTGCCATATGGAGATAACCAAAATCGGGCTGCTTTTAGCCTGATTTTGTGAGCCCCATTCCTATCTTCAAGAAGTTGGTCATCTCTCAGGTAGGCTAAGATTGGGTCCATCCATCTTGGACCGAGATCAACACACAAAACTTGCCGAGGTGGTTGGAGCTCTATACTTGGTTTTTCCAACATTTCCACCTCAACCGTTTTTTTCTTTCCAGCCTCGATAGCAGAGGCTAAGTTGTCAAGAGTGTCAGCATGGGAGTTGGATTCTCTACCGACTTGTTTGACTTCAGCTTTCTGAAATTGGGAGAGGAGCTGCTTTGCTCGAGCCAAGTAGGCTTCCATCCTTTCGTCCCGGGCTTGGTAGTCCCTGCTTAGTTGGCTCGTCACCAACTGAGATTCACTGAAGACCACTAGTTGTCGTGCCCCCAAGATTTTAGCGTTGTTGAGCCTTGCGATCAATGCTTCATACTCGGCTTCGTTATTGGATGCCTTGAAGCCAAGTGTTAAGGCTTGCTCGATGACAAGGCCCTCCGGAGATTGGAGAACAATGCTAGCGCCAGCCTTCTTGGAGGTTGATGATCCATCGACAAAGACTTTCCACACTAAATCGAGGAATTGTTTCCAAGATTGTTCTTGTTCCGCTTCGGTAACCTCATTCTCATTGAGCTGTCTCGGTGTCGAACTAGGAGAGATGAATTCCACGATGAAGTCTGTCAAAACCTGGGCCTTGATCGTCGTTCTAGGTTGATATTGGATATCATACTGACCTAGCTCGACGACCCATCTTGAGATCCTTCTAGAGAAGTCAGCCTTTCTGAAAAGGGACTTAAGTGAATGTTCTGTAACAACCACTATGGCGTATGTCTGGAAGTAGTGGGAGAGTTTGCGAGAAGCACTAATGAGTGCTAATGCAAGTTTCTCAAGCGGTAGATACCTGGTCTCGGCGTCAAGCAGGATCTTGCTCATGTAGTATATAGGTTTTTGTTGCTTGTCTTCCTCTCTGACGAGTACGGAGCTCACTGCATGATCCGAGACAGCTAGGTACAGATAAAACACTTCTCACTGTCTTGGTGTAAACAACAGGGGTGGTGAAGAAAAATAGTTTTTGAGTTCTTGAAGGGCTCGGTTGCACTCCGGAGTCCATTGGAATTTCAAACTTTTCTTCAAAAGCTGGAAGAATGGGCGGCACTTCTCCGAAGCTCGGCTTATAAAGCGATTGAGCGCAGCAGCCATCCATGTGAGCCTCTGGACTTGTTTCGCCGATGTCTGACTCTGAATTGCCTGGATTGCCGAGATTTACTCTGGATTGGCTTCGATTCCTCTTCTGGTGATTAGTCTTCCCAGGAACTTACCGGAGCCGACACCGAACGCCCATTTGGACGCATTCAGTTTTAGCTAGAACTCTTTGAGAACAGTGAATGTTTGACTCAGGTCCGCCAAGTGGTCATGTGAACTTTTGGACTTGACAACCATGTCGTTAATATAAACCTTCATTGTCTTACCGAGTTGGGCTTGGAACATCTTCGTTACCAGCCTCTAGTAAGTCGCCCTCGCATTCTTTAACCCAAATGGCATCACTTTGTAGCAGTAGATGCCTCTAGGTGTTATGAATGAGGTCTTCTCTTCGTCAAGCCCGTACATCGAAATCTGATGGTAACCTTGGTAGGCATCGAGGAACTCATCATGTTGTGTCCGGCAGTGGCGTCGATCATCTGGTCGATCTTTGGGAGCGGAGAGTTGTCCTTAGGATAGGCTTTGTTGAGGTCAGTGAAGTCCATGCAGACCCTCCACTTCCTATTCTTCTTTTTTACTACCATCGTGTTGGTCAGCCACTCCGGGTAGTGTACTTCTCTAATAGCCTCGGCTTCCAGCAGTTTCTCAACCTCCTCGATCACCGCTTCTGTTTGTGGGATCCCCGTTCTATGAGATTTCTGTACCACAGGTTTGTGCTTGGGGTCCACGTTCAGCTTGTGGCACATGATCTCAGGATCGATGCTTGGCATCTCGTAGGGCGTCCAGGCGAAAACATCCTTATTCTGTAATAAGAAGTTCAGCATCTCGGACTTCTTAGCTTAGGCGAGCTGGCTCCCAAGTAGGAAATATCTCTCTGGATCGTCGGGATCAATTTTGACCTCGGTCAGATCTTCAATGCTTTTCTGTTCTGTAGATCGACTGATGTCCTCGAGCTCTGCTTCCAGTTCAGCCATATGTACCTGCTGCGGATCTGCTTCACCAGGCACCACAGTCATCAGGCATTGTTTGGTCTTCTATTGGTCTCCCCTAACCGTGACCACCTCAACTCGGTCGCTCGCGTTCTCTAACGGGAACTTGAGTTTTTGGTGATGGGTGGTGGGCACCGCTTCCATATTATGTAGCCAAGTCCGCCCCATGATTGTCTTATATGGGGATGGTGCATCCACCACTAGGAAGTCGGCTAACATGGAGGCGCCTCCGATTTGGACTTCTAGGGAGACTTTCCCCTTAGGGTATACCGGTTTTGAGCTGAAGCCCACCAGGGGAGTGCGAGCTTCCTACAAGTCGTCCTTTTGTCAGACCTAGCTTCTTGCAGCAGTCAAAGTAGACGATTTTTTACGAGCTCCCAAGATCCACAAGAATTCGTTTCACCTTGAAGTTCTTCAACCTTAGGGTTAGAATTAGCGGGTCATTATGGGGGAGCTGGACCCCTTTTAGGTCCTCATCTGAGAACCAGATTTTGGATTTCTCTTTCTGTTAGACCCCGGCCCAGACCAATTCGATTAGTGTGCGATTAGTATGTGTTTAGTCCTAAGTGGGTTAGTTGTTGTTGGGTTAGAAATGATTAGTTTAGTCTTGGACATAGCTTTGGGGATTTTGAGAACGTTCAGTATTAATTAGACACACTCGGAAAGGCCCGAGTGCACGTGTAAGTTTGGGAGGATCGTATTGATTTCCGTGTGAGTGTGATTTTGATTTCATTTGAATGATGTTTCGGCGTGTTACAACTTTCGTTTTAAGGCCATTCTTGTTTGAAGCCCAAAAACCCATGTTTTGGCCCAAAGAGAGTAAAATTGTCTTTTATGCACAAATCTGGACACAATGTTCGAGATCTCAAAACCATGTCAAAAATATACTTTTTGGAAACTAGATATTTCGACGATCGTTTTATCCTTCTTCGTCGAAGTCATCCGAGGCCCACAAGATCGTGTTTTCGTCGTTTCAAAGTCAAGTCAGTTGGGCCCCACTTGCTAGTGCCTTAAGTAACTCATCTCTTTCCCCTCTTTGTTCTTTTCATTCCAAAACCCAAATCTCTGCAATTGTTCTTGACCTAGGTGTCACACCCCCGAACCGAAACCTCGGGGGCGGGAGATGGATTAAGCATAAAATATATTTTACTTCTCCCAGGATCCGCGTGTGTGAAGACAACACATTCTGAATATTTTGCGGAAGCATTTGTGGCGTTGCGACCCGAAGTCCGTGGCCATCGGATTCCGCGTCGCACTCAACCTTTAGCGTATAGCTATTATATCAAGAATCATATCAGACTGGAGTAACCATCACAATAAATTACAGAGCTGACAGTAACAGGATATTACATTCCCAAATATATTCAAGTTACAATTATCACTGTACATTAATTAAGAATCCCAAGAAAAAGGCTAACAAAAGCCATACAACAAGAAGCTATAAACCACTACCCAAATGTGACGTAGCTCCGATGTCAAGCTCAATGTCTACATGACATAGCCGACAAACTAACCTGTAAAGCATGGCTCTACAGCCAACAAAAGCACTCAACTCGGGGCGAAGAAATCTGAACCTGAGTACCAAAAGTAGTGGGTCAGACACGACGGTCTGACAGGTGGATGAAAAGAACACAATATAGCGAATAATAATACAAATGATAAATCATGCGATTTGCTCAAAATGCTGCATATAATTAAACGGGTGCAAAGTCGGGAATCTCGGGAAAACTTGTATTCATTTCAAGCACGGGTAAAACATGAACATCTAATAAAACATGTGTTCGTTTACATCATCTATAATCATAGATATTTGGCAATCGGGTGTTAGTCTAAAACATGTATAAATATAGCGGTATGGCAAAACAACGTTCATTTGAAACTTAAGTAAAAACACAAGTATACAACAAACCAGGTATTCATAGCAGTCTAGCAAAACCAATGTCCATTTGAAACATATGTGAAAATACGGATATTTAACAAATCGGATATTCATTTGAAATCGGTATAAACATAGTGTTCTGGCAAAACAAGTGTCATTTGAAACATATTTCAAAGCATGGGTATTTGACAATTCGGGTGTTCATTTAAAACATGTGTAATCACATAAATCTAGTAAAACAATCGATCGTTTGCAACATATGTAAAAGCATGGGTATTCGCCCAACCGGCATTCATTTAAAACATGTGCGGGTACAAAGAACAGAAGACAATATAATAATAACTGAATTTACATTGGAGAATATTAACACTTGTTTAAATAACAACTTTCATAAAGAAAATGAATCATTTATCGGAAAGCAAATAAGCAATATAAAACATGTCGGGTATCCAAGGAATCGGGAACTGGCAAGATGGCAACCACACGAAACTAAGTCCTCTATCACTAAAGCGATAGAGCAATAACTAGGCCCTGATCTCAGTCACTCGAGGTGAGGAGAAACAGGGGATCTCATATCAATACATATACATATACTAGGCCCTGATCTCAGTCACTCGAGGTGAGGAGAAACAGGGGATCTCATGAATGCATATACATATACTATACGGGACCACGGTAGCGAGCCGGGCATCGGGGACCACAGTAGCAATCTGCGGTATCGGGACAAGACCACGGTAATAACCGGGTATCGGGACGGGACCACGGTAATAACCGGGTAGCGGGATCCAAGCTGCAGCTGGCGGGACGGGAGGGGGATCTCCAAGTCGGTTGATCAGACCAACAGGGTTATCCAAACTTATAGTGGTGCCGACTCATAGGTCAAATCCAATCGAGACAATGCAAGTAAATCAAGTATGAGTACATAATCAAACGGGCAAGACGGGGGTGCTCAAGGGCACACTAACATATCATATGGTGCAATGCACTTCGGGACAAGTAACTGTTACTAGAGTAACTCCAATGCTTTCGGGAAAACAAGTCATGTGATGCAAATCTCGGGAAATGAGGTGAAACAATGAACTATAACGATTTCGGGAAAAAATAATGGTTTTAAGATCTAATTGAGTGAATAGGGGTCCCGTATGTCGATTGTGGAAATGACTTGGTACTCCTTGAGTTTGAAGACATTCCGGGCTCCTTATGCACTTTTACACTTTTCAAAACTTCGAATGACATCCTTGTGATATGGTATCTTTCTCGAATGGCCTCATACAATGCCTAGTGAATCTCCTTTGATCGACAAAGCTCAAAGCTCGAACGAACCGAAGAGTTCGTTCGAGCGGGGAGTTTTTCGAAATCTGGAGAATTTCGGTTACCTGGCGGTTAGCCGCCGCTGGGGCAGGCGGCTAGCCGCTGGCTGACCGCGGCTGGGCTGCAGAAATGCAGCTTACTGGAAAGCTGACCGTCAAATGCGGTTAGCTGGCGGTTAGCCGCCGATGTGTTCGGCGGTTAGCCGCTGGCCAACCGTGGAGCTGACTGAGTTTTGAGGAGAAGAAGTGTGCTCTCTGGAAAAGCCACCGTGACATTTCGGCTAGCTGGCGGTTAGCCGCCAGTCACCAGGCGGCTAGCCGCAAGGTGACCGCAGGCTGACCGCCAGGTGCGGGAATACCCACTGTAATCAGATTTTTAGCCATTTCTCCTCCTTAAAACCATTCTCCCCACTTTTACTGAGTCCCTACAAGAAAATTGAGCTAAGAGCTCCTCCAATGCATCCATCTACACTTCTCCATTACTCCATCATGTGTTCATTCCATCACTTCTTCCATCAATATCAAATCCAATGCAATTAAAGAAAGAAGGAAACCATTTCACAAGCATTCATATAGGATATAAC
The DNA here is from genome assembly GCA_038049695.1 of Cinnamomum chago. Classification (NCBI taxonomy): domain Eukaryota; kingdom Viridiplantae; phylum Streptophyta; class Magnoliopsida; order Laurales; family Lauraceae; genus Cinnamomum; species Cinnamomum chago. Next base: position 33,017,412 of record CP142456.1, read on the forward strand.
CAAAGGACAATACATGCTAAACCAACATGTTTACAAAACATTAAATGACTTAGCCAACCACATTCCTCATGAAAACTCCAATGAAAAAGTAAAACTAAACATCTCCTTTCTTCTCACTTAAAACCAAACCAAAGGGGAGAATCCCCATTGTATACAAGGGTCCATTTGCCATAATCAAGGGGTAATTAAAAACCATTGATCCCATTTCCAAGACAATAGATTAGTTGGCCAAACTCTTTAAATGAGCTTCTATTTCAAATCCATACAAGCTAGTAAACATAAACATGGGTGGGAAACCAACCCCATTCATTTCAAGACCATGTGAGCAACTTTGACAATTTGAAAGCATATCTTTCCAAGAAATTAACAAGAGGGAAACAACCATTGATATGCAATTTCGAAATCAATATATATATATATGGCAAGAAGCACATGTGAAAACATGTATTCAATGATCAAGGACAAGTAATAAAATTTAGGATTTTCTCATAAAACTTTGATAACATTCAAACCATCCATTCATCCACTTGCCTTGGGTTCCAATCTAGCAAAACAAGCCTCTAATCACCTCTCAAGCTCAAGATCAACAATCTCTACAAAAACCCCCAAAACAAACCCTAAAATGGGTTAAACAAAGGAAGACAATGAATGGGCTCAAACCCAACTAGAAAATAGCACCTAAGGGAGAGCCATAGCACATACAAGGAAAATGGGAAGGAGTCTTTACCTCTAAGGCCATGAATGAACAAGAAGGAGCTTGCAATAGGGGCTGCCCACCTTGGTTTCCCACAAAAATGGTGTCAAACAAGAGAGGAGATGAAGGAGAGGAAGTTGCCGGAGTTTCCTCTTCGGATTGGTGGCTTGGAGGCTCCATAAGAGCAAGAGAAATGGAAGGAATGGAGAAGAGGGGCTGCTGGCACTGTAGCTGTGGAGGTTTCAGTCGATGGAATGGAGAAATGAGGGAGAAAGAGAGTGGAGTCACTTATATAATGGGTGGGTGTGGGTCCCACTACACTCAAAGCTTGCAAAGGGTAAAACATCTATTTGTGGGTCTCGGATGCGATCGACGAAGAAGAGAAAAATGATTGTCGAAATATCTAGTTTCCAAAAAGTATAACTTTGGCATGGTTCTGGGATCTCGAAATTTGGGTCCAGATTTGGTGTGAAAAGACTGTTTTGCCCTCCGGGCTGGAAAAACTGATTTTCGGAGCTTCGAATGGGTATGGAGTGAACACGAAAGTTGTAGAGAATAACAAAACAAGTCAAATGAGGCTAAAACAAGAATTATCGGGAATTTTGAATAACCTCCCAATTACGCGCAAAGTCACTAAAAGAACCCCCAAAGGGTCCCACTAATCACAAAGGCCCTCAAAATTCCCCAAAACTAGAGAAAAACCATTCTAGCTCACAAACTCAACCCAACAAATACTAATCCCACTAAAAGAAACTAATCCAAGAGATTAGGGGTCGGGTTCTCACACTAGGGCAAGGAAAACCTTTTTCCCTTCCATCTTCATTTCTCTTGCATGAGCTAGCTAGAAGACTTCAAAGAAAATTCCAAAGATATCATCTTCCTCATCTCATCTCAAGCTTCCTATTGGTATCTTCTTCTTCAAAGTTTAAGTTGGGAAAGCTCTCCATTGGTTCTCATTTCTGTTGTTTGACCTTCTCTAGGTAAGAGTTTCAAACCACAATCTTCATGAAGTCTTTTTAGTTCTCTAAGATCATATTTTTCAAGTATTCAAACCCTTTTTGTTAAAATGGGTTCTTTGTTCCATTTTGTTGAGTTTTGTGTGGTTTTCTCTTGGGTTTTCTTGTAGTGTTGGATTACTTGAGTGAAGTGCTTGAGAAGGATTGTTAGCTTTGGTCAAGGCAAGTAATCTCTTTAGGAAATGATGCATGTGTATTTTGATTTCAGTATATTTTAATAAATTGTGCATTAATCTTGTTTATAAGCTTCATGAGTTTGTTTTCATTTGATTTGGATGGTTGGAATGATGGAATGAATCCTCGGTGAGCATGGAGGCTCAAGGGATGACATGTGATTGATTGATGAGAAGAAGGAGAGAAATGTAGCAAAAGTTGTGAAAAAGTAAGGAAATTTTTGCACTCTGCGAGCTCAAGCAGTAGCTCGTTCGCTCGAGCGACCCCTGGGTCCGCTCGGGCGACCAAGCTTCTGTTTGGTCCGAGCGCAGACAGAGAGCTGGCCGTTCGAGCGCACCTTACATTCGCTCGAGCTACCGTCTCGCTCGAGCGAAGTGTCAACGCCTTATCAGGTCCGCTCGAGCGAAGTGTCAACGCCTTATCAGGTCCGCTCGAGCGAAGTGTCTCGCTCGAGCGAAGTGTCATAACCTTACAAAGTTCGCTCGAGCGAACCTGCCGGACTCAGGGATTAGAACTATTTACGTTGTGTATTTTCTTGGAGGTTGAAAACTAGACTATGTTAAGGGTTTTAGCTTGACATTGTGTAAATGGAGCTTTGAAATGCGACCCAACTTCGGGGACACCAATTCTTGTATTTTTCAACATTTGAAGGTCCCAATTACACAAGAGTCAATTAGTAGCCTTAACACATGCTTGTCAGATTTCGCTTTTGAATTCTGTTTTGGTACGATAAATACCCTCTTTTTACTAGTTTTGGAATTTCGAGTATAAGCTTGTTTTGAAGGTTTGTTTCAAGAAAAAGGGGATCACTTCCTAAGCGTGTTATGCATATCAATTATGCCTCTTTGCTAGTCGTGCTCGTCGTGTTTTGATAAGTGATTTCCCCTTTTTTTACCTCGACATGCTTTGATCGTGTTTCACGTGTTTTGTGCATTCATGAATTAAGTAAACACCACTGAGCTTAGACTGCCATTTTGGTTTGATCCACTGTCTGGGGGTCTTTAAACTTGTGGACTGTCTGCAGACTGGTCGTGTATTATTACACATCGTGCGTGTCCGGTTCCGCGGCCGGAATTCCCGTCTTTGTGGGAAATCGTGTCGTGCTTATATTATGTATATCGTGCTCGTCGTGCATGCTTGCTCTTTTCATTATAAAAATGATACAGAAAGGATGGGCTCTTTGTGGATTGTAACTGTTCATGATATATATATTATCTATTCATGCTAGTTTGTTTCGGTATCTCAGCTTTGTTCGCATTCTTGAAAATGTACCTCAGTTTTGATAGTATTTCATATCAAAGATTTGCTAACATGTTTTCTCTAAATGTTATTGTTCATGTTCATGCCTAAATTGATTACCTGCCAAACCGTCGTGTTTGACCCTTGTTTGTTGGTGCCCAGGTGCAAGAGACGTTGCCTTTGAGGATGAGCGTCAGGAGGAGGCTTGTGAGCCAACCCCTGTGAGAGAGTGGCAGTCCGACGATGTCATTTAGACTTCGGGCGGGTTCTCGAGTTTCGTCACCTTTTTGTCTTGGGGTTTCTTTTGATTATTTTGGAGAAGTGTATTGGCCTCTGTTGGCCTCTCTTGGAATTGTAACAAAACTTAATTTACTTTCGTGTTAGACTTATAACTTGAACTATGTTGGGAATGCCATTTTAACTTCTTCCTTTGATACTATGTCTTGTATATTATTGTGATCGCACTCAAATAGTTTATTGGTGCTTATCTTGATGTGTTTTGCTACACGCTTCCGCATACTTGATCGTGTGAGTCAGATTCCGCGTGTCTGTGGGAATCCTCACCGCGGGAACCTGTGGAAAAGTATCATCTACTGCGTCGCGGGCCCGGGGTCCCGTTCCGGGGTTGCGACAGGACTGGTATCAGAGCGAGACATGTTTCAGGCACTTAAAAGAAACTAGAAAGGTCTTAGGAACGTGGCGAGGATTCGTGAGCTCGATAGGCTCGTTGGTATAGGATCTTAGAAACCCTTGTACCATGATTATTGTGTACTAATTCTTTGTTTTACAACAATATGCCTCCAAGAAAAGCTCCCAATCATCATGCTTCAGGCAGTAACCAGAATGAGTCAGATGCATCTGATACACCTACAGCCACACAGTTTCAGGAACTTATGCAAGCAATGATAGCACAGCAAAGACAGGCTAATGAGAATCAAGCCAGATTTCAAGAGCAGTTGGCTAAGAAGGATGATGAGATGGCACAAGTTCAAAGGCAGTTGTTGGAAGTGCTTCAAAACAGGAATGTAGCACCACCCGCAGGTCCGCAGATTGTTATACAAAATAGGGATCCTGACCCTAATGCACTGTTTGAGAAGTTTAGGAAGAGGGCACCGAAGGAATTTTCGGGCAATGAGGACCCGTTGGTGGCAGATGACTGGCTAGTCAATACAGAGAAGATCTTTGATGTCTTCATGTGCACGGGTAAACAGAAGGTCAACCTCACAGCTTCATTATTTTATGGGCTTGCAGACCGGTGGTGGCAAACAGTCAAGGACCCATATGCAGTGATGGCTGACGATGAGGCATGGGCAGCATTCAAGATACAGTTTCAGGACAAATACATCCCCTCTCATGTCAAGAGGCAGAAGGCTATTGAGTTTCAGCAGCTTAAGCAAGGTAACATGACGGTGCTAGACTATGTCACCAAGTTCGAGAGATTGGCTAGATATGCCACCGAGCTGATTGACACGGAAAGGAAGAAGATAACAAAGTTTTTGGAAGGGTTGAACCCGATTATTATGAGGGATGTCTTAGGAGTAGTGCGTCCAGCTACATATGATGAAGCAGTCAAGCGGGCTTATACATTTGAAGATATTAACAACATGATTGTTCAGGACAGGAAGCAGCAATATCAACAGCAGAATCAGAGGCAACAACAGGGCAAGAAGCCAAGACAAGAACAAGGTCATGTGAGGCAGGGTTGTGGCCATTGTGGAAAGAATCATGAGACACATGAATGTCGTAAGGCTATGGGTGCCTGTTTCAAGTGTGGGGCCATGAACCATGCAATCAAGGATTGCTCACTACATAATCAAGGGAACATAAATCAGCAGCAGAGACAAGTAGCTCCTCAGAACCAAGCACCAATGCAGAATCAAGTTAGACCACCTCAGCAGCAGCAGCAGCAGGCTAGGCAACCAGCACAGAACCAGAATGCCCGTCCTCCACAGCAGAATAGGCATGGCCAAGGAAGGCAGAACCAAGTACCAAATAGACTACAGATGCATGGACGGTTGTATTATCTCAACCGTACAGATGCTGAAGCTGCAGGAGACGTAGTAGAAGGTAAACTTCTTGTCTGTGGGGTAGAAGCCCAGATTTTATTTGATCTTGGATCCACACATTCCTTTGCATCTCCTAGTTTTGCTAAGTTGATTGATGCACCATGTAGTGAGTTGGATTACATTTTAGTAGTGACCACTCCAGTAGGGAAACAAGTTGTGTGTAGAACCCATTACCCTAGTTGTACAGTGTTGTTAGGAGATGTTAATTTACAGGCCAACCTCATAGTTTTGGACATGCATGATTTTGATGTCATTTTAGGCATGGATTGGTTAGAAGCATATCATGCCACCATGGATTGTTTTAGTAAGACCATCACATTCAGATTCCAAGGGCCACAAGCAGAATTGATATTTCAGGGGAACAGGAGAAAAACTCAGGCAGAGTTTATTTCAGTGTTGAAGGCAAGCAGATTAGTGCAGAGTGGGCGTCAAGCATTTATTGCGTTTATCACGGAGGATAAACAGTCCCAAGGGGTGGAGGATATCCCCATTGTGTGTGAATTTCCGGATGTTTTTCCAGAAGAAATCCCGGGTTTACCACCAATTAGAGAAGTTGAGTTCACGATTGAGCTCCTTCCAGGGACAGCTCCGATCTCGATTGCACCATATAGGATGGCTCCAGCAGAGATGGATGAGCTAAAGCTCCAGTTGCAAGACTTGTTGAGCAAAGGTTTTATTAGGCCAAGTGTTTCACCGTGGGGAGCACCGATGTTGTTTGTGAAGAAGAAGGATGGAAGTTTGAGAATGTGCATTGACTACAGGAAGTTGAATCACGTGACCGTGAAGAACAAGTATCCACTGCCAAGGATAGATGAATTGTTTGACCAATTGCAAGGAGCAGCCTACTTTTCCAAGATAGACTTGAGGTCAGGGTACCATCAGTTGAGAGTTAGAGACTCAGATGTTCAGAAAACAGCCTTTAGAACAAGATATGGGCACTATGAGTTCTTAGTGATACCCTTTGGTTTGACAAATGCACCCGCAGTTTTTATGGCTTTGATGAACAAGGTCTTTGCACCTCATTTGGATCACTCTACGGTAGTGTTCATTGATGATGTCCTTGTGTATTCTAAGAGTAAGAAGGAGCATGAAGAACATTTGAGGACAGCGTTGCAGCTCTTGAGGGACAACCAGTTATATGCAAAACTCAGTAAGTGCGAATTCTGGTTAGAGCAAGTTGCGTTTCTAGGCCACATCATCTCCAGAGAAGGTTTAGCAGTTGATCCAGCCAAGATAGAAGCAGTTGTTAGTTGGGCAAGGCCAAGCAGTGTGACAGAAATTAGAAGCTTTTTGGGGTTAGCAGGCTACTACAGAAGATTTGTCCAAGGTTTTTGTAAGACCCCGACCCGAGTGATCCCGATTAGTACTAATTAAGTTGCGTATTAGTGCTAAGCTCGATAGATGTGTTGTGTTTGATTTGAGTTTAGAATAACCTTGATTGTAGTTTTGGGTTACTTAGTATATTTTGGATTGCTAGTGGGGCCCTTTGGGGGTTCCCTTTTCGGCTTTGTATTTTCTCGAGGAATTTCCCGATTTGTTGTGAATTGTGTTTTTGGCCCGTTGCATGCATCTTGTAGATCTCAACAACTTTCATGTTGATCCCGTATTCATTCGAGACCCCGAAAACCGATTTCATAGCCTAGAGGGCAAAACAGTCATTTGCACACCAAGTCTGTACCCAAAGCTCGATATTCCCGAAACCCGCGAAACATAGACTTTTTGGAAAGTAGATATTTCGACGAACATTTCTTCCTTCTTCGTCGAATTCATCCGAGGTCCCGAATTGGATGATTTCAGTCCATGTAGTACCTTGAGTTGTGGGACCCAAGCTTCATTTGTTTACAAAGGAGAACCCAACCCTCCATTTCTCATTTCACTCTTCCTTGCTCCAGCACACATTTGAGTCTAGGGTTTCCCTTGCTTCTTCTTCTTCTTCTTGCTTCTTCATCTCCAAGCCATATCAATAGTTCATAGATCAAGCATTGGAACTCACCAATCACTCCCTCATCTCACAAGCTTTCCATTGATACTATTTGTGGAGGGATTCATCAACATTGAGATCTTCTTTGAACTAGTCCTCTTCATTTGAAGGTCATCCAAGTAAGTGATCATTTCCATCTCTTAGATTAGTGTTCCTCTAGTCATTGAGATTCTACATGTGCATTATTGGAAGCTCTTTCATTTTCAAGCTTGGTGTAACCCATTTTAGGGTTGTTTTGGGGATTTTTGATTGTAGCTTGGCTTTGAGCAATAGAGGTGATCAAAGACTTGTTTTCAGCTAGCTTGGATTAGAGGCAAGTGAATGCTTGAATGTTTTTAAGTTGAAATGGTTTGGCTTAGTATTTATGGATTTTCCATATTATCATTAATGTGTTTTGTTTTGGAATAAATGCTCATAAGATATCTTAATAGCCTCATTCATTGTTTTATAAGCATGTTAGTAAAACATTTATTGTCCTTGTGATAGCTTAGATGAATGTTTGTGGAATGGTTTGTTTTCCTTCCTATTCTTGCATTGGATTTGGCATGGAAGAGGTGATAGAGAGAACTCTTAAGGAGGATTTGGAGAAGTATAAAGAGAGGCATTGGAGGAACTATTAGCTCAATGTTATTGTAAGGACTTTGTGGATGTGAGGAAGATGGTTTTGAGGAGGAAAATGACTCAAAACTGGACTCAGTGAGCAATTTCGTAACTGGCGGTCAGCTCACGGTTAGCCAGCGGCTAACCGCCGAACCCATCGGCGGCTAACCGCCAGCTAACCGCGCACCGCGGTGACTTTTCCAGAGAGCATCATTTTCCACCTGAAAACGCGGTCAGCCTCACGGTTAGCCAGCGGCTAACCGCCGAACCCATCGGCGGCTAACCGCCAGCCAACCGCACAATCACGGTTCCTTTTCCCGAGAGCATCAGAATTCTCACCTGAAATTCGGTCAGCTCCACGGTTACCCAGCGGCTAACCGCCGAATGCATCGGCGGCTAACCGCCAGCTAACCGCCAGGTAACCGAAATTTCCCAGATTTCGAAAAGCTCCCCGCTCGAACGAACTCTCCGGTTCGTTCGAGCGTTGAGCTTTGTCAATCGAAAGGGATTCACTAGGCATTGTTGATGCCATCCGAGAAAGAAACCATATCACAAAGATGTCATCTGAAACTTTGAAAAATCATAAAAGTGAATAAGGAGCCCGGAATGTCTTCAAACTCACGGAGTACCAAGTAAGGACTATAATAGACATACGGGACCCCTATTCACTTAAATAGATTTTGAAATTAGTATTTTACCCGAAATGTGTTATAACTCGTTATTTCACCTCGTTTCCAAGACTTGTATTATATGACTTGTTTTCCCGAAAGCATTGGAGTTACATTAGTAACAGTTAATTGTCCCGAAATGCATTGCCCGACATGAAATGATAGTGTGCCCTTGAGCACCCCGTTTTACCCGTTTATCTACTGTACTTGATTTACTTGCATATGTCTCGATTGGTTTTATCCTATGAGTCGGCATCACTAAGCTTGGATACCATGTCAGTCTGATCCACTGACTTGGAAATCCCTCTCCCGTCCCGCCAGTTGCAGTTTGGATCCCGATGCCCGGTTTACCACCGTGGCCCCGTCCCGATACCCGGTTCGCTACCGTGGTCCCGTTCCCGTATAGTTATATTGTATATATGTATACGTTGTTTCTCCTCACCTTGTGTGACTGAGATCAACGTCCCGTGATACTGTTGTCACTTTAGTGACAGAGGACTTAGCTTTATGTGATTGCCACCTTGTTATTCCCGATTCCTTGGTTACCTCATATGTTTTATCTTGTTTACTTGTTTTATAGCAAATGATTTACCAGCTTTATGAGAGTTCTTGCTTAAACAGATTTATATGCTTTTCAAGAGATTTCCTCTATTATTGTTGTTGTATCTTGTCATTCTCTTGCCAGACCGTCGTGTCTGATCCTTTGCTTTGGTACTCAGGTCCCGTTGCCGGTTTCCTTGAGGAGGAGCCGGAGGAGGCGGTAGGTGAGCTGCAGCCTCTAGTTGAGTGGCGTGCTGACGATGTCATGTAGACATCGGGTTGCCAAGAGGCGTAACATTTTGGGAAGGACTTCTTAACTATTCTTTGGGTTTTTATTTTGTAATATTGGCCTTTGTTGGCCTCTAATTTTGGGGATTGTAACTAAATGATAACTTGTCTAACTTTAACAACTTTTGGGAAACATTGCTATATATCATTGCTCTTTCTGATACAGTTTGATATTGATGTAAATGCTTGCATGACTAGAGATAGTCTAACTATTTGATTTGCTACACGCTTCCGCATTAAAAAGAAATATCCATGCAAGGTTTTGATATCCTCACCGCGGACACCTGTGGGAAATTAAATAAGATTATCTTGAGGATGTAGGTAATCCTCTTGAATAATCATCACACACTAATGTCCCGATCCCGGATTGGGATTCCCGGTCCGGGGTCGCGACAGTTTTTCGTCCATTGCAGCCCCGTTGACAAAATTGACTAGGAAGAATGTCCCATTTGTTTGGACCGATCAGTGTGAAACCAGTTTCCAAGAGTTGAAAGGAAGGTTAACCACAGCTCCAATCCTTACATTACCATCGGGCAACGGTGGATTTATTGTTTATACAGATGCTTCGAATGTGGGACTGGGTTGTGTATTGATGCAAGATGGCAAGGTGATTGCTTATGGCTCGAGGCAGCTGAAGGACCATGAGAAGAATTATGCAACTCACGACTTGGAGTTGGCAGCAGTTGTTTTCGCATTGAAGATGTGGAGACACTATCTCTATGGGGAGAAATTTGAGGTCCATTCAGATCACAGAAGTTTACAATATTTGTTCTCGCAGAAGGATTTGAACATGAGGCAGAGAAGGTGGATGGAATATATCAAAGATTATGATTTCCCAATCAAGTACCATCCAGGCAAAGTGAATGTTGTAGCTGATGCATTGAGTAGAAAATCAGTGGTCATGGCTAATTTGAGAGGAATGGGTGTCTTACAACAGTTTGAAGAGTTGGGATTAGAGGTACAAACCCTAAGATTGGGTGCGATGTTAGAGAATATGACAGTTTCAGAACCTACCTTCATCCAGAAGATTAAGGAAAATCAATTGCAAGACCCAGACTTGGCCAAGATAGTAGAAGTTATTGCAGAACGCCCCGATTTCAAGATGGTGAATGGAATATTATATTTTCGTGACCGATTGTGTGTGCCAAATGTGGATGACTTGAAGAGTGAAATTATGAATGAAGCTCACAGCACGAGATATTCTATGCATCCGGGTAGCACGAAGATGTACCACAATTTGAAGAATAGATTTTGGTGGAACAACATGAAGAGAGAGATAGCAGCTTTTGTGTCTCGCTATCTGACTTGTCAGTTGATCAAGGCAGAGCATCAGAAGCCTCCAGGTTTGTTACAGCCTTTGGAAATTCCGGAGTGGAAATGAGAGCACATCACCATGGATTTCGTTTCCCAACTTCGGGGACACCAATTCTTGTATTTTTCAACATTTGAAGGTCCCAATTACACAAGGGTCAATTAGTAGCCTTAACACATGCTTGTCAGATTTCGCTTTTGAATTCTATTTTGGTACGATAAATACCCTCTTTGTACTAGTTTTGGAATTTCGAGTATAAGCTTGTTTTGAAGGTTTGTTTCAAGAAAAAGGGGATCACTTCCTAAGCGTGTTATGCATATCAATTATGCCTCTTTGCTAGTCGTCCTCGTCGTGTTTTGATAAGTCATTTCCCCTTTTTTTACCTCGACATGCTTTGATCGTGTTTCACGTGTTTTGTGCATTCATGAATTAAGTAAACACCACTGAGCTTAGACTGCCCTTTTGGTTTGATCCACTGTCTGGGGGTCTTTAAACTTGTGGACTGTCTGCAGACTGGTCGTGTATTATTACACATCGTGCGTGTCCGGTTCCGCGGCCGGAATTCCCATCTTTGTGGGAAATCGTGTCGTGCTTATATTATGTATATCGTGCTTGTCGTGTGTGCTTGCTCTTTTCATTATAAAAATGATAGAGAAAGGATGGGCTCTTTGTGGATTGTAACTGTTCATGATATATATATATTATCTATTCATGCTAGTTTGTTTCGGTATCTCAGCTTTGTTCGCATTCTTGAAAATGTACCTCAGTTTTGATAGTATTTCATATCAAAGATTTGCTAACATGTTTTCTCTAAATGTTATTGTTCATGTTCATGCCTAAATTGATTACCTGCCAAACCGTCGTGTTTGACCCTTGTTTGTTGTTGCCCAGGTGCAGGAGACGTTGCCTTTGAGGAGGAGCTTCAGGAGGAGGCTTGTGAGCCAACCCCTGTGAGAGAGTGGCAGTCCGACGATGTCATTTAGACTTCGGGCGGGTTCTCGAGTTTCGTCACCTTTTTGTCTTGGGGTTTCTTTTGATTATTTTGGAGAAGTGTATTGGCCTCTGTTGGCCTCTCTTGGAATTGTAACAAAACTTAATTTACTTTCGTGTTAGACTTATAACTTGAACTATGTTGGGAATGCCATTTTAACTTCTTCCTTTGATACTATGTCTTGTATATTATTGTGATCGCACTCAAATAGTTTATTGGTGCTTATCTTGATGTGTTTTGCTACACGCTTCCGCATACTTGATCGTGTGAGTCAGATTCCGCATGTCTGTGGGAATCCTCACCGCGGGAACCTGTGGAAAAGTATCATCTACTGCGTCGCAGGCCCGGGGTCCCGTTCCGGGGTCGCGACACTTTCCAAGCTTTCTTAGCTACAAGTTCCAGCTCGGTTGTCATCACCTGTTTGCTATATGAAACCCTCCTGGCCTCGGCATGAGCCTAGTTACCCCCCTTTGGCATGGGAGCCAAGTGAATGACGTTGATAATGCCTTCCAGCTCGTCGTTATCCTGTTCTTCGTCAGGTTGGTGCTGATGAGCTTCGTTGAATCTACCGCCCTTTGTTGCCACCCCGGACCGGGTTACCGAGGTCCTAATCCGGGATCGGGACTAACTGTGAGGTGGTGTGGTGAGTGAATGGTTAACATGTAGAGTGTGTCAACAAAGTGCACACACTTATTTAATTTCCCACAGGTGTTCGCGGTGAGGATATCACAAGCATATATGAACATTTCTTTTAAGTGCGGAAGCACGTAGCAAATCAAATATTCTAACCATCTCTAGTCATAAAGACAATAGCACAAGTATAATACTGTATCAGAATGAGCAATGATCATTAGCATGTTACTCAAAGTAAGTTAAAGTTTATACAAAAGATCATTTAATTACATTCCCAAAAATAGAGGCCAACAAAGGCCAATATAAACAAAATACCAATCCAAAAGAATGGTTAAACAGTTTTCCAAAATATTATGTCTCTCATAGCAATCGAATGTCTACACGACATCATCAGCACGCCAATCAACTAAGCGATGCGGTTCATCGACCGCCTCCTCTGGCTCCTCCTCAAGGTAACCGGCAACGGGACCTGAGTACCAAAGAGTGGGTCAAACACGACGGTCTAGCAAATGGGTGAAGAGACATAACAATTCAATAATAAATACATTTATCTTTGAAAACATTTAAACCTGTTCGATCAATAACTTCGTAAAAGGATCAAATTATTTAATGAAAACATAAGTACAGTGTAAAACATGCATGGGTATCCAAGGGAATTGGAAAACAAGCAAGATGACAACCGCACGAAGCTAAGTCCTCTATCACTAAAATGACAGAGCAATAACTAGGCACTGATCTCAGTCACTCAATGTGAGGAGAAACAATGGATCTTATAAATACATATACATGACCACGGTGGCAAGCCAAGCATCGGGAACCACAGTAGCAATCTGCGGCATCAGGACAAGACCACAATAATGACCGGGTAGCGGGATCCAAACTGCAGCTGGCGGGACAAGAGGGGGATCTCCAAGTCGGTGGATCAGAGCAACAAGGTTATCCAAGCTTAGTGGTGCCGACTCATAGGTCAAATAACAAATCGAGACATGTGTAAATAAAGCAAGTACAAGTAAATAAACGGGCAGGACGGGGTTCTCAAAGGCACACTGTCATTTCATGTGGTGCAATGCACTTCATGTAAGACCCCGACCCGAGTGAACCCGATTAGTGCTAATTAAGTTGCGTGTTAGTACTAAGCTCGATTAATGTTTTTGGCTAAGATGGGTTTGGAATAGCTTCTGATATAGTTTTGGGGATTTTGATTGGCTTGGTGTTAGTAGGGCCCTTTGGGGGTTCCTTTTCATGACATTGCATATGTTTGAGGATTTATCGGAGGTTTTTACATTCATGATTTTAATCCCGTTTTACTCGCTTTGATGATCCCTACAACTTTTATGTTGATCCCGTTTTCGTTTGAGATCCCGAAACCTGAATTCTTGGCCCTGAGGGCAAAACAGTCATTTCACACCAAATCTGTACCCAAACTTAGTATCCTCGAAACCCACGAAACATATACTTTTTAGAAACTAGATATTTCGACGATCACTTCTTCCTTCTTCGTCGAATTCATCCGAGGTTCCGATAGAGATGATTTCATCCCATTTAGTTCCTTTAGTAGTGGGACCCAATTCATTGTTAACAAAGGGGAAGCCATTGTCCCTTTCCTTCCATTTTCATTTTCCAGCACAAGAGAGTGAGAACCTAGGGTTCATTGCCTTTTTCTTCTTGTTCTTGCTTCTTCACCCTCCATCCAACCCCAAGCTTGCACCAAGAGAAGATTAGAGATCATCATCTTCTTCCTCATCACCTTAGCTCTCCATTGACACCATTGCTAGAGAAAAGCATTCATCACAAGACCTTCTTTGAGCTCACCATTGCCATTAGAGGACCTTGCAAGTAAGTAACCCCCTTCATCTCCTAGATTGGTGTTCCTCTAACCCTATAGGAGCTTCACCTTCATTATTGGAAGGTTTCTTGGTGATTTCATTGTTTGACCTTGTTAGGGTTTTATTTTGGGATTTTGCCTTGTAGCTTGGACTATTTTCTTGGAGGACTTGATATAGCTTGATTTCATTATTTAAAGACCTAAGGCAAGTGAATGAATGATTTTTCCTAAGCTCTCATGGATTTTGGCTACTTCCCATTAATGCATATTTATTGCTTGTTTTGAAATGAATGCTCATGATAAGTATTAATGACACATTTATAATCTTGGAGAAGTAGTGGTCTATGGCATTGAATGTCTTCTTGTTTTGGTTGCAAAGGTATATATATAGATTGTGAAATGGTTCCCTTCTCCTTTTTCCTTGTGTTGAATGCATGGTTGATGAAGGAGAATATGGTTGATTTGATGGAGGATTGGTTGTAGTTTGAAGGGAGAAATAGACTCCTCATTTGATGTGTAAGAAGAGCTAAAAGAAGGTTGTAAAAAGGAAGAGAAAGAGAGGAACTGAACTGCCCGGAATTCAGTCTCTGGACAGTTCGCTCGAGCGACCCGTCCAGAAGAGGATACGGGTTTTCCAGTAACTTGGTCACTCGAACGCATTTTAATAACCGCTCGACCGATGGGTTCGCTCGAGCGAACTCTTCGATTCGCTCGAGCGATGCGGTCTGCCTGGCATAGGCCACGTCAGTTTGAGTCCAGTGGGTTTTGAAATTTTTTTTTTTTGTGGACCTTGGCTACCCTCTTTGGACTCATTTGACCATATGTGAGAGCGTCTTGAGCCGATGCTCTTCACGGTTGGTTCGGATGCATCGAAGTTCAATCTATTTCAATCTTGAACGGGATGGAACGACACAATATCTTCTTCATATCTAAATACAAAGTCTATTTCCTTGGGTATCGTGAATTCTATTCCTTTCGGTGACTGAGTAGGTTGCTCGATGGTTCCGAGTTGACATCATACTTGGGATGGACCGTTTATAGTCTTGATTTTTCTATCATAGCATCTAGTACTATCCATGAGCTCATTTAAGGTTTTAAAAATAGTAAAAGTGCATAAGGAGCCCGGAATCTCTTCAAACGCAAAGATTACCAAATCATTTCAATAATCGACATACGGGACCCCTATTCACTTAATTAGATCTTGAAATCAATATTTTCCCGGAATTGTAATAGTTCATTTTATTCTTCATTTCCAAGACTTACATTACATGACTTGTTTTCCCCGAAAGCATTGTGTACACTTGAAATGGTTACTTGACCCGAAGTGCATTGCACCACTTGATATGTCAGTGTGCCCTTGAGCACCCCCGTCTTGCCCGTTTGATTATATACTTGTACTTGATTTACTTGCATTGTCTCGATTGTATTTGACCTATGAGTCGGCACCACTAAGCTTGGATAACCTCGTTGGTTTGATCCACCGACTTGGAGATCCCCCTCTTGTCCCGCCAGCTGCAGTTTGGATCCCGATGCCCGGTCATTACCGTGGTCTTGTCCCGATACCGCAGATTGCTACTGTGGTCCCCGATGCCCGGCTCGCTACCGTGGTCATGTATAGTATATGTATTTATATGAGATCCCCTGTTTCTCCTCACCTTGAGTGACTGAGATCAGGGCCTAGTTATTGCTCTATCACCTTAGTGATAGAGGACTTAGCTTCGTGTGGTCGCCATCTTGCTTGTTCCTGATTCCTTGGATACCCTATGAGTTTTATCTTGTTTACATGTTTTCTAGCAAATGATTTAGCTATTTTATGAGAGTTCCTGCTTAAACAGATTTCCTTGCTTTTCGAGATATTTCGTCTATTTTATGTTGTTGTATCTTCTCACTCTCTTGCCAGACCGTCGTGTCTGAACCTTTGCTTTGGTACTCAGGTCCCGTTGCCGGTTTCCTTGAGGAGGAGCCAGAGGAGGCGGTAGGTGAGCCGCATCCTCTAGTCGAGTGGCGCGCTGACGATGTCATGTAGACATCTGGTCGTTGCAAGAGGCGTAACATTTTGGGAAGAACTTGTTAACCATTCTTTTGGGGTTATTGTTTTGTAATATTGGCCTTTGTTGGTCTCTAATTTTGGGGAATGTAACTAAATGATATTTTGTCTAACTTTAACAACTTTGGGGAAACTTGCTTTAGATCATTGCTCATTCTGATACAGTTTGATATTTGATATTAATGCTTGCATGATTAGAGATAGTCTACTATTCGATTTGCTACACGCTTCCGCACTCAAAAGAAATGTTCATGCAAGGTTGTGATATCCTCACCGCGGACACCTGTGGGAAATTGAATAAGTTCTATATTGTGGATGTAGATAATCATCACCAATCATCATCCACTCATGAGTCCCGATCCCGGATTGGGGATTTCCCGGTTCGGGGTCGCGACACTTCAAGTCAAGTAACTATTTCCAGTGTAATTTCAATGCTTTCGGGAAAACAAGGCATGTAGTATAAATCTCGAGATCAGTAAAGTACAATAAACAATCGGAGTTTCAGGTTCAGAATTGCTCAGAGTGAATAGGGATCTCGTATGTCTAATTAGATAAAAGCTTGGTACTCCTTGAATTTGAGGACGTCCCGGGGTCCTTATACACTTCTGATTTTTCAAGACTTCAAATGAAATCTTCGTGACGTGGTTTCTTTCTCGAACGGATGTTAAATCATATGAACGGTTCTTCTCAATTCAATGGAGTTCCCAAGAAACCTCTCTAAAATATATAAACATTTTATTTGTGCTCCTAAAACAGTCCCAGGTGAACAATACCCATCGCTCGAGCGGACTGGAGGTTCGCTCGAACGGTTAGCTCTTTGGAATGGTTGTCTGGGTGGGTTCGCTCGAGCGAAGTTGAGGTCGCTCGAGCGAACTCATCCAGAGTCAGGTTGGCTCGAGCGAAGTATTGGTTCCCTCGAACTAACCACTCTCTGGAACGAGTTCTGGGAGGTTCGCTCGAGCGAACTACCTACTGGAATACTCTGAACCCTTTTCTGGACACTTCGCTCCAGCGAAGGGTCATGTTCGCTCGAGCGAACTGTCCATAAACTGATTCCGGTGCAGTTCAGCTCCTCTTTATCTCTTTCTTCTACAACCGCTTTCTAGCCTCTCTTATACATCCAATGAGTCCAAAACTTCATTCAAAACAACATCAAATTTCTTACAATATTCATTCCATTCTCCTCCATCAACATCACATCCAATACAAAGAAAGAGGGAAGGAAACCATTACACATAAGAGTACATTTGGGATAAAACAAGAGGAAATTAAATGCTATGAACTAACACATCTCTATGACCATAAATGCACTAACAATGCTCTATCATGAACATTTATTTCAAAGCATTACAATAAATAGGCTTGAGTGGAAATACCAAAACCATTGAAAGCTTATAAAAATCAAATCATCCACTTGCCTTGGGTCCAAGCAAATCAAGCTCTAACACTCGTCTAAGCAAAGAATCCAAGCTATAACAAAAATCCCCAAATACAAACTCTAAAAGAGTCAAAACATGAAATAGAAGGGGAGAACCCCATAATAAAGGATATGGAGCTTCTCTAGGACTAGAAGAATACAAATCTAGAAGATGGAGATGATCACTTACTTGTAAGGTTCTCTAATGGCAAGAGTAAGTTCAATGAAGATCTTGGAATGGGAGGTTTTCTTCACAAATGCTATCAATGGGTAGGCTTCAAGATGAGGAAAAGGATGGTGAAGTCCATTTTGATGTTGGTGCAAGTTTGGTAGGAGATTTAGATGAATAGAGCAAAAAGAAGAAGAAGAAAAAAAAGGGAAACCCTAGCTAAAGTTTGTGCTGGAAAAGGGAAATGAGGGAGACGGGTTTCCTTATAAACAAGTGGGGAGTGGGCTCCACTGCTAATAATCTAATTGGGCCGAAATCATGGCTTTCGGGGCTTCTAATGAATTTGACGAAGAAAAGAAAAGTGATCGTCGAAATATTTAGTTTCCAAAAAGTATATGTTTCGCGGATTTGGGGAATATCAAAATTTTGGGTACAGATTTAGTGTAAAAATATTGTTTTGCCCTCAAGGCTAGGAAATCGGGTTTTAGGATCTCGAACGGGGATGGGATCAACATAAAAGTTATAGGGATTAACAATACGATAAAACGGAATTAAAACAATGAATGCAAGAATCTCCAATAAATCCCCTAGTAAATACAAGTCGTAAAAAAAAAGGAACCCCCAAAGTGAAAGTCCGGGATCCTAACCCTAGAGGGTGGGGTGAATAGGGTGAGCTTCAAATAGTGACTAATTATGACCAATTTAGATTTCTTAAAAAAAAAACTTAACTAGCCACTAGAGATGATTTATCAAACAAGATGAGGAAGCTAATAAAATCAATCACCACAAGCATTCACCATTACACAAAGATTTATAGTGGTTCGGCCTCAAAGCCTACATCCACTACCGGCTTGTGATCCAACACCCCACCGGATTTCCACTATCTATGCTTTTCAATAGGCTAAGCAATAACCTCTAACACTATGCTTTTCTTAGGCTTAGCAATAACCTATACACTATGCTTTTCTAAGGCTGAGCAATAACCTTTACACTATGCTTTTCTAAGGCTGAGCATTAACCTTTACTAGTGAAGATTTCTCAAAGAAAGTGTCTTTACAAACACTCTAAGAGATATAATTTAAGATCAATTACAATGCCTCTAAATTAGGCGGATATAAAAGTGTAAAACAAACTCACACAACACTCTATGTAATGCAAAGATGAGTGCACATGATGTATGTGTGTAAACTTCAATCAAAGTTAAGAATAAGGCTCAAATGATATGTGCTCAAAGCATTTGAAAGTTTAAAGAATAGAAATAGTTAGATTGAAGTTGTATTGCAAATCACATGTTCTTTTTCAAAAGACAACTTGTAAAGTTTTCATTAATCAAGAAATGTAAGTTGTAAGAAAATTAAATCATAAGGAACATGTAACGAAAGAGCAGAGATGTTTTCAAAACATAAAGATTTCCTATGAGATCATAGAGTGAAAACAACTAGGTAAAGACTCAACCAAGTAGAGTGATCATGCATCAAATGGAAACAAGAAAGTTGAAGTAAGCATGATTTATACAACAGGGCAATGACTTGGTTTAAGACAAAGTGATGAATCCAATAATGAATAAATCAAAGATAATATAGAGGATTCAACACATCAATGTTAACATGCTACAAGAGATTTTCCAATAAGATAAATTAGCATGTAACAAATGAGAAGAGCAAAGCTTACTAAGATGTATAACTATGAAATCAAGCTTTGTCTTTTCAAGATGTTTCCCTTGCTCCCTTGTATTATACTTGATCTTGGGTTTGAAAGATGTTCAGAAGAAAACTCCCAAGATTGGTCTCCAAGGAGACTCTCCAAAAGCTCTCACACAAAACAAAGAGAGTCCTTCTTAAATAAGGAAAAAAGAGTCCAATGGATCTCTTGTCGGTCGACCGACAAACAAGGTTCGGTCGACCGAGCCCAACGGTCAAAATACAACGGTCATAAATTTTTAGAAACAATTCTATTGTCGGTTCACCGAGATTCATTCAGTCGACCGACATGAGACCGACACCTGACCGACAGAGCAAAAATGACTGAAAACATGCTCTCTAGAATCAGAACCGAAATAGAGTTCGGTCAGGTACTGAGACACCTTATGTCAACCGACAAGCTGACCGACAGAAAAACACCTTGCTGGAATTGGAACTGACAAAAGCTTGGTTGAGCTTAGTTCACTGGTCGGTTAGCCGACACCTGATCGATAGAGAAAACAGCCAGAAGTCCAGAAGATCTGAAGGTTTTAACTAGAAAATCTTTGGAAACAAGATTTAACACAGAAAATTAAGGATTTCCAAGTCAAATAGAATTACATTTGGAAGCAAAATGAAATCAACCAAAGACATTTTGAATAAAACATGATAGGGTTAATTTACAAACATGATTTTCAATAAACCAAAATGCAATTTTGAGATTAGGTGAAGTGAAGAAAATGAATGCATATGTTAACCATCAAATTGCAAACTACATAGATCTAACACAAAAGGCCCCACTAATCACAAAGCAATCAAAATTCTCCAAAACTATATCAAAAGCTATTCCAAACCCAACTTAGTAAAAAACTACCAATCACGCTTAAGACTAACACACGACTTAATTAACGCTAATCGGGTTCTCTCGGGTCAGGGTCTTACATCCTCCACCCCTTAGGGCATTTGGTCCTCCAAATGAGATATAAAACTTACCTCTGGTAGTAGATGTGGATACTTCTTCTGCACTTGATCTCGTAATTCCCACGTTGCCTCTTCTGGTCCGTGATTCTCCCATAGTACTTTTACACAATGAATAGTCTGTGTCCTCAACTCTTGTTCCTTTGTATCAATGATCTGTACGGGCTTCTCAACATAGGTAGCATCTTCTCTGATTTCCAAAGGTTCATGCCGTAGTACATGCAAAGGGTCGGGAACGTACTTCTTCAACGTAGACACATGGAAGACATTATGTACGCCGGATAGCTCAGGTGGTAAGGTTAATCTATAAGCCACGTCACCGATCTTGCTCAAAATGTCATACGGTCTAATGTATCTCCCTGATAGCTTACTCTTCTGTACAAATCTCGATGTTCCTCTCGTAGGTGACACTTTTAGGAAAACCTTATCTCCTTCCTTGAACTGTAAATCTCGGCGGTGGGAGTCTGCATAGCTCTTCTGTCTACTCCGGGACACTTTTAGACGTTCTTGAATTAACTTGATTTTGTCGCTAGTCTCACTTACAATTGTCGGTCCATGGAAACTGCGAATGCCGACTTCTTCCCAACATACAGGTGTCCTACACCTTCTGCCATACA
Source organism: Cinnamomum chago (assembly GCA_038049695.1). Lineage (NCBI taxonomy): Eukaryota > Viridiplantae > Streptophyta > Magnoliopsida > Laurales > Lauraceae > Cinnamomum > Cinnamomum chago. The sequence continues at coordinate 33,038,346 of CP142456.1, forward strand.
AAGCCTCAAAAGGCGTCATCCCAATGCTAGAGTGGTAACTGTTGTTATAAGCAAACTCACACAACGGTAGAGTCTCATCCCATTGAGTCTTAAAATCTAACACACAAGCACGGAGAATATCCTCTAGGGTCTGAACAGTCCTCTCTGATTGGCCATCTATTTGAGGGTGATAAGTCGTACTGAACTGTAATCTCGTGCCCATAGACTCATGTAGCGTCTTCCAAAATCTCGAGACGAATCTGCTGTCTCTGTCCGATGTGATATAAACTGGCTGCCCATGTCGACTGACGATCTCGTTGACAAATAACTCTACCAAAGGTAGCATGTGCATCTTCTTCCCTGTCCTCATAGGAATGAAATGAGCAGACTTGGTAAGACGGTCTACAATGACCCATATCGCATCGTTGCCTCTACCAGTCCTCGGTAGTCCCAAAATAAAATCCATTGTAATATGCTCCCATTTCCAGTCTGGGATCTCTAACGGCTGTAACAACCCTGGAGGCCTCTAATGTTCTGGTTTTATCAACTGACAAGTCATGCAATGGGAGACAAACGTTGCAACCTCTCTCTTCATGTTATTCCACCAAAATCTGCCCTTCAAGTTCGGGTACATCTTTGTGTTACCTGGTGTAGACACCTCATTTTAGCCCCCTATGATAGCCTTAAACACTTATCATAGATAATGATGCCCCCATTTCACCCATAATTGAATGGTTAATGGCATAATTCAGATTAATTAATGACGATGAAGATGCTTGTTGATAATTTTAGATTTAGTTCGACGATTTATAGAAATTGTGAGAGAAAAGGCCAAATCAAGGAATGGACTACAACGCTACCCAAGTCCCCTTCCAAACTACATAGAACGCACTCATGTTATTCTTAGAGAGATTACACTTAGTTTGCCTAAGTACAATATGATTAGCATGAATAAGGAGGTTAGAATCATTGATCCAAGTATCCCTTACTTTTCCTGGCCTATAACTGTTAGGGTGTATGGACCAACAGATTCTACATTCCGCGAGCTTTCCGAAGATATATAGAACGTCCAATTCCGACCAACGGCTCAAAAGATATGACTCTTGGAAGACTACACAATTGGTCTCGCACCAGGGACACACTTGGGCGCCAATATAGGTGCACCCAAGTCCCAAACTGCACTTGGGCGCACACACAGGTGCGCCCAAGTCCCAAGGTCACACTTGGGCACACACACAGGTGTGCCCAAGTCCCTGGTTGCCCTAGAAAGCACTTTAGTGCATATTTAGGTTGGTTCCGCTCCACTCTTCATAGTTCCGACCCAATCTCAGCCCAAAAAATAGACCAAAACCAAACCCCAAGCCCATTCGACCCAAAAGATGACATGGCTGCAGCTGTGTGCGCGCCTAAGTCCAGTTTCCTCTGTTTCGGTCCGAATTCGATCCGAAAATAATCTGAACTGAACCCTAAGCCCACTTAGCCCCAAAACAACTCTTCATAGTTCCGACCCAATCTCAGCCCAAAAAATAGACCAAAACCAAACCCCAAGCCCATTCGACCCAAAAGATGACATGGCTGCAGCTGTGTGTGCGCCCAAGTCCAGTTTCCTCTGTTTCGGTCCGAATTCGATCCGAAAATAATCTGAACTGAACCCTAAGCCCACTTAGCCCCAAAACAAGACACAGGTGCGCCCAAGTCCCCAGACCAACATGGGCGCACCTATGTGTGCGCCCAAGTCCCGAAACCCTAAATCTACCTTGGTTTGTGTGAAACTTTTGGAAATTCGTGCAAATGGCAGCCCTAAACCCCTCCTCCACGCCAAAACCCTTATATAAGGATCTTCTATACCATTTTGCAAAGGAGGCTACCAAAAAAAAGAGAAAAAAGAGAAGTAAAAAAAGAGAGAAAAAAGAGAGAGTGGCCAACATAGAGAGAGCCTTGGATCTAGAAGAAAGGAGAAGAATGAGCTTTCTGGTTTTCAAGATAAGTAAAGGAGAAAGCTTCCAAAAGCCATGGATTTGCGAAAAAAGCTTCGATCAAGGACTTGAAAGATACAACTCAAACCGGTATTTCTAGATTTAGGTTCTCTTCAATTAATATTCAGCATCATTATTTCTTAGAAACATGCTTAGGATCATACATACATTGTAGATCTACATTAATAGTAGTGTTTTTCAATAGATCTAATACTTAGTAGTCATTCATCATTAGTAATATGCTTAGGATCATTCTTAGGTTGTAGATCTGCATCATCTTCACCATCTTGAACTCGTGATTAGGATAGATTTACATTCATATCATTTTATTAAGAAAAATCCGAATTTGAGGAAGAAAAAGTGCAGCAAAGCACTTGGGCGCAACTGTAGGTGCGCCCAAGTCCCGGCTTAGGGTTTTAACCCCGATTTTCATATTGCATGCACTTCCTTTCTCAGATCCGAATTCATTCTCATACATATTGATATCGGGACCTTCGGATCTGTAACTGTGTTTGAAATCACACGAAAAACGTTGGAGAAAGGGAGTGAAAGAGGAAGAAGGTGCAACAGAGCACCTGTAGGTGCGCCCAAGTCCCTGCATGGGATTTTGACCCCGATTTTCATATCCGTATATTTAATTCCTTAGATCTGAATTCATTCTCATACATATTAATATCGGGACCTTCGGATCTGTAACTTTGTGTTCCAAATCACGCGAAAAGCATTGAGAAAAGAAACAGGGGAGGAAGAAAAGTGCAGGAAGACACTTGGGCGCCCCTGCAGGTGCGCCCAAGTCCAAACTCAGGGTTTCAATCCCGATTTCCCCTTTCGCGTGCATTCTGGTTCTTAGGTCCGAGTCTCTCTTCCTAAAAATTGATATTAAAGCCTTCAGATTTGTGGAAAGAGGATTATATGCAGTATTAAAAAAAGAAGAAAAAGAAAAAAAGAAAGAACACAGGTACTTGGGCGCCACTGTGAGTGCGCCCAAGTCTCTGCAAAGAGATTTGTCCCTTGAATCTTAGTCCTCACATCACCATTTCCAAACCCGGAAGTTCTGATATCATTGATTCATATTAGGACTCTGCATTTAGTCGCTAATTGCTAGAAATCGTGTTAGAAATTGCATTGGAATATCGCTGAAAGTTGTAAGTGCATCACAACCCGCAGAGGAGACAGTGTGTGCCCAAGTCCTATAGAGACACTTGGGCGCCCCTGTAGGTGAACCCAAGTCTCTAGATTAATTTCCGGCCCGCATTTTCCGTATCTTTGCATTCCATTTAGCTTGTTGTTTCATCTTTGTGGTGATTTCACTTGACTACTGAACTTCTAGACTTCGAATCATCGAATCATCATCATTTTAGGTTAGGATAAAATACTAAAAAAAATCATAAAATCATAAAACACTTCCCTTCTCATCTTGCTCTTTAGTAATTAGAGAAGAGAACATAAAGATTAAAAGAAGTAGAAAAGTCCACAAAGAAGAAAAACAATAGACACTAAGTAGATGATCATAATTTGCTCTTTAGGTTACGTTGCATTGCTATTGCATAAAATACCAAAAAAATCATAAAATCATAAAACTCTTCCCTTCTCATCTTACTCTTTAGTAATTAGAGAAGAGAAAACAAAAGATTAAAAGAAATAGAAATATCAAAAAAAAAAAAGGTAGATAGTAAGTAGATAAACATAGGTTATTGTATATGTGCCTAAGCGAATTAGTACACTTAAAAAATAATACTGAATCAAAACACCTAATTTAACCTTAATTAAAAACGGCCAATTAAAACACCTAAATTAATCTTAATTAAAACCATTGACCTGAATCCTAATTTCCAAACTCTAATTAATTAAACCCTAATAAATCAACCCCAATAAAACACCTTAACTAAAATCCTTAATCAACAACCTTTAAGCAACCCCTATTAAATAAAACCCTAGTCAACGAATCTTTAACAAAACCCTAATTAACAAAACCTTGATTAAAATTCTAATTAATAAGCCTAAATAAACCAAAACCCCTAATTAATCCGAACCCTAATTAATAAGCTTGATCAACAAACCTTTAAATCAAACCCTAACAAACAAAACCCTAGTCACTTAAAACCATCTGGAACCTCGAACCAAAGTCAGACGGTCAAAGAACATCAAAACACCACCTGGGCGCCACTGCTGGTGCGCCCAAGTGCACAGAGACACCTAGGCGCACACATAGGTGCGCCCAGGTTTCCTGTCTGGCCCAAGTTGTAAACCTCGGTTGTATTTCGAATTCCAGACTCAAGATTATAAAAATAAATCAATCCAGAACCTAAAAACAACATCAAAACAGAGACTTGCATCAAATAGAAACCCTACGAACTCCGAAGATCATTTCGATTCTGTTGGAAAATAGGTGGGCCATTCAAATAGGTTTCAAAAACTTTTGATCCACTTAATGCAGGGATCAACTATCTAGAAGGCAAAAAAACCCAATCCAGGATGCAATCCCTCAAACTCATAAATCATGTACAGCAATATATCTTATCTAGAAGATAGAAAATAACACCCAAACAAGCAACCACGAAACAAGGATGTAGATTATACCTTTGGAGCTTAGTAGTGCTCTAATGGAGAAGTTGGTCTCTTTCTTTGATGATGAACACCTTCACTAATCAAATCAGAATCTCCAACACCTTTTGTTCTTCCACGCTATGACCCGTATCAGATTCTCTTTTCTCAAGAAGATGGTGGAATCTCCATGAGAAAACCCTAAAGGAAACTAGAAGAGAACTAGAAGAGGGAAAAGATGTGCAACAACTTGCACAAGAGAGGAAGAAAGAGGATGGGCATGAATCCCTAGGTGAGATTATTGCATTGGACGTCCAAGCCTCCTCTCTCTCTCCTTTTATATATCTTAAGCAACCTCCTCTTACTAATTGAAATAGAAGTCTTACTTCCATAATAATTAGTTGCTTACTAAATCACAATTAGAAGTCTCAATTCAAATATGATTAGTAACTTTCTCCTTTTCTAATTAAAATAGAAGTCTCACTTCCATTAGTAATTAGTAACTACTATTACCACTATTAGAAGTCTCACTTCAAATAGAAATAGTAACTTTCTATTTCCTTTTAGAGTTCTACTATAATTAGTATCTTTCTAATATCTTGGGCTAGCGTGGGGACCACTAGGGATTCCTTAGAAAGCTGGCTCCAACTGAGACACGCTACCCCACATCTCATGTGTAATCCGGGCCCACAGTTAATTGCAAATAACTCCGCTATATAAATGCAATTGAACTCCAGTTTTAGGAATATATTACAATGAAGACCCTAAACTTCCCAATTACCACAAGTAGGCCCCTCCATCTATATCCATGGATCAATTGGACATGTCCACCAAATTAGATCCATATCTTATTATCCTTGAGCCCCAATTCATTTTAGTGATCATTTGGTACTGATCCAATTAACTCTTAATTGAAATGGGTACGCACTTACCAATGATAAATCCATTGATTGGCACAAGGGGATATTAAAGATAGATTTCATCTTGACCATTGAATGTTCCCACAGCTCTACTACCATGTACCCAAATCACCGGGGTGTTGACCTACAATTGGCCTCACTCATTTGTGACTCAAAGCAAATGAATAGATAGAAACTTGAGTTCATTAATGTCTCAGGATTTTGAGCCAATTGCTAGGGAATTATGAGAGCAGACCTTAAAGTAAAGACAGTGTACATAAGGTGCTTCTCATGGTCCTTCAATACATCTAATGGACCAGTACCATGATTCAGAATCTTACATTCTGATGATCGAGACAAATCACACTATCTTATAGTGATCAAAGTGATGCAACCTTGTCAGATGAGATGCACAATCTCATCACTGGTTGTGAAGATATTTAAGTATAAGATTTGCAATACATGTCTCTTGTATGTGGATCACATCCATACACATGTATTACATCTAGTATACTTGTGGACTCCTGTTCATCTCATGAACCATTATGTCATTTGTATTAGTTATGTGCAAACAAATAATAAAACACCAATCATCTCATGAAAGGAAAGCAATAATATATATTGATAAATAAAGAAATTAATCAATTTATTCATCATATACTGGTATTGAGACCATAAAACTAACAATCTCCCACTTGGGCTCAATGCCAGTCAGGGTTGCATCTCATTCAGATCCCATCTACTTATTGCCCAAAGACTTTGGTACTCAAAGGCTTAGTAAAGGGATCTCCCAGATTGTCTACAGAGTCTATCTAGGTGATAGCAGTATCACCTCTCTGCCCAATCTCTCTGACCATTTGTTATAACCTCTGTACATGCTTTTGGCTTCTGGGTTCCTTGGACTTATTGACTGCCCTGCTGTTATCACAGTAAACTGTGAGCGGCTGTCCTGCCAAAAGCACCACTCCAAGTTCCATAAGGAATCTATTGAGTCAATTTGTTTCTTTGGCTGCTTCTCAAGCAGCTATAGCATAAACACATACCCAGAAGTTGATTTCTTGGAATCCTTATCTGACTAGTAGTCAGTATCTATGTAACCGACTCATTACTGCCGTAAATCAACATGTGATATTTAGTCCTTCTCAAGGAGTTGAGAACACATCTTACAGCAGTCCAATGGTTATGATCTGGGTTAGACTAATATCTGTTGACTAAGCCCAATGCATGACAGATATCCGTTCTAGTATATAGCATAGCATACATGAGACTACCAACACCCGAAGCGTACGGTATCGACCTCATCTGCTCCTTTTCCTCAGGTGTCTTGGGACACTGATCCTTGGAAAGGTGCACTCCATGCCTGAAAGGTGTAATACCCTTTTTGGAGTCTTGCATAGCAAACCGTACCAGCACCTTATCTATGAACGCATATTGGGATAAGCCTATCATCCTATTTATCCGGTCTCAATGGAGTTTGATCCCTAGGATGTGGTTGGCTTCTCCCAAGTCCTTCGTATCAAAAGTTTTAGCCAACTAAACATTTTACTGTTGACAACATCCATATACCACTCTCTAGGAGAAGGATGTCGTCGACTAGAAAAATTACCCTGCCTCTTTCACTTTTCATGTACACTCATGACTCATCCGGATTTTGACAAAAATCAACTGACTTGATTGCTTAGTCAAAACAAATGTTCTAGGTTCGGGATGCCTGCTTCAGTCCATAAATGGACATCTGCATGTTGCAAACTCTTTGCTCTTGGTTGTTTAGCTATAAAACCGCCTGGCTGCATCATATAGATGTCTTCGTCAAGATGGCTGCTCAGAAACGCCGTTTTGACATCCATTTGCCTAATCTCGTAATCGAGATGAGCCGCAATGGATAAGAGTACCTGGATTGACTTGAGCATGGCTACCGGCAAGAAGGTTTCCTCATAATCGATATCTTCTTTCTGAGTATATCCTTTCGCAACAAGCCTGACCTTAAAGGTCTCAACTCTTCCATCTGGTCTCTCTTTCTCTTGTAGACTCACTTGCACCCAATAGGTTAGATCTTGGCAGGCAAGTCCACAAGTGTCCAGACCTGATTAGAGTACATAGACTCCATCTCAACTTTCATAGCATCTTGCCAATGTCCCGAATCTTTGTCAATAATTGCTTCATCATAGTTACAGGGATCTTGTTCTGGTTCTTCCGGGACTGCCTCGTAAGACTCTCCTAAGAACGAGAACCTGTCAGGGGGTCTGACAATCCTCCCACTACGACAAGGCACTGGTGTAACTACTGGGTCCAGTAAGGGCGTTTCTTCCTCAGGCTCGGTCATACTAGGATTTGAAATTGTTTGCTCTTGAATTTCTTCCAAGATCACCTTTTCTAAAGATTTCCGGTCTATCATATAATCTTCCTCCAGAAAAACCACATTAGTGCTCACCATCACTTTCTGCTCTCTGGGATTATAGAATAACCAACCTTTAGTTCATTTAGGATATCCTACAAACATGCATACTTCCGACTTCGCTTCCAACTGATCCATCTTAACCTTTAGCACATGTGTTGGACAACCCCAAATGTGTAAATGTTGTAGACAAGGCTTTCGCCCGGACCACAACTCCCGGGGAGTCTTAGGTATAGACTTAGATGGTACGAGGTTTAGTATGTACATCGCAGTATCCAAGGCGTATCCTCAAAAGGATATAGGTAATTATGAGAAACTCATCATAGACCTGATCATATCTAAAAGAGTCTAGTTCCTTCTTTCTGCTACTCCATTCTGTTGAGGCATACCAGGAGCAGACAACTGGGATAAAATCCCATTTTCTGATAAGTATCCCATAAAATCAGCGGAGAGATATCCTCCTCTGGCCCTGACATTAATGGGTTCACACACATCAGTATACACTAATTCCAACAAATCTTTGGCCCTATTGCCCTTTGATGAAAAAGGGCCTTTTGGTCATTTTACCTTCCAGACAGGACTCGCAGACAGGCATTGGTTCTACCACCAATGAAGGCAAGATACCATCTTTCACTAGCCTGTCAATCTTATTTAGGTTTATATGACCTAGCATCAAGTGCCAAAGTTTTGTTGGATCAGATGAAGGTGATTTCCTTTTTAATGATGGTCTATTAATTGTTTCAGTATCATGTATCTCATACATTGTGGGATTAACAAATAAATTCCATTGATTACCTTGTCAGAATACATAAAAGTACCGTATCTCTTTATGACAATTTCAGTACCAAGAGTAATAGAATAACTCTTATTCACCATACTAGAAACTGAAATTGATTTCCGTCGTAAAGACGGTACATATAACGTGTCTGACAAAACCAATTTATCATTTGAAAAACATAATGTAATAACTCCCACTGAAACAACCTTTGCCTTAGCATCAGATCCTAGGTTGACAATGATTTCTCCGTCACTGAACCTCCTGGTTTCCCTGAACCCCTGCAACGAATTACATATGTGATCAGTTGCCCTGGAGTCCATACACCAAGATCCTGAAGTACCAGTTGCAAAACTAACTTCAGAAATAAGTGACTCAATCATACCTGAGGTCTTCTTCTTAGACAGATATTCTGGACAATTCCTTTTCAAATGTCCTTTCTTACCACAATGGAAACACTTTCCTTTTACTCCCGTACCCTTAGCCTTGGCCATACTACAAGTAGAACCATTCTCCACCTTAGGACCCTTGATGACTGATTTCTTCTTGCTATCTTGATCTTTGCCTTTCGGCTTGGTCCTAGCAAATGACTTTTCTGTTATGAGGGGATTTTGCTCTTTCTTCATGATTTCCTCAGTCACTACCAGCTGGCGAGACAGCTCAGCTATGGTCATTTCCAATTTATTATAATTGATCTTGAAATGATTGAAAGAATCCGGTAGTGACTGAAGGATCATGTCGATCTACGATTCTTTATCAATCGTAACACCCAGTACATCTAACTCATTTAGTGCGAGACTCATTTTCAACAAATGTTTTTGTATTGGGGTTCCCTCAGCCATCTTAGTGTTTATCAGCACCTTCATAGCAGCTTGCCTAGCAGGTTTAACCTGGTCCGCAAACATCTCATTTAAGTTCGATATAATATCGTATGCTAACTTATAAGATTGATGTTGGTGTTGTAAAACACTAGACATGGATGCCTGTATAAAACATTTGGCTACCTCATTGTCTTTTGTCCATTTGGTGTAAAGGTCCTTTTCATACTGAGGTGCATGAAGCTCAGGCTCAGGAAGGGAGGGTATGGTAAGGACATATCTGCATCCTGAAACTGTCAAGATAATATCCAGGGTCCTTTTCCAGTCTATAAAGTTGGATTCCATCAACTTATTCTAGTTGAGGATGGTCGCAAGTGGATTGAAAGTATTTGAATTCATGCTTGAAAAAACTGTAGTACATAACCATACATTCAATTAATGAATTTAAATGACATTAGGGTTTAGTATTCTATAAAATTTATATGGGGATCCTCATAACCACTATATTCAGAATACATCGGAACCCCAATCTCCGGGGTATGCCTCCTTGGGGAGTACGAATACCACCTAGATTGGTGCGGATCAAAGTTGGTCAAAATTAGGATTAAGACTAACTTTCCATGATCCCCTTCATTCATTATAATCTAGGTATCTCATACCAAATAATGAATGACTCCCGATTAACTTCGGTTTCTAAAATAAATGAGGCAAGTCCTTGGGGATACTACATCATTATTTTAGTTAAGTGTGACCCACCAACTAGCATTGCATGACAATCGTTGCAAGCAGCTCCTCCTTAGGGAGTGGGCCCCCGTCCCGTCTCACCAAAACTATCCATAGGAGATCCATATCTAGTAACCAGACAAGTAAAAGCCCTCCGTGGGGAACGACCATTCTCAATATGGCGCGGGGCTAATACTTCCCTTACAATGGACCTATGGTGGAAAATCATGGGGATTTCTAAATATAAATGCCCCGCTCCCACTTAATATTTTAGAATTGAGGATTTCCTTGTAAGGTATTAGGGCCCACATATATATATATATGAACATCAAATCATCTCATGATATGATCAAAGATTGGTTCCAAGTCAAGTTATTTTTAGGAAAGTCCAGTTTCTTAAATTAGTGTTACCAATGTGTCCATCTCATGGGTCATCAACACTAATTAGAACTCTTTCCAAAAATTAATTTGATTTGACCTATTTTAGTAACTTGTTATGTTTGGATCAGATTTGGAAACATTTTAAATTAAGCAGACATCCATAAATAGAAAATGCTAAAATTAGAAACGAGTCATCTCCTCCACATGGCCCAAGCGGAATAGACTTCTTGGACTTCTAGACTTTCCAAAACTTTGGGATTCCTCAAACTCTTTGGGCATCACCAAAAGGCTTTTGGTAATCTTCAAACTCTTTGATTTGGAGTCCAACTTTACTTTCCTTCTTCGTCTCGGACATCGCCAGAATTTACAAATTTAGAAAAATTACATAAATTCATATGCCTCAATTATGAGACTTACATGGTAATCTAGACAGGGAATTAAAAGGACTATATGGAAATTCACCATGCCTTGCCCTTTCACGGGAAACCAAGGAAACCATGATGCCCTTTACACTTAGCCTCAAATAAACCAATAACCATAAAAAGAAAGTAAAAGACTTGTGGGCCATATGGAGAGGACATTATCATCTGCACGTTAGTATCTCATACAACAAAGCATCTCACAAAACCAGGTTACCAAACCACAATGGAAAAACAAGATGCCAAAAGTAGCCGCCCTTTTAATACATGCACTTCGCAGAGGGGGTCCGGGGGTGTCCCCCGGCGGGGGTCGAGCTGTGTTCATCGAGCACGAGGCCAGGTCGACCCGCCTGACGAAGGCAGAAAATTGGGTTTTTTCAATTCGAGTCCAAACACCTCCAAAACACTTTTGAAGGCTCTCAATGGCATCCTACCATCCTTCCATCATAATTAAACCCTTTTGTGATTATCTAAACATGGATTTGCTAATAAAGTAAACAAACTCAATCATAACTGATCCTTACATAGCCCTAGGTCTATCCTCTTCGCATCTCATGCAAAGATTAGATCTAGATCGCTGATCTAACATAATTAGAGATGAGGTATGACTCTGATACCAATTGTTGGAAAATAGGTGGGCCATTCAGATAGGTTTAAAAAACTTTTGATCCACTTAATGCAGGGATCAACTATCTAGAAGGCAACAAAACCCAATCCAGGATGCAATCCCTCAAACTCATAAATCATGTACAACAATATACCTTAACTAGAAGATAGAAAACAACACATAAACATGCAACCACGAAATCTACAACATACAAGGATGTAGATTATACCTTTGGAGCTTAGTAGTGCTCTAATGGAGAAGTTGATCTCTTTCTTTGAAGATGAACACCTTCACTAATCAAATCGGAATCTCCAACACCTTTTGTTCTTCCACGCTATGACCCGTATCAGATTCTCTTTTCTTAAGAAGATGGTGAAATCTCCATGAGAAAACCCTAAAGGAAACTAGAAGAGAACTAGAAGAGGGAAGAGATGTGCAACAACTTGCACAAGAGAGGAAGAAAGAGGATGGACGTGAATCCCTAGGTGGGATTATTGCATTGGACGTCCAAGCCTCCTCTCTCTCTCCCTTTATATATCTTAAGCAACCTCCTCTTATTAATTGAAATAGAAGTCTTACTTCCATAATAATTAGTTACTTACGAAATCACAATTAGAAGTCTCACTTCAAATATGATTAGTAACTTTCTCCTTTTCTAATTAAAATAGAAGTCTCACTTCCATTAGTAATTAGTAACTTACTATTACCCCTATTAGAAGTCTCACTTCAAATAGAAATAGTAACTTTCTATTTCCTTTTAGAGTTATACTATAATTAGTATCTTTCTAATATCTTGGGCTAGCGTGGGGACCACTAGGGATTCCTTAGAAAGCTGGCTCCAACTGGGACACGCGACCCCACATCTCATGTGTAATCCGGACCACAGTTAATTGCAAATAACTCCACTATATAAATGCAATTGAACTCCAGTCGTAGGAATATATTACAATGAAGACCCTAAACTTCCCAATTACCCAAGTATGCCCCTCCATCTATATCCATGGATCAATTGGACATGTCCACCAAATTAGATCCATATCTTATTATCCTTGAGCCCCAATTAATTTTAGTGATCATTTGGTACCGATCGAATTAACTCTTAATTGGAATGGGTGCGCACTTACCATTGATAAATCCATTAATTGGCACAAGGGGATATTAAAGATAGATTTCATCTTGACCATTGAATGTTCCAACAGCTCTACTACCACGCACCCAAATCACCGGGGTGTTGACCTACAATTGGCCTCACTCCTTTGTGACTCAAAGCAAATGAATAGATAGAAACTTGAGTTCATTAATGTCTCAGGATTATGAGCCTATTGCTAGGGAATTATGAGAGCAGACCTTAAAGTAAAGACAGTGTACATAAGGTGCTTCTCATGGTCTTTCAATACATCTAATGTATCAGCACCATGATCCAGAATCTTACATTCCAATGATCGAGACAAATCACACTATCTTTTAGTGATCAAAGTGATGCAACCTTGTCAGATGAGATGCACAATCTCATCACTGGTTGTGAAGATATTTAAGTATAAGATTTGCAATACATGTCTCCTGTATGTGGATCTCATCCATACACATGTATTACATCTAGTATACTTGTGGACTCCGGTTCATCTCATGAACCATTATGTCATTTGTATTAGTTATGTGCAAACAAGTAATAAAACACCAATCATCTCATGAAACGAAAGCAATAATATTTATTGATAAATAAAGAAATTAATCAATTTATTCATCATATACTAGTATTGAAACCATAAAACTAACAAATTCATCACCACCAGCCAAGCCACACAAGACCTGGCACTTGGGCACCACTATCTGTGTGCCCAAGTCACCAGAGTGACCTAGGCGCAACCACAGGTGCGCCCAAGTCCTCTGTTAGTCCTATTTCACCGATTTCGACATCTTTTCATCATTTGAAGTAAAACCTGAAATTACAGAACCTTAAACAACTAAAACAGAACCTTAATATATTTAAAAACACATTAATTAGAATCTTAAAACATCCCTAAACCACTCTTAACCAACCTTCAACATAAATCAAAGCAAACCAAATCAATTAAGACCATACTCAACCAAATTGTTTAAGCATAGCAATTATCAAACTTAGGCTATTAGCACCCTAGGAATAAATCGAACTTCTCTCATTAGAAAGATAAAAGCATTAGGCTTCGTCCCATCACTTTTCATGTTTTGTTAGGGGACCGGGAGAGCTAATGTGGGCGGTCTAGGACCTTAGGTTAGGGTTAATCCGATGATCAGTAATAAGGCATTAATCATGTAAATCCAAGTAAAACTCCCTAGGTAGGCCCTTCTAGCCCCAATATCAAAAATCCCTAAAAACTATAAAACCAATAAAATTAACCCAAAAAGATTTTTCCTTTGTTTCTTCCTCCACCTCAGGTGCCAGATATTTAATTGAACTTAATGATAAAAGGGAATGAAGAACTGATTTCTAAAATTGAATAAATGAGAATAATAAGTTGAGATGAGTGATTTCACACACTTTGCATATTTTTATTTCAGCCCATCGGCCACCCTCCAAATCAATTTTTGCCCATCGGCCACTCTAAAACAAACACCGGCCCATCGGCCGCCTCCAGTCAATTATAGCCCATCGGCTTTTCACTTTTCATCACTCGTGTATCCCACACGAAAAACACAGAAATCACAATTCAAAGTCTCATTTGCATCATCATTTTGATTTGAAAAGTCAACCTTTAAACCCTATTTTGCCAAGGGATTAGAAGGGGGTACCCGGGAACGAGGCCGATCCTCTTCTTAAATATTTGGCACCTCCCCCCTTTTGTTTTCTTTATTTTAATTATTTTATTTTACTTGGATACACTATGATTTTGCTATGTGAGGATTAACCTTATTTGGACTTTAACTCATAACCCTGAATTGACCCTATATTAAAGAGACCCAAAGAGATCCAAATTAATGTGACATGAAAACCGTCGTGTGTTGCCGGCAGCACATTAGACGAGAGGAAGAACCCACCCATTTATTTTCTCCCATTTTTCTTCGGCTTTCGTCGAAGAACGGTGTTACGGCCATTACCGTAGCTGGCGATCGTGATCCATCGATTTTGAGGGTAGTCTAAATCCTCATTTTCGATGTAAAATTTAAATAGCACATATAGATGAATGGCGATTTCCCTCCCGGGGGGATCGAAATTCACATCCGACAGCCTGGCGATCATGATGGGACCTCTTCTATTTTCCTGTCACTTATTTGGGTCTTTCTGAAATTTTATTCTAAGACACAAACATCCAATCAATGATCAGATGTCCATGTCCCATTCAGTTTAGGGTTATTATGAGTCTAGTCTGAAATTAAACCTGAGGTTCCAATGGACCGTCCACTAAGCTTTCCCCATTACATCATATAAGAAACAAACTTGCATCAACACTCACTACCGAACAACATAAAACGTGCTTTTCTCATCCCCTCTTTCTTTCTATTCTCATCTAAATATTTCTTCATGAATGGAGGGTTACACATTCGGAATGTCCAACCTTCAACCCCTCTCACCCCAACTAATGCTCTGCACCACTAGCGGGTCACACCAAGTCACACAAAATATAGAATCCTCTAGACTATTAGATGGATCCTTAGCAACTTCAAGTCATGACCCACAACAAATAAGACGGCCCCTTTTCGAAGGAGGCCCAATCCCGGTTAATACCGTTACAATGGGAAGGAATCATTCCAACACATCTACCCCATCTTAGTCGTTAGGGAAGAATCAATTCTCCTCGCATTCAGGAGTAACCTACACCGACCTAGTCAGTCTCACTGGCCAGGTTATAAGATATAGGGTTCACGATAATATTTCGCCAGGGGATCACTTTCTCCGTGTAAGCGATCCTATGGTTTTGCAGGTTATACCCTACTCATCCCTAATTAGTCAGACCGAGCCAATCACTTCTTCTATCCCACAATACGGGATGCCCGCTGATGCGCCTACCGCTACGCCGGTTAGAATCATCACACCATCACAGACTCTCGCAATAAACGAGAATCTGTATCATCAAGCGAGTCATGGTTTAGTAAACTCGGGACAATTGATGACATCCAACACCTCGCACCGAAGCCCTACGACTCATATAGGAACGTCAGATGTCTACCAGCAGCGTGAGGTGGCTCGACCTCAATTCCAAGTTATGACTCCTCCACCAATCAATCAAACGAATTACAACCCTGTAACGGCCGACAATGATATATTATATCCCCAGCCGATTCAATATGAAAGGATCCCTCCTGTTTATCAAAATCAGACTGCCCCAATCTACCAAGTGCCTAACTCAGATCAGGGTCCCCCAGTCCAGAACATGCAGGTCATCAATCCCTCGGGCGTTAGACATTCTTATCAAACATACCAGGGAGATGAGCCACGCTATCCGCAGGCATATCGACCGCGTACCTCGAGCCCGATGGTTTACCTGTATAGAGGACGGTCTGTTTCTTATGGAGGAACTCGATTGAACCAATACTATCATCCTATTCAGCAACCATATCCCCAGGACCAGTTCCAGGAGCCAATCTACCCTCCTACTCCACTAGAACCACAAGGAGCATACCAACCACAGACAATTCAATACCTAGATCCTTTAGCATTTAAAGAATTATAGAAAAATGTAGAGGAGCTTAAAAATGAAATTAAGAAGAAGTCCTTGAGCTCAACTGGAAAAAAGCTAGGTTTCTACGATTTTACCAAAAAGGAAGAAAAGGAGAAGTCACTCCTAAATTCATACCTTATGATGGGACAACTGACCCTCAACACCATCTGGTCTCATTCTACAACAAATGTCATGCCATTGCTGACAATGACTCCATGCTTATAAACTATTTTCAGGAATCATTAACCGGGGATGCATTGACTTAGTATACGTTTGTACCTTCCCACAAAATTAATACCTTCGAAGACGTGGTAGAAAAATCTCTAGCACGATAACAGCACCTGACTAAAAACAAACCTCTCTGGCATGACTTAGCAAACCTCAAACAAAAGAACAACAAAGATTATGAGGAATTCGTGGTGAGATGGCAAAATCAATTTGCACGATCGGACTGCAATATGCAAGAAGAAGAACAAGTGAGAATGGCCATATCAAATATGAAGGACCTGATGAGAGCTTTAATGACGATCATGGTGGTTTTTAGTTGGAGTGGCCTATACCGTAGATTGTCCAAGATGAAACAAAATTTGGACGAAGGAGTGTTAAGCACCATCATCGACCATAAAAAGAACACGCGTAGGGCAGGCACAACTACCCAACCAGAAAGCCATGCAACCCCTGAGGTGAGCTCAAATCAAGAAGAAGTTTGCCGACCATACCAAGAACATAACAGTGTTCGCTTTAACCAACACCAAAATCAGGGGCAAAATGGTAATTCCATCTTCCAGGGCGGTAACCCGAATTATCAAAGGAACAACTAGAATTATCAACGGAACAATCAGAACTTCCGGAACCCTTCAAGAAACAATCAAGGTTATGACCAACCACCAAGGAACCAAGGACCCCCGGTGAATCAAAGCCAGAACTCTGATCACATACAACCAGTTCTGAATTCAACAGTTCCGCCACAAAATCAAAACGAGAATTCACAACCCAACTACGAGACCGTTCCCTTCAATTACAATAGAGACAACAATGGAAACCAAAATAACACGAACAATGGGGATAGAAGTAGATTCGGACCCAAAAGGGCAAACTACCCATCCTTACCCCAACCTTGGACTGCTGTCTTCTGGTCCCTTCTAAGCCAGAACGCTCTTCAACTCCCGCCGGAACGACTGCAGGCATGGTCAGAACACCTAGATAAAACCAAATTTTGTGTCTACCATAGGATGCAGGGGCATGACCTCACCCAATGCTACACGGTTAGAGACCAGATATACGATCTCAATGACGAAGGTAGGATCGATTGGAGCAATATTAGGCCGATAAATACGACCGACCCGCGAAATACCCCTCCTAATCGAAATGCTACTACCAATCCAGTACAAAATGGTCCAAACATGCAGATTTATACAAACCCCCTGCATGGGCCGTCAACCTCTGGACAAACCTCACAGACTCAATTGATAAACATAGCCATGATAGAACACCAATGTGTTCATTCCCTAGCCCAAGGAAGCATAAACCATAGCCAACCATGCCACGACGAGTTCTTTGAGGAAGAAGACTATCGAAGATACATAGTGCCATGGGATGAGAAAACCAAATTGAGATCGTTGATTCTCCTAACCTTTACAAAGTGAATTTCGACGAGCCAAATGACCAAAAACCACCGATCGTTCTGAATTCCCAACCGGATCCTCCTCGAGATACAAACGTTTCTCAAGCACACCACTAATCTGGACGGATTCGTCCTCCCCGATTACCTCCTCACCAGGTTACCAAAGATCTAGGCTCACAGAACCCCAATGGTCAGGTTGAGGAGACAGTTGATGATAGAGCCTATACTTTGATAGAAACTGGAATCGAGTACAATCTCTTAGGGCACCTTACAAAGATCCCAGCTAAGGTATCTGTCCTCGACTTGATTAAAACCTCACCAAAGCATCAACAACAATTACTTGAGGCTATTACGCGTTTGCAAGTCCCCGTGGGCATAACTCCCAAAGAGTTGAGAACTACCATCGCGGCCTTAGCCCCGGGAGCTCCTTTCACTGCCGTCACATTTACTGAAGCAGAGCTGAAAGAAATACCACCTGGGGCGAGAATGTCTCCCCTACATTTAATGGTCAAGATAGCAAGAAAAGAAATATCAGGAGCACTAATAGACACCGGCGCATCATTGAACATATGTCCATTGAAAACATACAAAGCTTTAGGACTCATGACAAAAGACCTGACTCAAGCACCCATGGTGGTGACCGGTTATGATGGAAATAAGAAAGCGGTATGCGGAAAAATTATGTTATTAGTGCAAGCCGGTCCGGTCTCGATGCCAGAAGAGTTTTATATATTGGATATCCCCGCCACTTTCAACTTGATCTTAGGACGCCGATGGTTGAATCATATGAACACCGTCATGTCAAGTAGGCATCAATGTGTTAAATTCCCCTATTTAGGCAAGATCGTGAAAATGATGGGGGATCCACCTGTTATTGGACCAGAAGAACTTCAAACACTCCCGACCTTGCAGCCTGCTCCTATGATGCCAGAGGTCAAGATTCACGGATACAAAGTTGGCCCTCTCATCTCCTTAATGGATATGGACCCCATGCAAAATATGTTTCCTAAATTATCCCCCTCTGCAAAGTCCAACAACGGACAACGAGAGTCAAGCTCGAGGATGGCCTCTAATGAGGAAGATGGGATATCAACCTGGATTTGGACTTGGAAAGGATGGAGAAGGCATTATTGACCCCTATATACCAGACCTTAGAGTGAAAGCAGAAGGATTAGGGTACGATACACACAATGATCTGAGAAATAAACCAGAGGACTGGACTTTAGATAAACACTTCGTGAGACACAATAAAATTCTAGATCCCGACACGTCAAAGACCAGGGATGGACACTACAATCTGGATTTAAACGATAAAGGTAAGGCCATTTTAGTAGAAGATTGGGAAGACTCCACGTCATCCGAAAGCGAGATCTACGAGGAAATCTTAGGCACTTGGGGAGAACTACATTCACCAAAAGAAGTGAACAATGCATAACACATTATTGATCTGAGGTCCCAGTTCCTGTCATGCAACATGTTGGCTGTGAGTAAACCAACTCATTTATCCAAAAAAAAAAAATATCGATTGTCAAACTCCAAGAAAGCCATGAAACATGGGAATTGAAGATCCTCCTCGGTAGATAGCCCATCTTTAACCCCACCTGTACCATATCAATCCAAAAATCCAAAAAAATTAGAAAACCCAAAAAAAAATTAGAAAATAGAAAACCCAAAAAATTAGGAACCGTAGGAGTAGAAAACTTTAATCATCATCAAAATATGGGTGATCCGAGGCGATGGAAGTTACCCCCGGTAGAGCAGTCCCAACTAGAGGAGATTATGATCAACATTGATAAGTTAGGCTGTGAATCTCTGCCTGTCATTCCAGAACCCGAGCCCTCGACGCAACATGCGAACATCAATGACGGAATGGGTGTTTATGAATTAGTGGACGTCGAAGAAGGAGATAAAGAAGTTTCTAAAGAATTTAGAAGAATAGTCAAGAAGTTTGATGAAGAGACACAAGCAGTTGCCGAAAAGACAAAGGAGATAAACCTAGGGACAGAGGAGAGACCCAAGCATGTCCAAATCAGCGCATGCCTAAAACCCGATGAGGAGAATAAGATACTTGAGGGTCCTAAGAGAATATCAGGACGTGTTCGCATCGGATTATAAGGATATGCCCGGGCTCGCACCCGATCTGGTGGAGCACCGGATCCCACTAGAAGAAAATGCTAAACCTGTCAAGCAAAAGTTGATGAAGATGCTTTCGGATTTGCCTTGAAAGTAAAAGACGAGGTTGACAAACTCCACCAAGCTAAATTCATTAGAGTCGTACTATTCCCTCAATGGGTAGCCAACATAGTCCGGTAAAGAAGAAAGATGGACACGTCCGAGTCTTATTGATTTCCGAAATCTGAACAAGGCATCTCCCAAAGATGATTTCCCCTTGCCTCACATCGACGTGCTTATTGATAATACTGCAGGGCACGCTATGCTATCATTCATGGATGGTTACTCAGGGTACAATCAAATCAAGAAGTCACCAGAGGATCAAAAGAAAACATCATTCACAACACCCTGGGGGACCTATTGCTACCTTGTGATGCCTTTCGGGTTAAAGAACGCCGGTGCCACTTATCAAAGAGCCATGATGGCGATATTCCATGACTTGATACACGATTCTATAGAAGTTTACGTAGATGACATTCTAATCAAATCCAAAACCCATAAGGATCATGTCACAGCTCTCAAGAGGGTCCTTCAACAACCCAGAGACACCAAACTGAAAATGAATCCGAAGAAATGTGTTTTTGGAGTGTCCTCCGGCAAACTCCTGGGTTTTATGGTAAGTAATCGGGGGATCAAGGTTGATCCATCTAAGGTAAAGGCCATCCTTGAAATGTCGCCCCCGAAGAATCTCAAAGAATTGAGAGGTGTGAACCATTTCCAAAGGTTCATATCACAACATTTCCAAAGGTGTGAACCATTCCACAAATTGCTAAAAGGAGGCGTGAAGTACCAATGGGACAACGACTGCCAAAGGGCATTTGAAAGTCCGAACAAATATCTGTTGAGTCCTCCCGTTCTGAAACCCCCTATCAAAAACAAGCCTCTCATCTTATACGTGCCAGCGATAGAATCTGCGATAGGTGTGGTCCTGGGTCAACATGATGAGACCGGTCGAAAGGAGAACGCTATTTATTATCTGAGGAAATCTTTATTACCCTATGGAAAGAAATACTCTCCAATGGAAAGAACCTGCTTAGCCGTAGTTTGGGCGGCCCAGAAATTGAGGCACTACTTTCTAGCCCATCAAGTTAAACTCCTAGTGAGGATGGGTCCCTTAAAGTATATTTTCGAGAAACTTATCACTTCAGGAAGAGTTGCCTCGATGGAAAATGCTCTTGGCTAAATTTGAAATAACCTATATTACACAAAAGTCCGTAAAAGGACAGGCAATCGCTGACCATCTAGCACACCTCCCTCTGCCTCAATACGAGCCAGTAAAAACCAGTTTCCCCGATGAGGACATTTTATTTACAGACATTGAGGAAGTTAAGAATGATGATTTATGGACCATGTATTTTG
The DNA here is from genome assembly GCA_038049695.1 of Cinnamomum chago. NCBI lineage: Eukaryota > Viridiplantae > Streptophyta > Magnoliopsida > Laurales > Lauraceae > Cinnamomum > Cinnamomum chago. Next base: position 33,059,654 of record CP142456.1, read on the forward strand.
ATGTGGCTTTGAACCAAAATGGAAAAGGAGTCAGGATAGTATTATTATCCCCAGAAGGAGTTGCCATACCGAAAGCCTACAAGATTGGGTTTCCAGCAACCAACAACGTAATGGAATACGAAGCTTTACTAGCAGGACTGAGAGAAGCCCACACCCTAGGTATCGAGAAATTGAGGGCCTTCGGTGATTCCAAGGTTGTTATTTCCCAAATAGCCGGAGAATGGAAGGTCAGTGCCCCGAAGCTTGCACATTACCATGCTAAAGCAAAAGAGTTAATGTCTGATTTCAAGAAGATTTCCTTCCTCTACATCCCTCGAGCCTTGAATCGACTAGCCGACTCATTAGAATCCTAGCTTCGATCATAGAGATACCTGACGACAAAGATTCTGAAGGCTTCCTAATTAAAAGGCTAGCATCTCCATCCGTCAAACCGATAGATTTAACCAAAGGGAACCCTGCCGAAATTCCGCCAAAAGTTTCGAAGGAAAAGAGTAAGAAAGCCAAGGTCAAAGAGTCTGATCACGAGGAGAACACCAAGCCCGAAGAAGGAGTCCTAGCCCGTATACAACATGACAATGACCTGGTAGATGATCACCCATGGTACTACGATATCTAGAATTACTTACACGATGGCTACATCCCTAAATATGCCACCCGATTGGATAAAAAAGCGTTGAAAGAATTGGTTCAGAGATATGTCATAGTCGCGGGACTATTGTACCGTAGATCATTCAGTGGAATTCTCCTACGATGTGTGACCACAGAAGAAGGGCAACAGATAATTGAAGGAGCACATTCAGGAGAGTGTGGAGGACATGTCAACGGCCAGATGTTGGCTAAGAAGATCATTCGTTTAGGTTATTGTTGGCCATCCCTAGAGTCGGATTCAATCCATTATGTTAGGAGATGTAAAGAATGTCAGCTGCATGCCGACCTAATACATGCCCCCGCAGCATCCCTTCACCCTACCATAGCCCCATGGCCTTTTTCGACATGGACCTTTGATATCATAGGACCCCTGGCCCCTACACTAGAAAACACACAAAATAGGGCATTCATATTGACAGCCACAGAATATTACACTAAATGGGCAGAAGCAGAGGCATATGTTAATATTAAGGCTACCTCTGTAGTTAAATTCATCAAAAAGAATATAATAGCCAGGCTTGGCATCCCTAAGGTATTCATAACAGACAATGGCCCCCAATTTATATCTTAACAAATGAATGAGTTGTGCACAAAATATGATATAGAACTGCATCATTCAACCCCATATTATCCCCAAGCCAATGGTCAAGCCGAAGCAACTAACAAGACCTTGATGAAGATCATCAAGAAGACTGTGCAAACCGCCAAAGGCAATGATTGGCCAGACCGTTTGGTTGAAGCGTTGTGGGCGTACCGGACTTCTATAAGAACTCCTACAGGAGAAACCCCATACTCTTTAACCTATGGAACGAAAGCAGTCCTTCCTCTCGATGTCCTTCACCCGTCACTGCGCGTCCAGCTAAATGAAGATATAACAGAATACCAGAGGAGATAAGCGCTACTATTTCAGCTAGACCTACTCGATGAGAAAAGAATGAAGGCAGCAGAACATGCACAAGTATATCGGAAGCGGATCGCCAGAGCCTACGACAAACATGTCAAAGAACGAAGATTCAAAGTTGGTGATTTCGTGTTAAAGCACATCACTCCATCCCAGCTCCCGCATCCCAGAGGTAAGTTGCGACCCAATTGGGAAGACCCTTATGTAATTAAAGAAGTATATTCTGGAAATGCATACAGACTAGTAAATGCAGAAGGGGAAGAGCTCCCCGATCATGGAACGCTATGTACTTGAAAAGGTACACAGTTTGACCCTTCCCTACTTCTTGCAGAGTATGACCCTCCTTGCTCCTTAACGTAGTCATAGAAGTCCCGTAGGAGGACCGAAGAGATGCACACTGATCAAACCAGGAACTCAAACACACACTAGCACCTAAAAATACACAAAATGGTGGGTCTGCCCCCACACAAATTCCGCACGGTTGAAGCCACCCAATGTAAAGGTTTGAAGGTGAGATCGCCCGCGACATGAAAGCTTTCTAATTCCCAAAAAAAAAAGAGAAAAAGAGTTTGTTTAGTTAGGAGTTTAAAAAAAAAAGATTGTGACTAGCTTGGGTTCGTAGCCTTTTTAACCCGAGCCAGTAAGCCCATAGGGGTATTTACATATCTAGGGCCCTAAAGCCACCTGGTTTGGGAGCCATCGGTCGAATGCTCGTTACATGGGTTGATTAGAAAGCTTAAGGGGGCCCGGGCATTGCACAGTCACACTTAAAAAAAAATCTATTAGAATTAGGCTAGCTGGAGTGACATGGGTACTCATCAGGTGAACTAAGCAAAAGGTGGTCAGAAACCATAACACTAAGGTAGCACGGTGACTCACCACCTCACAAATAAGCCCCGTAGGCAGTCGGGTGCTCTCCAAAGTTCAGCCGAAAAGACTAAGCAGCTACAAAAGGGGGCCCGTGAGGGCTCGACCTCCAAAGGAAAGTTAGGGAGAATCACATTACCACCAGAGTGAAAATCATGGATCGAGAAGCTAATCTACCTTTACGCCCTCACCCACGGCTGAAGTAAACACTAGTCTTATGCTGGGGCATTTATATATAAATATATATTTATATTTATCTCACACGGCTTCCCAACCTGGGTCCTCATCACATACACAATTGCCACGAGCACTCACTAGCCCACAAACACTCACCTCATGCATGCTTTTACTACTAATCACTTTTGGTTGGATGCAGGGAAGACATATCCCTTAAGGTATAAATTCAATCTTGTTATTCTCAAAGCTTGAATGCCGAAATGGCTCCCTGACATTTTTACCGAGAAAGAAAAATATTACCTTAGCCAAACTATGCAGGGGGTCTAAAATATTAAACTAACAAGTTTGTCTCGAGATTGCAAGGAACCCAACCCTGATCACATCCAAAACATCCCATAAGCTGGGGCATTTTATTTTACATGCATTATTTTGCGCACAACTCCTCATGATTTGAAAGGAATACAATGGTGGTAATTAAATTTGAGAGATATGAATTAAGTCTGTTACGATACTTTATGACGAACTTAATTATAGATGCCTGTTGTTCACACCTTTTTTATGATATCAAATGCTGTGCTATTTAAAAAAATGCAGTTATCTTGAACCACTACCTTCATATTTATAGCTCATAATGTGAATGCCTTAAAACATAGAACTGTTTAGGCCACAAGCATCACACACCCAGGCACTCCCATTGTCTCAGCACCCTAAGTCTATGTTACATCTCCAATACGAAAGTGTAGTCATTTGATCTATTATATAGGTTTCATTCTAGCTATCTCTGATTACTAATGGTCTTCCATACGAGATCCATGCTAGAGCACGAATTTTGAGAAATTCTACAAAAATTTCGGCAGCATCTCCCCTTGTTTTTTGACCCCGAAAAATCTCCGGATAAAAAATACTTGTTACTTATGAAGACAAACACTTCATATATCCCCCGACACCTCCACGAAAACTCCTCATCAATTAACCACGTTCCCATAGCACTTCTAAGGCTTCAAACACACTATCTCAACTACACATACATGGTATATACACGCACATCATACATCTCAGACCAAATACATACAAGCCCATGCCATGAGCCAAGTACAACATGAAACAACATAAATACACGACCAGCACATATGAATACAATATAAAACAGGAATACACAAGGGATGGATCCCTAGGAGATCAATCGAAGAACGATAACTCTACGGAGCAGCTTCATTATGACAAGCCGAAGAAGCAAATGAAGACGGACCAGGAGCACGCTGAGAAGGAGCTCGCATCGAGTCCGAAAACGCATAACCTCTCTCTTCCGCCCTCTGACGATACCGATCGAGGCGCCTTCGCAAATCAGCAACCACCTCCTCGTGACATCGCGCCATGCGATCCATGTGCTCAGCATACTGATCATGGATAAGAGCCCTCTCCTCACTCGAGCTGAGACGTGAAGGAACAGAAGCAACAATAGCACCACTCTACAAGACAATATTTTAAATAAACATTACATTCAACAAACCTTGCTGCAACAAACATGGAACTTAAAAGGGAGAAAAGCCCTCACTTGCACAGAGGCCTCATAGCTCATGAGCTTGGCACGCAGCTCGTTAACCTGCAAATCAGAAGATTACAAACGACATCAACAATGGATGAGGAATCAAGGTTGAAACATCACATGAGTAAGGCTCATACCTGTGCCTCTGAAGCATCTCTCTCCACAAGCGCCTTGTCGCGCTCGCTACAAGCCTCCGCCTGAAAAATCACAAAGAGACAAACAGTCGAGGATCAGTCGTTATACAAAATAACAACGCAATAAAAGTCTAAGCCTCACTAACCTGCAGCCGGTCCATCTCAGCTCGCAGCGTCTGAAGCTCACCCTCCAATCTAATCCTCGTAGCATCAGATGCAGCCAAATCCCTATCCCTCTGCACAAGCAATCAGATGTCATAAATCTTAATTCGCAATGAAGATTGAGTTAATAACCTTGTACCTCATTAGTATCCGCCAGTGCATCAATGATAGCGTCGTGCAGCTGTAATTCCTCTCGTAGATCCCTCTGAACAAAGTAAAGAGAGTCAGTGAGTTTAAAGCATTACCTTTTACAATAGACGAGGGATCTTGATTCCCGTGCCTCCTTAGCCACAAAGGACGCATGCAGTCCCATCGTCATGGCCTCCTGAGGTCACAAGGTACACAATGGAGTAAATGAGTACTCTGACACACAACACCAAAGGATAGTACCCCCAATCCTCATGCTACAAATTGAACAGGTGTTACCTTCTCTCTCACCAACTCGGATAGTCGGAGTACCTCCTCCCGAAGGGTAACTCAGCATCAGACACCGCTCTCGTAGAGGTCCCCTGCCACGAGGCACAATGAGGACGATTAGAAAGGAAGGATAAAAAAACAATATAGTTCATGAACCTGGTGAACTTTTACCTTGCCTGAATTATCACCTAACAGACAAGACCCTCAGGCTCCCCAGTAAGTCCAACTCCGGGGTCCTCCCCGAGCCTATCTAAGGGAACACCCCCACAATCTCCCGACAGACCCTCTACTGACTCAAACGACGTCGAGGTCTTCTTACTAGCAAGCCTCGTCTTAGCCATTCTGCACATTCAAAAAAAAAAGAGCATATATGAGAAACCATGGATTAAGAAATACATGAGCAAAAGGGGAAGTTTTAACTTTAAAGGTGTCACATAGAAGGTTGTGCGAAACAACCAAGATGAATCCAGAAAAGACATCAAAATGGAAAATATTGCCTAAGCCAGTCCTGAAGTAAATTAATCAAAGAACAAAACTGAAACCAATAATAGTAATAAATGATAATAATGATAATGAGAACAAGTAAGGTGAACCCCATCTCAGCTGAAACAACCCCCTTGACTTTTGTCCATTGTCCCATCACAACCTGATTATCACACCCCTCCATTATCAAATTTACTCTTCCATGCAAACAAACGAACGAGCTAAAAAGAGAAGGGGAGTAAAAGGACAGAAGATCTTCATCGCAGTTACAAGTATAAAAGCCAGCATAAAATACATCATCATCTTATCAGAAACAGGGCTAAACAAGCGCCCCACAAATTTAGGCAAATCCCTGAATAACGGTATCAGAAAAATAATACATAAAAAAAATGCGCAAGTCGTCCCCTGCAATGGCCAAGATCTATATCAGGAGTCCAAAATCATATTCACCACGTTCTCATTTAAAGCTAATGGAAAAGTCCAATAAACTCAATCATCTTCACTAAACCCGTTAGTCTCCATGGGTCACACCAAACTTCACTCCTCATCATATCATCAATCCCAATTAGTTACAAGTAAATGCCCATTTTCCACCCAAACTGATTTTGCCAAAGGACTTCCACTGTGCAACCTTTCAAATTCGAATCATGAGGGCTGGGATTACCAACCTAACAATGGAAACAACTCCACTTTTCTTTTTCCTCACCAAAATCCACTATGTCCCTGGCTGCCCTTGGCCAAAACCGAGACCCAAAACCCCCATTCTGCAACCATAGTAAAAAAAAACGGGGGAGGGGGGGGGGGGAAGAATAGATAGATGGAAGGGGCGGGACCCATGCACCTGGACGCTGCTGGACCCACGCTGCTTCTTCTTCACTGCTATCTTCACTCGTCCTTCACCTACAAACAACAACAGATTCAAAAAAAAGGGGGAGGGAAAGAAGAACGAAAAAAAGAGAGAGAAAAGAATGGAGCACACATACATGGCTCTCTCTCTCCTCCCTTTCCTTTCTCCTTCCTCCTCTCCGTTTCTTTTTCTCTTCCTCCAATCGTTCTTCACCTGCAACAACAACAGCAGGTTAATAAAAATAAAAAAGAGGAAAAGGAGATGAATAAAATGCATACCATACCTCCTCTCTCGTCCCTTTCCTTTCTCCTTCCTCCTCTCTGTTTCCTTTTCTTTTTCCTCCACCCGTTCTTCACCTGAAATGGCAGCAGCAAGATTCAAAAAAAAAAAAAGGGGGGGGGGGAAGAAAGAATGGAAGTAGGTGAAGGGTCAGATCCACCTACCTGGGCGCCACCGAGCCAGCGCTGCACCTTCTCTTTTCCTTTTCTTTATCCACTCCACTCCTTAGTCTCCTCTGTCTCCACCTGAACCCACGCCCAAGAGAAAGAAGAACAAAAGAAAAGAGAGGGAGGGAAACAAAGAATGAAAAGAAAGAGGGAAAAGAACCAGCCACGGTGCCCAAAGCACGCCCAAGCTGGGCGTAGCATGTGCTCCTTGCATAAAAAAATAATAAATAATAAAAAAAGAAAAAAAAAGAAAAGGAAAACAGAGAGAGAAGGATTAATTAAGAAACTTAAGCATCCCCGATAATCATGAACCCCATTATATTAAAAAAAATCCATAACAGTAGTTGACTGTCACCCATTCATCATACATTAATAATTCATGATCAAATCTCATAACTCATCATCAATAGTATCACAATAATGAGATATCGCCGCTGTCATTAAACACTAAACATCAACACATAATAAAAATAAAATAAACGAATAAAAAAAAGGAGAAAGGAATTATAAAATCTAAATTGACTTTTATTAAATTTTCATAAGAATCACTTAACAATGGAATGATAAATTAAACCAACTACCCTAGGCACTGACTAAAAACGAAGAGAGGTAATCACTTTTGCCTCCAAACCCCATTTGAGGCCTATAACTACTATTATTGATCCTAATGACCCAATCTCTCCATCAAAACTTAGCCTGAAATAAAGACCCTTAGTGAGTCATCTAGAACGGGTGAGTCATGCCATTGAAGACTGGGAAGCGAGCCATCCGCGCCTCCATTCCTACGACGTGAGCCTCGAGCCGCCCTCGTACTTCTTTAAAATTATTTAGAGGATTCCGAAGAGCATCACAAATCTCTCAGATCTGTTGGGAGTCATCCTGAAGAGTTGTATACACTTGGTGAATGAGCTCCGAAAGCGTAGTGTTCTACATCTCGAAGTATTTTCTATAGCGCCTTGGAATGCACGCCTCAGCTTTGTGGGGGCAGGACATGGTCATGGGCTCCAACTGATCCATCCGCCTTTGCAGTGTATTAAAGTCATCGATTGGAGCCCTCTCATTAGCAGCCTGGTGGCTTCCCAAACCTCAAGCATTGCCCTGAGATCTATCAAACTCCACAAGAGGGACTAGAGCACCTCGTTGACAAAACCCGGTAAGTCCTCCGAAAGCCCAGTGTAACCACACAATCTACCAACAGCAGTCCCCCTCGACGACGCATAAGTCTCCATATAGCCTGCAAATTCTTTTGTATTTCATAACTAGTAGATCGTACGTCCCACGCTTGAGGTCAGCGAGGCATTGATCCATTATGTCCTCGAATTCGAACACAAAAGCATAAGTAACGGGCATGGATGACTCGCGCTCAAGGTAAAATTCCGCTCGCTCCTCAGAATTGTGATAGCCTATCCTCTCATTCCTAGGAGACCAATACTCGTCTCTTGACACATAAGGTTTGCAAGCGCCAGGGCCCGCACCACCATCAATAGTGAATGAAAAGACCGGGAAACCAGCCATTGAGCGAAATCAAACTTGCAAACAAATACACCCAGCCTTAGAAACTCTCCACATGAATGATGGTATAACGAGGAATTCAGCCAAAAAAAAAAAAAAGAGTGGAAGATAACTTGGGTGCACCAAGGGTGGCACCCAAGTCCATCTCAGGGATTTCATCCCATGTGGGTCCGGTTTAGGCCAAGATTATTCATCATAGCCCCTGAAGTTCGTGAGGCAAGTTCCCCGAGGGTACTGACAGATCACTTTAAGGTCTTTAGGAAACCAAAAATATGTGTTTTTTTTTTTTCTGCTCAAGCAAGTCTTAATCATGCAATGCAACATATTAACAACAAACAAAAAACATTAAGAATTACAAAAGAGAAATCTAAGAGACATGAGGAATAATATGAGAGCAAAGCAAAAACCTATTGGTGTTCAATCAAATAATGAAACTCCAATCTTAAAACTACAATCCAAGTTTGGACTAAAAAAAAAAAACATCACCATTCAATGATGAGTAATACAAAGAACTACAAATCTGAAATAAAAGAAAGACATCATAAAATCTTTTAGTAGTTAATAGGACATGACATAAACACAAAAGAACATCATAACATCAGCATAAAAAAAGGAGGAAAGAAACAACTTTATTTTGAAAAGAGAGAAAAAGAATGAAGAAGATGACCTAGTCTAAGAAAAGAAACAAGAGCATAGCATGGCTAGAATCAAACCCAATCTGAGATTGAAACATAAAAAGAACATCCCATCATCTCTCAAAGAAGAACAAAGCAACTAGAAAGCATGTTGCGTACTTCAAGACCAAAAGAGAGAAAAGAGTGCTTACTTGAAGACAAGAGGGAGACCAAAGACCCTGGAATTCGGAGTTTAAGGAGTGGAAAACGTGGGGAAACCCATAGGCAGCCCTTACATTATATAGATTGATGTCCTAGTTTCAGAAGAAGAAGAATGCCACTAGGGCGCACTCCTAGTGGCGCCCAAGTTCCCTACTTTTCAATTCCGTCCCGCAAAGGGCATCTCGCATAACTGCCTCAAAAGAATTCCGAACCAAGTAGGAAAGACTACTTGGGCGCACATAGAGAAGCGCCCAAGTGCACAGGAACACATGGGCGCCCCTCCATGTGCGCCCAACCCTATATTTTAACCCGGAAAACCCTGCAATCCACAGACTCAAAACCAAAATGGTTCTCTGATGATTAGTAATCAAATCAAACAAAGGCAACAACAAATAGCAACCAAAAGAGAGTAATGAAAGCGACTGAGTAGCCAAAAAAAAAAAAACTGCTCACTGGCCATCACCCATTCACATGGAAACTCATTGCATACACTCTAATCCCATCACGCATACATCTAACATTGTGCATTGCATCCCATGTCGTCCCCATCAGTAGAAATTAAAATTATTACTTCTGCAAGTTATAAAACTAAGTACTAACAGACAAAAGCGTAGAATCTTTTAGTGTTTGTCCACTGCAGATTTACAACCCAGAAATAAGAACAACAAAGGTGATTCAAACACACTGATGGAGATGAATGACACAAACTTCGGCAAGTGAAAAAGGGAAGAAAGCGGCAATAAGCCCCATCACCGAATTTACGAAAAGCTCTTGAGGTAAGTATCCCTAACTATGGATTTTCATGAATTTATTTCACGTCTAGAAATTGAGTTGCCGTAGGCCTCCCTTAAGCGCTTATAATCGGTACGACGACCATAATACAGTGTTATCACGAATTGTGGTGTTTGCCGACTCAAATCTCGACGTAGGAGAATGGAATCCGTGTAACTCGAAACTCTCCATGATAAGCACAAAGTGATGATTGAATCTATCATAGGTTCTCATCTAGGCTTGCTTGAAGACCAAGATCCCTAGAGAGTGATGGTTATTTCGGTGGACATTTTCCATTGATTTAGTTTTTTCAATGCATACCTGAGTTTCAAAATAAAATCTCCTTTAAAAAAAAAATGCATATCATTCTCACATGCACCTCACACCATTGCTTGAACTATGTTTGTGATTGCCTTCAAGATCTCCATTATTGCTAGTTAGTTTTAACTATGCCTTGAGCATTCAACTGTGGATGAAAGTCAAAAGACATTATATGTGACAAGTTGGATAGAACTCTATTGCAAGAACAAATGAAATTCTAATAGTGACTTAGCCAATCGAAAGATCAACTCCTGATTCAGACCACTGGGGCACAGTTGCCACCATCACTTTGAATTAAGCAACCGGGACACAGTTCCCACTATCACTTTAAATTTAAGCAACCGGGGCACAGTTCCCAACCCGCCACGTGGTAATACCACGGGCACCGAGGCACAGATCTCGGGTTTCCAATCAGTAGGCACGTAACTTCTTCTTTTTTATTTTTCTCCCCTGAATCAGGATCGATCCTAGAAAAGTGAACCTCACCTTTAGAACAAGTTTACAATTGCATACATCCGTAGGCAGCCACTCCCGCGAGCTCAAAATCTCCCATGAGTCATGAGTGGTGTGTCTACTCTCTTTGGAGCACAACTCTCCACGTATTGTTCTCTAAAGAGGTGCATACTGTAGACACCTCATTTTGGCCCCCTATGATAGCCTTAAACACTTATCATATATAATGATGCCCCCATTTCACCCATAATTGAATGGTTAATGGCATAATTTAGATTAATTAATGACGATGAAGATGCTTGTTGATAATTTTAGACTTAGTTCTACGATTCATAGAAATTGTGAGAGAAAAGACCAAATCACGTTGAGATCTCGAGTTCAACCCACTACTCATGCAAGGAATGGACTACAACGTTACCCAAACCCCCTTCTAGACTACATAGAACGCACTAATGTTATTCTTAGAGAGATTACACTTAGTTTGCCTAAGTATAATACGATTAGCATGAATAAGGAGGTTAGAATCATTGATCCAAGTATCCCTTACTTTTCCTGAACTATGACTATTAGGGTGTATGGACCAACAGATTCTACATTCCAAGAGCTTTCCGACGATATATAGAACGTCCAATTCCGACCAACGGATCAAAAGATATGGCTCTCGGAAGACTACACAAGTAGTCCTGCACCAGGGACATACTTCGGCGCCAATATAGGTGTGCCCAAGTCCCAAACTGCACTTGGGCGCACACACAGTTGCGCCCAAGTCCCAAGGTCACACTTGGGCACACACACAGGTGTGCCCAAGTCCCTGGTTGCCCTAGAAAGCACTTTAGTGCATATTTAGGTTGGTTCCGCTCCACTCTTCATAGTTCTGACCCAATCTCAGCCCAAAAAATAGACCAAAACCAAACCCCAAGCCCATTCGACCCAAAAGATGATATGGGCGCACCATAAGTCCTAAAATCCACTTAGGCGCCCCCACAACTGCGCCCAAGTCCAGTTTCCTCTGTTTCGGTCCGAATTCGATCCGAAAACGATCTGAACCAAACCCTAAGCCCACTTAGCCCCAAAACAAGACATGGGTGCACCTGTGTGTGCGCCCAAGTCCCCAAAACCCTAAATCTACCTTGGTTTGTGTGAAACTTCTGGAAATTCATACAAATGACAACCCTAAACCCCTCCTCCATGCCAAAATCCTTATATAAGGATCTCTTATACCATTTTGCAAAGGAGGCTACCAAAAAAACAGAGAAAAAGAGAGAAAAAAGAGAGAGTAGCCACCATAGAGAAAGCCTTGGATCTAAAAGAAAGGAGAAGAAGGAGCTTTATGGTTTTCAAGATAAGCAAAGGAGAAAGCTTCCAAAAGCCATGGATTTGCGCGAAAGCTTCGATATAAGACCTGAAAGATACAACTCAAACCGGTGTTTCTAGATTTAGGTTCTCTTCAATTAATATTCAGCATCATTAATGCTTAGAAACATGCTTAGGATCATACATACATTGTAGATCTACATTAATAGTAGTGTTTTTCAATAGATCTAATACTTAGTAGTCATTCATCATTAGTAATATGCTTAGGATCATTCTTAGGTTGTAGATCTGCATCATCTTCACCATCTTGAACTCATGATTATGATAGATTTACATTCATATCATTTTATTAAGAAAAATCTGAATTTGAGGAAGAAAAAGTGCAGCAGAGCACTTGGGCGCAACTGTAGGTGCGCCCAAGTCCCGACTTAGGGTTTTAACCCCGATTTTCATATTGCATGCACTTCCTTTCTCAGATCCGAATTCATTCTCATACATATTGAAATCAGGACCTTCGGATCTGTAACTTTGTGTTTGAAATCACGCGAAAAGCGTTGGAAAAAGGGAGTGAAAGAGGAAAAAGGTGCAACAGAGCATTTGGGCGCAATTGTAGGTGCACCCAAGTCCCTGCATGGGATTCTGACCCCGATTTTCATATCGTGTATATTTCATTCCTTAGATCTAAATTCATTCTCATACATATTAATATCGGGACCTTCGGATCTGTAACTTTGCCCAAGTCCAAACTTAGGGTTTCAATCCCGATTTCCCCTTTCACATGCATTCTGGTTCTTAGGTCCGAGTCTATCTTCCTAAAAATTGATATTAAAGCCTTCGGATTTGTAGAAAGAGGATTATATTCAGTATTAAAAAAGGAAGAAAAAGAAAAGAAGAAAGAACACAGGTACTTGGGCGCCACTGTGAGTGCGCCCAAGTCTCTGCAAAGGGATTTGTCCCTCGAATCTTAGTCCTCACATCACCGTTTCCAAACCCGGAAGTTCTGATATCATTGATTCATATTAGGACTCTGCATTTAGTCGGTAATTACTAGAAATCGTGTTAGAAATTGCATTGGAATATCGCTGAAAATTGTAAGTGCATCACAACCCGCAGAGGAGACACTTGGGCGCCACTGTGTGTGCGCCCAAGTCCTACAGAGACACTTGGGCGCCCCTATAGGTGCACCCAAGTCATTGGATTAATTTCCAGCCCGCATTTTTCATATCTTTGCATTCCATTTAGCTTGTTGTTTCATCTTTATGGTAATTTCAATTGACTACTGAACTTCTAGACTTCGAATCATCGAATCATCATCATTTTAGGTTAGGATAAAATACTAAAAAAAAATCATAAAATCGTAAAACACTTCCCTTCTCATCTTGCTCTTTAGTAATTAGAGAAGAGAACAAAAAGATTAAAAGAAGTAGAAAATTCCACAAAGAAGAAAAACAATAGACACTAAGTAGATGATCATAATTTGCTCTTTAGGTTAGGTTGCATTGCTATTGCATAAAATACCAAAAAAATCATAAAATCATAAAAATCTTCCCTTCTCATCTTACTGTTTAGTAATTAGAGAAGAGAACAAAAAAAAAGATTAAAAGAAATAGAAATATCCAAAAAAGGTAGATAGTAAGTAGATAAACCTAGGTTATTGTATTTGCGCCTAAGCGAATTAGTACACTTAAAAAATAATACTCAATCAAAACACCTAATTTAACCTTAATTAAAAATAGCCAATTAAAACACCTAAATTAATCTTAATTAAAACCATTGGCTTGAATCCTAATTTCCAAACTCTAATTAATTAAACCCTAATAAATCAAACCTAATAAAACACCTTAACTAAAATCCTTAATCAACAACCTTTAAGCAACCCCTAATAAATAAAACCCTAGTCAACGAATCTTTAACAAAACCTTGATTAAAATTCTAATTAATAAGCCTAAATAAACCAAAACCCCTAATTAATCCGAACCCTAATTAATAAGCTTGATCAACAAACCTTTAAATCAAACCCTAACAAACAAAACCCTAGTCACCAATCCCTGATTAAGACCCCAACCGAAACCTAGTTAAAGACAATAAGACTAAGCCACTTTCAAAGAATAAAGACATTCCCGCACCAAAATACGAGTTAGAATATCAGAACCAACTTAGAAATACCCTAGAATCGGACCAACCCGGAATCACCCAACAGACAGACACTCGGGCGCCCCCAAAGGTGCGCCCAAGTCACCCCAGGAACCTGGGCGCACACACAAGTGCAACCAACTCCTTATTCCAATCCCGAAGCGCGGTTCGGTTACGTTTCAACTCCTGAACACAAACCACTACCACATTTAAGGTTTATAGACTCAAGACCAACCCGAGATATAGATTTATTAACATAGAACACCTCAAACTCCAAGCCTAAGTGAACGAATCCCGGAAAGCACTAAAACCCAAGCACCAGACACTTGGGCGCAACCACATGTGAGCCCAAGTCCATCTCCATTCCCTGAGACCACCGAATCCCTATTCACTTCCAACCTTGACCTCAATTAACATCTCAGGATCCTTACCGAACCAACAACGACCTTAAAATCAAAGATTTAATCAACTTAAACCCATCCGGAACCTCGAACCAAAGTCGGACGGTCAAAGAACATCAAAACACCACCTGGGCGCCACTCCTGCTGCGCCCAAGTGCACAGAGACACCTAGGCGCACACACAAGTGCGCCCAGGTTTCCTGTCTGGCCCAAGTTGTAAACCTCGGTTGTATTTTGAATTCCGGACTCAAGATTATAAAAATAAATCAATCCAGAACCTAAAACAACATCAAAATAGAGACTTGCATCAAATAGAAACCCTACAAACTCCGAAGATCAAGTCGATTCATCACCACCAGCCAAGCCACACAAGACCTGGCACTTGGGCGCCACTATCTGTGGGCCTAAGTCACCAGAGTGACCTAGGTACAACCACAGGTGCGCCCAAGTCCTCTGTTAGTCCTATTTCTCCGATTTCGACATCTTTTCATCATTTGAAGTAAAACCTGAAATTACATAACCTTAAACAACTAAAACAGAACCTTAATATATTTAAAAACACATTAATTAGAATCTTAAAACATCCCTAAATCACTCTTAACCAACCTTCAACATAAATCAAAACAAACCAAATCAATTAAGACCATACTCAACCAAATTGTTTAGGCATAGCAATTATCAAACTTAGGCTATTAGCACCCTAGGAATAAATCGGACTTCTCTCATTAAAAAGATAAAAGCATTAGGCTTCGTCCAATCACTTTTCCTGTTTCGTTAGGGGACTGGGAGAGTTGATGTGGGCGGTCTAGGACCTTAGGTTAGGGTCAATCAGATGATAAGTAATAAGGCATTAATCATGTAAATCCAAGTAAAACTCCCCAGGTAGGCCCTTCTAGCCCCAATATCAAAAATCCCTAAAAACTATAAAACCAATAAAATCAACCCAAAAATATTTTTCCTTTATTTCTTCCTCCACCTCAAGTGCCAGATATTTAATTGAACTTAATGATAAAAGGGAATGAAGAACTGATTACTAAAATTGAATAAATGGGAATAATAAGATGAGATGAGTGATTTCACACACTTCGCATATTTTTATTTCAGCCCATCGGCCACCCTCCAAATCAATTTCGGCCCATCGGCCACTCTGAAACAAACACCGGCCCATCAGCCGCCTCCAATCAATTACAGCCTATCGGCTTCTCACTTTTTATCACTCGTGTATCGCACACGAAAAACACAGAAATCACAAGTCAAAGTCTCATTTGCATCATCATTTTGATTTGAAAAGTCAACCTTTAAACCATATTTTGCCAAGGGATTAGAAGGGGGTACCCGGGAATGGGGCCGATCCTCTTCTTAAAAATTTGGCACCTCCCCCCTTTTGTTTTCTTTATTTTAATTATTTTATTTTACTTGGATACACTATGATTTTGCTATGTGAGGATTAACCTTATTTGGACTTTAACTCATAACCCTGAATTGACACTATATTAAAGAGACCCAAATTAATGTGGCAGGGAAATCGTCGTGTGTTGCCGGCAGCACATTAGACGAGAGGAAGAACCCACCCATTTATTTTCTCCCATTTTTCTTCGGCTTTCTTCGAAGAACGGTGTTACGACCGTTACCATAGCTGGCGATCGTGATCCGTCGATTTTGAGGGTAGTCGGAATCCTCATTTTCGATGTAAAAATTAAATAGCACATATAGATGAATGGCGATTTCCCTCCCTAGGGGGATCGAAATTCACATCCGACACCTGGATGCATAGAGTACTTTGTACTGTGAGCCTCGGCCATGATGTCATTCCTCAAATCTTCAATGTAGGTCACGGTAGTACAAAACTCCATCAACAATACGGAAATCTGGACAGTCTACTATATGTTCTGAAATCTTGGCTAACTCTGGATCTTGCAACTGACTATCCTTGATCTTCGGAATGAAAGAAGGCTCTGACACTGACATGTTAGCTAACAAAACACCCTTAGTGGTTGTAGGTCTATACTTAACTCTTCAAATTGCTCAAAAATACAAGTGCCACTTAGATTTGCCATACGTACTGATTTCCTGCTCAAGGCATCGGCAACTACATTAGTTTTCCCCGAGTGATACTTGGTTGGAAAATCGTAATCTTTGATATATTTCATCCATCTTCTCTGCCTCATGTTCAATTCCTTCTGAGAAATTAAATACTGTAAGCTATGGTGATCGGAGTGGACTTCAAACTTCTCTCCATAAAGGTAGTGTTTCCACATTTTCAATGCAAAGACGACCGTTGCTAACTCAAGATCATGGGTGGCATAGTTCTTGTCGTGATCTTTCAACTGTCAGGACCCATATGCAATCACTTTCCTGTCTTGCATCAACACACAACCAAGTCCAACATTCGAAGCATCGGTAAAAATGGTGAAACCACCGCTTCCGAATGGCAAACTAATGACTGGTGATGTAGTCATTCTCTTCTTCAGCTCTTGGAAACTAGTTTCACACTAATCTGTCCACACATATGGTACGTTCTTCCTTGTCAACTTCGTCAAAGGTGACACAATAGATGAAAATCCCTGCACAAACCTCCGATAATAACCTGCTAAACCCAGAAAACTTCTGATTTCTGAAGCATTCTTCGGTCTTTCCCAACTCATAACTGCTTCAATCTTGGACAGATCTATTGATAATCCTTCCTTGGAGATGATGTACCCCAAAAATGTTACTTGTTCCAACCAAAATTCACACTTATTAAGCTTCGCATACAGCTGGTTCTCTCTCAAAAGTTGTAGTACTATTCTCAAGTGCTCTTCATGCTCTTCTCTGGTCTTGGAGTACACCAAAATATCATCTATGAATACTACCACAAACTGATCCAAATACTGCGCGAATATCTTGTTCATCAACGCCATGAACACTGTTGGTGCATTGGTCAACCCAAATGGCATCACTAGGAGCTCATAGTGATCATATCTTGTCCGGAAAGTTGTTTTCAACACATCGGATTCTCTGACTCTCAGCTGATGGAAACTGGATCTCAAATCAATCTTTGAAAAATACGAAGCACCTTGTAACTGATCAAACAATTCATCTATCCTTGGCAATGGATATTTGTTCTTGATCGTCACTTGATTCAATCTTCTGTAATCTATACACATTCTCATCGAACCATCCTTCTTCTTGATAAATAAAACTGGAGCTCCCCATGGTGAAATGCTCAGTCTCACAAAACCTTTGTCTAACAATTCTTGCCACTGAATCTTCAATTCTCCCAACTCTGCCGGAGCCATTCTATATGGTGCAATAGATATCGGAGCGGTCCTTGGTAACAACTTGAAAGTAAAATCAATCTTTCTGATGGGTGGTAAACCTGGAATCTCCTCCGGAAAAACATCCAAGAATTTCCAAACAATTGGGATCTCTTCCACCACTTGGGACCGTTTATCCGCCATGATAAACGCCAAATAGGCTTCACATCCACTTTTCGAAAGTCTATCAGCCTTCAATGCTGAGACAAACCCTGCATGAGGATTTCTCCTTTCTCCTTGAAACAACACCCCTACTGGTGTTTCATCTAACTTGAAAGTAAAGGTCTTATGGAAACAATCCATTGTGGCATGGTACCCTGCCCGCCAGTCCATCCCTAGGATGACATCATAATCATACATCTCCAATAAAATGAGATCTGCAATTAATACCACTTATCCTATCTGGACTGTGCAACTAGGATAAAAGGTTCTACAAATAACTTGTTTACCTACTGGGGTTTCCACAGTCAAAATGAACTCAAGTTCTCTACCATGCACATCAATCAACTTAGAAAATGCATGTGACAAAAATGAGTGTGTAGAGCCAGGGTCAAATAAGATCCTAGCTTTCATCCCACAAATAAGAAGTGTACCTTCAACGACATTGTCTGCTGCCTCTGCATCAGCCCTATTGACCGCATAGATTTGCCCTCGATGTTGTGGCCTATTCTGAGCCTGCTGTGGTCTGCCTTGTGGTGCATTCCTATTCTGTTGCGGTGCATGCTGATTTTGGTTCTGTCCCTGCTTACTAGTCTGTTGTTATTGTTGTGGTCTGTACTGCTGGTGTGGTGCTTGTACTAAAGTGGCCTTACCTGATTCTAGACAACGATTGCGTTCTGTGGTGGTGCTGGACGTTGTGCCCCTTGCTGCTACTGATTTTGTCTATTCTGCCTTGGACAATCTCTCATCTGATGGGTCATGGAACCACATCTGAAACAGGCCCTTGTGAGTGTACGGCACTGTGCACTCTCGTGGTTCTTCCCACATTGGGTACAAACCAATGGATTCTGAGTATTCGGTTCTGTCCTCTGCTTCTTGTTCTAATGATTCTTGTGCTGGTAGTTCTGTTGATGAGCTTGTCATTTCCCTTGAACTCTATGGATCTTGTTATGGAAGTTCTCAAACTTATAGGCCCTCTTGACAGCTTCATCGAAAGTTGCATGTGGTACTACTCCGGTAGCATCCCTCTCAATGAAGGGATTAAGTCCCTCTAGGAACTTAGCAATTTTCTTCTCTACTGCGTCCACCAATTCTGGGACGTATCTAGACAATCTCTCGAACTTTGTGAGGTATTCGAGGACTGTCATATTCCCTTGCACAAGCTGTTGAAACTCCACTGCCTTTTGCCTCTTGATGTGGGTGGGTACATATTTATCGTGGAACTGCCTTTTGAAGTTTGCCCAAGCCACTGCATCTGCCATCGTCCTGTATTCATCTCTAACTGTCTTCCACCAAATGTCTGTTGCACCAATAAAGAAAGATGATGCAAGTTTTACTCTGTCTCCTCCGGTGTATTGGAAGATCTCAAAGATGTTCTCGGTATGCTCTAGCCAGTCATCTGTAGCCAATGGATCCTCTGTGCCTAGGAATTCCTTTGGAGCTCTCTTCCGAAACCTCTCAAATAAAGCATTCGGGTCATGTTGCCTCAGATTGATGACAATAGCGAGTTGAGGTTGAACGGGTTCGGGCCTTCTCTGTAATACCTCTAGCAATTGCCTCTACATATCTGTCAATTCCCTAGCATGATCTTCCTCTCTCTTGAGCATTTGCTTTTGCAATTTAACTTGATTCTCATTGGCCTGACGCTGCTGGTCAAGCATTGCCTGCATCATTTGTTGGAATTGATTTGGCGTGTTGTTATCAACTAGGTCTTCATCAACCGGGCATGTATGATCACTATTGCTTGCAGATATCGGTCTCTTACAAGGTGGCATGATGCTACAAAACAAGTTGTTAGCACATAATAATCAATTAAAGGGTCACACACTGCTCACACAATACTAGCCAACGAAAGATCTAATGAATCCTCGCCACGTCCTTAGGATTTCTAGTTTCTTTTAATTGCTTGAAACACGTCTCGCTCTGATACTAGTCTGTCTCAACCCCGGACCGGGTTACCGAGGTCCTAATCCTGGATCGGGACTAATTGTGAGGTGGTGTGGTGAGTGAATGGTTAACATGTAGAGTGTGTCAACAAGGTGCACACACTTATTTAATTTCCCACAGGTGTCCGCGGTGAGGATATCACAACCATATATGAACATTTCTTTTAAGTGCGGAAGCATGTAGCAAATCAAATATTCAAACCATCTCTAGTCATAAAGACAATAGCACAAGTATAATACTATATCAGAAAGAACAATGATCATTAGCATGTTACCCAAAGTAAGTTAAAGTTTATACAAAAGATCATTTAATTACATTCCCAAAAATAAAGGCCAACAAAGGCCAATATAAATAAAATACCAATCCAAAAGAATGGTTAAACAGTTTTCCAAAATATTATGTCTCTCATAGCAATCGAATGTCTACACAACATCATCAACACGCCACTCAACTAAGCGCTGAGTGAAAGTTAGTGTGAATCAGATCTGAACTCCTTTTAAGAAGAGAGTTCTATAGCTGGTATTTTAAAACTTTTAACTAGGATCAGAATTAGAAAGCAAACCAGCCATGTCAATCACACAATAACACCATGCAATCATGATCAACTTGTGTGTAAACAAATAAGATACAAAGGAGAACATATACCTGATGTTCTTGGGTTGAAAAACTTCTGAAATCTGAACTTTAAGATCAGATTCTTTAGACTGCAACTTTTAGCAACCTTGCTGGAATTTCTCTGCAGCAGGTTCCCTTCTAGTCTTCTCCTCTATTCCTCTTTCTCCAATCTGATTGGCTAGTGTTGGTGGGAACAAACTAGACTTCCCTCTAATTGTCTTTGCTTGATCTGAAGTGAAGAACTCAGATCTGATGTGTGTTTTCTGCAGGAAGAAAACAAGGACCAGCAAGAGGAAATCTGATGTGCAATGGACGTCCAAGGGTGTGAGTGCTGCCCCTCTTTCTTGTTTCCAATCTCTTGCACAACCAAGAGAGATTTTCTCTCCTTCTTCCCTCAATAATGTTGCACGCCCAAAGGGGGAACCACCAGCAATATATAATGCTGATATCTTGGAGAGAAAGTATCTTGAAAGAACTAGGAAACCAAGGAGAAAAAAAATAGGAACTTTCCAAAAAGGAAAACACACTCCATCATGGACGTCCAGCCCTCTTTCCTTTTCTATTTAGTTTCTAAATTGAATTAGAAAGCTACTAAACTTTAGGAAAACTTGCACAAAAAAGAACTCCTTCCAAGTAATGGGACCTGCACAAACTTGGGACCACATTGGCTAGCCCACACTTACTATGGCTCATGTACCAAATAATTTATCTAGAGTTGTAATTCATGTATACCATCATGGGCCTATTTGAATTTACACTCAAAATTATTTCTCCACACATTTAAACAATTTAGGAAACCTCGCCAATCTAGGAAAGTGGCTAGAGAAGGGACCAAAAGACATATTTGCCCTTGGCTTCCAAAATGACCAAAATGTCCATGCTAACCCCATAGCAACACAAGGATCATTTTAACCTTAACTCATTCCACTAGAGAGTTATGGTTGCACTCCAAGGACAAATATTAAATTGCAAATAAAGCTCGTCATAAATAGACGATTGTCTTTGACCTACCAAGTACAATGACCATAATGCCCCTCTATGTAACAT
Organism: Cinnamomum chago; assembly: GCA_038049695.1. Lineage (NCBI taxonomy): Eukaryota > Viridiplantae > Streptophyta > Magnoliopsida > Laurales > Lauraceae > Cinnamomum > Cinnamomum chago. The sequence goes on from CP142456.1 coordinate 33,081,086, forward strand.
CCATAATCAAGTAGGTTAACCGATGTACTATCCACCTTCTTGATTACATCTCAACCTTAGAACTTCATACCCTTGACTTAATCATCATTCGGATATCATTCTCTTGATCCAGGGAGCGACCCACAAGTTCAATATCCATATGGAACATCCATATACTAAGATCTTAGATTCTGATGATTAATCGGATAATTCTAAGGGGACGATCATTCCATCACATGATGGCATAGATTCCATATTGCATTTGCACGTCCCAACTAATCAAGCCCGAGCACCCAAAACACAGAGGTGTTGACCCATGAACAGGATCTCACCCATAGTGAATTAAAGCACAAGAACTTGACTTCGTCAGTTCATCCACAAATGCTCAAGATTAAGAGCACTGGTCACTCAGTAGCAAGAGGTGATTTGATCTCTCTCTGTGATAGTACTATATTAGAGATCACACCTACAAGTGGTCCTGTTCAATGCATGACACATGCACTAATGAGATAAATCCGGAAAAGCCTCCCATGACTTAGGTAAGTCACCCTGAATACAGGAGAGTATCTCATTATAACTTATACCAAGATGAAGTGCCCAACTCCATCTCTCAGTTATGAACAAGTTTATTGTTTCAAGTGTCCATGACTCAGACCTTACTGTGTGTAGCCACTACACACCTAAGTCATTACTGGAAAACAATGGGCCTTACACAACCATACATATACACAAGTATTAAGAGAAAGATGTCATTCCATTAAATAACCAATAAATATCCAGTTACAGAGATGTGAGTGCAGTCAGTGGGCTTTAGGGCATACACCAATCCCAACAATCTCCCACTTGCACTAAAGATCACTACGACCTAACCTAACTCCCATAGACTCAACATGTGAAGTGAACACTTTCTCAGTAAGAGTCTTAGTAAATGGGTCAGCTAAGTTATTTGCTGAGGCAATCTGCTCTACCACTATTTCTCCATCCTGGACGAATTTCCGGATCAAGTGGTACTTTCTCTTAATATGCTTGCCTTTCTTGTGATTCCTGGGCTCTTTGCAGTTAGCTACTGCACCAGTATTATCGCAGTACATGACAATCGGTTTTTGCACTGCAGGAACTACTCCCAATTCCAATAGGAATTTTCTGAGCCATACTGCTTCCTTCGCAGCTTCCGATGCCGCCACATACTCTGCTTCCATGGTAGAATCAGCAGTACAATCTTGCTTGACACTTCTCCATGATATAGCCCCTCCTGATAGAGTAAAGACGTATCCCGAGGTAGACTTTCTGCCATCTACATCCGACTGGAAATCAGAGTCTGTATACGCCAGTGGCGTTAGATCATCTGCTCAGTAAGTCAGCATATAATCTTTCGTTCTCCGAAGATACTTGAATATATGCTTAACAGTTGTCCAGTGTATAGGTCCAGGGTTTGATTGATATCTACTAACCATGCCAACGGCAAAGCAGATATCTGGTCTAGTACACAACATTGCATACATGAGGCTTCCAACAACTGATGCATATGGTACTCTCCTCATGCTTTCTATCTCCTCTGGTGTCTTCGGACATTGATTCCGAGATAGTGGTACTCCATGTCTAGAAGGTAGCAAGCCCTTCTTGGAGTCATGCATGTTATACTTGACCAGTATCTTCTCAATATACGAAGATTGGGATAAGGCTAACATCTTGTTCTTGCGATCTCGCAAAAGCTTGATCCCTAAGACATAGCTCACCTCACCCAAATCCTTCATCTGAAATTGAGATGATAACCAAACCTTAGTAGATGACAAGATGCCAACATCATTTCCAATGAGTAATATGTCATCCACATATAGGACTAAAAATGCAACTGCGTTTCCACTCCCTTTCTTATACACACATGGTTCATCAATGTTTTGATCAAAGCCAAAAGATTTGACTGCCTGATTAAACTTGATGTTCCATGCCCTAGACGCTTGCTTAAGTCCATAAATAGACTTCTTAAGCTTACAGACCATGTTTTCTTGGCCACCAGCAATGAATCCCTCTGGTTGCATCATATAGATGCATTCGTCAAGACTTCCATTAAGAAAAGCTGTCTTGACATCCATCTGTCATATCTCGTAGTCATAATGACATGCGATGGCTAAGAGAATCCTTATGGACTTAAGCATAGTCACTGGTGAAAAAGTTTCCTCATAATCGATACCCTCTTTCTGAGTATACCCTTTCGCCACCAGTCTTGCTTTGAAGGTTTCAACCTTCCCATCCACTCCTCTCTTTCTCTTGTAGATCCACTTGCACCCTATGGGTTTGATCCCTTCAGGTGCATCCACAAGTTCCCAGACTTGATTGGAATACAGAGAATCCAATTCAGATTTCATCGCTTGCTGCCACATGTCAGCATCTATATCCGTTACTGCTTCATCGTAACCAGTAGGATCCTCAACTAGATCCTCGGAGTCTGTCATAAAAGACACTCCTAGGTATCTATCTGGTGGTCTAGAAATTCTCCCACTACGACGAGGCTCTGGAGTGTTAAAAGGAATGTCTTGATTTTCTACAGTCTCAGGATCTGGCACAGATGTTGCAGGAGTTTCTGAAAGAATCTCCTCAAGTGTTTCTTTACAACCAAGCTCTTAGTGTATCATGCAATCATCCTCCAAGTATCTAGCATGAGTGCTGATAAGCACTTTTTGCTCCTTTGGATGATAAAAGATGCCTCCTCTCGTTCCCTTAGGATACCCAATGAAGTAGCACATTTCCGATCTAGGTTCTAGCTTGGTAGCTTTATCATTCAGTACATAGACTGCACAACCCCAAATGTGGATATGTCTTAAACTGGGTTTTCGACCTGTCCACATTTCTTGAGGTGTCCTAGGTACTTATTTAGAAGGTACCAGATTTAAAATGTATGTTGCTGCTTCTAGGGCATTGTTAGGGATTTTGTAATTTGCAATTTGATGGATGCATTTGTACTTTAGCATAATTTGATTTACACACACTTGCATCGTTTTAGAAAACCTGGAAATCTAGTTTTATACATGCATAGCTTTTAAGATTTGGAAAAGTATTTGTTTTATGCATGTTTTGGTTTTAAACTTGGATGCATTGGTTTTAGAACCCAAAACTCTTTTGAAAACCTAATTCCTTGTGCATTATATTTGGAAAATCATCTTGTGAATTTAGGTTTGAGCTTTGCATACATTCATCACAAAAAGAACCATTTGTGTATGCAAATTTCACTTGAAAAGAGTTTTTACAAATCAAGCTAGCCTATGGTTTTAAAGTTTTCAAATCCTTTTAGGCTTTGTGTGTTTCATGTTTTTAAATGATTTAAAACATGTTTTTAAGCTTGATTTAGTGGACAAAAGGTCCCCCAAAGAAATTACTTTGAAATGGCAAAAGTTGAATTTTTGCAAAATGGGGGGTGTCTCGGCAGTGTCTCCGGTCGACCGAGACCTGTGTCCCGGTCGACCGGGAACACTGTCGGGCGAGTGGACAGTTTTCTGAACTGAAGCTCCAACGGTCAGAAATATGACCGTTGTGCCTTCTCGGTCGACCGAGACCTCTTTGCCGGTCGACCGAGAACTAGCCGTTGGCAACTTTTTGGCTATAAAGTCCATTCATTTCCAACCTTTTTCAAGGCTTGACACATGAACTTTTGAGAGCATTTTGGAGCCAAAGAAAGGGGAAGAAGTTGGAAAGGCTAGAGGGCCATTTGGAAATCAAATGTTTGAGATTTAAAAAGGTAGACCTTACTTATCATTTTGATTTCCATTAAAAGTAGAATCAATGCATGGTTAAATCTTTGTATTTTCATATTTGCATGATTTCTAGCTTTTAAAGAGTGGTGTTGCAAACTCTAAATCATCCTTGGTAAATTAGATTAGTTTGCAAACTCTCTTAACTAAATCACATGCTTTCTTAGACTTTAACATTCATACAACTTGTTTAATTCATTTCTTCAAAGTTGTTTGAATCTTTTATGTGATTAGTTTTCTCTTCAATCATCATTTTATAAGCTTTGATTTTAAAATGCATCATGCATTCATTTAAGAGCTTCTTTGTTGAAATTGATTGAAGAAACACATTCATACACTTGTGCACACACTTTAGCTTGTTTTTTTGTATGTTTGTAATTTGTTATTAACTTTCATATCCGCCTAGTTTAGAGGCAAATACATTGAGCTTAATTTGTAATCTCTTAGAGTGATCTTTTGTGAAGACACTTTCTTAGAGAAATCTTTATTGTGTAAGGTTATTGCTTAGCCTAAGAAAAGCATCTTGTAAGGTTATTGCTTAGCCTTTGAAAAGCATCTTGTAAGGTTATTGCTTAGCCTAAGAAAAGCATTTTGTAAAGGTTATTGCTTAGCCTATAAAAGCACATTGAGAGGTTGTTGTTTAGCCTAGAAAAACAACATTGTAAGGGTTATTGCTTAGCCTAGTAAAAAGCATACATAGTGGAAATCCGGTGGGGTGTTGGATTCACAAGCCGGTAGTGGATGTAGGCATTGAGGCCGAACCACTATAAACATTGGTGTTGTGGTGCATGCTTTTGTGGTGATTGTTTATTTGAGCTTCCGCATATTGTATGGTTAATCATCACATGTGGCTAGTTTGTGTTAAGAAATTAATATTGATTTAAATTGGTCATAGTTGTAGCACACCCTATTCACCCCCCCCCCCCCCTCTAGGGTTAGGATCCTCGTGGACTTTCAATTGGTATCAGAGCCTCGTGCTCTATCTTATAGGATCAAGTGTTTGGAACTCTTGATTAGGTGTAAAAACCTAGAGTTAAAACCCTAGAGTAGTGCTTATTTGAAAATCATTAGAATGGACTCCACTATGCTAGACTTTGTAGATTCTTCTAGACCCCTCATTCTTCCTTCTATTGGAGATTCAAACCCTCACTTAAATGAATATCAATTTGACTCAAAAGAGGAAGAAAATGAGTATGATGAAGATGATCTTCAACAAGCCTATAATGAATTATATACATTATCTTCAAAGTTTGATAAGAGAAATAAAAGTCTAAAAGAAGAATCAAATAGACTAAACAAAGAGCTAGCCTCTTCAAAAGATGAACTTAGAGAGAAAGAAGAAGTAATAAAATGTCTAGACTCTAAGTTCATGATCTCTTTAAATAACCTATCCAACATTCAAGATGAACTAAAAGAATTAAAGATGGGTTATGAAAATGTCAATAAGGAAAATCTAAAACTAAGAGATCAATTATAAAGGCAAGGTAAAGACTTTAACAATCTTGAATCTAAATTGACTATCTCTAAGGAAAATTTATCTAATGCTCAAGATGAATTAAATGAGATTAAGATAAATTGTGATGAGCTTAAAAATGAAAATTTGAACCTAAGAGATACAATTAAAAGACAAGATGAAAACATTAACTATTTAAATTCCAAGTTGACAATTTCCAATGAAAATTTGTCTAATGCTCAAAGTAATTTAAAAACTTTAGAACTTGGATCTAATGTTGTTAATGAGCTTAAATCTAAGTTAAAACTTGCCTATGAAGAGCTAAACATTTTTAAGGGAATTGAAAATGAACTAACAAAAGTTAAAAATGAGAATTCAACCCTTAAAAACCAAGTCACTCAACTTGAAAGTTATAAACAAAAGTATGAGTGCAAGTTTACCCAAAGTGAAGATAGACTTGAAAAATTATTTAAATTGGGTAAACCTCATGGAGATTGGACGGGTCTTGGATTTAATAGGAATATGTCACATGACCCTAAATTCACCAACACTTTTGTGAAAAGTGAGTCCTCATTCTCTAGCACTCTTTGTCACTTGCCTAACACAAAATGTGATTATTGTGGCAATGAAGGACACTTTAGGTTTGAGTGCAAACTAAGAAGAAGCAATGTGTCTAATCCCATCTTTGAACCAAAGAAAGTAAAATCATACTTGAAGGGTAAGACACTAAAAACCAAGGAAGACTCCATAAAGCTTAAACAAGTTAAACCAATTAACAAGGAGTCTCCCAAGATAGATTCTAAAAAGCTTAAACAAGTTAAACCAAGCTTGAAAGAATCTAAGAACAAAAAGTTTCTCAACCTACCTCCCTTATATGAACCCATGAAAGAACTTTTGAAGAAAGTTGCTAAGTTAAATCTAAAATTCAAAAGTCAAGTAAAGGGAGAAAGTAAGAAGAAAAGAAAAGTGAAACAATCCCCAAAGAAACAAACTCACCAACATCAAAAGACTAATCACCATTCTAAGCCAAATTTAGTAAAATCTAAATATCATGGTGATAAGTTCAAATTGAAAATTTATCAAGTTAAATCTCCTATAGTTGGTGAGAAGTCCAAAATAGACCTCAAAGTTCAACCCTCTCAAGACCTTAGGTGGATTCCTAAAGTTATTTACCTAGACAAACCTTAGGGCCTTGAACCTACTTGACCAACCTATTCTTTAATAGTTAAATCATTTTGTTGGTCTTGTTGCTTTGCATTTTGTTCTTTCTTAGTTACAATTATTTAAATGCATTGTTTCTTTATGATCAATTGATTTTGTTTTCATACACCATTCTAAGTTACACTTCATGGTTTTCAAAATCTTTTGATTATAATTTCATCATGTTTGATTTGCTTTTTGCACATTTATGTTTTGCATTGCATTTCTACATGATCAATTGATTGTGATTTCAAAAGCTTTCATAGCTAGACTCTTCATGATCAATTGTTGTTGAATCATTTGTGTAGATGTCATAGTAATATTTTTTTGAACAAATGATTTGAATCAATTCAATTTTTTCCATGGATTTCTAAGTTATACTCTTATATGGAGAACATTGTTTTGAAAAATCAACTTGTATGTGTTTCATTTAAGTCATATCTTTTAAAATACAATGTTGAAAATTGATCTTCAAAATCATTCTTTTATGCTCATTGTTGGATTTTGTTTATCAAAATGATTTGAAGATTGTTTGAATGGAAATGCTCTATAACATCATTAGTCATATTCATCAAAGCATGTTCCATGTTCTCATTTCCTTTTCTTTTGGTTTCATTATCTTAGAAATGGAAATGTATGTTGTTTGCATCTTTACTTATTTAGTTATTCTTTTTATATGCAAATGACAATTGGTTCCATGTATGGTTGTGATCTTAGTTATATTTGTAGAAATCATACTAGAACCCAAATCCATCCTCTATGCCTAATAGTCATTTCTTTTTGGATGGTTATGATGTTGACTCATGTAGATTCTCTTGGTATCATCCTTATACATGTTTCAACTTCATAAGTAGTGTTCTTAATCATATGAAACTCTTTGAAACCCATTTCTCATATTTCTATATGTTTGATGGATATCTTAGATGTTGAATTCATATGATTTTGACACTTTGGAAATTGCATGCTTTACCAAGTCATATCCTTTTGCATTGCAATTTGCCTTGTTCATCACTATGCTTATTAGTTATATCTTTAAAAGTGATGAATATGCATTTATGATGCTTGATGGAATTTTGAGTTTGTCACATCCTTGCTTTTAATCATGTTATCATTTTCAATTGGTTTCATTTGGTATAATTGTCCATTGATTTCATATCCAATTGATGACTTATCTTGTGTATGTGATAGACCTTGTGTACAATGGATTGAGCTTGATAGTAATATGATTGTTCCATGTCACACACCATTAGCATCATAATGTTCATGTTGCCACCTCTCTTGCTCATATAGGTATATCTCATGACCACCATGTTTATGTGTTCATAATATGGGTTGGTTATTAGTTGAGGTTGGCTTCATGCTTGAATTTCATTTCACTCATCTTGCACTTTAATAGTCATATTTATTGATTGAATGAAATGATTTTCAAAACTTACATAGCATATGATTTTCATAGTTAAATTATTTAATGCTATGTTTAGTAAACCCCATTTCATCATGGATAACTCTAATTTGGATTTTTCATAATAGTTATACTCTTAAATCCATTTTAGAGTGATTGTGTTTAATAGTCATATCCTTAAATCTCAATTGGTATTCTTTGTTTTTCCAATTGATATCCATGATTGCTTTTCTCATTAGACCTTGCTCTCTTTTGGTAATTTGATCATATTGAGCTTTATAGTTAAATGAATCTAATCCTTCTCTTGAAGTTGACCCTCAATTGGATAAACCATCTACTTCTTGAATCTAATAGTTAAATCTTGTCAAAAGTTTGACAAAAGAAGGGAATGGATTGAGGGGGAGTGTAAACCTTCATAGGAAGAATTAGTTTTGATCAAATTCACCCTTGGATAGCCTTTAGACCCTTAGAGATAACTTCCATACATGATAGCCTGTTATGTATTTCATTTTCGATTTCATTTGTTAACAGGTGCTACTAAAGGTATTCTTCTTGTCTCATGTGTGTAGGTACCTTTGCAATTTAATGGCAAAGGGGGAGAGAGAGTTCGAGAGTTCAAGTACTCGAAGATCTCCTATCCATCAAAGGGGGAGAAAGAATTCAAGTTCTCAAAAGGGTGAAGAGAATGTCCAAGCTTCCTAAGGGGAGAGGTGTCTTGCCAAAGGGAGAGAGAGGCATGGTCAAAGGGGGAGAGCAAATAGAAGAAAGAAAGCTTGGAGCTAAAGAAGATGCTTGGTCATAGAAAGGAAAGAAGAAGAGAAAGCTTGAAGAATGATCAAGCTCCAAGCATCAAGAAGATTGAAGAAAAGGACCCATAGCCCAAGCAAAGAGAAGGAGCATCCAAGAAGAGCATCCAAGAAGATTTCAAGACTTGTCCAGCTTAGGGGGAGCTGAAGACTTGGTGTGAAATTTCAATGATGAGTAAGTTGCCATCAAATTGCAAAGGGGGAGATTGTTAGGGATTTTGTAATTTGCAATTTGATGGATGCATTTGCACTTTAGCATCATTTGATTTACACACACTTGCATCGTTTTAGAAAACCTTGAAATCTAGTTTTATACATGCATAGCTTTTAAGATTTGGAAAAGTATTTGTTTTATGCATGTTTTGGTTTTAAACTTGGATGCATTGGTTTTAGAACCCAAAAATCTTTTGAAAACCTAATTCCTTGTGCATTATATTTGGAAAATCATCTTGTGAATTTAGGTTTGAGCTTTGCATACATTCATCACAAAAAGAACCATTTGTGTATGCAAATTTCACTTGAAAAGAGTTTTTACAAATCAAACTAGCCTATGGTTTTAAAGTTTTCAAATCCTTTTAGGCTTTGTGTGTTTCATGTTTTTAAATGATTTAAAACATGTTTTTAAGCTTGATTTAGTGGACAAAAGGTCCCCCAAAGAAATTACTTTGAAATGGCAAAAGTTGAATTTTTGCAAAATGGGGGGTGTCTCGGCAGTGTCTCCGGTCGACCGAGACCTGTGTCCCGGTCGACCGGGAACACTGTCGGGCGAGTGGACAGTTTTCTGAACTGAAGCTCCAACGGTCAGAAATATGACCGTTGTGCCTTCTCGGTCGACCGAGACCTCTTTGCCGGTCGACCGAGAACTAGCCGTTGGCAACTTTTTGGCTATAAAGTCCATTCATTTCCAACCTTTTTCAAGGCTTGACACATGAACTTTTGAGAGCATTTTGGAGCCAAAGAAAGGGGAAGAAGTTGGAAAGGCTAGAGGGCCATTTGGAAATCAAATGTTTGAGATTTAAAAAGGTAGACCTTACTTATCATTTTGATTTCCATTAAAAGTAGAATCAATGCATGGTTAAATCTTTGTATTTTCATATTTGCATGATTTCTAGCTTTTAAAGAGTGGTGTTGCAAACTCTAAATCATCCTTGGTAAATTAGATTAGTTTGCAAACTCTCTTAACTAAATCACATGCTTTCTTAGACTTTAACATTCATACAACTTGTTTAATTCATTTCTTCAAAGTTGTTTGAATCTTTTATGTGATTAGTTTTCTCTTCAATCATCATTTTATAAGCTTTGATTTTAAAATGCATCATGCATTCATTTAAGAGCTTCTTTGTTGAAATTGATTGAAGAAACACATTCATACACTTGTGCACACACTTTAGCTTGTTTTTTTGTATGTTTGTAATTTGTTATTAACTTTCATATCCGCCTAGTTTAGAGGCAAATACATTGAGCTTAATTTGTAATCTCTTAGAGTGATCTTTTGTGAAGACACTTTCTTAGAGAAATCTTTATTGTGTAAGGTTATTGCTTAGCCTAAGAAAAGCATCTTGTAAGGTTATTGCTTAGCCTTTGAAAAGCATCTTGTAAGGTTATTGCTTAGCCTAAGAAAAGCATTTTGTAAAGGTTATTGCTTAGCCTATAAAAGCACATTGAGAGGTTGTTGTTTAGCCTAGAAAAACAACATTGTAAGGGTTATTGCTTAGCCTAGTAAAAAGCATACATAGTGAAAATCCGGTGGGGTGTTGGATTCACAAGCCGGTAGTGGATGTAGGCATTGAGGCCGAACCACTATAAACATTGGTGTTGTGGTGCATGCTTTTGTGGTGATTGTTTATTTGAGCTTCCGCATATTGTATGGTTAATCATCACATGTGGCTAGTTTGTGTTAAGAAATTAATATTGATTTAAATTGGTCATAGTTGTAGCACACCCTATTCACCCCCCCCCCCCCCTCTAGGGTTAGGATCCTCGTGGACTTTCAGGCATATCCCCAAAAAGATATGGGTAGGGTTGCATGACTCATCATGGACCTTACCATATCAAGAAGGGTACGGTTTCTTCTCTCTGTTACACCATTTTGCTGGGGTGTACCTGTTAGGTATTTTGTTTTTGCAATTTGGTGGATGCATTTGCATATTGGCATCATTTGAATTCACACACATGCATTGATTTAAAATATCTTGAAATCTAGTGTTTTACATGCATTGGTTTTTAGATTTGGAAAAGTTTGTGGTTTATGCATGTTTTGGTCATAAACTTGGATGCATTGGTTTTAGAACCCAAAACTCTTTTGAAAACCTAATTCCTTGTGCATTATATTTGGAAAATCATCTTGTGAATTTAGGTTTGAGCTTTGCATACTTTCAACCCAAAAAGAATCATTTTGTATGCAATTTGATTTGAAAAGAGTTTTTACTAATCAAGCTTGCCTTTGGTTTTAAACCTTTGAATCATTTTAGGCTTTGTGTGTTTCATGTTTTTAAATGTTTTAAAACATGTTTTTAAGCTTGGTTTAGTGACCCACAAAATTCCACAAAGAAAATCTTCAAAATGCAAAAGTTGAAATTTTTGGGGGTGTCCCGGCAGTGTTGCCGGTCGACCGAGACCTGGGTCTCGGTCGACCGAGAACACTGCAGGGCAAATGGACAGTTTTTGAACTGTTTCAGGCCAACGGTCAGAAATATGACCGTTGTGCTTTCTCGGTCGACCGAGACCTGTGTCTAGGTCGACCGAGAACTAGCCGTTGGCAACTTTTTGGCTATAAAGTCCATTCATTTCCAACCTTTTTCAATGCTTGATATATGAACTTTTGAGACCATTTTGGAGCTAAAGAAAGGGGAAGAAGTTGGAAATGCTAGAGGGCTATTTGGAAATCAATCTCATGAGTTTTTAAAAGGTACATCTTCTAAGTTATTTTGATTTCCATTCAAATGAAATTCATGCATGTTCAAATCCTTTGTATTTTCATTTATGCATGATTTCAAGCCCTTAAAGAGTTGTTTTGCAAACTCAATATCTTTCTTGGTAAATTAGATTAGTTTGCACACACTCTTATCCTAATCACATATGTTCTTAGACTTTAACTTTCACTCAACTTGTTTATCTTAATTCTTCAAAGTTGTTTGAATCTTTTATGTGATTAGTTTTCTCTTCAATCATCATTTTATAAACCTTGATTTTAAAATGCATCATGCATTCATTTAAAAGCTTCATTGTTAAAATTGATTGAAGAAACTCATACATACACTTTGTGCACACACTTTAGTTTATTTTAGTGTATGTTTGTAATTGGAATTTCATTTTCCTATTAGCCTATTTAAGAGGCAAATTCCATTGTGCTTAAATTGTAATCTCTTAGAGTGTTGAGTAAACACTTTCTTTGAGAAATCTTGAATTGTGTAAGGTTATTGCTTAGCCTAAGAAAAGCATTTTGTAAAGGTTATTGCTTAGCCTCTAAAAGCACATTGATAGGTTATTGCTTAGCCTTGAAAAGCATCTTGTAAAGGTTGTTGTTGAGCCTTAGAAAAACAACATTGTAAGGGTTATTGCTTAGCCTTTGAAAAAGCATACATAGTGGAAATCCGGTGGGGTGATTGGATTCACAAGCCGGTAGTGGATGTAGGCATTGAGGCCGAACCACTATAAACATTGGTGTTGTGGTGCATGCTTTGTGGTGATTGAGTTTGTTTAGCTTCCGCATTTTGATTGTTAATCATCACTTGTGACTAGTTTAAGTTAAGAAATTAAAATTGGTTTAAATTGGTCATAGTTGTAGCTCACCCTATTCACCCCCCCCCCCCCCCCCCTCTAGGGTTAGGATCCTCGTGGACTTTCAATTGGTATCAGAGCCAAGTGCTCTATCCCTTAGGATCAAGTGTTTGGAACTCTTGATTAGGTGTAAAAACCTAGAGTAAAAACCCTAGAGTTGTGCTTATTTGAAAATCATTAAAATGGACTCCACTATGCTAAACCTTGTAGATTCTTCTAGACCCCTCATTCTTCCATCTTATGGAGATTCAAACATTAAAATTAAAGAATCTCAACTTGAATTAAAAGAAGAAGAATTTGATGAACATGAAGCCTATGAGGAATTGTACACATGGTCCTTAGAGGTTTCCAAGAAAAATAAAAGATTAAAAGAAGAATCTAATAGGCTAAACCAAGAATTAGTCTCTTCTAAAAATGAACTTAGAGAAAAAGATGAATTCATAAATTGTGTAGAATCTAAGTTCATGATCTCTTTAAATAATCTATCTAACATTCAAGATGATCTAAGAGAATTAAAGATGGATTATGATAATGTCAATATGGAAAATTTAAATCTAAGAGATCAAATAAAAAGGCAAGACAAAGACTTTAACAACTTAGAAGCCAAGTTGATCAAAAGTAAGTTAAAAACTCAAGAGCTTGGAACTAATGTTGTTAATGACCTTAAACATAAATTACAACTTGCCAATGAAGAGCTAATCAAATATAAGGAACTTGAAAATGAACTTTCAAAAGTCAAAAATGAAAATTCAATCCTTATAACCAAAGTCACTCAACTTGAAACCTATAAACAAAAGTATGAGTGCAAGTTTACCCAAAGTGAAGATAGACTTGAAAAATTATTTAAATTGGGTAAACATCATGGAGATAGGACGGGTATTGGATTTAATAGGAATATGTCTTATAACCCTAAATTCACCAACACTTTTGTGAAAGGTGAGTCCTCATTCTCTAGCACTCTTTCTCCTTTGCCCAAAACCAAATGTAATTTTTGTGGCATTGAAGGACATTTTAGGTTTGAGTGCAAACTAAGGAAGAGAAGCCATGTGTCTAAACCCATCTTTGAACTCAAAAATGGAAAATCAAACTTGAAGGGTAAGACACTAAAAACCAAGGAAGACTCCATAAAGCTTAAACAAGTGAAACCAATTAACAAGGAGTCTCCCAAGATAGATTCTAAAAGGATTAAACAAGTTAAACCAAAAATCAAAGAATCTATTAACAAAAAGCTTCTCAACCTACCTACCTTAAGTCAAAACATAAAAGAACTTTTGAAGAAATTTACAAAGTTAAATCTAAATTTCAAAAGTCAAGTAAAGGGAGAAAATAAGAAGAAAAGAAAAGAGAAACAATCCCCTAAGAAACAAACCCACCAACTTCAAAAGACTAATCACCAATCTAAGCCAAATTTAGTAAAATCTAAATATCATGGTGATAAGTTTAAGTTGAAAATTTATCAAGTAAAATCTCCTTTAGTTGGTGAGGATTCCAAAATAGACCTCAAAGTTCAACCCTCCCAAGACCTTAGGTGGATTCCCAAAGTTATCTACTTAGACAAACCTTAGGGTCTTGAACTTTCATTGACCAACCTATTCTTTTTAAGTTAAACCTTTTGTTGGTCATGATTGCATTTGCATTTTGTTTTCTTTTAGTTATATTTCTTAAAATGCATTGCTTCTTTATGATCATTTGATTTTGGTTTCATGCACCATTCTTAGTTACATGTCATGGTTTTCAAAATCTTTTGATTATAATCTCATCATGTTTGATTTGCTTTTTGCTTGCATTTAGTTTTATGTTTTGCATTGCATTTCTACATGATTAATTGATTGTGATTTCAAAAGCTTTCATAGCTAGATTCTTCATAATCAATTGGATTTTCCATGGTTTTATAAGTTAAACTTTTATATGGAAAATTGTTTTGAAAAATCAACTTGTATTTGTTTCAATTAAGTTATATCTTCTAAAATACAAAGTTGAAAATTGATCTTCAAAATCATTCCTTTTATGCTCATTGTAGGATTTTGTTGATTTGAAGATTGTTTGAATGGAAATGCTCTATAACCTCTTTAGTTATATTCATCTAAGCATGTTCCATGTTCTCATTTCCTTTTCTTTTGGTTTCATTATCTTAGAATTGGAAATGAATGTTGTTTGCATCTTTGCTTATTTAGTTATTCTTTTTATATGCAAATGACTTTTGGTTCCATGTATGGTTGTGATCTTAGTTTCATTTGTAGAAACCATACTAGAACCCAAATCCATCCTCTATGCCTTATAGTCATATCTTTATGGATGGTTATGATGTTGATTCATGTAGATTTTCTTGATGTCATCCTTATACATGTTTCAACTTCATAAGTAGTGTTATTAATCATATGAATCTCTTTGAAATCCATTCCTTGCTTTTATGTTGGTTGATGGATATCTTAGTAGTTGAATTCATATGATTTGGACACTTTGGAAATTGCATGCATTGCCAAGTAATATTCTTTTGCATTGCAATTTACCATTGTTCATCACTATGCTCAATAGTTATATCATTAAAAGTGATGAATATGCATTTATGATGCTTGATGGTAGTTTATCACATCCTTGCTTTTACTCATGTTATCACATTCAATTGGTTTCATTTGGTATAACTTTCCATTGATTTCATATCCAATTGATATCTTATCTTGTGTATGTGATAGACCTTGTGTGCATTGGACTAAACTTGATAAGTAATATGATCATTCCATGTCACACACCATTAGCATCATAATGCTCATGATTGCCTCCTCACTTGCTCTTATAGGTATATCTCATGACCACCATGTTTATGTGTTAATAATATTGGTTGGTTATTATTTGAGGTTGGCTTCATGATTGAATTTCATTTCACTCTTTCATGCACTTTAATAGTCATATTTATTGATTGAATGAAATGAGTTCAAAACTTACATAGCATATGATTTTCATAAGTAATATTGATTGATGCTATGTTTGAGTAAACCCCATATCATGGATAGCTCTAATTTGGATTTTTCC
Organism: Cinnamomum chago; assembly: GCA_038049695.1. Taxonomy (NCBI): domain Eukaryota; kingdom Viridiplantae; phylum Streptophyta; class Magnoliopsida; order Laurales; family Lauraceae; genus Cinnamomum; species Cinnamomum chago. The sequence continues at coordinate 33,096,482 of CP142456.1, forward strand.
TAATAAGTAACATTCTTGAATCCATTTTAGAGTGATTATGTTAATAGTCATATCCTTTAATCTCAATTGATATGTTTGTTTCAATTGATATCCATGATTGCTTCTCTCATTAGACCTAGCTCTCTTTTGGTAATTTGATCATATTGTGCTTAATAGTTAAATGAATCTAATCCTTTCCTTGAAGTTAACCCTCACTTGGTTAAACCATCTACTTCTTGAATCTAATAGTTATATCTTGTCAAAAGCTTGACAAAAGAAGAGAATGGATTGAGGGGGAGTGTAAACCTTCGTAGGAAGAATTAGTTTTGATCAAATTCACCCTTGGATTGCCTTTGAGCCCTTAGAGTTAACTTACATACATGATAGCCTGTTATGAATTTCATTTTCGATTTCAATTGTTAACAGGTGCTACTAAAGGTATTCTTCTTGTCTCATGTGTGTAGGTACCTTTGCAATTTAATGTCAAAGGGGGAGAGAGAGTTCAAGTGTGACTCAAAGATCTCCTACTCATCAAAGGGGGAGAGAGTTCGAGAGTTCAAGTACTCGAAGATCTCCTATCCATCAAAGGGGGAGAAAGCTTTCAAGTTCTCAAGAGGAGAAAGAAGCATGGTCAAAGGGGGAGAGCAAATAGAAGAAAGAAAGCTTGGAGCTAAAGAAGATGCTTGGCCATAGAGAGGAAGATGAGAAGAAAGCTTGAAGAATGATCAAGCACCAAGCATCAAGAAGATTGAAGAAAAGAGCCCAAGAGCCCAAGCTAAGAGAAGGAGCATCCAAGAAGAAGATTTCAAGACTTGTCCAGCTGAGGGGGAGCTGAAGACAGAGTGTGTAATCTCAATGATGAGTAAGTTGCCATCAAATTGCAAAGGGGGAGATTGTTAGGTATTTTGTTTTTGCAATTTGGTGGATGCATTTGCATATTGGCATCATTTGAATTCACACACATGCATTGATTTAAAATATCTTGAAATCTAGTGTTTTACATGCATTGGTTTTTAGATTTGGAAAAGTTTGTGGTTTATGCATGTTTTGGTCATAAACTTGGATGCATTGGTTTTAGAACCCAAAACTCTTTTGAAAACCTAATTCCTTGTGCATTATATTTGGAAAATCATCTTGTGAATTTAGGTTTGAGCTTTGCATACTTTCAACCCAAAAAGAATCATTTTGTATGCAATTTGATTTGAAAAGAGTTTTTACTAATCAAGCTTGCCTTTGGTTTTAAACCTTTGAATCATTTTAGGCTTTGTGTGTTTCATGTTTTTAAATGTTTTAAAACATGTTTTTAAGCTTGGTTTAGTGACCCACAAAATTCCACAAAGAAAATCTTCAAAATGCAAAAGTTGGAATTTTTGGGGGTGTCCCGGCAGTGTTGCCGGTCGACCGAGACCTGGGTCTCGGTCGACCGAGAACACTGCAGGGCAAATGGACAGTTTTTGAACTGTTTCAGGCCAACGGTCAGAAATATGACCGTTGTGCTTTCTCGGTCGACCGAGACCTGTGTCTAGGTCGACCGAGAACTAGCCGTTGGCAACTTTTTGGCTATAAAGTCCATTCATTTCCAACCTTTTTCAATGCTTGATATATGAACTTTTGAGACCATTTTGGAGCTAAAGAAAGGGGAAGAAGTTGGAAATGCTAGAGGGCTATTTGGAAATCAATCTCATGAGTTTTTAAAAGGTACATCTTCTAAGTTATTTTGATTTCCATTCAAATGAAATTCATGCATGTTCAAATCCTTTGTATTTTCATTTATGCATGATTTCAAGCCCTTAAAGAGTTGTTTTGCAAACTCAATATCTTTCTTGGTAAATTAGATTAGTTTGCACACACTCTTATCCTAATCACATATGTTCTTAGACTTTAACTTTCACTCAACTTGTTTATCTTAATTCTTCAAAGTTGTTTGAATCTTTTATGTGATTAGTTTTCTCTTCAATCATCATTTTATAAACCTTGATTTTAAAATGCATCATGCATTCATTTAAAAGCTTCATTGTTAAAATTGATTGAAGAAACTCATACATACACTTTGTGCACACACTTTAGTTTATTTTAGTGTATGTTTGTAATTGGAATTTCATTTTCCTATTAGCCTATTTAAGAGGCAAATTCCATTGTGCTTAAATTGTAATCTCTTAGAGTGTTGAGTAAACACTTTCTTTGAGAAATCTTGAATTGTGTAAGGTTATTGCTTAGCCTAAGAAAAGCATTTTGTAAAGGTTATTGCTTAGCCTCTAAAAGCACATTGATAGGTTATTGCTTAGCCTTGAAAAGCATCTTGTAAAGGTTGTTGTTGAGCCTTAGAAAAACAACATTGTAAGGGTTATTGCTTAGCCTTTGAAAAAGCATACATAGTGGAAATCCGGTGGGGTGATTGGATTCACAAGCCGGTAGTGGATGTAGGCATTGAGGCCGAACCACTATAAACATTGGTGTTGTGGTGCATGCTTTGTGGTGATTGAGTTTGTTTAGCTTCCGCATTTTGATTGTTAATCATCACTTGTGACTAGTTTAAGTTAAGAAATTAAAATTGGTTTAAATTGGTCATAGTTGTAGCTCACCCTATTCACCCCCCCCCCCCCTCTAGGGTTAGGATCCTCGTGGACTTTCAGTACCCGGTGCAGACAACTGAGACACAATCCCATGTTGTGTGAGGTACTCCTTGAACTCACCCAGGAGGTACTCGCCACCTCGATCAGATCGAAGAGCTTTGATATGTTTCCCTAGTTGTAGCTCCGCCTCAGCCTTGAATTGTTTGAACTTATCAAACGCTTCAGACTTGCGTCGCATTAGGTACACATATCCATACCTAGAGTAATCATCAGTGAAGGTGATGAAATACTCATAACCTCCTCTTGCTAGTTTGTTCATAGGACCACACACATCATTGTGAACCAATTCTAACAACTCCTTTGACCTCAGTCCCTTTCCAGAGAATGACCTTTTGGTCATCTTTCCCATGAGACAAGATTCACACTGAGGTAAAGGTTCGAGATCTAATGAGCTCAGAAGCCCATCCTCTACCAACCTCTGAATCCGTTTTAGGTTAATATGACCCAAACGTAAGTGCCAAAGATAAGTGTCATTGGTCGAAGATACCTTCCTCTTAAGGGAAGATGAGCTTTCTAGTTGTACATTATGCAGTGAGGGAGCAATAGGATATATATAAAATAAGTTGTCATGCATTCTACCGGAACATATAATATTTCCATCTCTACTGATATCAACACCAGAATGGAAAGAAACTGAATAATTAAATTCAATGAGTCTGGAAACTGAAATTAAATTCTTCCTTATGTCCGGAACATAGATAACATTGTTTAAAACTAATATCCTATCATGCGGAAAATGTAAGGTAACAGCTCCCACTGCAACAGCCCATATCTTTGCTCCATTTCCAACTCTAAGGTCAAACTCTCCTTTCTCAAGCCTTTTCATTATCTGAAACCCCTGCAATGAATTGCATATGTGATTAGTGGCTCCAGAGTCTACTATCCATGAATCAGTAGAATCAACCACATGACAGGTTTCAATGTAATAGGAAAGAGATATACCTTTCTTATCTGAGCCTAGGAGCTTGGGACAATCTTTCTTCCAGTGACCTTTGAGGCCGCACTTGAAGCATTTCCCTTTGGGCTTTTCACCTGTGCCTTTGTCCATTTTCCCAGCATTGCCCTTTTTTCTGTCCTTTTCCCTTACCCTGCTTCTTCTTGAACTTTTTCCCTTTCAGGTTCAGTTTAGAGGAAAACTGGGAAAAGTGAAGTTGGCCTTTAGGCTTCATGATGGCCTCTGCCGCCTGGAGTTCTTTCATTAACTCAGAGAGAGTCATGTCCATCTTGCTCATGTTAAAGTTGAGCTTGAACTGGTTGAAAGACCCCGGCAGAGTTTCGAGAATCATATCAGTCTGACTCCCTGCATCAATCTCAGCCCCTAGGATCTCAGCTTCATTGAAACAATCCATCATTTTGAGCATGTGCTCTCTGACAGGTGTTCCCTCAACCATCCTAGAATTCATGATTGTCCTTAAAGCAGCTTGCCTAGCTGGCCTGCTTTTGTCTGCGAACATCTCAGACAAGGACAACATGATATCTGAAGCTGTGTCCATTTGCTCATGTTGCGTTTGCAACACGTTGGACATGGAAGCAAGCATGTAGCATTTGGCCATGCTATTCGCCTTTTTCCATTTCCTTTCAGCCTCTAGCTGGTCATCTGTAGAATAATCATCAATGGTAGGACAGGGTTCCGACAAAACATACTTGTACTCCTCAGCAGTGAGTACTATGTTAAGGTTTCTTTTCCAGTCTACGTAATTTGGGCCAGTCAATTTGTTCTCATGCAAAATACTCATCAACGGGCTAAAGGAATCCTTCCCCATCTCTCTGGATATATATATAACAGGTTATAATTAGACAGGCAGTATATATGTAACAAGTATATGGTGCTTGTAATAAAAGGAAAAACATGCACAAGACTTTTTACATTATTTAACCCTAATTATAATGTATCAGTGTCTCAACCTCCTCATAGACCCTCCATCGAAGGGATGGCCGAGCCTACAGTCACGTTGAGTTAAGGTCTGCTTATTTGGATCATCACTGTCTGGATACGCATATCCAGTGATAGTCCAATCACTGATTGGTTTGGCCTCATATGATAAATAACACTAACTCCTAGGGAGAGGTTATTACCATCTTATGTCAAGTGTATTACCATCTCTTATGAACGTTCCCAGAATGTCTATGACTCAAGTCCTCCGAAGGGAAGTAACTTTAATCCAATCTTGAAGTGATCTTTAGTAAAGAGCTCCACTGAAGGGATGGCCGCTCCCGCCAACGCTTCATTGACATTCTATAGAAGTGATCTTTAGTAAAGAACTCCACCGAAGGGATGGCCGCTCCCACTAACGCCTCATTACGAATATTCACATTAGTTCACCCACTAACCCATCGAAGCAATCTTTAGTAAAGAACTCCACCGAAGGGATGGCCGCTCCCACTAACACTCCAATGAGATAGCATGAACCGAAAATGGAAGGCCGTGGGGTTTTTCCAAACCCCTCTCCCACTTGATTATTTAACACTTTTGATCGTTACTCAAACCTTGTTTAAATCTAGCAAACTTGGTTAACAATTTTCATGACTCAATTGCTTAAGTCATCAAAAAAAAAAAAACCTTTGCTTTAAAACATATTGAGTAGAGATCTTGGGACCAATGGGTTATGGGCCCACTATGGTATCAACATATTAGATTTTAGTTTAGCCTCTTTTGGAAACTTAGGGTACCAAGGTAAACTAAACCCTATCCAATTTTAAACCTTAGACAAATAGAAGGTGCTGGTCTAAGATCCGTTTAAAAACAATTTGCCAAACAAAAACCAATCCAATATAGAAAGATGCCAATTTTAAGAACCTAGTGGTGGCCATGTTACTAGGTGATAAACATAGCAATTATATAAAGCATTCAACCGTGCATTCCATATATAAAAGCAAATTAAAGAATGCAATCCTTGATGGCTCCCTGCTATTTCGGACTTCAAATCCTTTTCCACTTTGGAAACTTGGTTAAGAGTCCTTCTTGCTCTAGGAAACCTCCGTTGCCTCCGTTACCATGGGACCCGGTTTGTTGCAACCTTCCTCGCTAGAAACTTTCCTCTTCTTGCTTGTTACAATAAATCAAATTTATACAAGCAAACCAGTGAAAAACAAAAACCCAAAATTACATTGGAGATACCTATGCTTTTCAAGAAAGCTTACATCAAGACTAGTTGAAATATAAACAAGGAAATAATTACAACTTCCTATGATTGCTAACCGCGCAATCGTACACTTTCCAACTAATTAAAGAAACATCCAAATCCACACACATACATGCGAACCATCAAGGATGCAAGTATTTGGCTGCAAACAAAGAGGTTAGTGCATTCAAAGTGCTATATACAGCACTATATAGTGATCTGAAATTATTCCAGCACCCTGGAAAAATTACTGCACTACAAACATATAGAAAACAGCATTCTGGAATTATTCCAGCAGCATGGAAAAAATTCCTGCACTTCATACATGTAGTAATCAGCATTCTGGAATTATTCCAGCAGCATGGAAAAAATTCCTGCACTTCATACATGTAGTAATCAGCATTCTGGAATTATAGCAGCCTGGGAAAAATTCCTGCACCATATTTATGCAGTAAAAACCATCCTAAAGGGTGCCACCATGCCCTTTATTGATCTAGAATTGATATCCACACAACATGGGATCATGATTAATCATGGTGTGGCTCTGATACCATTGAAAGTTAGTGTGAATCAGATCTGAACTCCTTTTAAGAAGAGAGTTCTATAGCTGGTATTTTAAAACTTTTAACTAGGATCAGAATTAGAAAGCAAACCAGCCATGTAAATCACACAATAACACCATGCAATCATGATCAACTTGTGTGTAAACAAATAAGATACAAAGGAGAACATATACCTGATGTTCTTGGGTTGAAAAACTTCTGAAATCTGAACTTTAAGATCAGATTCTTTAGACTGCAACTTTCAGCAACCTTGCTGGAATTTCTCTGCAGCAGGTTCCCTTCTAGTCTTCTCCTCTGTTCCGCTTTCTCCAATCTGATTGGCTAGTGTTGGTGGGAACAAACTAGACTTCCCTCTAATTGTCTTTGCTTGATCTGAAGTGAAGAACTCAGATCTTATGTGGGTTTTCTGCAGGAAGAAAACAAGGACCAGCAAGAGGAAATCTGATGTGCAATGGACGTCCAAGGGTGTGAGTGCTGCCCCTCTTTCTTGTTTCCAATCTCTTGCACAACCAAGAGAGATTTTCTCTCCTTCTTCCCTCAATAATGTTGCACGCCCAAAGGGGGAACCACCAGCAATATATAATGCTGATATCTTGGAGAGAAAGTATCTTGAAAGAACTAGGAAACCAAGGAGAAAAAAAATAGGAACTTTCCAAAAAGGAAAACACACTCCATCATGGACGTCCAGCCCTCTTTCCTTTTCTATTTAGTTTCTAAATTGAATTAGAAAGCTACTAAACTTTAGGAAAACTTGCACAAAAAAGAACTCCTTCCAAGTAATGGGACCTGCACAAACTTGGGACCCACAAACTAGGGACCACATTGGCTAGCCCACACTTACTATGGCTCATGTACCAAATAATTTATCTAGAGTTGTAATTCATGTATACCATCATGGGCCTATTTGAATTTACACTCAAAATTATTTCTCCACACATTTAAACAATTTAGAAAACCTCGCCAATCTAGGAAAGTGGCTAGAGAAGGGACCAAAAGACATATTTGCCCTTGGCTTCCAAAATGACCAAAATGTCCATGCTAACCCCATAGCAACACTAGGATCATTTTAACCTTAACTCATTCCACTAGAGAGTTATGGTTGCACTCCAAGGACAAATATTAAATTGCAAATAAAGCTCGTCATAAATAGACGATTGTCTTTGACCTACCAAGTACAATGACCATAATGCCCCTCTATGTAACATCCATAATCAAGTAGGTTAACCGATGTACTATCCACCTTCTTGATTACATCTCAACCTTAGAACTTCATACCCTTGACTTAATCATCATCCGGATATCATTCTCTTGATCCAGGGAGCGACCCACAAGTTCAATATCCATATGGAACATCCATATACTAAGATCTTAGATTCTGATGATTAATCGGATAATTCTAAGGGGACGATCATTCCATCACATGATGACATAGATTCCATATTGCATTTGCACGTCCCAACTAATCAAGCCCGAGCACCCAAAACACAGAGTTGTTGACCCATGAACAGGATCTCACCCATAGTGAATTAAAGCACAAGAACTTGACTTCGTCAGTTCATCCACAAATGCTCAAGATTAAGAGCACTGGTCACTCAGTAGCAAGAGGTGATTTGATCTCTCTCTGTGATAGTACTATATTAGAGATCACACCTACAAGTGGTCCTGTTCAATGCATGACACATGCACTAATGAGATAAATCCAGAAAAGCCTCCCGTGACTTAGGTAAGTCACCCTGAATACAGGAGAGTATCTCATTATAACTTATACCAAGATGAAGTGCCCAACTCCATCTCTCAGTTATGAACAAGTTTATTGTTTCAAGTGTCCATGACTCAGACCTTACTGTGTGTAGCCACTACACACCTAAGTCATTACTGGAAAACAATGGGCCTTACACAACCATACATATACACAAGTATTAAGAGAAAGATGTCATTCCATTAAATAACCAATAAATATCCAGTTACAGAGATGTGAGTGCAGTCAGTGGGCTTTAGGGCATACACCAATCCCAACACTGAGGTTCATCGATCCTCTGGCTCCTCCTCAAGGTAACCGGTAACGGGACCTGAGTACCAAAGTGTGGGTCAAACACGATGATCTGGCAAATGGGTGAAGAGACATAACAATTCAATAATAAATACATTTACCTTTGAAAACATTTAAACATGTTCGATCAATAACTTCATAAAAGAATCAAATCATTTAATGAAAACATAAGTACAGTATAAAACATGCATGGGTATCAAAGGGAGTCGGGAAACAAGCAAGATGGCAACCACATGAAGCTAAGTCCTCTATCACTAAAATGACAGAGCAATAACTAGGCAATGATCTTAGTTACTCAAGGTGAGGAGAAACAGTGGATCTTATAAATACATATACATATACTATACATGACCACGGTAGCAAGCCGGGCATCGGGAACCACAATAGCAATCTGCGTCATTGGGATAAGACCACGGTAATGACCGGGTAGCAGGATCCAAACTGTAGCTGGCGGGATAAGAAGGAGATCTCTAAGTCGGTGGATCAGACCAACAAGGTTATCCAAATCGATACATGTGTAAATAAATCAAGTACAAGTAAATAAACGGATAGGACGGGGGTGCTCAAAGGCACACTGTCATTTCATGTGGTGCAATGCACTTCAAGTCAAGTAACTATTTCCAGTGTAATTTCAATGCTTTCGGGAAAACAAGGCATGTAGTATAAATCTCGAGATCAGTAAAGTACAATAAACAATCAGAGTTTCGAATTCAGAATTGCTCAGAGTGAATAGGGATCCCGTATGTCTAATTAGATAAAGGCTTGGTACTCCTTGAATTTGGGGACATCCCAGGGTCCTTATACACTTCGGATTTGTCAAGACTTCAAATGAAATCTTCGTGACGTGGTTTCTTTCTCAAATGGATGTCAAATCATATGAACGGTTCTTCTCAATACAATGGAGTTCCCAACAAACCTCTCTAAAACATATAAACATTTTATTTATGCTCCCAAAACAGTCCCAGGTGAACAAAACCCATCGCTCGAGCGGACTCGAGGGATCAAGAAATGTCGATACATAAAGTCCAAATCGACCTAGGTTCTACACTCAACCTCATCTCTACTTCGGCGCTTGAAGAGCTGGGCATCCCACCTAGCAAGTTGAGTCACACGTCTGTATCCATCTTTGGGTACGATGGAGGTCTGTATCCCTTCAACTTGACTGGTCTGTATCCTATCGGCAAAATCAAGTTCTTCAAGCTTGAAAGTTGACTGGTCTGTATTCAGCTGGGCATCCCTTCAACTTGACTGGTCTGTATCCTATCGGCAAAATCAAGTTCAAGTTGCAAATCGGTGATCTTATCTCTGAAGTCACTGTGTATGCAATAAGAACCCCCTCATGCTACAACATTCTTCTTGGATGCCCCTGGATACACGAGAATGGTGTCGTCCCTTCAACTCTACATCAATGCATCAAGTTCGTTGGCAACGACGGCTCGATACATCGAGTGTTTGCAGACAAAAAGCCCTTCAAAGGCAAAGAAGTCCACTTTGCAGATGCTCGGATGTACAAAGATGAAAAAGAAGAAAAGGAGGAAGAAACAGTGCCCTTCGCCGAGAATCTCCAGAAAGATAAAGGCAAGGCTCCTCAGCGATCATCGGAAGAAAACAAATCTTCTAGCAAATCTGAAAAGAGAGACCTATCTCCCTTCGTTATTTCTCTCAAATCTTCCGAGCCTTTGGTCATAACAACCAAAGCAAAGAAGACAAAGCAAAAGTCTGGGGGCAAGTTTATCGTCTCCTTCATGTCTATCATGCAAGACACGAATTCGGAGTCAGAGCCAAAAGACGACACACCGTCAAGCCAAGGTAACACTCAACAAGTTCAGCCTGCTCTACCTCCAATAGAGACACTTGCTGACGTAGAAGATCCTACGTCTGCTTTCTTTGTTGTTCTGGCAACATCAATAGAAGAGAAGCCAATCTTCTTCCATAGATTAGAAGCTTCCTCAACTATTTCTATATAGTCCTATGGCACAAGCTATTATGAAGAAAATGAGTTATGACGTTCGAAACCCAGTCGGTCTAGGGCAAGGTCGCAGTATCCTCACACCATTGCAGCCTGCATTGACCAAAAGTCAACTGAAAGATTGGAGACGCTACAGTCATGTAGAAAGATCTTCACATGGGTTGGGGTATGATCCCGATGCTCCCATGAGACAGTTGACACAAATGCTGAGGAGTCGATTTGCCGACCAAGCCTCAACATCTCATGTCCTCGAAGACATCGATCTCCCTAGATATCTCTTTGAAGAGTCACCCGTCAAGGATCCAAGAAGCTCTACCAATTCGTACGATTTCTCTGATGACGAAGAGGAATTGTCCGATGATAAAGACATGTGGCATTCTGACCCAGAAGAACCATTGTCTCCAAAAAAAGTACTCTACTTCAACCCAGTTTCAACAGGTGATTGGGATCACCTCATAGCAAGCCTTGAGAAAATCACCGATCCTGAAGACTCATGGCCAGAAACAAAGCCTTGACCTGAAAATGGCCCTGAAACTCCAGAAAGTTTTGTTAAGTTGGAAGCCTCCGAAAATATTGTGAAGGAACCACCTTCGAACTTCCCAACAAAAGATCTTGTTCAAAAGATAGACTTGGGAACACCAGATGACCCACGTCCTGTATTCATAAGCAAGAATATAAAGGATGATGAGTTACCCGAGTATATCTCTTTTCTTCGTGAGTTCGTTGATTGTTTTGCGTGGTCTTATGCTGAAACCCCAAAATAGCAGTCCACAAACTCAATTTGCAAAAAAATATGAAGCCTGTCAAATAAGGCTAAAGAAGATTCCGTCCAGACGTGATGGACAAAATTGAACAGGAAGTTCAAAAACTCAAAAGCGTTGGCTTCATCCGTGAGGAACAACATCCTGAATGGTTGGCCAATATCGTCCCCGTGACAAAGAAAAATGGGCAGATCAGGGTCTGTATTGATTATAGAGACCTAAATGACGCTTGCCCCAAAGATGAGTTTCCGCTCCCCATACCAGAGGTGATGATTGACAACACCTGTTGGTTTGAGCGAATGACGTTCATGGATGGATTCTCTGGCTACAATCAGATAAAGATGCATCCTGAAGACGAAAAACACACATCATTTCGGACCCCATTTGGCGAGTATTGCTACACTGTCATGCCATTTGGTCTGAAAAATGCTAGTGCCACATATCAGAGGGCTATGATGAAGATATTCCAGGATATGCAGCACAAGACTGTCGAATGTTATGTTGATGACCTCGCCGTCAAAAGCAAAAAAAAAAGAAGACCATCTCAAAGATCTTCGAGAAGTCTTCATCCGACTTCGCAAACACAAACTGCTGATGAATCCACTAAAATGCTTCTTCGGTGTCTCATCGGGTAAGTTTCTCGGATTCATAGTTCGAAAAGGCGAGATAGAACTTGACCCCATCAAAGTCAAGGCTATCCTAGAAATGCCATCTCCAAGAACCCTAAGATAACTAAAAGGGCTTCAAGAGAGGTTGGCATACATCAGACGGTTCATCTCCAATCTCTCGGGGAAATGTCGTCCTTATAAGACCCCGACCCGAGTGAATCCGATTAGTGTTAATTAAGTTGCGTGTTAGCTCTAAGCTTGATTAGTGATTTTGGCTAAGTTGGGTCTGGAATAGCTTTTGATATAGTTTTGGGGAATTTTGATTGTCTCATGTTAGTGGGACCCTTTGGGGTTTCCCTTTCTATATCATTGCATATGTTGGAGGATGTATCGGAGATTTTTGCATTCATGGTTTTAATCCCGTTTTATTCGTATTGATATCCCTACAACTTTCATGTTGATCCCGCCCCGTTTGAGATCCCGAAACCCAATTGCATAGCCTTGAGGGCAAAACAGTCATTGTGCACTAAATCTGTACCCAAAACTTGATATTCCCGAAACCCGCGAAACATATACTTTTTGAAAACTAGATATTTCGACGATCATTTCTCCCTTCTTCGTCGAATCCATCCGAGGTCCCGAAAGAGATGATTTCAGTCAAACAAGTTCCTTTAGTAGTGGGACCCAACTCATTTGTTAACAAAGGGAAGCCATTCTTCATTCATTTCATTCTTCATTTGTTCCAACACAAACAAGCATAGCTAGGGTTTTCCCTTTTCTTCTTCTTCTTCTTGCTTCTCCATCTCCAATCCGTACCAAACCTACATCAATCAAGAAATGGAGATCACCGTTCTTTCCCTCATCTTACAAGCTTCATCTTGATACCATTTGTGGAGAAATCTTCCAACCTTGAGATCTTCTTTGAGCTAGCTCTCTTCACTTGGAGGTCATCCAAGTGAGTAATCCTTTTCATCTCCTACATTAGTGTTCCTCTAGCCCTTGAGAAACTACATTTGCATTATTGTAAGTTCTTTCATTTTCATTCTTTGTGTAACCCATTTTACGGTTTATTTTGGGGTTTTTGCCTTGTAGCTTAGACCATTGGCTTGGAAGACTTGTTAGAGCTTGATTTGCTTGAGTAGAGACTTAAGGCAAGTGGATGCATGATTTTTCCTAAGCTTTCATTGACTTTGAATATTTTCCATTAATGCATATTTATTGCCTTGTTTTGAAATGAATGCTCATGATAGAGTATTAATGGTACATTTATGGTCATGTAGATGTGTTGGTGCATAGTATTTAATTCCCCTTGTTTTGTCTCAAATATATATCTTATGTGAAATGGTTTCCTTCTTCCCTTCCTTGTATTGAATGTGTTGTTGAAGGAGGAGAATGGGATGGATGTTGTTGGAGATTTGAGGTTGTTTGAATGGGGATTTATACTCCTCACTTAGTGTAGAAAAGTGGCTAAAAAGGGGTTGAAAAAGGAAGAGTTATTGTGGAGCTGAACTGGTTCGGATTCAGTTTCTGGACAGTTCGCTCGAGCAACCATGACACTTCGCTCCAGCGACCTGTCCAGAAAAGGGTTCGGAGCATTCCAGTAGCTTGGTCGCTCGAGCGGACATCCCAGAACTCATTCCAAAGAGTTGTTCGTTCAAACGCATTTAAATATTCGCTCGACCCAATGTGTTCGCTTGAGCGACCTCAACTTCGCTCGAGCGAATCCACCCAGGCAACCATTCCAGAGAGCCATTCGTTCGAGCGAACTCTCCAGTCCACTCGAACGATGGGCCCCGTTGGGCAGGGCTATGTTGGGACAATGATGAACTATTTTAACGGTCTGGGACTATCCATTTGGGAACCTCTCTATGTCAAGGAGATTTACTAAGTAATGTATGAGGCCATTTAAGAAAGAAATCATATCACAAAGATTTCGTTCGAAGTTTTTGAGAATTTGATGTGTATAAGGAGCCCGGAATGTCCCCAAACTCAAAGAGTACCAAATTGTTATTCGATCGACATACGGGGTCCCTATCCACTTCAAATAAACCTTGAACCCAATACTTTACCCGAAACCCCAATTGTTTATTGTATCTTATCGATCTCGAGCTTTTTACTACGTGCCTTGTTTTCCTGAAAGTATTGAACCACACTTGACATAGCTACTTGTCTTGAAGTGCATTGCACCACATGATATGATAGTGTGCCCTTGAGCACCTCCGTCTTGCCCGCCTGTTTATTTATTTGTACTTGATTTACTTGCATATGTCTCGATTGTATTTGACCTATGAGTCGGCACCACTAAGCTTGGATAACCCTATTGGTCTGATCCACCGACTTGGAGATCCCCCTCTTGCCCCGCCAGCTGCAATTTGGATCCCGATACCCGGTTATTACCGTGGTCTTGTCCCGATGCCGCAGATTGCTACTGTGGTCCCCGATGCCCGGCTCGCTACCGTGGTCATGTATAGTATATGTATATGTATATGTATTTATAAGATCCACTGTTTCTCCTCACCTCGAGTGACTAAGATCAATGCCTAGTTATTGCTCTATCACTTTAGTGATAGAGGACTTAGCTTCGTGTGGTTGTCATCTTGATTGTTTCCCGTTCCCTTGGTTACCTTTACATGTTTTATGATGCATATCCGTATTTGAATAAAAGTTTTATCTTGTTTAGAGAAAGTGTCATTTAAACAGGTTCAAATGTTTTAGAGGTAAATTCATGTATTTTCCATATTATCATTGTGTTTTATCCATTTGCCAAACCGTCGTGTTTGACCTACTCTTTGGTACTCAGGTCCCGTTGTTGGTTACCCCGAGGAGGAGCACGAGGAGGCGGTCGTAGAACCGCAACAGTTAGTTGAGTGGCGTGCTGATGACGTCATGTAGACGTTCGGTTGCTATGAGAGACTTATATGTTTTGGGAAACTTTTAACCATTCTTTGGATTTGTATTTTGTTATATTGGCCTTGTGGGCCTCTATTTTTGAGAAGTGTAATTAAACGATATTTGTATAAACTTTAACTTACTTTGGGTAACATGCTAATGAGCATTGCTCATTCTGATACTTGATTATACATGTGATTTAACTTGTGATTAGAAGTGAACTAATATTTAATTTGCTACACGCTTCCGTACTTAAAAGAAATATTCATTTATGGTTGTAATATCCTCACCGCGGACACCTGTGGGAAATTAAATAAATGTATGTTACTATTAAACCAATGTGGATCATCATTCATTTAGTCCCGATCCCGAATTGGTCCTTCGGATTCCCGGTTCGGGGTCGCGACAGTCCTTTCTCTCGATTGATGAAGAAAGTGTTGGAGATATGTGGGCCATTCAGATAGGTTTCAAAAACTTTTGACCCACTTGATGCAGGGATCAACTATCTAGAAGGCAACAAACCCAATCCAGGATGCAATCCCTCAGACTCATAAATCATATACAACAATATAACCTATCTAGAAGATAGAAAACAACACCTAAAAATGCAACCACAAAATCTACAACATACAAGGATGTAGATTATACCTTTGGAGCTTTGTAGTGCTCTAATGGAGAAGTTGAACTCTTTCTTTGATGATGAACACCTTCACTAATCAATTCAGAATCTCCAACACCTTTTGATCTTCCACGCTATGACCCGTATCAGATTCTCTTTTCTCAAGAAGATAGTGGAATCTCCAAGAGAAAACCCTAAAGGAAACTAGAAAAGAACTAGAAGAGGGAGAGAGAGTGTGGTGTGCAACTCTTGCACAATCTTAGGGCCTAGGGCGTGAATCCCAATGCATGGAATAGTGTTGGATGTCCAAGGCCTCCTCTCCCCTTTTTATAGCACTTACGCAACCTCCTCTTACTAATTGAAATAGAAGTCTTACTTCCATAACAATTAGTTGCTTATTAAATCGCAATTAGAAGTCTTACTTCAAATATGATTAGTAACTTCCCCTTTTACTAATTAAAATAGAAGTCTCACTTCTATTAATAATTAGTAACTTACTATTACTACTATTAGAAGTCTCACTTCAAATAGAAATAGTAACTTTCCATTTCCTTTTAGAGTTCTACTATAACTAGTATCTTTCTAATATCTTGGGCTAGCGTGGGGACCACCAGGGATTCCTTAGAAAGCTGGCTCCAACTGGGACACGGGACCCCACATCTCATGTGCAATCCGGACCCACAGTTAATTGCAAATAACACCACTATATAAATGTAATTGCACTCCAGTCTTAGGAATAAATTACAATGAAGACCCTAAACTTCCCAATTACCACAAGTAGGCCCCTCTATCAATATCCATGGATCAATTGGAATAAATCTGTCCCATCCAATCTTAGATCCACATCTTATTATCCTTGAGCCCCAATTAATTAGAGTGATCATCAGTGTCATCCAATTAACTCTTAATCGAGATGGGTGAGCACTTACTAATGATAAATCCATTAATTGGCACAAGGGGATAATGTAGATAGACTCCATCTTGATCATTGTATGTTCCCACAGTCCTACTACCACATACCCAAGACACCAAGGTGTTGACCTACAGTTGGCCTCACTCATTGGTGACTCAAAGCAAATGAATAGATAGAAACTTGAGTTCATCAATGTCTTAGGATTGAGAGTCCATTGCTAGGGAATTATGAGAGCAGTCCTTAAATCGAGATAGTATTTCATAAGGTGCTTCTCATGGTCCTTCAATACATCCAATGTACCAGCACTATGATCCAGGATCTTACATTCTGATGATCGAGACAGATCACACTATCTCATAGTGATCAAAGTGCTGCAACCTTGTCAGATGAGATGCCCAATCTCATCACTGGTTGTGAAGATATTTTTAATTACAAGATTTGTGACACATGTCTCACGTATGTGGATCTCATCCATATACATATATCACATCCAATATACTAATGGGACCCAATTCATCTCATGAACCATTATGTTATATGTATTGGTCATGTGCATTAAGTAATAAATCACCATTCATCTCATGAAAGGAAAGCATGATTATATTGATAAATAAAGAAATTAATCAATTTATTACATCAACTGATGGATTGAGACCATACAATCTAACAATCTCCCACTTGGGCTCAATGCCAATCAGGGTTGCTTCTCATGCCCATCCCGTCTACATGTTGCTCAAAGACTTTAGTAGTCAAAGGCTTAGTAAAGGGATCTGCCAGATTGTCCACAGAGTTTATCTCGGTGATAGTAATATCACCTCTCTGCACAATCTCTCTGACTATGTGTTACTACCTCTGTACATGCTTTTGGTTCCTGGGTTCTTTGGACTTATCGACTGCCCTGCTGTTATCACAGTAAACTGTGAGCGGTTGTCCTGCCAAAAGTACCACTCCAAGTTCCACAAGGAACCTCTTGAGCCGAACTGCTTCTTTACCCACTTCTCAAGCAGCTAGAGCATAAACGTATACCCAGAAGTTGATTTCTTGGAATCCTTATCTGACATGAAGTCAGAGTCTGTGTAACCGACTGGAATCAGTTCATCGTTGCCATAAATCAACATGTAATCTCTAGTCCTTCTCAAGTATTTAAGAATACACTTTATAGCAGTCCAATGTTCGGGTCCTGGATTAAACTGATATATGCTGACTAGGCCCACTGCATGACAGATATCCGGTCTGGTACATAGCATAGCATATATGAGGCTACCAACAGCCGAAGCATATGGTATCTACCTCATCTGCTCCTTTTTGGAATCTTGCATAACAAACCGTACTAGTACCTTATCTATGTACGTAGCTTTGGATAAGCCTATCATCCTATTTTTTCGATCTCAATGGAGTTTGATCCCTAGGATGTGGCTAGCTTCTCCCAAGTCCTTCATATCAAAAGTCTTAGCCAACTAAACTTTTACTGTTGACAACATCCCTATATCACTTTCTAGGAGAAGAATGTCGTCGACCAGAAAAATTACCCTGCCTTCTTCACTTTTCATATACACTCATGACTCATCCGTTTTTGACAAAAACCAAATGACTTGATTGCCTGGCCAAAACGGATGTTCCAGCTTCGGGATGCCTGCTTCAGTCCATAAATAGACTTCTACATCTTGCAAACTCTTTGTTCTTGGTTTTTAGCTACAAAACCATCTGGCTGCATCATATAGATGTCTTCCTCAAGATGGCCGTTGAGAAATGTCGTCTTGATATTCATTTGCCAAATCTCATAATCGAGATGAGCCGCAATGGATAAGAGTATCCTGATGGACTTGAGCATGGCTACCGGCGAGAAGGTTTTCTCATAATCGATATCTTCTTTATGAGTATATCCTTTCGCAACAAGCCTAACCTTAAAGGTATACACTCTACCATCTGGTCCTCTCTTTCTCTCGTAGACTTACTTGCACCCAATAAGTTTAATATTGGCAGGCAAGTCCACAAGTGTCCAGACCTGATTGGAGTACATAGACTCCATCTCAACTTTCATAGCATCTTCCCAACACCCCGAATGTATGTCATTAATTGCGTCATCATAGTTACAGGGATCCTGTTCCGGTTCTTCCGGAATCGCCTCGTAAGACTCTCCCAAGAACGAGAACCTGTCAGGGGGTCTGACAATCCTCCCACTACGATGAGGCACTGGTGTAACTACTGGGTCTGGTAAGGGCTGTTTTTCCTCTGGTTCGGTCATACTTGGATTTGGAATTGTTTACTCTTGAATTTCTTCTAAGATCACATTTTCTAAAGATTCCCGGTCAATCATATAATCTTCCTCTAGAAAATCTGCATTAGCGCTTACTAGCACTTTCTGCTCTCTGGGATTATAAAATAACCAACCTTCAGTTCCTTTAGGATATCCTACAAACGTGCATACTTCCGACTTCGTTTCCAACTTATCCGTCTTAACCTTTAGCACATGTGCCGGACAACCCCAAATGTGTAAATGTTGTAGACTAGGCTTTCGCCCGGACCACAACTCCCGGGGAGTCTTAGGTACAGACTTAGATGGTATGAGGTTTAGTATGTACATTGCAGTATCCAAGGCGTATCCCCAAAGAGGATATAGGTAATTTTGAGAAACTCAACATAGACCTAATCATATCTAAAAGAGTCTTGTTCCTTCTTTCTGCTACTCCATTCTGTTGAGGCATACCAGGAGCAGACAACTGGGATAGAATCCCATTTTCTGATAAGTATCCCATAAAATCACCAGAGAGATATTTCCCTCCTCGATCTGATCGAAGAGTCTTGATACTTTTACCTAATTGCTTTTCTGCTTCCGCTCGAAACTCTTTGAACTTTTCAAAAGCCTCGGACTTACGGTGCATAAGGTATATATGTGAGAACCCGACCCCTAATCTCTTGGATTAGTGTTGTTTTATTTGTGGATTAGTTTCTTTTAGTGGGATTAGTATTTGTTGGGTTGAGTTTGTGAGCTAGAATGGTTTTTCTCTAGTTTTGGGGATTTTCGAGTGCCTTTGTGATTAGTGGGACCCTTTGGGGGTTCTTTTAGTGACTTTGCGCGTGATTGGGAGGTTATTCGAATTCTTGATAATTCTTTTTTTGGCCTCATTTGACTTGTTTTGTTAACCTCTACAACCTTCGTCTTCACTCCGTACCCATTCGAAGCTCCGAAAATCAGTTTTTCCAGCCCGGAGGGCAAAACAGTCTTTTCACACCAAATTTGTACCCAAAACTTGATATTCCCGAAACCCGCGAAACATATACTTTTTGGAAACTAGATATTTCGACGATCATTTCTTCCTTCTTCGTCGAATCCATCCGAGGTCCCGAATTAGATGATTTCAGCCAAACTAGTCCCTTAAGTTGTGGGACCCAACCTCCTTTGTTAACATAAGAGAACCCACCTCCTTCATTCATTCCATTCACCATTGTTCCAGCACAGCCAGCTGAACCTAGGGTTTTCCCTTGTGCTTCTCTTCTTCTTCTTGCTTCTTCATCTCCAAGCCACACCAAGAGTTCATCAATCAAGAAATGGAGACCATCTTCTTCTTCCTCTTCACCATGGCTCCCCATTGATACCATTTTTGGAGAAATCTCCCAACCTAGAGACCTCCCTTGAGCTTGTTCTTCTCATTTGAAGGTCATCCAAGTAAGTGTTCTTCTTCATCTTCTAGATTTGTAATCTTCTAGCCTTAGAGAAGCTCCACCTTGATTATTGAATGGTTTCCTTGTCATTTCATTGCTTAACCCATTTTAGGACTTGTTTGGGGGTTTTTGTAGAGATTGTTGATCTTGAGCTTGAGAGGTGATTAGGAGCTTGGTTTGCTTGATTTGAGTCAAAGGCAAATGGATGAATGGATGGTTTGAATGTTATTAAGTTTTATGAGAAAATCTTAAGTTTTATTACTTGTTCTTGATCATTGGATACATGTTTGCACATATGCTTCTTGTCACATTTCTATTGATTTCGAAATGCATATGAATTGGTTTTTCTCTCTTGTTAAATCTCTTGGAACTCTTGGGAATGTATGCATTTTATTTAGTCAAGTTTGTTCATATGGTTTTATAAGGAATGAGGTTGGATTGGCTATTCATGGTTATGTTATAAGTCACATTGACTTGAATTGATACTCATTTAAAGAGGTGTTTGAATTTAATTGTTCATTGGAGTTTAATGAGGATTTGAAGTGATTTTGGAAGAGAAATGCAAGTGGATGTTTTGATCTTTATAAGCTTTCCATGATTTTTGGTGCTTTTCACTCATGTCTATTTAGTACATTGGCTTGAAATAAATGCCCATGATAGAGCTTTGGTAGTGCATTCATGGTAGTGCATTTATGTCTTATAAGTGTATTGGTGAATGTCATTTAATTTCTTCTTGCTTACATCAAATGTACCCGATTGTGAAATGGCTTCCTTCTTTCTTTAATTGCATTGGATTTGATATTGATGGATGAGGTGATGGAATAAACCCATATTGGAGTTGTGGAGAAGTGTAGATAGTTGCATTGGAGGAGCTTTTAGCTCAATTTTGTGGCAAGGATTAAGTGGAAGTGAGGAGAATGGTTTGAGGAGGAGAAAGGGCTTAAATCTGAACACAGTGGGTGATTTCCGCACCTGGCGGTCAGCCTGCGGTCACCCGGCGGCTAGCCGCCTGGTGACTGGCGGCTAACCGCCAGCTAGCCGAAATGTTACGGTTACTTTTCCAGAGAGCACCCTTCTCCACCTCAAAACTCAGTCAGCTCCACGGTTGGCCAGCGGCTAACCGCCGAACACATCGGCGGCTAACTGCCATCTAACCACACTTGGCGGTCAGCTTTCCAGTAAGCTGCATTTCTGCAGCCCAGCCGCGGTCAGCTGTGCGGTCAGCCAGCGGCTAGCCGCCTGCCCCAGCGGCGGCTAACCGCCAGGTAACCGAAATTCCCCAGATTTCGAAAAGCTCCCCGCTCGAACGAACTCTCCGGTTCGTTCGAGCGCTGAGCTTTGACGATCAAAGGAGATTCACTAGGCATTGTATGAGGCCATCCGAGAAAGAAACCATATCACAAGGATGTCATTCGAAGTTTTGAAAATCCAAAGTGTATAAGGAGCCCGGGATGTCTTCAAACTCAAGGAGTACCAAGTCATTTCAATAATCGACATACGGGGGGACCCCTATCCACTTAAATAAATCTCGAAGTCAACAGTTTTCCCGAAATGGTATAGTTCATTATATTTCTTCATTTCCAAGATTTACTTACATGACTTGTTTTCCCGAAAGCATTGAAGTTACTCTAGTAATAGTTATTTATCCCGAGATGTATTGCCCGATATGAAGTGACAGTGTGCCCTTGAGCACCCCCGTTTTACCCGTTTATTTATTGTACTTGATTTACTTGCATATGTCCCGATTTGTTATTTGACCTATGAGTCGGCATCACTAAGCTTGGATACCTTGTCGGTTTGATCCACCGACTTGGAAATCCCTCTCCCGTCCCGCCAGCTGCAGTTTGGATCCCGATACCCGGTTATTGCCGTGGTCCCGTCCCGATACCCGGTTCGCTACCGTGGTCCCGTTCCCGTATATTTATATTGTATATATGATTTACGTTGAGTCTCCTCACCTTGTGTGACTGAGACCAACGTCCCGTTATACTCTTGTCACTTCGGTGATAGAGGACTTAGTTCTTGTGATTGTCATCTTGCCAGTTCCCGATTCCTTGGATACCCGACATGTTTTATATTGCTTACTTGCTTTCCGATAAATGAATCGTTTTCTTTATGAAAGTTGTTATTTAAACAAGTGTTAATATTCTCCAATGTAAATTCAGTTATTATTATATTGCCTTCTGTTCTTTGTACCCGCACATGTTTTAAATGAATGCCGGTTGGGCGAATACCCATGCTTTTACATATGTTTCACACGATTGATGGTTTTACTAGATTTATGTGATTACACATGTTTTAAATGAATACCCGAATTGTTAAATATTCATGCTTTGAAATATGTTTCAAATGACACTTGTTTGCCAGATCCCTACGTTTATACCTGTTTTTTAAATGATACCCGATTTGTTGAATACCCATGCTTTGAAATATGTTTTAAATGACAATGTTTTGTCAGATTCCTATGTTTATACCTGTTTTAAATGATTACCCGAGTTATTTAATATCCATACTTTGAAATATGTTTAAATGAACACTAGGTTTGACAGATTGCTTTGGTTACACCGGTTTTAAATGAACACCCGGTTTGTTAAACATCCGTATTTCCCCATATGTTTCAAATGGACATTGGTTTTGCCAGACTGCTACAAATACCTGGTTTGTTGTATACTTATGTTCTTACCTAAGTCTCAAATGAACGTTTGTTTTGTCAAACCACTATATTTATACATGTTTTAGGCGGACACCCGATTGTCAAATATCTATGATTATAGATGATATAAACGAACACATGTTTTATTAGATAGTCATGTTTTACCCATGCTTGAAATGAATACAGGTTTTCCCCGAGATTCCCGACTTTGCACCCGTTTAATTATATGCAACATTTGATCGAATAGGATGATTTATCTTATGTTTTATTCTTCAGTATATTTGTTATCTCTTCATCCACCTGCCAGACCGTCGTGTCTGACCCACTACTTTTGGTACTCAGGTTCAGATTTCTTCGCCCCGAGTTGAGTGTTTTGTTGGCTGTGGAGCCATGCCTTGCAGGTTGTTTTGTCGGCTATGTCATGTAGACATTGAGCTTGACATCGGAGCTACGTCACATTTGGGTAGTAGTTTATAACTTATTGTTGTATGGCTTTTATTAGCCTTTTTCTTGGGATTCTTAATTAATGTACATTGATAATTGTAACTTGAACATATTTGGGAATGTAATATCCTGTTACTGTCAGCTCTGTAATTTATTGTGATGGTTACTCCAGTCTGATATGATTCTTGATATAATAGCTATGTGCTAAAGGTTGAGTGCGACGCGGAATCCGATGGCCACGGACTTCGGGTCCCAACGCCACAAAAGCTTCCGCAAAATGTTCAGAATGTGTTGTCTTCACACACGCGGATCCTGGGAGAAGTAAAATACATTTATGCTTTAATCCCATTTCCCGCCCCCGAGGTTCTGGTTCGGGGGCGTGACAATATGTATCCATATCTTGAGTAATCATCTGTGAAAGTGATGAAATACTCATATCCTCCTCTGGCCCTGACATTAATGGGTCCACACACATCAGTATGCACAATTCCAATAAATCTTTGGCCTTATTGCCCTTAGATGAAAAGGGTATTTTGGTCATTTTGCCTTTCAGACAGGATTCACAGACAGGCATTGGTTCTACCACCAATGAAGGCAAGATACCATCTTTCACTAGCCTGTCAATCCTGTTTAAGTTTATATGACCTAGCCTCAAGTGCCAAAGTTTTGTTTGATTAGATGAAGGTGACTTCCTTTTTAATGATGGTCTATTAATTGTTTCAGTACCATGTATCTCATATATTGTAGGAGTTTAACAAATAAAGCCCAATGGTTACCTTGCCAGAACATGTAAAAGTACCATTCCTCTTTATGACAACTTCAGTACCAAAAGTAATGGAATAACTTTTATTGGCCAAACTAGAAACTGAAATTAAATTCCACCGTAAAGACGGTACATATAATGTGTATGACAAAACCAACTTATTATTTGAAAAACATAAAGTAATAACTCCCACTGAAACAGCCTCTGCCTGAGCATCAGATCCTAGGTTAACAATGATTTCTCCGTCACTGGTTTCCCTGAACCTCTGCAACAAATTACATATGTGATCAGTTGCCCCGGAGTCCATACACCAAGATTCTGAAGTACCAGTTACAAAACTAACTTAAAAAATAAGTGACTCAATCATACTTGAGGTCTTCTTCTTAGACAGATATTCTGGACAATTCCTTTTCCAATATCCTGTCTTACCACATTGGAAACACTTTCCTTTTGACCCTGAACCCTTAGCCTTGGTCACGCCACCATTAGGACCATTCTCCACCTTAGGACCTTTCGGAACTGATTTCTTTTTGCCTTTCCGCCCTTTGCCTTTCGGCTTAGACTTGGCATCTGACTTTTGTCACTAGGGCAGTTGGTTTCTTCTTCATAATCCCTTCAGTCACCACCAGCTGACTAGAAAGCTCAGCCAGAGTCAGATTCATCTTATTCATATTGTAATTAACCTTGAAATTGTAGAATGACTCTGGTAGTGACTCAAGGATTATGTCGATCTGTGATTCGGCATCAATCGCAGCCCCCAGTACTTCTAACTCATTCAATGAGTACATATGGTCCTATACTGGTGTGCCTTCAGCCATCTTGGTGTTTATAAGCACCCTCATAGCAGGCTGTCTAGCAGGCCTGCCTTGTTCCGCAAACATCTCCTTTAAGTTCAATATAATATCGTATGCAGTCTTATAGGATTGATGTTGGTGTTGCAACACACTAGACATGGATGCCAGAATGTAACATCTGGCCATCTCATCATCTTTGGCCCATTGGGTGTAA
The DNA here is from genome assembly GCA_038049695.1 of Cinnamomum chago. Taxonomy (NCBI): domain Eukaryota; kingdom Viridiplantae; phylum Streptophyta; class Magnoliopsida; order Laurales; family Lauraceae; genus Cinnamomum; species Cinnamomum chago. The sequence goes on from CP142456.1 coordinate 33,121,119, forward strand.
AGTTCCTTTTCTTCTTCCGGTGCATCCGGGCCAGGCTCATCAAGGGGGGTTTTGGTAAGGACATATTTATATCCTGAAGCAGTTAGGACAATATCCAAGTTCCGTTTCCAGTCTAATTAGTTGGATCCCACTAATTTATTCTGGTTGAGGATGGTCGTAAGTGGATTGAAAGTATTTGAATTCATGCTTGAAAAACTGTAGCACATAACCATACATTCAATTAATGAATTTAAATGACATTAGGGTTTAGTATTCTACCAAATTTATGTGGAAATCCTTATAACCACTAAATTCAGAATACATCAGAATCCCAATCTCCGGGGTATGCCTCCTTGGGGAGTGCGAATACCACCCAGATTGGTGCGGATCAAAGTTGGTCAAAATTAGGATTAAAACTAACTATCCATGATCCCCTTCATTCATTATTATCTAGGTATCTCATACCAAATAATGAATGACTCCCGATTAGCTTTAGTTTCTAAAATAAATGAGGCAAATCCTTGGGGATACTACATCATTATTTTAGTCAAGTGTGACCCACCAACTAGCATTGCATAACAACCGTTGCGAGCAGCTCCTCCTTGGGGAGTGGGCCCCCGCTCCGTCTCACCAACACTATCCATAGGAGATCCATATCTAGTAACTAGACAAGTAAAAGCCCTCCGTGGGGAACGGTCATTCTCAAGATGGCGCGAGGCTAATACTTTCCTTACAATGGACCTATGGTGGAAAACCATGGGAATTTATAAATATAAATGCCCCGCTTCCACTTAATATTTTAGAATTGAGGATTTTCTTTTAGGTATTAGGGCCCACAAATATAGACATTAAATCATCTCATGATATGACCAATGATTGGTTCTAAGTCAAGTTATTTTAAGGAAAGTCCAGTTTCTAAATTAGTGTTACCAATGGATCCATCTCATGGGCCCATCAACTCTAATTAGAACTCTTTCCAAAAATTAATTTGATTTGACCAGTTTTGGTAACTTGCTATGTTTGGATCATATATGGAAACATTCTAAATTAAGCATTCATCCATAAATAAAAAAAGCTAAAATTAGAAACTAATCCTCTCCTCCACATGGCCCAAGCGGAATAGACTCCTTGGACTTCTAGACTTTCCAAAACTTTGGGATTCCTCAAACTCTTTGGGCATCTCCAAAAGGCTTTTGGTAATCTTCAAACTCTTTGATTAGGAGTCCAACTTTACTTTCCTTCTTCGTCTCGGACATCGCCAGAATTTACAAATTTAGAAAAATTACATAAATTCGTATGCCTCAATTATGAGACTTACATGGTAATCTAAACATGGAAATAAAAGGGCTATAGGGAAATTCACCATGCCTTGCCCTTTCACGGGAAACCAAGGAAACCATGATGCCCTTTACACTTAGCCTCAAATAAACCAATAACCATAAAAAGAAAGTAAAAGACTTGTGGGCCATATGGAGAGGACATTATCACCTGTAAGTTAGTATCTCATATAACAAAGCATCTCACAAAACCAGGTTACCAAACCACAATGGAAAAACAAGATGCCAAAAGTAGCCACCCTTTTAATACATGCACTTCGCAGAGGGGGTCCGGGGGACCGCCCAGAGGGCTCGGTCGACCGACCCTACAGGTACCCGGTCGACCGAGCGCGGGGCCAGGTCGACCCGCCCGACGAAGGCAGAAAATTGGGTTTTTTCAATTCGAGTCCAAACACCTCCAAAACACCTTCGAAGGCTCTCAATGGCATCCTACCATCCTTCCATCATAATTAAACCCTTTTCTGACTATCCAAATATTGATTTACTACATAAAGTAAACAAACCCAATCATAACTGATCCTTACATAGCCCTAGGTCTACCCTCTTCACATCTCATGCAAAAATTAGATCTAGATCGCTGATCTAACATGATTGGAGATGAGGTATGGCTCTGATACCAATTGTTGGAGATAGGTGGGCCATTCAGATAGGTTTCAAAACCTTTTGACTCACTTGATGCAGGGATCAACTATCTAGAAGGCAACAAACCCAATCCAGGATGCAATCCCTCAGACTCATAAATCATATACAGTAATATAACCTATCTAGAAGATAGAAAACAACACCTAAATATGCAACCACAAAATCTACAACATACAAGGATGTAGATTATACCTTTGGAGCTTTGTAGTGCTCTAATGGAGAAGTTGAACTCTTTCTTTGATGATGAACACCTTCACTAATTACATCAGAATCTCCAACACCTTTTGATCTTCCACGCTATGACCCGTATCAGATTCTCTTTTCTCAAGAAGATAGTGGAATCTCCAAGAGAAAACCCTAAAGGAAACTAGAAAAGAACTAGAAGAGGGAGAGAGAGTGTGGTGTGCAACTCTTGCACAATCTTAGGGCCTAGGGCGTGAATCCCAATGCATGGAATAGTGTTGGACGTCCAAGGCCTCCTCTCCCCTTTTTATAGCACTTACGCAACCTCCTCTTACTAATTGAAATAGAAGTCTTACTTCCATAACAATTAGTTGCTTACTAAATCGCAATTAGAAGTCTTACTTCAAATATGATTAGTAACTTCCCCTTTTACTAATTAAAATAGAAGTCTCACTTCTATTAATAATTAGTAACTTACTATTACTACTATTAGAAGTCTCACTTCAAATAGAAATAGTAACTTTCCATTTCCTTTTAGAGTTCTACTATAACTAGTATCTTTCTAATAACTTGGGCTAGCGTGGGGACCACCAGGGATTCCTTAGAAAGCTGGCTCCAACTGGGACACGGGACCCCACATCTCATGTGCAATCCGGACCTACAGTTAATTGCAAATAACACCACTATATAAATGTAATTGCACTCCAGTCTTAGGAATAAATTACAATGAAGACCCTAAACTTCCCAATTACCACAAGTAGGCCCCTCTATCAATATCCATGGATCAATTGGAATAAATCTGTCCCATCCAATCTTAGATCCACATCTTATTATCCTTGAGCCCCAATTAATTAGAGTGATCATCAGTGCCATCCAATTAACTCTTAATCGAGATAGGTGAGCACTTACTAATGATAAATCCATTAATTGGCACAAGGGGATAATGTAGATAGATTCCATCTTGATCATTGTATGTTCCCACAGTCCTACTACCACGTACCCAAGACACCAAGGTGTTGACCTACAGTTGGCCTCACTCATTGGTGACTCAAAGCAAATGAATAGATAGAAACTTGAGTTCATCAATGTCTTAGGATTGAGAGTCCATTGCTAGGGAATTATGAGAGCAGTCCTTAAATCGAGATAGTATTTCATAAGGTGCTTCTCATGGTCCTTCAATACATCCAATGTACCAGCACTATGATCCAGGATCTTACATTCTGATGATCGAGACAGATCACACTATCTCATAGTGATCAAAGTGCTGCAACCTTGTCAGATGAGATGCCCAATCTCATCACTGGTTGTGAAGATATTTTTAATTACAAGATTTGTGACACATGTCTCCCGTATGTGGATCTCATCCATATACATATATCACATCCAATATACTAATGGGACCCGGTTCATCTCATGAACCATTATGTCATATGTATTGGTCATGTGCATTAAGTAATAAATCACCATTCATCTCATGAAAGGAAAGCATGATTAAATTGATAAATAAAGAAATTAATCAATTTATTACATCAACTGATGGATTGAGACCATACAATCTATCAGAAAGGTGTGAACCTTGTTTGAGATGCTGAATGTGAAGCAGCATTTCAAGATATCAAGACATACTTAACTAAACCTCCAGTGCTGGCTGCCCCTACCACTGGAAAACCATTCATCTTTTACACAAGAGCTCTCGACCATTCTTTGGGCGGTCTGCTTGCACAAGAGAATGACAAGGGAAAAGAAGTTGCACTATACTACCTCAGTCGTATGCTGGTAGGTGTAGAGCATCGTTACTCTCCAGTCGAGAAAGAATGCCTTGCAGTGATGTTTGTCGTACAAAAGCTACGTCACTACCTTCTTTCGAACACAGTCTACCTGATTTCGAGGATCAACCTCTTAAAGGTCCTTATCACAAAAGCAGGTTCTCTCAATGCTCTACTAGCAAAATGGTCCATCCTCCTATCACAATTTGATATCAGGTATGTACCACAAAAGGCAATCAAAGGCCAAGCCCTGGCAGATTTACTAGCAGAGCATCCATTGCCTAAAGATTCCTCGCTTAGGGATGATCTCCCAGGCGAACTTGTCTATAATGTGGAGACCTTCTCACCAACTGCCTCCTAGGACAGGTACTTTGACGGTGCAACCAGGACAAATGAAAAAAGAAAGCTGATCTCGGGAGCTGGCATCCTCTTTGTTAGCCCCGATAAGCACATGATTCCACATGCTTTTTCGCTACTGGAACCATGCTCAAACAATGCAGCTGAGTACCAAGCACTAATCGTAGGACTGGAACTAGCCCTCGAATCTGGCATCACCATGCTAGAAGTCTTTGGAGACTCTCAACTAATCGTCAACCAGATGAATAAAAAATTTGAAGTCATGAAGCCTGATCTGTTGCCTTACTACAACAAGGCACAATCACTTCGCCAAAGGTTTGACACCTGTCACATCACCCACATCCTCAGAGGTGAGAACATCCATGCAGATGCCTTCGCCGGACTTGCCGCATCCATGGCGATCCAGGAAGGGGAAAACATGCAAATTACAGTGTGTTAGAGAAGGATTCTCCCTCCTCTTAACACACACCAAGCAGTTGCTGAATGCCACCAATTGGCCGGAAGTCGGATCTCCATCCTCAAACCTCCAATCGGCGACTAGAGAGATCCATTCATTGATTACATCATGTTCGGAATCCTCCCTAAAGATCCAAAAGAACGGGCGAGCATCCAAAGAGGAGCCCCAAACTTTCATTTGGATATACCCTAAAAAATGCTTTACAGAAAATCCTTCGACGGAGTACTTCTGCGCTGCTTGTCACAACAAAAGGCTGAGGAAACCCTCAAAGAAGTTCATACTGGTCTTTGTGGAGCTCATCGGGCTGGTCCCAAGCTCTACGATCAGATAAAAAGGTTGGGATATTACTGGCCTACCATGGTAGCCGACACCATGCAATTTGCTAAACGCTGCCGCCAATGCCAAGTTCATGGAGACTATGTCCACATGCCTCCAGAATGGCTACACCCCACAGCAATCTCATGGCCATTCAAGGCTTGGGGTATGGACATCATAGGCCATATCTCTCCCCCGTCAAGCAAAGGCCATCGCTTCATCTTTGCCGCTACGGATTATTTCTCCAAGTGGTTAGAAGCATTTGCGCTCAGCGAAATGAAGACCTCATCAGTCCTTCAATTCTTGTGCACCAACATTATTTGTCGCTTCGGCATACCTAAAAGATTCGTTCATGATAACGGACCACAATTTCGGGATCACCGATTCTACAGGTTCTGCGACAAGTACAAAATCCAAAGTTGTCCTTCGACTCCATACAATCAGCAGCAAACGGACTAGCAGAAGCCTTCAACAAGACACTCTGCAAAATCCTCAAGAAAATGGTCTCTAGTCACAAAAGAGACTGGGGAGACAAACTACCTGAAGCTTTGTGGGCTTATCGAACCACCGTTTGAGGACCAACCCATGGCACACCATTCTCTTTGGTCTATGGATGCGGAGCTGTTGTCCCTTTGGAAGTACAAATTCCTTCCTTAAGGGTATCTCTGCAAAATGACATGACGCAAGAAAGCAATGTCAAACTGAGACTCCAAGAACTGAATAACCTCGACGAAAGATGGCTTGAAGCCTTATAAAGCATTAAGTTGTACCAAGCACGCATGGCAGGATCTTTCGACAAAAAGGTCAGGCAACGTGCCTATAAAACGTGCGACTTGGTTCTCGCAGTAAAAAGGCCAATGGTTTTCGCCCACAAATCCAAAGGCAAACTCGAACAAAAATGGGTGGGACCCTTCGTCATTGACAAAGTCTTCTCCAACGGTGCATACGCACTTCTAAACATGGAACGCGACAGATGTATGCTGCCCATCAATGACAAGTTCTTGAAACGGTACTACCCTGGAAGACTTCCGTCACTGGGTCAGAACAGTGCCTACATGGCCAAAGCCTATTCTCAGGTACTCACTCATCAAACCCGCCTCTTTTAGATTTTTCATCCTTATGTTGAGATTTCTAAAAATTCAAAACAATGCTTACTTTCGTAGTTTCATTGTCCAAAAAAAAAAATCCAAAAATCAAAGTTTAGGAGCCTCTTCCAGGACTTGACCAAATTTTCGACCCTTGAACCCAAAAATTCATGGTTTGAAACAAAATCAGGACTAAGGAATTTCCACCCTAGTCCACCCTGACTTTTACAACAAAAACGGTTTTGAGTCAAAATTTACGACCCTCGTGTCTTTAAACAATAATGGTTTTTCAAAAAGAAACCGCGGGGAAGCGACGCTTAGTCGATACTCGCAAAATCCAAAAATAGGAAGGATGCGAACCCCATTCGATACTTCCAAAATTTCAAAATTGCAAGGAAGCGACACTTTGTAGATACTTGCAAATTTTCAAAAATCGTGGAGACGCAACATTCCAGTTGATATCCACAAACCCAAAATTCAAACAAAAACTGAGGTCCAAAAAGAAAAAGACCTCAAAATTTCAAAAATCGTGGGGAAGCGACATTCCATCGATACCCACAAAACCAAAATTTTGAAAAAGCAAGGAAGCGATGTTTAGTCGATACCTGCGCCCAAATTCGCGAGGAGGCGACATTCCATCGATACTCGCAACCGAATGAACAAGGAGGCGACATTCCATCGATACTTGCAAGACCATTCATCATGGAGGTGACTTTTAGTCGATATTTGCATTTTTGAAAATAAAAAACCCGGCTCTCATGCCAAAACTCGGCTATAAATGCCAAAAATCGGCTATCAATGCCACAAAAAATCGCCTATAAATGCCATAAAATTTGGCTCTCATGCCATTTCAAAATTCGGCTTCCATGCCAACAAAACAAAACTTAGTTTTCAAAGAAAAAAATCGGCTCTCATGCCAAAAATCGGCTGTAAACGCCACAAAAAATCAGCTATAAACGCCACAAAAAAAAACGGCTATCGACGCCAAAAACAAATTTCGGCTTCCATGCCAAAAACAAAATCGGCTTCCATGCCATCCCAAAATTCGACTTTCATGCCATTTCAAAATTTTGGCTCCCATGCCACAAACAAAATCGGCTTCCATGCCATCCCAAACTTCGGCTCCTACTCCACAAAATTCGGCTTTCATGCCATTTTAAAATTTTGGCTCCCATGCCATAAACAAAACCGGCTTCCATGACATCCCAAATTTTGGCTTTTACGCCTCAAAACTCCAACTTCCATGCCAACCCAAATTTTGACTTCCATGCCATCTCAAAATTCGGCTTTCATGCCAAAACAACTATTTGACAAAAGGTTTTCACAAAATGACAAACTTTTGATCAAATTTCCAAACAAACATTCTCATTTAACTATTGCTTGAATTTTTCACAAAAGAATTTGAGTGAAAGGAGGGAATACAAAAAAAAATGCTAAAAAAAATGTGTCCACAAGCACTGCAAAAGAAAGATTACCAAAAAATATGTGTGTATACACGGGTACCAAAAAAAGATGAAAAAAGGGGTTTGTTACAAGAATCAGGAGCTCACATGTGTAGACACCTCATTTTGGCCCCCTATGATAGCCTTAAACACTTATCATATATAATGATGCCCCCATTTCACCCATAATTGAATGGTTAATGGCATAATTCAGATTAATTAATGACGATGAAGATGCTTGTTGATAATTTTAGGCTTAGCTCGACGATTCCTAGAAATTGTGAGAGAAAAGGCCAAATCACGCTGAGATCTCGAGTTCAACCCACTATTCAAACAAGGGATGGACTACAACGCTATCCAAGCCCCTTTCAGACTATAAAGAACACACTCATGTTATTCCTAAAGAGATTACACATAGTTTGCCTAAGTACAATACGATTAACATGAATTAAGAGGTTAGAGTCATTGATCCAAGTATCCCTTACTTTTCCTGACCTCTGACCATTAGGATCTATAGACCACAAGATTCTACGTTCCGAGAGCTTTCCGATGATATATAGAACATCCAATTCCGACCAACGGATCAAAAGATATGGCCCTCGGAAGACTATGCAAGTGGTCCCGCACCAGGGACACACTTGGGCGCCAATATAGGTGCGCCCAAGTTCCAAACTGCACTTGGGCGCGCACACAGGTGCGTCTAGGTTCCAAGGTCACACTTGGGCGCGCACACAGGTGCGCCAAAGTCTCTGGTTACCCTAGAACACACTTTAGTGCACATTTAGGTTGGTTCCTCTCCACTCTTCATAGTTCCGACCCAATCTCAATCCGAAAACAATCCAAAACCGAACCCCAAGCCCATTCGACCCGGAAGATAACATGGGCGCACACATTCTAAAATCCACTTGGGCACCCCCACAAGTGCGCCCAAGTCCAATCTCCTCTATTTTAGTCCAAATTCAACCCGAAGACAACCCGAACCAAACCCTAGGTCAACTTAACTCCAAGTCCCTGCCATTTCCCGACCTCTGATCATTATAATGTATGGACCAACCGATTCTACATTCCAAGAGCTTTCCGACGATATATTAAACGTCCAATTCTGACCAACGGTCCAAGAGTTATGGCCCACGGAAGATTGCCCTAACGGCCCCCCACTAGAGACAACTTGGGCGTCACCCTAGGTGCGCCCAAGTCTCAGCCTATGCTTGGGCGCACACACAGGTGCGCCCAGGTCCCCAGTTGCCCTAGAAAAGCACTTGAATACATACTTAGGTGGGTTTCGCTCTATCCTTCGCAATCCCGACCTAACCTCGACCCAAAAACAGTCTGAAACCGAACCCAAAGCCCACTTCGCCCCAAAACAGCATAGGTGCGCCCAAGTTCCCAGGCCAACATGGGCGCACACCCAGGCCAACATGGGCGCACATATACCAGGCCAACATGGGCGCACCTATGTGTGCGCCGAAGTTCCCCATAACCCTAGATCTGACTTGGTTTGCGTGAAGCCTCTAGACACTCGTGCAAACAACAGCCCTAACTCCTTCACCACGAGAAAACCCTTATATAAGGATCTCTTATATCATTTTACAGAGGAGGCTACCAAAAAAAAAAGAATAGAAAAACTAGAAGAAAAGAGAGAAAAAGAGAGTAGCCACCATAGAGAGAACTTTAGATCTAGAAGGAAGAAGAAGAAGAGGAGCTTTTTGGTTTCCCAAGATTAGCAATGGAGAAAGCTTCCAAAAGCCATGGATCTGCGCGAAAGCTTCGACCTAGGACTTGAAGAATACAACTCAAATTGGTATTTCTAGATTAGGTTCTTTTCAATCAATATTCAGTATCATTAATGCTTAGAAATATGCTTAGGATCATGCATGCATTGTAGATCTGCATTAATAGTAGTATTTTTCAGTAGATCTAATACTTAGCAATCATCTATCATTAGTAACATGCTTAGGATCATCCCTGCTCTGTAGATCTGCATTATTTCTAGCATTCTGAACACGTGATTAGGGTAGACTTTGCATCCATCTTGTCTTCATTAAGGAAAATCCGAAAAATAAAAAAAGAAGGTGCAACAGAACACTTGGGCGCAACTATTTGTGCGCCCAAGTGTCTGCATTTGGGTTCCAACCCCGATTTTCATATTAAGCATATTTCATTTCCTAGATCCGAACTCTTTTTCATACATATTGATATTGGGAACTTCGGATCTGTAATTCTGCATTCCAAATCGTGCGAAAAGTATTGAGAAAAGAAACAAAGGGGAAGAAAAGTGCAGGAGAACACTTGGGAGCAACTGTGAGTGTGCCCAAGTTTCTGGATAGAATTTTGGCCCCGATTTCCCATTTCGTGCGTATTCTGGTTCTTAGATCCGAGTCTACCCCCATAAAAGTTAATATTAAAGTCTTCGGATTTGAGAAAAGTATTAAAAGAATTAGAAGAAAGACCAAATATATCGCTTAAAAGGAAGAAAAGTGCAGGAAAACACTTAGGAGCAACTGTGTGTGCGCCCAAGTTTCTGGATAGGGCTTTGGCCCCGATTTCCCATTTCACGCGCATCCTGGTTCTTACATCCGAGTCCATCTTCATATATATATTGATATTAATTCGGATCCACAAAAGGCATTGAAAGAATCGAAGAAATGCCGGAATATAGTACCAAAAGGTAAAGAAAAAAAAAGACAGTGAACTTGGGCGCCATTGTGGGTGCACCCAAGTTCCTGCCAAAGGGATCCGCCTCTTGGACTTTGGTCCTCGTGTCATTACTTTCGAATCCGAAGGTTATTATATCAATAATTCATATTAGGACCTTATATTTAGTCGTAAAGTGTCGAAAATCGAATTGGAATATCGTAGAAAATTGCAAGTGCATCACAACCCGCAGGGGAGATACTTGGGCACCACTGTGTGTGCGCCCAAGTTGTGCAGAGGCACTTGGGTGCCCCTGTGTGTGCGCCCAAGTTCCCAATTCATTTTCTGGCCCGTATTTTCATACCTTTGTATTCCATTTAGCTTGCTACTTTATCTTTGTGGTAATTTCAATTGACACTGAACTTCTAGACTTCGAATCATCGAATCATCATCATTTTAGGTTAGGATAAATTGCATAAAATACCAAAAAAATCATAAAATCATAAAACACTTCCCTTCTCATCTTGCTCTCTAGTAATTAGGGAAGAGAACAAAAGGATTAAAAGAAGTAGTAGAATTAGAACAATAGACATTGAGTAGAGGATCATAATTTGCTCTTTAGATTAGGTTGCATTGCTATTGCATAAAAAACCAAAAAATCATAAAATCATAAAATACTTCTCCTCTCATCTTACTCTTTAATAATTAGAGAAGAGAACACAAAAAAAAAGTAATTAAAAGAAGTATTAGAATTATAAAAGTAGACATGAAGTAGCTGATCTTAGGATATTCCATTCGGCCTAAGTAAATCAATAAATTCGATCAACTCCTAACCTAAAACACTTAATTAACTCAAAACACCTAATTAAAACATCCAATTAAAATCCATAGAATTAATTAACTAAATCCCTGAAATCGATTAACAACCCCTAATAAAACCCTAATTAACAAACCTTAATTAAAATTCTGATTAATAAGCCTATATAAACCAAAACCCCTAATTAATCAAACCATAACAAACAAAACCCTAGCCACCAGTCCCTAATTAAGACCCCGATCAAAACCTAATTAAAGACGATAAGACTAAGCCACACCTAGAGAATAAATGTTAGGGATTTTGTATTTATAATTTGATGGATGCATTTTCACTTTAGCATCATTTGAATTTTCACACATGCATTGATTTAGAAAAACTTGAAATCTTGATTTATACATGCATTGTTTTTAAGACTTGTAAAAGTATTGATTTATTCATGTTTTGTTTTTAATCTTGGATGCAATTGTATTTGAAAAGAGTTTTATCAAATCAAGCAAGCCATTGGTTTTATAATTTCGAATCTTTTTTGGCTTTTTATGTTTCATGTTTTAAAACCTTTAGAATGATTTAAAACATATTTTTAAGCTTGATTTAATGGCCCAAAAATCCCCTCCAAAAAAAACCTTCAAATATGCATTTTTGGGGAAATTTTGGTCCCAGGGGGTCGACGTGCAGTGTGGCCGGTCTGCGCGGTAGACCGGGGCAAAGAGCTGTTGGCTCTTCCAACGGTCATTTTTCTGACCGTTTGAAGCCAGATCGACCGGGCTCTGTACCAGGTCGACTGGGCACTCACAGAAACCCACTTTTTGGGTATAAAATGAAGTTCATTCATTTTCAAAAGTTGGAGATTTTGAAAACGCTTTTGAGGTACTTTGAGACAAAGAAAAGGGGATGAACTAAGAGAGACCAAAGAGTCATTTGGAGAGCTAAAGCTTGGATTAATGAAGTTAAATCTCTAAGTAAGCTCTACCTCTCTTAATCATAGTTTATATGCTTTGTTTAAGTTATTGGTAAATGATTTTGAGCATGATAACTATGATGTGTTGAATCCATTCTTCTCTTAATCTTTGATCTAATTAAGATTGGATTCTTCACTTTGTTTTCAATCCAAGTTGTTTTTAAATCTTCCTTAATCATGCTTAGCCTAAATCTTTGATTTCTTTTATATAGCATGATTCATTTTCTTGGTTGAAACATTACTTGTTGTTTTCATTCATTTTAAACCTTAGTCAAATTTATTTGTTTTTTAAAACAACATTGCACATGCATCACATGTTCTAAGTTAGTCATTTTCATACAACTTGTGAAGCTCTTGATTTTCATGTCATTAACAAGTTGATTTTCATACATGTGATTTGCATTAGACTTCAATCAAATCTTTTATGAGCCTTAAACTTTGAAATGCTTTGAGCATATATTGATTGAGCCTTCTTTTTAAACTTGATTGAAGTTATCACACACACACACACATCATGAGCATACACATTTGCATTCATTTAGTGTTTGTGTGAGTTTGTTATTCACTTTCATATCCGCCTATTTTAGAGGCAAATACATTGAGCTTTAATTGTATCTCTTAGAGTGTTCTTTTGTGAAGACACCTTCTTAGAGAAATCTTCATTTGTAAAGGTTATTGCTTAGCCTAAGAAAAGCATTGTGTAAAGGTTATTGCTTAGCCTAGAAAAACATCTTGTAAAGGTTGTTGTTAAGCCTAGAAAAACAACATTGTAAGGGTTATTGCTTAGCCTATTGAAAAGCATAAATAGTGGAAATCCGGTGGGGTGATTGGATCACAAGCCGGTAGTGGATGTAGGCATTGAGGCCGAACCACTATAAATCTTTGTGTAGTGGTGTTTGCTTGTGGTGATTGTTTTATTAGCTTCCGCATATTGTTTGTTTATCATCACTTGTGACTAGTTTATTTTTAAGAAGTTAAAATTTGTCATAATTGGTCACATATTGTAGCTCACCCTATTCACCCCCCACCCCCCCCCCCCCCCCCCTCTAGGGTTAGGATCCCAGGACTTTCAATTGGTATCAGAGCCTCGTTCTCTATCTTTTCGGATCAAGTGTTTGGAACTCTTGATTAGGTGTAAAAACCTAGAGTTTATAACCCTAGATTTGTGTTTGTTTGAATACTTTTGATATGGATTCCACTAAGCTAGATTTTTTAGACTTGTGTGTAGATTCTCTTAGACCTCTCATTCTTCCATCTATTGGAGATTCAAACCTTCAAATAAATGAATCTCAATGTGACTTAAAAGAAGAAGAATATGATGAAAACAAAGATGATCTTCAACAAGCCTATGAAGAATTATATACATTATCTTTAAAGCTTAACAAGAAGAATATAAGTTTAAGAGAAGAATCTAAAAGGCTAAACAAAGAACTAGTCTCTTCAAAAGATGAACTTAGAGAGAAAGAAGAAGTAATACAATGTCTAGACCCTAAGTTCATGATCTCTTTAAATAACCTATCTAATATCAAAGATGAACTAAATGAATTAAAGATAGGAAATGATGACCTTAAAAAGGAAAATTTAAACCTAAGAGATCTATTAAAAAGGCAAGACAATGACTTTATCAATTTAGAATCCAAGTTGACAATTTCCATGGAAAACATGTCAAATGTTCAAAGTAAGTTAAAAACCTTAGAACTTGGATCTAATGTTGTTAATGAACTTAAGTTCAAATTAAAACTTGCCAATGAAGAGCTAATCAAATATAAGAAAATTGAAAATGAACTTTCAAAAGACAAAAATGAAAATTCAATCCTTATAACCAAAGTCACTCAACTTGAAGGAAATAAACAAAAGTATGAGTGCAAGTTTACCCAAAGTGAATAGAGACTTGAAAAATTATTTAAATTGGGTAAATCTCATGGAGATAGGACGGGTCTTGGTTTTGATAAGTATACTTCATATGACCCTAAATTCACCAACACTTTTGTGAAAGGTGAGTCCTCTTTCTCTAGCACTCCTTCTCCCTTGCCCAAAACTAAATGTATTTATTGCGGCATTGAAGGGCATTTTAGGTTTGAGTGCAAACTAAGAAGAAGCCATGTGTCTAAACCCATCTTTGAACCCAAAAAGGTAGAATCTAAATCTATGAAGGGTAAGACACTAAAAAATAAAGAAGACTCCAAAAGATTAAACAAGTTAAATCAATTAAAATGGAGTCTCCTAAAATAGATTCTAAAAAGTTTAAACAAGTTAAACCAAGTTTAAAAGAATCTATGAACAAAAGGCTTCTCAACCTATCTCCCTTATATCAATCCATGAAAGAACTTTTGAATAAAGTAACAAAGTTAAATTTAAAATTCAAAAGTCAAATAAAGGGAGAATATAAGAAGAAAAGAAAAATGAACAAATCCCCAAAGAAACAAACTCACCAACATCAAAAGACTAATCACCAATCTAAGCTAAATTTAGTAAAATCTAAATATCATGGTGATAAGTTCAAATTGAAAATTTATCAAGTCAAATCTCCTATAGTTGGTGGGACTCCTAAACTAGACCTCAAAGTTCAACCCTCTCAAGACCTTAGGTGGATTCCTAAAGTTAGATACTTAGACAAACCTTAAGGCCTTGAACCTCATTGACCAACCTTTCCTTTCAAGTTAAATCATATTGTTGGTCATGTTGCATTTGCATTTTGTTTCTATATAGTTACATTTATTAAAATGCATTGTTTCTTTATGATATTGATTTTGTCTTCATGCACCATTCTAGATACATGTCATGGTTTTCAAAATCATTTGATTATAATTTCATCATGTTAGATTTGCTTTTTGCCCACATTTAGTTATATGACTTGCATTGCATTTCTATACATGTTCAATTGATTGTGATTTCAAAAGCCTTCTTAGCTAGATTATTCATGATCAATTGTTGTTTCAAAATCATTTGTGTAGATGTCATAGTTAGATTATTTGAACAAATGATTTGAATAAATTTGGTTTTTTCATAGTTTTCTAAAGTTATACTTTAATATGGAAAACCATTGTTTTGAAAAATCAACTTGTATGTGTTTCAACTAAGTTATATCTTTTAAAATACAATGTTGAAAATTGTTCTTCAAATTCATTCTTTTTATGCTTATTGTTGGATTTTGTTTATTGAAATGATTTAAAGATTGTATGATTGGAAATGCTCTAAAACATCATTAGTTATAATCATCAAAGCATGTTCCATGATTCTCATTTCCTTTTTCTTTTGGTTACATCATTTTAGAAATGGCACTACAAAAAAAAAGGACTTTTAGTCTCGCTTTTAAAATGAGCTTTTGTGTCGCTTTTATAATAAAGTGACACAGTATGGTCTGATGTGTCACTTTAGAGGAGGAGTAAACGAGAATGAGGTTTGTTGTGTCACTTTTCAGGAAATAGAAAACAAAAGCGACACATAAATTTGGGTGATGAAGGAAGGCACTCACCACAACAAAACAAAACCTGCCAAAAGCCTTCCTTTAAAAACATAAAAGAAAAGAAAAACCGTGCTCTCGGCCCTTTTCTCCTATCGCCCTGTACCCTCATCGCCTCCTCTGCGTTCTAGGGTAGCCCTCCGACTGCTGCTTCTTCTCTTCTTCTATGGTCCGGATCTTCTTCTCTTTCTGTTATGCGTTTCTTCTCTGCTCTGCGGCTTCTCCCTCTTAGTTCCTAAGTCAAGATATAGCTCACAAGCACCAGGTCTCTTTCTCTCACCATATCTTTCTCTCTGTATGCATAGTAGAAATTAAGAGTACTATGCATATCTTTCTCTCTGTATACATTTAGTCTTTCCGTTTTGATGTTGGGGGGTTTGTTGCTATTTTTGTTTGGGGGGTTTTGGGATTTTAATCGGACTATGGGACTTTTGGGGTCGGAATTTTTGGCGTTTTGGTTGCAGGTTTTGGGGGATTTTAGGGGCTCTTCTCTTGGAGTTTTTTATTTTGATCTTTGTGGACTTTTTTTTATAGAAGAAACTAGGGGATTCAAGGGGTATTATATCCAGGATTTTGATTTTAGGTTTTAGGGCATTCGATGGAGACTTCTGTTGGGGCTCTGATTTTGGGCTTTGAGGGATTTTAAATGTGGAGATTTTTATTCTGGGTTTTGTTCAATCTGATTTGGGGTTTTTGCAGTTTACAAAATTTTAGGTAATTTTTATAGATTTCTTATGGTTTGTTTAGTACTATAATTGCTTCATGCAGTTGCTCAAAACTTGTACTTTGATTTCCTATATTGGGCATATAGAATTTTAAATCATGTCATTTAGGTTACAATTTTGAAGCAGATTGTGGTCAGGCTTTTATATGTTTATATTCATGTATCTCTCTTTTGTGTAACTATTACTTCTAAGTTTTGTATTTGTAATAATGGGACTTCAATAGGAAAATGGACGAGATATCGGGCAAAGTAAGCAACGGTACTGATATGTTCATAAAGAAGGGCATTTGCACCCCCCAACCGTTCATAGACATATTCATAGAATATTTTTTTCTCAAATCCACATGTGGCAGACAACACTTTGGTTGGAGTTCTTTGTATGCTTACTTAGAGAGAAAAAAAATGGAAAAGAGATGGGTCTTTCAGATGGGTCCACTTGGAGTTCTCTGTATCCAACTTTCATCCGTCTATGTCAAGGAGTGTTGAGTGTCAAGGCTTAGAAATCCCGTGGCTTTGAGGCATTTCCTAATTCCCCTTTTGTGCTCCTTGGCATGGTCAAAGGGATGTCAAGGACCTCCAGACAAAATTAAATCAATGTTAACCCAAAAATTTATCTGTTTTCTTGCGTGATGGCATTTTTTTTAGTGTTCACACAACCATTGTGGTAAAGTTTGCAAGGTTTATGGAGACCACTTGTTCAAATTTAGTATAGATTGATAGAATAGCATTCAATTTATAAATATTAAGCTTGAAGTACCAAATGGGCAATCATTTTTCTAATTATCAATTAGTAGTTGTTCCAAGAAGTATTATGTAAAAATTCTTCGTGGTCGCCTACCATGGCAAGGATACCAGGTAAGTCATGTAAAAACCTTTGTTAGTCATCCCGTATGATGGTCTTTTTTACTCTCATCATCATCTTATCATCAAAGCCTTATCTCACTTTTTATGTAGTACTCATGCCTCTAATTTCACATGCCCATAGGGAGAAAACAAAGGTTTCCTTGTCTGCAAAAAGAAGATGGCGACATCTCCGGAGACTTTATCTTGCTTTTGCCCACAGCCATTCAGGCAATTTATCGAGTATGTGGTGAACTTGAAGTTTGATGAGATGCCAAACTACGCAAAATACATTTCCCTGTTTGATGGAATAGTAGGCCCAAATCCAGATATAAGACCAATCAACACAGATGGTGCTCAGAAGGTATCTTTTATGTCCTTGATTCTGTGGTTTATCCATGTGCCTTTTTGTGTGTGAGGAATTGTAGCTGGCTGCTATCAATAAAATTATTCAACTCACTCGGTTTCAAACTCATCTAATATGTGGTTATATGGTGTAAAGCTTATCTATCAGGTAAGTCATAAACGAGGTCGGCTGACAATGGATGATGATGATGATGAACAACCAAAGAAAAAGGTTCGAATGGGGATGCCTGCAACCCAATGGATTAGTGTCTACAATGCGCGGTGGCCTATGAAGCAAAGGTTTGTGCTTCATATTGCCTATTGTTGCATCTGAGATGGTCAACTATATAAGCAATGTTCACATTTTCCGTCTGTGATCAACTATAGAAGCAATGTTAACATTTTCCATCTGTGTTCTAGGTATCACTATAATGTTGCAGATGTGAGGCTTCTACAGCGCATTGAGAAGGGAAATGAAGATGGGTTGTATATCAGTAGTGTGGCTTCATGTAATTTAATAGCAGAGAATAGAGATTGAGCCTTTTATGGTATTAGGTGTTGTTTTATTTTTGTATAAACAGTGTGGTTCCACCAGTCTCAGTGATTTTCTCTGTTTTGGATTTGGGTGCACCCCATTGTTCATGTCCATGTTTGTGCATTTCTGCATGTATCTTTGCAGATCCATTTATGTGCGTGCTTACATGCATGAATGTGTCTTGTGCCTGTGTCCACGTGTGTGTGTGTACTTACCCATGCACATTCATTTATGATACTGGGGTATGGTAACTCAGTTTGTGGACTTCTTCGCTGTACACCAACTCTAGTGCTAGAAATAGGTGGGCATTCAGTGGGAGAACCAAACATGGTTCTCTTGTTACCCTAGGCAAGTTTGGTCCAGCAGTTCCAATCAATCAAACAGCCCCATACTGTAGCTTTTGATTTATGACCCATTTGATCAAATTCTGCGGCAAATCCTAATGTGGTTATGTTGTACCTGGATGGGCGCTTCATAGTATGTCAATCCTTTCCTATGCCAGTGTGGAGTTATCAATTGGAGAAAAATTTATCATGGAAATCTTTGTTACTTCCTTTTTTTTTAATTTTTTTTTTCCTTTTAAGTTATAGAACCATTCTGACTATTTAGTGTTCCATAATCTCTACCTTGATTTCAGAATTGTAACTCTATATTTTAGTTACTCATTATTGGGCTGTCACATTGACAGGCACAAAGTAGTGATAGTAGAAGGAAATTACTTGTTCCTAGAAGAAGGGGCTTGGAAGGATATTTCTTCTACATTTGATGAAAAGTGGTAACTTGCACATTTCCTCGGGCACTTCTCCCCCCCCCCCCCCCCCCCCCCTTGATACTTATTTAGTCGTCATAGTTCTATAGCCCTGAATCGTACTTAATTGTCGCTGAGTAATTAAGAGGTAAGCATTTATGTTTTGGTTTATGACTAGGTTGTTTAAACATCTTGGGTGTTTCTGCTCATTTTGTTTTTATTTTATGTCAAGGTTTCTTGAAGTAGACATTGATAAAGCAATGCAACGTCTTCTGAAGAGGCACATATCAACTGGTTAGTATATTTGATAGATTAATTGCTTAATGCTACTTGGAAAGAAACAGCTTTAGAGCTCCCTTGTTTTTACTTTTTTATTTTTGGTAAAATTATTTTTATTGTTTTTGTTTTTCCTTTTGTCAAGAAAAACAACAGGAAAAACAGCAGATGTCGCAAAGCAGAGGGTAAGAGTGGCTTTTTTACTAATTATGAGTTAAATTCTTTAATCCCAGAGCCAAGAGAGTAGAATTTGCACCCATTGGTTATGACTTGATCCCAATCAATGAAACAACGGATGAGTGTGGTGCATATAAGTTAACCCCCTCCTTTCTTGGATCAGTGAACTTTACTTCCATTTAGCAATCAAGTATTTCCCTAACAGACCACTGAATTCTGCTGTACTCTCGAAGACTACCCCTTGGTTGAACTATAATGCTAAGTTCACATTGTTTGAAAGTTCATAACCATATCATAATTTGTTCATGGACTGCTAAAAATGTTTGCACCAACACCCTGTAAACAATTATGTGGATGATGCAACACAACATGAAACCTAACCTGATGCGGAATTGTGAGATCAATGGAGTATTAGTATTATTGAGTGTTAGTTGTAGATGGTGATATGAATACTAGGTCATCATATTAGTGAATTATTGATTGCTCCTAGTTTGCTTGCTATATGATCTTATGACATGTGAATTGCTAGTGTTTCAATTGCTCTTTCTCTAGTGACAAAATGTTTTCTCTTTAACATGAATCCTTGATATTGTTGGTTAAACTCTCCTTCTTACTTGATTATATTATTGATACATAGTCAAATTGTTATTATTTTGTAGGTGAATGAAGAACTTAATTAAACGGAGATGGAATGCCTTTTGCTAAGTGGATCTACTAATTAGGTTAAGTTAATTTTGGTTAGTTAGGGATTTCCGGAAATTGTTTACAATGTAGCTTGCCTTTTTTTGGATGCTTTTGTGAAGGTTTTGGATTATGTCGTGACGCTTTGGTTACGAATTCGAAGGTTAATGTAAATAGTTTGGATTATGGATGGATTCAAATTGTACGTTCCTTAATGTGAATGGTGATTAATTTCCAATTAATGAAATGGTTCTTATTGAATGTTGCTATCTATATTTTTTTACATCTTTTGTAAGGCAGGTTTAGTGATTTGAAAGTATATCCATACTGCAGTAATGTATATATTGCATTTTTATTTATAAAAAAAAAGGATGGTATCTCGCTTCTATGGAAACTGTCACAACTGATGACTACTTGTGTGTCACTTTTGGTCCGAAAACAATATATCGATCACTGCTTTTGAAAAGGGAGACAACAAAGTTATCTTTCTTGTGACGCTTTTAAGTTATTTCAGTGTCACTTTTGGGTTTAAAGTGACACAAGTAACCATTTTTTTGTGTCACTTTGATTACAAAAACTGACACAACAAATGTATTTCTTGAGACGCTTTTACGAACTTTTAGTGACGCCGGCAGATAAGACGCTTGCATAGTAATCAGAAAAGCGACACAAATCACTTTTTAAGACACTTTAAAAGTGACTCATTAAGACATTTTTTTTGTAGTGTGGAAATGAATATTGTTTGCATCTTTGCTTATTTGTTTACATTCTTTTTATATGCAAATGTCATTTGGTTCCATGTATGGTTGTGATATTAGTTATATGTGTAGAAACCATACTAGAACTCTCAAATCCATCCTCTATGCCTTATAGTAATTTTTTTTTGGATGGTTATGATGTTGATTCATGTATATTCTCTAAGTGGTGTCACCCTTATACATGTTTCAACTTCATAGTAGTGATCTTGATCATATGAAACTCTTTGAAATCCATTCCTCGTATTTCTATATGTTTGATGGATATCTTAGATGTTGAATTCATATGATTTTGATACTTTGAAAATTGCATGCATTGCCAAGTTATATCCTTTTACATTGTAATTTCTCTTGTTCATCACTTTGCTCATTAGTTATATCTTTAAAAGTGATGAATATCTATTTATGATGCTTGATGGAATTTTGTGTTTGTCACATCCTTGCTATTAATCATGTTGTCATATTCAATTGGTTTCATTTGGTATAATTTTCCATTGATTTCATATCCAATTGATGTCTTGTCTTGTGTATATGATAGACCTTGTGTACATTGGATTGAACTTGATAGTAATATATTTGTTCCATGTCACACACCATTAGCATCATAATTTTCATGATTGCCTCCTCCCTTACTCATATAGGTATATCTCATGACCACCATGTTTATGTGTTCATAATATTGGTTGGTTATTAGTTGAGGTTGGCTTCATGTTTGAATTTCATTTCACTCACCTTGCACATGATAGTCATATTTTTTTATTGATTGAAATGATTTCAAAGCTTACATAGCATATGATTTTCATAGTTAAATTGATTGATGCTATGTTTAGTAAACCCCATTACATCTTGGATAGCTCTAATTTGGACTTATCTTAATAGTTATATTCTTTATAACTCCATTTTAGAGTGATTGATTTTATAGTATTATCCTTGAATCTCAATTGGTATTCTTTGTTTTTCCAATTGATATCCATGAACGCTTTTCTCATTGACCTTGCTTTCTTTTGGTAATTTGATCATATTGTGCTTTATAGTTAAACTTGTCTAATCATTTCCTTGAAGTTGACCTTCAATTGGTTAAACCATCTTCTTCTTGAACCAAATAGTTATATCTTTGTCAAAAGTTTGACAAAAGGAGAGAATGGATTGAGGGGGAGTGTAAACCTTCATAGGAAGCACTAGTTTTGATCAAATTGACCATTGGATTGGCTTTGAACCCTTAGAGACTACTACCATACATGATAACCTGTTATGATTTTTATTTTCGATTTCTTTTGTTAACAGGTGCTACTAAAAGGTATTTTCCTTGTTTCATGTGTGTAGGTACCTTTGCAATTTAATGGCAAAGGGGGAGAGAGCATTCAAGTTCTCAAAAGGGGAAGAGAATGTCCAAGCTTCCTAAGGGGAGATTGTGTATGATCTTCTACAGGGGGAGAGAATGCATATCTTTCCAAAGGGAGAGAGAGGCATGGTCAAAGGGGGAGAGGTGAAAGAAGAAAGCTTGGGAGCTAAAGAAGATGCTTGGCTAAAGAAGGAAAGAAGAAGAGAAAGCTTGAAGAATGATCAAGTTCCAAGCATCATGTAGAATGAAGAAAGAGACCAAGAGCCCAAGCAAAGAGAAGGAGCATCCAAGAAGATTTCAAGACTTGTCCAGCTTAGGGGGAGCTGAAGACTTAGTGTGCAATTTCAATGATGAGTAAGTTGCCATCAAATTGCAAAGGGGGAGATTATTAGGGATTTTGTATTTGCAATTTGATGGATGCATTTTCACTTTAGCATCATTTGAATTTTCACACATGCATTGATTTAGAAAAACTTGAAATCTTGATTTATACATGCATTGTTTTTAAGACTTGTAAAAGTATTGATTAATGCATGTTTTGTTTTTAATCTTGGATGCAATTGTATTTGAAAAGAGTTTTATCAAATCAAGCAAGCCATTGGTTTTATAATTTCGAATCTTTTTTGGCTTTTTATGTTTCATGTTTTAAAACCTTTAGAATGATTTAAAACATGTTTTTAAGCTTGATTTAGTGGCCCAAAAATCCCCTCCAAGAAAAACCTACAAATATGCATTTTTGGGGAAATTTTGGTCCTAGGGGGTCAACCTGCAGTGTGGCCGGTCGACCGGCCACACTGCGCGGTCGACCGGGGCAAAAAGCTGTTGGCTCTTCCAACGGTCATTTTTCTGACCGTTTGAAGCCAAATCGACCGGGCACTCGCAGAAACCCACTTTTTGGGTATAAAATGAAGTTCATTTCTTTTCAAAAGTTGGAGATTTTGAAGACTCTTTTGAGGTACTTTGAGACAAAGAAAAGGGGATGAACTAAGAGAGACCAAAGAGTCATTTGGAGAGCTAAAGCTTGGATTAATGAAGTTAAATCTCTAAGTAAGCTCTACATCTCTTAATCATAGTTTATATGCTTTGTTTAAGTTATT
The DNA here is from genome assembly GCA_038049695.1 of Cinnamomum chago. Lineage (NCBI taxonomy): Eukaryota > Viridiplantae > Streptophyta > Magnoliopsida > Laurales > Lauraceae > Cinnamomum > Cinnamomum chago. The sequence goes on from CP142456.1 coordinate 33,144,074, forward strand.
GGTAAATGATTTTGAGCATGATAACTATGATGTGTTGAATCCATTCTTCTCTTAACCTTTGATCTAATTAAGATTGGATTCTTCACTTTGTTTTCAATCCAAGTTGTTTTTAAATCTTCCTTAATCATGCTTAGCCTAAATCTTTGATTTCTTTTATATAGCATGATTCATTTTCTTGGTTGAAACATTACTTGTTGTTTTCATTCATTTAAACCTTAGTCAAATTTATTTGTTTTTTAAAACAACATTGCACATGCATCACATGTTCTAAGTTAGTAATTTTCATACAACTTGTGAAGCTCTTGATTTTCATGTCATTAACAAGTTGATTTTCATACATGTGATTTGCATTATACTTCAATCAAATCTTTTATGAGCCTTAAAATTTGAAATGCTTTGAGCATATATTGATTGAACTTTTTTTTTAAACTTGATTGAAGTTACCACACACACACACATCATGAGCATACACATTTGCATTCATTTAGTGTTTGTGTGAGTTTGTTATTCACTTTCATATCCACCTATTTTAGAGGCAAATACATTGAGCTTTAATTGTATCTCTTAGAGTGTTCTTTTGTGAAGATACCTTCTTAGAGAAATCTTCATTTGTAAAGGTTATTGCTTAGCCTAAGAAAAGCATTGTGTAAAGGTTATTGCTTAGCCTAGAAAAGCATCTTGTAAAGGTTGTTGTTAAGCCTAGAAAAACAACATTGTAAGGGTTATTGATTAGCCTATTGAAAAGCATAAATAGTGGAAATCCGGTGGGGTGATTGGATCACAAGCCAGTAGTGGATTAGGCATTGAGGCCGAACCACTATAAATCTTTGTGTAGTGGTGTTTGCTTGTGGTGATTGTTTTATTAGCTTCCGCATATTGTTTGTTTATCATCACTTGTGACTAGTTTATTTTTAAAAAATTAAAATTTGTCATAATTGGTCACATATTGTAGCTCACTCTATTCACCCCCCCCCCCCTCTAGGGTTAGGATCCCAGGACTTTCAATAAAGACACTCCCCAACCAAGATACAAATCCGACTTAGAAACACCCTAGAATCGAATGAACCAGTAGCTCCACAATAGGCGGACACTTGGGCACCCCTACAGGTGCGCCCAAGTTACCCCAGAAACCTGGGCGCACTTCTTGTTCCGACCCTGAGACATGCATTGGTTGCGTTTCAACTCCCGAATTTAAACCACAATCACATTTAAGGTTTATAAACTTAAAACCAGCCCGGGATACATAATTATTGACATAGAACACCTCGAGCTCCAAGCCTAAGTGAACGAATCCCAGAGAAAACCAAAACACACAAACCTGACACTTGGGCATCACCACAAGTGCGCCCAAGTCACCCAGGAAAAATAGGCGCAACCACAGGTGCACCCAAGTTCATCTCCATTCCCTAAGACCACCGAGTCCCTATTCACTTCCAACCTTGACCTAAGTTAACATCTCAAAATCCTTACCGAACCAGCAACAACCCATAAATTAAAGATTTAATTAACTTAAACCCTTCCGGAACCTCGAACCAAAGTCGGACGGGCGAACAACATCAAGGCACCACTTGGGCGCCCACACAGGTGCGCCCAAGTTTACAGCAACACCTAGGCGCAAACACAGGTGCGCCCGGGTTTCCTGTCTAACCCAAGTTGCGAACCTCGGTTACATTTCGAGTTTCGGACTTAAGTCATTAAGATAAAAATCAATCCAGAACATAAAACAATATTAAAACAAAGACTTGCAACAAATAGAAACTCCCCGAATTCCAAAATCAACATCAATACCGTCGTCACCAGCCTAAGCACACAGAACCTGGCACTTGGGCGCCACTATCTGTGCACCCAAGTTACCTGAGCAACCTAGGCGCAACCACAAGTGCACCCAAGTTCTTCGTCAGTCATATTTCACCGATTCTGGCATCTTTCCATCATTTGGAACAAAACCTGAAACTCCATAACCTTAAACAACTAAAACAAAACCTTAATATATTTAAAAACATATTAATCAGAACCTTAAAGCATCCCTAAATCACTCTTAACCAACCTTCAACATAAATCAACTTTTAATTTAAAACAAACCAACCCAATTAAGACAATACTTAACCAAATTCCTTAGGCATAGAAATTGCCACGCTTAGGCTATTTGCACCATAGGATTATATCAGATTCCTCCATTAGATAGATTAGAGCATTAGGCCTCGTCCCATCACTTTTCTTGTTCCGTTCGGGGACTAGAAAAGCTGATGTGGGCGGTCTAGGACCTTAGGTTAGGGTTAATCTACTGATCAGTAATATAGCATTAATCACGTAAATCCAAGTAAGATCCCCTAGTTAGGCCCTTCTAGCTCAATATCAAAAATCCATAAAAACCATAAAACCAACAAAATAAACGCAAAAAGATTTTTCCTTTATTTCTTCCTCCACCTCAGGTGCCAGATATTTAATTGAACTTAATGATAAAAGGGAACAAAGAACTGATTTCTAAAATTGAATAAATGAGAATAATAAGATGAGATGAGTGATTTCACACACTTTACATATTTTTATTTCGGCCCATCGGCCGCCCTAAAACAATCACGGCCCATCGGCCCACTTTAAAACAAACACCAGCCCATCGGCCACCTTCAATCAATTACAGCCCATCGGCTTCTCACTTTTATCACTCGTGTATCGCACACGAAAAACACAGAAATCACAAGTCAAAGTCTCATTTGCATCATCATTTTGATTTGAAAAGCTAGCCTTTAAACCCTATTTTGCCAAGGGATTAGAAGGGGGTACCCGGGAACGGGGCCGATCCTCTTCTTAAATATTTGGCACCTCCCCCCTTTTATTTTCTTTATTTTAATTATTTTATTATACTTGGATATACCATGATTTTGCTATGTGAGGATTAACCTTATTTGGACTTTTACTCATAACCCTGAATTGACCCAATATTAAAGAGACCCAAATTAATGTGACAGGAAAATCGTCGTGTGTTGCCGGCAGCACATTAGACGAGAGAAGAACCCACCCATTTATTTTCTCCCATTCTTCTTCGGCTTTTGTCGGAGAACGGTGCTACGGCCGTTACCATAGCTGGCGATCGTGATCCGTCGATTTTGAGGGTAGTCTGAATCCTCATTTTCGATGTAAAATTTAAATAGCACATATAGATGAATGGTGATTTCCCTCCCTGGTGGGGGATCAAAATTCATATCCAACAACATGGTCTTCAACCAAAGGCTCAACTCCTCAGCAGACTCTTGGCCTTAGCCTCCAAAGCTTCCAGGCCACGCTTCTTCAAGATCTTCCCATAGAATGTGGCAGAACGCCGCGATCCGTCTGCAGCACGGGGAAGCTCTTCCCAAAGAATCTGCCATTGCTCGTACTCTTGAGTCTTCCTCCGGAGATTGCTCTCAGCCTCCTCAACTTGGCAAATCAGAGACCCTTCTCTGGCACGAGCTTTCACAATGGCATCCCATTTCGCGACAGCTTGTTCCTCCAATAGCTCAAGACGCTGCCTGGTCTCAACGACCTCTCTATCAACACGACGCAAGTCTTCTTTCAGCCCAATGATAGCCAGCTCGGTAACGTTCCTCTCCCGAACGAATTGCTTCCGAGTCCGCGAAATCTCGTCCAGCTCAGACTTAACCTCGCCAAAAGGCTACAAAAACATCTCATTGAAAAAGTCACCACTTGGGAAGCTTTTGGTTTCATTCCATTTACTCCCTAAAGCTATGACTTCATCAACGAAAGCCTTCGCATCTGTAATGTCCAGGCCGACTTCTTCGCTATCAGCAAGGATATCCTATACATACTTAACCATGCTAAAACCAGCTTCCAAATGGCCAGAAGAAAGAGTTTCGATCCATGAGCTCAAAACGCTTTTCAGCACTTTCTTCACATACTCAAGAGATGGCCGGGATGAAGGCCCGCTCCTCTCCATTGGTCGACTGCCCGTGTCATGTCCTGCTGGAGGACTGATTATTAAGCTCTTTCTAACTGGAGACACTGGCAAAGGAATCTGCTCAAACGATTTCATCTTTGCCGCATTAAAACTGGAAGAAGAAGTCCCTACTTCTGGTTCAACCGCAGGCTTCCCCTGCTCTGGCACTGAGAAAGACGGAGGAACTTCTTCTGTTGTCTCAAAATATGCCAGCAAAACAAGACAAAAAGAAAAGAGAGAGAGGTATGAATATGATCCTGTTGAAAAAATCATTATCATCAAGGATATTGCTACAAATACCTTCTTCAACGGTCGGCGGAATGCTTTCTGCCTCCATGAGTTCATCCGAAGCGTCGTCAAAGGACGCATCCACGGGTGGCTCGAAATCATTGGAATCCTATGGCAAGTTAACTGACAAGAAAACAAGCAACATGTTAGCATATGACAGCATATGACAACACAGACAAAAAAAATACAAAAAAGTCATACCAGGTGAAGATTTTGGAATCCTTCTAGAGTCCCTTTGTTCTTCTTCATATGCTGCAGCCGGATCCGTCACTGCCTCATCGGTTGGAACCTCAGGCATCACCAAGTCCTCATCTTCCACTGAAAAAGGGAGAAAAGGCAAATCAAAACAAGAAGATCTCAAAGAAAGAAATGGAAAGAGAAAGAGAGGAATCATACCTGCATCAACGGTTTCCTCCTCTCGACTCCTCTTTTCTGGAGGCTCATCAACATCCCCTGACAACTCTTCAACAGTAGTGAGAGGGACTTCCAAATCAGGAGAGTCATTGTGTCGTCTCTTATTGCGGCGCTGCCCTCTCTTCCTCTTGCTTCTATGGGATGGTTTGCTTGAAGTACCCGCCCCACTGTCAAAGTCAGGAGCTTCGCTTGATTCCTCACCAGACGGTCTGTTCTTTCCGGTAGACCCCGTGGAGGCGTTTGTTAATTCCGCTTGCATCCAAGCGTCGATCTTGGCTTCCTCCTCTTCGAGTTGATCCAAGACCTCACTAGGTATCTCTTGTACAGCTCCTGGTCTGATGATGTCCTGCTCATTGAGAAAGTCGATCTTGTGCTTCTCTCCGGAAAGGAAAGCCAGAACTTCCTCTCGACGAACTCCATCCGATCTGCCAAGACCCTTCCCAGGAGATTGCTTGACATCAAGCTCCTTCTTGGAAAGCCCCCAGTTCATATAAAAGCTTTCCGTGAACCATTTCGTGAAGCCAGCAGTCCGGAAGGTGGGCAACTCAGCATAGGAAATCATGGCGGTAGTGTCCTCCGCACTGTAAAAGGCCCATACGTTCCTCCCATCCTGTAAACCTCCAAAGCACTTCACCATGCTCGAAGGCGCTCCAACAACGCCTTGAGAGAAGCCCAACTGCAGCGCAAAATGCGAGGGAACATACGGCTAGATATCAACAAAAAGATGTCTTCGGTACACCATCGTACCAACACGTATGTTAAAAAGCCACCCATTTTCTGCATTGGTCAAGGAATAATGTCTTCCCGACCTTGCCCTGGTGGAATCACGGGAGGCACCAAAAGTCGAAAGCCTTCTTCCGCAAACCTAGAGAAAGTTTCACTGAAGATTGCCCAAGCTCGACGTCCCTGAACCGTCAGATCCTCAAATGGGCAAACAAAAGAGATTCGAAAACGGCTGTCCCTCTAGCCAACCGAATCATGAAAGGGTCATCATCCTGTGCAGCTCCTAATCGGTGGAAACCGGGACAATGGTAAACATACCACGAATAGAAAATATGGGCTCAAAATACCCTGTTCATAGGGAGCCCAAGCCAAACCAAGAAAGCAGCAGCCTGCAGTTCGGTTCACAAGTAGGAGTAAAGAGCTGACACCAAAGCCAACCGCTCTCCAAACGCCATCTGACAAGCCGGAAAAATACAATGCGGCCTGATGTGTGTTTCATCCCCTCCATCAAAAACAGCCTCACCCAACCAATAAGTGATGTAAACAACGAGATCTCTTCGCAGTGCAATGTCAGGACAAATGGCGTCTGTACTCTCGAAGAACTTCTTCAAGTCATCTCGCATAACCGAGATCTTCTTCGAACCTGCGTTCTTGGCCCTGGCATCTTGGGCTGTGCCATCAGAAGACTCTCCACCGTCAAAGAAGTTGGAGCTACAATTCTTCGAACTGCTACACCGGACTTTCGAGCCCTCCTTCTCCATAAAAAAATCATAGAAGGCGACGAGCTGAAAGTACAGGAGCTTGAACTCCTCAGACTGCTCCTCAAGAATGTTGTCGATAGGCATAAACTCCTTATAGAGTTTGCCAAGGATGGGCAGCCCGGTGATGACGCTTAATTCCTTCAAGGTAAAACCAATCTCACTGTTCGTCATAATGAAGGTGTTGGTTTGTGGAAGGAATGACTCTAGCATGGCCATGAAGGCCTCATCAGAGAAAACCACGGTCTTTCGAAAAGCGCAAACTGCGTCGAAGATCCTGGCCTCCTTCAAAATGGCTCCACCAACCTGCAGGGTGTGATCAGTCCATGATTCCCAGCTCGAATCAGCACTGAAACGGTCACGAAGTCGAAAAGGCTTCACCCAACTACTGTCGTCACCCCGAAAAATGCCAAGGCCAACCGGTCTCAAATTGACCGCCGAATTGTCAAAACCCTGGTAGCCACTGGAGGGCATCAACATGTCCATATGGATAGGCGACTTCTCCGCATATCCGGAAGGGCCGCCAGCGAAAACCTCGGTCTTTATCACTTTGGTCCTCTTCACCCAGCTAAGAGGATCCTCCCTCTTGGGACACGTGGGAGAAAGACTCATGATCGATACAATCCGATAAAAGGTCGACCGGGTAGAAATAGTTCTCTCCTCACCGTCAGTTGTGTAAGAGAACTGAAAGCATCTTCTTTGGTATGTCAAGTCGTCAGGAACTGCATCGCCAAAGAAGAAGGTAGGCTTGGGCACAACGCTCTGATCGTCCATGACCCAAGGACGATTGCTTACCACAATCTTGTAGAACTCTTCATCCTTGAGAGCGATCAATTGCTGTCTCATCTCATCGCGGTTGAGGGAGTCACACTCTTCCAAGTTTCTCTCCACAAACTAGACCTTCTCCCAGGCCTGCTGAACGGCCACATTTGGAGACCTGGTAGACCGACGAGGTGCGTTAGTAGCAAACTCTTTGCCCTTGTTCGTTCTGGAGGAGCTACCTGCAAAAGGATGAAAAAAAAATCAATCATCAAAGTGACAGAATTTTGCTAAAAAAATTTCTAGCAAAATTTTGGCATGATTCCGGGACAACTCCGAAGAAAGGGAAACATCCCGAAGAAAATAGGAAGCTTGAAGAAGAGTTCAACATCGCTGCAAGCTCAATGAAGCCTCATCAAAGAAGGTTTGAACTCAAACATCGCTGCGAGATCAAACCAATCTCATCAAATCTCCACAAGCTTGAAGAAGGGCTCAACATTGTTGCGAGCTCCAAACTTCGAAACTTGCAAAACTCCTCAAAATCCGGCAAGGTCAGGAAAGGGCTCAACATTGCTGTGAGCTCCAAATCCCAAAACTTGCAAAAGATTTCTAGGTATCCATCATCATGCTCCCAATCAATTTACTAAAAAGCATGCATCCAAAAATCATCATGCCTTAGATGCTAGGAAAACTTTAACCAAAGTTTGACCAATTCCAACCCAACTTGGTCAAAACCAATCAAACTTTGTCAAAGTCAAAATTCATGTTGACTTGACCTAGAGATTCTAGCCTCTTATCTTGATGCATCCAAAAAAGAAAAGAAACAAACAAATATGCATGAACATCTTGAAATGCATAAAACCTCATCATCATGGTGCATAAATCTCATTCTCATGGTGAGCAAGAAAAAGAAGCAAAAAAAAAAAAAAAAACAGAGAGAGAAGTTTCAAACAATTAAAAAAAAAATTGGCAGCAGGTCGTGGCCCACCGCCACGTGGTAGTACAACCAGGTCCGTACAGCTAAGGAAATAGAAAAAAAAAAACGTGCAAAAAGAAAAAAAAACGTCCAAAACAAAAAAACACAGCACGCGAAAAAAAAAGAGAGAAAAAGGAAACACGTGGAAAAAAAAGAAGCAAAAGAAAGAAAAAAAAGAGGGAAAAGAAAAGAAAAGGAAAGAATTCTACTTCTATAATGGAAATTTCTTGTAGAGGAAGAAAACTTACTTGAAGCCATTGATGGAGAAGAAGAAGAAAAGCTTGAAGATCTTTGAAGAAGAAGAAGAACTCTTGATCTTGAAGCACTCTTGAAGACTCTTGCAAAGAAAGAAAGCAAAGGAGCAAAGATCCAATCACCCCTTGCTTTTATAGAAGAGAGCAAACCAAAAGAGGAAACAAGGAGAAAAGAAAGGAGGTAAGTGCTAAAAATTAGCAACCTTCCCAAAAGAAAGGAAATTTGAGATATTCTCTCCCAAAGAGAAGATTCTTTGAGGAATTTTCTCCAAAAAGAAAGGGAATGAGAAATATTCTCTCCCAAAGAGAGATACTTTGAGAAAATCTCTCCCAAAAGAAAGGAAATTTGAGAGATTCTCTCCAAGTAAAGATATTTTTAGATATTCTCTATCCAAAAGAGATATTTTTAGATATTCTTTACAAAATAACACCATGTGAGATCTAAGCCATCTTCAAAAGCTTAAGGTCCCATGGGCTAGCCCACATGAGTCAGGTTTGACCACCTAGGCACTAAAAGGGGCTTCCTTTCAAAAAAAAAAATTTCTCTTACCAAGAGCATACAAAATGGTTTCATGTCTCTTTTGAGTCGATTGAACCATTCAAAAAAAAAAAGAAAAAAAAGAAAAAGAAAGAAAGCCTCATGAGTTTCCAAAAAACCAAACCATCCATCCTCATGAACCAAATTAAGCCAAAATCTTGAAATTGACATTCCACAAAAATCCAAACCCGATCCCCCAACTTGCCACATACAGCTTGTTGGGTCACAAGGTCAAAATCCAAACCGGACCCCCCCTACTTGCCACATACAGCTTGTTGGGTCACAAGGTCAAAATCCAAACCCGACCCCCCAACTTGCCACATACAGCTTGTTGGGTCACAAGGTCAAACTCCAAAAATCAAACCCCGACCCCCTAACCTGCCACATACAACTTGTTAGGTCACAAGGTTAAAACCCAAAAATCCTTCTTGATCGCCTGATGCGCCACATAAAGCCCTTAGGTTCACAAGATCAAAAGGAAAACCCAAAATCCAACTCCCTCATGTCATTTTCAAAACTTTGCCTTGAGATGGTACGTGATCCTTCTCACAACCATAAAATCCCCTTGGAAACTCAAAAGGCTATTAAAAAAAATTGCTCAAAGACTCTTGGTCAAGTCAAAAGCTCTCCTTCAAGTTCTCTCTTCAAGGCACACCGACTCTAAAAGCTACTCGTCACTGTACCTCAAGGGGGCATTTGTTGACACCAAAAATGTCACTTTGCCTCTTCAACATCAAGAAGCTACATTAAGCCGCATCCTACTACAAACAGGCAATGCCACTTCAAGCATCAGATCTTATCAGAATCACTGGAAAACTGATAAAAACTTCAAGACAGCCAAAAGAGGAGTTCACATGAAGTTTCGGGCCAGTCTGATATCATTTGGCCTAACTTCACTCCTCCGGCAATCAAATAGCGCTCCTGGCGGCGGCGGCGTCAAAGATATCAAAACTTCGATCAGGCCTATGGATGGTCTCAAAATACCTCCAAAAGGCTCCACGTCAAATTTCAGGTTATTCCGACAATGTTTGACCCGACTTCGACGCTCCGAAAGAAAATCAAGCCTCTCGGCGGCGAGAACCGCCGAGACCATTACTCATCAAACGGAGCACATAGGCGGCTCCAATATGCTCCAAAAGGGCTGCACGTCAAATTTTAGGTCATTCCGACAACGTTTGACCCGACTTTGATGCTCCGAAAGAAAATCAAGGCTACCGGCGGCGGAGCACCCCGGGACTATGACGTCCAAATTGGAGCTGATAGAACATCTCAAAATGACTCCAATAGGCTCCCTGTCAAATTTCAGGTTAATCGGACATCGGTTGACCGCACATCAAAGCGCGACATCTTCCTCTCGGCAAAATCAAGCCTAGCAGCAACGGGACCCCAAACGGCTTCAAGACTCAAGCAAAAGCCCATGGTTTGTCCTATCTACTGCTCAGGAGGCTTCACGTCGAATTTCAGGTCATTCCGACATTGTTTGACCTAGTTTCGACTCTTGACAAAAAACGGCAACTCTGCACGGCAAAGTCTTCAACTTTTCTACAAAAATAGGAAACTTTGTGGTCTGATTTGCATAGCTTCTCATCAGGTTTTCTTCAGAAAAACCAAGCCAATAAATGAGGAGAAATGTCAAGAAAAATCCAGGAGAAAACAGCGGCGAAAAGACCAAAGAACGGCCGAGAAACGACGACCAAAAGGGGACCAATCCCCATGCGGCGACCCTAGCCCAGAATTCCGAGTCACCGGATTTGTCGCCGGGTGACCCGTTTTCCTTCCTCTTTCGCGTTTCGGAAGTTCCAGCCCCTGTGATTTCCTGAAAATCTGATTTTCGACACTCGTAAACGACTGATCTTCGTCAACATCTCGGATCCGCAGTCAAGAACATGAAATCGTCATCGATCGCTCCAAGATCTCCAACCGGCCGACCAAGAAAGTGCACTTTCTGTCCGACCGATCGAGAAATCGACAAGACAGATGTAACCGGCCCGCTGGTATCAACTAATGTCTGAAGTTGCGTGATCATCCGACACCAATCGAAATGAAGATCCATCGTCGATCATCGCAAGAAGAATTCCAAAAGACGCGGCACGGCCCGCGACTCTTCAACTCCTCGGCGACCACGTAATGATGTTAATTGACCCAACCAAATGCGGTCATTAACTCATTATTTTGGACGGCCCAATCAGAAGCAAGGAAATGGGAGTTACAAGTCCAAGTCATCATGACATTAAAGTTATAAAATTCCTCTCATCATGGAGATTAAAGGCGATTAAATGTCCATTATCTCCACCGGCCAATCAGAAGCTAAGAAAAAGGAGTTACAAAATAAAGGAATTAAAACTTGTAACTCCTCTCATTATGTGGTTTTAATGCATTAAAGCCCATAAAGTCACCTAAAGGCTACCAAATGCCTATAAAAAGAGGCGACTCAAAGAAGGAAGGACACGACACAGAATCCCGGAACCCCGAACTCAAAATCAAGAAGCCCCGCTACTCTGAAGAAACTCTGCTACAAGGAGAAACTCTGCTGCAACAAACACCCAAAGGTGATCAAAGTCCCTTGAGGGGGGGGGGGGGAAAGCTTCCCTTTCTCCTACTCAACATAGCCAAGACACGGCTCTTCAGCCCGTCTCTTCGTTTTTCATTGGGTATAGGACCTTCCCTTAGTTCTTATCCTCTAAAAAACTGAAGTCCAAGCCAAGCCAAAGAATCAAAGCATCAAGCGTTCTCATTTGAAGGATGATGGCGGAGTCCATACATGACTTGCGACCGTCGATCTGAACTGGTCCCCACAATCTCCTGAGAAGTCAGATTCCCTTTCTTACTTTTCTATTGTACTTTGTATTTTCTTTAAGAGACAAAAAAATCACATTTCTTGTCTTTCTTTATTGATGAGATTTGTAAAACGCCTTTCACGGCAAAATCGCCTTTCATGGCACAAAATCGCCTTTCACGACACAAAATCGCCTTTTACGGCAAACAAAATCGCCTGTTACGGCATTCAAAAAACTGTCTCTTTTCTTAAATATGTGTGCAATGGAAAGTTAGAAAAATGTTGATTTCCTTTCTACTTGCAAATGTGGATCTCCAAATCATCATTTCTAAATTTCAAGTAAAATAGAAAATCTGGCATACCCGTACAAAAAATATAAGATGCCCCTTTTTTCTCCCCCTTTCCTCCCTCCATTCGATTTTCCTCTCGGCAACCCTGGAGACGGATGGGAGAGGAGAGGAAAGAAAAAAATCGGGTCCATCAGCGACGGGGCCTTTTGGGACCTTGATGAACTTGGTTTAGCCATTTTCCCACAGATGACGCCAATTGTAAGTGCCTAAATATTACGGACTTAGTTAAACGAGTATAAAACTCTTAATATTGCTGTTAAACTCATTTGAGAAATATCAACTGCCTGAGACTTGAAAGGGAAGAAAAAAAAAAAAAGTTCAGAGGCCCTGACTGCAGTCAGCCGGAGGCACTCCGATGCCTAAGTTAGTGCAGTCACTAAACAAATGATGAGTGAGTGGAGAAGAAGAGAGAGTTTGGAGTATGGAAGTATGATAGTATTTTGTGGGTTTACCTCATGCATATATATAGGGTGAAGTCTCATCAGATCGTTCCTTCGGTGGAGGTAGGTGGAAGTATCGTCCCATCAGCCCACACCATGTTTCCTCAGTGGAGATAGGTAGAGGCATTGTCTCATCGGATCATGCGCTGACTTCTCCTATTAATGCGGACGTGATCGTTAGATAAGGACAACCCATTATCATTATCCGACGCCCGTCTTATCTGTTAGTACGTTTTACAATGTAGCCGTAGCTTTTCGGGAGTATAATTATGGCTTAGCATTCATCTCAACTGGCCGTACCGAGCTGAAGATGATGCCGATACCAGGTATGGATGTATCCTGACACTGTTGCCGATGTGCTTTATACCAAAACCGATGTGAGCCTAGCTAGTACTGTTACTGAAACTAACTCAAGCTCAGTGCTAGCTAGAACTGTTGCCGAGCTGGATGTATCTTGACACTATTGCCGAGTATGGATATCGAGATTGAGGTAGGCTAAATTGATACTGTTACCGAGATTAGCGTAACTCTGTTCTTAGGGAAACATTCCACACAGAAATTTTACAACACCCATATTTGGTTGGTTAAAAACAAGTGGAGAAATAAAGTTTTAGCCATAAAAAATCTCACCTTTTAACTCTATTAACTGTTTGAAGCCTTTTTTTTTTTTTTTTTACTCGTAAAAGGCAAATAAAGTTTAGTAAAATAAAGAAAAGACAAAAAGAATGACACCTCCCTTTCACATAAACAACTAGGATCAATCCCGGTTGCAGATGGTGAGGGATTTGTGAGTGTGTGAATACTGACTTTAAAAAAAAGTGATTACTTTGTTCAGTACAAATTAAATCTGTTACCAAATTTCACTCTCATAAGGCGGGGTGAACTTGGATTAATCACTTTTAAAACATGGAAATATAAAGAGAAGGCTTATCCAAGAGAAGGAATTATTTTGAGACACATGGAGTTTCATTGGCCCTGCCAAAGGCCTCAGAAATTTCTCACGTGCGAGCCTTAGAGGATCTAAAACTCGCTACAGCCAGAATAATGTTGACAAATAAAGGACAAAGCATATAGGTATTAGATTTTTCCAATTGACTTTTTTCAGTGTCAACAAAGAAAGTCAAATTTTACCTTCAATAGGTTCCTATTAGTAGTGGGTTTCATGGCTTGTCTTGTTTGAACCGGGATGTTAACGTTGATTTTAGAGGGTTTACTGGTTGGATTTGCATCTTGTCGTGCACTACATGCTATATCCATTTTTCGTGACAATGAGAGCTGATGTATTTGTGAGACAAGGGAGCTGCGAGCCTGCGACCCATCATCTCCAAAGATCATTCATGTGGGGCAAATCTGTCAGTAAGGCAACGGTCATCTATAAGAAACCTAAATCTTATTTTAATCTAAAATTATTTCTTTATCCTTATTCTCATTTTTATTTCTTCCCGAACTTGAAATTTTCCCTCCAACAATTAGCACCACAAAAGAAAAAAAAAAGCGTCTACTAATATTCTTAAACAAAGATTAATATTTAAGATCTCCATTACCAGGATGTCCATACCGCTATTAGATTAGATTGGCACACTTTGTACTTACCCAGACGGATTTTCGTCCCATTGTACCCAATGTTAGATGACTCCTTAGTGAAACTCGACATGTCCAATGCAAATTATTTGATTATGATGGAGTCAATATGGTAATTTGACTATTATTTTAAAAGATAATTTTGAAAAAAGTTTAAAATCGAGCCAAGTACTTATAAAATATAAAATTTATCGACATGCGTTCATTATAATCAATCTAAATCAATAAATTTATTAATGCAAGAAAAATAATATAATAAAGAAAATAAATCTTGTATATTCTATAATTTTATAGTCTTATCTTTTTTTCTCGATAGTTTTTTATTCTAACGATCTAGTATAAAAGATCAAATATAAGCTTTAAATCTCATTCTAAATATCATTTTTAAATTGCTGACTAAATAAAAATCAAATCTATCTATTGAGTGCCCAATGTGAAAATAACTTAACTAAAATCAAATGGCTCAGCGAAGTTTCGTACTATTGGATTTAATTCTTGGTCAAAGTAAATGACATGGGAGAGTCAAGATTCAACAAACCCCATTTTACTCCGTCCCATTTTAAGTGGAGAAGACTAGGGCCTATGTACAGTTCTAGGCAGCGGCATAATCGTTATATTTGAAAGAAGACAGGGGTCGTCTTATAGTCAATGCCTTTGGAACATCAATGATAAAACCTACCCAAAACCAAACCAAGCCTGATCGCTTTCTGTCCCAGCATTCTTTAAAACATTTTTTTTCCCTCATCAGCTGTAAGCCTGTAACAGCCCCAAACCCAACCCACTTCTTTCGATGCCCAAATGTGAAATCCTGTGGGTTCTTGAGAAGAATCTCGGCATCTGATCCACCAGTTGAGAAATTTCCAATGTTTTAAGATTTGGGGATCTGTTGATTTTTCCTGTGGAGATTCGGAAACTGTTGTTTGAAGCCATCATCAGCTCACATTGCAGATCTAAAGGTCTAAAGAAACGTTGCAAGGTGGAATGGCTTTGGATTGCTAGTGAAAACTTGCGATTTGGAGTAGTTTGGTTGGAATCGGTTTGGGGCTTACAGCTCTTGAAGCTTGTGATTTAGTTTGTTAGAGCTTTAATGGATGATTTGAAACTCCAAGGAGCAGATTCTCAGGATATGAATAGAGATTCGGAAGAGGTGTTTTGATTGAGCTCTGGTTCTAGCTTTAATGGCGGATGCGGAGCTCCGATTTGCAGTACGTTTAAGGTACTTTTCTTTCTCTCTCTCTAAACTTGAGAGGAAAAGCTGGAAAAAATTGTTTGGCTCTCAGTCCGTCCTTTGAATTTTGATTTCCTGAGAATTTTCCACACTTTTCTTGACCCAACTAGAAGTATGGTAGGTCGCGGGACTGCCCTAAATTGTATTCCTACATCTATTTAGGCTCCTCTAATCGCTAATCTGGGATCTGGATGGGTCCCATTCCGGACAGGCCACTGTCAACGGTAAGGGGTCACTTGGTGAATCGTACGAAAACATGAGGCCTAGTGTATAAGGCACTGTTGTGGAATGTGGTCTACGATTTCTAGTAGTCCTGTGGAAGAGTCGGTCTTTTCTCTCTTTGCCCCATTTTCTTCCTCTCAGCTATTATCTTCAAGATTTAGTTTGCTGCGACCAGACTATTTTGTGCAATGAAATGAGAGGATTCTGTTTGATTCGTGGATTTTTGTTTCCTCAGTAGGAATCTTGCATTATTACCTGTTACATGGAAATTGAATTCATTTTCTTCCTTTTTCATTTCATGCATGCACCCAAACAAAAAGATAAAAGTGAATTGCATGAAAAACAGAGAAATTTTCTCACTAGTGCGGAATCCTCTCCTCATACAAACGCACACTAAAAATCACAAATCTCAAGGCCTCTTTGACAATGCAGTTTGAGCCATCAGCAGTAGGCTCTCTGAGAAAAGGGGAAAGCACTCAACTTAAAAAGCTTTCCTAAATAGGGTTGTTGTGAGTTTTTTCGATTTTTTTTTTCAGAGGTTTAACAGTGTCGGTCTGGCTTACATGGTTATTTTCGGCTCATTTGAGCAGCACCTATTTTTTAATGTTAATTAGCACAGGAGAGTTAAAGGCACTAATGGTCGTTCGAATTAGGGGCAGTTGGGATTAGTGATGTGTTTTTGCCAGGTAAGCAGCACATTTTTCTGAACTTTTCTGTTAGCTTACCTAATGTATTGTTTATTTGACTACGGGAGACAGAGATAGTTGTCATTGCAGAGAGTAGAGTGAGGAGGACCACTACCCCCATCATATAGTAAAGATCAATTAAGATTTGGTATGCAGAAGATACATATGCTTTGTTTTATCCCTAAAAATTGAGTGCTCATCGGTGGAGGCAATCTGGATCAAGAAAGACATCCTCATATTCGGTCCAAGCTGACATGTGCTTGGTTCAAGTCCAGCCTGCTTGATATAAGTTAAGACTGAGCTTGTCCATTTACTCTATCGGACAGACAGGTAGGAGTTTTATTGCTTGTTTGGACTTTCTATTGCTTATTTGGTCAAAACAGTCTAGTAAACTATTAAGCACTGCTTGGCTGAGTCAGTGATTGGGCTTTCTTTCACTTTGATCATGTCCAGCCCAAATATTAAATGTCCCCAAATGTTAGATTTAGCACTGGCCTAAATACTAAAACTTAGGTCCAAACTTGGCCCCACAAGGTCAGATATGGAAAGATGGAAGACCCTTGTTTGGGTAATTCACTTGTAGAGTGAATTGAAGTGAACCTTTCAATCAAGAGATATGAATAGACGGGGGGGTGAAATCAAAATGTATCAAATTTCAAAATTTACGTCCTAAGTTTTCTGTCATTTTGTAGCATGAAAATGTACTTGTTGACTTTTTTTTGGATAAAAAGTGAAGTTTTTCTGTCATTTAGTCGAATGGGAGAAATGAGAATACCTTTTTTACTTTGAATAAAGATGACGTGATTTTTGAAATTTGACACTTATTGATATGACCCCTCTTCTATTTTCGTGTCTCTTGGAGTAATTATTCACTTCAATTTACTTTACAATTGAATTACCTAAATAGCTAGTTAACGGTGCTTTGCCACATGCAATTGATGTATGTATATATATATATATATATATATATATATATTAGGTCCACTGAACTGTAAAATAGAAACATTCAAGCCGTTCAAAATAAATGTCTTTAAAGTATCTGAGATATCTTTGAATTTTACTCCAATAGGAGTTGGTCCCACCATAAGTTTAAACATATGATCAATTATTTTATAAAATGAATAATCTTATGTGAGATTAAATGGACATTCATTTTAAGCGGCTTGAATTTGGTTGGGCAAATTTTCCCCGTTTCTTTTAAGGTATATTGGATGAGTAGTACAGTACCTTGCCTGGGTCTCAAGAAGAATACGAGTGATCAACCCCAGTGGTCCATAGAAAGTGAAAATGCCTTTGTTCCTGCCACTGCTGCCACTGAGCTATTCAGCTATTTAGTGGTTCGGCCCGGACTCATATTTACTGCATCCTTGGATTGTTTGTTTGGCGGATTGCTCCAAGTGCAATGCAGTTTCTGCGTGCCGTGTGCGTCACTGACAAGCCTCTGCTATGTTTTTTTATTCTCTTTCTTTGTTTTCTCTCTGTATTTTTTTTTTCCGTAAAGCTCCATTGTTAATGAGCCCGGATCCACTGAGGCTTACAAAGATCCAGGCTTAAAAAAGGAGTGGAACTCTACACTCCACTTACTAAAATTTGGAGGTACTAAAAATGAACGCCCTTTCAATGTATGACGTATCTCCAAATCTTCCTTCAATAAAAGTTAGTAGTACTATTAGATTAGGGATTTCATCGAAAATGTGATTAACAAATAAGATTATATTTATCACATTTTTAATCAAATGGTGAATCTTATAATAGGACCAACTTCTTTCAGAGTAAAATATGGTCATACGCAATACTCTAGGAGGGAATGTATTTTAAGCCGCTCGGATTTTAAATAGATGGCCCCACTATGAAGTTTTTAATTCAGGACTTCTCTAAGTCAGGATTAATGACATGGTCTCTTCCTACTGTACTCCACTAAAATTTACTGTGATCTGGAAATTTTGGAAATTCGGTTACCATCACCCTCTCTCAGTGTATACTCCACCAAGATTTACTTGGCATGCAATTCAAAATATTAGATTAGGTGATTAAAGGATTTAAACAGAATTTGGGTCCTTGTAAAAAAATACGAAATTATCAAAAAAATACGGTTCAAGTAAATATCTCAATATTTCCAAAATAAGCTGATATCAGTAGCTTATCTTTGGTTCTAGGCTACATTTTGCATCGGAAAATTATCACTTGTTAAATGTGTAGCTAAATTCAAACATGAGTTTTTCTCAGAATATCACTGGGAGAATGTCACAGAAAATGAACTAATTTTCTAATATACAAATAAAACTATTTACAGATTTTCACACTTTTTTATTTTTATTTTTTTTTCAATTCAAAATGATCGAGTTTTTCTCCCGACATCGTCAAAAAGGCCATTTTAGATAAAATATCATGATATTTCCAAAATATCCGTGACAACCATTTTGTATCCATGTAGGGTCTGGTTTGTTGGACCACTCCACTTGGATGATGACAGACCCACACTTTTGACTCGAATATTCTGTTTAAAAAATGAGATTTCAGGTAGGTTCTCAAATTTCACTTTACTAGAGATAATCACATTTTTATTAATGTAATGACTATTATTACCACTTATAGATTAGATCGAAATACTTGTTCTATATACGTTTCCCTCCAACAGGTTAGACTTTCAGCCGGTAGGTTGATGCACGCGTTGCACCATTTTTAGCGAGGTTTTGTTGTTACGTTTTCATTGGGAAATTGTAATTCGTGTGTGGTGTGCCTATTTACCGAGTCCTATAAAGCTCTCTCTTTGATTAAAATGTAACCGAAATTATTGATAACTTGAATTGAAGCTTTTGGGTTTTTTTTTTCTAGGATAATTTTATGTGAATTTAGAGGAGAAAAAAATTATTGCGCAAGCATGGAATGTCCTAGCCTTTGGCTCCACATAATCCGCCTATCATTTTAAATCCAATGAATAAGCGCTCGATAAAATTTGATGTTAATCGTAGTTTTATGGGCCCTTGGATTGATCATGCACAATTTAGCACCCATTCAACTTTATTTAACGGTTAGGATTTGTACAACAATAAAGCCCTTAAACAAAACCTTTGGTGGTAGGACAGTACCCATTTTTGCACAAGTTCAATTCTCAGAGATGCCTTGACCATTCATTCCATAATGTCTTAAATTCGGGGATTTGTCTAATATTAGTTTTGGAAATTTTAATAGATAATCATCTATATATTATTTCTGCAGTTACAAGTAATGACTGAGTCTTTATCTTTACAAATAACCATCTCTTATAATTTAAACTCTCATGTGTACATCTGAACTTACAGGGGAAGCCCCCTTTTTGAATGCTTCACAAAATATCAGGTGTTTTAATGTAAAATAGATGAGAATTTTCCTAGACCTAACCTGATTTGGATTAAATATAGGCCATCAATCCTAGTTAAAGTGACACCAGTTAATTTATTGGTCTTTTTACATTGTGGCCTCCAATTTAATCTAAAGCAGATTAGATCTTGGGGAACTATTGATGGTCAAGGTGGCTGACCGTGTCTTCCTTGTGTAAAGACTTACACTTAAATTGTTTGAGTGGTTAGGAATTCCGGCAATAAGCTGGACGTCCCTGCTTTGAGCCGTTTGGGGGCCTTACATAATACACAGTGCTAGTGGATGTGTTGTGTATCCAGGATTAAACCAATGATAAAACTGTACTGGGTCGGCGGGTTATTTTTATTAAAAAAAGACTACTAAAATAACCCAGGTTTGCTTATCAAAAGAACCCAGTAATACCCGAGAAAGAAAGGTTATATTCTGATTAGTTGTTTTCGGGAAAAAAAAAGAGGTGATTATTTGTATTTTCAGAAAATGCAGGTGGTTATTTCTAAATCTTCCTGTAATTATTTTACCCATCACGAGTCTCGTGCACCAGCCACGTCTTCCACATGCTACATGTTCTTAGGATTCTTCCTATTTGATTTTAACTTGTTCAGCTAAAGCTTTGCTATCTCACGTAAACATTACTCACCCACCAAATCTTGTTGCATTGATCTTTCCTTCTCTTTTCTTTAAGAAAAGGAGTAAATGCTTTTGCTTTTCTTTCCCATATTCCCACCCATCTTTTTATCATTTACTCTTTGTTTACTTTTTCAAAAGAAAGCTTTATGTAGACCACTCCATTTAGGTGTAGTCTTCTATCTACTTCTCAAAGGGGACTCACTAGTCTCTTGAACTGACTGGACTGCCCCCATGGTCTTCTTGTCATGCAGACATGGCTGTTCTTGTTGGTTATTGAGAATATAGCCTGTACTGGTCAATGGGTATATGGTATGCTCCTATGTTTTTTTCCGATATCTTGGCATGTTTCTTGGTTAGATACTGTAGCTTTTCTATTTTAGCTTGTTTCATGCCAGCATCCCAGGATATTGGAGGAATTTTCAAGTAAGGTTGGAGCAGTATCATTTAAATTTATAATTGATGTGCTACTTTAAACAATCCCTTTCCCAGTTGTAATTTGCTTACTATGTTCAATAACATACAAACAAAAATTGACAGGTGTTCCTGTTAGTTCCGTATCTTTTTGAGGATTTCATGTGTCAAATGTTCCTTGTGTATGTCACCATGTGTCATTGCTCTTTGGTTCTTTACTTATATTCTCTGAAAGCATCGATGATTAAATTATTATTCTTCTGTGTATGTCAATGTGTCATTTTTCATATCTAATACATAACATATTCCATGGTTTTTTTTTTTTTTGGTGTTGAATCAGGAGCACAAGCTGCAGTTGAGATCAGACAATTGATTTTACTGAAATTCAAATGTGCCCTGCTAAACGGTTACCAATGGAACAAACAAAACATAACTATTTCTCATTCATGACATTAGCATATCTGTTGCTGCTGCTTGTTCTTCCTTTTGCTGTCGCTGACCTGAATTCTGACAAACAAGCGCTCCTCAGTTTTGCGGCTGCGGTCCCCCATGGTCGAAAACTTAATTGGAATTCTACAACCCCCATCTGCTCCAGTTGGGTTGGCATAAAATGCGATGGGAACCAAACCCATGTGCTTGAACTCCGCCTTCCAGCTGTTGCTCTCACCGGTCCTATCCCAGCCAACACACTAGGAAGACTTGATGCACTTCGTGTTCTTAGCGTTCGGTCCAACCGCCTCAGTGGGAATCTCCCTTCTGACATCTCTTCCCTCCCCTCTCTTCAGTGCCTCTTCCTCCAACGCAACAACTTCTCTGGCACCATCCCTTCCTCCCTCTCCCCCAACCTTACTGTCCTTGACCTCTCCTTCAACTCCTTCAATGCCGAAATCCCTTTGACGATCCGGAATTTAACACACCTGACGACACTAAATCTCCAAAACAACTCCCTCTCTGGACATATCCCTGACCTCAATCTCCCGAGGTTGAAGCACTTGAATCTAAGCTATAACCATCTTAATGGCACAATCCCAGTTTCTCTCCAAAAGTTCCCTAATTCATCCTTCGTGGGCAACTCTCTTCTATGTGGTACCCCTTTAAATCCGTGCTCCCCAGTTGCCCCTCCACCTTCACCTCCTCTTTTGCCACCATCACCGCCAACTATCCCCAGTACAAAAAAGCGACCTAAGAGGAAGCTGAGCACTGCTTTTATAATTGCCATAGCAGGAGGGGGGTCCATCTTGTTATTTGTACTGGCATTGGTTGTCTTGCTATGTTGCTTGAAGAAGAAAGATAGAGAAGGTGCTGGTGTTTTCAAAGGGAAGGCCTCTAGTGGTGGAAGAAGTGAGAAACCCAATGAATCGAGTGGGGCACAAGAGTCTGAGAAGAACAAGCTGGTTTTCTTTGAGGGCTGTTCTCATAGCTTTGACTTGGAGGATCTGTTGAGGGCCTCAGCTGAGGTTCTGGGCAAGGGGAGTTGTGGGACAACATATAAGGCTGTGCTGGAGGAGGGGACCACAGTGGTTGTGAAGAGGTTGAAAGAGGTGGTAGTGGGGAAGAGGGAGTTTGAGCAACAGATGGAGATTGTAGGGAGGATTGGGCAGCATCTAAATCTTGTACCTCTTCGAGCTTATTACTACTCTAAGGATGAGAAGCTACTTGTTTATGACTACATTTCAGCTGGCAACTTGTCAACACTCTTGCATGGTTTGCCTTTCTGTACTTCTCTATTTGGGTAGTTTCTATTAGCTTTTTTATCCATAGGACTGCATATTAGTGAAGTGAAATTCATGCAACTAACCATAAAATGGTGTTCAACTTGTTAGTTTTTTTTATTGCTCGATCATATTTTAAGCATTGAACTCAATACAAGCATATTTTTTTTCCTTTTTGTGAGTTAAAAAAGATGCAGGAGCTTGATGAAAAAAGAAAAGGAAAACAACCATTGAGAGTGACTCCTGAGAATTTTCAGCAAATGAAACTCTATAACAACCATAATGATTTTCTGCATGAACTGTATAACCCACAACTAAAGTATGAAGAGATGTGGATGTCCATTTGATACGAAAATGCATGAATTAATTAAAAAAATACCAAGTTCGTAGTTTTGTTTCTTTGGAATCAATTTTTCTCCACTTAACCATTTGACTTATGTCCTAAGGTTTGCTAATGATGCTGATACTGTTATGCCTATAAATATTTTCATCTCCACTGTCCTTGTGTGGTTTGGCAACCATCCTACTATACATGAGGCGATCTAGCTGTATGATTTATAGTGGACTTCAAATTGAGGGTTATAAAGAGAACGGTGAATTGATCCACAGTCTCTGGGTAGCTCATCAAATTAAAACTACAATTATCTATTTGATTTGCCTTTTGGGTGGCTACTATAAAACCTTTTGGTGGATGTTTGTCTTCTCCAACTGTATAGCACATATAGGATGGTGTGTGATAGTTGCTTTGCATTGATTGTGCAATATAGCAGTTCAGATGGGGTTTTATTTTTTATTTTTTATTTTTCTTAACCAAACTAGTTTTGGAGGAACAAATAATCCTAGGATGCAGAGCATGATATCCCTAGGCATGCACAAAGCCCACCTAAACGTGTCATACATGTAAATTTATCCTAACAGGCTGATGTTATGGGTTTTAAGCAAGTCATGACCCCATTAATTGGTCAAGTCGATTCAAAATGAACAAAATTTCCAACAAGCAGCAGTTAAGATCATCCAATCCATTTGATTTAGTGAGTACAATAAGCATCAAAAGCAGGGCTCTTCATTTCGGTTCTTTGAGTTAGGGTTGTAAAGTACATGCATGCATATGGATGATCAAATGGTTGCATAAAATTCAATGTTTTTCTCTTATTTAGTATTCTAGTTGCTCTGGAATTAACAATTTTTTCTTTCTCCTCTCTTCGTTCCTTCAAAATTACTAAAACAGCGAATAGGAGCAGTGAACGAACTCCGTTAGACTGGGGTTCGAGAGTAAAAATCTCACTCGGAGCAGCGCGGGGCATTGCCCACATCCACTCTGAGGGTGGCGGAAGATTTACACATGGAAACATCAAATCAACGAATGTTCTTCTCAGCCCTGAACTGGATGGCTGTGTCTCTGATTATGGCCTTGCCCCTATCATGAATGTCCCTGTGGGGCCTCCAAGGGCAGTGGGCTACCGCTCTCCAGAAGTAATACAGACCCGAAAATCCACACAGAAATCTGATGTCTACAGCTTTGGTGTCCTCCTCCTTGAGATGTTGACAGGGAAAGCCCCGTTGCAGTCGCCAGGTCGGGACGACATTGCCGATCTTCCCAGGTGGGTACAGTCCGTTGTCCGGGAGGAGTGGACAGCCGAGGTGTTTGATGTTGAACTGATGAGGTATCAAAACATCGAAGAAGAGATGATGCAGATGCTGCAGATTGCCATGGCCTGCATTGCCAAGATGCCAGACGAGAGGCCAACAATGGAAGAGGTAGTTAGGATGATTGAGGATATGCGACAGTCCGACTCAGAGAATCGGGTGTCATCAGACAACAACAAGTCTTAGGATTCCAGCATCCAGACCCTATGATCACTCTCAAAATAGCGCTGTCAGATATCCAAACACCCATTCTGTCAAATTGACCGTGAAGAATGCAAGAATATATAAGATCATAAATTCAGAGGATATTTGTGAACTTGCTCACAAGTGTGCCAAAGTAGTTTCGTTTAGGTGTTTTTCATTGTACAAATATTTGATTGATTGATGATTTTCAATCATCCCTTTCTTTGGGGCCTTCGAGTGTAAGAATTCATTGAGGTATCTATTGTCAATCAGTTTCCATTATTCATCTTTTGGCAAATTCTCAAGCCTGAAGACAGCCTCCTAGTTGATTAAAATTGACTTCATTGTGAGTTGACTCGGTCAAAAGCTTGAAATACTATGTTGACAGTGGCTTAGATTCTCATTTTTTCTATGTAGTTCCCATAAAGTTTTTATCCGCATGAATAAGTCTGAGTCAACCTAACTTGGTCAACTATGCTGGTGGAGTTGTGTTAGAATTATTGGGCTTGAGTGTTGCCCCCCACACGCCCATATGGGTCCCCCACTTTAGACGACCAATTTATATAAAGACTCCTAAATTGATAAGTCTCTTTAATAGAGATGTCTTGGTATTTAGGAAAAGATTATGAACGAATAGAGTATCCTATGCTAAGAGGAATCTAAGTCCTAATTGAATTTGGACTCCATGATGGGAAGGGAGTTATTTAGGAAAACTTAAATATAGGGTGTAGGGGTTAACACTCCTCTCTACACTAATACATTGATTGCCATGTGGATATCACGTAGAAAGACCGTAGTGAAGTATAGTAAATCCTCAATTAAACTGAATCCATTGCTTTCCTATACTCAACATTATTGTTACATACTTATGTGTTTTGTTTTATATAACCATTCATTTTACCAAATTCGTTTTATTAGTATGAGAGTATATGTTAGAGCATTAATTCATTTCACAGCATTAGTTCTTTGAAATGTCTACATTGGTCTCTCTTTCCTCAACTGTTTAAAGCTACTTTGAGATTCTGATCATTGTGGTGATTCTTCTCGAAAAAAGACATCACAAAAGGTGATTATATATGATCATCTACCACTGTATTTAAATGATGATGATTATCAACAAGTGTGTCAAATTTCCAAAAAAACGCTTGAAATGCTTCATCGTTTTTCCTATACAACATGCACTATATTTCTTAAATGCAATTCTCACATTTAGTTTTTCTTTCGTTTCCAGGGAGCAAACTTCCAAGATTTTTCAGGTGTTATTCTTGGTCCTTATAAAAAAGTGCAGTGGGACCCCACTGTTGAAAGGATTTATTTTCCCTCTAGGAAACCTTTGATAATGTCTTTTTTCGGGTATAAGACTAAACAATTAGTTTAGACAGATAAATCTAATATTTTTTTTTAGGCATGACATGAACCAAAATTAAATGTGCTCTCTTTTGTAGGGCATCCTAAACCAACATCAGTGCATACATGCATGATTAAATGGCTGGGATTGTTTGGTGTCAGTTTTTCACCACTTATCACCATAAACATTATAATGGCGTTATTTAATGTGATACAGATTCTCTAGGCCAATGAGCTGTAGAAGAATGTTATTGATTCTCTAGCCCAATGAGTTGCTGATTTTCTTCTCATACTTAATCCATCACTTTCCTATAGTATAACATTATCATTACATAGTTTTGGGTTTTGTTTCATAAAGCCATTCATTTTACCAAATTAGTTTTATTAGTCAGAGGGAATATTTTAAGAGCATTAGTTTTTTGAAATGTCTACATTGGTCCCTCTTTTCTTTTACCTTCTAAGCTACTTTCAGATTTTGATGATTGTGGTGACTCTTCTCGAAAAAAGACGTCACAAAACGTGATTCTATATGATCATCTGCTACTCTTTGAGTGATGATAAATATCAACGAGTGTGTCAAACTCCGAACAGAAA
The DNA here is from genome assembly GCA_038049695.1 of Cinnamomum chago. Classification (NCBI taxonomy): domain Eukaryota; kingdom Viridiplantae; phylum Streptophyta; class Magnoliopsida; order Laurales; family Lauraceae; genus Cinnamomum; species Cinnamomum chago. Next base: position 33,169,882 of record CP142456.1, read on the forward strand.
GGTTTGAGATGCTTCACCTTTTTTCTTATACAACATTCACCATATATTTTTTAAATGCAACTCTTACATTTAATTTTTCTCTCCTTTTCGCGGAGCAAACTCCCAAGATTTTTTGTTTGAAATGCCTCATGTTTTTTCTTATACAACATTCACTATATTTTTTTTAAAATCCAACTCTCACATTTAGTTTTTCTCTCCTTTTCAGGGAGCACACTTCCGAAATTCTCTAGGTGTTATTCTTGGTCATGAGAAAAACGTACAGAGGGACCCCAATGTTGAAAGGATTTGTCTACCCTCTAGGAAGCCTTCGATAATGCCTTTTCAAGGGCCTGAGACTAAACAACTGGTTTAGACAGATGAATCTAATATATTTATCAGGCATGTCCTGAACCAAAAGTGATGTGCTCTCTTTTCTGGTCAAGCAGTTAAAATGATCGGTGTACACCTGTGTATCCTTTTTTAGGCCACCCTAAACCAACATGAGTGCATACATGCATGATTACATGGATGTGATTGTTTGGTGTCACCACATATCACCATAAACATTATAGGGGCATTCGGCGAAAGGTCCCTCAAAGTATGATTTTGTTGCAAACAGTCCACAAAAAAAAGTCATACAGCCAAAGGTCCTCTAACACATTCTCATACCTGATATGTCTAATTTACCCTTTCTTTAAATCATATCATATGATTGGTGGGATATCCCATTAATAATAGTCTGTTGGTTTTATGGTCTCAATACCAGTATATGATGAATAAATTGATTAATTTCTTTATTTATCAATATATATTATTGCTTTCCTTTCATGAGATGAATGGTGTTTTATTACTTGTTTGCATATAACCAATACGAATCACATAATGATTCATGAGATGAATCAGAGTCCACAAGTATACTAGATATAATATATATGTGTGGATGAGATCCACATACATGAGACATGTATTGCAAATCTTATACTTAAATATCTTCACAACCAGTGATGAGATTGGACATCTCGTCTGACAAGATTGAGCACTTTGATCACTATGAGATAGTGTGATTTGTCTCGATCAGCGGAATGTAAGATTCTGGATCATGGTGCTGGTACATTAGATGTATTGAAGGACCATGAGAAGCACCTTATATACACTGTCTTTACTTTAAGGTCTGCTCTCATAATTCCCTAGCAATAGACTCATAATCCTGAGACATTAATGAACTCAAGTTTCTATCTATGCATTTGCTTTGAGTCACCAATGAGTGAGGCCAATTGTAGGTCAACACCTCGGTGATTTGGGTACGTGGTAGTAGAGTTGTGGGAACATTCAATGGTCAAGATGGAATCTATCTTTAATATCCCCTTGTGCCAATTAATGGATTTATCATTGGTAAGTGCGCACCCATTCCAATTAAGAGTTATTTGGATCGGTACCAAATGATCACTATAATCAATTGGGGCTCAAGGATAATAAGATGTGGATCTAGTTTGGTGGACAGGTCCAATTGATCCATGGATATTGATAGAGGGGCCTACTTGTGGTAAAGAGGAAGTTTAGGGTCTTCATTGTAATTTATTCCTAAGACTGGAGTGCAATTGCATTTATATAGTGGAGTTATTTGCAGTTAACTGTGAGCCCGGATTGCACATGAGATGTGGAGTCGCGTGTCCCAGTTGGAGCCAGCTTTCTAAGGAATCCCTAGTAGTTCCCACGCTATCCCAAGATATTAGAAAGATACTAATTACAGTAGAACTCTAAAAGGAAATAGAAAGTTACTATTTCTATTTGAAGTGAGACTTCTAATAGTGGTACTAGTAAGTTACTAATTATTAATGGAAGTGAGACTTCTATTTTAATTAGAAAAGAGGAAGTTACTAATCATATTTGAAGTAAGACTTCTAATTGTGATTTAGTGAGCAAATAATTGTTTTGGAAGTGAGACTTCTATTTCAATTAGTAAGAGGAGGTTGCTTGAGTGCTATAAATAAGAGGAGAAGTGCCTTGGACGCCCCATGCTATTCCATCATTGGAATTCACGCCTAAGCCCTAGGTTTGTGAAAGTGTTGCACACCACTCTCTTCCTCTCCCTCTTCTAGTTCTCTTCTAGTTTCCTTTAGGGTTTTCTCTTGGAGATTCCACCATCTTCTTGAGAAAAGAGAATTTGATACGGGTCATAGCGTGGAAGATCAAAGGGTATTGGAGATTCTGATTTGATTAGTGAAGGTGCTCATCATCAAAGAAAGAACTCAAAGCCTCCATTAGAGCACTACCAAGCTCCAAAGGTATAATCTACATCCTTGTATGTTGTGGATTTCGTGGTTGCATGTTTAGGTGTTGTTTTCTATCTTCTATATATGATATATTGTTGTACATGGTTTATGAGTTTGATGGATTACATCCTGGATTGGGTTTGTTGCCTTCTAGATAGTTGATCCCTGCATCAAGTGGGTCAAAAGTTTTGAAACCTATCTGAAAGGCCCACCTATTTTCCAACATAGTCAACTACCATTTAATGGGCCATGATTAATGGAATCTCATTAATAAGATTTTCAAATAAATTCTACACAAATAAATTTCAAAATAACGCAAATAAATTTCAAAAATCACAATAAATTTCAAAAGAACGCAGATAAATTTAAAAAGACACAAATAAATTTCAAAAGATGAAAATCAATTTCAAAAGATCCAAAATAAATTTCAAAAGATCCAAATAAATTTTAAAAAATATAAATAAATTTCAAAAGACTCAAATAAATTTCAAAAGACGTAAATAAAATTAAAAAACGCAAATACATTTTCCAAAACTAAGATAACCCAATTTTTCAAATTAGCGAACAATGTGACAAAAAACTCAAGTCTTTTTGTCAAAAAATCAGTTAAATTTATTTCAAAAAAACACAAATAAATTTCAAAAGACACAAATAAAATTAAAAAATACAAATAGATCTAAGAAAATAGAAATAAATTTTCCAAAAACACAGAAATATTCGTTCAAAAGCTCAGTTAAAGTTTTTTTTAAATGGAGATAAATTTGTCAGAAACTCACCTATATTTTTAAAAAACTCAAATAAATTTTCTAAAAACTCATATAGATTTATTTATAACTCAGATAGATTTGTTCCAGAACTTAAATAAATAGCCAAAAACTCAGATAGATTTGTTCAGAACTCAGATAAATTTATTCCAAAAGTTAGATAAATAGCCAAAGACTCATATAGATTTGTCCAGAACTCAAATAAATTTGTTCCAGAAGTCAGATAAATAGCAAAAAACTCAGATAGATTTTTCCAAAACTCAAATAAATTTGACAAAAAATACAAAACTAAGATAAATTTGACTTTGACTGGAATGGGGATGAAATTCTGGAACGGATCAGGTCAAACCTGACCTAGAACCAACCTGGAACTGCCACAGAGGGAGGAGATCAGATCATATCTTGAAAAGGGTTCTTGGATGCATCACAGATCTACTGCTGATAGCGAGATTGATTAGTGACACGCAAGTCGAGAAGAGGGGTCTGATTCTGGGTCGGGTTAGACCTAACTCGAACTTGACACTGGCCTGGGACTGGCCCAATTGCTTTTCTTCTTCCTTCTGCTTCTGCAACAAAGACAACCGCCCTTGCTGCTTCTTCTTCGACTACGGTGAGCAACAGGAAGAAGAGATTGCAGCCTGTTTCCTCTCCGGCGACTCTAGCACTGGCGACGCCTGTCTATTGGCTTCCGATGTGCAGCATAGTGCATTCCGATCTGCTCCGGCAACATCAGAGCTATTGTTGTCTTTCCTCTTCTCCGGTGGGGAGAGCTCGGATCTTCAGATAATCTATGGCAATGGCCGAATCCAGATTCTCTGTTCTTCCGACGATGTCGGTTTAGCAATGCTCGTCTTCTCTGGGTTCTAGAGAACTGGTATTGGCCCACTGATCTGATCGGTCCTCTGTTTGCAATGATCGGGCAACGATCTCATACGGAGACGCCGACTGGGCAGCGCTTGCACCCCTTTATTCGATCTGCAGAGAGTCCGGATCCTCTATTTTCTTCGATGTTTGCAACCAGATCAGAGACTTTGATTTTTCTCCCGCTGGGATCTCGGCAGTGAGGAATCCGGAATCATGTGTGATTTCTCTAGTGTATTGCAACCTGGGAATCGAGACCTCTATTAGGTCTGCATTCAGCGACCAGAAAGTCCAACCCTCTGATTGTCTACCATAATGGCCTTCTGCACTGTAACAGAGCCCTGCAACGGAGAAGACACTGCACAAAGGATCCAGAATCCCATACTCACAAGAACAAAGGTATGTCATGATGGACCCGGCTTTTGTCTTCTCCTTCCGCCCCGGGGCTGCTGGGGTCTGGCGGAGGAGAAAAGCGAGCATCAACATTTTTTTGTACGGATATGCCATATTTTCTATTCTACTTGGAATTTGAAGTGGTGGTCCGGAGATTCACCTTCACAAGTAGAAAGGAAATAAACTTTTTTTCTAACTTTCCATTGCACATATATTTTTAAGCAAGAGACACAATTTTTTTTAAATGCCGTGAGAGGCGATTTCATTTTGTTTGCCATGAAAGGTGGTTTTTTTTTTTTTGTGCCGTGAAAGGCGGTTTTGTCGTATAAGGCGATTTACAAATCTCATCAATAATGAAAGACAATAATTGTGATTTTTTGTCTCTTTAAAAAAATACAAAATACAATAGAAAAGTAAGGAAAATGAATCTAACTTCTCAGGAGATTGTGGGCACTCGTTCAGATCGACGGTCGCAAGTCGTGTATGGGCTTCACCATCGCCCTTCAGATGAGAACATATGATGCTTTGATTCTTTTGGCTTGGCTCTTACCTCAGATTTTTAGAGGATAAAGACTAAGGGGATGTCCTATATCCAATAAAAAATCGAGTAAACGGGCTGAAAAGTCGCGTTTTGGCCAAGTTGGATAGAAGGAGAGGGGACCTTGGGGGGTGGCCCCTCAAGGGACTTCGATCACCATGTGGTGTTTTTTTTTTGTTTATTTTTTTTTAACGGCAGAGTTTTTTCAAAGAATGAGAGCTTGTTTGTGCAGAGATTTCTTTGAGAATTCTTCGGGATTTTTCTTGGGTTTTTTTTGGACATTTTCTTCTTGGAATGACCCCCCTTTTATAGGCTTTTGGTGGCCATAAGGTGGGTTTATGAGCATTGATGGCATTGATGCTCCATGATGAGAGGAGTTACACGTTTTTATTTCTTGATTTTGTTGTTAGATTGTATGGTCTCAATCCATCAGTTGATGTAATAAATTGATTAATTTCTTTATTTATCAATATAATCATGCTTTCCTTTCATGAGATGAATGGTGATTTATTACTTAATGCACATGACTAATACATATGACATAATGGTTCATGAGATGAACCGGGTCTCATTAGTATATTAGATGTGATATATGTATATGAATGAGATCCACATACGGGAGATATGTGTCACAAATCTTATACTTAAATATCTTCACAACCAGTAATGAGATTGAGCATCTCATCTGACAAGGTTGCAGCACTTTGATCACTATGAGATAGTGTGATTTGTCTCGATCATCAGAATGTAAGATTCTGTATCATGGTGCTGGTACATTGGATGTATTGAAGGACCATGAGAAGCACCTTATATACACTGTCTTTACTTTTAAGGTATGCTCTCATAATTCCCTAGCAATAGGCTCATTATCCTGAGACATTAATGAACTCAAGTTTCTATCTATTCATTTGCTTTGAGTCACCAATGAGTGAGACCAATTGTAGGTCAACACCTCGGTGATTTGGGTACGTGGTAGTAGAGCTGTGGGAACATTCAATGGTCAAGATGGAATCTATCTTTAATATCCCCTTGTGCCAATTAATGGATTTATCATTGGTAAGTGCGCACCCATTTCAATTAAGAGTTAATTGGATCAGTACCAAATGATCACTATAATCAATTGGGGCTCAAGGGATAATAAGATATGGATCTATTTTGGTGGACAGGTCCAATTGATCCATGGGTATAGATGGAGGGGCCTACTTGTGGTACTGTGGAAGTTTAGGGTCTTCATTGTAATATATTCCTAAGACTGGAGTTCAATTGTATTTATATAGTGGAGTTATTTGCAATTAACTGTGGGCCCTGATTGCACATGAGATGTGGGGTCGCGTGCACCAGTTGGAGCCAGCTTTGTAAGGAATCCCTAGTGGTCTCCACGCTATCCCAAGATATTAGAAAGATACTAATTATAGTAGAACTCTAAAAGGAAATAGAAAGTCACTATTTCTATTTGAAGTGAGACTTCTAATAGTGGTAATAGTAAGTTACTGTAAGTCCATGGGGATCCGAACCCTAGAGGGGGGGGGGGGTGAATAGGGTGAGCTTCAATTATGACCAATTTTAATCAATTTTAACTTCTTTAAAACAAACTAGTCACATGTGATGATTTATCATACAAGATGCGGAAGCTAACAAAAGAATCACCACAAAGCAATCACCATCACACAAGTATTTATAGTGGTTCGGCCTCAATGCCTACATCCACTACCGGCTTGTGATCCAACACCCCACCGGATTTCCACTATTTATGCTTTTCAATAGGCTAAGCAATAATCTTTACAATATGCTTTCAAAGGCTAAGCAATAACCTTTACAATGATGTTTTTCAAGGCTTAACATCAACCTATACAATATGCTTTTATAGGCTAAGCAATAACCTCTTCAACCATAGGTTGGTTATCTCACTAAGAAAGTGTCTAACATACACTAGATGGAGATTCAATTAAGCTCATTATATTGCCTCTTAATTAGGCGGATATGGAAGTGAAGAACTAATACACACTCACACTATGAATGCAAAGATGAAAGTATATGAAGTGTGTGTGTGTGGTCCTCAATCATTTTGAAAATTAAAGTTCATAAATGTATGCCTAAGGCTTTTGAAAGTTTTAGCTCATAAAACATTTATGATTGAGGAAGTAATGCAATCACATGTTAAAAGTAACAACTTGTTAATGATATCAAAGTTACACAAGTTGTATGAAATGGATTAGCTCTAAACATGTGATGCATAGGGATGTCAATCAAATCAACAATGAAGATCAAAACATAAAAATAGATTTGATTGAAATGAGGGGACAAATCATATGTAATTATAAATACAACTTGAATATGATGTACCAATCAAAGTAAGGCAAGTTGTGAAACATTAAAACAATAATACACATATGATTTGTAATGATGTTGAATCCAAAACATAAGATACATTTGAAAGAGATTTTCTCATGATGGAAAACAACAACCAAAGATTCAACAAAGTATATGAATCATGTTACATATTTCATTAACATGATCTACTTAGATTTACCAAAGATAAAGTACTACTTTGATGAATCAATGGTGATGTATCCAAAACAATAGATCTATTCAAAATATAGAACATGCTAAGGATACAACAAATCATAGATTAACATGTTACTAAAGATTTACTAATGATAAAACAAAACATGAAAACATATGATTTGTAAAGAAGTTGAATCCAAAACATAAGATAGTTTTGAAAGTGATTTTCTTATGATGGAAAACAACAACCAAAGATTCAACCAAGTATATGAATCATGTTACATATAATTTCAAAGGTTCTTTCATTAACATGATCTACTTAGATTTACCAAAGTTAAGTACTACTTGGATTGAATCATATGGTGTTGTATCCAAAACAATAAATCAACTCAAAACATAACACATGTTAAGGACACAACACAAACATAGTTTAACATGCTAGAAATGATTTACCAAAAATAAAACAAAAGCATGAAAACATATGATTAAGGAAGGAAGAGCCTACTTGGTGGTTTAACTTCATTAATCCAAGCTTTAGCTTTCCTAATCATCCCCTTCATCCCTTGGTTCTTTTCCCTTTTGATATGCCTCAATACCTCTCAAGGAGGGGCTTAAAATTCCCAACTTTTGGCAAAGGAAAGAACTCATATTTATAGCAAAAAATGCCCAACGGCTAGTCCTCGGTCGACCGGCACACAGGCCTCGGTCGACCGGGAACACACAACGGTCAGAAAAATGACCGTTGTGGCGCCAGGCCAAATTTCTGCTGCAGTGTTCCCGGTCGACCGGGACCCCTGTGCCGGTCGACCGGCGACACTGCGGGACACCCCCCTTTTTGACAAAATTTGCAACTTTTGCCTATTTGAAGGTTTTTCTTTGGGGGACCTTTTGGCCACTAAATCAAGCTTGAAAAACATGTTTTAAAGATTCTAATGGTTTTTAAAACATGAACATTAAAAGCCTAAAAAGATTCAAAAACTTTTAAAACAAAGGCTTGCTTGATTTCTTGAAAACTCTTTTCTAAAACAAATGCATCCAAGATAAAAATACAAATCATGCATAAATCAATACTTTTACAAATCTTAAAAGCAATGCATGAATAAAACAAGATTTCAAGTTTATTTAAAACCAATGCAAGTGTGTAAATCAAATGATGCTTGAATGATAATGCATCCATCAAATTGCAATCTATAAAAACCGTAACAGTTACTAATTATTAATGGAAGTGAGACTTCTATTTTAATTAATAAAAGAGGAAGTTACTAATCATATTTAAAGTAAGACTTCTAATTGTGATTTAGTAAGCAACTAATTGTTTTGGAAGTAAGACTTCTATTTCAATTAGTAAGAAGAGGTTACTTAAGTGCTATAAAAGAAAGAGAGAAGAGGCTTGGACGTCCCATGCAATAATTCCACCTAGGGATTCACGCCCATCATCTTTCTTCATCTCTTGTGCAAGTTATTGCACATCTCTTCCCTCTTCTAATTCTCTTCTAGTTTCCTTTAGGGTTTTCTCTTGGAGATTCCACCATCTTCTTGAGAAAAGAGAATCTGATACGGGTCATAGCGTGGAAGATCAAAAGGTGTTGGAGATTCTAGTTTGATTAGTGAAGGTGTTCATCATCAAAGAAAGAATTCAAATTCTCCATTAGAGCACTACAAAGCTCCAAAGGTATAATCTACATCCTTGTATGTTGTAGATTTCGTGGTTGCATGTTTAGGTATTGTTTTCTATCTTCTAGATAGGTTATGTTGCTGTACATGATTTATGAGTTTGAGGGATTGCATCCTGGATTGGGTTTTGTTGCCTTCTAGATAGTTGATTCCGGCATTAAGTGGATCAAAAGTTTTTGAAACCTATCTGAATGGCCGACCTATTTTCCAACATTTGTAATTCCTTTTTCCTTGAATATGATTGGCCGATGGAGAATGATGGGCATTTAATCACCTTTAATCTCCATGATGAGGGGAGTTTCATGATTTAGTGCCATGATTACTTGGACTTGTAAGTCCTTTTTCCTTGAATCTGATTGGGCCGTTCAAAATAATGAGTTAATGACCGCATTAACATGCCATGAAACGGGTCTTTTAACTTCATTAATTGGTTGGCAGGGTGCTCGAAGAGTCACGGGGCGTACCGCATCTTTTGGAATTCTTCTTGCGATGATCGCCGATGGATCCACATGTTGTTTGATGTCGGATGGCGATGCAACTTCAGACATTGATTAATACCAATGGGCCAACAACATCTGTCCTGTCGATTTCTCGATCTGTCGGGCGTAAAGTGTACTTTCTTGGTTGGTCGGTAGGTGATTTTGAAGTGTGCAATGATGATCATATGCTCTTGATGGTAGATCCGAGATGTTGGTGAAGATCAACTGATTTCGAGCACCAAAAATCAGATTTTCAGAAGACCACAGGGGCCGGAATTCTCGAAACACGAAAACGGTAAGAAAAACAACCCTTTCGGCGGAAATCCGGCGACTCGGATTTCCAGGGTTGCCGGCGACCATGGGGGATTTTTCCCCTTTGGTCGCCGTTTTCGGCCGTTTCTCCGATCTTTTTCGATCCTTTTTTCTACTGTTTTTTTTTTTTGACATTTTTCCTCATTTATTGGCTTGATTCTCTTGAAGAAAACCTGACGAGAAGCCGTGCAAATCGGAGCACAAAGTTTCCGATCTTCTGGGAAAGCCGAAGACTTTGTCGCCGATTTTCTGTCAGAAGTCGAAACTAGGTCAAACGATATCGGAATGACCTAAAATTTGAGGTGAAGCCTCCTGAGCAGTAGATAAGACCAACCATGGGCTTTTGCATGAGTTTTGGAGCCGTGTGGGGTCCTGTCGCCAGTAGACTTGATTTTTTTGCGGGGGAGATGCCGCGCTTTGATGTGCGGTCAACCGATTCTCGATTGACCTGAAATTTGATAGGGAGCCTATTGGAGTCATTTTGAGACGATCCATTAGCTCCGATTTGGATGTCATGGTCCCAGGGTGCTCCGCTGCCGGTATGCTTGATTTTGTTTTCGAGCATCAAAGTCTGGTCAAATGTTTGTCTGAATGACCTGAAATCTAACGTGTAGTGCTTTGGAAACATGTAAAAGCAACCCATGTGCTCTGTTTGATGAGTGATGGTTTCGGTGGTTCTCACCGCTGAGAGCGTTGATTTTGCTGCTCGAGGGTTGATGGAGGGTCAAACATTGTTGATTTGACTTGAAATTTGACATGAAGCCTTTTGGAGGTATTTTGAGACCATCCATAGGCTTTGATCGAAGATTTGATGTCTTCGACACTGTCACCGCCGGGAGAGATGACTTTGCTGCGACTATTTCTTTTTTTTTTTTGGCCAAACGATGTCGAAATGGCCTGAAACTTGATGTAGAGAATCTCAGTGGCATTTTGAGGCCACCTGTGTGCTCTGTTTTGTCTGTCAGGGTCTCTGGCTTCACCACCGCCGGAGCTCCTGCTCTGCTACTAGAAGAGTGAAGTTAGGCCAAATAATGTTGAAATGGCCCGAAACTTCATGTGTACCCTTCTTTTGGCTGTTTTGAAGGATCTTGTAGTTTTTGTTTGATTTTGACAATATCTGATGCTTGAAGCAGCGTTTGCCTGTTTGTGGTGAAATGCAGCTCCATGTAGCTTTTGATGTCGAAGAAGCAAAATGACTTTTTTGGCGTCAACAAATGCCCCCTCGAGGTACAGCGACGAGTTGCATTACTGTCGAAGTCGATGTGCCTCGAAGAGAGTTTTGAAGGAGAGCCTTTTGATTCGACCAAGAGTCTTTGGGCATTTTTCTTTTGATAGGGTGGCCTTTTGAGCTTCCAAGGGAATTTATGGTAGTGAAGAGGGATCACGTACCATCTCAAGGCAAAGTTTTGAAAATGACATGAGGGATTTGGATTTGGGTTTTGGATTTTGGGTTTTCCTTTTGACCTTGTGAACCTAAGGGCTGTATGTGGTGCATTAGGCGGTCAAGAGGGTTTTTTGGTTTTTTGACCTTGTGACCTAACAAGCTGTATGTGGCAGGTTAGGGGGTCGGGGGTTTGATTTTTGATTTTGACCTTGTGTCCCAACAAGCTGTATGTGGCAAGTTGGGGGGTCATATTTGGTTTTGATTTTGACCTTGTGACCTAACAAGTTGTACGTGGCAAGCTAGGGGGTTAGATTTGGATTTTTGTAGAATGTCAATTTCAAGATTTTGGCTCAATTTGGTACATGGGGTTGGATGGTTTGGATTTTTGGAAGCTCATGATGCTTAAGAAAATTTTTGTATGGTCCAATCAACTCAAAAGAGGCATGAAACCATTTTTTTGTATGCTCTTGGTAAGAGGGGTTTTTGACTAAAAGCCACTTTTAGTACCTAGGTGGTCAAACCTGGCTCATATGGGCTAACCCATAGGACCTTAAGCTTTGAAGATGGCTTAGATCTCATATGGTGTCATTTTGTAAAGAATATCTAAAAATATCTCCTTTGGGTAGAGAATATCTAAAATTATCCTTACTTGGAGAGAATCTCTCAAATTTCCTTGATTTTGGGAGAGATTTTCTCAAAGTGTCTTTCTTTGGGAGAGAATATTTCTCAATCCCTTTCTTTTTGGAGAGAATTTCTCAAATAATCTTGTCTTTGGGAAAGAATATCTCAAATCTACTTTCTTTTTGGGAAGGTTGCTAATTTTTAGCATTTACTTCCTTGGTTTTCTCCTTCTTTCCTCTTTTGGTTTGCTCTCTTTTATAAAAGTAAAGGAGGTTGGATCTCTTGCCCTTTTTGCTTTCTTTTTTGCAAAACTTTTCAAGAGTGCTCCAAGATCAAGAACTTCTCTTCTTCTTCAAGAATCTTCAAGTTCTTTCTCCATCCATGGCTTCAAGTAAGTTTTCTTCCTTCACAAGAAACTTCATGTAGAAGTAGAAAAAGTTTCTTTCTTTTCTTTTCTTTTCTTTTTCTCTTTCTCTCTTTTTTTCTTTTCTTTTCCATGTGTTTTCTTCTCTTTTTTTTTACAAGTGCCCCTTTTTATTCTTTTTTTTTTCACCGTTTTTTTTTCTGGCTGTACGAACCTGGTTGTACTGCGACGTGGCAGTGGGCCAGCCCAGAATTTGTTTTTGAAGCGGTTTCTCTCTCTCTCTCTCTCTCTCTCTCTCTCTCTCTCTTTTCCTCTTTTTGCTCACCATGATAATGAGGTTATGCAATTTCAAGATGTTTGTGCATTTTTTTTTATGTATCAAACAAAAGGCTAGAGTTTCTAGAACAAACCAACATGAATTTTGACTTGGACAAAGTTTGATTGATTTTGACCAAGCTGGGTTGGAGTTGGTCAAGCGTTGGTTAAGGTTTTCCTAGCATCTAATGCAAGATGATTTTCTTTGATGCATGATTTTTAGTAAATTTATTTGGAAGCATGATGATGCATCCCTGGAAATCTTTTGCAAGTATTGGGATTTGGAGCTCGCAGTAATGTTGAGCCCTTTCTTAGTCTTGCGGGATTTTGAGGAGATTTGCAAGTTTTGGAGTTTGGAGCTCGCAACAATGTTGAGCTATTTTCCAATTTTAAGGAAATTTGGTAAGATTGGCTTGATCTCGCAGCAATGTTTGAGTTCGAACCTTTTTTGAGAATCTTCCACTGACTATGAGCTTGTAGTGGTGTTGAGCTCATCTTCAAGCTTCCTATCTTTTTCGAGGTGTTTCCTTTTTCATCGGAATTGCCCTGGAACCATGCCAAATTTTCGCTAGAATTTTTTAGCAGAATTCTGTCATTTTGGTGATGATTGATCTTTTCTTTTCCATCCTTTGCAGGTAGTTCCTCTAGAACGAACAAAGGCAAAGAGCCTGTTACTGATGCACCTCGCCGTTCTACCAGATCTTCTAATGTGGCCGTACAACAGGCCTGTGAGAAGGTCCAGTACGTCGAAAGGAACTTGGAAGAGTGTGATTCCCTCAACCGTGATGAGGCAAGACAGCAGTTGATCGCTTTCAAGGATGATGAATTCTACAAGATTATGGTAAGCAGTCATCCTTGGGTCATGGATGATCAGAGCATTGTGCCCAAGCCTACCTTTTTCTTTGGTGACGCAGTCCCTGACGACTTGACATACCAAAGGAGATGTTTCTGACGCCTTCTGACGAGGTCAAATCTGAAATGGATGAGATCTCGCGGACTCGGAAGTAGTTTGTTCGAGAAAGGAACATCACCGAGTTGGCTATCATTGAGCTGACACATGACCTCCATCGTCTTGATAGGGAGGTCCTTGAGGCCAGACAGTGTCTTGAGCTACTGGAAGAACAATCTGCTGCCAAATGGACTGCTATTGTGGAAGCTCGTGGTAAAGAAGAGACTCTCATTCGCCAGGTCGAAGAGGCTAACAACAATCTCCGGAGGAAGACTCAGGAATATGAGCAATGGCAAATGCTTTGGGAAGAGCTTCCTCGTGCTGAAGATGGGTCGCGGCATTCAGCTGTATTTTATGGAAATATTTTGAAGAAGCGTGACCTAGAAGCTTTGGAGGCTAAGGCCAAGAGTCTGCTTGAGGAGTTGAATCTTTGGTTTAAGACCATGTTAGATTGAGCTCCTGAGTTGTAACAAAGTCTTTTTCTTCTCTTTTTTTTTGGTACCTCCATGTATAAACATTTTTGGTACTATATACTTTTTTGTATTCCCTCCTTTCACTTAAATTATTTTTTAATGAAAACAAATTTAAGCAAGAGCTGAATGAGAATGTTTGTTTGAGAATTTGATCAAAATGTTGTCATTTTGTGAAAATCTTTTGTCAAAGGGTTATTTTGGGCATGAAAGCCAGATTTTATGGCGTAAGAGCCAAAATTTGTTTGTGGCATGGGAGCCAAAGTTTTTGAGATGGCATGAAAGCTGAATTTTTGGAGATGGCATGAAAGCCGAATTTTTGAGATGGCATGAAAGCCGAATTTTTGGAGATGACATGAAAACCGAATTTTAAGATGGCGTGAAGGCAGAATTTTGAATTGGCATGAGAGCTAGGTTTTGTGGCAAAGGAGCCGATTTTTTTTGTTGGCGTGAAAGCCGAAATTTTGGGATGGCATGAGAGCCAGGTTTTGTAGCATGAAAGCCAAAATTTTGTTTGTTGGCATGAAAAACAAACTTTTGAAAACCAAGTTTTGTTTTGTTGGCATGGAAGCCAGATATTTGATTTTTTGGCATGAAAGCCGTTTTTTTTTTTTTTTGGCATAAAAGCTAGGTTTTTGGCCTAAAAGCCGGGTTTTTGGCATAAAAGCTGAATTATTGGTTTTCAAAGATGCAAGTATCGACTAAGGGTCGCCTTTTTGCTGAATGGTATTGCAAGTATTGATGGAATGTCGCCTCCTTGCTCATTCGGTTACGAGTATCGATGGAATGTCGCCTCCTCGCGGATTAGGGTGCAAGTATTGACTGAATGTTGCTTCCTTGCTTTTTCAAAAAATTTGGTTTTGCGGGTATCGATTGAATGTCGCTTCCCCCACGATTTTTTGAAATTTGAGGTTTTTTTTTTTTGAAAATTTGGGTTGTGGATATCAACTAGAATGTTGCGTCTCCACGATTTTTGAAATTTGGGTTGTGGAAATCAACTGGATGTTGCGTCTCCACGATTTTTTGGAAATTTTGCAAGTATCAACAAGGTGTCGCTTCCTTGCGATTTTGAAATTTTGGAAGTATCGAATGGGGTTTTGCGAGTATCGACTGAGCGTCGCTTCCCTGCGGTTTCTAAAAAATCATTTTTGTTTAAAGACACGAGGGTCGTAAATTTTGACTCAAAACCATTTTTGGTTGTAAAAGTCGAGGCAGACTAGGGTGGAAATTCCTAAGTCCTGATTTTTGTTTCAAACCATGAACTTTGGGTTCAAGGATCGAAAATTTTGGTCAAGTCCGAGAAGAGGCTCCTAAACTTGGATTTTTGGATTTGATTTTTTTTAACAATGAAACGATGAAAGTAAGCATTGTTTTGATAGTTTTTTTTTTTTTTTTAGAAATTTCAACAAAAGGATGAAAATTCCAAAAGGGATGGGTGTGGTGAGCAAGTACCTAGGAATAGGCTTTGGCCATATAGGCATGGCTCTGACCCGTCGGATAAAGTCTTCAAGGGTAGTACTGCTTTAAGAACTTGCTATTGATGGGCAGCATACATTTGTCACCTTCCATGTTTAGAAGAGCGTATGCGCCGTTGGAGAAGACTTTGTTGATGACGAAGGGTCCCTCCCATTTTGGTTTGAATTTTCCTTTGGATTTGTTAGCAAAAATCATTGGCCTTTTTACTCCAAGAACCAAGCCACCCTTTTTATAGGCGCGTTGCCTGACCTTCTTGTCGAAAGATCCTACCATGCGTGCTTGGTAAAGCTTAATGCTTTGTAGAGCTTCAAGTCGTCTCTCATCGAGATTATCCAGCTCTTGAAGTCTCAATTTGGCATTGCTTTCATGCGTCATGTCATTTTGCAAAGATACCCTTAAGGAAAGAATTTGTACTTGTTGGAAATAGGTGGGCTTTGTGGATAGGTTTCCAAAACTTTTTGACCCACTTGACTCAGGGATCAACTATCTAGAAGGCTATAAAACCCAATTCAGGATCCATGTCCTCAATCTCAACCGTCATGATCAGTAAATAAACCTATCTAAAAGATAAAACAGCATCCATAAAAATCTACAACATGCACGGAAGTAGATTATACCTTAGGAGATCGGTTGTGCTCTAATGGAGAAGTTGCGTCTTTCTTTGATGATGAAACTCTTTCACGTATCAAATAAGAATCTCCAAGACCTATTGATCTTCCACGCTATGACCCTCTAATCAGAATCTCTTTTCTCAAGAAGAAGGGTGGGATCTCCAAGAGAAAACCTTACTAAAAACTCCAAGAAACTAGAAGAGAACTAGAGGAGAGGAGAAATAGAATTGTGCAACACTTGCACAAAAGGGCCTCAGGGGTGATCTCCTTGGGTTGGACGTCCAAGAGGGGATTCTTCCCCTTTATATAACCCTCAAGCCTCCTCTTATTACTCTCTTACTAATTGTATTAAAAGTCTCACTTCCATACTAATTAGTAACTTCCTATTACCACTATTAGAAGTCCCACTTCAAATATAATTAGTAACTTTCTAATTCCTTCCTTTTAGAGTTCAAGTAAGAATAGAGTCTTTCTAATAACTTGGGCTAGCGTGGGGACCACTAGGGATTCCTTAGAAAGCTGGCTCCAACTGGGACATCGCGACCCCACATCTCATGTGCAATCCGGGCCCACAGTTAATTGCAAATAATACCACTATATAAATGCAATTACAATCCAGTCTTAGATTTAAATTACAATGAAGACCATAAACTTCCACATTACCACAAGTAGGCCCCTCTATCAATATCCATGGATCAATTGGAATAAATCTGTCACATCCAATCTTAGATCCACATCTTATTATCCTTGAACCCCAATTAATCACAGTGATTATCAATACCATCCAATTAACTCTTAATCAAGATGGGTGGGCACTTACTAATGATAAATCCATTAATTGGCATAAGGGGATAATATAGATAGATTCCATCTTGATCAATGGATGTTCCCACAGTCCTTCTACCACGTACCCAAGACACCGAGGTGTTGACCTACAGTTGGCCGCACTCATTGGTGACTTAAAGCAAATGAATAGATAGAAACTTGAGTTCATCAATGTCTCAGGATTGAGAGCCTATTACTAGGGAATTATGAGAGCAGTCCTTAAATCGAGACAGTATTTCATAAGGTGTTACTCATGGTCCTTCAATGCATCCAATGTACCAGCACTATGATCCAGAATCTTACAATATGATGATTGAGACAAATCACACTATCTCATAGTGATCAAGGTGCTGCAACCTTATCAGATGAGATGCCTAGTCTCATCACTGGTTGTGAAGATATTTTAAGTATAAGATTTGTGACACAAGTCTCTTGTATGTGGATCTCATCCATATACATATATCACATCTAATATACTAATGGAACCCGATTCATCTCATGAACCATCATGTCATATGTATTGGTCATGTGCATTAAGTAATAAAACACCATTCATCTCATGAAAGGAAAGCATGTTTTTATTGATGAATAAAGAAATTAATCAATTTATTACACCAACTGATGGATTGAGACCATACAATCTAACAGTACTTCCAAAGGGACAACAGTTTCGCATTCATAGACAAAAGAGAATGGTGTGCTATGGGTTGGTCCTCGAACGATGGTTCGATAAGCCCACAAAGCTCCAGGTAGTTTGTCGCCCCAATCTCTTTTGTTACTAGAGACCATTTTCTTGAGAATTTTGCAGAGTGTCTTGTTGAAGGCTTCTGCTAGTCTGTTCGTTGCCGGATTATATGGAATCGAATGATAACTTTGGATTTTGTACTTGTCGCAGAACCGGTAGAATTTGTGATCCCGGAATTGTGGTCCGTTATCATGGATGAATCTTTTAGGTATGCTGAAGCGACAGATAATGTTGGTGCGCAAGAATTGATGGACTGATGAAGTTTTCGTTTCAATGAGCGCAAATGCTTCTAACCACTTGGAGAAATAATCCGTAGCGGTGAAGATGAAGCGATGACCTTTCCTCGATGGGGGGAGAGATAGGACCTATGATGTCCATACCCTAGGCTTCGAAAGACCATGAGATCGCTGTAGGATGTAACCATTCTGGAGGCATGTGGACATAATCTCCATGAATTTGGCATTGTTGGCAGCGTTTAGAAAATTACATTGCGTCAGCTACCACATTAGGCCAATAATAACCTGACATTTTTATCTGATTTTAGAGCTTAGGACCAGCCTAATGAACTCTACAAAGACTGACATGTACTTCTTTGAGAGTTTCCTCGGCCTCTTGTTGTGACAAGCAGCGTAGAAGTATTCCATTGAAAGATTTTCTATAAAGCATTTTTGAAGGAATATCCAAATGAAAGTTTGGGGTTCGTCTTTGAATGCTTACCTACTCTTTTGGATCTTTAGGTAGGATTCCGAACATAATGTAATCAATGAATGAATCCCTCCAGTCGCCAATCGGAGGTTTGAAGATGGACATCAGACTTCTAACCACTTGGTGGCATTCAACAACTGCTTGGTGTGCGTTAAGAGGAGGGAGAATCCTTCTTTGACACACTATGATTTGCAAGTTTTTCCTTTCTTGGATTGCCATAGACACAGCAAGTCCAGCTAGGGCATCTGCATGGATGTTTTCACCTGAGGATGTGGGTGATGTGACAGATGTCAAACTTTTGCCGAAGTGATTGTGCCTTGTTGTAGTAAGGCAACAGATTAGGCTTCTTGACTTCAAATTTCTGATTCATCTGGTTGACGATCAGTTGAGAGTCCCCAAAGGCTTTCAGCACGGTGATGCCAGATTCAAGGGCAAGTTCCGATCCCACAATCAGGGCTTGGCACTCAGCTGCATTGTTTGAACATGGTTCAGTAGCGAGAAAGCGTGTGGAATCATGTATTTTTCGGGACTAAAAAAGAGAATGCCAATTTCTTCCGATATTTGCTTTCCTTTTTCATTTGTCCTGGTTGCGCGTCAAAGTACATGTCTCAGGAAGCATTAGATAGGGAAATCTCCACAGTGTAGAAAGGTTCGTCTGGGAGATCATCCCTGAGTGGAGAATCTTTAGGCAAAGGGTGCTCTGCAAGAAAGTCTGCTAGAGCTTGGCCTTTGATTGCCTTTTGTGGTACATACCTAATATCGAATTGCGACAGAAGGATGGACCATTTTGCCAATTAGGCATTGAGAGAACTTGCTTGTCGCGAGCCCGGAACGGATCCCCGGGCCCGCGACGTTGATGTTTGCATTACTCTGTTTATTAGAGATGTACTTTCCCACAGGTTCCCGCAGTGAGGATTCTCAAAGACATGCGGAATCTGACTCACACGATCAAGTTTGCGGAAGCGTGTAGCAACACACATCAAGATGAGCACCAATAAAATATTTAAGTGCCATGACAAATAATAACAAGACATAGTATCAAAGAAAGAAGTTAACATGGCATTCCCATTAATATTCAAGTTATGAGACTAATTCAAAAGTACTTTAAGTTTGGTTACAAACCCATAAGAGGCCAACAGAGGCCAATACACTTCTAAAAAATAATAAGGAAACCCCAAGACAAAAGATGACGAGACTCAAGAACCCGCCCGACGTCTAGATGACATCATCGGGCTGCCACTCTCTCATAGGGGTTGGCTCACAAGCCTCCTCCTGACTCTCCTCCTCAAAAGCAACGTCTCTTGCACCTGGGCACCATCAAACAAGGGTCAAACACAACGGTTTGGCAGGTAATCAATTTAGGTGCAAGCATGAACCAAATAATGTTTAAGAAAACATATAAGCAAATCCTTAATTTAAAACACTATAATGACTGAGGTACATTTGTAGAAATAAATAACTGAGCTGAGATACTAAAACAAACTAGCATTAGTACATAATATATCATGAATAGTTATCAACCACAAAGAGCCCATCCTTTCTCTATCATTTATATAATGAAAAGAGCAAGCACGCACGACAAGCACGATATACATAATATAAGCACGACATAATTTCCCACAAAGACGGGAATTCCGGCCGTGGAACCGGACACGCACGATGTGTAATAAATACACGACCAGTCTGCAGACAGTCCACATGTTTAAGGACCCCCAGATAGTGGATCAAACTGAAAGGGCAGTCCAAGCTCAATGGTGTTTACTTAATTCATGAATGCACAAAACACGCGAAACACTATCAAAACATGTTGAGGTAAAAAGGAGGAAATCACTTATCAAAACACGATGAACACGACTAGCAAGGGCATAATTAATATGCATAACACGCTTAGGCAGTGATCCCATTTTTCTTGAACAATACTTTAAAACAAGCTTATACTTGAAATCCAAAACTAATACACGATGGTACTTATCGTACCAAAACGGAATCGAAACACGAAATCTGACAAGCATGTGTTAAGGCTGCTAATTGACCTTTGTGTAATTGGGACCCCAAATGTCGGAATATACAAGAGTTGGTGTCCCCTAAGTTGGGATACATTTCGAAATTCCATTTACACAATGTCAAGTCAAAACCCTTAACATAGTCTAGTTTTTCAATCTTCAAGAAAATACAGAAATGAAATAAATCTTCTTCTTGAATCGGGCATGTTCGCTCGAGCGAGACAGTTCGCTCGAGCGGATATAAGGTGCGCTCGACCGGACAGCTCTCTGTCTGCGCTCGGGCCAAACAGAGGCTTGATCGCTCGAGCGGACAAGCTGCTGCCTGTGCTCGCTGAGTGCAGAAATTTCCTTTCTCTTGCACATCTTCCACTACATTTTTCTCCTTCTTCTCATCCATCAATCACATACAATCCCTTGAGCCTTCATGCTCACCAAGGGTTCATTTCTCACCATTTCAAACATCCAATCCACAAGAAAACAAGTTCATGAAGTTCATAAACAAGTTTATATGCACAATTTCTAAAATACAATGAAATCAAAATACACATGCATCATTTCCTAGAGAGATTACCTGCCTTGACCAATGCTAAAATACTCCTTCTCAAGCACTTCACTCAAGCTATTCCCACACTACAAGGAAACCCAAGAAAAATCCACTCAAAACTCAAACAAAAATGGAAACAAAGAACCCATTTTAACAAAAGGGTTTGTAAGCATGAAAAACATGATCTTTAAGGAACCAAAACACTTCATGAAAAACATGGGTTGAAGCTCTTACCTAGAAATGGCCACACAAGAAGGAATGAAGAAAATGTAGAGCTTGTTCCACAAGAAGCTCCAAGAAACTTGTATTGATAGAGAGCTTGCAAGGAGAGGAAGAAGATGATGATTTTGGAATTCTTTTTGGAGCTCTCTAGCTAAAGCATGCAAGAGGAAATGAAGAGGAAGAGAAAAAGGGTTTTCCTTGCCCTAGGTTAAGAAATTGCAGAGATTTGGTAAAGTGAATGAAAGAGATGAGGGTTTAGCTTAAAACCTTAGCAAGTGGGGCCCAATTGACTTGAACTTTGAAACGACGAAAACATGATCTTGTGGGCCTCGAATGACTTCGACGAAGAAGGATAAAACGATCCTCGAAATATCTAGTTTTCAAAAAGTATATTTTTGACATGGTTTTAAGATCTCGAAAATTGTGTCTAGATTTGTGCATAAAAGACAATTTTACCCTCTTTGGGCCAAAACTTGGGTTTTTGGGCTTCAAACATGAATGGCCTTAAAACGAAAGTTATAACTCATAGAAAAATCATTCGAATGAAATCAAAATCGCAATCACACGGAAACCGATACGATCTTCCCAAGCTTACATGTGCACTCAGGCCTTCCTGAGTGTGTCTGACTAATACTAAATGTTCTCAAAATTCCCAAAGCTATGTCCAAGACTAAAACTAATTATTTCTAACCCAACAACAACTAAACTCACTTAGTACTAAACACATACTAATCGCACACTAATCGAATTGGTCTGGGTCGGGGTCTAACACTGCTTTTGTGACAAGGACCTTTAAGAGATTGATCCTCGAAATCAGTTATACTGTGTTGGACAGCAGATAGTGACGCAACTTTTGAACGGCGAACATCACTGCAAGGCATTCTTTTTCGACTGGAGAGTAGCAATGCTCCGCACCTACCAACATGCAGCTGAGGTAATATAGAGCAACTTCTTTTCCCTCATCGTTTTCTTGTGCTAGTAGAGCGCCTAAAGAGTAATTGAGAGCTCTTGTGTACAAGATGAATGGTTTTCCAGTTGTGGGGGCAGCCAACACTGGAGGTTTGGTTAGGTATTTCTTGATGTCTTGAAATGCGGCTTCACACTCAGCATCCCAAACAAAGTCCACACCTTTCTTCATTAACCGAGAGAATGGACGGCACTTCCCTGACAAATTGGAGATGAACCGTCGAATGTATGCCAACCTTCCTTGAAGCCCTTTTAGTTCTCTTAGGGTTCTTAGAGATGACATTTCTAGGATAGCCTTGACTTTGGTGGGGTCAAGTTCTATTCCGGCTTTCTGAACTATGAATCTGAGGAACTTACCCGATGATACACCGAAGAAGCATTTTAGTGCATTCATCTGTAGTTTGTGTTCGCGAAGTCGGAGGAAGACTTCTCGAAGATATTTGAGATGGTCTTCTTTTCTTCAGTTTTTGACGGCGAGGTCATCAACGTAACATTCGATCGTCTTGTGCTGTATATCTTGGAATATCTTCATCAGAGCCCTCTGATATGTTCCACCCGCATTTTTCAGACCAAATGGCATGACTGTGTAGCAATACACACAAATGGAGTCCGAAATGATGTATGTCTTTCATCTTCGGGATGCATCTTTATCTGATTGTAGCTAGAGAAGCCATCCATGAATGACATTCGCTCAAATCCGCAAATGTTGTCGATCATCACCTCCAGTATGGGGAGCGGAAATTCATCTTTAGGGGCATGCACTATTCAGGTCTCTATAGTCAATACAGACCCTCATCTGCCCATTTTTCTTTATCACGGGGACGATGTTGGCCAACCATTCAGGATGCTGTTCCTCGCGGATGAAGCCAACGCCTTTGAGTTTCTGAACTTCTTGTTCAATTTTGTCCATCGCATCAAGACGAAGTCTTTCTTCTCTGGCCCTGTTTGACAGGCTTAATGTCTTTTTGAAGATTGAGTTTGTGGACTGCTATTTTGGGGTCTAAGCCTGGCATTTCAACGTAAGACTATGCGAAACAATCAACGAACTCACAAAGAAAAGCGATATACTCGTGTAACTCATCATCCTTTATATTCTTACTTATGAATATAGGACGTGGGTTATCAGGTGTCCCCAAGTCTATCTTTTGAACATGATCTTCTGTTGGAAGGTTTGAAAGTGGTTCCTCCATAATGTTTTCAGAGGCTTCCAACTCAACAAGGTCTTTTGGAGTTCCAAAGGCATTTACAGACCAAGGCTTTGCTTTTGTCCATGGATCTTCTTGATCGGTACTCTTCTCAAGACTTGTAATGAGATGATCCCAATCACCTGTTGAAACTGGGTCGAAGTAGGGTACTTCTTTTAGAGACGATGGTTCTTCTGGGTCAGAAAAACTTGCGTCTGTGTCATCGGGCAATTCTTCTTCATCATCAGAGTAATCATACTAATTGGAGGAGCTTCCTGGATCCTTGACGGGTGACTCCTCAAAGAGATATCTAGGGAGATCAATGTCTTCATGGACACGAGATGTTGAGGCTTGGTCGGCAAAACGACTTTGCAGCCTTTGTGTCAATTGTCTCATGAGAGTGTCAGGATCATACCCCAACCCGTATGAAGACTTTTCTATATGACGGTAGAGTTTTCAATCCTCGAGTTGACTTTTGTGAGTTCTAGTGGTGTGAAAATACCATGACCACCTCCCAAACCGATTGGATTCTGAGCATCATAGCCCATTTTCTTCATGATAGCTTGTTCCATTGGACTATACAGGAATAGTTGAGTCATACCTTCATTTTGGAAACGTTCAAGCAAAGAATTTGATGAGGAGGTTTTCGATCTGTGGAAGAAGATTGTTTTTTCTTCTGTCGAAGTTACCAGAATGATGAAAGAAGCAGACGTAGGGTCCTCTACGTCAGTAGGTGTGTTAGACCCCGACCCAGACTAACTTGATTAGTGTATGATTAGTGTGTGTTTAGTCTTAAGTGGGTTTAGTTGCCGTTGGGTTAGAAATAATTAGTTTTAGTCCTGGACATAGCTTTGGAAATTTTGAGAACGTTCAGTGTTAGTCAGACATGCTCAGGAAGGCCTGAGTGTACGTGTAAGCTTGGGAGGATCGTGTTGGTTTTCCATTTTTAATTGTGATTTTTTTAATTGAATTGTTTTATTATTCGTTACAACTTTTGTTTTCAGCCCGTCCGTGTTTGAAGCCCAAAATCCTAGTTTGACCCAAAAGGGGTAAAATTGTCCTTTATACCCAAATCTAGACACAAACTTCGAAATCTCAAAACCATGTTAGAAATATACTTTTTGGAAACTAGATTTTTCGAGGATCATTTTATCCTTCTTCGTCGAGTTCGTTCGAGGCCCGTAAGATCATGTTTTTGTCAATACAAGAATTAGACTTTTTGGGCTCCATTTGTGAAATGCTTAAGTCAACTCCTTCTTTTTCCCTTTTTCATTCCCAATCCCTAACCCTAGTGAATCAAGTTTAAGAAGAAACCCTTTTTCCTTTTCACCTTCTTCCTCTTGAATGCACAAGATAAAGACCTCCAAATGGGATTCCAAGACCATCATCTCCTTTCTCTCATCTCAAGCTTCCTATTGATGTCTTTTTCTTGAAAGCTAAAGTTGACCAAGCTCTCCATTGTCTTCACCTTTTCTTATTTGGGCATTTCTAAGTAAGAGCTTCAACCCATCTTTTCCATGGAGTCTTTTTAGTTCCTAAAGATCTTGTTTTTCAAATATGCAAACCCTTTTGTGAAAATGGGTTCTTTGTTTTCATTTTTGTTGGGTTTTGAATGGAATTTTCATGGGATTCTTGTAGTGTTTGGCTTAGCTCTTGGGTAGGAGTGCTTGAAGAGTGTTTGTGTGGCATTTGGGCAAAGGCAAGTAATCTCTATAGGTTCAATGTTGCATGTGTATTTTTGGATCATTATTATTCTTGAAATTTTGTGTATAAAATTGTTTATAAGCTCTATTATCATGTTTTCCTTGGATTGAATGGTTTGAAATTGTGAAAATGACCCTTTGGAGAGCATGGAGGCTCAAGGGACTACATGTGGTTTAAGGATGAGCTGAAGGGAGGAAATGTGTTAGAAAGCATAAAAGAGGAGAGCAATTTCTGCACTCTGCGAGCACAGGCAGAAGCCTATTCGCTCGAGCGACCCTTGGGTCCGCTCGAGCAACCAGGCCACTGCCTGGTCCGGACGCAGGCAGAAGCCTATTCGCTCGAGCGACCCTTGGGTTTGCTCGAGCGAATTGTCCACTGTCTAGCCTGGAGCGAGACAGAGAGTTGTCCGCCCGAGCGACCTTGAGGTCCGTTCAAGCGAACTGTCTCGCTCGAGCGAAGTGTCTATCTCGCTCGAGTGAACTGTCTCACTCAAGCAAAGTGTCAATCCCACTTGAGCGAACCTGCCAGATTCAGGAAGATGAGTTTTATTTCTATTTGTGTATTTTCTTAAGGATTGAAAAACTAGACTATGTTAAGGGTTTTGGCTTGACATTGTGTAAATGGGACTTCGAAATGTAACCCAACTTCGGGGACACCAATTGATGTTTATTGCCAACATTTGGGGTCCCAATTATACAAAGGTCAATTAATAGCCTTAACACATGCTTGATGGATTTCATGTTTGAACTTCAGTTTTGGTGCGATAAATATCATTGTGTTCTCGTTTTGAATTTCAAGTATAAGCTCGTTTAAAGGTTTATTTTAAGTATTAAAAAGGGGGCCACTTCTTAAGTTTGTGTGCATATAATTATGCCTTTTGCAAGTCGTGCCTTGTTTTGTTTCGATAAGTGATTTCTTCCCCTTTTTATCTCGACGTGTTTAGACTGTATTTCGCGTGTTTTATGCATTCATGAATTCAAGTGAACACCACTGAGCTTGGACTACCCCTTCAGTCTAATCCACTATCCGGGGGTCCTTAAACATGTGGATTATCTGCAGATTGGTCGTGTATTTCATTACACATCGTGCGTGTCCAGTTTCGCGACCGGAATCCCCGTATATGTGGGAATCGTGTCTTGCTTATATTATGTATATCGTACTTGTCGTGGCGTGCTTACTCTTATCATCATGTATGGTGGAGAAAGGTGTTAAATTGTGTGGTCTCAATCCATCAGTTGATGTAATAAATTGATTAATTTCTTTATTTATCAATAAAATCATGCTTTCCTTTCATGAGATGAATGGAGTTTTATTACTTAATGCACATGACCAATATATATGACATAATGGTTCATGAGATGAACCGGGTCCCATTAGTATATTAGATGTGATATACGTATATGGATGAGATCCACATACGGGAGACATGTGTCACAAATCTTATACTTAAAATATCTTCACAACCAGTGATGAGACTAGGCATCTCATCTGATAAGGTTGCAACACTTTGATCACTATGAGATAGTGTGATTTGTCTTGATCATCAGAATAGAAGATTCTGGATCACGGTGCTGGCACATTAGATGTATTGAAGGACCATCAGAAGCACCTTGTGAATACTGTCTCAATTTTAAGGTTTGCTCTCATAATTCCCTAGCAATAGGCTCTCAATCCTGAGACATTGATGAACTCAAGTTTCTCTCTATTCATTTGCTTTGAGTCACCAATGAGTGAGGCCAACTGTAGGTCAACACATCAGTGTCTTGGGTACGTGGTAGTAGGACTGTGGGAACATACAATGATCAAGATGGAATCTATCTACATTATCCCATTGTGCTAATTAATGGATTTATCATTAGTAAGTGCGCACCCATCTCGATTAAGAGTTAATTGGATGATACTGATGATCACTGTGATTAATTAGGGCTCAAGGATAATAAGATGTGGATCTAAGATTGGATGGGACAGATTTATTCCAATTGATCCATGGATAATAATAGATGGG
The DNA here is from genome assembly GCA_038049695.1 of Cinnamomum chago. NCBI lineage: Eukaryota > Viridiplantae > Streptophyta > Magnoliopsida > Laurales > Lauraceae > Cinnamomum > Cinnamomum chago. The sequence continues at coordinate 33,196,753 of CP142456.1, forward strand.
CCTACTTGTGGTAATTGGGAAGTTTAGGGTCTTCATTGTAATTTATTCCTAAGACTGGAGTGCAATTGCATTTATATAGTGATGTTATTTGCAATTAACTGTGGGCCCGGATTGCACATGAGATGCGGGGTAGCGTGTCCCGGTTGGAGCCAGCTTTCTAAGGAATCCCTAGTGGTCCCCACGCTAGCCCAAGTTATTAGAAAGATTTTATTCTTACTTGAACTCTAAAAGGTAGGAATTGGAAACTTACTATTTCTATTTGAAGTGAGACTTCTAATAGTGGTAATAGTAGCATGAGAGGTTACTAATTTGTATGGAAGTGAGACTTCTTATACAATTAGTAAGAGAAGTAAGAAAAGGAGGTTGCATGAGGACTATATAAGGGGAAACACCCCTGGACGTCCATAACAAGTATCCCACGCCCAAGAGCCTCTAGTGCAAGTGTTGCACAACTCTTCTTCTCCTCTTCTCTCTTCTAGTTGTCTTGTAGTTCATTAGAGTTTCTAGTAGGGTTTTTTTAAAGTCCGGGGATCCGAACCCTAGAGGGGGGGGGGGTGAATAGGGTGAGCTTCAATTATGACCAATTTTAACTTCTTTAAATTAAACTAGTCACAAGTGGTGATTAAGGAAATAAATGCGGAAGCGTACAAAAACAATCACCACAAAGCATTCACCATCACACAAGAATTTATAGTGGTTCGGCCTCAATGCCTACATCCACTACCGGCTTGTGATCCAACACCCCACCGGATTTCCACTATTTATGCTTTTCAATAGGCTAAGCAATAACCTTTACAAGGCTAAGCAATAACCTCTACATTATGCTTTTCTTAGGCTAAGCAATAACCTCTTCAACCAAAGGTTGGTTATCTCTCTAGGTAGTGTCTAAAATACACTTGATGGGGATACAATTTATAGCTCAATACAATGCCTCTTAATTAGGTGGATATGAAAGTGAAAATCTAATTCACACACACACTATGAATGCAAAGATGAATGCACAATGTGTATGTATGATGTCCTCAGTCAATTTGAAAATGAAAGCTCATAAATGTATGCCTAAGGCTTTTGAAAGTTTTAGCTCATAAAAACATTTATGATTGAGGAAAGAATGCTAATCGCATGTTAAAAATAACTTGTAAAAGATATACATTTGTATCCTAAACAAGTTGTGAAATTCTAAGTACAAAACATGTGATGCATAGGGATGTCAATCAAATTAACAATGTAGCTCAATATGTGCATGCTATAAGCATAAAACATAAAAATAGATTTGATTGAAATTAGGGGACAAATCATATGTAATTATAAATTCAACTTGAAAATGATATACCTATCAATGCAAAACAAGTTGTGAAACTTTAAAACAAAAGTACATATGATTTGTGAAGTTTGTTGAATCCAAAACATATGATAGATTTGAAAGATATTTTCTTATGATGAAAAACAACAACCAAAGATTCAACCAAGTATAGGAATCATGTTACATATAATTTCAAAGATGTTTTCATTAACATGATTTACTTAGATATACCAATTTAAGTACTACTTGTATTGAATCAAGGTGATGCATCCAAGACAATAGATCAATTAAAAAACATATACATGTTAAGGATACAACAAATCATAGTTTATCATGCTACAAAAGATTTACCAAAAATAAAGCAAAGCATGAAAACATATGATTAAGAAAAGTAAAGCTTACTTAGAGATTTAACTTCATTAATCTAAGATTTAGCTTTCCTAATGACCCCTTTCATCCCTTAGCTCATTCCCCTTTGATTGGCCTCAAAACATCTCAAGGATGGCCTAAAAATCTCTTACTTTTGGCAAAGGAATGAACTACTATTTATACCCAAAAACAACCCAACGGCTCTTCCCCGGTCGACCTGGACCCTTACCCGGTCGACCTGGTACACAACGGTCATAAAACTGACCGTTTGACAGGAGCACCAACGGCTCTTTCCCGGTTGACCGCGCAGTGTGACCGGTCGACCGGGTCCCCTGGGCCGGTCGACCTGGGCCTGGGACCAAAATCTCCTGAACTAGTATATTTCAAAGTATTTTCAAGAGGGGACTTTTGGGCCACTGAATCAAGCTTGGAAACATGATTTAACTCAAACTAAGAAATTTAAAAACATGAAACATAAAAAGCCTAAAATGATTTGAAAGATTTAAAACTCATAGGCTTGCTTGATTCATAAAACTTCTTTTTCAAATGAGAATGCAACCAAGTTAACATGCATAAATCAAGATTTTTACAAGTCTTAAAAACAATGCATGTATAAATCAAGATTTCAAGATTTTCTAAATCAATGCATGTGTGTAAATTCAAATGATGCTAGAATGATAATGCATCCATCAAATTGCAATACACAAAATTCCTAACAGTTTTCTCTTGGAGATCCCACACATCTTCTTGAGAAAAGAGATCTGATAGAGGGTCATAGCTTGGAAGACAACAAGGTCTAGGAGATCTCTAATTGCTTCAAGAAGAGTTCTTATTCTAGTTGATTGTCTTCTCCTCGATTAGAGCACTACCGAACTCCAAAGGTATAATTTGCTTCTCCTCTTGTGGTAGATTATTTTGTTGCATGTAGTTGCTGATTTCTATCTTATAGATAGTATTTTTGCTGTACTTGATTGATGAGATTGAGATGTTGCATCCTGGATATGGTTTATGGCCTTCTGGATAGTTGATCCCTGAGTCAAGTGGGTCAAAAAGTTTTGAAAACCTATCCATGAGACCTATCTACTTCCAACAAAAGGATGAGCTCAATGTGGATTGTTACTATTCATGATATTATATGTATTCATGTTAGTCTATTTTGGCATCTTAGTTTGTTGCATTTTAGTTTTGTTCATATTTTGGAAATGTACTTCTGTCAAATATTGTTTATTATGATTTTCTTAAAACATCTATTGCTCCGTACTCATACCTAAATTGATTGCCTGCCAAACCGTCATGTTTGACCCTTGTATTTTGGTGCCCAGGTGCAGGTGACGTTGCCTTTGAGGAGGAGCGTCCGGAGGAGGCTCTTGAGCCATCCCCAATCAGAGAGTGGCAACTCGACGATGTCAACTAGATGTCGGGCGGGATCTTGAGTTGCACTTCATTTTGTCATGGGTTTCTTTTGTTATTCTGAGAATTGTATCGGCCTTTGTTGGCCTCTTATGGGATGTAACCAAAACTTAACTTACTTTTGTGTTTGTCTTATAACTTGAATTTGATGGGAATGCTATGTTATGATTCATTCTTCTAATATCTTAAACTTGATGCTATTTTATTATTGCATTGGAAAATTTTATTCGTGCTTGTGGTTTGCGACACACTTCCGCATACTTGATCATGTGAACTAGACTCCGCGTGTCTCGGGAATCCTCACAGCGGGAACCTGTGGGAAAACTACGTCGCGGGCCCGGGATTCGTTCTGGGGTCGTGACAAGGTGTCTCCAATGGAGTGAGAGTGGGCTGAACTTGCTGAGTATCAGCTTGGCTTGATGCTGTGTCATCTTCTGCCTTTGAATCCGAATCTGTGTCATGCATAATAGACACAAAGGAGACAACAAACTTGCCCTTAGCCTTTTGTTTTGTCTTCTTTGCTTTGGTGGTGATTACCAAAGGCTTTGAAGATTTGAGAGAGACAACGAAGGGAGAATGACTGCTCTCTTCGGATTTGCTGGAAGGTTTGTTTTCTTCCGATGATTGTGTTGGAGGTAGGTGGGCCTCGTGGATAGGTTTTCAAAACTTTTTGACCCACTTGACTCAGGGATCAACCATCCAGAAGGCTATAACCCAATTCAGGATGCAATCCCTCAATCTCATCAATCAAGTACAGCAAAAATACTATTTATAAGATAGAAATCAGCAACTACATGCAACAAAATAATCGACCACAAGAGGAAAAACATATTATACCTTTGGAGCCCGGTAGTGCTCTAATGGAGGAGAAGACAATCAACTAGAACAAGAACTCTTCTTGAAGTAATTAGAGATCTCCAAGACCTTGTTGTCTTCCACGCTATGACCCTGTATCAGATCTCTCTTCTCAAGAAGATGGGTGGAATCTCCAAGAGAAAATTCTACTAGAAACTCTGAGGAAACTAGAAGAGAACTACAAGAGAGAGAAAGAGGAGAGATATGAAACTCTTGCACAAGAGATGTTTTGGGCGTGAATATCAAGGATGGACGTCCAAGGGGGATTCTTCCCCTTTATATAGCTCTCAAAACTCCTTCTTTCTCTCTTACTAATTGTATTAGAAGTCACACTTCCACACAAATTAGTAGCTTACTATTACCATTATTAGAAGTCCCGCTTCAAATAGAAATAGTAACTTTCTAATTCCTTCATTTTATAGTTCAAGTAAGATTAGTAACTTTTGTTAGGGATTTTGTATTGCAATTTGATGGATGCATTATCATATTAGCATCATTTGATATTAACACACTTGCATTGATTTAGAAAATCTTGAAATCTTGATTTTCACATGCATTGGTTTTAAGTCTTTTAGAAATCATGTTTTATGCATGTTTTGTTTTTATACTTGGATGCAATTCATTTGTTTTAGAAAAGAGTTTTAGAAATCAAGCAAACCATTGGATTTAAAGTTTCGAATCATTTTAGGCTTTTTATGTTTCATGTTTTTTTAAAACATCATAGTTTGATTTAAAACATGTATTCAAGCTTGATTTAATGGCCCAAAAATCCCCTCCAACAAAAAACCTTCAAATATGCTTTTTTTGGGGAAATTTTGGTCCCAGGGGGTCGAGCTGTAGTGTGGCCGGTCGACCGGGGCAAAGTGCCGTTGGCTCTTCCAACGGTCATTTTTCTGACCGTTTGAAGGCCAGGTCGACCGGGCACAGGGCCAGGTCGACCGGGCACTCGCAGAAACCCACTTTTTGGTTATAAAACCAAGTTCATTCATTTTCAAAAGTTGGAGATTTTGAAGACTCTTTTGAGGTGCTTTGAGACAAAGAAAAGGGGATGAACTAAGAGAGACCAAAGAATCATTTGGAGAGCTAAAGCTTGGATTAATGAAGTTAAATCTCTAAGTAAGCTCTACCTCTCTTAATCATAGTTTATATGCTTTGTTTAAGTTATTGGTAAATGATTTTGAGCATGATAACTATGATGTGTTGAATCCATTCTTTTCTTAATCTTTGATCTAATTAAGATTGGATTCTTCACTTTGTTTTCAATCCAAGTGGTTTTTAAATCTTCCTTAATCATGCTTAGCCTAAATCTTTGATTTCTTTTATATAGCATGATTCATTTTCTTTGTTGAAACATTACTTGTTGTTTTCATTCATTTAAACCTTAGTCAAATTTATTTGTTTTTGAAAACAACATTGCACATGCATCACATGTTCTAAGTTAGTCATTTTCATACAACTTGTGAAGCTCTTGATTTTCATGTCATTAACAAGTTGATTTTCATACATGTGATTTGCATCAGACTTCAATCAAATCTTTTATGAGCCTTAAACTTTGAAATGCTTTGAGCATATATTGATTGAGCCTTCTTTTTAAACTTGATTGAAGTTATCACACACACACACACATCATGAGTATACACATTTGCATTCATTTAGTGTTTGTGTGAGTTTGTTATTCACTTTCATATCCGCCTATTTTAGAGGCAAATACATTGAGCTTTAATTGTATCTCTTAGAGTGTTCTTTTGGTGAAGACACCTTCTTAGAGAAATCTTCATTTGTAAAGGTTATTGCTTAGCCTAAGAAAAGCATTGTGTAAAGGTTATTGCTTAGCCTAGAAAAGCATCTTGTAAAGGTTGTTGTTAAGCCTAGAAAAACAACATTGTAAGGGTTATTGCTTAGCCTATTGAAAAGCATAAATAGTGGAAATCCGGTGGGGTGATTGGATCACAAGCCGGTAGTGGATGTAGGCATCGAGGCCGAACCACTATAAATCTTTGTGTAGTGGTGTTTGCTTGTGGTGATTGTTTTATTAGCTTCCGCATATTGTTTGTTTATCATCACTTGTGACTAGTTGGATGTTAAGAAATTAAAATTGGTCTTTATTGGTCACATATTGTAGCTCACCCTATTCACCCCGCCCCCCTCTAGGGTTAGGATCCCAGGACTTTCAATTGGTATCAGAGCCAAGTGCTCTATCTTAGGATCAAGTGTTTGGAACTCTTGATTAGGTGTAAAAACCTAGAGTCAAAACCCTAGTGTTGTGCTTTCATGAAAATCATTAGAATGGATTCCACTATGATAGATAGTTTAGATTCTTGTGTAGATTCTTCTAGACCTCTATTTCTTCCATCTATTGGAGATTCAAACCTTCAAATTAATGAATCTCAATTTGATTTAAAAGAAGAAGAAAATGTTTATAATGAAGATGACCTTCAACAAGCCTTTGAGGAATTATATGAATTATCCTTAAAGCTTGAGAAGAAAAACAAAAAGTTAAGAGAAGAATCTAAAAATCTAAACAAACAATTAGTTTCTTCAAAAGATGAACTTAGAGAAAAAGAAGAAGTTATACAATGCTTAGACTCTAAGTTAATGATCTCTTTGCATAACCTATCTAATATTAAAGAAGATCTAAATGAATTAAAGATAGGAAATGATGATCTTAAAAAGGAAAATTCAAAACTAAGAGATCAATTAAAAAGGCAAGATGAAGACATTAACAATTTAGAATCCAAGTTGACTATCACTAAGGAAAATTTATCTAATTCTCAAAATAAGATAAAAACTCTAGAACTTGGATCTAAAGTTATTAAAACTTGGATCTAAAGTTATTAATGAACTTAAATTTGATCTAAAACTTGCCCATGAAGAACTAATCAATTATAAGGAAATTGAAAATGAACTATTAAAAGTTAAAAATGAAAATTCAATCCTTATAACCAAAGTCACTCAACTTGAAGGATACAAACAAAAGTATGAGTGCAAGTTTACCCAAAGTGAAGAGAGATTTGAAAAGTTATTTAAATTGGGTAAATCTCATGGAGATAGGACGGGTCTTGGATTTGATAGGAATATTTCACATGACCCTAAATTCACCAACACTTTTGTGAAAGGTGAGTCCTCTTTCTCTAGCACTCTTTCTCATATGCCCAAAACTAAATGTATTTATTGTGGTATTGAAGGGCATTTTAGGTTTGAGTACAAACTAAGAAGAAGCCATGTGTCTAAACCCATCTTTGAACCCAAAAAGATAGAATCTAAATCTATGAAGGGTAAGACACTAAAAATCAAAGAAGACTCTAAAAAGATTAAACAAGTTAAATCATTTAAAATGGAGTCTCCTAAGATAGATTCTAAAAAGGTTAAACAAGTTAAACCAAGTATAAAAGAATCTATAAACAAAAAGCTTCTCAATCTATCTCCCTTATATCAACCCATGAAAGAACTTTTGAAGAAAGTAACAAAGTTAAATTTAAAATTCAAAAGTCAAACTAAGGGAGAAAATAAGAAGAAAAGAAAGATGAATCAATCCCCTAAGAATCAAACTCACCAACCTCAAAAGACTAATCACCAATCTAAGCTAAATTTAGTCAAATCTAAATATCATGGTGATAAGTTCAATTTGAAAATTTATCAAGTCAAATCTCCTATAGTTGGCGAGACTTCCAAACTAGACCTCAAAGTTCAACCCTCTCAAGACCTTAGGTGGATTCCTAAAGTTAGATACTTAGACAAACCTTAAGGCATTGAACCTCATTGACCAACCTATTCTTTATAGTTAAATCATTTTGTTGGTCATGTTGCATTTGCATTTTGTTTCTATATAGTTACTGTCACGCCCCCGAACCGAAACCTCGGGGGCGGGAAATGGGATTTAAGCATAAATATATTTTACTTCTCCCAGGATCCGCGTGTGTGAAGACAACACATCCCAACACATTCTGAATATTTTGCGGAAGCATTTGTGGCGTTGCGACCCGAAGTCCGTGGCCATCGGATTCCGCGTCGCACTCAACCTTTAGCACTAAGCTATTATATCAAGAATCATATCAGACTGGAGTAACCATCACAATAGATTACAGAGCTGACAGTAACAGGATATTACATTCCCAAATATGTTCAAGTTACAATTATCAATGTACATTAATTAAGAACCCCAAGAAAAAGGCTAATAAAAGCCATACAACGAAAGCTATAACTACTACCCAAGTGTGACGTAGCTCCGATGTCGAGCTCAATGTCTACATGACATAGCCGACAAACCAACCTGCAAGGCATGGCTCCACAGCCAACAAAAACACTCAACTCGGGGCGAAGAAATCTGAACCTGAGTACCAAAAGTAGTGGGTCAGACACGATGGTTTGGCAGGTGGATGAAAAGATAACAAATATACTGAAGAATAAAACATAAGATAAATCATGATACTCGATCAAATGCTGCATATAATTAAACGGGTGCAAAAGTCGGGAATCTCGGGGAAAACCTGTATTCATTTCAAGCATGGGTAAAACATGAATATCTAATAAAACATGTGTTCATTTACATCATCTATAATCATAGATATTTGACAGTCGGGTGTTCGTCTAAAACATGTATAAATATAGCGGTATGGCCAAAACAACGTTCATTTGAAACTTAAGTAAAAACATAAGTATACAACAAACCAGACATTCATAGCAGTCTAGCAAAACCAAAGTCCATTTGAAACATATGTGAAAATACGGATATTTAACAAACCGGGTGTTCATTTAAACATATTTCAACGCATGGATATTTAACAAACCGGTATCGATTAAAACAGGTATAAACGTAGGGATCTGACAAACAAGTGTCATTTGAAACATATTTCAAAGCATGGATATTTAACAAATCGGGTATCATTTAAAAACAGGTATAAACATAGATATCTGACAAACCAAATGTCCTTTAAAGCAAGTTCGGATATTTAACAATTCGGGTATTCCTTTAAAACATGTGTAATCATATAAATCTAGCAAAATCATTGATCGTTTGAAACATATGTAAAAGCATGGGTATTTAACGAATCGGGTAATCATTTAAAACATGTGAAATCACATAAATCTAGTAAAACCATCGATCGTGTGAAACATAAGTAAAAGCATGGGTATTCGCTCAGCCGACATTCATTTAAAACATGTGCGGGTACCAAGAACAGAAGGCAATATAATAATAACTGAATTTACATTGGAGAATATTAACACTTGTTTAAATAACAACTTTCATAAAGGAAACGAATCATTTATCGGAAAGCAAGTAAGCAATATAAAACAGGTCGGGTGTCCAAGGAATCGGGAACTGGCAAGATGGCAATCACAAGAAGCTAAGTCCTCTATCACCGAAGTGACAAGAGTATAACGGGACGTTGGTCTCAGTCACACAAGGTGAGGAGACTCAACGTAAATCATATATACAATATAAATATACGGGAACGGGACCACGGTAGCGAACCGGGTATCGGGACGGGACCACGGCAATAACCGGGTATCGGGATCTAAACTGCAGCTGGCGGGACGGGAGGGGATCTCCAAGTCAGTGGATCAGACTGACAAGGTTCCCAAGCTTAGTGATGCTGACTCATAGGTCAAAACCAATCGAGACATATGCAAGTAAATCAAGTACAGTAATTAAATGGGTAAAACGGGGGTGCTCAAGGGCACACTGTCACTTCATATGGGGCAATACATTCGGGACAATTAACTGTTACTAGTGTAACTTCAATGCTTTCGGGGAAACAAGTAAATCAAGTACAATAATTAAACGGGTAAAACGGGGTGCTCAAGGGCACACTGTCATATCATGTGATGCAATGCACTTCGGGACAAATGACTGTTACTAGAGTAACTCCAATGCTTTCGGGAAAACAAGTCATGTAATGCAAATCTCGGGAAAAGAGGTGAAACAATGAACTATAACAATTTCGGGTAAAAATATCAGTTTCAAGATCTATTTAAGTGAACAGGGGTCCCGTATGTCGATTATAACAATTACTTGGTACTCCTTGAGTTTGAAGACATTCCGGGCTCCTTATGCACTTTTACTACTTTCACAACTTAAAATGAGCTTATGGGTAGTACTAGATGTTACAATAGCAAGAATCAAGATTATAAACGGTCCATCCTAGGCATGACATTAATCCGGAAACATCGAGCAACCGATTCAGTCATCGAAATGAATAGAATTAGCGATAACAAGGAAATAGACTTGTGTTTAGATATAAAGAAGATATCGCGTCGTTCCATCCCGTTCAAGATTGAAATTGATTGAACTTCGATGCCACCGAACCAACCGTGAGGCGTGTCGGCTCAAGACATTCTCACACTTGGTCCAAACAGTCCAAAAAGCGTAGTCGGGGTCCCACCTAAAACCAAGAATTAGTGTCTAATCAACACCATTCTTTTCTTTCAGTTCCCTAGTCTTAGAGACCTTAGAGTAGGGTATAATTGGTCTTAACACTAAGGTATATACCCCTAGGACTCATAGAAAGCCCAAAGGTTTCCAAAAAAACACAATATCAAATTTCACTCCTTTGGTCCGATCGATCAGCCGAAATGTCTGTACCAGAAATGCACAGGGTCCGATCGATCGGCCCAAAAAGCCTTACTGTTAAAAGACAGACCGATCGATCGGAACTGGGCGTGCAGCAGGTCCGGGACACTGATTTTTCTTCCCTTTTCCTTTCCTTTCCAACACTTAAACCACTAGCATTTCTCTTCCATAATCACTTCAAAACCTCATTAAAACTCCAATGAACAATTAAATTCAAACACCTCTTTAAACGGGTATCAATTTCAAGTCAATGTAACTTATAAACATAACCATGAATAGCCAATCCAACCTCATTCCTTTTAAAACCATATGAACAAACTTGACCAAATGAAAGCACATTTTTCCAAGAGATTAACAAGAGAGAAACCACCATTAATATGCAATTTCGAAATCAATAGAAATATGACAAGAAGCATGTGTAGAAACATATATCACATTATCAAGAACAAGTAATAAAACTTAGGATTTTCTCATAAAACTTTGATAACATTGAAACCATCCATTCATCCACTTGCCTTTGAATCTAATCAAGCAAATCAAGCTCCTAATCACCTCTCAAGCTCAAGATCCACAATCTCTACAAAAACCCCCAAAACAAACCCTAAAATGGGTTAAACAATGAAATGACAAGGAAACCTTTCAATAATCAAGGTGGAGCTTCTCTAAGGCTAGAAGATTACAAATCTAGAAGATGAAGAAGAACACTTACTTGCAAGGTCCTCTAATGGACAAGGTAAGCTCAAAGGAAGTCTTGTGATGGAGGGTTCTCTTCACAAATGATATCAATGGAAAGCTTGCAAGATGAGGAAGAAGAAGGTGGTCTCCATTGCTTGATTGATGAACTCTTGGTGTGGCTTGGAGATGAAGAAGCAAGAAGAAGGAGAGAAGCACAATGGAAAACCCTAGGTTCAGCTGGAACAATGGTGAATGAAATGAATGAAGGAGATGGGTTCCTCTTATAAGCAAGTGAGGTTTGGGTCCCACAACTTAAAGAACTTGGGTGGCTGAAATCATCTAATTCGGGACCTCGGATGGATTCGACGAAGAAAGAAGAAATGATCGTCGAAATATCTAGTTTCCAAAAAGTGTATGTTTCACGGATTTCGAGAATATCGAGTTTTGGGTACAGATTTGGTGTGAAATGACTGTTTTGCCCTCAAGGCTATGAAATCGGGTTTCGGGTTCTCAAATGGATACGAGATCAACATGAAAGTTGTAGGATTCCTCAAGATGAATGCAACGGGTCAAAAACACAATACGAAACAAATCGGGAAAATCTCACCAGTAAATGCAAAGCCGAAAAGGGAACCCCCAAAGGGCCCCACTAGCTACTAAAGCACTCAAAAGCCCAAAACTAGAAGAAAAACCATTCTAGCTCACAAACTCAACCCAACAACTACTAATCCCACTAAAATAACTAATCCACCAATAAAACAACACTAATCCAAGAGATTAGGGGTCGGGTTCTCACAGTTACATTTCTTAAAATGCATTGTTTCTTTATGATCAATTGATTTTGTCTTCATGTACATCTCTAGTTACATTTCATGGTTTTCAAAATCATTTGATTATAAGTTCATCATGTTAGTTTTGCTTTTTGCTCACATTTAGTTATATGACTTGCAATGCATTTCTATACATGATCAATTGATTGTGATTTCAAAAGCTTTCATAGCTAGATTATTCATGATCAATTGTTGTTACAAAATCATTTGTGTAGATGTCATAGTAAGATTATTTGAACAAATGATTTGAATCAATTTAAGTTTTCCATGGATTTCTAAGTTATACTTTAATATGGAAAATCATTGTTTTGAAAAATCAACTTGTATGTGTTTCATTTAAGTTATATCTTTTAAAATACAATGTTGAAAATTGTTCTTCAAAGTCATTCTTTTTATGCTTATTGTTGGATTTTGTTTATTGAAATGATTTGAAGATTGTATGAATGGAAATGCTCTAAAACATCATTAGTTATAATCATCTAAGCATGTTCCGTGTTCTCATTTCCTTTCCTTTTGGTTTCATCATCTTAGAAATGGAAATGAATGTTGTTTGCATGTTTCCTTACTTGTTTACATTCTTTTATATGCAAATGTCAAATTGTTCTAAGTATGGTTGTGATATTAGTTATATTTGTAGAAACCATACTAGAACTCTCAAATCCATCCTCTATGCACTCTAGTCATATCTTTTTGGATGGTTATGATGTTGATTCATGTATATTTTCTTAGTGATGTCATTCTTATACATGTTTCAACTTCTTAGTAGTGTTCTTGGAAACTCTTTGAAATCCATTCCTCATATTTCTATATGGTTGATGGGTATCTTAGAAGTTGAATTCATATGATTTTGACACTTTGAAAATTGCATGCATTTCCAAGTTATATCCTTTTGCATTGCAATTTATCTTGTTCATCACTATGCTCATTAGTTATATCATTAAAAGTGATGAATATCCATTTATGTTGCTTGATGGAATTTTGTGTTTGTCACATCCTTGCTATTAATCATGTTGTCATATTCAATTGGTTTCATTTGGTATAATTTTCCATTGATTTCATATCCAATTGATGTCTTATCTTGTGTATGTGATAGACCTTGTGTACATTGGATTGAACTTGATAATAATACATTTGTTCCATGTCACACACCATTAGCATCATAATTTTCATGATTGCCTCCTCCCTTGCTCATATAGGTAAATCTCATGACCACCATGTTTATATGTTCATAATATTGGTTGGTTAATTGTTGAGGTAGGCTTCATTTTTTAATTTCATTTCACTCATCTTGCACATTAATAGTCATATTTATTGATTGAATGAAATGATTTCAAAACTTTCATAGCATATGTTTTTCATAGTTAAACTATTTGATGCTATGATTAGTAAACCCCATTTCATCATGGATAGCTCTAATTTGGATTTATCTTAATAGTTATATTCTTTATAACTCCATTTTAGAGTGATTGTTTTAATAGACTTATCTTTGAATCTCAATTGGTATCTTTTGTTTTACCAATTGGTATCCATGATTGTTTTTCTCCTTGACCTTGCTCTCTTTTGGTAATTTGATCATATTGAGCTTTATAGTTAAATGAATCTAACCCTTCTCTTGAAGCTGACCCTCGATTGGTAAAACCATCTTCTTCTTGAACCAAATAGTTATATATTTGTCAAAAGTTTGACAAAAGGAGAGAATGGATTGAGGGGGAGTGTAAACCTTCATAGGAAGTATTAGTTTCGATCAAATTCACCCTTGGATTGACTTTGAACCCTTAGAGACTACTTCCATACATGATAGCCTGTTATGTATTTCATTTTCGATTTCTTTTGTTAACAGGTGCTACTAAAAGGTATTTTCCTTATTTCATGTGTGTAGGTACCTTTACAATTTAATGTCAAAGGGAGAGAGAGCATTCAAGTTCTCTAAAGGGGAAGAGAATGTCCAAGCTTCCTAAGGGGAGATATTGTATGATCTTCTACAGGGGGAGAGAATGCATATCTTGCCAAAGGGGGAGAGAGGCATGGTCAAAGGGGGAGAGCAATTAGAAGAAAGAAAGCTTGGAGCTAAAGAAGATGCTTGGCCATAGAGAGGAAGATGAAGAGAAAGCTTGAAGAATAATCAAGCTCCAAGCATCAAGAAGAATGAAGAAAAGGACCCTGAGCCCAAGCAAAGAGAAGAAGCATCCAAGAAGATTTCAAGACTTGTCCAACTTAGGGGGAGCTGAAGACTTAGTGTGTAATTTCAATGATTAGTAAGTTGCCATCAAATAGCAAAGGGGGAGATTGTTAGGGATTTTGTATTGCAATTTGATGGATGCATTATCATATTAGCATCATTTCATATTAACACACTTGCATTGATTTAGAAAATCTTGAAATCTTGATTTTCACATGCATTGGTTTTAAGTCTTTTAGAAATCATGTTTTATGCATATTTTGTTTTTATACTTGGATGCAATTCATTTGTTTTAGAAAAGAGTTTTAGAAATCAAGCAAGCCATTGGATTTAAAGTTTCAAATCATTTTAGGCTTTTTATGTTTCATGTTTTTTTAAAACATCATAGTTTGATTTAAAACATGTATTCAAGCTTGATTTAATGGCCCAAAAATCCCCTCCAAGAAAAACCTTCAAATATGCTTTTTTTGGGGAAATTTTGGTCCCAGGGGGTCGACCTGCAGTGTGGCAAGTCGACCGGGTCCAGGACTGCAGGTCGACCGGGGCAAAGTGTCGTTGGCTCTTCCAACGGTCATTTTTCTGACCGTTTGAAGGCAAGGTCGACCGGGCACAGGGCCAGGTCGACCGGGCACTCGCAGAAACCCACTTTTTTGGTATAAAACCAAGTTCATTCATTTTCAAAAGTTGGAGATTTTGAAGACTCTTTTGAGGTGCTTTGAGATAAAGAAAAGGGGATGAACTAAGAGAGACCAAAGAGTCATTTGGAGAGCTAAAGCTTGGATTAATGAAGTTAAATCTCTAAGTAAGCTCTACCTCTCTTAATCATAGTTTATATGCTTTGTTTAAGTTATTGGTAAATGATTTTGAGCATGATAACTATGATGTGTTGAATCCATTCTTTTCTTAATCTTTGATCTAATTAAGATTGGATTCTTCACTTTGTTTTCAATCCAAGTTGTTTTTAAATCTTCCTTAATCATGCTTAGCCTAAATCTTTGATTTCTTTTATATAGCATGATTCATTTTCTTGGTTGAAACATTACTTGTTGTTTTCATTCATTTAAACCTTAGTCAAATTTATTTGTTTTTGAAAACAACATTGCACAAGCATCACATGTTCTAAGTTAGTCATTTTCATACAACTTGTGAAGCTCTTGATTTTCATGTCATTAACAAGTTGATTTTCATACATGTGATTTGCATCAGACTTCAATCAAATCTTTTATGAGCCTTAAACTTTGAAATGCATTGAGCATATATTGATTGAGCCTTCTTTTTAAACTTGATTGAAGTTATCACATACACACACAGCATGAGCATACACATTTGCATTCATTTAGTGTTTGTGTGAGTTTGTTATTCACTTTCATATCCGCCTATTTTAGAGACAAATACATTGAGCTTTAATTGTATCTCTTAGAGTGTTCTTTTGGTGAAGACACCTTCTTAGAGAAATCTTCATTTGTAAAGGTTATTGCTTAGCCTAAGAAAAGCATTGTGTAAAGGTTATTGCTTAGCCTAGAAAAGCATCTTGTAAAGGTTGTTGTTAGGCCTAGAAAAACAACATTGTAAGGGTTATTGCTTAGCCTATTGAAAAGCATAAATAGTGGAAATCCGGTGGGGTGATTAGATCACAAGCCGGTAGTGGATGTAGGCATCGAGGCCGAACCACTATAAATCTTTGTGTAGTGGTGTTTGCTTGTGGTGATTGTTTTATTAGCTTCCGCATATTGTTTGTTTATCATCACTTGTGACTAGTTGGATGTTAAGAAATTAAAATTGGTCTTTATTGGTCACATATTTTAGCTCACCCTATTCACCCCCCTCCCTCTAGGGTTACGATCCCAGGACTTTCAACTTTTTAATATCTTGGGCTAGCATGGGGACCACTAGGGATTCCTTAGAAAGCTGGCTCTAACTGGGACACGCGACCCCACATCTCATGTGCAATCCGGGCCCACAGTTAATTGCAAATAACACCACTATATAAATGCAATTGCACTACAGTCTTAGGAATAAATTATAATGAAGACCCTAAACTTTCCAATTACCACAAGTAGGCCCCTCTATCATTATCCATGGATCAATTGGAAAAATCTGTCCCATCCAATCTTAGATCAACATCTTATTATCCTTGAGCTCCAATTAATCACAGTAATCATCAGTACCATCCAATTAACTCTTAATCGAGATGGGTGCACACTTACTAATGATAAATCCATTAATTGGCACAAGGGGATAATGTAGATAGATTCCATTTTGATCATTGTATGTTCCCACAGTCCTACTACCACGTACCCAAGACACCGAGGCGTTGACCTACAATTGGCCCCATTCATTGGTGACTCAAAGCAAATGAATAGACAGAAACTTGAGTTCATCAATGTCTCATGATTGAGAGCCTATTGCTAGGGAATTATGAGAGCAGTCCTTAAATCGAGACAGTATTTCATAAGGTGCTTCTCATGGTCCTTCAATACATCTAATGTCCCAGCACCGTGATCCAGAATCTTCCATTCTAATGATCGAGACAAATCACACTATCTCATAGTGATCAAAGTGCTGCAACCTTATCAGATGAGATGCCCAGTCTCATCACTGGTTGTGAAGATATTTTAAGTATAAGATTTGTGACATATTTCTCCCGTATGTGGATCTCATCCATATACATATATCACATCTTATATACTAATGAGACCCGGTTCATCACATGAACCATTATGTCTTATGTATTGGTCATGTGCATTAAGTAATAAAACACCATTCATCTCATGAAAGGAAAGAATGATTTTATTGATAAATAAAAAAAACTAATCAATTTATTACATCAACTGATGGATTGAGACCACACAATTTAACAGATTGTTAAGGAGCCTTTCCCTTATCTTTCTGGAGATTTTCGGCAAAGGGTGTTGTTTCTTCCTCTTCTTCTTTTTCATTTTTATACATCTGAGCATCTGTAAAATGGACGTCTTTGCCTTTGAAAACCTTTTTTTCTGCAAACACTTGATGTATTAAACCATCGTTGCCAACGAACTTGATGCATTGATGTAGAGTTAAAGGGACGACACCATTCTCGTGTATCCAGGGGTGTCCAAGAAGAATATTGTAGCATGAAGGGGGCCTTATTGTTTGTACAGTGACTTTAGAAATAAGATCACCGATTTACAATTTGAGTATGATTTTGCCAATAGGCCTTTGAGCGCTCCCATCATATCCAAAGATGGATTCAGACGTGTGACTCGATCAATTTGCTAGGTGGAATACCCAACTCTTCGAGTGCCGAAGTAGAGATGAGGTTGAGTACAGAACCTGGTTTGATCTGGACTCTTTGTACTGGCATCTCTTTGATGTACCCCGTGAAGTACAAGGGTCAGTAGTGCTTTGTCTCGCCTAGCATGAGGTCATTCTTAGCGAAGGCAATTGGTTGTACTTGCTGGTTTTTTAACCAAGAGGCATTCAATGGTTGATCCCTCAGTTTTCTTCTTTTCTCCCTTTGAGGAAGTACTTGATTTTTTGACTCTATAGTCCATTTCAATTTGTAGGACTTGTGGGGTATGTTTGTCGACACCATATTCAGCCTTTGCAGTTCTGAAATGAGACTATCACGTGTTTGTGGAGACATTCGTCATAAGTCAAGGATGTGCAGTCGTGCAGTATGTGTTTGAAGTGCTCAATCAAGTCGTACTTGAAAGCCACATTCGGGCCTGCATTTTCATTATTGTTGCCACTTGGGGCGTTTACAACTTGCTTTCTCGAAGGATTTATGTCAGGCCCCGACCCAGGTTTAGTACATATTATTATTATTTTAATTGTGATTAATATCTAAGTGGGAGTAGGGACGACTAGCTTAGACTTTGTAGTTAGATTAGAATTTTGGATAGCTTTGGGGAATTTTGAGCGCATTGAGTCTGGCTTGACTGGACCCGGGGTGGCCCGTGAGACACCTGTTAGTATGGGGATTTGATTTATGAAAAATATGGATTTTGACATTTTTTAATTTGTTATTTTAATCCCAATAACTTTCATGTTTGTTCCGTTTGCATTTGAAACCCAAAAATCATGTTTTTCGAGAAAAAGGACAATACAGTCTTTTCACACCCAAATCTGTGCATAAATTTCGAAATTTGAAAATCATGAGGAAAATATACTTTTTCAATGATCATTTTTCTCTTCTTCGTCATTTTCATTCGAGACCCACAAATGATTGATCCAGCCACTTGAGATTTGGTGGGCCCACTTTTCACAACTTAAACCCATTTAAAACCAAAACCCACGTTTATACCTCCTTCTTCATTTTCTGTAGCAAAAGAACCAGGGAGAGAACTCCCATTCTTCATGCTTTCTCTCTTTTGCATGTCCTTGAAACATAGCCCAAATTGAAGAACAAAACACACCATTGTCTTCCTCGTCTTCGAAGCTTCCCAAAGGTACCATTTTCAAGAGATTTCAGCTGGGTTCATCATCTTCTCCAAGCTTTTATTCTTGTTTGAACCACCTAAAGGTAAGCCATTGCTACCTTATAGATATCATGTGTTCTTTTAAGCCTTTAAAAGCCCTTTTTCATGCATGCAAGGATTTTCATGGAGAACTCCCTTGTTTTCCAAAATTTGGTTGATTTTTAGTGGGTTTTCCATGAACTTTTTGGTGTAGGTTTGCAGCTGGTTGTAGGAGTTCTTTTGGAGTGTATTGAGATCTATTTTGACTTGAGGCAAGTGAATAATCTGGACAAGAGATGCATGCTATTAAGATATTAGTTTCTATACAATTTATGGGTTTGATTTTTGAATTGTTTAGGTTATGAATGATGCCTTATATATTATGAGTTGTTGCTTTAGAAACCAAAGTTTTATTGCTCATTACAACTTCTGAATTATCATTCTTTGTATCTCAAAGTTTTGGGCTTTCAATGAATTAAAATGCCATGTTATATCAGATTTAGTGAATGGAGTGGATTAGTGTGTTTGTGGTTGAGTGGGATGTGAATTCAGCCGAGAGAAATACAAATGAATCGGGTGGGAAATGGAGAAGTGAATGAACCATAAACAGAGAGAGAGAGGTGCAGAACCTGCACCCAGTTTCGGACTGGACAGAGCCCAGTCCGCTCGAGCGGGCCTTGGGCAGCTCGAGTGACCCAGCCTCTGGATGGGCCTCGCTCAAGCAGATCCAACACTGCTCGAGCGGGCCTGGCCAGGCCCAGGTCTGTCTCCAAGCCCTCCTCTGGGCTATTCTCAGGCCTTTCTTTGGGCTTTTTTAGGCCTGTTTTCTGCCCAATTTCTGGGTTGTTTTCCAGCCCATATCAGGCCCATTCCAGGGCTGTTTTCTGCCCAATTTCTGGGTTGTTTTCCAGCCCATTCCAGGGCTGTTTTCTGCCCAATTTCTGGGCTGTTTTCCAGCCCATATCGGGCGCATTCCAGGGCTGGTTTCTGCCCATTTTCTTGACTGTTTTCCAGCCCATTTCAGCCCCGTTTTCCAGCCCATTTAAACCCAATTGGAGCATAGAAGTATGAAATGTATACATCAAATCGAATTATTATGAATCGTGAAAATTTTAATGGGAAAAGTAATTGAAACGCTTGAGGTTAGAATTACCTGGGAAATTATTTAAGTCTTAATATACACTTTATATCTTTAATTGTCGGAGATCTTTAGTGACACCGAGCTCTGCATATATTATCGACATTAACGGTCTAAGTGTATGTCAAGACGACCCGTGGTAAGCCATTAAACCACTATACATTAATTCATTCCAAGCAGGGAAATTTGTATATTTTCTACAAATTGTTTTGAAATAGATTTGAGTGGTTTGCCACGTTCAGAAACATCGGTAACGCTATTCATCTTATTCGTTTGAATTTGTCAGTATGTATTTGTCTAGAGTAGGTCCTTTTATCGATTTTGGAAATGTATTACTATGATTTGATTTGTATCGATTCCATTTTTAGTTTTGAATGGCACCACTAAGCTTAAGTCACCTAGTTGTGTTGATCACCCGGCTTGAGATCTTTAAATTAATTGCCAACTGCAGTTTGGACTCTGTCTGCTCTGACCATGGCAACGATTCTGTATTCCGGTCCCACGAGTGGAGGCAACGCCTTCTGTCTGTCTCTTCCTGCCATTTCATATGGCAACGGTTATTTGTTTGTGTGCTCTTGTTACTTCGGTAATAGGAGAATATAGCTAAATGTGGTTTGCCAATATTTTAATTATATGTCAGTTAGTTTGAAACATTTAAATTATGAAATTCTTTTATTTGTATAGAAATGGATCATTTGGTTTATTCTTTATATATGTCTCGTTCCAATTGCATTTCTATGATCTTAAACATGACATTTATAAAATTTGTATACTTTATCTACTTTATTCACCAGCCAGACCGTCGTGTCTGATACTTTTCTGTTTGGTGTCAGATGTTGGACCCGCAGCCTTTGAGCGGAGCGTGCGGAGGAGGCAGTAGGGCCTCCGGTGGAGCACGAGTGGCAACCAAATGATGTCATGTAGGCGTCATGTTAGGTCTGGAGTTCGATAACATTTTTTGGGAAATTTGCTTATGGCCTCTGTTGGCCTTTTCTTTTTGGGTTGTATAAATTAAATATACTTTTGTGATCCTCGCGACTTTAACTAACTTTGGGTTATGCCCATTTATATATTTCTCTTTTGATACAGAGTTTGTACAATTATGTTATATTTCGTTTGGTTTTTATTTTGCTACATGCTTCTACATACTATTATTTGTTGTGAATTCGATTAATTGGTTGTGATGGATCGTCTGAAATCTTCACCGCGGAATCTTGTGGGAGAATAATTAGCGTGTGTGGACGGAATTTTCTGACCCGTCACACTGCGTCCCCCAGATTAAGGACTTGATTATCAGGGCCTTGGTCCAGGGGCGTGACAATTTACATAAGAAGAAGAAGGTTGGTTGTTATTTTTATGGTAATCCCGGCCAGAGCGGGTACCTCTACCAACTTCAAGAGCTTCTAGAGAAGGGTCTTCTTTTGGAAGATCACTCTTGGAATCAAGGGGTTGATCCTTGTCATTTGCTGAAGACTTTTCTGTAGCAAGTCTTTATTGATTGCATTGCACGAGGCATTTTCCAGGAACCAGTCCTGAACAGTAACCAATAACTTCTCTTCTTTGTTGAGTAATTTATCGGTCCAGACATCGCCTATGAGGTCGGGTATCTAGGACCAGTTGACCGGATTTTCATTGAAGAAGACTTCATTGGCAGGAGCTTCTTCAAGATGATCAATTGGAAGAGGCTTGAGTTCCGATGTCAAAGTTTCAGGAGACGAAGGTTGAGAAGATGATATCTCTGTGGAAGTCACTTGTGAAGATGTAGCTCCAGAAGATATGCTACCAAACGTAGTATGAGAATCTGAGGCCTCAGCAGACGAAGCTTCAGAGGCACCATCATCCTGAACTATCGCATTACAAGCAACTCCAATAGGAGATGCCTCTAGAATGCACTGTTGAGATTCAGACTCGTCTTCAGATGTAAGAGGACCATCAATCCAGTAGTTTTCTTCATTTTCCGGGGTTACCGGAGATGTCTGTAAATTTTTTGGGATTTCGGTTCTGCATTTTTATTATGACAAAGCTCATTGATGCGATCCTGCTCCTGCTCTATGGCAAGACGTTGCAAGATTCTTGCATATTCTTTGAGATCGGGCATATGAGCCAAATCTTCTTTGTCATCTGTTCCTTGTGGTTTATCAATGTTGGGTTCCACTGGAGCCCTTGCTTGTGCTGGATCAATAGCATTTTCTTGAACAACCTCTTGGTCTTCTTCATCATCAGACCAGGATCCTTGTGGCTGTAAAGGGTTATACCATATTACTGGCAGAAGATGAGATTAGGGAATACATTCCTCACCAGAGAGGTATTCTCCTATTTCAAGGGATTCCTCCCACTCATTGGTATCACTGGTAGTATCACTGGACTCGTATCCATCCATGGAGAATCCAATTACTGAGTTGCAAGAGTATGATGCCCCCTGCGTAGTTTCATTTCTGTAATGAGGTGGCATGAAATCACCAAGGGTGAATTTTCTTACCACCTTTGAAGTCTTGGGAAGGAATTCTCCGTTGCCCCTAGTGAAGCAGTGGAAGAGGTCTCTGCCTTTTCAGGGACTTCTTGCTTTGATTGAGTCTTCTCCAGCTGTTTGAGCTTGCGGAGTTGTTTCTTGGCTTGCCTTCGCTGTTGAGTGGTAGGCTTTGTTTTGACGATCTCTCAATTTTCATCTTCCAGGAGATCGGGATGCACCCATATGGGTTGTCCGTCTAGTGTTGGGTACGGGACCAGTTCCTGGGACGTTTGAATCATTTGTATCACCTTGAAGAAAGTAGTGATCTTTTCCTTGGGTAATTTTGATGTTTGTCCATATGACACCATGTTGACGGAGGCAGACCCGTAGTTTTTGTCAAAGGTAATGACTCCATTTTTCCACATCTCGTTAATCTTTCATCTCACAATGAAGCATTGATTGAGAGGATGCGAGACCATCTGGTGGTATGGACAATACCGGGGATCATTGGTTTTGCCAACACCTCCTGGTCTTTTGGGGTCTGGCAAGGTGAGTTTGCCATTTGCTAAGAGAGTCTCAAAGATTTCTTCAACATCTTCATCGAACGGTTATTTCTTTTCTACTTGTTCTTTGAAGGCCTCAGAGAGTTCAGGTTTCTTACCTGCAGTTTTGTTTTCAGCTTTCTTTGGCTGCTGAGGAGCTGACTTGGTTTGCACATTAAGAACCTCCTTTTTTCTTTGGTTTTGAGGTCGTAATGGCAGTAAGCTCTTTCTTTGATGATTTCTGACTGTTGAGGTCTTTGATCACCATTTTAGCCTCCATAGCTGCTTCTAGGAGTTCTCCTAGGTTTTTTGATTTGTTGCCGATAATCATGGCGCGGATCCTTGCTCTAATGTGGTTACGGCAAATGTCGACCAGCGATGCTTGTGGCAGTACATTTGAGCACTTGTATGCCATCGCCTTCCACTTGTGAATAAAGCCGTATGTTGACTCATTCTCTCCCTATTTTAGGCTGTAGAGCTGTCCATAGTAACAGGATGATCTTCACCTTAGAAGTGGGTCAGGAAGCGTGTCTCCAGCAAGACCCAGTTTTGGATGGAGTCCCCCGGCAGAGTGGAGTACCAATCAAGGGCCGTACCTTTTATGGTACTTGCAAAGAGACGAATCTTGAGGGCATCTTGATCCGCAATAGCTCCTGTCAGGCTCTTGAAGTGGATGACATGTTGTCTGGCTGAATCTTTCCCCGTATATGTTTGGAGAGTAGGTTGTTTGAATTTTGTAGGGAACGGAACAGAGTCCATCCATAAGGGATATGGTGGCTTAATCCCATGTTCCTTCAATGTATCCTCTTCTTTTGCTTTGGCGAGGATATCGTCAACGTCCTTTTTGGTAAGGGCGCGTGACTCAATGTTTTCCCCATTAACCTCGTCATCTTGATGACTCGGAGGAGCTTCATTGTTAGGTGGATGCTAGAAAGTAAAAAGTGTTAGATATTGTCAATCCATCAGTTGATATAATAAATTGATTAATTTATTTATTTATCAATAAAATCATGCGTTCCTTTCATGAGATGAATGGTGTTTTATTACTTAATGCACATGACCAATATATATGACATAATGGTTCATGAGATGAACCGGATCCCATTAGTATATTATATGTGATATATGTATATGGATGAGATCCACATACGGGAGACATGTGTCACAAATCTTATACTTAAAATATCTTCACAACCAGTGATGAGACTAGGCATCTCATCTGATAAGGTTGCAACACTTTGATCACTATGAGATAGCGTGATTTGTCTTGATCATCAGAATAGTAGATTCTGGATCACGGTGCTGGCACATTAGATGTATTGAAGGACCATAAGAAGCACCTTGTGAATACTGTCTCAATTTTAAGGTCTGCTCTCATAATTCCCTAACAATAGGCTCTCAATCCTGAGACATTGATGAACTCAAGTTTCTATCTATTCATTTGCTTTGAGTCACCAATGAGTGAGGCCAACTGTAGGTCAACACCTCGGTGTCTTGGGTACGTGGTAGTAGGACTGTGGGAACATACAATGATCAAAATGGAATCTATCTACATTATCCCCTTGTGCCAATTAATGGATTTATCATTAGTAAGTGCGCACCAATCTCGATTAAGAGTTAATTGGATGGTACTGATGATCACTGTGATTAATTGGGGCTCAAGGATAATAAGATGTGGATCTAAGATTTGATGGGACAGATTTATTCCTATTGATCCATGGACATTGATAGAGGGGCCTACTTGTGGTAATGTGGAAGTTTAGGGTCTTCATTGTAATTTATTCCTAAGACTAGAGTGCAATTGCATTTATATAGTGATGTTATTTGCAATTAACTGTGGGCCCGGATTACACATGAGATGTGGGGTCACGAGTCCCAGTTGGAGCCAACTTTCTAAGGAATCCCTAGTGGTCCCCACGCTAGCCCAAGTTATTAGAAAGATACTAATTATAGTAGAACTCTAAAAGGAAATAGAAAGTTACTATTTCTATTTGAAGTGAGACTTCTAATAGTGGTAAAGTAAGTTACTAATTATAATGGAAAGTGCGACTTCTATTTAAATTAGAAAGAAGAGAGTTACTAATTGTTGGAGAAGTAAGACTTCTATTTCAATTAGACAACAAAGAAGAGGTTTGCAAAAAGCTATAACTAGAGGAGTCTATAGGGCTGGACGTCGAATGAAAATCCCCACCTAGGGATTCACGCCCAAGGCTTGTTTGTGCAAGAGTTGCACATGCTCCTTCTCCTATTTTCCCTCTTCTAATTCTCTTCTAGTTTCCTTAAGAGTTTTCTCTTGGAGATCCCACCTATCTTCTTGAGAAAAGGGATATGATAAACGGGTCATAGCGTGGAAGATCAATAGGTCTTGGAGATTCTTATTTGATACGTGAAAGAGTTTTATCATCAAAGAAAGACGCAACTTCTCCATTAGAGCACAACCGGCCTCCTAAGGTATAATCTACTTCTGTGCATGTTGTAGATTTTTATGGATGGTTGTTGGCTGCTGTTCTATCTTCTACATAGGTTTATTTGCTGATCATGATGGCTGAGATTGAGGACATGGATCATGGATTGGGTTTTATAGCCTTCTGAATAGTTGATCCCTGAGTCAAGTGGGTCAAAAAGTTTTAAAAACCTATCCACGAGGCCCACCTACTTCCAACAAAAAGGAGGTTTTCCATCAGAGCCTCAATTCACTGCTTTCTTTGCTCCAACTGCTGGATGCGTGCGGTTATGTCATCATGCGGTGGGGGCTACTCAGTATTTGTAACCAGGACATTCATCCTTCGAGAATCGAATGAGGATATTGTCTTGGTGACTGAGCTGGAGCTCATTCTTTTGGATGAAGAGTCTGAGGAGTCGTTACTCTGATGTCCTTGGCTTAAAGGAGGGGGAGAATCCTCCTGATGTCTTCGTGTCCGGGAGACGCTGCGAGTCACTGATCGTTTGACATGAATTTTGGTTGCCGACTTTTGGCGTCTTTTGGTTTTGCCAACCATATGGATAGTAACAACTCGGTCGGGTCTTTCTTTTTCGACCCATTTTTTAGAGACCTGAAGGGTAGAATGCTGGGTTCTTTACTTCTCTAGTCTCTTTTATCGATATGCTGTGCGGCGACGTATACGACGAGCAATTTGAGTTTCAGTCAATTTTGGCTAGGCTTTGGCGATGAAGGACGTAGTCCCCCGTGCGCAGCAGCTGAGCTTGACTTCTTTGAAGCTAGGCATGGACAGGATCCGGACGCGGTCCTTTGCCCGTCGCAGTGAGGCTTTGAATTTTGTAAGTTTGGCCCCTGTTGAGATGAAGGGTCGACTCGCAGGAGTGTAGGCCTTAACAGGTTCTTGCAGAGGCCTGGTGATGCATGACTTGATTTTGGGCTTGTAGGAGCAAGCCGGCTCATTTTAGGTTGATTTGTTTGTTTGGTGGAGGGTAGGTTTCTCCTCTTTCATGTAAGAGAGAGGGTAGAATCTGTTCTCCTTGAGAGGGGCCAGGTACGCTGGCTTTGTAGATGTTCGAGACCTCCTTTGCTTTGGTGACGGTCTCGGGGACCAGGTCTTAGGGCAGACTTGGTCTCTTGTAGGTTGAGGCTTCGTGGGAGTGCCACGGGCTTCAGGCTTCTTGATTGTTGCCCTTGGTTTCATGATAGTGACATGTTCAGGGGCGGTTTTCTGCTTCTTGGCAGGTACAATTTCTTCTACGGGGAGTGGGAATGGTCCCAGCAACCCGAAGATGATGGTCCGGGGAGTAGAGGTCGACCCAGTGTTTTAAGAGTTGCCGAGGGAGATGATGCTTCGGTAGCTGCCAGGGCGCTTGTGAGTGCGATTGTTTTGCTTCTCTTGAAGCAGAAGTTGGTACTTGTTCTCATCCAAGGTGATGGTCAATGAAGCTGCCATTGTTAGTTTGGAAAACTTCTTAAACAAGACCACATCCATTAGTAATCACAAGAATATGGTTATCATAACTGGAAAATAACTATGGTTATGTCTTTTCAAATCGTTCGAGGGGACATGGCCCTGCCCAAGCAAGATGAAGAAAGCAAAAAGCCATAGAGGGTACAATTGTTCTAAATGCAAGTATGGTAGGCTCGGAGTGAGCGTTCCAGTGACTGCTAGAAGAAATTGTAAACCTTAATTCAAATTACTGAGAAGCAAGGCTCACTCGAGGTAAGATGATATAAGGTTGGAGATACAAATGTGTCGATCGCGAATACAGTAGACCCGAAAGGGCGTACTAGCACCGCCAGGCACAAATGTTATAAATCGCACCTTGGAAAGGACACGAGATGGGATTTTCTTTTTGAAATGTCAAGATTTGATTCATAAAGGAAAGAAAATGGTATTTCAATCCGAACACAGGTTTAAACATTTCTGCGAGCACCGAGTCCGAAAGGGAAGGAATCAAAATTTCTCGAATCTGAACCCAAAAGTGACGAAAGTTTTTTTTTTTAAAGGTCAAGATTGAATTCATCAAAAAGAGCAAATAGTGTTCCAATCCGAACATAGGCTCAAACATTTCTGCGAGCACTAAATCCGAAAATGAGAGAACCAAGATTTCTCAAATCTAAACTCAAAAGTGACGGAAGTTTTTTTTTTTTTTTTTTTGAAGAGATTTTTTTTTGAAGATTTTTTTTAAGGGTACACATAGGTTTCCAATTCGGTATTATGAAACTTTAGTAGATAGATCAGCCCCCAGGTAAGGGTAGGATTACTTAATGAACCCGTTTGGAGGACCCTTCCCTTGAATAGTCTAGCTGCCTCCACACTCTGGACAAGGCTTTTCTTAGATTCACTTTGGTCAAAGAACGCAATTGGTGCAACCTTAGTGGGTTTTGAACTCTTTTTTTTTTTTGAAAGATTTTTGATGGACTCATCAAAGAGAGCGAATGACCCCTTTAAATCCAAACGTTGGCTACAAACGATTTCTGTGAGCCATTGTCCGAAAAGGAAGAAACCAAAGTTTCTCAAATTTGAATCCAGAAGAGAAAAAATTAATTTTTTTAAAGAGTTTGAAATGAGATTTTTGTTTTGTTTTTGAAAATCCCTATCGGACTCATCAAAGAGAAAAGATGGTCCATTCCCCGATACGAACAATAGTTGCAAACATTTCTATGGGCTATCAAGTTCGAAGAGGAGAGGATCAAAGTTTCTCAAAATTGAATCCAAGAAAGAGAAATCAGATTTCTTTTTTTTGCGAAATGAGAAAGAGTGGAAATAGTTCAAAATAGAAATTTCCAAAAAAAAAAATCCCATCTCATGTGTTTTTTTAGATGCAAGATCCAACATAGGCCTCCAACTAGAAAGGAGCCAAAGAATCTAAGCATCACGTTCTCAAATGAACGAGTCTCACCGGGTATGCCAACTTGATGGACCCGGCTTTTGTCCTCTCCTTCCACCCCCGGGCTGCCGGCGTCTTGCGAAGGAGAAAAGCGAGCATCAACATTTTTTTTGTACGGGTATGCCAGATTTTCTATTCTACTTGGAATTTGAAGTCGTGGTCCGGAGACTCACCTTCACAAGTAGAAACGAAATCAACTCTTTTTTCTAACTTTCCATTGCACATATATTTTTAAGAAAGAGACACAATTTTTTTTTAAATGTCGTGAGTGGTGATTTCATTTTGTTTGCTGTGAAAGGCGGTTTTGCCGTAGAAGGCGATTTACAAATCTCATCAATAATGAAAGACAAGAATTGTGATTTTTTTTTCTCTTAAAAAAATACAAAATACAATAGAAAAGTAAGAAAAAGAAATCTAACTTCTCAGGAGATTGTGGGGACTCGTTCAAATCGACGGTCGCAAGTCGTGTATGGCCTTCGCCATCGTTCTTCAGATGATAACATATGATGCTTTGATTCTTTTGACTTGGTTCTAACCTCAGATTTTTAGAGGATAAAGACCAAGAGGAGGTCCTATATCCAATAAAAAAACCTAGAAAATGGGCTGAAAAGCCGCGTTTAGGCCATGTTGGATAGAATGAGAGGGGACCTTGGGGGGGTGCCCCCCCAAGGGACTTCGATCACCTTGTGGTGTTTTTTTTTTTTTTTTTACAGTAGAGTTTCTTCAAAGAAGGAGAGCTTGTTTGTGCAGAGATTTCTTCTAGAATTCTTCGGGATTTTTCTTAGATTTTTTCTGGACATTTTCTTCTTGGAATGACCCCCCTTTTATAGACTTTTGGTGGCCATAAGGTGGGTTTATGAGCATTGATGGCATTGATGCTCCATGATGAGAGGAGTTATAAGTTTTTATTTCTTGATTTTGTAACTCCTTTTTCCTTGAATATGATTGGTCGATGGAGAATGATGTGCATTTAATCGCCTTTAATCTCCATCATGAGGGGAGTTTCATGATTTATTACCATGATTACTTGGACTTGTAACTCCTTTTTCCTTGAATCTGATTGGGTCGTTCAAAATAATGAGTTAATGACCGCATTAACTTGCCATGAAACGGGACTTTTAACTTCATTAATTGGATGGCAGGGCGCTCGAAGAGTCACGGGCTGCACCGCATCTTTTGGAATTCTTCTTGCGATGATCGCCGATGGATCCACATGTTGTTTGATGTCGGATGGCGATGCAACTTCAGACATTGATTAATACCAGTGGGCCAGCAACATTTGCCTTGTCGATTTCTCGATCGGTTGGGCAGAAAATGTACTTTCTTGGTTGGCCGGTAAGAGATTTTGAAGCGTGCAATGATGATCACATACTCTTGATGGTAGATCCGAGATGTTGGTGAAGATCAACTAATTTCGAGCACCAAAAATCAGATTTTCATAACACCACAGGGGACGGAATTCTCGAAACGCGAAAAGGGTCGAAAAACGGCCCTTTCGACGGAAATCCGGCGACCCGTATTTCCAAGGTCGCTGGCGACCATGCACCCAGAGTAGCTGGCGACCATGGGGGATTTTTCCCCTTTGGTCGTCGTTTTCGGCCGTTTCTCCGATCTTTTTCGATCCTTTTTTCTCCTGTATCTTTCTTGACATTTATCCTCATTTATTGACTTGATTCTCCTGAATAAAACCTAACGAGAAGCCGTGCAAATCAGAGCACAAAGTTTCAGATCTTCTGCGAAAGCCAAAGACTTTGTCGCCGATTTTCCGTCAGAAGTCGAAACTAAGTTAAACGATATCGGAATGACCTAAAATTTGAGGTGAAGCCTCCTGAGAAGTAGATAGGACCAGCCATGGGCTTTTGCTTGAGTTTAGGAGCCGTGTGGGGTCCTGTCGCCAATAAACTTGATTTTGTTTCGGGGGAGATGTCGCGCTTTGATGTGGGGTCAACCGATTTTCGATTGACCTGAAATTTGACAGGGAGTCTGTTGGAGTCATTTTGAGACGATCCATTAGCTCCGATTTGAATGTCATGGTCCCGGGGTGCTCCGCCGCCAGTAGGCTTTATTTTGTTTCCGAGCATCAAAGTCTGGTCAAACGTTGTCGGAATGACCTGAAATCTGACGTGTAGTCCTTTGGAAACATGTAGAAGCCACCCATGTGCTTTGTTTGATGACAGATGGTTTCGGTGGTTCTTTCCGTTGAGAGGCTTGATTTTGCTGCTCGAGGGTTGATGGAGGGTCAAACGTTGTCAGTTTGACTTGAAATTTGACATAAGGCCTTTTGGAGGTATTTTGAGACCATCCATAGGCTCTGATCGAAGATTTAATGTCTTCGACACTGTCGCCGCCGGGAGAGCTCACTTTGCTGTGGTTGTTTGAAGCAGCTTGGATCCGCAAGTAGTGATGAAATGGGTGTAGACAAGCCCTGCCAGAGAGTTTGCCGAATCCTAGATGGATTCCAATGATGACCAATTCCACAGAAGGGAATTAGCCGAATTCCTCTCGGAACTCAATGACATTCTTCCATTGAAGATAAGAGAAAACCAAACAATCCAACCAATCTTTATTATTGAATAATGATGAACTACTCTCCTAATGGAGGGATTACATATTTATAGGAATGGTTGGACATCCCCTTTCCTAATAGGACTTTGCTTTCCTAAACAATAAAGGAAATAAGTTGCTTAACAATCTAAATAAAATAAAACTCCTAATTTTAATAACTTCTAAATAAATAATAACTCTTTAAATAAGAATCTTAACTAATTAAAACTCTAACTAAATGGATGATATATTGGGCTTATGGGCTGGGCCCAATTAGTTGGCAGACCATGGGTCTGGCATGCATCGTTTCCCCTCGCTTTGGAGAGAACTCGACCTCGAGTTCAGTAAATGTCCACCTGGGTCAAAAATCAAGCGTACAAACTTTCGAAGCTCTTGATCTTTATATGCGTCAAAAAGCTTGGAAACTCGACATGATTTCTTCCTCCAATTAGAAGCAAATTGGAGGTATTGCTTTTTTTGATGTTTGCATTTTTCTTGAATCTGTGATTGAACCATAAGATGTTTCAATTGTTGCATGTGTACCAACAGATCTTGATCTTTGGATATCCATCGTTCATTCCCGAAGATGAAGTCAATGTGGGGGATATCAACAATTTGTTCTGCTACTGATGTCTCCTGAACAGCTAGTAGATCCACTGAATGATTAGGCTTGTTGCTCATTAGATCTATGTCTTCAACATGCGCTTTACCTTCTTCATTTGCCTATTGCCTCTTTTGATCAGCACTATCCATAGCAATGATTGTAGTCCCTGTGTTTTCTAGCTCTTCTGAAATATGCTCTATAGCAAAAGTGTTGGATGCGATTTCATTTGACAGTGTCGTGACATCATCAATTTCTTGATCTTGTTGTTCAATGCCATCCTTGATGTCTTTGATCATGGTTTGTAGCTCTTGTGGCATAAGCACGACATATGTTTCTTCCTTCTGCTCACTCTTCGATTCTTCAATTGGAGGTGAAGATGTAGATGGAGAAGGTGTCTGTGATGGCAATGGAATGAGCTCGATCTGTTGTCTTTTCCAAAGAAAAGAATGTATGTTATTCTCTTCATCAGTATGCACATTCATATCCAAAAGCCATGGTCGTCCAAGAAGAATATGAGTGACATTCATATTGATAACATCACACCAAATATTATCTTCATAATTACCAATCTTGAAAGATACCAAACATCGATGAGTTACTGGAATGATTACGTCATTGGCCCATGTAACTCTATATGGCTTCAGGAGTTTGTCGGTTGGCCAATGAAGCTTGTCAATCACTTCTTGTGCAACGAAGTTTATCGCGCTGCTGCGATCAATAACCAGATTAGCTAGCTTGCCTTCACACCTGACACGTGTTTGGAATTTTGTAAGTTGTTTCCATTCTTCTTCTTCCATTTTATTCGTGGTGCGAAGTCGATGTATGACAAGCTTGGGGTTATCTTCTCCTGAAAAATGTGTTTCAACAACATGAGCTCTTCTTCTTTCTAGGGACCTTCTTTCTTGAGATTTATATTGTTGCATGTGAGATTGTCGAAGCATGTGCTCAACACGGATAGCTTCTTTATATGCTTCTTGAACAGTTTGACAAAACTTCATTTTCTCCTCTAGATCAGAGTTTAACTCTCTCATAAAACGAGTGACATCATGCAACGCACTTTCATTCAACGCACATAGATGTTGCAGTTTTCGAAATCGGCGAGTATATTCATCAACTGACAACTCCTTTTGCTTCAAATTGAGGAATTCATGAAAGTAAAACTTGTTCTGAAAATACCAATTTCCATATGTGTATTGATATAAATAACTTTGAGCTTCATCTGAATGTCCAATGTTTCCCATCTTGATTTTGGATGCAAAATGAACATAAAATTTTAATGCTCTTCCAAATTAAAATCTGACTAACCAGATGTGTAGATCCCATTGATCAGAGCTTGCAGGTGAAGACGGATCATTAATGAGATTATAAATGATCAAGATATCGCTCTTTGAAGATCAATGGCTGAAATTGAAGCTGCTGATGTAAGACTTTGGCAGTAAGTTAGCTGGGCTAAGGCTGCAAATTTCTGCAACTTTTTTTTTTAGCTAGTAGGTGGGCTGGGCCCGGTACGGACTGAGGTTAGGCCTGGACTGCAGGTCAGGCCCAACTCGATATGTTGCTAAGAGATAGCACGTGGGAGATGAAAAAGGCCTCTGCTTTGGAATCTGTGCAGGATGGAATTAAAAAACAAGAGCAAAGCTCACTGTTTGGACTTCAAAGGAAGCTCTGGCGATGGAGCTGAGATGGCTGCCGTGCGAAGATTCTGGCTGTTGTGCGACGATGGAGCTGCTGGCGTGGTTCGACGTGCAGTGGATGTCTTTCGTCAGGTGCCAGGTACTCTGCTTCTTCTCCTCTCTTCTTATTTTTTCTCTTGGATATTTCTCCTCTCTCTTTCCTTTTTTTTTTTCTACTGCTGCTGCTTCTCTTCTTTTTTTTTTTCTGCTGCCTTTTTTCCGTCCTTTTTTTTTCTCTGTTCTGCTTCTCTCTCTCTCTTTTTTTTTTGGGTGGGGTTTCAAAGGTGCTGTTGTAAGATCCGGCCCCGCCACTAATTATATTTATTATTAATATATTAGTATTATATTAATTTAATGTATTTTAGTTATTTAAGCGGTTAGGATTAAGTGGAGCACACGTTAGATTAGATGCGTGAGTTAGTGAGTTGGGTTAGTGGGTAGATGACCTGACCCGTGGTTTTGACCCAATGACTTAAGCCCAGAGGATATCTTCTTAACCTAATCCCTAATTTTAATATTTACAACTTATCTCTCTGCAACTCCTCCCGTAACCTCTTCGTCTTCTTCCTCTTTCAACTTCCCAAGTCATTCCAGCTTTAGGATCCAGCCATCAGAATCAAGATCAGAGGATACCAGCATTCTTGGCTCAATTTTCTCATCTCAGGTAACCCTTTCCTCAAATCATTAGGAGTAGATCTGTATTCTTGGGTTATCCCCTTTTTCTTTCCAATGCTAGGTTTTGGGTAGGAATATCATAGATCTGATTACCTGGGTATTTCTTTCTCATCTCTTATATCAGATCGGTGTTAGGATTGTGATTGAGCGCTGTGGGAATCTCGATTTGGGTTTTGGTCAGGATCTGTTGCTTTTTCTTCAACCCCGGTAAAAAGGCAAGTACCTAATTATAAATTGTAAATTTAATGCTTGTGTTCCGCCTTTGATTCATGTGTAGATGCATGTAGAAATATCTTTTATGCCCTAAGGTTTGATTTTCTCTTTTGTGATGATGCCTTGTACATATATGACCACCATCTTTTGATTTTAAATTTTGGGGTGTGAGTTACTTTGAATTTATTTTAATTATATTTAATCATGTTGTGAGACCCACCACAGATCCAGTCCGGCCAATCATCCCTTCTTGGCTGGGCGATGTGTTTGAGGGGGGTGATTTGGGGTTGTGATATATATACTGTTTCTTTGTTATTGTAGGCGTGAGGCACAAGGCACAAGGCACAAGGCACAAGTTTTGAATGAATGGGTTCTGTACGAAAGAACTTCTGAATTCATTACTGTCATGTGCCTCCTATCTAAGATTTTAGAAAATTTCATTGAATGGGTTCTGTATGCTTGGGTTTTGTACAGGACGTTGAGGATTCCTTTTATGGATCTACTCATGTGGTGGGGCCCACTTTTGAGAGGAGGTCGATACACTTGGCATGGAATTACCCATACAGAATTGGGTTTGTGTTGACTTGTGTCATGGGTGGGTAGAATGAAACTAGTGATTACCTGAGTACTTGATCACCGATGATGTCATCTCTTGTATCATTGAGTTTGGCTAATTATTTACCAGTCCTTGAGTTTATGAGAATTAGGAAAAAGGGCTTGGTTGTTTTATAAACTCAAATTAGACCTTTGGTTTATTTTGAATGTGGAAATGTTTTGGGATGGAATCTTTTGGTTTTCTAAAATTATAAAATAAGATTGTGATTTATCACTATTTGCAAATTAATTATTAAATGATACCTTTGGTTTTTAATGTGTTAAAAATTATATTTTTGTACTTTGTTAATTGGATTTTTGGACTAAGTAAATACCGTACGGGCAACGGTATATTACTAACATGGGGTTTAGTACTTTGTATGACCTCAAGGAAATCCTAATGAATTCGAGTTCAACCCATCTCTATTGGAAAACCCTTAACTGGGTCTATGCACCATTGATGGAAAATGGATGCGTTGATCTTACCTTTATTAGAGATTTCTATGGTTGTTGGGTACGAGACCCTGTGTTTGACCTTAGGATCAATTCGTATCTATGTCTTAACCTTCGCATGCATATATATGTTGGTTTATGATATGTATTCCTTTAGATGCATACCCTATTGTTTATTATGGACTATAAAGTAGCTCGGCAAATTTTGTATGACGATTTGATTATGATATGGGATGTGGAATGGCCAGCACTTTATTTTGACTTAGGACTCTTGTGTCGGAGCTTTATTATTCAGGTCTATTATGCTTATATGTTTATGTTTATGTGGGTCATTTATGGACGACTGCAGCTCGATATATGGACGGTTGATCACCGATGTGACCAGATCACTTATAATCCGCTTTGAATGTGAACAGGTTATCCTGATTTGTTTTTAATTCGATCGGTTTATGACCACCGACGTTATGGACGGGCTCTCCCGATTTATTTAGGGCTGACCACCCAAAACGGGGACACTTGTCTTCGTGTGAATTATATTGCTCCTTTTGTTTTATTTGGATTAGGCTATACGTCCTTTCTTGTCATTATTACTGTCATTACTGTTATATGATCACTCTCGTTTATATTCTTCTCGTTGTTGTGTTAAATTTCGAATTATGATTATGTACTTGCTGTTTACTTTGTAATATTTGGTGCATAGGTACCGAGCCCTACTTTACCCAGGAGACGGAGGAGGATCAAGCGTTTCAAACGTTTGAGCCAACTGATGAACCCGAGTGGGATGCCGGAGACGGTTTCGGAGCCGTCTGAGCCTGCATGAGAGTGAACGTCATCTTAGCAATTCCTTAGATGAACTTTCGTTAATGATAAACAATTCTTTAGTAATGGTTTGATTCTTTCTGCAACTTTAGCATTTAATGTTTATTTGATTTTCGTGTTGGATCTTATTTATGATCATTGAATACCAATTGAATAAGCTTCCGCTGCATTTAGTGAAATATATTTGACTCACCACAGGTTGAATTTTTTTGTGGGTCCACTTTTTGGAAGCTTGTGTTGTATTAACACAGGAAATTCGAATTTAATTTATTTTTCACGTTTTTCCCCAATTCGTATTTTGGGGGACGTGACAGCTGTGGTGAAGGCGGACGAATTGGTGCTGTTCAGTGGGTTTTTTTTTCTTTTTTTTTTTTAAGGGTTTGGGTGAGAGTCTGGGTCAATGGAATGGACTGGGAATGGCTCGGATGGCGAGCAGTGGCTACTGATGGGGAAGTTGGGGTTCAGAATGGTTCAGTGAAGGGGTTTAGGGTACTGGGAGGTGGGAATGTTGGATTTAGGGTGTTTGAGGAAGGATTTTGGTGGACTGATTGAGGCTGGAGAGGGGACTGGTTTGGGTTAGGATTCCGTTTGTGAGTGGCTGCAGTGGGGATTGGATTCGGGGTATTAGGGATAGAAGGTTGGATGGGCAGGCAGTGGGCATCGACTGGGTGTGGAGAGGATGGAGTTAAAAAACAAGAGTAAAAAAACAAGAGCAAAGCAAAGGAGATTTTGGGGACTGTACATCCAGATTTGGGATTGGGGACTGTCGGATCTATATAGATTTTGAATTTTAGTAGAGATGGAATGTTTCGGTGATGGGTCTGTGTGAAGGACGAAGAGATGGTTGTGATGGGTTGATGGTGGGGAACGGATGATAATGACACAATGGATGGAAAGGAACGAGATTCAATGGTTACCTTAACTCGGCGATCTGGATGGCAATCAGGGATGGAATCTTTGCTCTGATACCAATTGAAGCAGCTTGGATCCGCAAGTAGTGATGAAATGGGTGTAGACAAGCCCTGCCAGAGAGTTTGCCGAATCCTGGATGGATTCCAATGATGACCAATTCCACATAAGGGAATTAGCCGAATTCCTCTCGGAACTCAATGACATTCTTCCATTGAAGATAAGAGAAAACCAAACAATCCAACCAATCTTTATTATTGAATAATGATGAACTACTCTCCTAATGGAGGGATTACGTATTTATAGGAATGGTTGGACATCCCCTTTCCTAATAGGACTTTGCTTTCCTAAACAATAAAGGAAATAAGTTGCTTAACAATCCAAATAAAATAAAACTCCTAATTTTAATAACTTCTAAATAAATAACAACTCTCTAAATAAGAATCTTAACTAATTAAAACTCTAACTAAATGGATGATATATTGGACTTATGAGCTGGGCCCAATTAGTTGGCAGACCATGGGTCTGGCCTGCATCACTGTTTCTTTTTTGGGCCAAACGATGTCGGAATGGCCTGAAACCTGATGTAAAGAATCTCGGTGTCATTTTGAGGCCACTTATGTGCTCTGTTTTGTGTGTCAGGGTTTCTGGCTTCACCGCCGCCGGAAGCTCCTACTCTGCTACTAAAGGAGTGAAGTTAGGTCAAATGATGTTGAAATAGCCCAAAACTTCATGTGTACCCTTCTTTTGGCTGTTTTGCAGGATCTTGCAGTTTTTGTTTGATTTTGACAAGATCTGATGCTTGAAGTGGCGTTGGCTTGTTTGTGGTGAAATGTAGCTC
The DNA here is from genome assembly GCA_038049695.1 of Cinnamomum chago. NCBI lineage: Eukaryota > Viridiplantae > Streptophyta > Magnoliopsida > Laurales > Lauraceae > Cinnamomum > Cinnamomum chago. The sequence goes on from CP142456.1 coordinate 33,234,172, forward strand.
CATGTAGCTTTTTGATGTCGAAAAGGCAAAATGACTTTTTTGGTGTAAACATGCCGGAGAAGAAGGAAAGAATCTTGCCCTAGGAATGAGGGGGAATGGAAGATTTAAATTTTCAAATTTTATTCCTAATTAGTTGAAAGGGCAAATTAGTCATGAAAATGTATGAGGTGACGTGTCTAGGGACCTCTCTCCATGAGGTGACGTGTCTAGGGACCTCTCACCAAAATATGTCCAAGCTGCATGGACTACAGGCCTTATAGGAAAAGTTGATGGACTGGAGGCCTTACAAGTCCTATATGAGGGACCTTTCGCTAATTTTTTTAACATTATATTGGTGTGTCATGACCCGAGCCCAACATTTGATTACTACGGACAAACCCCGAGTTGCTACCATCACGTACTCCTGTAAACTCCGAATCAACCGAAGTTAAAATGAAATCCACAAGTAATAAACATACTTTCACATCTGTCAAATATACATTTTTGCAGAAAATACATTCAACGATATCAAATTACAATTGTACAAGTCCTTTACCAAAAGTAAAGTTCTATATACACATTTAACATTTATATTTCACTGTTTATGTCAAACAATTGCACATTCAAAATACAATGGAGGATGACAAGTATTAATGTTTCAAAATGAATTATACCAAAAAGGAAGTATTGGCAACTACAATTACATTTCATTTCATCTCATTTCTTCCCAAAGGAAGTATACATTCAATTTTCATTCTTCCAAAACGAAGTATTCATTTCATTTATGTCATTTATTCAATACTGTGGAATCTACCAGTGCCTGGGCAAGGGACAACTGGCATCACCATGGAGCTCCGAAACACCCCTCATCTACTGCAGTAGGAATAATCATTAACCCATTTCAGCTCTTCGATGAGGTTTAATAGGATAACTATGTAGTGCTAGACTCATAAGATCAACACAATCAACATTTATATTTCAAGTTCACATTTAATCCATTTGGATTTCAATTCAATAACATTGGAAACAATTAACACCAATGTAACTCACAATATAAACTTGAGATCAATCCATTTTGAATATAACTCAATTTCAAGAGTTGAGACAGTCTACACTCTCACTCAATTCACTTTCTTATTACAAACCATTCATTTAGGTGTAATACTTGGTTATCTAATGCACATTTTATTTTTTATGGACATCACTTTATAGATAATGTACATTAGAGTCTCCTTAATTATTACCTATGGAGGTTTGTAACAAATAAACGATTAACACACACCATAGAATAATGCTCAAATTCATTGATGCTCCTTCTTTTATAGTCCACAATCTTAATTATACTACAAATAATCTCTAGACTAATTTATAAACCTATTTACACAAATGAAATGAGTTTTTGATTCAATTAGAATCACTTTTGTTTCGACTCAAATTTGAGTCTTCTGATCACGAGGATATGTGGGCCATTAGATTCTACATTTCAAGTGTTAGTTTTATGGTCTCAATACCAGTATATGATGAATAAATTGATTAATTTCTTTATTTATCAATATATATTATTGCTTTCCTTTCATGAGATGAATGGTGTTTTATTACTTGTTTGCACATAACTAATACGAATGATATAATGGTTCATGAGATGAACCGGAGTCTACAAGTCTACTAGATGTAATACATGTGTATGGATGAGATCCACATACAGAAGACATGTATTGCAAATCTTATACTTAAATATCTTCACAACCAGTGATGAGATTAGGCATCTCATCTGACAAGGTTGCAACACTTTGATCACTATGAGATAGTGTGATTTGTCTCGATCATCAGAATGTAAGATTCTGGATCATGGTGCTGGTACATTGGATGTATTGAAAGACCATGAGAAGCACCTTATATACACTGTCTTTACTTTAAGGTCTGCTCTAATAATTTCCTAGCAATAGGCTCATAATCCTGAGACAATAATGAACTCAAGTTTCTATCTATTCATTTACTTTGAGTCACCAATGAGTGAGGTCAATTGTAGGTCAACACCTCGGTGATTTGGGTACATAGTAGTAGAGCTGTGGGAACATTCAATGGTCAAGATGGAATCTATCTTTAATATCCCCTTGTGCCAATTAATGGATTTATCATTGGTAAGTACGCACCCATTCCAATTAAGAGTTAATTGGATCAGTACCAAATGATCACTATAATTAATTGGGGCTCAAGGATAATAAGATGTGGATCTAGTTTGGTGGACAGGTCCAATTGATCCATGGATATTGATAGAGGGGCCTACTTGTGGTAAAGAGGAAGTTTAGGGTCTTCATTGTAATTTATTCCTAAGACTGGAGTGCAATTGCATTTATATAGTGGAGTTATTTGTAATTAACTGTAGGCCCGGATTACACATGAGATGTGGGGTCGTGTGCCTCAGTTGGAGCCAACTTTCTAAGGAATCCCTAGTGGTCCCCACGCTAGCCCAAGATATTAGAAAGATACTAATTATAGTATAACTCTAAAAGGAAATAGAAAGTTACTATTTCTATTTGAAGTGAGACTTCTAATAGTGGTAATAGTAAGTTACTAATCATATTTGAAGTGAGACTTCTAATTGTGATTTAATAAGCAACTAATTATTATGGAAGTAAGACTTCTATTTCAATTAGTAAGAAGAGGTTGCTTAAGATATATAAAAGGAGAGAGAGAGGAGGCTTGGACGTCCAATGCAATAATCCCACCTAGGGATTCACTCCCATCCTCTTTCTTCCTCTCTTGTGCAAGTTGTTGCACATCTCTTCCCTCTTCTAGTTTCCTTTAGGGTTTTCTCTTGGAGATTCCACCATTTTCTTGAGAAAAGAGAATCTGATACGGGTCATAGCGTGGAAGATCAAAAGGTGTTGGAGATTCTGATTTGATTAGTGAAGGTGTTCATCATCAAAGAAAGAGATCAACTTCTCCATTAGACCACTACTAAGGTCCAAAAGTATAATCTACATCCTTGTATGTTGTAGATTTCGTGGTTGAATGATTATGTGCTGATTTTTATCTTCTAGATATGTTATATTGCTGTACATGATTTATGAGTTTGAGGGATTGCATCCTGGATTAGGTTTGTTGCCTTCTAGATAGTTGATCCCTGCATCAAGTGGGTCAAAAGTTTTGAAAATCTATCCACGAGGCCCACCTACTTCCAACAAGCTTTCCAACAATATGTGGAAGTCCAAAATCCGATCTACAGATCAAAAGTTATGGCAATTTGAAATTACCATTGCTAAGCCCACTGGGCCAGCTTGCTATAGCGAGACACCTTACTGTTTGGCCTCTGAAACAGCAGCCTGGTTTTATTTTTTTAAGCCATTTTCACTCCCATTCATTCTCAACCTGCACAATACGTGGAACCTTTTGTTCCCTTCTAAAATACCATTCACATACACAAACTTCTACTTCATTCAATCAACCACACACATAAATCAATCATAGAATAATCTGAAACCATACTTAACAATAAGATTAAAGCAAATCTATATCATTTAGCATCTAATCACAAGTAAACTATTATACTTGCCTCAATTTTGAGTTCCACTAAAAAAACCCCTCTTTTGAGTTCAATTTGACCCAATCCTTTCCAATTGAAACCCTTTCTCTAACCCTAACATCATAAACAACCAAATAGAAACCACATAAGTTATTTATGATGAAGAATAATCTAAATAACTCTATTGCAACTAAAGTTTTCAAAACTACTCACTTTATAGCTTGTAAGAAGAAAGAACTGAATTTTCCCCCAAACTCAACTCGAAAGAAATGAAGAAGAAGATGAAGATGAAGGAGATGAAATCACCAAGTTCTTTCTCCACTTGCAAAGCCTTTAGCTTGAGCAATTGAGGAAAGAAGAAAGAAGAAGAACCTAGGGTTTGAGCTCTTAGTTGATCTTGGAATGGAAACCACCGAATGAATGAGCTTTGGGTTCTTTTAGAACCTTATATGATGCATTTTTGCACAAAAGCCCCCTTTATTATGCTTATTCATATTTTGAGTCAAATGAAGATTCATTTGATTCATTTGAGGTTGAATGAAATCGAGTACATTATGAAAGTTAACGTACTCTTCGAGATACATGTGATGGTATCAAAAGTTACCATATTCGACAAAATACACAAAAATCCGTATTTACGGAAAAGTCCTCATTCTTCCTTGTTTGAGTCTAAAATCAACTCAATTAACTTAATCTCATTCAAATTCACTTCATTAAGATTAATTCAATCATTTGAGACTAATTCAGTTCGATTTGGTCATTAACCACAATTAGCCTAATTAGACTTGATTAATTAGCACTAATCTCAATTCAATTAGAGTTTATCTTGATTAACTCGGGACGGAGTGTAACGTTGTGTTATGTAATGTGTTTCTGATTCTTTAGGCCGTTGACTTGTAGAAGAATGTTATTGATTCTCTAGGCCAATGAGTTGTTGAATTTCTTCTCAAACTTAATCCATCACTTTTCTATAGGTGTAACATTATCATTACAAACTTTTGGGTTTTGTTTTTATAAAACCATTCATTTTAGCAAATACAATTGCACTGTTTTTATCTTTGATGAGTAATTGATGTTTAGTAGTGAAATTGGAACTTTAGCTTTATTCAAGCTTCTTTAGAGATCTGGTTATGACAGTAGCTAGGGAGTTGATAAATTTAATTTCCTAAGTTACTCAAATTCTGTTGTGAAGATTTTTGGTTTTGTGCATTTAAATAGATTATGGGAAATGGTTGTGGTATTGTGGTTGATGGATGTTATGCTTGAAGTAGAGGGAAGCTCATGTTTGTGTAGGAAAAATGATGAAGCTGAAAGGAAGAAAAAAAGAACAAAAAATATGCAAAAAGGACAAGAAGCTTTGCAAGAGACGAGCTCGGGCAATAGCCCGGGCCCGCTCAAGCGAGCTCAGGACAGAAGACCAACTCACTCGCTCAAGCGAGCAAGCTACCAGCTGCTCGAGCGAGCAAACCTCTGGGCAGTCTGCTCGAGCAGATGGATACTCACTCGAGCGGGCTTGGTTTTTGTCCTAGAGCTGTTTTTTGCGCACTGTTTTACTCATGTCTTATTGGTGCAGGCCCCTAAGGGCCCATTTATGCTTGGAGATGGAACTTGTGGGTCTAAAAAGACACATTGCAACATACAAACCAAGGAGGAAAAAGGAGGAACCTTTGTAATTGAATTACCGAGGAAATATTACAATTTTGTTGAAGCCTTGATGTACACTTTGAGGTCTCAAATGTTGAGTGTCACGCCCCGGGACCGAGGCCCTGATAATCAAGTCCTTAATCCGGGGGACGTGGCGCGACGGGTTAGAAAATTCCGCCCGCACACGCTAATTACTTTCCCACAGGATTCCGCGGTGAGGATTCCAGACGATCCATCACAACCAATTAATCGAATTCACAACAAATAATAATATGCGAAAGCTTGTAGCAAAATAAAAAATCAAACGAGATATAAGATAATTGCACAAACTTTGTATCAAAAGAGAAATATATAAAAGGTATAACCCAAAGTTAGTTAAAGTTATGAGGATCACAAAAGTATATTTAAATTATACATCCCAAAAGAAGACCGATGAGGTCATAAACTAAGTTCCCAAAATGTTATCCCAGCTCAAATTCCAACACGACGTCTACATGACATCGTTGGGCTGCCACTCGCGCTCCACTGGCGGCTCTACCGCCTCAACCGCGTGCTCCGCCTCAAAATCTGCAGGTTCGACATCTGACACCAAACAAAAGAGTATCAGACACGACGGTCTGGCAAGTGAATAAATCGGATAAGGTATACAAGTTTTATAAATGTCATGTTTAAAATCATAAAAATATAATTGAAACGAAACATATATAAAGAGTAAACCAAATGAACCAAATCTATACAAATGAAAGAATTTCATAGTTTAAATGTTTCAAACTAACTGACAAATAATCGAAATATTGGCAAACCACATGTAGCTATATTCTCCTATTACTGAAGTAACAAGAGCACACAGACAAATAACCGTTGCCATATAAAATGGCCGGAACAGACAGACAGAAGCCGTTGCCACTACTCGTGGGACCGGAATACAAAACCGTTGCCATGGCCGGAGCAACAAACAGAATCCAAACTGCAGTTGGCAAATAATTTTAAGATCCCAAGTCGGGTGATCAGCCCAACTAGGTGACCTAAGCTTAGTGGTGTCATTCAAAACCAAAACCTGAATCGATACAAATCAAATCATAGTAATACATTTCCAAAATCGATAAAAGGAACTACTCCAAATAAATAGATACTGACAAATTCGAACGAATCAGATGAGTAGCCTTACCGATGTTTCCGAACGTGGCAAACCACTCAAATCTATTTCAAAACAATTTGTAGAAAATATACAAATTTTCATAACTTGGAATGAATTAATGTATAGTAGTTTAATGGCTTACCCCGGGTCGTCTTGACATACACTTAGACCCTTAATGTCAATAATATATGTAAAGCTTGGTGTCACTGAAGATCTCTGACAATTAAAGATATAAAGTGTATATTAAGGCTTGAATAAATTTCCCAGGTAATTCTAACACTAAACAATTCCATCATTTTTCCCATTTAAATTTCACGATTTAAGGTAATTCAATTCATTGTATACCTTTCATACTACAATGCTCCAATGGGGTTTAAATGGGCTTCAAATAATAGGGGAAAAGGGCGGGAAAAAGGGGCTGAAATGGGCTGGAAAACAGCCCTGAAATGGCCTGAAATGGGCTGCAAAACAGCCCAGAAATTGGGCCTGAAATAGGCCTGAAAACTGCTCAGAAATTGGGCCTGAAATCGGACAGAAAACAGCCCTTGAATGGGCCTGATATGGGCTGGAAAACAGGCCTGAAATTGGGCCAAAAGTCAGCCTTGAAATGGGTCTGAAATGGACCTGAAAACAGGCCTGAGAATGGGCCTGAGAACAGCCCAGAGAAAGGCCTGAGAACAGCCCAGAGGAGGGCCTGGAGACAGACCTGGGCCCTGGCCAGGCCTGCTCACTGCAAGCAGAGCCTGGTCCCCCCAGTTCAGTGCAGGAAATCTGCACCGTTTTTCGTTGTTTGTTTTAGCCCATTTCCCTCCTTCAATCTTATACATTTCCACCATTCCAACTACAACTTTCTACACTTCTAAGGACATCCAATCAGCCCATTCAACCACATTAATCAAGCCTCATTCCCCACATCAGTAGCAACAAAAATGGGAACTCAATATGAATGAAGTTGCAGGATTTCTAACAATCCAATTTACATTCTTATAAGGCCATTAAAACCAAGACTATCTCAGCTATAATAGGTATAAAACATTGCAGAAACATAGCATACTATTTTGCTTAACAAACTTTAGGAAATGAGCAATTTATAAATCAAGAAACAATTCAAATGAAATAGAGGTTGCTTTCATATCAAACTTAAAAAAAAAAAATACCCATTTCAAATGCATGCATTCCTATCAACTTATTCACTTGCCTCCAATGGAATGGGTCTCAAGAATAGTCCAAACAACTCCTACACAATTCAGCTGCAGACCTACACCAATCCCATGGGAAAAATCCATTCAAAAACTCAATATTTTGAAAAGAGAAGGAGCTCTCAAAGAGCCTCCTTGCATGCAAGAAGAAGAGCTTCTATTGATTAAATAAAACCAAGATTTGAGAAAGAAATAGCCATTGCTAACCTTGAGAAGCTCTAAAGAAGAAGGAGAGCTTGAAGAGGATGATGAACACAACTGAAATCTCTTGAAAATGGTATAGTTGGAAAGCTTGAGAGATGAGGAAAACAATGGTGTGATTTGTTCTTGAATTTAGGCATCAAAAGCAATACATGCAAGAGGAGTGAAGATGAGAGGAATAAGGGAGTCTTCTCAGGTTTGTTACAGGAAATGAAGAAGGAGAAGAAGCGGACTGACGTGGGTTGGTTTTTAAATGGGTTTAAGTCCATTTGTGGGCCCCATTGGCCCCAAAGTTTCAAGTGACTGGATCGATCATTTGTGGGTCCCGAATGGAAACGACGAAGAAGACAAAATTGATCGTTGAAAAATCTAGTTTTCAAAAAGTATATTTTTCTCATGATTTTCAAATTTCGAAATTTATGCACAGATTTGGGTGTGAAAAGACTGTTTTGCCCATTTTTCTCTAAAAACGTGATTTCTATGTTTCAAATGCAAACGGAACAAACATGAAAGTTATTGGGATCAAAATAAAAAATTCAAAAATGTCAAAATCCATATTTTTCATAAATCAAATAAATCTAATAAATCAAATTCCCAGACTAACACGTGACACACGGGCCACCCCGGGCCTGGTCAAACCAAACTCAATGCGCTCAAAATTCCCCAATGTTATCTAAAAGTCTAATCTAACTAAAAATCCAAGCTAATCATCCCCTAATCCCACTTAGAGACTAATCACCATTAAAATAATAATAATATATATTAAACCTGGGTCGGGGCCTGACATTAAGGACCCTCAGAGGCACCAAATTCATCTTCCATAAACCGACATTTGGATACAAAGTTTTCGTTGAGACGACCCTAGGTAAGCCAATCAAACACAACCAGTACCTCATTCCAAATCTAGGATTTCATATGTTTTCTTATAAAATATGTTGAATAACTTTGTGTGGTTCGCCACGTTGCAAAAATCTCGATAAGGTTACTCGTCTGTTTTGTTTTTCGTATGCCCGTATATGCTATGTTCAGAGTAGTCCTTTGATCGATTTGAAATATGTTCATTTGATTTGATTTATGTTTGTTCGGAATTTTTTGTTCACACCACTAAGCTTGGGTCGCCTAGTCGGTTTGATCACCCGGTGTAGGCATGCCGAAACATGAGCCGAAACTGCCATCGGGCACACACTCGGATCTCCTAGAATAGTTGAAAATAAATACAGGAGGCCCGCAGCGAGGTAAGAGATTCAAACCCCCTTGCCAAGCGGGTCCTGCTTCTGCCATATTGCCAAAAGCAAAGGGAGAAGGCAGGAAGAGGAGGGAAAGGACGATGTAGCCCGACCCTGGGAACCTTGCCTTCATCTATCAACAAAGGCAACGGAGCGGAGGCAAGGAGAAAGAGAGGAAAGGGAACTTAATACGTCCTTGCCCCGAAAGCCTTGCCTTCGTCTATTAACAAAGGCAAATGAGAGAATGCAAGACGGATGAAAAGTGAGGACGACACGTGCGAAGAAGCCTATAAAAGAGGGATGTTGATCCTAAGAAAAGGGGGTCGAAAAAAAGGAGAAACATGTCATGCAAGAAAACCTCGTTTAGGGAAGAAAAGGAAATTTAGAGCAAAGGCTCTACTTATCTTCTTCACCCACAGAAAGGTCCATACTCTGTGATTTCTTTGTAAATAGGGGTACTGACAGTCTAAAGGCCGAACAGACCAGAAGCTTAGTGTAAAGCCCGGGATCTTTGGTTGTTGAAATAGAATTGCCATCTGCACACACATTTCTTCTTTATCCATTCACATTCAATATGTCACTTTAAATTTTCCGTTTACATATTTTGCAACTCCGCTGGGGTTTATTGGGCTACAACTGTTAGCTAGCTCTAACATCACAGAAGAATCACAACGGATGAGTGTGACAAATTGTCCTCCCCATAGGCATAGAAAAGGGTCATATCGCTTCAACAGCGCCTGACACCAAACAACGGCTCAATCGATGCCCTCTGGCGCTCAGGCAACAACGCCAGTCACCAAGGGGACGTCAGTCAAGGCAACGCAAGGGAGGGGACTAGCCATCCTCAGGAGAAATGATCATGGTCATTCCCATTATCAAATGACACTTCGCTCGAGCGACTTCCCCATGGCAGGAAACCCAATTGCTAGGGAGACCTCGGCCGAAGTATCACGCGAGAAGGGACCGTCCCGCACGAGCAAACAGAAATGTTCAAAGGCAACGGAAGGCCCACTAGCCTTTGGCATGTGCGCAAAACACATTCAGCACGGCGCGAGCCACAGTGCTTGCAATCGCAAGCAAACAAATGTATAAAAATGATCGAGAGTCACAAAAGGTTAACCCGAGCCATGAAGAAAGCGTTAACAAAGAACCTGATAGATCGGGTCGTGATTTGGAAAAGGGTTCCTAGGGTTCAATCTGACCGGAACCCTGCCCGACACGGGGCTGATCAGTTCACCTTATGACAACGGGATATGTAGGGTCCAAGTGGACTCCTTACCACAAGGGGGTCCAAAAGAATCGCCGATGATGGAAAAGACAGAAGCACTGAGGAGGACTGTTTCACACAAAGGGCTAGGCCGCTAGGATTAACACCAACCCAGAAATGAAACCACTGATGTCGAAAAAACAAATGGTAGGACCAGACCGTGCTGCGGTGGGAAGAAGTTTCAAAAGAACCACAGTCCCAAAACAAAATGACAAAAGCGAGAACATCAGGAAAAGGATTATGTACAGGAAACCCTAATGAAATTCTTATCATTTCAAACGAGATGCGGTCCTTCAATATATACATGGCTGAAATAGATGGGGAAGATAGTCCCGAAAGCAGTCCAGGGAGGTACCAGCTAGAGGACCCTCTCCAATATCGCATGCAAAGGCAGGACAATCAAATAGGAAACCTAATGGGAATGCTAATGGAACTAAAGGAGAAACTGGAAAATGCTGTGGAGAAGAAGAATCTTGAGAAAGAGTCTGTCTGGTTTGACGAAGGCCTCGTCAAAGAAGGGGTCCCAGAATAGAAAGTGGAACCCTTCTGTACCCGAAAGTCTGACAAACGTGCCGGAGGATCGCATAATTTGGAGGGAAAAGCAGTAGCATCAAAGGCAGAGGTACACAGGATTATGGTAGAAGTGGGTGGGTACCACCCCACTAAGGGAAAACCCTACCCAGAATGGATGGAGAACGTATAGTTCCCCAAAAAGCACAGGAGACCAGACATACCTACCTTTGACGGGTCTGGACCAGCGATGCAACATTTATGGCACTTCTCTATGAGAACTGGATGGCTGCTTGAGAATGACGCCCAACGAATAATGTTGTTCGCCAGCACACTGGTTGGAAATGCATTTAGTGTTAGATTATATGGTCTCAATCCTTTAGATGATGTAATAAATTGATTTATTTCTTTATTTTTCAATATAATCATGCTTTCCTTTCATGAGAAGAATGGTGTTTTATTACATGTTCGCACATAACCAATACGAATGACATGATGGTTCATGAGATGAACCGGAGTCCACAAGCATACTAGATGTAATACATGTGTAAGGATGAAATCCATATACGAGAGACATGTGTCGCAAATCTTATACTTAAATATCTTCACAACCAGTGGTGAGATTGGGCTTCTCATTTGACAAAGTTACTGTACCTTGATCACTATGAGATAGCGTGATTTGTCTCGATCATCAGAATGTAAGATTCTGGATCATTGTACTAGTACATTGGATGTATTGAATGGCTATGAAAAGCACCTTATGAACATTGTTTTTACGTTAAGGTCTGCTCTCATAATTCCCTAGTAATAGGCTTATAATCCTGAGACATTAATGAATTGAAGTTTCTGTCTATTCATTTGCTTTGAGTCAGTAATGAGTGAGGCCAATTGTAGGCCAACACATCGGCGTCTTGGGTACGTGGTAGTAGGACTATGAGAACATTAAATGGTCAAGAAGAAATCTATCCTCATTATCCCCTTGTGCCAATTAATGGATTTATCATTGGTAAGTGCGCACATATCTCAATTAAGAGTTAATTGGATAGGTAACGATGCTCACTGTAATTAATTGGGTCTCAAGGATAATAAGATATGGATCCAATTTGGTGGACAAGTCCAATTGATCCATGGATATAGATGGAGGGGCCTACTTGTGGTTATAGGGAAGTGTAGGGATGTAATTTATTCCTAAGATTGGAATTCAATTGCATTTATATAGTGGAGTTATTTGCAATTAACTTAGACCCGGATTACACATGAGATGTGGGCTCGCGATGTCCCAGTTGAAGCCAGCTTTCTATGGAATCCCTAGTGGTCTCCACGCTAGCTGAAGTTTTTAGAAAGTTACTAACTCTACTTGAATTCTAAAAGGAAAGGAAATAGAAAGTTACTAATCCTATTTGAAGTGAGACTTCTAATTCTGATATTGTAAGTTACTAATTATTAATGGATGTGAGACTTCTATTTTAATTAGTAAAGAGGATGTTTCTTTTGCTATAAACAGAGGAGAGTAGGCTTGGACGTCCCATGCAATTCCACATCTTGGAATTCACGCCCAAGAGTCCTTTGTGCAAGTATTGCACACGCCCATCTCTCCTCTCCCTTTTCTAGTTTCTCTTCCAGTTTTCCTAAGAGCTTCTAGTTAGCTTCTTTTGGAGATCACACCATCTCATTGAGAAATGAGATCTGATAATGGACATAGCGTGGAAGACTATTGGGTCTTGGAGATTCTGATTGGCTTTGTGAAAGAGTTCTTCATCGAAAAAAGAGATCAACTTCTCCATTAGAGCACTACCAAGCTCCAAAGGTATATAATCTACTTCCTTGTATGTTGTAGATTTCGTGGTTGCTTGTTAGGTGCTGTTTCTATCTTCTAAATAGAGTTTATTACTATTTATGATTATTGAGTTTGAGGACTTGGATCTTGGATTGGGTTTGTAGCCTTATGGATAGTTGATCCCTGCATCAAGTGGTTCAAAGTTTTTGAAACCTATCCATGAGGCCCACCTACTTCCAACATTTAGGTGGTTCGAAAGGCTCCCCGAAGGATCAATCAGCTTTTCAAGACCTCCAGGAAATTTTTACTATTTGATTTTAGGTTTAAACTCTGCCTATAACATTGAAGGTACTACTGGAAACCCATTAGGGGAAAGATAAATCGGTGGAGGCATACCTTGACTGATGGAGGAATCTCTCCATGTAGTGCCGAGAAATCAATCAGAAGACGGTACTTGACATCTACGTGCAAAACTTGAGAACCGAGTTCCAAAAATATTTCGTAACTGTGAAACCCATCTCGTTCGCACAAATTTTTGAGGTAGTCGCAAACGCAAAAGCCATAATCAAGAGAGGAAAACAGGAGATTGAGCCTAGGAGGTTTTCATTCTGAACCCCGGCGGCTCCTCCAAACAAAAGAAAGGACTCTTTGACGGTGGCATCTACCCATTATGAGAAAAGAAAGAAAGATAGTCCTGAATACTGAAGAACGACCGGCGGGAGGGAAAAGCTAGGCACAAGGCAGCCCTGGAAGTATGACTTCGAGGATAAAAAGAAGGAAGCAATCTATGAAGAGCTTTTGAAAAAAGGGAAGATCCAGCCTCTCACGCCAAAAAGACCAGAGGAGGTGGGGCGGGTCCATGATCCCAAAAACTGCAGATATCGTCAGATCGTGGGCCACCCCACCAATGCCTGTGGTACCTTGAGGAACGCCATCCAAGATCTCGCCGATAGCTAGGTCCTCACATTCAAAGAAGGAGGGTTCCCGCAAGTTATAAATGTTATCTACCTCATCTCGGAAGGAGTTGATGCCAGGGTCCCCCACCATACTACGGCCATGAACCCAGAAGTTCCTTGATCCCAACATATCTCACATACGCATTGCCATGTCATCGACACACAGGCCGCAGAACCAGAAAACACCCTAGGAAAAGAGGTGCTCCATGTTGACACCAAAAATGTCACGTTGCCTCTTCAACATCGAAAGTTAATGAAGCCGCATCCTATCGCGAACAGGCAATGCTACTTCAAGCATCAAATCTTGTCAAAATCAAACAAAAACTGCAAGATTCTCCAAAACAGCCAAAAGAAGAGTACACATGAAGTCTCGGGCGATTCCAGCATCATTTGGTCTAACTTCACTCCTCCAACAGCTGAACAGGCGCTCCTGACGACGACAGTGTCGAAGACATTAAAACTTCGATCAGAGCTTACGGATGGTCTCAAAATACCTCCAAAAGGCTCCATGTCAAATTTCAAGTCAAACTGACAACGTTTGACCCTCCATTAACCCTCGAGCAGTAAAATCGAGCCTCTTGGCGGCGAAAACCACTGTAAGACCCCGACCCGAGTGAACCCGATTAGTGCTAATTAAGTTGCGTGTTAGTGCTAAGCTTGATTAGTGTTTTTGGCTAAGTTGGGTTTGGAATAACTTTTGATATAGTTTTGGGGATTTTGATTTGCTTTGTGTTAGTAGGGCCCTTTGGGGGTTCCTTTTCATGACATTGCATATGTTTGAGGATTTTATCGGAGATTTTTACATTCATGATTTTAATCCCGTTTTACTCGTTTTGATGATCCCTACAACTTTCATGTTGATCCCGTCCCCGTTTGGGATCCCGAAACCCGATTTCATAGCCTTGAGGGTAAAACAGTCATTTCACACCAAATCTGTACCCAAAACTTGATATTCCCGAAACCCGCAAAACATATACTTTTTGGAAAATAGATATTTCGACGAACATTTCTTCCTTCTTCGTCGAATTCATCCGAGGACCCGAGAGAGATGATTTCAGCCAAACTAGTTCCTTTAGTTGTGGGACCCAACCCTTCATTTGTTAACAAAAGGGAAACCCATTCTTAATTCCCATTCTTTCTTCATGTTCCAGCACAAACCAGTTGAACCTAGGGTTCCTTGTGTTTCTCTTCTTCTTCTTGCTTCTTCATCTCCAAACCACACTAATCTTGCACCAAACTCGAAATGGAGATCACCAATCTCTTCCTCATCTAGCAAGCTTCACTTTGATACCTTTTGTAGAAGAATCCATCAACTTTGAGATAGCTCTCTTCATTTGAAGGTCATCCAAGTAAGTGTTCTTCTTCATCTTCTAGATTTGTGTTCCTATAGCCTCAGAGAAGCTCCACCTTTATTATTGAAAGGTTTCCTTGTCATTTCATTGTTTGACCCATTTTAGGGTTTGTTTTGGGGGTTTTTTATTGTAGCTTGGCTTTGAGCAATAGAAGTGAATAGAGGCTTGATTTCAGCTAGCTTGGACTTGAGGCAAGTGAATGATTGGATGTTTTTAAGTTTCAAATGGTTTGGTGAAGCATTTATGGATTTTCATGCTTTCATGGATTGCTTTTGTTGATTTTTCATGGTTGGAATAAATGATCTTAATGCATCTTGATAGCCTCATTTAATGTCTTGGAAACATGTGTTTAAGTCATCTTGATTATAGTTCTATGTGGTTGTTGATGTGTTGGAAGGAAAGGAAACAAAAAGGAAAAAAATCAAGTTCCCGGACCTGCTACATGCCCAGGTCCGATCGATCGGATGTGCAGGCCGATCGATCGGTCTGTCTTTAACTGAGAGGCTTTTTTGAGCCGATCGATCGGACTGTAAGGCCGATCGATCGGACCCTGTTCATATCTAGGACAGAAATTTCGGGTTTTGATATTTATTTTTTTGTGGACCTTGGCTACCCTCCTTGGACTCACTTGACCATATGTGAGAGCGTCTTGAGCCGATGCTCTTCACGGTTGGTTCGGAGGCATCGAAGTTCAATCTATTTCAATCTTGAACGGGATGGAACGACACGATATCTTCTTCATACCTAAATGCAAAGTCTATTTCCTTGGGTATCGCGAATTCTATTCCTTTCGGTGACTGAGTAGGTTGCTCGATGGTTCCGGGTTGACATCATACTTAGGATGGACCGTTTATAGTCTTGATTTTTCTATCATAGCATCTAGTACTATCCATAAGCTCATTTAAAGTTTTGAAAAGCGTAAAAGTGCATAAGGAGCCCGGAATGTCTTCAAACTCAAGGAGTACCAAGTAATGACTATAATTGACATACGGGACCCCTATTCACTTAAATAGATCTTGAAATTAATATTTTCCCGGAATTGTTATAGTTCATAGTTTCACCTCATTTCCAAGATTTGCATTATATGACTTGTTTTCCCGAAAGCTTGATGGTTACACTAGTAACATTGACTTATCCCGAAGAGTATTGCCCGATATGAAATGAAAGTTATGCATTTGAATATTCTTGCCCGTTCATTGATTTACTTGTACTTGATTTACTTGCATATGTATCGATGTGTTATTTAACCTATGAGTCGGCATCACTAAGCTTGGATACCCTGTCGGTTTGATCCACCGACTTGGAAATCCCTCTCCCGTCCCGCCAGCTGCAGTTTGGATCCCGATACCCAGTCATTACCGTGGTCCCGTCCCGATACCCGGTTCGCTACCGTGGTCCCGTCCCGTATATTTATATTGTATATATGATTGCGTTGAATCTCCTCACCTTGTGTGACTGAGATCAACGTCCCGTGATACTGTTGTCACTTTAGTGACAGAGGACTTAGCTTTATGTGATTGTCATCTTGTGAGTTCCCGATCCCTTGGTTACCTCATATGTCTTATCTTGTTTACATGTTTTCTAGCAAATGATTTATCTATTTTGTGAGAGTTCTTGCTTAAACATATTTCCTTGCTTTTCGAGATATTTCATCTATTTTATGTTGTTGTATCTTTTCACTCTCTTGCCAGACCGTCGTGTCTGATCCTTTGCTTTGGTACTCAGGTCCCGTTGCCGGTTTCCTTGAGGAGGAGCCGAAGGAGGCGGTAGGTGAGCCGCAACCCATAGTTGAGTGGCGTGCTGACGATGTCATGTAGACATCGGGTTGCTACAAGAGGCGTAACATTTTGGGGAGAACTTATTAACCATTCTTTTGGGTTATTATTTTGTAATATCGGCCTTTGTTGGCCTCTAATTTTGGGGAATGTAACTAAATGATATTTTGTCTAACTTTAACAACTTTTGGGAAACATGTTATAGATCATTGCTCATTCTGATACAGTTTTGATATTTGATGTTAATGCTTGCATGGTTAGAGATAGTCTACTATTTGATTTGCTACACGCTTCCGCACTCAAAAGAAATATTCATGCAAGGTTGTGATATCCTCATCGCGGACACCTGTGGGAAATTAAATAAATTGTATCTTCTTGATATAGATAATCATCATTAATCATTATTCACACTAATTTGTCCCGATCCTGGATTGGGATCTCCGGTCCGGGGTCGCGACAACCACCGAGGCCATCACTCATCAAACAGAGCACATGGGTGGCTTCAAAAGGCTTCTAAATGGCTGCACGTCAAATTTCAGGTCATTTCGACAATGTTTGACCCGACTTTGACGCTTGGAAATAAAATCAAGCCCCTCGGCGGTGGAGCTTCCCGGGACCATGACATCCAAATCGGAGCTAATGGATCATCTCAAAATGAATTCAATAGACTCCATGTCAAATTTCAGGTCAATCGGACATCGGCTGACCACACATCAAAGCGCGACATCTTCCTCGCTACAAAATCAAGTCTACTGGCGACTGGACCCCACACGGCTCCAAAACTCAAACAAAAGCCTACGGTTGGTCTTTTCTACTGCTCAGGAGGATCTACTTCAAATTTCAGGTCATTCCGAGATCATTTGACCTAGTTTCGCTCCTGACGGCAAATCGGCAGCTCTGCGTGACAAAGTCTACGACTTTCCTGGAAAATCGGAAACTTTGCCCTCCGATATGCAAGGCTTCTCGTCCAGTTTTCTACAGGGAAATTAGGCCAAAACATGTACAAAAATGTGAGAAAAAATATCAAAGGAAAAGAGGGAATCGAAAAATAGGAGAAACGGCCGAAAAACAGCAACCAAAAGGGAAAAGTCCCCCATGGTCGTTGGCGACCCTGGAAATTCGGGTCGCCGGATTTCCGCCGAAAGGGCCATTTTCTGACCCTTTTTGTGTTTCGAAAATCCCAGCCCCTGTGGTTTTCCTAAAACCTGATTTTTTTGTGCTTGAAATCAACTGATCTTCACCAACATCTCGGATCTAGCATCAAGAGCATGTGATCATCATCGCACGCTTCAAAATTACCAAACCGGCTAATGAAGAAAGTACACTTTCTATCCGACCGATCGAGAAATCGAGAAGACAAATGTTACTAGCCCACTGATATCAACTAGTGTCTGAAGTTGCATCGCCATCCGACATCAAGCAACATGTGGATCGCTCTGCGGTCATCACAAGAAGAATTCCAAAAGACGTGGTACGGCCCGCGACTCTTCGAGCAACCAGGAGACCATTTAATGTAGTTAAATGATCCGTTTTATGACAACTTAATGTGGTCATTAACCCATTATTTTGGATGGCCCAATTAGAAGCAAGGAAAGAGGAGTTACAAATCAAAGCAATCATGGCATTAAAACCATGAAACTCCTCTCATCATGGAGATTAAAGGAGATTAAATGCCCATCATTCTCCATCAGCCAATCAAAAGCCCAGAAAAAGGAGTTACAAAATAAATGAGTTAAGACTTATAATTCCTCCCATCATGGAGCACCAATGCCATCAATGCCCAAAAACCCACCCCATAGCTACCAAGAGCCTATAAAAAGGGGTCATTCGAAGAACAAGAGACATCCATCCAGATCCAGAGAGAAGTCCAAGAAGAAAGCTCTGCTACCTTGAAGAAACTCTGCTGCAACAAACACCACAAGGTGATTCAAGTCCCTTGGGGGGCCACCCCCAAGGCCCTCTCTTTCCATCTGACATGGCCTAGACGCGGCTTTTCAGCCCATTTATTCGGTTTTTTATTGGATATAGGACCTCCCCTTGATCCTTATCCTCTAAAAATCTGAATTCCAAACCAAGTCAAAGGAATCAAAATATCATACGTTCTCATCTGAAGGACGATGGTGAAGTCCATACATGACTTGCGACGGTCGATCTGAACGAGCCCCCGCAATCTCTTGAGAAGTCATAATTCCTTTTCTTACTTTTCTATTGTATTTTGTATTTTTTCTAAAGAGACAAAAAAACATCACAATTCTTGTCTTTCATTATTGATAAGATTTGTACATCGCCTTCTACGGCAAAACCGCCTTTCACGGCAAACACCGCCTTTTACGGCAAACAAAGAAAAAAATTGCCTCTTACGGCATTAAAAAAACTGTCTCTTTTCTTAAATATATGTGCAATGGAAAATTAGGAAAAAAGATTGATTTCCTTTTCTACTTGTGAAGGTGAATCTCCGGATCACCATTTCTAAATTCCAAGTAGAATAGAAAATCTGGCATACCATACAAAAATGTTGATGCCCGCCTTTCACTTTTTCCTCCGCCAGCCTTTTGGTAGCCCCGGGGACAGAAGAGAGGTGGAAAAGAAGAAACGGGTCCATCACTCCACACCCGTTCGGGAAAAGATTTTGCAAAGGATTACTCCAAGGGCTTGACGGAACAAATCGGTTGGTCTCAAGACGACGAAGAAATAGTTGCTCCGCAAAACGGGGGCTTCCGTTACGACATCATCGACCATCTATCGCGGGTTCCAGCAAAGGTGTCACTACTGGACCTAATCAGGATGAATAGGAGCATGAGGATGTCTCTTAGGGAAGCTCTGTCTGAACAAAGAAAACAAGGGTTGGGCCCGACGAGTGTCGATTGCCTCATGACTCGTCTAAAAGAAAGCGTCCCCATCACTTTCAATCAGGACGACATGTTGTTGGGTGATTGCAAGAAGCTAAGATGGCTAGGATACAGATCAACCCAAGTTCGGTTGTTAAGATACTCCCAATCCGGACGATGAACCACGTCGGTCTGACTCCGAGGTCACTAAAAGAAACCAACGTAAGCATCCACGGATACGATGGTCAAGGGAGTAGAGCATTAGGAAAAATCAAAATCAAATGCAAGATTCGTGACATGATTGCGCATCGAGACTGTTACGTGGTCAAAGGCTACACTACGTACAAATTGTTGGAAGTAGGTGGGCCGCGTGGATAGGTTTTCAAAACTTTTGACCCACTTTGTCGCGACCCCGGAACGGATCCCCGGGCCCGCGACGCGATTTGGTGATGATTACTACTATTGAAGATTTTGTTTTCCCACAGGTTCCCGCGGTGAGGATTCCCAAAGACACGGAATCTGACTCACACGTACACGATTGCGGAAGCGTGTAGCAAAACACACCAAGATAAGCACCAATAAAATATTTAAGTGCTATCACAATAATAAACAAGACATAGCATCAAAGAAAAGAGTTATCATGGCATTCCCAAACATAGTTCAAGTTATAAGTTTAACACGAAAGTAAGTTAAGTTTAGTACAACCCATAAGAGACCAATAAAGGTCAATACAATCTCAAAATAACCAAAAGAAACCCCAAGACTAAAGGTGACGAAACTCGAGGACCAGTCCGACATCTAAATGACATCGTCGGGCTGCCACTCTCTCACGGGAGTTGGCTCACAAGCCTCCTCCTGACGCTCCTCCTCAAAGGCAACGTCTCCTGCACCTGGGCACCAACAAACAAGGGTCAAACACGACGGTTTGGCAGGTAATCAATGTAGGCATGAACATGAACAATAACATTTAGAGAAAACATGTGAGCAAATCTTTGGTATGAAGTACTATCAAAGCGGAGATACATTTTCAAGAATACGAACAAAGCTGAGATACAAAACAAACTAGCATGAGTACATAATATATCATGAATAGTTACAATCCACAAAGAGCCCATCCTTTCTCTATCATTTATATAATGAAAAGAGCAAGCACGCACGACAAGCACGATATACATAATATAAGCACGACACGATTTCCCACAAAGACGGGAATTCCGGCCGCGGAACCGGACACGCACGATGTGTAATAAATACACGACCAGTCTGCAGACAGTCCACATGTTTAAAGACCCCCAGACAGTGGATCAAACTGAAAGGGCAGTCTAAGCTCAGTGGTGTTTACTAAAATTCATGAATGCACAAAACACGCGAAACACGGTCTAAACATGTCGAGAAAAAAGGGGGAAAATCACTTATCAAAACACGACTAGCAAAAGGCATAATTAATATGCATAACACGCTTAGGAAGTGATCCCCTTTTTTTTCTTGAAACAAATCTTCAAAACAAACTTGTACTTAAACTTCAAAACGAGTACACAAAGATATTCGTTGTATCAAAACCCAAAATACGAATATAAAGTCTAACAAGCACATGTAAGGACCTTTGGTTGATCTTTGTGTAAATGAAGCCCAAGTGTTGGAATTTAAAAGAGAATTGGTGCCCCGGAAGTTCAAAGACATCTCAGGCTTCGAGTGCACAATATCAGGCTAAAAAGTCTTAATCAAATACTGGTTTTCCTTGATTCAAATATCCACCTCACTTTTTCAATCTTTGATCACTAAGATAAGTGTACCATTGGATTCTACACTTCAAGAGCTTTCCAACGGTATGTGAAACTCCAAAAATGGACGTACGGTTAAAAAGTTATGGCCATTTGAAGTTTGCACTGTTGGGCCCAATGGGCCCATCCGCTCGAGCGGCCAACACGTGCTCGAGCGGACAGTCCAGCACGCCCAAACAGCAAGCACACGCGCTCGAGCACGCAGTGCGGACTTCTGAGGCCAATATCTGGCTGTTCCTGTCCTCTTCCAACCCAACCATTGCCTACTCCCAGCCTTCAAACAACATTGATACACAAAGATGAGCCTCCAAACATGCTCATAAACATCACCATTCAACCACCATTAAAATCAACAAAAGATCAATCCATTTAACATAAAAAACATGTACAAAATTTCTAGAAAAATAAAGTAATCTAAAGTACACATGCAACATTGAGCCTATAGAGATTACTTGCCTTGACCAAAGCTAACAATACTCTTCTTCAAGCACTTCCTCAAGCTAATCCCACACTATAAGAAAAACCAAGAAAACACACAAAACTCACTCAAGCTTGAAAACAAGAAACCCATTTTACAAATAGGGTTTGTAAACAAGAAAACACAATCTTAAGGAGCTAAAAAGACTTTATGGAAAACATGGCTTGAAGCTCTTACCTAGAGAAAGTCAAACAAGAGAGATGGAAGAGAATGGAGAGCTTTCCCAACTTGAAACCTTAAGAAAATTGTATCAATGGAGAGCTTGCAAGGAGATGAAGAAAATGGTAGTTTTAGAATCTTCTTTGGAGCTCTCTAGCTAGATCAAACAAGATGGGGAAGATGGAGAGAAAAAGAAACTCTTCCTTGCCCTAGGTCAAGAAGTTGCAGGATTTTTTTGGTAAAGTGAATGGGAAGAGAGGGAAAAGGCATTAAGTGATGACCCAAAGGGCCCCATTTGGCTTGAACTTGAAATGGCTAAAACATGATCTTGTGGGCCTCGGATGACTTCGACGAAGAAGGATAAAACGATCATCGAAATATCTACTTTCCAAAAAGTATATTTTTGACATGGTTTTGAGATCTCAAAAATTGTGTCCAGATTTGTGTAAGAAAGACAACTTTACCCTCTTTGGGCCAAAACATGGGTTTTTGGGCTTCAAACACGAATGGCCTTAAAACGAAAGTTGTAACACATAAAAAGATCATTCAAATGAAATCAAAATCACAATCACACGGAAAACGATACGATCTTCCCAAGCTTACACGTGCACTCGGACCTTTCCGAGCGTGTCTAATAATACTAAACGTTCTCAAAATCTCCAAAGCTATGTCCAAGACTAAACTAATCACTTCTAATCCCAACGATAACTAAACCCACTTAGAACTAAACACACACTAATCGCACACTAATCAACTTGGTCTGGGTCGGGGTCTAACACACTTGACTCAAGGATCAAGTACCCATCAGGCCATAAACCACATCCAGGATCCAAGAACCTCAAACTCATGATCAAGATCAATGAAACACTATCTCTAAGATAGATAATAGTGTCACCATGCATCCACAATAAATCCACAACATACAAGGAAGTAGATGATACATTGGGAGCTTGGTTGTGCTCTAATGGTGAAGTTGACAACTTGCTTGATGAAGAACCTTTCTTTGTAGCAAATTAGGATCTCCAAGACTTAATTGTTTTCCATGGTATGACACGCTTCAGATCTTTTTTCTCAAAGAGAATGGTGGAAGCTCCAAAAGAAAAACCAACTAAAACTTCAAAGGGAAACCAGAAGAGAAACAAGAAAAGAAAGTAGAGGGAGATGAGCAACTCTTGCTCTGGGCGTCAATTCCAAGGGGTCTCCCCTATTTATAGCTTGAACAACCTCCTTTTACTTACTAATTCTTATTAGAAGTTGATGGTCTCGCTTTTTCGCTCACGGGACTACCGGGATCAGCGGATGTAAGAGTCCATGGGGTCCAACCCTTTTGTGATCGGAGACAAAGCGAACATCAACATTTCTTTGTACGGGTATGCCAGATTTTCTACTCTACTTTGAATTGACAAGTGGTGGTTCGGAGATCCGCCTTCACAAGTAGAAAATGAAATCAACTTTTTTCTAGTTTTCCATTGCACATATATTTAACAAAAGAGACATGGTTTGTTTTAAATGCCGTGACAGGCGATTTTCATTTGTTTGCGATGAAAGGCAATGTTTGCTGTCAAAAGGCGATTTATGCCGTAAAAGGTGATTACAATTCTTATAAAAAAGGAAAGACAACAATCGCAAGTCGTGTGTGGACTTCGCCATCATCCTTCAGATGAGAATAGAGGATGCTCTTGATTCACTTGGCTCGGCTTAAACCTAAGATTTTTAGAGGACAAAAACCAAGAGAAGGACCTAGTCCAACAAAAACTAAGTAAACGGGCTGAAAAGCCATGTCTAAACCATAGAGGAGGAGAAGGCCTTTGGAGGGGGGGGGGGGTTGACCCCCGAAGGGACTTTGTGTTGGAAGAAGGTGGGCCTCGTAGATAGGTTTTCAAAACTTTTTGACCCACTTAACTAAGGGATCAAGTACCCATAAGGCCATAAACCACATCTACGATCCAATCCCTCAAACTCATCAACCATGTACAGTAATAAACTCTATCTAGAAGATAGAAACTAGCAACAATCAAGTAACCACAAAAGCTATAACATACAAGGAAGTAGATTATACATTTGGAGCTCGGTTGTGCTCTAATGAAGAAGAAGATTTGCTAGACGAAGAAACTCTTTCTTTGTAGCAAATTTAGGATCTCCAAGACCTCTTAGCGTTCCACACTATGTCTAGTATCAGATCTCTTCTCTGAAGGAGATGGGTGGGATCTCCTAAAGAAAACAACTAGAAGCTCTAAATGAATCCAGAAGAGAAACTAGAAGAGGAAGGAGAAGAGAAACCGTGCAACACTTGCACAAAAGGGAGGCTGGGCGTGAATTCCAATGGGGAATTACGCATTGGAAGCCTAGCCCCTTTTCTCCTCTATTTATAAATAGGCAACATCTTCCTTACTAATAGAAATAGAAGTCTCACTTCCACATTAATTAGTAACCTACTATTACCACTATTAGAAGTCTCACTTCAAATAGAAATAGTAACTTTCATATTCCTTTCTTTTAGAGTTCAAGTATGATTAGTAACTTTCTAATAACTTGGGCTAGCGTGGGGACCACTAGGGATTCCATAGAAAGCTAGCTCCAACTGGGATACCGCGACCCCACATCTCTTGTGCAATCTGGGCCCATAGTTAATTGTAAATAACTCCACTATAAAAATGCAATTACACTCCAGTCTTAGGAATAAATTACAAAGAAGACCTTAAACTTCCCTATCACCACAAGTAGGCCTCTCTATCAATATACATGGATCAATTGGACCTGTCCACCAAATTAGATCCATATCTTATTATCCTTAAGACTCAATTAATTCTAGTAATCATCAGTACCATCTAATTAACTCTTAATTGAGATGGTTGTGCACTTACTAATGATAAATTCATTAATTGGCACAAGGGGATAATATAGATAGATTCCATCTTGACCATCGAATGTTCCCACAGTCCCACTACCACGTACCCAAGACACCGAGGTGTTGACCTACAGTTGGCCTCACTCATTGGTGACTCAAAGCAAACGAATACATAGAAACTTGAGTTCAATGTCTCAAGATTGAGAGCCTATTGCTAGGGAATTATGAGAGCAAACCTTAAAGTAAAGATAGTATTTCATAAGGTGTTTCTCATAGTCCTTCAATACATCCAATGTACTAGCACAATGATCCAGAGTCTTATATTCTAATGATAGAGACAAATCACACTATCTCATAGTGATCAAGGTGCAACAACCTTGTCATACGAAATGCCCAATCTCATCATTGGTTGTGAAGATGTTAAAGTAAAAGATTTACGACACATGTCTCCCGTATATGGATCTCATCCATAAACATGTACTACATCTAGTATACTTGTGGACTCCGGTTCATCTTATGAACCATCATGTCATTCATATTGGTTATGTGCAAACATGTAATTAAACATCATTCATCTCATAAAAGGAAAGCATGATAATATTGATAAATAAAGAAATGAATCAATTTATTACATCATCTGATGGATTGAGACCATACGAACTAACACTTTGGTCACCTTGTAGTTGCGGTCACTGCGGAACTTCTTCAAGGGAGGAGAGGTCGTTGTAACAACTTTAGTAGAGTTTCCTCTTGTGTATATATTTTTTGATTGATTTTTCCGGGATTCTTTCTTCTTGGAATGACTTCCTTTTATAGGTTTTTGGTGGCCATGAGGAGGGTTTATGGGCTTTTAATGCATTAAAGCCACATAATGGGAGGAGTTACAAGTTTTTAATTCATTATTTTGTAACTCCTTTTTCTTGGCTTCTGACTGAAAGTCCTGAGGATCCTAACCCTAGAGTAGGGGGGGTTGAATAGGGTGTGCTACAAATATGACCAATTAAGACAAATTTTAATTTCTTAACATAAACTAGTCACATGTGATGATTAATCAAACAATATGCGGAAGCTAATATAAACAATCACCACAAAAGCATGCACCACAACACAAATGTTTATAGTGGTTCGGCCTCAATGCCTACGTCCACTACCGGCTTGTGATCCAATCATCCCACCGGATTTTCACTATTTATGCTTTTTACTAGGCTAAGCAATAACCCTTACAATGTTGTTTTTCTAGGCTAAACAACAACCTCTCAATGTGCTTTTCTAGGCTAAGCAATAACCCTTACAAGATGCTTTTCTTAGGCTAAGCAATAACCTTTACACAATGCTTTTCTTAGGCTAAGCAATAACCTTTACAAAAGAGATTTCTCAAAGAAGGTGTCTTTACAAAAGATCACTCTAAGAGATACAATTTAAGCACAATGAAATTGCCTTTTAAATAGGCTAATATGAAAGTGAATAACAAACTCACACAAACACTAAAAGAATGCAAATGTGTATGCTCATGATGTGAGTGTGTGATAACTTCAATCAAGTTTAAAAAGAAAGCTCAATCAACTATATGCTTAAAGCATTTCAAAGTTTAATGCACATAAAAGATGTGATTGAAGTTTAATGCAAATCACATGTATGAAAATCAACTTGTTAATGATATGAAAATCAAAGACTAACAAGTTGTATGAAAATGACTAACTTAGACCATGTGATGCATGTGCAATGTTGTTTTCAAAACCAAATAAATTTTTCTAAAGTTTAAATGAATGAAAACAACAAGTAATGTTTCAACCAAGAAAATGAATCATGCTATATAAAAGAAATCAAAGATTTAGGCTAAGCATGATTAAGAAAGTTTTAAAAACAACTTGGATGAAAACAAAGTGAAGAATCCAATCTTAATTACATCAAAGATTAAGAGAAGAATGGATTCATCACATCATAGATATCATGCTCTAAATCATTTACCAATAACTTAAACAAAGCATGTAAACTATGATTAAGAGAGGTAGAGCTTACTTAGAGATTTAACTTTATTAATCCAAGCTTTAGCTCTCCAAATGACTCTTTGGTCTCTCTTAGTTCATCCCCTTTTCTTTGTCTCAAAGCTCCTCAAAAGAGTCTTCAAAATCTCCAACTTTTGAAAAGGAATGAACTTCATTTTATACTCAAAAAGATGAGTTCTGCGAGTGCCCGATCGACCCCATGACAGGGCCCGGTTGACCTGGCCTTCACAACGGTCAGAAAGATGACCGTTGGAAGAGCCAACGGCACTCTGCCCTGGTCAACCTGCAGTGTGGCCGGTCGACCGGGTCCTCTGGGCCGGTCGATCGGCCACACTGCTGGTCGACCCCCTGGGACCAAAATTCCCAAGCTGAAAAACATGTTTTAAACCAAACTAAGATTTTAAAAACATGAAACACAAAAAGCCTAAAAAGATTTGAAAGATTTAAAACATAGGCTTGCTTGATTTCTAAAACTCTTTTAAAAAACAAATGCATCCAAGTTTTAAAAGTAAATCATGCATAAATCAATACTTTTACAAATCTTAAAAGCAATGCATGAATAAATCAAGATTTCAAGTTTTTCTAAATCAATGCAAGTGTGTGAATCAAATGATGCTCAAATGATTATGCATCCATCAAATTGCAAACTACAAAATTCCTAACACTGATTGGCCGATGGAGAATTAAGGGCTTTTAATTGCCTTTAAGCTCCATGATGGGAGGAGTTATGAGGTTTAATGGCATGATTATGGCCGACTTGTAACTCCTTTTTTCCTTGCTTCTAATTGGGCCGTCCAAAATAATGAGTTAATGACCGCATTAACTTGTCATAAAATGGGCCATTAATTACATTAAGTGGTCGCTGAGGCATTTGAAGAGTCGCGAGCCGTGCCACACCTTTTGGAATTCTCTTTACAATGATCGTCGATGGGTCTTCATGCTGATCGATGTCGGATGACCATCCAACTTCAGGCATTGATTGCTACCACTGCGTCTGTACCATCTGTCCTATCAATTTCTTGATTAATCAGGCAGAAAGTGTACTTTCTTGGTCGGCCCGTTGGCGATTTTGAAGCGATCGATGACGATTTCATGCTTTTGAAGGCGGATCCATGATGTAGACAAAGATCGACAAATTTCATTCCTTGAAAATCAGATTCTTGAAAAATCACAAGGGCTAAACACCTCGAAATGAGAAAAGGGACCCAAAAATGGGCTTTCGGCGAAAATCCGGCAACCCGGATTTCCAGGGTCGTCGGCAACGTTGGCCATGGGGATTTTTATCCCTTTTGGTTGCCAATTTTTGGTCTTTTCTTGGGTTTTTCTGATTCTTTCTTCTTCAGTATTTTTTTCTGACATTTTTTGTATACGTATTGGCTAGATTTCCCTAAAGAAAACTTTAAGAGAAGCCTTGCATATTAGAGTGCAAAGTTTCTGATTTTCCAGGAAAGCCGAAGACTTTTGCTGCGCAGAGTTACCGATTTGTCGTCAGAAGCCGAAACTAGGTCAAACGATGTCAGAATGAATTGAAATTTGAGGTGAAGCCTCCTGATCAGTAAGTGAGACCAACCATAGGATTTTGTTTGAATTTTGAAGCCATGTAGGGTCCTGTCGCCAGTAGACTTTGATTTTCAACCGATGACCGATTGACTTGAAATTTGACAGGGAGCCTATTGGAGTCATTTTGAGACGATCCATTGGCTCTGATTTGAAAATCATGGTCCCGAGAAGCTCCGCCACTAGGAGGCCTGATTTCAATCCCAAGAGTCAAAGTCTGGTCAACTGTTGTCGAAATGACCAGAAATTTGATGTGTAGCCTTTTGAAAGCATTTTGAACTCACCCATGTTCTCTGTTTGATGAGTGATGGCCTCGGTGGTTCTCACCGCCAAGAGGCTTAATTTTGCTGCTTGATGATTGATGTAGGGTCAAACCTTGTCCGTTTGACCTGAAACTTGATATGGAGCCTTTTAAAGGTATTTTGAGAGCATCCATGGGTTTTGATCGAAGATCTGATGTCTTCAACGCTGTCACCGCCGAAAGTTCCTACTCAACAGCTGGAAGAGTGAAGTTAGGCCAAATAATGTCGAAGTGGCCCGAAACTGCATGTGTACTCTTCTTTTGGCTGTTTTGAAGAATCTTGCAGTTTTTGTTTGATTCTGACAAGATTTGACACTTGAAGTAGCATTGCCTGTTTGTGGTAGGATGCGGCTTCATGTAGCTTCTTGATGTTGAAGAAGCAAAGTGACATTTTTCGTGTCAACAAATGCCCCCTCGAGGTACAGAAAATAGTTGCATAACTTTTGAAGTCAATGTGCCTCGAACAGAACTTTGAAGGAGGGCTTTTGACTTGACCAAGAGTCTTTGAGAAGTTTCATGGTAGTGAGAGGGATCACGTACCATCTGTTAGGGATTTTGTGTATTGCAATTTGATGGATGCATTATCATTTTAGCATCATTTGATTTTCACACATATGCATTAATTTAGAAAAACTTGAAATCTTGATTTATACATGCATTGCTTTTAAGATTTGTAAAAGTATTGATTTATGCATGTTTTGTTTTTAAACTTGGATGCATTTGTTTTAGAAAAAGAATTTCTTAGAAATCAAGCAAGCCATTGGTTTTAAAGTTTCGAATCATTTTAGGCTTTTTATGTTTCATGTTTTAAAACCCTTAGAATGATTTAAAACATGTATTCAAGCTTGATTTATTGGCCCAAAAAGTTCCCTCAAGAAAAACTTTGAAATATGAAATTTTTGGGAATTTTGGTCCTAGGCCTGACCCGCAGAAGGCCAGGTCGACCGGGCCTGCAGTGTGCCAGGTCGACCGGGTAGGGCCAGGTCGACCCGGGGACTAGCCGTTGGGCTGTTTTGGCTATAAATACTAGTTCATTCATTTGCCAAAGGTTGGGGATTTTTAGACCTTCCTTGAGAGGTTTTGAGGCAAATCAAAGGGAAATGAACTAAGGGATGAAAGGGGTCATTAGGAAAGCTAAAGCTTGGATTAATGAAGTTAAATCACCAAGTAGGCTATACTTTCCTTAATCATATGTTTTCATGCTTTGCCTTTTTATTGGTAAATCTTTTGTAGCATGATAAACTATGATTTGTTGTGTCCTTAACATGTTCTATGTTTTGAATTGATCTATTGTTTTGGATGCATCACCATTTGATTCAATCCAAGTAGTACTTTATTTGGTAAATCTAAGTAGATCATGTTAATGAAAGAATCTTTGAAATCATATGATTCATATACTTGGTTGAATCTTTGGTTGTTGTTTTTCATCATAAGAAAATCTCTTTCAAATATATCTTATGTTTTGTGTCGCGACCCCGGACCGGGGATCCGGAATCGGGACAGGTGATGGTGATGATAATGACATAATGATAACAATCTACATCAACAGTTTAATAATACCATACATTTATTTAATTTCCCACAGGTGTCCGCGGTGAGGATATCACAACCATAAATGAATATTTCTTTTAAGTGCGGAAGCGTGTAACAAATCAAATAGTCAACCATCCTTGGTCATAAAAACAATATCACAAGTATAAAGATACTGTATCAGAATGAGCAATGATCTATAGCATGTTACCCAAAGTAAGTTAAAGTTTATACAAATATCATTTAATTACATTTCCCAAAAATAGAGGCCCACCAGGCCAATATAACCAAAATACCAATCCAAAGAATGGTTAGACAGTTTTCCCAAAATGTTAAGTCTCTCATGGCGACCAAACGTCTACATGACGTCATCAGCAAGCCACTCAACTAACTGTTGCGGTTCTCCGACCGCCTCCTCATGCTCCTCCTCGGGATAACCGACGACGGGACCTGAGTACCAAAGAGTAGGTCAAACACGACGGTTTGGCAAATGGATAAAACACAATGACAATATGGTAATAAATGAATTTACCTTCAAAACATGTAAACATGTTTAAATAACAATTTATATGAACGAGGTAAAACATTTATTCAATTACAAGGATGCAAAGTAAAACATGTAAGGTGACCAAGGAAACGGGAAACAATCAAGATGGCAACCACACGAAGCTAAGTCCTCTATCGCTAAAGCAATAGAGCAATAACTAGGCACTGATGTCAGTCACTCGAGGTGAGGAGAAACAGTGGATCTCATATAAATACATATACATATACATATACTATACATGACCACGGTAGCGAGCCGGGCATCGGGGACCACAGTAGCAATCTGCGGCATTCGGACAAGACCACGGTAATAACCGGGTAGCGTGATCCAAACTGCAGCTGGCGGGACAAGAGGGGGATCTCCAAGTCGGTGGATCAGACCAACAGGGTTATCCAAGCTTAGTGGTGCCGACTCATAGGTCAAATACAATCGAGACATATGTAATTAAATCAAGTACAATAGATACACGGGCAAGACGGGGGTGCTCAAGGGCACACTATCATTTCATGTGGTGCAATGCACTTCAAGACAAGTAGCTATTTCAAGAATAATACTATGCTTTCAGGAAAACAGGGCATGTAGTATAAAACTCGGGATCGATAAAGTACAATAAGCAATTGACATTTTTGGGTAAAGTATCGGGTTCAACATTTATCTGAAGTGAATAGGGACCCCGTATGTCAATCTAATAACAATTTGGTACTCTTGAGTTTGGGGACATTCCGAGCTCCTTATACACTTTAAAGTTCAAAAACTTCGAATAAAATCTTCGTGATATGGTTTCTTCCTCAAATGGCCTCATACAACGCTTAGTAAATCTCCTTGACATAGAGAGGTTCCCAAAGAATGGTCCCAATACGTTGAAATAGTTAAACATTGTCCCAGACATAGCCTTCCTCAATAAGGCCCATCGCTCGAGCGGACTGGAGAGTTCGCTCGAGCGAGTGGCTCTCTGGAATGGTTGTCTGGGTGGGTTCGCTCGAGCGAAGTTGAGGTCGCTTGAGCGAACTCATTGGGTCGAGCGAATATTTAAATGCGTTCGAACGAACAACTCTCTGGAATGAGTTCTGGGATGTCCACTCGAGCGAAAAAGGGTGCGCTCGAGCGACCAAGCTACTGGAAAGCTCCGAACCCTTCTCTGGACAGGTCGCTCGAGCGAAGTGTCATGGTCGCTCGAGCGAACTGTCCAGAAACTGATTCCGGACCAGTTCAGCTCCTCTCTATCTTTTCCTTCTACAACCCCTTTTTTTAGCCACTTTCATACATCAAATGAGAAGTCTAATACTTCATTCAAACTACATCAAATCCTTCACCACATCCATCCCCTTCTCCTCCATCCATATCACATTCAATATAAGGAAATAAAGAAGGAAACCATTTCACATAAGAGTGCATTTGTGACAAAACAAGAGGAGATTAAATGCTATGAACTAACATATCACTATGACCATAAATGCACCATTAATACTACCATGAACATTTATTTCAAAACAAAGCAATAAATATGCATTAATGGAAAATATCCAAAGTCAATGAAAGCTTAGGAAAATCAATCATGCATCCACTTGCCTTAGGTCTCTACTCAAGCAAACCAAGCTCTAACAAGTCCTTCAAATCAAAGGTCCAAGCTACAAGGAAAATCCCAAAATAAAACCCTAGAAGAGTCAAAACATTGAAATAGCAAAGGAAACCTTACAACAATGAAGGTGAAGCTTCTCTAGGGCTAGAGGAACACAAATCTAGAATGAGGGAATGATTACTTACTTGCAAGGTCTTCTTATGGACAAGGTGAGCTCAAAAGAATTCTTGTAATGGATTGTTTTGTCTAACAATGGTGTCAATAGAGAGCTAGGGTGATGAGGAAGAAGGTGATGATCTCCACTTCTCAAGTTGTGCAAGGTTGGTGGTGGATTGGGTGATGGAAAGCAAGAGCAACAAGAAGAAGAAGAAAAAGGGAAAACCCTAGCTTAAGCTTGTGCTGGAAAAAGGAAATGGAAGGGAAAAGGTCTCCTTATAAACAAGTGGGGAGTGGGCTCCACCACTAACAATCCAATTGGGCTGAAATCATGGCTTTCGGGACCTCGGATGGATTCGACGAAGAAGGAAGAAATGATCGTTCGAAATATCTAGTTTTCAAAAAGTATATGTTTCGCGGGTTTCGGGAATATCATGTTTTGGTTACAGATTTTGTGCACAATGACTGTTTTGCCCTCAAGGCTATGAAATCGAGTTTCGAGATCTCGAACGGGGACGGGATCAACGTGAAATTTGAAGGGATTAACAATACCAATAAAATGAGATTAAAACAATGAATGCAAAATCTCCGATAAATCCTCAAACACATGTAAATGTCATCAAAAGGAAACCCCCAATGGGTCCCACTAGTCATAAGACAACCAAAACTCCCCAAAACTATTTCAAAAGCTAATTCAAACCCAACTTAGCCAAAATCACTAATCAAGCTTAGAACTAACACACTGCTTAATTAGCACTAATCGGGTTCACTCGGGTCGGGGTATTACATTTTGGATTCAACAACTTGACAAATCATATGTTCTTTTGTTTTAAAAGTTACACAACTTGCCTTACTTTAATGGGTATATCATTTTCAAGTTGTATTTATAATTACATATGATTTGTCCCCTAATTTCAATCAAATCTATTTTTATGTTTTATGAGCTACAATGTTGATTTGATTGACATCCCTATGCATCACATGTTTAGAGCTAATTAATTTCATACAACTTGTGAATCTTTGATATCATTAACAAGTTGTTACTTTTAACATGTGACTTGCATTCTTTCCTCAATCATAAATGTTTTTATGAGCTAAAACTTTCAAAAGCCTTAGGCATACATTTATGAGCTTTCATTTTCAAAATGATTGAGGACATCACACACACACATCATGAGCATACATCTTTGCATTCATTTAGTGTTTGTGTGAGTTAGATTTTCATTTTCATATCCGCCTATTTTAGAGGCAAATGTAATGAGCTTAATTGAATCTCCATCAAGTGTATTATAGACACTAATTAGAGAGATAACCAACCTTGTGGTTGAAGAGGTTATTGCTTAGCCTAAGAAAAGCATAATGTAGAGGTTATTGCTTAGCCTTGAAAAGCATATTGTAAAGGTTATTGCTTAGCCTATTGAAAAGCATAAATAGTGGAGATCCGGTGGGGTGTTGGGTCACAAGCCTGTAGTGGATGTAGGCATTGAGGCCAAACCACTATAAATCCTTGTGTGATGGTGCGTGCTTTGTGGTGATTGTTTTTATTAAGCTTCCGCATTTTATTTGTAATCATCACTTGTGACTAGTTTAAGTTAAAGAAGTTAAAATTTGTCTAAATTGGTCATAATTGAAGCTCACCCTATTCACCCCCCCCCCCCCCCTCTAGGGTTCGGATCTTTGGACTTTCACCATCTCAAGGCAAAGTTTTGAAAATGACATGAGAGATTTGGATTTGGGTTTTGGATTTTCTTTTTGACCTTGTGACCTAACAAGCTGTATGTGGCAGGTTAGGGGGTCGGGGTTTTGGTTTTTTATTTTTACCCTGTGACCCAACAAGCTGTATGTGGCAGGTTGGGGGTCGGGATTTGGTTTTTGGTTTTGACCTTGTGACCCAACAAGCTGTATGTGGCAAGTTGGGGGGTCAGGATTTGAATTTTGATCACTCTTTGGGACCATTTTGGGTCCATTGAGTGGTTTGGATTTTTGTGGAATGTCAATTTCAAGATTTTGGCTCAATTTGGTGCATGAGGTAGGATAGAAGCTCATGAGGTTTGGATTTTTTCGTGTGGTCCAATTAACTCAAAAGAGGCATGGAACCATTTTGTATGCTCTTGGTAAGAGGAATTTTTGGTAGGAAGCCCCTTTTAGTGCCTAGGTGGTCAAACCTGGCTCATATGGGCTAAGTCATGGGACCTTAAGCGTTAAGGATGGCTTAGATCTCATGTGGTGTCATTCTTGTAAAGAATATCTATAAATATCTCTTTTGGATAGAGAATATCTAAAAATATCCTTACTTGGAGAGAATCTCTCAAGTTTCCTTTCTTTTTGGAGAGATTTTCCCAAAGTATCTTTCTTTGGGAGAAAATCTCTCAAATCCCCTCCCTTTTGGGAGAGAATCCCTCAAGGTATCTTTCTTTCAGGAAAGTTGCTAATTTGTAACACATACCTCATTGCTTTTCTCCTTATTTCCTTCTTTGGCTTAATCGCTTCTATAAAAGCAAAGGGAAATTGGATCTCTTGATTTTGTTGATTTCTTTTGCAAAAATCTTCAAGACCAAGAGTTCTTCTTTAAGGATCTTCAAGTTTTTCTTCTTTTTCTCCATCAGTGGCTTCAAGTAAGTCTTCTTTTCCAATAAAACTCCATGTAGAAGTAGGATGGTAAAAAAAAAAAATGGTCTCCTTTCTTTTTTTTCCTTCTTCTTTCCTTTTCTTTTTTTTTTTTTTTTTTGTTCTTGCATTTTTTTTCTCTCTTTTTTATGCATCAAATAAAAGGCTAGAGTTTCTAGGTCAAGCCAACATGAATTTTGACTTGGACAAAGTTTGATTGGTTTGGATCAAGTTGGGTTGGAATTGGTCAAACTTTTGTCAAGGGTTTCCTATCATCTAATGCATGACAATTTGTTTTCTATGCAAGATTTTTTATTTTCTTTTTTGTAAATTGTATTGGGGGAAAGATATGACAGTGCATATCTGGAAATCTTTGCAAGTTTTAGAGTTTGGAGCTCACAGAAATGTTGAGCCCTTTCTCAATCTTGTGGGAGATTTGAGAAGTTTTGCAAGTTTTGGAGCTCGCAACAATTTGAGCCCATTTTCAAGCTTTCTACCTTTTTCGGGGTGTTTCCCTTTTCTTCGGAATTGCCCCAGAATCATGCCAAAATTTTTCCATATCTCTAGAGAAATTTTGTCATTTTGATGATTGATCTTTCTTATTTTCCAACCTTTGCAGGTGGTTCCTCCAGAACGAACAAGGGTATGGGCTTGTTACCAACACGCCCCGCCGATCTGCTAGTTCTTCCAATGCGGCAGTTCAGCAGGCCTGGGAGAAGGTCTAGTATGTAGAAAGAAACTTGGAAGAGTGTGACTCCCTCAACAAGGATGAGATGAGGTAGCGATTGATTGCCCTCAAGGGTGAGGAGTTTTACAAGATCATGGTAAGCAATCGTCCTTGGGTCATGGACGATCAGAGCGTTGTGCCCAAGCCTACCTTTTTCTTTGGTGATGCAATCTCTAACGACTTAACATAACAGAGGAGATGTTTTTAGTTCTCTTACACAGCTGATGGTGAGGAGAGGACTATTGCTACCCGATCGACTTTTGATCGTACTATCTCGATCATGAGCCTTTCTCCCACATGCCCTAAGAGGGAAGATCCTCCAAGCTTGGTGAAGAGGACCAATGTGATCAAGACCGGGATTTTTTGTTGGTGGCCCTTCCGGATATATGGAGAAGTCACCCGTCCGTATGGACATGTTGATGTAAGCCAGTGGCTACTAGGGTTCTGATTATCCGTCGGTCGATTTGAGACCGGTGGGCCTTGGTATTTTTTGTAGTGACGGTAGCAGTTGGGTGAAGCCTTTTCGACTTCATGGCCGTTTCAGTGCTGACTCAGATTGGGAGTCATGGACTGATCACGTCTTGTGGATTGGTGGCTCCATTCTGAAGGAAGTCGGGATTTTTGATGCGGTCCGCAATTTTAGGGAGACATGATCTTTTCCGACGAGGCCTTCATGTCTATGTTGGAATCTTTCCTTCCGCAAACCAACACCTTCGTTGTCACGAATGGTGAGATTGGCTTTTCTTTGAAGGAATTGAGCGCCATCACTGGGCTACCTATCCTTGACAAACTCTATGAGGAGTTCATGACTATCAACAGCGTCCTCGAAGAGCAGTCTGAGGAGTTTAGGCTTTGGTACTTTCAGCTTATCGCCTTCTATGATTTCTTGAAGGAGAAGGGAGGCTTGAAAGTTAGGTCCAGTAGTTGGAAGAGTTTTAGCTCTTCGTCCCCCAATTTCTTTGACAGTAGAAAGTCTTCTGACAACATGACTCAAGAACCTAGAGCTAAGAATTTGGGTTCGAAAAAGACTTATGTCATGTGAGAAGACTTGAAGGATTTCTTCGTGAGTACATGTGCCATTTGTTTTGACATTGCACTACGGAGGGATCTCGCTGTTTACCTCACTTACTGGCTGGGTGAGGTTGTCTTTGCTGGTGGAGAGGGAATGCACATCAGGCCGCATTGTATTTATCTGGCTTGTCAGATGGCGTTCGGAGAGCAACTCGCTTTGGTGCCATCTCTTTACTCCTATTTGTGCATTGAGCTGCAGGCTGCTGCTTTCTTGGTTTGGCTTAGGCTCCCTATGAATAGAGTCTTTTCAGCCTATATATTTTATTTGTGGTATGTATACCACTGTCCTGCCTTCCACCAGTTGGGTGCTGCCCAGGATGATGATCTTTTCATGATTCGGTTGGCTAAGGGTAAAGCCGTCTTCGAATCTCTTTTGTTTGCCCGCATGAGGATCTGACGGTATAGGGACGTTGAGATAGGGCAATCTTCAATGAAGCTTTCTTCGGAGTTGTGGAAGAAAGCTTTTGATTTTGGTGCCCCCCGCGACTCCACTAGGGCAGGGTAGGGAAGACATTACTCCATGACCAATGCATATATGGGGTGGCTTTTTAACATAAGTGTCGGCACGAAGGTGTACCGCAGACATCTTTTTGTCGACATTCAGCAGTATGCCCCTTCTCGCTTTGCGCTATAGTTGGGCTTCTCTCAAGGTGTTGTTGGAGTGCCTTCAAGCATGGTGAAATGCTTTGTAGGTCTACAGGATGGCAGAAATGCATGGGCTTTTTATAGTACTGAGGACACTATCACAATGATTTCTTATCCTAAGCTGTCGACTTTCCAGACCACCGGCTTCACGAAGTGGTTCATGGAGAGCTTTTCGGCATACTGATGGCTTTCCAAGAAGGAGCTTGATGTTAAGCAGTCTTCTGGAAAGGGCATTGTTGACACCAAAAATGTCACTTTGCCTCTTCAACATCAAGAAGCCACGTGAAGCCGTATCCTACTACAAATGGGCAATGCTACTTCAAGCATCAGATCTTGTCAGAATCAAACAAAAACTGCAAGATCCTTCAAGACAACGAAAAGAGGAGTTCACATGAAGTTTCAAGCCATTCGCCATCATTTGGCCTAACTTCACTCCTCCGGCAACCAAATAGGCGCTTCTAGCGGCGACAACGTCGAAGACATCAAAACTTCGATCAGAGCCTACGAATGGTCTCAAAATACCTCCACAAGGCTCCACGTCAAATTTCAGGTCATTCCGGCGACGTTTGACCCGACTTTGACGCTCCGAAAGAAAATCAAGCCTCTCGGTGGCGAGAACCACCGAGACCATTACTCATCAAACGGAGCACATGGGCGACTTCAACATGCTTCAAAAGGGCCGCACGTCAAATTTCAAGTCATTCCGACAACGTTTGACCCACTTTGACGCTCCGAAAGAAAATCAAGGCTACCGGCGATGGACCACCCCGAGACCATGACATCCAAAACGGAGCCAATGGATCATCTCAAAATGACTCCAATAGGCTCCCTGCCAAATTTCAAGTCATTCGGACATCGGTTGACCGCACATCAAAGCGCGACGTCTTCCTCGTAGTAAAATCAAGCCTAGCAGCGACGGGACCCCAAACAGCTTCAAAACTCAAACAAAAGCCCATGGCTGGTCCTATCTACTACTCAGGAGGCTTCACCTCAAATTTCGGGTCATTCCGACATCGTTTGACCTAGTTTCGACTCTTGACCGAAAATCGGCAACTCTGCGCGGCAAAGTCTTTGTGCTCCGGTTTTGCATGACTTCTCGTCGGGTTTTCTTCAGGAGAATCAAGCCAAAAAGTAAGGAAAAATGTCAATAAAAATAAAGGAGAAAAAAAGGATTGAAAAAGCTCGAAAAACGGCCGAAGAAAAGGCGACCAAACCCCATGGTCGCCGGCAACCCTGGAAGTCCGGGTCGCCAGATTTTGGCCGCAAGCCCGTTTTCCGATCCTTTTTGTGTTTCAGGAATCCCAGTCCCTGTGATTTCCTGAAAATCTGATTTTTGATGATCGGAAACGACTGATCTCCGCCTACAACTCGGATCCGTAGTCAAGAGCATGAAATCGTCATTGATCGCTCCAAGATCGCCAACCGGCTGACCAAGAAAGTACACTTTCTGTCTGACCGATCGAGAAATCAACAAGACAGATGGTACCGGTCCGCTGTTAGCAATCTATGTCTGAAGTTGCATGATCATCCGACATCAATCAACATGAAGATCCATCGTCGATCATCGCGAAAAGAATTTCAAAAGCGCGGCACGGCCCGCGACTCTTCAAATCCCCGGCGACCACTTAATACTGTTCATTGACCCAACTATATGCGGTCATTAACTCATTATTTTGGACGGCCTAATCAGATTCAAGAGAATGTGAGTTACAAGCCAAAGCCATCATGGCATTAAAGCCATGAAACTCCTCTCATCATGGAGATTAAAGGCGATTAAATGCCCATCATTCTCCATCGGCCAATCAGATTCAAGGGAAAAGGAGTTACAAAATCAAGAAATAAAAACTTGTAACTCCTCCCATCATGAAGCTTTAAAGCCATCAATGCTCATAAACCCTCCTAAATGGCTACCAAAGGCCTATAAATACAAGAGCATCCCAAGAAGAACGGATCGAAGAAAAATCAACCAGAAATCAAGAAGAATCGTCCAGAAGCTCTGCTACTCTGAAGGAACTTTGTTGCAACAAACACCACAAGATGATCAAAGTCCCTTGGGGGGCACTCCCCCCAAGGGAAAGCCCTCTCTTCTCCTATTCAACATGGCCTAGACGTGGCTTTCCAGCCCGTCTCTTTGTTTTTTTTATTTGATATAGGACCTTCCCTTGGTCTTTATCCTCTAAAAAAACTGAAGTCCAAGCCAAGCCAAATGAATCGAAGCATCGCATGTTCTCATCTGAAGAACGATGGCGGAGTCCATACATGACTTGCGACCGCCAATCTGAACGAGTCTCCGCAATCTCCTGAGAAGTCAGATCCATTTTCTTACTTTTCTGTTGTATTTTGTATTTTCTTTAAGAGACAAAAAAAATCACAATTCTTGTCTTTCATTTTGATGAGATTTGTAAATCGCCTTTCACAGCAAAAAAATCGCCTTTCATGGCAAAATCGCCTCTCACGGCATTAAAAAAAAAACCTTGTCTCTTTTCTTAAATATTTGTGCAATGGGAAGTTAGAAAAAAAGATTGATTTCCTTTCTACTTACGAAGGTGGAACTCCGGATCACCATTTCTGAATTCCAAGTAGAATAGAAAATATGGCATACCCGTACAAAAATGTTGATACTCGCATTTCTCCCTTCCTTCCCTCCATTCGGCCTTTTCGGTGACCCCGGGGACGGATGGGGGAGGAACGGAAGAAATCGGGTGCATCAAGTTGGCATACCCGGTGGGACGCGTTCATTTGAGAATGTCATGCTTGGATTCTTTGGCCCCTCTTTAGTTGGTCGCCTATGTTGAATCTTACATATAAAAAAAAGCATGTGATGGGATTTTTTGGAAATTTCTATCTTGAATCTATTTCCACTCTTTCTCATTTCAAAAAAAAAAATTTTGATTTCTCTTTTCTTGGATTCATCTTTGAAAAACTTTGATCCTTTCCCCTCCGAACTTGATAGCTCGCAGAAATGTTTGTTGCTATTGTTCATAAAGAGGAATGGGTCACCTTTTTTCTTTGATGAGCCCCATGAGGATTTTAAAAAAATAATGAGTTTTCCCCTCTTTTGGATTCGAATTAGGGAAACTTTGGTTTCTTCCTTTTCGGACAATGGCTCGTGGAAATCGTTTGTAGCCAACGTTTGGATTGGGAGAGGTCATTCGCTCTCTTTGATAGGTCCATTAGAGATCTTTCAAGAAAAACTTAAAAAAAAAAAGAGTCTAATCGCAAACTCTTCAAAAAAAATCAGTTTTCTCTCTTTTGGATTCGAATTAGGGAAACTTTAGTTTCTTCCTTTTCAGACAATGGCTCGCGGAAATCATTTGTAGCCAACGTTTGGACTGGGAGAAGCTATTCGCTCTCTTTGATAGGTCCATTAGAGATCTTTTAAGAAAAGTTTTCAAAAAAAAAAAAAAAAAACAACACTAAGGTTACACCAATTGTGTTCTTTGCCAAAGTGGATCTAAGAAAAGCCTTGTCCAAAGTGTGGAGACAGCTAGACTGTTCGAGGCAAGGGTCCTCCAAACGGGTTCATTAAGTAATCCTACCCTTACCTGGGGACTGATCTATCTACTAAGGTTTCATAAGACCGAATTGAAAACTATGTGTTCCTTTAAAAAAAAATCAAAAAAATATTTCAAAAAAAATTGTCATTTTTGGGTTTACATCTGAGAAATCTAGGTTCCTTCCCTTTCGGATAAAAGCTCGCAGAAATCGCTTGTAGATTGCGTTCGGATTGGAATACCATTTGCTCTCTTTTATGAATCCGATTTTGAGCTTTCAAAAAATCCCATCTCGTGTCTATTCTAAGGATGCGATTTGCAACATTTGTGCCTAACAGTGCTAGTACGCCCTTTCGGTTCTACTGTATTCGCGACCGACACATTTGTATCTCCAACCTTATGTCATCTCATCTCGAGTGAGCCTCTCTTCTCGGTAATTTGAATTAAGGTCTACAATTGCTTCTAGCAGTCACTGGAATGCTCGCTCTGAGCCTCCTGTACTTGCGTTAAGAACAATTGTATCCTCTATGGCTTTTTGCCTTCTTCACCTCGCTTGGACTGGGCCATGTTCCCTTGAGCGATTTGAAAAGGCAAAATCATAGTTCTTTCCCATTTATGATCACTATATTCTTGCGATTACTAATGGGCGTGCTCTTGTTTCAGAAGTTTTCCAAAACTAACAATGGCAGCTTCATTAACCATCACTTTCGATGAGAACAAGTACCAGCTCATGCTCCAGGAGAAGCAGAACAAGCGCACTCATAAGCGCCCTGCTGGCTGCCGAAGCATCACCTCCTTCGGCAAATCTCAGAACACCGGGTCGACCTCTACTCCCCGAACTATTATCTTCGGGTCGCTGGGACCGTTCTCACTTCCCGTAGAAGAAACCACACCAGCTAAGAAGCAAAAGATCGCCCCGCAACGTGTCACCGCCACGACACCAAGGGCGAACACGAAGAAGCCTATGTTAGAGTTTTTATTTTGTTGCAATTTGATAGTATGCATTCATTTTCTTAGCTTGACCTCTCATTCCTTCATGTTCTTAATCTTAGGATCCTCATACATATTTCTCATTCATAATCTTTGTTTTTATCATATGTTATGCATGGTTTTCAAATTCATTATGTCTCTTAAGTTCATGAAGTTTTGAGTTCAGATTTTCAAGCCTCTAAGTGTTTAATCCTTAAGTTCAAAAATCATTCAAGCTTTCCAAAGTTTTCTTCTTTAAATCCATATTTTGATTTGGAGTTTCATGTCTTTAGAATATCAGGTTTCATCCTTTTTCAGTCATGAATCCAAGCTTGAGAAATGTGCCTCAAAGTCCCCTGGAAAGATGCCCTCTTAGTTGCAAGTTTCTAAAAAATCAGAATTTCTGGGCAGACTTCAGGTCGACCTGCCTGTGTTGCCGGTCGACCGGGCACACTGCGGGTCGACGGGGATTTTGAGCTTTTAGCTTCTCCAACGGGCATTTTTATAGTCGTTGTGTGTACCCGGTTGACCCTGCCCTGTACCAGGTCAACCGGGCACTAGCCGTTGGGAACTTTTTCTTTATAAAAAGTGGCTTTTTGTTTGGAGAAAGTTGCTGGAATTTGGAGAAGTTTTGAGGCCAAGGAAGAGCAACTTTTCAAGAGCATTTGTGAAGGGATTATGAAGCCATTCCATTTATTAAACCTTTGATCTACAAATGGGTGTGCTTTCTAAATCACAAGTTCTATTTCATGCTTAGTTTCTAAATCTTTGTTTTCTTTTAAGCACGATCAAATAGTTAGCTTTCTTCTTGAGATGTTGTGTTTCATAACATGCTTTGGACTTTGAAATCTCTTAGCCTTATGAAATCAACATATGATTTATCATTCACATGTGTTATGAATATTTGTTTTCAAATCTAACTTGTTAGTCTTAAGATTGTACTTTTTCTATTCAAGTTTGATCCTCTTGAAAACCATGTGTTTGTCGAACAACTCTTTCTCATACATATGATTATCATCTTTGCATCATGTAAAGTTTCATTATTTTAAAAATCATCTTTGCATCATGTAAAGTTTCATTATTTTAAAAAGAGATAGAGTGATTTCTAGTATATGCATTATTCTTAGACTTTGTCATTCATATGCATTCTTCTAGAAGTTAAGTTTTCATTTTCTATTCAGCCTATTTAGAGGCACTCAATTGTACTTGCATTGTTCTCTTAATCCATGCATTCATAGGTATTTTTCTTAAGAGAAAACCTCTTGTTGTTAAGGTTGGTGCTTAGCCTTGAAAAGCATAGTTAATGTTGTAAAGGTTTATGCTTAACCTTGAAAAGCATAGTGATGAATTTGTAAGGTTTTAGGTGATCCTAAACCTTAATTTGAGTTAGTGAAAATCCGGTAGGTTTATCGGGAGTGGATGTAGGCAATTTGGCCGAACCACTATAAATATGTGTGTTATGGTGATTGATCTCTTGCCTTCTTTATATGAATGATGTCCTTATGTTTGAATGAAGATTGTAGTTGGTTATTCCTTGTGTATCCTTACCTTAGGGACTCCTCTCTATCACAAGATAATTAATCTTCATCAATGCTTAATTGACTTAAAAGCTAAAAGAATTAAAATTGGTCTAGGTTCTTAGAGCTCACCCTATTCACCCCCCCCCCCCCCTCTAGGATTCGTTCTTAGACTTTCAATTGGTATCAGAGCAAGGTTGCTCTTGTTTAGGTTTAAACACCTAGAGTTCGAATCCTAGTGAGTGTTTTTCTTTTGTTGCCACCATGCAAACTCATTTGGGTGAAGGCAATGCCACCAATAGACCTCCTTTGTTTAATGGAACACACTATCGTTATTGGAAAATTAGAATGCAAGTGTTCTTAGAATCCCAAAGCTTAGATGTGTGAAACATCATAGAAGATGGCTATCATCCTCCCACTACCACAGAAAAGGACTCTGAGGGGAATGTCATATCCATACAATTCAATCCCAAAAGTACTTGGACTCAAGGGGAAAATGATAGAGCAAATTTAAATGCTAAGGCAAAAAACTCCCTATATTGTGCTCTATCTCAAGAAGAATTTAATAGAGTAGTAAATTGCAACTCTGCTAAGGAAGTCTGGGATACCCTAGAGACCACCCATGAAGGCACAGATCAGGTTAAGATAGCCAAAATTCAAATGTTGACCTCTAAATTAGAAGATATTAAAATGCTTGAAGAAGAAACATTTGACGAGTTCTACTCAAAATTCATGGAAATTGTCAACTCTCTTATAGATCTAGGAGAAAAGATGGATGAATCTAAAGCTATTAGAAAGATTTTAAGATCTCTCCCAAAAAGATTCAAGCCTAAGATTGTAGCCATAACGGAAAGCAAAGATGTTGACAAAATTAAAATTGAAGAACTAAGAGGAAATCTCCTTACATATGAATTAGACTTTGAAGTTCAAGACAAAAAGAAAGGAGTAGCTTTTTCCTCTCAATCAAAAGAAAATGAAAGTGAGGTTGATAGTGATGATGATAATGCTTTATTTGTTAAGAAATTTAAAAGGTTCTTTAGGAACAACAAGAACAATAGAAATTCTGATGAAAGCAAAAGTCCTAGATTCCAAAGAAATCCCAAAGGATCATTTATTAAAAAAGATGTGCAATGTTACAATTGCAAGGGGTTTGGACACATTGCCCAAAATTGCTCCACCCCTAAAGAATTTGAAAAACGAGATAAGAAAGGAAAGAAAGCTTTAAACATAACTTGGTATGAGGAAGATGAAGATAGTGACAAAAATGAATCCCTTAATGATGAAGAAGAAAATTTTCCTAATTGGCTTCTACTTTCATCCATTGAAGATACCAATGAGCATAATACATTAATAGATGACACATTA
This sequence comes from Cinnamomum chago, assembly GCA_038049695.1. Classification (NCBI taxonomy): domain Eukaryota; kingdom Viridiplantae; phylum Streptophyta; class Magnoliopsida; order Laurales; family Lauraceae; genus Cinnamomum; species Cinnamomum chago. The sequence goes on from CP142456.1 coordinate 33,278,887, forward strand.
GGACAAGAAGAAACTAATGATGAAGTTGAAGATAGTGAAATTCAGCAAGCTTATGATAAACTATATGAAAATTGGGAAATCTTATTTAAGAAAAACAAAATTTTTAAAGAAGAATCCAAAAAGCTTGTTAATGAAATAAATGTTTTAAAAGATGAATTGAAATTAAGAATCAATGATAAAATTGACTTAGAACACAAGTTCACCACTCTAAGTGAAAATCTAGCTCATGCTCAAAACCAAATTCATAATTTACAATCCAAGCTAGAATCTAGTCAACTTGAAACTAACTCTCTTCAAATGAAACTTAACAAAGGTAAATTCATTGTTGATAAATCCACTTTGGGAAATGAGAAGTTTTATCAAATGTTAGGGTTGTATAAAATTTATGGTGATAAGAGTGGGATAGGTTTTGAAAGTTCCTCTAGTAACAAGCAAAATAGTTTTCAAAACATTACTAAGACTTTCCAAAAACCCCTAGTTGAGAGAAACTATACTTCTAGATGGACGTGTCATTTTTGCAATCGTAGTGGTCATTAAGTTCCTAATTGCCCATACAGAATTAGCTTGTCTCTCAAAAATCCCTTTAGAATCCTTTTCAAGTTTGTCCCCAAGACCATTCCCTCTAAATCTTTTCTATCTAGTTGGACTATAAAAGAAACAATTGTTGAGAGTCTCTTAGTGCAAACCGCTTTGAAAGCTAAGGAAAACCCTACCTGGTTCTTAGATAGTGATTGTTCCAAACACATGACAGGAGACCGATCTAGATTCAGCTCTATAGTGGAATATGATGGAGGAAACGTTTCTTATGGTGACAATAGTAAAGTTCAAATAATTGGCAAAGGAAGTGTGAAAGGAGATCAAATACCTACCTTAAATGATGTATTTCTTGTGGAAGGATTAAAGCATAATCTTCTTAGCATAAGTCAATTGTGTGATAAAGGAAACAAGGTAGTCTGGTAAATGATAAAACCCACCAAATTATTCTTACTGGATCAAGGACAAAAGGAAACATTTACATAATAGAAGAATCTGATGAAAATGAATCTAGGTGTCTGATAACTAAAGATCAAGAAAATTACTTATGGCACCAAAGGATGGGGCACATAAATTTCAAATTGATGAAAATCCTGTCGAAAAATGAAATTGTGAAAGGGATTCCAAAATTGAGCGATGAAAAATCTGAAATCTATAAGGCATGTCAATTGGGTAAACAAATCAAGAAGAGTTTTAAAGGTCTAAAGGATATATTGTCTTCTCGTCCTCTTGAACTAATCCACATGGACTTGACTGGACCTGCACCTGTGCAGAGCATTGGAGGAAAGAAATTTATTTTGGTTATGGTAGATGATTATTCTCGTTTTGGACGGATTGCTTTTCTTCATGCTAAATTGGATGATGTAGACAATATCATAAGAATTTGCAATAAGATACAAGTGGAAAAGGCTTGTAAAATTCGGAAGATTAGAAGTGATCGTGGGGAGAGTTTGAAAATAAGAAATTTGCTAAATTTTGTGAGAGTCATGGAATTAATCATCAATATTATGCTCCTAAAACTCCTCAACAAAATGGAGTGGCTGAAAGGAGAAATAGAGTTATTCAATAAATGACTAGGACCATGCTTAATGAAAAGAATCTCTCTTGTAATCTATGGATTGAAGCTGTGAATATTGCTTGTTATCTCATAAACAGAGTTTTTCTAACTAAGAATACCAACAAAACCCCTTACGAACTTTACTTTGATAGAAAACCTAATTTGGGGTATTTGAAAGTTTTTGGTAGTAAATGTTACATTCTAAGAGATAGAAAACAGTTGGAAAAATTTGAGCCTAAGTCTGATGAAGGAATTTTTCTAGGATACTCTGAAATAAGCAAGGCTTATAGAGTTTTCAATCATAGAACCATGACCATAATGGAATCGGCTCATGTTGTTATCGATGATATAAATCAAGTCGGAAGAATTCTACAAGATGATGATGAAGCTGAAATTGATATTGAACAACCTATTCCAAAATATAGTAATGATATCATTCCTTCCAAAGCCATTGTTCCAACCAAAATTATGAAAAATCATACCTTGGATATCATTATTGGAGATATCAGTAGTGGGGTCATGACCCGGAAACAGGTTCAAAATCTATGTGCACATTATTCCTTTGTCTCTCAAATCGAGCCCAAGAATTTTTCTAAGGCTGAATCAAAATCTGAATGGATGGAAGCTATGCAAGAAGAATTGAATCAATTTAAGAAAAATGATGTTTGGGATCTTGTTCCATTACCGGCAGATAAAAATCCAATTGGCACTAAGTGGATTTTCAAGAACAAGTCAAATGAATCTGGAAATTTTGTGAGAAACAAGGCAAGACTAGTAGCAAAAAGATATGTTCAAATAGAAGGAATTGATTTTGAAGAAACTTTTGCTCCTATAGCCCGTTTGGAGTCCATAAGAATCCTTTTGAGTTATGCGAGTTGTTAGGAATTTTGTAGATTGCAATTTGATGGATGCATTATCATTCAAGCATCATTTGATTTACACACTTGCATTGATTTAAAGAAATCTTGAAATCTTATTTTATACATGCATGGTTTTTAAGAGTTGTAAAAGTTTTTGATTTATGCATGTTTTGCTTTTAAAAATTGGATGCATTTGTTTTATGAAAAGAGTTTTTAGAAATCAAGCTAGCCTTTGCATTTAAAGTTTCGAATCTATTTAGGCTTTTTGTGTTTCATGTTTTTAAACATCTTCATTTGGTTTATAACATGTTACCAAGCTTGGTTTAGTGGCCCAAAAATCCTCCCAAAGAAATATCTTCAAATGTGCAAAAATTGGAATTTCTGTCAAAAGGGGGGTGGCCCGGCAGTGTCGTCGGTCGACCGGCGCAGAGGTCCTGGTCGACCGGGAACACTGCAGGTAGAAAGTGCCTGGGAGCTCCAACGGTCAGAAATTTGACCGTTATGTGATCCCGATCGACCGAGACCTGTTTGCAGGTCGACCGAGGACTAGCCGTTGGGCACTTTTTGCTATAAAAATGAGTTCTTTCCTTTGTCAATAGTTGGAGATTTTGAAGACTCTTTTGAGGAGCTTTGAGACAAGACAAAGGGGTGAACTAAGAGAGACCAAAGAGTCATTTGGTGAGCTAAAGCTTGGATTAATGAAGTTAAATCTCTAAGTAAGCTCTACCTCTCTTAATCATAGTTTACATGCTTTGTTTAAGTTATTGGTAAATGATTTAGAGCATGATATCTATGATGTGATGAATCCATTCTTCTCTTAATCTTTGATGTAATTAAGATTGGATTCTTCACTTTGTTTTCATCCAAGTTGTTTTTAAAACTTTCTTAATCATGCTTAGCCTAAATCTTTGATTCCTTCTATATAGCATGATTCTTTTTCTTGGTTGAAACATTACTTGTTGTTTTCATTCATTTAAACTAAGTAAAATTAATTTGGTTTTGAAAACAACATTGCACATGCATCACATGTTCTAAGTTAGTCATTTTCATACAACTTGTGAGTCTTTGATTTTCATGTCATTAACAAGTTGATTTTCATACATGTGATTTGCATTAGACTTCAATCTAATCTTTCATGAGCTTTAAACTTTGAAATGCTTTAAGCATATATTTGATTAAGCTTTCTTTTTAAACTTGATTGAAGTTATCACACACACACATAATGAGCATTCACATTTGCATTCATTTAGTGTTTGTGTGAGTTTGTTATTCACTTTCATATCCGCCTAGTTTAGAGGCAAATACATTGTGCTTAAATTGTATCTCTTAGAGTGATCTTTTGTGAAGACACTTTCTTAGAGAAATCTTTATTGTGTAAAGGTTATTGCTTAGCCTAAGAAAAGCATCTTGTAAAGGTTATTGCTTAGCCTAAGAAAAGCATCTTGTAAAGGTTATTACTTAGCCTAGAAAAGCACATTGAGAGGTTGTTGTTTAGCCTAGAAAAACAACATTGTAAGGGTTATTGCTTAGCCTAGTAAAAAGCATACTTAGTGGAAATCCGGTGGGGTGACTGGATCACAAGCCGGTAGTGGACGTAGGTATTGAGGCCGAACCACTATAAACCTTTGTGTTGTGGTGTTGCTTTTGTGGTGATTGTTTATTTTAGCTTCCGCATATTGTATGGTTAATCATCACATGTGACTAGTTTTTGTTAAGATATTAAAATTGGTCTAAATTGGTCATATTTGTAGCACACCCTATTCACCCCCCCCCCCCCCCTCTAGGGTTAGGATCCCCAGGACTTTCAATTGGTATCAGAGCCTCGTGCTCTATCTTATAGGATCAAGTGTTTGGAACTCTTGATTAGGTGTAAAAACCTAGAGTCAAAAACCCTAGAGTTGTCCTTGCATGAAAATCATTAGGATGGACTCCACTATGCTAGATCTTGTAGATTCTTCTAGACCCCTCCTTCTTCCTTCTATTAGAGATTCAAACCCTCAATCTAATGAATCTCAATGTGACATAAAAGAAGAAGATTTTAATGAAAATGAAGGAGATCTTCAACAAGCCTTTGAGGAATTATATGAATTATCCTTAAAGACTGAAAAGAAAAACAAAAAGTTAAGAGAAGAATCTAAAAGACTAAACAAAGAACTAGTCTCTTCAAAAGATGAACTTAGAGAGAAAGAAGAAGTAATAAATTGTTTAGAATCTAAGTTCATGATCTCTTTAAATAATCTATCTAACATTCAAGATGAACTAAAAGAATTAAAGATGGATTATGCTAACGTCAATAAGGAAAATTTAAATCTAAGAGATCAAATAAAAAGGCAAGACAAAGAATTTATCAATTTAGAAGCCAAGTTGATTAAAAGTAAGTTAAAAACCAAAGAACTTGGATCTAATGTTGTTAATGAACTAAAACTTGAATTAAAACTTGCCAATGAAGAGCTAAGCAAATATAAGGAAATTGAAAATGAACTTACAAAAGTCAAACATGAAAATTCAATCCTTATAACCAAAGTCACTCACCTTGAAGGATATAAACAAAAGTATGAGTGCAAGTTTACCCAAAGTGAAGAAAGACTTGAAAAATTATTTAAATTGGGTAAATCTCATGGAGATAGGACGGGTCTTGGATTTAATAGGAATATGTCATATGACCCTAAATTCACCAACACATTTGTGAAAGGTGAGTCCTCTTTCTCTAGCACTCTTTCTCCTTTGCCCAAAACCAAATGTAATTATTGTGGCATTGAAGGGCATTTTACGTTTGAGTGCAAACTAAGGAAAAGAAGTCATGTGTCTAAACCCATCTTTGAACTCAAAAATGTAGAATCTAAATCTATGAAGGGTAAGACATTAAAAATCAAGAAAGACTCCAAAAAGACCAAACAAGTTAAATCTATTAAAATGGAGTCTCCAAAGATAGATTCTAAAAAGGTTAAACAAGTCAAACCAAGTTTAAAAGAATCTATAAACAAAAAGCTTCTCAACCTATCTCCCTTATATCAACCCATGAAAGAACTTTTGAATAAAGTAACTAAGTTAAATCTAAAATTCAAAAGTCAAGTAAAGGGAGAAAATAAGAAGAAAAGAAAAATGAACAAATCCCCTAAGAAACAAACTCACCAACATCAAAAGACTAATCACCAATCCAAGCTAAATTTAGTCAAATCTAAATATCATGGTGATAAGTTCAAATTGAAAATTTATCAAGTTAAATCTCCTTTAGTTGGTGAGAATTCCAAACAAGACCTCAAAGTTCAACCCTCTCAAGACCTTAGGTGGATTCCTAAAGTTATTCACTTAGACAAACCTTAAGGCCTTGAACCTAATTGACCAACCTATTCTTTAATAGTTAAATCACTTTGTTGGTCATGTTGCATTTGCATTTTGTTTCTATATAGTTACATTTATTAAAATGCATTGTTTCTTTATGATCAATTGATTTTGTTTTCATATACATCTCTAGTTACTCATCATGGTTTTCAAAATCTTTTGATTATAATTTCATCATGTTTAGATTTGCTTTTTGCTCACATTTAGTTTTATGTTTTGCATTGCATTTCTTTACATGATTAATTGATTGTGATTTTAAAAGCTTTCATAGCTAATTTATTCATGATCAATTGTTGTTGAATCATTTGTGTAGATGTCATAGTAAGATTATTTGAACAAATGATTTGAATCAATTCAAGTTTTTCCATGGATTCCTAAGTTATACTTTTATATGGAAAATCATTGTTTTTGAAAAATCAACTTGTATGTGTTTCATTTAAGTTATATCTTTTAAAATACAATGTTGAAAATTGATCTTCAAATTCATTCTTCTTATGCTCATTGTTGGATTTTGTTTATCAAAATGATTTGAAGATTGTTTGAATGGAAATGCTCTATAACTTCATTAGTCGTATTCATCAAAGCTTGTTCCATGTTCTCATTTCCTTTTCTTTTGGTTTCATTATCTTAGAAATGGAAATGTTTGTTGTTTGTATTCTTGCTTATTTGTTTTCATTCTTTTTATATGCAAATGACTATTGGTTCCATGTATGGTTGTGATCTTAGTAATATTTGTAGAAACCATACTAGAACCCAAATCCATCCTCTATGCACTCTAGTCATATCTTTTTGGATGGTTATAATGTTGATTCATGGATATTTACTTAGTGATGTCATTCTTATACATGTTTCAACTTCATAGTAGTGTTCTTAATCATATGAAACTCTTTGAAACCCATTTCTCATATTTCTATATGTTTGATGGATATCTTAGATGTTGAATTCATATGATTTTGACACTTTGGAAATTGCATGCATTTCAAAGTCATATCCTTTTGCATTGCAATTTGCCTTGTTCATCACTATGCTCATTAGTTATATCCTTAAAAGTGATGAATATCCATTTATGATGCTTGATGGAATTTTGTGTTTGTCACATCCTTGCTCTTTATCATGTTGTCAAATTCAATTGGTTTCAATTTGTATAATTTTTGATTGATTTGATTTCTTGTGAATGTGATAAACCATGTGTTCATTGGATTGAACTTGATAGTAATATATTTGTTCCATGTCACACACCATTAGCATCATAATGTTCATGTTGCCACCTCTCTTGCTCATATAGGTATATCTCATGATCACCATGTTTATGTGTTCATAATATTGGTTGGTTATTAGTTGAGGTTGGTTTCATGATTGAATTTCATTTCACTCATTCTTGCACATTAATAGTCATATTTATTGATTGAATGAAATGATTTTCAAAACCTTCATAGCATATGCTTTCCATAGCTAGATTATTTAATGCTATGATTAATAAACCCCATTTCATCATGGATAGCTCTAATTTGGATTTTTCCTAATAGTTATATTTTTAAATCCATTTTAGAGTGATTGTGTTTAAAAGTCTTATCCTTAAATCTCAATTGGTATTCTTTATTTTTCCAATTGGTATCCATGATTGCTTTTCTCATTAGACCTTGCTTTCTTTTGGTAATTTGATCATAATGTTCTCTATAGTTAAATGAATCTAATCCTTTCCTTGAAGTTGACCCTCAATTGGTTAAACCATCTACTTCTTGAACCAAATAGTTATATCTTGTCAAAAGTTTGACAAAAGAAGAGAATGGATTGAGGGGGAGTGTAAACCTTCATAGGAAGAATTAGTTTTGATCAAATTGACCCTTGGATTGCCTTTGAGCCCTTAGAGATAACTTCCATACATGATAGCATGTTATGTATTTCATTTTCGATTTCTTTTGTTAACAGGTGCTATTAAAGGTATTTTCCTTATTTCATGTGTGTAGGTATTTTTGCAATTTAATGGCAAAGGGGGAGAGAGAGTTCAAGTACTCAAAGATCTCCTACTCTTCAAAGGGGGAGAGAGCTTTCAAGTTCTCTAAAAGTGAAGAGAATGTCCAAGCTTCCTAAGGAGAGTTGTGTATGATCTTCTACAAGGGGAGAGAATGCATACCTTGCCAAAGGGAGAGAGAGGCATGGTCAAAGGGGGAGAGCAAATAGAAGAAAGAAAGCTTGGAGCTAAAGAAGATGCTTGGCCATAGAGAGGAAGATGAAAAGAAAGCTTGAAGAATGATCAAGCTCCAAGCATCAAGAAGATTGAAGAAAAGAGCCCAAGAGCCCAAGCTAAGAGGAGGAGCATCCAAGAAGATTTCAAGCATTGTCCAGCTGAGGGGGTGCTGAAGACTTAGTGTGTATTTTCAGTGGTGAGTGTGTTGCCATCAAATTGCAAAGGGGGAGATTGTTAGGAATTTTGTAGATTGCAATTTGATGGATGCATTATCATTCAAGCATCATTTGATTTACACACTTGCATTGATTTAAAGAAATCTTGAAATCTTATTTTATACATGCATGGTTTTTAAGAGTTGTAAAAGTTTTTTATTTATGCATGTTTTGCTTTTAAAACTTGGATGCATTTGTTTTATGAAAAGAGTTTTTAGAAATCAAGCTAGCCTTTGGATTTAAAGTTTCGAATCTATTTAGGCTTTTTGTGTTTCATGTTTTTAAACATCTTCATTTGGTTTATAACATGTTACCAAGCTTGGTTTAGTGGCCCAAAAATCCTCCCAAAGAAATATCTTCAAATGTGCAAAAATTGGAATTTCTGTCAAAAGGGGGGTGGCCTGGCAGTGTCGTCGGTCGACCGGCGCAGAGGTCCCGGTCGACCGGGAACACTGCAGGCAGAAAGTGCCTGGGAGCTCCAACGGTCAGAAATTTGACCGTTATGTGATCCCGATCGACCGAGACCTGTTTGCAGATCGACCGAGACCTGTTTGCAGGTCGACCGAGGACTAGCCGTTGGGCACTTTTTGCTATAAAAATGAGTTCTTTCCTTTGTCAATAGTTGGAGATTTTGAAGACTCTTTTGAGGAGCTTTGAGACAAGACAAAGGGGATGAACTAAGAGAGACCAAAGAGTCATTTGGTGAGCTAAAGCTTGGATTAATGAAGTTAAATCTCTAAGTAAGCTCTACCTCTCTTAATCATAGTTTACATGCTTTGTTTAAGTTATTGGTAAATGATTTAGAGCATGATATCTATGATGTGATGAATCCATTCTTCTCTTAATCTTTGATGTAATTAAGATTGGATTCTTCACTTTGTTTTCATCCAAGTTGTTTTTAAAACTTTCTTAATCATGCTTAGCCTAAATCTTTGATTCCTTCTATATAGCATGATTCTTTTTCTTGGTTGAAACATTACTTGTTGTTTTCATTCATTTAAACTAAGTAAAATTAATTTGGTTTTGAAAACAACATTGCACATGCATCACATGTTCTAAGTTAGTCATTTTCATACAACTTGTGAGTCTTTGATTTTCATGTCATTAACAAGTTGATTTTCATACATGTGATTTGCATTAGACTTCAATCTAATCTTTCATGAGCTTTAAACTTTGAAATGCTTTAAGCATATATTTGATTAAGCTTTCTTTTTAAACTTGATTGAAGTTATCACACACACACATAATGAGCATTCACATTTGCATTCATTTAGTGTTTGTGTGAGTTTGTTATTCACTTTCATATCCGCCTAGTTTAGAGGCAAATACATTGTGCTTAAATTGTATCTCTTAGAGTGATCTTTTGTGAAGACACTTTCTTAGAGAAATCTTTATTGTGTAAAGGTTATTGCTTAGCCTAAGAAAAGCATCTTGTAAAGGTTATTGCTTAGCCTAGAAAAGCACATTGAGAGGTTGTTGTTTAGCCTAGAAAAACAACATTGTAAGGGTTATTGCTTAGCCTAGTAAAAAGCATACTTAGTGGAAATCCGGTGGGGTGATTGGATCACAAGCCGGTAGTGGACGTAGGCATTGAGGCCGAACCACTATAAACCTTTGTGTTGTGGTGTTGCTTTTGTGGTGATTGTTTATTTTAACTTTCGCATATTGTATGGTTAATCATCAAATGTGACTAGTTTTTGTTAAGATATTAAAATTGGTCTAAATTGGTCATATTTGTAGCACACCCTATTCAACCCCCCCCCCCCCCCCCCCCTCTAGGGTTAGGATCCCCAGGACTTTCACGAGTAGCATGAGAATCAAACTATTTCAGATGGATGTCAAAAGTGCCTTCTTGAATGGAGAAATTGAAGAAGATGTATATGTTACTCAACCAGAAGGCTTTGAATACCCTCATCATCCTGAGTATGTATACAAACTCAGGAAAGCTCTATATGGATTAAAACAAGCACCAAGGGCTTGGTATGAAAAGCTTACAAATCATCTGATTGAAAATGATTTTGACTGTGGGAAAATAGATCAAGACATTCTTATAGCTCAAATCTATGTTGATGATATAGTGTTTGGATCTACTTCAGAGAAACTAGCTCAAGGATTTACAGAATTGATGAGCTCCACTTTTGAGATGAGTCTGGTCGGTCCCCTACAATTCTTCCTAGGACTTCAAGTTAATCAAACCGAGAAAGGGATTTTTCTTAGCCAGCCCAAATTTGCCTTAGAAATCATTAAGAAGTTTGGTCTAGAAAACTCTAAGTCTAGTTGCAACCCCATGGCTTCTACTTCAAAACTCTTTAGTGACCCAGGTGGTGTTAAAGTAGACCAAAAACTCTACAGTAGTATGATAGGAAGTCTTCTCTACCTCACATCTAGTAGACCGGATCTATCCTTTAGTGTTGGAATTTGTGCTGGGTACCAATCGGATCCTCGAGAGTCCCATCTCAAAGCAGGTAAACGTATTATCAAATATATAAATGGGACATCTCATTATGGCATCTGGTATCCTTGTGTTTCCTCTTTGCAATTGATTGGATACAGTGATGCAGATTGGGCATGATCAATAGATGATATGAAAAGCACTAGTGGTTGCTGCTATTTCATAGGAAACTGCCTTGTAGCTTGGCATAGCAAAAAGCAAAATTCTGTATCCTTGTCCACTGCAGAAGCTGAATATATTGTTGCAGGTAGCTGTTGTGCCCAACTGTTGTGGATGAAACAAACTTTGTTAGATTATAATGTTCCACAACAATGTATGCCTATCATGTGTGACAATTCTAGTGTCATTAGCATTTCTAAAAATCCTGTTCAGCAATCTCGCACTAAACACATTAATATTCGTTATCATTTTTTGCGTGATCATGTTGATCAAGGTTGAATTAATTTTTGTTCCAACAGATTCTCAATTGGCTGACTTATTTACTAAACCCCTTGGAAATGAACGGTTCATGAAATTCAGACATCAATTGGGCATTGGCCCTTGCCGTGAATTCTAAATTTTTGTTGGCTAATCACCTGTTGCCACATTTTGTTTTTATCATATCTCTTATAAACAGGTGCTACTAACAAGGTTGTATGTTTTCTCATTGATGGGCAAGCTCCTTTGCAATTAGATGTCAAAGGGGGAGAGAAATCTCAAGTGTTCCTCTAGGTGTTCACCAATTGAGGGGGAGAAGATTCAAGGGTTGCTAATGTCGAGGGGGAGTAGCTTTGCCTAGAGTGTTATTTGTGTAGCGTCTAAGTTCGTCGTCTATGTTCGTCGCTCTCGCAAGGAAAATCCAAAGCTCCGAAATATCCAAATGCTCCCGAACATCCAAAGCTCCTTAAATATCCAAAGAAGTTGTTGTTCAAGATTCAAAGGAGATTGAGAGGGAGTTCAAGCTTCTAGAGTTGCCATCAAATTGCAAAGGGGGAGATTGTTAGAGTTTTTGTTTTGTTGCAATTTGATAGGATGCGTTCATTTTCTTAGCTTGGCCTCTCATTCCTTCATGTTCTCAATCTTATGATCATCATGCATATTTCTCATTCATAATCTTTGTTTTTATCATATGTTATCCACGGTTTTCAAATTCATTATGTCTCTTAAGTTCATGAAGTTTTGAGTTCAGATTTTCAAGCCTCTAAGTGTTTGATCCTTAAGTTCAAAAATCATTCAAGCTTTCCAAAGTCTTCTTCTTTAAATCCATATTTTGATTTGGAGTTTCATGTCTTTAGCATATCAAGTTTCATCCTTTTTCAATCATGAATCCAAGCTTGAAAAATGTGCCTCAAAGTCCCCTGGAAAGATGCCCTCTTAGTTGCAAGTTTCTAAAAAATCAGAATTTCTGGACAGACTTCAGGTCGACCTGCCTGTGTGGCCGGTCGACCGGGCACACTGTGGGTCGACAGGGATTTTGAGCTTTTAGCTTCTCCAACGGGCATTTTTATAGCCGTTGTGTGTACCCGGTCGACCCTGCCCTGTACCAGGTCGACCGGACACTAGCCGTTGGGAACTTTTTCTTTATAAAAAGTGGTTTTTTGTTTGGAGAAAGTTGCTGAAATTTGGAGAAGTTTTGAGGCCAAGGAAGAGCAACTTTTCAAGAGCATTTGTGAAGGGATTATGAAGCCATTCCATTTATTAAACCTTTGATCTACAAATGGGTGTGCTTTCTAAATCACAAGTTCTATTTCATGCTTAGTTTCTAAATCTTTGTTTTCTTTTAAGCACGATCAAATAGTTAGCTTTCTTCTTGAGATGTTGTGTTTCATAACATGCTTTGAACTTTGAAATCTCTTAGCCTTATGAAATCAACATATGATTTATCATTCACATGTGTTATGAATATTTGTTTTCAAATCTAACTTGTTAGTCTTAAGATTGTACTTTTTCTATTCAAGTTTGATCCTCTTGAAAACCATGTCTTTGTCAAACAACTCTTTCTCATACATATGATTATCATCTTTGCATCATGTAAAGTTTCATTATTTTAAAAAGAGATAGAGTGATTTCTAGTATATGCATTATTCTTAGACTTTGTCATTCATATGCATTCTTCTAGAAATTAAGTTTTCATTTTCTATTCAGCCTATTTAGAGGCACTCAATTGCACTTGCATTGTTCTCTTAATCCATGCATTCATAGGTATTTTTCTTAAGAGAAAACCTCTTGTTGTTAAGGTTGGTGCTTAGCCTTGAAAAGCATAGTTAATGTTGTAAAGGTTTATGCTTAACCTTGAAAAGCATAGTGATGAATTTGTAAGGTTTTAGGTGATCCTAAACCTTAATTTGAGTTAGTGAAAATCCGGTAGGTTTACCGGGAGTGGATGTAGGCAATTTGGCCGAACCACTATAAATATGTGTGTTATGGTGATTGATCTCTTGCCTTCTTTATATGAATGATGTCCTTATGTTTGAATGAAGATTGTAGTTGGTTATTCCTTGTGTATGCTTACCTTAGAGACTCCTCTCTATCACAAGATAATTAATCTTCATCAATGCTTAATTGACTTAAAAGCTAAAAGAATTAAAATTGGTCTAGGTTCTTAGAGCTCACCCTATTCCCCCCCCCCCCCCCCCCCCCCCCGGACCCTCTAGGATTCGTTCTTGGATTTTCAGCCTGAAGCCCGTGGCAACCCCACGAAGCCTTAACCTGCAGAAAACCAGGTCTACCCTAAGACTTGGTCCCCTAGACCTTCACCAAAACAAAGGAGGTCCCGAGCATCTGCAAAGCCAGCATACCTAGCCCCTCTCAAAGAAAACTGGTTCTATCCTCTTGCATACATGAAGGAGGAGAAACCGATCTCTTGCCTGACAAAGAAGTCAACCCATCATGAGTCAGCTTGCTCCTACAAGCCAAAAATCAAATCATACATTACAAGGCCTCTGCAAGAACCTGCCAAGGCCTGCACTCCTGCAGTTCGACCCTTTATCTCAACAGGGGTCGAACTTGCAAAATTCAAAGCTTGGCTATGACAGTCGAAGGACCAGGTCCAAATCCTGTCTATGCCCAGCTTCAAGAAAGACAGGCTCGGCTGTTGCGCTCGAGAGAGTACATCCTTCATTGCTAAAGCCTAGCCACAGCTAACAGAAGCTCAAATTGCCCTTCACATACGTCGCCGCATGTCGTATCGACAAAAGAGACTAAAAAGGCAAAGGACCCAGCATCCTATTCTCCAAGTCCCCCAAAAATGGGTCGAAAAAGAAAGACCCAATCAAGTTACTGTTGTCCATATGGTTACCCAAACCAGAAGACGTCAGAAGTCAACAACTGAACTTCATGTCCAACGACCAGTGACTCACAGCGTCACCCGAACACGAAGACATCAATCTTCTACTCCTTCAAGCCAAGGACAACGGAGTAATCCTTCCTCAAGCTTCAATCCTCTGCTGAAGAAGAAGAAGATTTTCCATCAGAGCCTCAATCCTTCCTCAAGAAAATAACCAACCTCCTCCAGATAACGGGGAAAATGCAGAAAACACTGAGTCACGCACCCTTACCAAAAAGGACGTTGACGATATCCTCTCCAAAACAAAAGAAGAGGATACACTGAAGGAACATGGGTTCAAACCAATATCCCTTATGGATGGACTCGGTTCCCTTCCCTGCAAAATTCAAACAACCTACTCTCCAAACATATACGGGGAAAGGTTCAGCCAGACAGCACGTCATCCACTTCAAGATCCTGACGGGAGCTATCGCGGATCAAGATGCCCTCAAAATTCGTCTCTTTGCAAGTACCCTAAAAGGTACGGCCTTCGATTGGTACTCCACTCTGCCAGAGGACTCCATCCAAAATTGGGCCATGCTAGAGACGCGCTTCCTGGCCCACTTCAAATGTGAGGATCATCCTGTCACTATGGCACAGCTCTGCAGCCTAAAACAGGGAGAGAATGAGTCAACATACGACTTCATTCACAAATGGAAGGCGATGGCATACAAATGCTCTGATGTGCTGCCACAAGCGTCGCTAGTCAATATCTATTGTAACAACATGAGAACAAGAATCCGCTCCATGATGATCGGCAACAAATCAAAGAACCTGGGAGAACTCCTAGAAGCATCTATGGAAGTTGAAACAGTGATCAAAGACCTCAACAAGCAGCAGTCATCAAAGAAAGAGTCGACGACCATTACGACCTCAAAGCCAAAGAAAAAGGAAGTTATTAATGTGCAAACCAAGTCAGCTCCTCAGCAACCAAAGAAAGCTGAAAATAAAGCTATAGGTAAGAAACATGAACTCTCTGATGTCTTTAGAGAACGAGTAGAGAAAAAATACCCGTTCGACGAAGATGTTGAAGAAATCTTCGAGGCTCTCGTAGCAAATGGTAAACTCACCTTACCTAAGCCTAAAAGACAGAGAGATGTTGGCAAAACCAATGATCCCCGATATTGTCCCTACCACCAGATGATCTCGCATCCTCTCAATCAATGCTTCGTTGTGAGAGAGAAGATCAACGAGATGTGGAAAAACGGAGTCATCACCTTTGACAAAAACTTTGGGTCTGCCTCCGTCAACATGGTGTCGTATGGACAAACTTCCGAGTCACCAAAGGAGAAGACCACTACTTCCTTTAAGGTGATAAAAATTACCCGGACGTCCCAAGAGTTGGTTCCTTATCCAACACCAGACGGACGGCCTATATGGGTGCATCCCGATCTCCTTGAAGAAGAAAAGTGAGAGATCGTCAAAACAAAGCCTACCGCTCAATAGCGAAGGCAAGCCAAGAGACAACTCCGTAAGCTCAAACAGCAGGAGAAAGCTCAATCAAAGCAAGAAGTCCCTGAAAAGGCAGAGGCCTCTTCCACTGCTTCGATGGGGGCAACGAAAGAATCCAAGGCTTCAAAGGTGGTAAGAAAATTCACCATTGGTGATTCCATGCCCCCTCAATTCAGAAATGAGACTGCGCAAGGGGCATCATACTCTTGCAATTCGGTAATTGGATTCTCCATGGATGGATACGAGTCCAGTGACACCGCCAGTGACACAGACAAGTAGGAGGAATCCCTTGAAACAGGAGAATACCTCTCCGACAAAGAATGGATGAATCTCATCTTATGCCAATAATCTGGTATAACCCATATAAGCAACAAGGATCCTGGTCCGATGATGAAGAAGACCAAGAGGCTATTCAAGAAAATGTTGTTGACTCAGTACCCTTCAACGCTCCAGTGGAACCCAATCGTGTTGAACCACAAGGGGCAGACGAAGAAGAAGATTTGGCTCCCATGCCTGATCTTGAATAGTATGCGAGGATCTTACAGCGTCTTGCCTTAAAACAAGAGCAAGATCTTCGCGATCAAAATCTGGAACCGGAAGTCCCTGGAAATCAACAGGCACCTCCTCCTTCAACTCCTGAAAATGGAGAAAACTGCTGGATAGATGATCCTCTCACATTCGATGATGAGTTCCCGCTCCCCATACCAGAGGTGATGATTGACAACACCTATGGGTTTGAGCGAATGACATTCATGGATGGATTCTCTGGCTACAATTAGATAAAGATGCATCCTGAAGATGAAAAACACACATCATTTCGGACCCCATTTGGCATATATTGCTACACTGCCATGTCATTTGGTCTGAAAAATACTGGTGCCACATATCAGAGAGCTATGATGAAGATATTCTAAGATATGCAGCACAAGACGGTTGATAAGTCCACAAAACTAGGTCATTAGGTCATCATTTCATGAGCATTTGTGGACCTAATTAGGTTTAATTGCATAAAATTGCACTTAATTTCATGATTACATGCATTTGAGGTTATTTTTGGAAACATGGTCAAAATAGGTTAAAATTCATTGAATTACATGACTTTTGTGAAATTAAGATTTTCTCATCACATTTATCACCCCAAAATTAGTTTTTTGGTTTCATCAATGCATATCCTACTATTTTTTTGCACCATGTGCTATTTTTGGAAAGTTTGTCATTCGGGTGCACCATTAGGCATGTAGGGTCCCATGCATGATTCATGTTTATTTTCTTACACGTAATTTATGTTAAGTTTATTTCTTTCAACTTGTAGGAGAAATCAACATGGGACCTACAATGAAGAAATTTGAGAAGAGAGGTCAAAGGAAACTCTAGTAAGCAAGCAAGGAAAGAGTCCAAGCATGCCTTGGACGTCCAACATGGGTCGCACACACCCCATTGCATGCCAACATAGAAGCTTTCTTTTGTGCACAATTATTCCCGGATTTTTCAGGGGCAGCAACTTAAAATGACCATAATTCTCAAACCAAGTGTCGGATTGGCGCAATTTAGCCACCGTTGGAAAGATCTTTTCGATTAGATATCCGTGGAGCCCAAGATTGCGTAAATCAGAGCTATAATGAGGGAGATATGACCTCGGGAAGTTGTCTGCTACAGTTTTAGGCGGGAATTGCAAGAAATCTCAATATTTGGAAAGTTTCTTCTCTCTACATCATCATGTAATTTTTAGAGATATTCTTGGAATTGTACAAGGAAGGTGTGTGCATCAAGAAATCTAATAAGGCAAGGGGATCTCTCAAATTTAAAAGTCTTTCCAAAGAAAGAAGCTAGCTTGGAGCCTAAGCAAGAATATCTACAAATAAGGAAACAAGAGCCCTAAAGATGAGGGATTCTTTACCAAAAAGGGATTTGCAAAAAGCATAAAAGGGAGTCATGGGAAGGGCTGGACGTCCAAGATCCAATGCCTTGTAGTTGAAAAATCTTTTGAGGTTTTCTCTCTCTTTCCACTCCCATCCGCCCTTTCTCTCTGAGTCCCTTCTTCTTCTTCTCCATTCTAATTCTTTAGACATAGATTGAGAGATCATGTTGAGAGAATGATGAGGAAAGAAGAATCTTAATTTTTTGTACTTCAAGATCAAGGAATAAAGACACTACTTGGATTGATTCTGCGTATTCTTTATGTAAGTGGTTTCATTTTCTATTTCGAGTTCTTTTATGTGTTTTGATTGGTGACAAAATTTCACATGATTAGATTTAGGGATTTGAAAATAAAATAAATAGATTAAAAGTCGAGAGACAACAAGTAATCACTTGTATAAATTTTTCCTACTCTAAAAAGAGAGGACATCATCATTGTATTGTCAATACTTGTATGATCGTCTAGTTTCTAGATCTTTGGTACATCTTTTCCGCTTTTTATTTTTTCACCTTTTTATTTTTATTTTTTAGTTAATATTCTGATTATTATTTTTCACCTGCAAATTCTTGATTTAGAAACCCAATTTGCATCTTTCTGTGTTTAGTAGAAACTTTCTATTTTTTACTTGCATAATCTATGGTTGGAAAGTGTTTTTGTACATACTTCATATTTAGAAATTGCATTAGAAAAAGTTTTTTGTTGTTGAAATCACAAGATTATCAACTGATTAGAAAGACTAAAATCGGACCTGGTATGTGAATAGTGAAAAATTCTGCACAGTTTCAGCAGAATTGAACCAACTGTATTGTAAAAGTGCGTGATTTAAAAACCAGTTAAACGTGAATGTTTTGGTCCAAAAAAATAGTGGATTTAAAGTATAATAATTGTACTTTGAAACCCCAGAATTTCAGTTAAAAATAACCTCGGGAACCGTGTCAACCAGAGGCTCAAACAGGGGTAGTCGGTAAGCCTGCGTTCAGATTTCAGCAGCATAACTGGTTCAAGTAGGCATCTTTAAAAGATCATATCTTTTTGTTTTAAGTCATTTTTCCATTCTTCTTTTTTTGTTGTGTTCATGCATCATCAGAGTATTGATTCCAGCCATTAGATTTAGGTTTATAGCATCTTAGATTAGTTGTTCAGTCTAGCGAAATTGGGCATGTGCTAGAGTTTCCATACTTAGAATTTTTTACAACATGCATCAGATTTTTAGAAACTTACATAAAATTGCATTAGGGAATTATAGATCATTCATATTTGGATAAAAACTGATTTTGGTAATTAGGATCTAATTTAGGAAATTTTGTTTTGATTTATTTTATATTAAATTGATTGTTTTGATGAGTTTGTTACTTTTGTAGGTTATAGTTAGAATAGGGTTGAATAAACTAGGTTTCTTTACTTAGTTTAGGTTTTCTTTTATTTGGAAAGTTGTAATTTTCTTTTTCATTTTTTAGGAATTTTCTTGTAATTTGATTAGTTTCTTTATTAGGTTAGATTTAGTTTCTAAATTAGAATAGGTTAAGGTTGGAAAGTTTCTTAAAAAACATTGCTCCCTATGGATCGACCTGGACTCACCAGATTATTACTACAATTGCACCCTATACTTGGGGTCCGATCGGTAAAATGTTACGTTGATGATCTCGCCATCAAAAGCAGAAGGAAAGAAGACCATCTAAAAGACCTTCGGGAAGTCTTCCTCCAACTTCGCAAACATAAACTGCGAATGAATCCCCTGAAATGCTTCTTCGGCGTCTCGTCGGGTAAGTTCCTTGGGTTCTTAGTTCGGAAAGCTGGAATAGAACTTGACCCCATCAAAGTCAAGGCTATTCTAGAAATGCCTTCACCTAGAACCTTAAGAGAACTGAAAGGACTTCAAGGTAGATTGGCATACATCAGACGGTTTATCTCCAGTCTCTCAGGGAAATGTCGTCCCTTTTCTCGGTTGATGAAGAAAGGTTTGAACTTTGTTTGGGATGCTGAATGTGAAGCAGCATTTCAAGGCATCAAGTCATACCTGACCAAACCTCCAGTGCTGGCTGCCCCTACCACTGGAAAATCATTCATCTTGTACACAAGAGCTCTCGACCATTCTCTGGGCGCTCTGCTTGCACAAGAGAATGACGAAGAAGGAAAAGAAGTTTCTCTATACTACCTCAGCCGTATGCTGGTAGGTGTGGAGCATCACTACTCTCCAGTCGAGAAAGAATGCCTTGCAGTGATGTTCGTTGTACAAAAGCTACGTCACTACCTTCTTTCAAACACAGTCTACCTGATTTCGAGGATCAACCTCTTAAAGGTCCTTGTCACAAAAGCAAGCTCTCTCAATGCCCGACTGGCAAAATGGTCCATCCTCCTATCACAATTTGATATCAGGTATGTACCACAAAAGGCAATCAAAGGCCAAGCTCTAGCAGATTTTCTCGCAGAACATCCGTTGCCTAAAAATTCCCCACACAGAGATGATCTCCCAAACGAACTTGTCTACAACATGGAGACTTTCTCACCAAATGCCTCCTGGGACATGTACTTTGACGGTGCAACCAGGACAAATTAAAAAAGAAAGCTGATCTCGGGAGTTGGCATCCTCTTTGTTAGCCCCGACAAGTACATGACTCCACATGCTTTCTCGCTACTGGAACCATGCTCAAACAATGCAGCCGAATACCAAGCTTTAATCGTAGGATTGGAACTAGCCCTCGAATCCGGCATCACCATGCTGGAAGTCTTAGGAGACTCTCAACTGATCGTCAACCAGATGAATCAGAAATTCAAAGTCAGGAAGCCTGATCTGTTACCTTTCTACAACAAGGCACAATCACTTCGTCAAAGGTTTGACACCTGTCACATCACCCACATCCTCAGAGGTGAGAACATCCGTGTAGATGCCCTGGCCGGACTTGCAGTATCCATGGCGATCCAAGAAGGGGAAAACATGCAAATCACAGTGTGTCAAAGAAGGATTCCCCCTCCTCTTAACACACACCAAGCAGTTGCTGAATGACCCCAATTGGCCGGAAGTTGGATCTCCATCCTCAAACCTCCAATCGGCGACTGGAGAGATCCATTCATTGATTACACCATGTTCGGAATCCTCCCTGAAGATCCAAAAGAACGGGTAAGCATTCAAAGACGAGCCCCAAACTTTCATTTGGATATACCTTCAAAAATCCTTCGACGGAGTACTTCTGCGCTGCTTGTCACAACAAGAGGCCGAGGAAACGCTCAAAGAAGTTCATGCTGGTCTTTGTGGAGCTCATCAGGCTGGTCGCAAACTCTACGATTAGATAAAAAGGTTAGGATATTATTGGCCTATCATGGTAGCCGACGCCATGCAATTTGCTAAACACGGCCGCCAATGCCAAGTTCATGGAGACTATGTTCATATGCCTCCAGAATGGCTACACCCCACAACAATCTCATGGTCGTTCGAAGCTTGGGGTATGGACATCATAGGTCTCATCTCTCCCCCGTCAAGCAAAGGCTGTAAGACCCCGACCCGAGTGAACCCGATTAGTGTTAATTAAGTTACGTGTTAGTGCTAAGCTTGATTAGTGTTTTTGGTTAAGTTGGGTTTAGAATAACCTTGATTCTAGTTTTGGGCTACTTTGAGTGTTTTGATGGCTAGTGGAGCCCTTTGGGGGTTCCCTTTTCGGCTTTGCGTTTTCTTGAGAAATTTTCCCGATTTGTTGTGAATTGTGTTTTTGGCCCGTTGCATTCATCTTGAGGAATCCTACAACTTTCATGTTGATACCGTCCTCGTTTGAGATCCCGAAACCCGATTTCATAGCCTTGAGGGTAAAACAGTCATTGCACACCAAATCTGTACCCAAAACTTAATATTCTCGAAACCCGCGAAACATACACTTTTTAGAAACTAGATATTTCGACGAACATTTCTTCCTTCTTCGACGAATTCATCCGAGGACCCGAGAGAGATGATTTCAGCCAATGTAGCTCCTTTAGTTGTGGGACCCAACCCAACCCAACTCACTTGTTAACAAGGGAAGCCATTTCCCATTCATTTCATTCTTCATATTCCAGCACAAGAGGAGAGCCTAGGGTTTCCTTGCTTTTCTCTTCTCCTTCTTCCTTCTCCATCTCCAATCCACACCAAACTTGCATCAACCAAGAAATGGAGATCATCTTCTTCTTCCTCTTCACCATGGCTCCCTATTGATACCATTTGTGGAGAAAACCCTCCATTCCAAGACCTCCATTGAGCTTACTCTTGCCAATAGAGGACCTTAAAGGTAAGTAATCATCCCCATCTCCTAGATTAGTGTTCCTCTAGCCCTTGAGAAGCTACATTTGCATTATTGTTGGTTCTTTCATTTTCATTCTTTGTGTAACCCATTTTAGGGTTGTTTTGTGGGTTTTTTTATTGTAGCTTGGCTTTGAGCAATAGAAGTGAATAGAGGCTTGATTTCAGCTAGCTTGGACTTGAGGCAAGTGAATGTTTGGATGTTTTTAAGTTTGAAATGGTTTGGTGAAGTATTTATGGATTTTCCATGCTTTCATTAATGTGTTTTTAGTTGAAATAAAAGCTCATAATGCATCTTGATAGCCTCATTTAATGTCTTGGAAAACATGTGTTTAAGTCATCTTGTTTATAGTTCTAAGTGGTTGTTGATGTGTTGGAAGGAAAGGAAAACGGGAAGAAAAATCAGTGTCCCGGACCTGCTACACGCCCAGGGCCGATCGATCGGACGTGCAGGCCGATCGATCGGTCTGTTTTTAACTGAGAGGCTTTTTGAGCCGATCGATCGGCCGATCGATCAGTTTGAGTCCAGTGGGTTTTGATATTATTTTTTTTGTGGACCTTGGCTACCCTCCTTGGACTCTTTTGACCATATGTGAGGACATCTTGAGCCGATGCTCTTCACGGTTGGTTCGGAGGCATCGAAGTCCAATCTATTTCAATCTTGAACGGGATGGAACGACACGATACCTTCTTCATACCTAAATGCAAAGTCTATTTCCTTGGGTATCGCGAATTCAATTCCTTTCGGTGACTGAGTAGGTTGCTCGATGGTTCCGGGTTGACATCATACTTAGGATGGACCGTTTATAGTCTTGATTTTTCTATCATAGCATCTAGTACTATCCATAAGCTCATATTAAGTTTTAAAAATCGTAAAAGTACATAAGGAGCCCGGAATGTCTTCAACTCAAGGAGTACCAAATCATCTCAATAATCGACGTACGGGACCCCTATTCACTTAAATAGATCTTGAAATCAATATTTTCCCTGAATTGTAATAGTTCATTTTATTTCTTCTTTTCCAAGATTTACTGTATATGTTCTGTTTTCCCGAAAGCTTGATGGTTACACTAGTAACCTTGACTTGTCCCGAAGAGTATTGCCCGATATGAAATGAAAGTTATACATTGAATATTCTTGCCCGTTCATTGATTTACTTGTACTTGATTTACTTGCATATGTATCGATGTGTTATTTAACCTATGTGTCGGCATCACTAAGCTTGGATACCTTGTCGGTTTGATCCACCGACTTGGAAATCCCTCTCTCGTCCCGCCAGCTGCAGTTTGGATCCCGATACCCGGTCATTACCGTGGTCCCGTCCCGACACCCGGTTCGCTACCGTGGTCCCGTCCCGTATATTTATATTGAATATATGATTGCGTTGAGTCTCCTCACCTTGTGTGACTGAGATCAACGTCCCGTGATACTGTTGTCACTCTAGTGACAGAGAACTTAGCTTTATGTGATTGCCATCTTGTGAGTTCCCGATCCCTTGGTTACCTCATATGTTTTATCTTGTTTACATGTTTTCTAGCAAATGATTTATCTATTTTATGAGAGTTCTTGCTTAAACAGATTTCCTTGCTTTTCGAGATATTTCATCTATTATATGTTGTTGTATCTTTTCACTCTCTTGCTAGACCGTCGTGTCTGATCCTTTGCTTTGGTACTCAGGTCCCGTTGCCGGTTTCCTTGAGGAGGAGGCGGTAGGTGAGCCGCAACCTCTAGTTGAGTGGCGTGCTGACGATGTCATGTAGACATCGGGTTGCTACAAGAGGTGTAACATTTTGGGGAGACCTTATTAACCATTCTTTTGGGTTATTATTTTGTAATATTGGCCTTTGTTGGCCTCTAATTTTGGGGAATGTAATTAAATGATATTTTGTCTAACTTTAACAACTTTTGGGAAACATGCTATAGATCATTGCTCATTCTGATACAGTTCTGATATTTGATGTTAATGCTTGCATGACTAAAGATAGTCTAACTATTTGATTTGCTACATGCTTCCGCACTCAAAAGAAATATTCATGCAAGGTTGTGATATCCTCACCGCGGACACCTGTGGGAAATTAAATAAGTTGTATATTGTGGATGTAGATAATCCCCTTTAATCATTCAATCATTAGTCCCGATCCCGGATTGGGGATTTCCGGTCTGGGGTCGCGACAAAGGCCATCGTTTCATTTTCGCCGCTACGGATTATTTCTCCAAGTGGTTAGAAGCATTTGCCCTCAGCGAAATGAAGACCTCATCAGTCCTTCAATTCTTGGGCATCAACATTATTTGTCGCTTTGGCATACCTAAAAGATTCGTCCATGATAGTGGACCACAATTCCGGGATCACTGATTCTAAAGATTCTGCGACAAGTACAAAATCCAAAGTTGTCCTTCGACTCCATACAATCCGACAGCGAACGGACGAGCAGAAGCTTTCAGCAAGGCACTCTGTAAAACCCTCAAGAAAATGGTCTCTAGTCACAAAAGAGACTGAGGCGACAAACTACCTGAAGCTTTGTGGGCTTATCGAACCACCGTTCGAGGGCCAACCCATAGCACACCATTCTCTTTGGTCTATGGGTGCGAAGCCGTTGTCCCTTTGGAAGTACAAATTCGTTCCTTAAGGGTATCTTTAAAAATGACATGACGCAAGAAAGCAATGTCAAATTGAGACTCCAAGAACTGGACAATCTCGACGAAAGACGGCTTGAAGCTCTACAAAGCATTGAGTTGTACCAAGCACGCATGGCAGGATCTTTCGACAAAAGGGTTCGGCAACGCGCCTACAAAAAGGGAGACTTATTCCTCGCAGTAAAAATGCCAATGGTTTTCTCCCACAAATCCAATGGCATATTCGAACCAAAATGGGCGCATACACACTTTTAAACATGGAGGGCGACAGATGTATGTTGCCCATCAACGACAAGTTCCTGAAGCGATACTACCCTTGAGGACTTACGCCACTGGGTCAGAGCAATGCTTGCATGGCCAAAAGCCTATTCTCATGTACTCGATCGTCAAACCTGCCTCTTTTAGATTTTTCATCCTTATGTTGAGATTTCTAAAAATTCAAAACAATGCTTACTTTCATAGTTTCATTGTTAAAAAAAAAATCCAAATATCCAAGTTTCGGAGCCTCTTCCCAGACTTGACCAAATTTTCAATCATTGAACCCAAAACTCATGGTTTGAAACAAAATCAGGACTCAGGAATCTCCACCTTAGTCCACCCTGACTTTTACAACGAAAAACGATTTTAAGTCAAAATTTACGACCCTCGTGTCTTTAAACAAAAAAAAATATTTTTTAGAAACCGCGGGGAAGCGACGCTCAGTCGATACTCGCAAAACCCAAAATCGGAAGGATGCGAACCCCATTCGATACTTCCAAAATTTCAAAATCGCAAGGAAGCGACACTCTGTCGATACTTGCAAACTTTCAAAAATCGTGGAGACGCAACATTCCAGTTGATATCCGCAAACCCAAAATTCAAAAAAAAACCGACGTCCAAAAAAAAAACAGAGACCTCAAAATTTCAAAAATCGTGGGGAAGCGACATTCAATCAATACCCACAAAACCAAAATTTTGAAAAGAAAAAAAAACAAGGAAGCGACGCTTAGTCGATACTTGCACCCAAATTCGCGAGGAGGCGACATTCCATCGATACTTGCAACCGAATGAGCAAGGAGGCGACATTCCACCGATACTTGCAAAACCATTCAGCAGGGAGGCGACTTTTAGTTGATACTTGCATTTTTGAAAACCAAAAAAATCGGCTATAAATGCCAAAAGCCCAGCTCTCATGCCAAAAATCGGCTATCAACGCCACAAAATCGGCTATAAATGCCACAAACCCTGGCTCTCATGCCAATTCAAAATTTGGCTCTCATGCCAACAAAACAAAACTCGGTTTTCAAGAAAAAATTGGCTCTCATGCCAAAAATCGGCTATAAACGCCATAAAAAATCAGCTATAAACGCCACAAAATCGGCTATCAATGCGACAAACCCGGCTATCAATGCCACAAACAAAACTTCGGCTTTCATGCCAAAAAAAAATTTCAGCTTGCATGCCAAAAACAAATCCCAGCTATCGATGCCACAAACAAAAATTTTGTCTCCCATGCCACAAACAAAACCGGCCTCCATGCCATCCCAAATTTTCGCTTTTACACCACAAAATTCCGGCTTCTATGCCATCCCAAATTTTGGCTTTTACGCCACAAAATTTCGGCTCCCACGCCTACCCAAATTTTGGCTTTCATGCCATCTCAAAATTTTGGCTTCTATGCCATCTCAAAATTCGACTTCCATGCCATCTCAAAATTCGGCTTTCACGCCAAAACAACCATTTGACAAAAGGTTTTTCACAAAATGACAAACTTTTGATCAAATTTCCAAACAAACATTCTCATTTAACTATTGCTTGAATTTATCACAAAAGAATTTAAGTGAAAAAAGGGAATACAAAAAAAAAGTGCTAAAAAAAATGTCCACAAGCACTACAAGAAAACGAGTACAAAAAAATATGTGTGTATACACGGGTTCCAAAAAAAAGAAGAAAAAGATTTGTTACAAGAATCAGGAGCTCAGTCTCACATGGTCTTCAACCAAAGACTCAACTCCTCAAGCAGACTCTTGGCCTTAGCCTCTAAAGCTTCCAAGCCACGCTTCTTCAAAAACCTTCCCATAAAACACAGCAGAACGCCGCGTCCCATCTACTGCACGGGGAAGTTCTTCTCAAAGAATCTGCCATTGCTCGTACTCTTGAGTCTTCCTCCAAAGATTACTCTCAGCCTCCTCTACTTGGCGAATCAGAGTTCCTTCTTTGGCACGAGCTTCCACAATGGCGGCCCATTTTGTAGCAGCTTGTTCCTCCAATAGCTCAAGACGCTGCCTGGTCTCAACGACCTCTCTATCAACACGGCGCAGATCTTCTGTCAGCTCAATGATAGCCAACTCGGTAACGTTCCTCTCCCGAATGAATTGCTTCCGAGTCCGCGAGATCTCACTCAGCTTAGACTTGACCTTGCCAGAAGGATTCAAAAACATCTCATTGAAGAAGTCACCACTTGGGAAGGTCTTGGTTTATTTCCACTTGTTGCCTAAACTTCATCAAAAAAAGCCTTTGCACTTGCAATGTCCAGACCGACTTCTTCGCTATCAGCAAGGATGTCCTGTACATACTTGATCATGCCAAAGCCGGCTACTAAATGGCCAGAAGAAAGAGTTTTGACCCATGAGCTCAAAACGCTCTTCAGCATTTTCTTCGCATATTCAAGAGATGCCCCGGATGAAGGCTCGCCCCTCTTCATTGGTCGACTGCCAGTGTCATGTCTTGTTGGAGGAGTGATCATTAAGCTCTTTCTAATCGAAGAGACTGGCGAAGGAATCTGCTAAGAAGATTTCATCTCTGCTCCATTAAAACAGGAAGAATAAGTCCCTGCTTCTGGTTCAACTGCAGGCATCCCCTGCTCTGGTACTGAGAAAGACGGAGGAACTTCTTCTGCTACCTCAAAATCTACCAGCAAAACAAAACAAAAGAGGTATGAATATGATCATGTTGATAAAATCATTATCATCAGGGTTATTGCTACAAATACCTTCTTCGACAATCAGCGGAATACTTTCTGCCTCCATGAGTTCATCTGAAGCGTCGTCAAAGGTCGCGCCCATGGATGGCTCAAAATCATCGAAATCCTGTGGCAAGTCAGCTGACAAGAAAACAAGCAACATGTTAGCAAATGACGGCACAGACAAAAAAAACACAAAGAAGTCGTACTAGGTGAAGATTCTGGAATCACTCCAGAGTCCCTCGGTTCTTCTTTAGATGCCGCAATCGGATCCATCACTGCTTCATCAACCGGAACCTCAGGCATCACCAAATCATCATCTTCCACTAAAAAAGGAGAGAAAGAAAATCAAAAACAAAAGAAACGTCAATGAAAGAAATGGAGAGAGAAAGAGGAAGAATCATACCTTTACCAACGGTCTCTTCTTCTCGGCTCCTCTTTTCTATAGGCTCATCAACATCCCTGACATCTCTTCAGCAGTGGTGAGAGGGACTTCTGGATCAGGAGAGTCATCGTCATGCTTCTATGGGTTGATTTACTAGAAGCACCCACCCCATTGTCAAAGTCAGGAGCTCCGCTTGATTCCTCACCGGATGGTCTGCTCTTTCCAGTAGACTCCATGGAAGCCTTCGCTAGTTCCGCTTGCATCCAACCGTCGATCTCGGCTTCCTCCTCTTCTAGCTGTTCCAAGACCTCACTATGTATCTCTTATACAGCTCCTGATCTGAAGATGTCTTGTTCATTGGGAGAGCTGATCTTGTGCTTCTCTCCGGAAAGGAAGGCCAGAACTTCCTCTCGCCGGACTCCATCTGATCTACCAAAACCCTTCCCAGATGATTGTTTCACATCAAGCTCCTTCTTGGAAAGCCCCCGGTACACTGAAAAGCTTTCCACAAACCATTTTGTGAAGCCAACAATCTGGAAAGTAGACAACTCAGGATAGGAAATCATGGCGGTAGTGTCCTCTGCGCTGTAAAAATCCCATGCATTCCTCCCATCTTGCAAACCTCCAAAACGCTTCACCATGCTCGAAGGCGCTCCAACAACGCCCTGAGAGAAGCCCAACTGCAGCATGAAAAGCGAGGGAACATACGGCTGTATATCAACAAAAAGATGTCTCCGGTACACCATCGTACCAACACGTATGTTAAAAAGCCACCCATTTTCTGCATTGGTCAAGGAGTAGTGTCTTCCCGACCCCGCCCTGGTGGAATCATGGGAGGCGCCAAAGTCAAAAGCCTTCTTCTGCAAACCTGGAGAAAGTTTCACTGAAGATTGCCCGATCTCGACGTCCCTGAACCGTCGGATCCTCAAACGGGCAGACAAAAGAGATTCGGAAACGGCTGTCCCTCTAGCCAACCGAATCATGAAGGGGTCATTATCCTGTGCAACTCCCACTCGATGGAAGCCGGGACAGTGGTACACATACCACGAATAAAAAATATGGGCTGAAAATACCCTGTTCATAGGGAGCCCAAGCCGAACCAAGAACGCAGCAGCCTGCAATTCGGTACACAAGTAGGAGTACAAAGTAGATATAAAAGCAAGTCGCTCTCCGAATGCCATCTGACAAGCTGGAAAAATACAGTGTGGCCTGATGTGTGTTCCATCTCCTCCAGCGAAAATAGCCTCATCCAACCAATAAGTGAGGTAAACAGTGAGATCTCTCCGCAGTGCAATGTCAGGATAAATGACGTTTGTACTCCCAAAGAACTTCTTCAAGTCATCTTGCATGATGGAGATCTTCTTCAAACCTGGGTTCTTGGCCCTAGCATCTTGGGCCATACCATCAGCAGACTCTCCGCCGTCAAAGAAGTTTGAGCTACAATTCTTCCAACTGCTACACCGAACTTTCGAGCCCGCCTTCTCCTTCAAAAAATCATAGAAGGCGACAAGCTGAAAGTACAGGAGCCTAAACTCCTCAGATTGCACCTCAAGGACGCTGTCGATAGGCATAAACTCCTCATAAAGTTCGCCAAGGATAGGCAGCCCGGTGATGTTTAATTCCTTCAAAGTAAAATCAATCTCACCATTCGTTACAATGAAGGTGTTGGTTTGTGGAAGGAATGACTCTAGCATGGCCATGAAGGCCTCATCAGAGAAAACCACGGTCTTCTGAAAAGCGCGAACCGCGTCGAAGATCCCGGCCTCTTCAAAATGGCTCCACCAACCTACAGGGTGTGATCAGTCCATGATTCCCAGCTCGAATCAGCATTGAAACGGCCACGAAGTCGAAAAGGCTTCACCCAATTGCTGCCGTCACCCCGAAAAATGCCAAGGCCAACCGGTCTCAAATTGACCGACGGATGGTCAGAACCTTGGTAGCCACTGGAGGGCATCAACATGTCCATACGAACAGGTGACTTCTCTACATATCCGGAAGGGCCGCCAACAAAAACCCTATCTTTATCACATTGGTCCTCTTCACCCAGCTTGGATGATCCTCCCTCTTGGAACACATGGGAGAAAGACTCGTGATCGAGACAGTCCGATCAAAGGTCGA
The DNA here is from genome assembly GCA_038049695.1 of Cinnamomum chago. NCBI lineage: Eukaryota > Viridiplantae > Streptophyta > Magnoliopsida > Laurales > Lauraceae > Cinnamomum > Cinnamomum chago. The sequence goes on from CP142456.1 coordinate 33,308,551, forward strand.
CAGTGTAGAAACAGTCCTCTCCTCACCATCTGTCGTGTAAGAGAATTGAAAACATCTCCTTTGGTGCGTCAAGTCGTCAGGGACTGCGTCACCAAAGAAAAAGGTAGGCTTGGGCACAATGCTCTGATCGTCTATGACCCAAGGATGACTGCTTAACATAATCTTATAGAACTCCTCATCCTTGAGAGCGATCAATCACTGCCTCATCTCATCGCTGTTGAGGGAGTCACACTGTTCCAAGTTTCTCTCCACAAATTGAACCTTCTCCCAAGCCTACTGTACGGCCACATTAGGAGACCTGGTGGACCGACGAGGTGCAACAATAACAGGCTCTTTGCCCTTGTTCGTTCTGGAGGAACTACCTGCGAAGGATAAAAAAAATCAACCATCAAAATGACAGAATTTTGCTAAAGAAAAATTCTAGCGAAATTTTGGCATGATTCTGGGACAATTTCGAAGAAAAGGGAAACATCCTGAAGAAGATAGGAAGCTTGAAGATGAGCTCAACACCGCTGCAAGCTCAATGAAGCATCCTCAAAGAAGGTTTCAACTCAAACATTGCTGCGAGATCAAACCAATCTCATCAAATCTCCGCAAGCTTGAATAAGGGCTCAACATCGCTACGAGCTCCAAACTCCAAAACTTGCAAAGCTCCTCAAAATCCCGAAAGATCAGGAAAGGCTCAACATTGCTGCAAGCTCCAAATCCCAAAACTTGCAAAAGACCTTTAGGTATGCATCATCATGCTCCCAATCAATTTACTAAAAATCATGCATCAAAAACAACATCATGCATTAGATGCTAGGAAACCCTTGACAAAAGTTTGACCAATTCCAGCCCAATTTGGTAAAACCAATCAAGCTTTGTCCAAGCCAAAACTTGTGTTGGCTTGACCTAGAAATTCTAGCCTTTTATTTGATGCAAAAAAAAAATGCATGAACATATTGATTTGCATAAACCTCATTATCATGGTGAGCAAAAAAGAGAGAGAAAAAGAAACCCCTCAAAAAAAAAAAAAAAAAAAAAGAGAGAAAGGAGAGGGGAAAGCAACCAAAAAAAAAAGGGGACTGGCCCACAGGCCGTGGCCCACTGCCACGTGGTCGTACGGCCAGGTCCATATGAATCTATCCGTATGGCCACAAAAAAAAACGTGTAGAGAAAAAGGGAGAAGAAACACGTGAAAAAAGAGAGAGAAAAGAAGAAGAAAACTGTGGCGAAAAAAAAAAGAAGAAAGAAAGAAAAGAAATTTTTTTTCCTTACCATCCTACTTCTACAATGGAAATTTCTTGAAAAAGAAAACTTACTTCAAGCCATGGATAGAGAAGAAGAAGAAAAAACTTGAAGATCCTTGAAAAAGAAGAAGAATTCTTGATCTTGGAGCACTCTTGAAGACTTTTGCAAAAAGAAAGTAATAAGAGCAAGAGATCCAACCTCCCCTTGCTTTTATAGAAGAGAGCAAACCAAACAAGGAAACAAGGAGAAAAGAAAGGAGGTAAGCGCTAAAAATTAGCAACCTTCCCAAAAGAAAGGAGATTTGAGATATTCTCTCCCAAAGAGAAGATTCTTTGAGAAATTTTCTCCAAAATGAAAGGGAATGAGAAATATTCTCTCCCAAAGAGAGATACTTTGAGAAGATCTCTCCCAAAAGAAAGGAAACTTGAAAGATTCTCTCAAAGTAAGGATATTTTTAGATATTCTCTATTCAAAAGAGATATTTTTAGATATTCTTTACAAAATGACACCAAGTGAGATCTAAGCCATCTTTAAAAGCTTAAGGTCCCCTGGGTTTGCCCACATGAGCCAGGTTTGACCACCTAGGCACTAAAAAGGGCTTCCTTTCAAAAAATTCCTCTCACCAAGAGCATACAAAATGGTTCCATGCCTCTTTTGAGTTGATTGGACCACACAAAAAAAATCCAAGCCTCATGAGCTTCCAAAATTTCAAACCATCCCACCACATATACCAAATTGAGCCAAAATCTTGAAATTGACATTCCACAAAATCCAAACTTGACCCCCTAGCTTGCCACATACAACATGTTAGGTCACAAGGTCAAAACCAAAATAAAATCTGACCCCCCCCCCCCCCAACTTGCCACATACAGTTTATTGGGTCACAAGGTCAAAATCCAAAAATCAAACCCTGACCCCCTAACTTGCCACATACAGCTTGTTAGGTCACAAGGTCAAAAACCAAAAAATACTTCTTGATCGCCTGAGGCGCCACATAAAGCCCTTAGGTTCACAAGGTCAAAAGAAAAACCCAAAATCCAAAACCCAAAATCCAACTCCCTCATGTCATTTTCAAAACTATGCCTTGAGATGGTACGTGATCCCTCTCACTACCATAAAATCCCATTGGAAACTCAAAAGGCTATTCAAAAAAAATTCTCAAAAGACTTTTGGTCAAGTCAAAAGCTCTCCTTCAAGTTTCTCTTCAAGGCACATCAACTCCAAAAGCTACTTGTCGTTGTACCTCGAGGGGGCATTTGTTGACACCAAAAATGTCACTTTGCCTCTTAAACATCAAGAAGCCACGTGAAGCAGCATCCAACTACAAACGGGCAATGATACTTCAAGCATCAGATCATGTCAGAATCAAACAAAAACTGCAAGATCCTTCAAGATAGCCAAAAGAGGAGTTCACATGAAGTTTCATGCCATTTCGACATCATTTGGCCTAACTTCACTCCTCCGACAACCAAACAAGGGCTCCTGGCGGCGACGGTGTCGAAGACATCAAAACTTTGATCAGAGCCTATGGATGGTTTCAAAATACCTCCAAATGGCTCCACGTCAAATTTCAGGTCATTTCGGCGAAGTTTGACCCACTTTGATGTTCTGAAAGAAAATCAAGCCTCTCGGCGGCGAGAACCACCGAGACCATTACTCATCAAACGGAGCACATGGGCGGCTTCAACATGCTTCAAAAGGGCCGCACGTCAAATTTCAGGTCATTCCGATAACGTTTGACCCGACTTTGACGCTCTTAAAGAAAATCAACGCTACCGGCGGCGGAGCACCCCGGTGAATGTTAGTGTGAATCAGATCTGAACTCCTTTTTCCTAAGAGAGTTCTATAGCTGATATTTTAAAACTTTTAACTAGGATCGGAATCAGAAAGCAAACCAGCCATGTAAATCACACTATAACACCATGCAATCATGATCAACTTGTGTGTAAACAAAGAAGATACAAAGGAGAACATATACCTGATGTTCTTGGGTTGAAAAACTTCTGAAATCTGAACTTTAAGATCAGATTCTTTAGACTGCAACTTTCAGCAACCTTGCTGGAATTTCTCTGCAGCAGGTTCCCTTCTAGTCTTCTCCTCTATTCCTCTTTCTCCAATCTGATTGGCTAGTGTTGGTGGGAACAAACTAGACTTCCCTCTAATTGTCTTTGCTTGATCTGAAGTGAAGAACTCAGATCTGATGTGGGTTTTCTGCAGGAAGAAAACAAGGACCAGCAAGAGGAAATCTGATGTGCAATGGACGTCCAAGGGTGTGAGTGCTGCCCTCTTTCTTGTTTCCAATCTCTTGCACAACCAAGAGAGATTTTCTCTCCTTCTTCCCTCAATAATGTTGCACGCCCAAAGGGGGAACCACCAGCAATATATAATGCTGATATCTTGGAGAGAAAGTATCTTGAAAGAACTAGGAAACCAAGGAGAAAAAATAGGAACTTTCCAAAAAGGAAAACACACTCCATCATGGACGTCCAGCCCTCTTTCCTTTCCTATTTAGTTTCTAAATTGAATTAGAAAGCTACTAAACTTTAGGAAAACTTGCACAAAAAAGAACTCCTTCCAAGTAATGGGACCTGCACAAACTTGGGACCCACAAACTAGGGACCACATTGGCTAGCCCACACTTACTATGGCCCATGTACCAATTAATTTATCTAGAGTTGTAATTCATGTATACCATCATGGGCCTATTTGAATTTACACTCAAAATTATTTCTCCACACATTTAAACAATTTAGGAAACCTTGCCAATCTAGGAAAGTGGCTAGAGAAGGGACCAAAAGACATATTTGCCCTTGGCTTCCAAAATGACCAAAATGTCCATGCTAACCCCATAGCAACACTAGGATCATTTTAACCTTAACTCATTCCACTAGAGAGTTATGGTTGCACTCCAAGGACAAATATTAAATTGCAAATAAAGCTCATCATAAATAGACGATTGTCTTTGACCTACCAAGTACAATGACCATAATGCCCCTCTACGTAACATCCATAATCAAGTAGGTTAACCGATGTACTATCCACCTTCTTGATTACATCTCAACCTTAGAACTTCATACCCTTGACTTAATCATCATCCGGATATCATTCTCTTGATCCAGAGAGCAACCCACAAGTTCAATATCCATATGGAACATCCATATACTAAGATCTTAGATTCTGATGATTAATCGGATAATTCTAAGGGGCCGATCATTCCATCACATGATGGCATAGATTCCATATTGCATTTGCACGTCCCAACTAATCAAGCCCGAGCACCCAAAACACAGAGCTGTTGACCCATGAACAGGATCTCACCCATAGTGAATTAAAGCACAAGAACTTGACTTCGTCAGTTCATCCACAAATGCTCAAGATTAAGAGCACTGGTCACTCAGTAGCAAGAGGTGATTTGATCTCTCTCTGTGATAGTACTATATTAGAGATCACACCTACAAGTGGTCCTGTTCAATGCATGACACATGCACTAATGAGATAAATCCGGAAAAGCCTCCCGTGACTTAGGTAAGTCACCCTGAATACAGGAGAGTATCTCATTATAACTTATACCAAGATGAAGTGCCCAACTCCATCTCTCAGTTATGAACAAGTTTATTGTTTCAAGTGTCCATGACTCAGACCTTACTGTGTGTAGCCACTACACACCTAAGTCATTACTAGAAAACAATGGGCCTTACACAACCATAGATATACACAAGTATTAAGAGAAAGATGTCATTCCATTAAATAACCAATAAATATCCAGTTACAGAGATGTGAGTGCAGTCAGTGGGCTTTAGGGCATACACCAATCCCAACACCCAGGACCATGACATCCAAAACGAAGCCAATGGATCATCTCAAATAGGCTCCCTGCCAAATTTCAAGTCAATCGGACATCGGTTGACCGCACATAAAAGCGTGATGTCTTCCTCGCAGTAAAATCAAGCCTAGCAGCGACAGGACTCCAAACGGCTTCAAAACTCAAACACCCATGGCTCGTCCTATCTACTGCTCAGGAGGCTTCACCTCAAATTTCGGGTCATTCCGACATCGTTTGACCTAGTTTCGACTCTTGACCGAAAATCTGCAACTCTACGTGGCAAGGTCTTCGGCTTTTCCAAAAATAGGAAACTTTGTGCTCCAGTTTTGCATGACTTCTCGTCGAATTTTCTTGAGGACAATCAAGCCAAAAAGTGAGGAAAAAATGTCAAGAAAAATACGGGAGAAAAAAGGACTGATAAAGCTCGAAACACGGCCGAAGAAAAGGCGACCAAAGGGGACCAAACCCCATGGTCGCCGGCGACACTGGAAATCCGGGTCGCCGGATTTTCGTCGGAAGGCCCGTTTTCTGATCCTTTTCGCGTTTCAGGAATTCCAGTCCCTGTGATTTCCTGAAAATCTGATTTTTGATGCTCGGAAACGACTGATCTCCGCCTACAATTCGGATCCGCCGTCAAGAGCATCAAATCGTCATTGGTCGCTCCAAGATCGCCAACCGGCTGACCAAGAAAGTACACTTTCTGTCCGACCAATCAAGAAATCGACAAGACAGATGGTATCGGCCCGCTCTTAGCAATCTATGTCTGAAGTTGCATGATCATTCGACATCGATCAACATGAAGATCCATCGTCGATCATCGCGAAAAGAATTTCAAAAGACGCGGCACGGCCCCCGACTCTTCAAATCCCCGGCGACCACTTAATACTTTTAATTGACCCAACTAAATGCGGTCATTAACTCATTATTTTGGACCGCCTAATCAGATTCAAGAGAATGGGAGTTACAAGCCAAAGCCATCATGGCATTAAAGCCATGAAACTCCTCTCATCATGGAGATTAAATGCCCATCATTCTCCATCGGTCAATCAGATTCAAGGAAAAAGGAGTTACAAAATCAAGAAATAAAAACTTGTAACTCCTCCCAGCATGAAGCTTTAAAGCCATCAATGCTCATAAACCCTCCTAAATGGCTACCAAAGGCCTATAAATAAGAGTGCATCCCGAGAAGAACGAATCGAAGAAAAATCAGCCAAAAATCAAGAAGAATCGTCCAGAAGCTCTGCTACTCTGAAGAAACTCTGTTGCAACAAACACCAGAAGGTGATCGAAGAGCCCTCGCTTCTCCTATTCAACCTGGACTAGACGTGGCTTTCCAGCTCGTCTCTTTGTTTTTTTATTGGATATAGGACCTTCCCTTGGCCTTTATCCTCTAAAAAAACTGAAGTCCAAGCCAAGCCAAATGAATCGAAACATCGCATGTTCTCATCTGAAGGGCGATGGCGAAGTCCATACATGACTTACGACCGTCGATCTGAACGAGTCCCCGCAATCTCCTGAGAAGTCAGATCCCTTTTCTTACTTTTCCGTTGTATTTTGTATTTTCTTTAAGAGAAAAAAATCACAATTCTTGTCTTTCATTTTGATGAGATTTGTAAATCGCCTTTCACGGCAGAAAAATCGCCTTTCACGGCAAAATCACCTTTTACGACAAAATCGCCTCTCACGGCATTCAAAAAAAACCTTGTCTTTTTTCTTAAATATATGTGCAATGGGAAGTTAGAAAAAGGATTGATTTCCTTTCTACTTGCGAAGGTGGATCTCCGGATCACCATTTCTGAATTCCAAGTAGAATAGAAAATCTAGCATACCCGTACAAAAATGTTGATACTCGCCTTTCTCCCCTCCTTCCCTCCATTTGGCCTTTTTGGTGACCCCGGGGACGGATGGGGGAGGAACGGAAGAAATCTGGTCCATCAGGCATCGGGAGATCAGATGGTGTCCGGCGAGAGGAAGTTTTAGCATTCCTTTCTGGAGAAAAGCATGAGATAGGCTTTCTCGGTGAGCAAGGTGTCATCGGATCTTAAGCTGTCCAAGAAATACCTGGTGAGGCCTTAGAGTAGCTGGAGGAGGAGGAAGTCGAGCTTCCATGGAGTCTACTGGCAAGAGCAGACCTTCTAGTGAGGGGTCAAGTGAGAGACCTGACTTTTTCAGTGGGGCAGGTTCTTCTATCAAACCAACCCATAGAGGTAAGAGGAAGAAGGGGCAGGGCCGTAATAAGGGATGGCACGGAGACTCTCCTAGTTTTTAAGTCCCTTTCACCATTAATGAGGAGGTGTCCGGGGATGCTGACAAGCCTTCGGAAAAGAGGAGTCGAGAAGAAGAAACCGTTGGTGAAGGTATGATTCTTCCTCTTTCTCTTTACGTTTCTTTCATGAAGATTTTTTTGTTTTGATTTGCCTTCTCCCCCTTTCTTTAGCAGAGGATGATGACTTATCGATGCCAAAGTTCCGACCAATGAGGCGGTGACAGGTCCGGTTGCAACATATAAAGAAAAGCCGAGGGATTTTGGAGTCATTCCAGAATCTGTAATTGGTATGACTTCTTTTTTTTTCTGTGCCATCGTTTGTTAACATACTGCTTATTTTCTTATTAGCTAACTTACCACAGGATTCCGACGACTTTGAACCATCCTTGGATACAACTCTTGACGATGCTTTGGACGAGTACATGGAGGCAGAAAGTATTCCGCTAGTTGTCGAGGAAAGTACTTTATAGTAATAACCTTGGTGATAATGACTTTTTCAACAAGGTCAAATTCATGCTTTTTTGTGTTTCGTTGGTAGGTTGTGAAGTAATAGGAGAGATCCCATCGCTTTCTTCAGAACTACAGCAAGAGGTGCCAGAGGTTGATCCAGTGATAGGGGCTTCTTCAACCAGTTCTAGCACGATAGAGGTGAGACCTCGTGCTGAGATTCCTCCCCCGATGTCTTCAATTAGAAAGAGTTTATTGATTACTCTTCCAACGGGACACAACATGGACAATCGATCGATGGAGCCGGGCGAACCTGCATCTGGGCCATCCCTTTAGTTTGCGAAGAAGGTGCTGGCGTGAGCTTTGATCGGCTCCTAGATCGAGACTCTCCTTTCTGGTCACTTGGATGTCGAATTTGGCATGATCAAGCATGTGCAGGAAATTCTCGTTGATAGCAAAGAGGTTGGTCTGGATGTCACAAGTGCCAGGGCGATTGTTGACAGAATCATTACGCTGGGCGACAAGTGGTCCGAGACCAAGGTTTTTCCTAATGGAGACTTTTTCAAGGAGATGTTTCTGGACCCTACTAATAAAGCCAAGTCTGAAATGGATGAGACCAAGCAGAGTAGGAAGCAGTTTGTCTAGGAGAGGAATATCACTGAGTTGGTCATCATTGAACTGAAACATGAAATTCACAGCCTTGATGGGGAGGTCATCGAAGTCAGGCGACGTCTCGAGCAATTAGAGACACAAGTTGCGGCCAAGTGGGCTGCTTTAGCAGAGGCTCGTGCTAGAGAGAGGACTCTGATTTGCCAGGTTGCGGATACCGATCGCGTTCTCAAACAGAGGACTCGAGAACACGTGCGATGGCGAACTACTTGGGGAATGCTTCCCGGTGTTGAAGACGGGTTACAGTGTTCCACCACATCTTACGGGAAATTTCTGAAGAAGTATGCCTTGGAAACTTTGACCGCCAAAGCCAAGAGTTTGCTTGAGGAGTTGAATCATTGGCTGGGGAGCATGTTAGAATGAGCTCCTGGTTTCTTTTGTAACAAACTCTCTTCTTCTTTTTTGGTACCCCATGTATACACATTTTTTTGGTACTCTTTTCCTTTTTTTTGTAATGCTTGTGACCATTTTTTTAGCACTCTTTTTTTGTGTTCCTTCGTTTCACTTAAATCCTTTTGTGATGAAAACAAATTTAAGCAATAGTTAAATGAGAATGTTTGTTTAAAAATTTGATCAAAAGTTTGTCATTTTGTGAAAATCTTTCGTCAAATAGTTGTTTTGGCATGGGAGTCAGATTTTGTTTGTAGCATGAGAGCCATATTTGGGTTTATAGCATGAGAGCCAAAATTTTGTTTTTGGCGTAAAATCCAAGATTTGGTTGCGGCAAGAAAGCCAAAATTGGGTGGCATGAGAGCCGATTTTTGGCGTGAAAGCCGGGTTTTATGGCATGAGAGCTGATTTTTGTTGTGGCCTGAAAGCCAGGTTTTTGTGGCATGTAAGCCGATTTTTGTCATAAAAACCAGATTTTTTTGAATGGCAAGTTTTGGTTTGTTGCCATGAAAGCCAGGTTTTTGGCATGAGAGCTGATTTTTTTTTTTTGTTAGCATGAAAGCCGGCTTTTGGTTTTCAAATATGCAAGTATCGACTAAAAGTCGCCTCCCTGCTGAATGGTCTTGCTCCTTTATTTGCGAGTATTGATGGAATGTCGCTTCCTTGCTCATTTATTTGCGAGTATTGATGGAATGTCCGCCTTCTCGCGAATTTGGGTGCAAGTATCGACTAAGTGCCGCTTCCCTGCTGAATGGTTTTGCAAGTATCGATGGAATGTCGTATCCTTGCTCATCCAGTTTGTGAGTATCGATGGAATGTCGCCTCCTTGCTTTTAAAATTTTTGTTTTGAGGGTATCGAGTGAATGTCACTTCCCCATGATTTTTCAAATTTTGATTTTTTTTTTGTTTTTGACCTCAGTTTCTTTTTTTTTAATTTGGGTTGTGGATATCAACTTGAAATGTTGCGTCTCCACGATTTTTGAAATTTTGCAAGTACCAATGAAATGTCGCTTCCTTGCGATTTTGGAAGTATCGAATGTGGTTCGCATCCTTTTGATTTTTGAGTTTTTCGAGTATCGACTAAGCATCGCTTCCCCATGGTTTTTGAAAAACCATTTTTTTTTGTTTAAGGACACGGGGGTCGTAAATTTTGACCTAAAAGCATTTTGGCAGTAAAAGGCAGAGTGGATTAGGGTGGAAGTCCCTGAATATTTATTTTGTTTCAAATCATAAATTTTGGGTTCAAGGGGCAAAATTTTGGTCAAGTTAGGAAAAGGTTATTAAACTCGGATTTTTTTTTAACAATGAAATGATGGAAGTAAGCATTGTTTTAGTTTTTTTTTTAGAAATTTCAACATAAGGATGAAAATTCCAAAAGGAGTGGGTTTGACGAGCAAGTACCTGGGTATAGGCATTGGCCATGCAGGCATTGCTCTGACCCAGTAGCGTAAGTCTTCAAGGGTAGTATTGCATCAAGAACTTGTCGTTGATGGGCAGCATATATCTGTCACCCTCCATGTTTAGGAGAAGATATGCGCCGTTGGAGAAAACCTTGTCGATGACGTAGGGTCCCTCCCAATTTGGCTCAAATTTGCCTTTGGACTTGTGGGTGAAAATCATTGGTATTTTTTCTATAAGAACCAAGTCACCCTTTTTTTAGGCGTGTTGCCAGACCTTCTTGTCCAAAGATCCTGCCATGCATGCCTGGTAAAGCTCAATGCTTTGTCGAGCTTCGAGCCGTCTCTCGTCTAGATCGTCCAGCTTTTGGAGTCTCAACTTCACATTGCTTTCTCGAGTCATGTCATTTTGCAAAGACACCCTTGGGGAAGGAATTTGTACCTCCAATGGCATGACAGCTTCGCATCCATAGACCAAAGAGAATGGTATGCTATGGGTTAGTCCTCGAACGGTGGTCCGGTAGGCCCACCAAGCTTCAAATAGTTTGTCACTCCAGTCTCTTTTGTGACTAGAGACCATTTTCTTAAGGATTTTGCAAAGTGTCTTGTTGAAGGCTTATGTTAATCCATTTGTTGCCAGATTATACGGAGTCGAATGACAGGTTTGGATTTTGTATATGTCGCAAAACTTATAGAATCGGTGATCCCGGAATTGTGGTCCATTGTCATGAACTGTTGACACCAAAAATATCACTTTGCCTCTTCAACATCAAAAAGCTACATGAAGCCGCATCCTACCACAAACAGGCAATGCTACTTCAAGCGTCAAATCTTGTCAGAATTAAACAAAAACTGCAAGATTCTTCAAAACAGCCAAAAGAAGAGTACACATGAAGTTTTGGGCCATTTCAGCATTATTTGGCCTAACTTCACTCCTCCAGTAGTTGAACAAGAGCCCCGAGCGACGGCAGTGTCAAGGACATCAGATCTTTGATCCGAACCTATGGATGGTCTCAAAATACCTCTAAAAGGCCCCATGTCAAGTTTCAAGTCAAACCAACAACGTTTGACCCCACATCAACCCTTGAATAGCAAAATCAAGCCTCTCAGCAGCAAGAACTACCGAGACCATCACTCATCAAACAGAGCACATGGGTGATCTCAAAATGCTTCCAAAGGGCTACATGTCAAATTTCAGGTCATGTTGACAACATTTGACCGAACTTTGACTCTCGGAAGCCAAATTAGGCCTCTCGCGGCGGAGCTCCTTGGGAATATGATTTCAAAATTAGAGCTAATTGATCGTCTCAAAATGACTCCAATAGGCTCCCTGTCAAATTTTAGGGCGATCGGATATTGGTTGACCGTACATCAACGCACGGCATCTTTCTTGCGACAAAATTAAGTCTACTGGCGACAGGACCCCACACGGATTTAAAACTCAAACAAAGGCCAATGGTTGGTCTTATTTATTGCTCAGGTGGCTTCACCTCAAATTTCAGGTCATTCTGAGATCGTTTGACCCAATTTTAGCTTTTGACGGCAAATCGGCAGCTCAAGGTCGCCGGTGACCCTGGAAGTCCGAGTCCCCGGATTTTCGCCGAATGACCGTTTTTCGGTCCCTTTTCTCATTTCGAGATGTCTGGCCCCTGTTGTTTTCCAAAGTTCTGACTTTTGATGCCCAGAATCTGTCAATCTTTGTCAAGATCACAAATCCACCGTCAAGAGCATTATATCATCATTGATCGCTTTGAAATCTCCAATCGACCGACCAAGAAAGCACACTTTTTGCCTAATCGATCGAGAAATCGAGAGGATAGATGTCACCAGCCCACTAGTAGCAATCAATGTCTAAAGTTGCATGGTCATCCGACATCGATCAGCATGAAGATCCATTGGCAACCATTACAAGAAGAATTCCAAAAGACGCAGCACAGCCCGCGACTTTTCAAGCGCCTCAACGACCACTTAATGCAGTTAAATGACTTGTTTTATGACAAATTATTACGGTCATTAACTCGTTATTTGGGACGGCCCAATTATAAGCGAGCAAATGGGAGTTACAAGTCAGCCATAAACACGGCATTAAACTGTGAAACTTCTCCCATCATTGAGTTTAAAGGTGATTAAAGGCCCTTAATTCTCCAACGGCCAATTAGAAGCCAAGAAAAAGGAGTTACAAAATAAAGAATTAAAAACTTATAACTCCTCCCATTATGTGGCTTTAAAACATTTAAAGCTCATAAACCCACCTAATGGCGACCAAAGGCCTATAAAAGAGGGGGCATTCCAAGGAAAACGGATCAGAAAATCAATCTAGAAAGATCGGAAAAAATCTGAAAAATCAATTAGAAGAATCAGCGACGTTGGTACGATGCTCCGAAAACCAACTCTCCTTTGTTGAAGAAGTCCAGCATTGACCGCCACTACAAGGTAACCAAAAGTCCCTTGGGGGGGGCATCCCCCCCATGGTTCTTCTCCTTCTCCTCCTCTATGGCTTATACGTGGCTTTTCAGCCCGTCTACTAGGCTATTTATTGGATATGGTACCTTTTCTTGGTCTTTATCCTCTAAAAATATGAGGTTTAAGCCGAGCCAAGCGAATCAAAAGCATCATCTATTCTCATCTTAGACGTGGCTTGCGACCGTCAATCTAAACGAGTCCCCACAATCTCCTGAGAAGTTAGATCCCTTTTTCTTGCTTTTCATTGTCATTTGTATTTTTCTAAAGAGACGTAAAAAAACTCACAACTCTTGTATTTCATTATTGATAAGAATTGAAAATCGCCTTTCACAGCAAAAATCGCCTTTCTGGGCAAAACAAATGAAATCGCCTTTCGATTTCCTTTTCTACTTGCGAAGGTGGATCTCTGGACCACCACTTGTCAATTCCAAGTAGAGTAGAAAATCTGGCATACCCGTACAAAAAATGTTGATGGTCGCATTCGCCTCCGATCGCGAAAGGGTTAGACCCCACAGACTCTCACATCCGCTGACTTCGGTAGCACCACGCGCGGAAAAGCGAGTCCATCAAGCTGGAACACCGGGTGGGACTCGTTCATTTGAGAACATGATACTTAGAAAAGAAATGTTTGCATATCATATTTCTGCTCTATGCTTATACTTATTTTCTAGTTTCCTTGGCTCCTTTCTAGTTGGTGGCCTATGTTGGATTTTGCATCAAAAAATGAGAAAGGATTTTTTTAATTCTATCTTTGAATTTATTTCCACTCTTTCTTTCTTAAAAAAATTCAGATTTCTCATTTTGAATTCAACTTGGAGAAACCTTGATCCTTTTCTTGTCGGACAATAGCTCGTGGAAGTCATTTGAAGCTAATGTTCATATTGGGGAATGGGCCATCTTTTCTCTTCGATGAATTCATTAGGGTTCTTTAAAAAAAATCAGATTTCTCATTTTGAATTCAACTTGGAGAAACCTTGATCCTTTTCTTGTCAGACAATAGCTCGTGAAAATCATTTGAAGCTAACGTTCGTATCGGGGAATGGGTCATCTTTTCTCTTTGATGAGTTCATTAGGGATCTTTAAAAAAGAATCATATTTCTCATTTTGAATTCAACTTGGAGAAACCTTGATCCTTTTCGTTTCGGACAATAGCTCGCAGAAATCGTTTGAAGCTAACGTTCGTATCGGGGAATGGGCCATCTTTTCTCGTCGATGAGTTCATTATGGATCTTTCAAAAAAAAAAGAGAAAAAGAGAAATATTCAAAAAAAAAGCTTTCAAAAAAAAAAAAAACTCTCGTCAATTTTGGGTTAAGATTTAAGAAATCTTGGTCCCTTCCCTTTCGGAATGAAACTCGCAGAAATGTTTGACTCGGCTTTCGGATGGAAATACCATTTGCTCTCTTTGATGGATTTGATTTTGACCTTTCAAATTCCTTCACCTTTGGGTTTAGATTCGAGAAATCTTGGTCCCTTGCCTTTCAGAACGAAGTTCGCATAAATATTTGAGTCGGCTTCCGGATCAAAATACCATTTGCTCTCTTCGATGAATCCAATCTTGGCCTTTCAGAAGATCCGATCTTGTGTCCATTCCATGGATGCAATTTCCAACATTTGTGCCTAGCGGTGCTAGTATGCCCTTTCAAGTCTACCGCATTCGCAACCACACATTTGTACCTCCAGCCTTATATTCATCTTACCTCGAGTGTGCCATGCTTCTCGGTGATTTGAATTAAGGTTTACAATTGCTTCTAGCAGTCACTGGAATGCCCATTCTAGGCCTACCATACTTGCGATCAGCACAATTGTACCCTCTATGGCTTTTTGCTTTCTTCATGTTGCTTGAGTCGGACCATGTCCTTCAAGTGATTTGAAAAGACAAAACCATAGTTTTCCCATTTATAATCATTATATTCATGTGATTACTAATGTATGTGGTCTTGTTTCAGAAAGTTTTTGAAACTAATAATGGCAGCTTCTTTAACGATTACTTTCAATGAAAGCAAGTACCAACTCATGGTTCAACAGAAGTAAAACACGCGCACTCACAAGCGCCCTGCCAACTACCGAAGCGTCATCTCTCTCGGCAACTCTCCAAACACCGTGTCAACCTCTACTCCCCGGACCATCGTCTTCGGGACACTAGGACCATTCACACTTTCCGTAAAAGAAACCGCACCTGCTAAAAAGCAGAAGGTCGCCTCTCAATGTGTCACTACCATGACACCAAAGGCGAGCGTCAAGAAACCCGAAGCCCGCGGCACTCCCGCAAAACCTCATCTTAAAAGGAGCCAAGTCTATCCCAAGACTTGGTCCCCAAAACCTTCATCAAAACAAAGAAGGTCCCAAGCATCCACAAGGCCAACATACTTGGCCCCTCTCAAGGAGACTCGATTATATCCTCTCACATGCATGAAGGAGGAGAGACTTGTCTCCCACCTAACAAAGAAGTCAACCTAGCATGAACCGGCTTGTTCCTATAAGTCCAAAATTAAATCATGCATCACAAGGCCTCTGCAAGCATCCGCCAAGGCCTACACTCCTTCGATTTGACCCTTCATCTCTACAGGAGCCGAACTCGAAAAATTCAAAGCTTCGCTACCACAACCAAAGGACCGGGTCCGAATCCTGTCAAGCCTAGCTTCAACGAAGATAGGCTCGGCTGCTGCACTCGAGGGAGTACATCCTCCATTGACAAAGCCTAGCCGGAGCCGACTGAAGCTCAAATTGCTCTTCGTATACGTCGTCGCGTGTCGTATCGACAAAAGAGACTAGAGAAGTAGAGGACCCAGCATCCTACACTTCAGGTCTCTCAAAAATGGGTCGAAAAAGATAGAGCCGACTAGGTTGCTACTATCCATATGATTGGAAAACCAGAAGACGCCAAAAGTCAGCAACCAACTTCATGTCCGACGTCCGGTGACTCACAGCGTCTCCCAGGCACGAAGACATCCGGAAGAATCATCTACTCCTTCAAGCCAAGGACAACGGAGTAATCCTTCCTCAAGCTCTTCAACCAAAAGAATGAGAGCCCTAGCTCAGTCACCAGGATGATTTCTTCATTCGAATTCTGAGGGATGAACGTCCTAGCTGCAAACTCTGAGCCACCTCACAATCCACCTCCTGATAAAACGACTGCACGCATCCAACAACTGGAGCAAGGTCAGCAGAGGACTGAGACTTTGATGGAAAGCCATCTTCTCGCTTTTCCGCGTCAAGAAAATAACCAACCTCCTCTGAATCATCAAGATGATGAGGTAAATGGAGAAGATAATGAGTCATGCACCCTCACCAAAAAAGACGTAGATGACTGTTGGAAAATAAGTGGGCCATTCAGATAGGTCCCAAAAACTTTTGACCCACTTAATGCAGGGATCAACTATCTAGAAGGCAACAAACCCAATCCAGGATACAATCCCTCAAACTCATAAACCATGGACATCAATATATCCTATCTAGAAGATAGAAAACAGTACCTAAACATGCAACCACGAAATCTACAACATACAAGGATGTAGATTATACCTTTGGAGCTTTGTAGTGCTCTAATGGAGAAGTTGATCTCTTTCTTTGATGATGAACACATTCACTAATCAAATCAGAATCTCCAACACCTTTTGATCTTCCACGCTATGACCCGTATCAAATTCTCTTTTCTCAAGAAGATGGTGGAATCTCCAAGAGAAAACCCTAAAGGAAACTAGAAGAGAACTAGAAGAGGGAAGATATGTGCAACAACTTACACAAGAGAGGAAGAGAGATGATGGGCATGAATCCCTAGGTGGAATTATTGCATTGGGGCGTCCAAGCCTCCTCTCTCTCTCTCTCTCTTTTATATCACTTAAGTAACCTACTCTTACTAATTGAAATAGAAGTCTTACTTCCAAAACAATTAGTTGCTTACTAAATCACAATTAGAAGTCTTACTTCAAATATGATTAGTAACTTCCTCTTTTACTAATTAAAATAGAAGTCTCACTTCCATTAATAACTAGTAACTTACTATTACCACTATTAGAAGTCACACTTCAAATAGAAATAGTAACTTTCTATTTCCTTTCAAAGTTCTACTATAATTAGTATCTTTCTAATATCTTGGGCTAGCGTGGGGACCACTAGGGATTCCTTAGAAAGCTAGCTCCAACTGGGACACACGACCCCACATCTCATGTGTAATCCGGGCCCACAGTTAATTGCATATAACTCCACTATATAAATGCAATTGCACTCCAGTCTTAGGAATAAATTACAATGAAGACCCTAAACTTCCCAATTACCACAAGTAGGCCCCTCCATCTATATTCATAGATCAATTGGACCTGTCCACCAAATTAGATCCATATCTTATTATCCTTGAGCCCCAATTAATTATAGTGATCATTTGGTACAGATCCAGTTAACTCTTAATTGGAATGGGTGCGCACTTACCAATGATAAATCCATTAATTGGCACAAGGGAATATAAAAGATAGATTCCATCTTGACCATTGAATGTTCCCACAGCTCTACTACCACGTACCCAAATCACCGAGGTGTTGACCTACAATTGGCCTCACTCATTGGTGACTCAAAGCAAATGAATAGATAGAAACTTGAGTTCATTAATGTCTCGGGATTATGAGCCTATTGCTAGGGAATTGTGAGAGCAGACCTCAAAGTAGAGACAGTGTATATAAGGTGTTTCTCATGGTCCTTCAATACATGCAATGTACCAGCACCATGATCCAGAATCTTATATTCCGATGATCGAGACAAATCACACTATCTCATAGTGATCAAAGTGCTGCAACCTTGTCAGATAAGATGCTCAATCTCATCACTGGTTGTGAAGATATTTAAGTATAAGATTTGCCTCACCAAAGCAAAAGAAGAGAATACACTCAAGGAACATGGGATCAAGCCACCATATCCCTTATGGATGGACTCGGTCCCATTCCCTACAAAGTTCAAGCAACCTACTCTCCAAACATATACGAGGAAAGCTTCGGCTAGACAGCACGTCATTTACTTCAAAATCCTGACCGGAACTATCGCGGATAAAGATGCCCTCAAGATTCGTCTCTTTGCAAGTACCCTGAAGTTACGGCCTTCGACTGGTACTCCACTCTGCCAGAGGACCCCATCCAAAACTAGGCCATGCTAAAGACACGCTTCCTGACTCACTTCAAAGGTGAGGACCACCCTACTACTATGGCTCAGCTCTACAGCCTAAAACATGGGGGAGAATGAGTCGACATACGACTTCATTCACAAGTGGAAAGCTATGGCGTACAAATATTTAGATGTGCTACCACAAGCTTTGCTAGTCGACATATGCCAAAACAACATGAGAGCAAGAATCTGCTCCATGATCATCGGCAACAAATCAAAAAACCCAAGAGAACTCCTAAAAGCTTCCATGGAGGCTGAAACAGTGTTCAAAGACCTTAATAGTCAGAAATCATCAAGGAAGGAACCGACCACCATTGCAACCTCAAAACCAAAGAAGAAGGAGGTCCTTAATGTGAAAACCAAGTCAGCTCCCCAGCCGCCAAAGAAAGCAGAAAACAGAGCTGCAGGTAAGAGACCTGAACTCTCTGATGCCTTCAAAGAGCGAGTAAAAAAGAAATACCCGTTCGATGAAGATGTTGATGAAATCTTTGGAGCCCTTGTAGCAAACGGTAAACTCACCTTGCCTGAGCCCAAAAGACTAGGAGATGTTGGGAAAACCAACGATCCTCAGTATTGTCCATACCACCAATTGATCTCACATCCTCTTAATCAATGTTGCGCTGCGAAAGAGAAGATAAGGAGATGTGGAAAAATGGAGTCATCACCATTGACAAAAACTATGGGTCTGCCTCCGTCAACATGGTTTCATGTGGGCAAGCATCCAAATCATCAAAAAAGAAGATCGCTACTTCCTTGAAGGTGATAAAAAGAACTTTAGCATCCCAAGAACTAGTTCCTTACCCATCACCAGATGGACAACCTATGTGGGTGCATCCGGATCTCCTAGAAGATGAAAATTGGGAGGTTGTCAAAACAAAGCCGACAACTCAATCAGAAGTGAGCAAATGAGAGTTACAAGTCAGCCATAAACACGACATTAAACTGTGAAACTCCTCCCATCATGGAGCTTAAGGGTGATTAAAGGACCTTAATTCTCCATCGGCCAATTAGAAGCCAAGAAAAAGGAGTTACAAAATAAAGAATTAAAAACTTATAACTCCTCCCATTATGTGGCCTTTAATACATTTAAGGCTCATAAACCCACCTAATGGCTACCAAAGGCATATAAAAAGGGGGTCATTCCAAGGAAAACGGATCAGAAAATCAATCTAGAAAGATTGGGAAAATTCCGCTCAGAAGAATAAGCAACGTTGCTATGACGCTCCGACAATGAACTCTCCTCTGTTGAAGAAGTCTGGCATTGACCACCACTACAAGGTGATCGAAAGTCCCTTGGGGGCCATTTCCCTAAGGTTCTTCTCCTTCTCCTCCTCTATGGCTTAGATGTGGCTTTTCAACTCGTCTACTCGGATTTTTATTGGATGTAGGACCTTCTCTTGGTGCTTATCCTCTAAAAATTTGAGGTTTAAGCTGAGCCAAGCGAGTCAAAAATATTCTTTGTTCTCATCTGAAGGATGATGGCGAAGTCCACACATGGCTTGTGATCGTCAATCTGAATGAGTCCCCACATTCTCCTGAGAAATTAGATCCCTTTTTCTTGCTTTCCATTGTAGTTTGTATTTTTCTGAAGAGACATAAAAAAATCACAACTCTTGTCTTTCATTATTGATAAGAATTGTAAATCACCTTTCACGGCAAAAATCGCCTTTCACGGCAAACAAACCATGTTTCTTTTCTTGAATATATGTGCAATGAAAAACTAGAAAAAAAAAGTTGATTTCCTTTTCTACTTGTGAAGGTGGATCTCCGGACTACCACTTGTCAATTCCAAGTAGAGTAGAAAATCTAGCATACCCGTACAAAAAATGTTGATGCTCGCATTCGCCTCCGGTCCCAAAAGGGTTGGACCCCATGGACTCTCACGTCCGCTGACCTCAGTAGCGCCACGCACGGAAAAGTGAGTCCATCATGGACGAATCTTTTAGGTATGTCGAAACGACACATAATGTGGGTGCACAAGAACTGAAGGACTTATGAGGTCTTCACTTCGCCGAGCACAAATGCTTCTAACCACTTGGAGAAATAATCCGTAGCGGCGAAGATGAAGCGATGACCTTTGCTCGATGGAGGAGAAATAAGACCTATGATGTCCATACCCCAGGCTTCGAAAGGCCATGAGATTGTTGTAAGGTGTAGCCATTTTGGTGGCATATGAACATAGTCTCCATGAACTTGGCATTTTTTGCAGCGCTTAGCAAATCACATAGCGTCAGCTACCATGGTAGGCTAATAATAACCTAACCTTTTTATCTGATCGTAGAGCTTAGGACCGGCCTGATGGGCTCCACAAAGACCAGTATGAACTTCTTTGAGTGTTTTTTTGGCCTCTTGTTGTGACAAGCAGAGCAAAAGTACTCCATTGAAGGATTTTCTGTAAAGGATTTTTGAAGGAATATTAAAATGAATGATTTGGGGCTCGTCTTTGAATGCTTACCCATTCTTTTGGATCTTCATGTAGGATTTCGAACATGGTGTAATTGATGAATGGATCCCTCAAGTCACTGATTGGAGGTCTGAGGATAGAGATCTGACTTCCAATCACTCGGTGGCATTCAACAACTACTTGGTGTGTGTTAAGAGGATGGAGTATCCTTCTTTCACACAGTGTAATTTGGATGTTTTCCCCTTCCTGGATTGCCATAGATGCGGCAAGTCTGGCTAGGGCATCTGCACGGATGTTCTCACCTCTGAGGATGTAAGTGATGTGACAGATGTCAAACTTTTGCCGAAGCGATTGTGCCTTGTTGTAATAAGGTAACAGATCCGGCTTCATTACTTCATATTTCTTATTCATCTGGTTGACGATCAGTTGAAAGTCCCCGAAGACTTCCAAAATGGTGGTGCCGGATTCAAGGGCGAGTTTGTCACAACCCCGGACCTGGCCCACGGGACTGACGCGGTGAGGATATCACAACCATATATGAACATTTCTATTAAGTGCGGAAGCGTGTAGCAAATCAAATATTCAAACCATCTCTAGTCATAAAGACAATAACACAAGTATAAATACTGTATCAGAATGAGCAATGATCATTAGCATGTTTCCCAAAAGTAAGTTAGAGTTTAAACAAACGATCATTTAATTACATTTCCAAAAATAGAGGCCAACAGAAGTCAATATAAACAAAATACCAATCCCCAAAAGAATGGTTAAACAATTTCCCAAAATGTTTCGTCTTTCGTAGCAACCAAATGTCTAAATGACATCATCAGCATGCCACTCAACTAGGCGTTGCGGTTCACCGACCGCCTCCTCTGGCTCCTCCTTAAGGTAACCGGCAACGAGACCTGAGTACCAAAGAAATGAGTCAGACATAACGGTCTAGCAAGAGGGTGAAGAGGTATAACAATAAAACATAACAAATACATTTACCTTGGAAAGCATTTAAACATGTTCAATCAATAACTTTCGTAAAAGAAACAAATCATTTACTAAAAACATAAATACAATATGAAACATGTACGGGTATCCAAGGAAATCGGGAAACAAGCAAGATGGCAATCACACGGAGCTAAGTCCTCTACCACTGAACTGACAAGAGTATAACGGGACGTTGGTCTCAGTCACACGAGGTGAGGAGATTCAACGAAACATACATATACAATATAAATATACGGGACAGGACCACGGTAGCGAACCAGGTATTGGGACGGGACCACGGTAATAAACCGGGCATCGGGATCCAAACTGCAACTGGCGGGATGGGAGAGGGATCTCCAAGTCGGTGGATCAAACCAACAAGGTTATCCAAGCTTAGTGATGCCGACTCATAGGTCAAATAACAAATCGAGACATGTGCAAGTAAATCAAGTGCAAGTAAATAAAAGGGCGGAGCAAGGATGCTCAAGGCATAACTTTCATTTCATGTGGTGCAAAACGTTTCGGGACAAGTAACTGCTACTAGTGTAACTTCAATGCTTTCGTGAAAACAAGTCATGTAATGTAAATCTTGGGAATAAGGAAATACAATGAACTATTACAATTTCGGGTGAAATATCGGTTTCAAGATTTATTTAAGGTTAATAGGGGTCTCGTATGTCGATTGTAATAATGACTTGGTACTCCTTGAGTTTGAAAACATTCCGGGCTCCTTATACACTTTAGGATTTTCAAAACTTTAAATGAGACAATTAAAAATCAAAACTATAGACAATCTAATCCTAAGTACAATGTTAATCTTGAAGCATCGCACAACCTATTCAGTCACCGAAAGGGGATAGGATTCGCGATACCCAAAGAAACAGACTTCGTGCATAGATATAAAGGGGTATCCCGTTGTCCCGTATCGTTCAAGATTGAATTAGATTGGATTCCGATGCAATCGGAATAACCATGAAGAACGGTGGCTCAGGACATCCTCACATATAGTCAAATGAGTCCAAAAAGGGTAGCCAAAGTCCCACCTAAGTCCATCCAAAAATAGGGTAAAAATCCCTTCCAGCAAGGAATTTGCAGTTGGCCCGGTCGACCTGGTCAAGGCCCGATCGACCCCGTACATAGCAGCCCCGGTCGACCTAAGGAGGTCAGGTCGACCGAGCCCATGGTCGGTCGACCGGCAGTTGTAACTGAAAAAGGGAGAATAGTGTTTTGGTCAAGTTCCAGGGACCTTGACCCTGTGTCGCCGGTCAACCGCGTGCACTGCGGAACAGAACCCAGGTTCTGTTCTGTAGTGAACTGGGTCCTTCTCTTTTTACCTCCTTTCAACATATAAACAACCAACAAAGAAAAGAGATAATGTAAACTATAAACCGATGTTTTCAAGACATTAAATGAGCTAGCAAGATTCATTATGAGCATTTATTTCAACAATGCAAATCAATAAAATCATGAGTAAAATCACTTATATTTCATCAAATCATTTATAACTCAAAACATCTGATCATCCACTTACCTTTGGTCTCTAATCAAGCAAATCCAAGTCTCTAAATACCTCTCAAGCTCAAAATCCAAGCTACAAACAAAACCCCCAAAACAAACCCTAAAATGGGTTAAACCATGAATGAAGAAGATAGAACTCACAATAATGAAAATGGAGCTTCTCAAGGACTAGGAGAATACAAATCTAGAAGATGGAGAAGACTGCTTACTTGGATGATCTTCAAATGGCAAGAGTTAGCTCAAAGAAGATCTTGGAATGGGAGGTTTTCTTCACAAATGGTATCAATGGGTAGCCTTCAAGATAAGGAAGAGAATGATGAAGTCTATATTGATGTTGGTGCAAGTTTGGTGTGGATTGGAGATGGAGAGAGCAAGAAAAAGAAGAGAAAGGTTGCAAGAAACCCTAGGTTGAAGTGTTGTGCTAGAAAACGGAGAATGAGATGAAAGGGAGAGTGGGTTTCCCTTTTGATAACAAATGGGGTTGGGTCCCACTACTTAAGAAGCTTGTTGGGCTGAAATCATGTCTTTCGGGATCTCGGATGAATTCAACGAAAAAGGAAGAAATGATCACCGAAATATCTAATTTTCAAAAAGTATATGTTTCGCGGGTTTCGGGGATATCAAGTTTTGGGTACAGATTTGGTGTAAAAAGACTGTTTTGCCCTCAAGGCTAGGAAATCGGGTTTCGGGGTCTCGAACTGAAACGGGATCAACATGAAAGTTGTCAGGATTAACAAGACAAATAAAATGGGATAAAAACACAAATCAAAACAATTTCGAAAAATCCCCCAAGTAAATGCAAAGTCATAAAGGGGCCACTAGTCACCAAGGCACTCAAAGTTTCCCCAAAACTATAACAAAAGCTATTCCAAACCCAACTTAGTCAAAATCACTAATCAAGCCTGGAACTAACACACAATTTAAATAACACTAATCGGGATCACTCGGGTTGGGGTCTTACAGAGTTCCAGTCATACGATCAGAACTTGGTATTCAGCTGCATTGTTGGTGTTAGATTGTATGGTCTCAATCCATCAGTTGATGTAATAAATTGATTAATTTCTTTATTTATCAATAAAATCATGCTTTCCTTTCATGAGATGAATGGTGTTTTATTACTTAATGCACATGACCAATACATTGACATAATGGTTCATGAGATGAACTGGGTCTCATTAGTATATTAGATGTGATATATGTATATGGATGAGATGTGTCACAAATCTTATACTTAAAATATCTTCACAACCAGTGATGAGACTGGGCATCTCATCTGATAAGGTTGCAGCACTTTGATCACTATGAGATAGTGTGATTTGTCTCGATCATCAGAACGTAAGATTCTGGATCACAGTGATGGTACATTAGATGTATTAAAGGACCATGAGAAGCACCTTATGAACACTGTCTCGATTTTAAGGTCTGCTCTCAAAATTTCCTAGCAATAGGCTCTCAATCCTGATACATTGATGAACTCAAGTTTCAATCTATTCACTTGGTTTGAGTCATCAATGAGTGAGGCCAATTGTAGGTCAACACCTCAGTGTCTTGGGTACGTGGTGGTAGGACTGTGGGAACATCCAATGATCAAGATGGAATCTATCTGTATTATCCACTTGTGCCAATTAATGGATTTGTCATTAGTAAGTGCGCACCCATCTCGATTAAGAGTTAATTGGATGGTATTGATGATCACTGTGATTAATTGGGGTTTAAGGATAATAAGATGTGGATCTAAGATTCGATGGGACAGATTTATTCCAATTGATCCATGGATATTGATAGAGGGGCCTACTTGTGGTAATTGGGAAGTTTAGGGTCTTCATTGTAATTTATTCCTAAGACTGGAGTACAATTGCATTTATATAGTGATGTTATTTGCAATTAACTGTAGGCCCAGATTGCATATGAGATGTGGGGTCGCGGTGTCCCAGTTGGAGCCAGCTTTCTTTGGAATCCCTAGTGGTCCCCACGCTAGCCCAAATTATTAGAAAGATACTAATTCTACTTGAACTCTAAAAGGAACGAATTAGAAAGTTACTATTTCTATTTGAAGTGGGACTTCTAATAGTGGTAATAGTAAGTTACTAATTAGTGTGGAAGTGAGACTTCTAATACAATTAGTAAGAGTGGTAGAGAGGAGGTTGCTTGAGGGCTATATAAAGGGAAACATCCCCTTGGACATCCATAACAAGAGAAGCACGCCCGGCCCTCCTTTGTGCAACTGTTGCATAACTTTTCTTCTCTTCTCTCTTCTAGTTCTGTTCTAATTCCTTAGTGTTTCTAGTAGGGTTTTCTCTTGAAGTTTCCACCAATCTTCTTGAGAAAAGAGATCTGATAGAGGGTCATAACGTGGAAGACAACAAGGTCTTGGAGATCTCAAATTGCTTCAAGAAGAGTTCTTGATTTACTTGATTGTCTTCTCCTCCATTAGAGCACTATCAGGCTCCAAAGGTATAATCTACTTCTTTATTTATTGTGGATTGTTTTGGATGCATGTAGTTGTTGATTTCTATCTTTTAGATAGGTTTTATTGCTGTACTTGTTTTATGAGATAGAGGGATTACATCCTGGATATGGTTTATGGCCTTATGGGTACTTGATCCCTGAGTCAAGTGGGTCAAAAGCTTTGAAAATCTATCCACGAGGCTCACCTACTTCAAACAATCGGAGCATGGTTCCAGGAGCGAGAAAGCATGTGGAATCATGTATTTGTCAGGGTTAAATAAGAGGATGCTAACTAACGAGATCAACTTTGCTTTTTTCATTTGTCCTGGTTGCACCATCAAAGTACATGTCCCAGGAGGAATTTAGTGAGGATATTTCCATGTTGTAGACAGGCTCATTTCGGAGATCATCTCTAAGTGGAGAATCTTTAGGCAATGGATGCTCTACAGGAAATTCTGATAGAGCTCCGCCTTTGAGTGCTCCCATCATATCCTAGGATAAATACGGATGTGTGGCTCAGCTTGCTGGGTGGGATACCCAACTCTTCAAGAGCCAAAGAGGAGATGAGGTTAAGAGCAAAACCTGGGTCAATATGGACTCTGTGTATTGGCATTCCTTTGATGTATCCTGTGAAATACAGGGGTCGGTTGTACCTTATCTTGCCAAGTAGGAGGTCTTCCTTAGTGAAGGCAGTGGTTGAATTTTTTGCCTTGAACCGAAAGGCATTTAGTGCAAGATCCCTCAATTATCTACTTTTCTCCTTGTCGCGACCCCAAACCGCGTCACGGACCTAATCCGGGATCAAGACGATGTTAGTAATGATGATGCCAATGTTTATCTGGCTAATACATACACGGGTCAAATAAGAACATGATACCACCCGTGCACGTGATTTCCCACAGTTGTCTGCGGTGAGGATATCACACCAACATAACATTTGCATTCAGGTGAGGAAGCATGTAGCTAATCAATTCACAATTCATTTCAAAAACATAAGATTGATAGCACGTGTGTCACGCCCCCAAACCTGATTAATGATTAAACCGAGTTCAGGGTGTGAAATTTAGGGCTAATTAAAAAAATTTGCCCTTAATGCCCAAGGATCAAAGTCCGCTGTGAGGATTGTATGGTTGAGCCTCATTAACAAATTAGTCAATTGGACTTGTCCGGTAAACACATTCGTTAAACCTGTTGTAGAGATATCAAAGCAAGTATGGTATTCATCCCATTATATATTCAAGTTTCAAAGTATAAAACATATAAAGTTTATAAACATCAGGACCATCCCAAAAACTTAGGTCCCGGTACAAAAGATATACAGAAGTGTGGTAAGTACAAAAGTATAGAAATCTCCAAAAGATGAGAAGGAGTGGCACGGTACCACCCCCCTGGGACAAAAAATCCCAACTTTTGCATATTTGAAGGTTTCTCTTTGTGGGGATTTTTGGGCCACTAAACCAAGCTTGGTAACATGTTTTAAATCAACTTAAGATGTTTAAAAAACATGAAACACACCAAGCCTAAAATAATTTGAAAGATTTAAAACATAGGCTAGCTTGATTTCTAAAAACTCTTTTCATAAGAAAATGAATACAAAGATGATTCTGAAAGTGATGAATGTATGCAAGGCACAAACCTAAATTCTCAATATGATTTCTCAAAAGTAATGCACAAAGAATTAGATTTTCAAAAGAGTTTGAATTCTAAAACCAATGCATCCAAGTTTAGAAACAACACATGCATAAAACAAGATTTCTTCAAGTCTAAAACCAATGCATGTAAAAATCAAGATTTCAAGATATTTTAAATCAATGCAAGTGTGTGTAAATTAAATGATGCTAAGGTGAAAATGCATCCATCAAATTGCAAATACAAAATCCCTAACAATCTCCCCCTTTGAAATTTGATGGCAACTTACTCATCATTGAGATTACACACTTAGTCTTCAGCTCCCCCTAAGCTGGACAAGTCTTGAAATCTTCTTGGATGCTCCTCCTCTTAGCTTGGGCTCTTGGGCTCTTTTCTTCAATCTTCTTGATGCTTGGAGCTTGATCATTCTTCAAGCTTTCTTTTCATCTTCCTCTCTATGGCCAAGCATCTTCTCTAGCTCCAAGCTTTCTTTCTTCTATTTGCTCTCCCCCTTTGACCATGCCTCTCTCTCCCTTTGGCAAGGTATGCATTCTCTCCCTTTGCAGAAGATCATACACAACTCTCCTTAGGAAGCTTGGACATTCTCTTCACCTTTAGAGAACTTTGAAAGCTCTCTCCCCCTTTGAAGAGTAGGAGATCTTTGAGTACTTGAACTCTCTCTCCCCCTTTGCCATTAAATTGCAAAAATACCTACACACATGAAATAAGGAAAATACCTTTAGTAGCACCTGTTAACAAATGAAATCGAAAATGAAATACATAACAGGCTATCATGTATGGAAGTTATTTCTAAGGGCTCAAAGGCAATCCAAGGGTGAATTTGATCAAAACTAATTCTTCCTATGAAGGTTTACACTCCCCCTCAATCCATTCTCTTCTTTTGTCAAACTTTTGACAAGATATAACTATTTGGTTCAAGAAGTAGATGGCTCAACCAAATGAGGGTCAACTTCAAGGAAAGGATTAGATTCATTTAACTATAAAGCACATTATGATCAAATTACCAAAAGAAAGCAAGGTCTAATGGGAAAAGCAATCATGGATACCAATTGGAAAAACAAAGAATACCAATTGAGATTTAAGGATAAGACTTTTAAGCACAATCACTCTAGAATGAATTTAAAAATATAACTATTAGGAAAAATCCAAATTAGAGCTATCCATGATGAAATGGGGTTTACTAAATATAGCATTAAATAATTTAACTATGAAAATCATATGCTATGTAAGTTTTGAAATCATTTCATTCAAACAATAAATATGACTATTAATGTGCAAGAATGAGTGAAATGAAATTCAATCATGAAGCCAACCTCAACTAATAACCAACCAATATTATGAACACATAAACATGGTGGTCATGAGATATACCTCTATGAGCAAGAGAGGTGGCAAACATGAACATTATGATGCTAATGGAATGTGACATGGAATGTAAACATATAACTATCAAGATCAATCCAATGTACACAAGGTCTATCACATACACAAGATAAGATATCAATTGGATATGAAATCAATGGAAAGTTATACCAAATGAAACCAATTGAATATGACAACATGATTAAAAGCAAGGATGTGACAAACCCAAAATCCCATCAAGCATCATAAATGCATATTCATCACTTTTAAAGATATGACTATAGAGCATAGTGATGAACAAGGTAAATTGCAAAGCAAAAGGATATGACTTTAAAATGTATGCAATTTCCAAAGTGACTAAATCATATGAATTCAACATCTAAGATATCCATCAAACATATAGAAATACAATGAGTGGATTTCAAAGAGTTTCATATGATCAAGAACACTACTATGAAGTTGAAACATGTATAAGGATGACATCACTTAGAGAATTCTCATGAATCAACATCATAACCATCCTAAAAGAAATGACTAGAAGGCATAGAGGATGGATTTGGGTTCTAGTATGGTTTCTACAAATATTACTAAGATCACAACCATACATGGAACCAATTGTCATTTGCATATAAGAAGAATAACTAAAAAAGCAAAGATGCAAACAACACACATTTCCATTTCTAAGATAATGAAACCAAAAGAAAAAGAAATGAGAACATGGAACATGCTTAGATGAATATAACTAATGATGTTATAGAGCATTTCCATTCAACCAATCTTCAAATCATTTTGATAAACAAAATCCAACAATGAGCATAAAGAGAATGAATTTGAAGATCAATTTTCAACATTGTATTTGAAAAGATATAACTTAAATGAAACACATACAAGTTGATTTTTCAAAGCAATGATTTTCCATATAAAAGTATAACTTAGAAATCCATGGAAAAACTTGAATTGATTCAAATCATTTGTTCAAATAATCTTACTATGACATCTACACAAATGATTCAACAACAATTGATCATGAATAAATTAGCTATGAAAGCTTTTAAAATCACAATCAATTAATCATGTAAAGAAATGCAATGCAAGACATATGTGTGCAAAAAGCAAATCAAACATGATGAAATTATAATCAAAAGATTTTGAAAACCATGATATGTAACAAGAATGGTGCATGAAAACAAAATCAATTGATCATAAAGAAACAATGCATTTTAATAGATGTAACTATAGAGAAACAAAATGCAAATGCAACATGACCAACAAAGTGATTTAACTTAAAAAGAATAGGTTGGTCAATGAGGTTCAAGGCCTTAAGGTTTGTCTAAGTAGATAACTTTAGGAATCCACTTAAGGTCTTGGGAGGTTTGAACTTTGAGGTCTATTTTGGACTTCTCACCAACTAAAGGAGATTTGACTTGATAAATTTTCAATTTAAACTTATCACCATGATATTTAGATTTGACTAAATTAAGCTTAGATTGGTGATTAGTCTTTTGATGTTGGTGAGTTTGTTTCTTTGGGGATTGATTCACTTTTCTTTTCTTCTTATTTTCTCCCTTTACTTGACTTTTGAATTTTAAATTTAACTTTGTTACTTTATTCAAAAGTTCTTTCATGGGTTTATATAAGGGAGATAGGTTGAGAAGCTTTTTGTTTATAGATTCTTTTAAACTTGGTTTGACTTGTTTAACCTTTTTAGAATCTATCTTTGGAGACTCCATTTTAATAGATTTAACTTGTTTAGTCTTTTTGGAGTCTTTCTTGATTTTTAGTGTCTTACCCTTCATAGATTTAGATTCTACCTTTTTGGGTTCAAGGAGGGGTTTAGACACATGGCTTCTTCTTAGTTTGCACTCAAATTTGAAATGTCCTTCTTTACCACAATAATGACATTTTGTTTTGGACATTTGAGAGAGAGTGCTAGAGAAAGAGGACTCACCTTTCACAAAAGTGTTGGTGAATTTAGGGTCATATGACATATTCCTATTAAATCCAAGACCCGTCCTATCTCCATGAGGTTTACCCAATTTAAATAATTTTTCAAGTCTTTCTTCACTTTGGGTAAACTTGCACTCATACTTTTGTTTGTAAACTTCAAGTTGAGTGACTTTGGTTATAAGGATTGAATTTTCATTTTTGACTTTAGAAAGTTCATTTTCAATTTCCTTATATTTGCTTAGCTCTTCATTGGCAAGTTTTAATTCAAGTTTTAGTTCATTAACAACATTAGATCCAAGTTCTTTGGTTTTTAACTTACTTTTAATCAACTTGGCTTCTAAATTGTCAATGTCTTCATCTTGCCTTTTTATTTGATCTCTTAGTTTTAAATTTTCCTTATTGACATCATCATAACCCATCTTTAATTCTTTTAGTTCATCTTGAATGTTAGATAGGTTATTTAAAGAGATCATGAACTTAGATTCTACACATTTTATTACTTCTTCTTTCTCTCTAAGTTCATCTTTTGAAGAAGCTAACTCTATGTTTAGTCTATTAGATTCTTCTTTTAAACTTTTATTTCTCTTATCAAGCTTAGAAGATAATGTATATAATTCATTATAGGCTTGTTGAAGATCATCTTCATCATACTCATTTTCTTCCTCTTTTGAATCAAATTGATATTCATTTAATTGAGGGTTTGAATCTCCAATAGAATGAAGAATGAGGGGTCTAGAAGAATCTACAAAGTCTAGCATAGTGGAGTCCATTCTAATGATTTTCATGCAAGGACAACTCTAGGGTTTTGACTCTAGGTTTTTACACCTAATCAAGAGTTCCAAACACTTGATCCTATAAAATAGAGCACGAGGCTCTGATACCAATTGAAAGTCCTGAGGATCCTAACCCTAGAGGGGGGGTGAATAGGGTGTGCTACAAATATGACCAATTAAGACCAATTTTAACTTCTTAACAAAAACTAGTCACATGTGATGATTAACCATACAATATGCGGAAGCTAAAATAAACAATCACCACAAAAGCAAGCACCACAACACCAAGGTTTATAGTGGTTCGGCCTCAATGCCTACGTCCACTACCGGCTTGTGATCCAATCACCCCACCGGATTTCCACTATTTATGCTTTTTACTAGGCTAAGCAATAACCCTTACAATGTTGTTTTTTCTAGGCTAAACAACAACCTCTCAATGTGCTTTTCTAGGCTAAGCAATAACCTTTACAAGATGCTCTTCTTAGGCTAAGCAATAACCTTACAAGATGCTTTTCTTAGGCTAAACAATAACCTTTACAAATAAAGATTTCTCTAAGAATGTGTCTTTACAAAAGATCACTCAAAGAGATACAATTTAAGCACATATAAATTGCCTCTAAATAGGCTAATGTGAAAGTGTAATACAAATTACAAACATACACCAAAACAAGCTAAAGTGTGTGCACAAGTGTATAAATGCTTTACTTCAATCAATTTCAACAATGAAGCTCTTAAATGAATGCATGATGCATTTTAAAATCAAAGCTTATAAAATGATGATTGAAGAGAAAACTAATCACATAAAAGATTCAAACAACTTTGAAGAAATGAAACAAACAAGTTGTATGAATGTTAAAGTCTAAGAACACATGTGATTAGGATAAGAGAGTTTGCAAACCAAACTAATTTACTAAAGATGATATTGAGTTTGCAACACAACTCTAGAAATCATGCATAAGTGAAAATACAAAGATTTAAGCATGCATAGATTTCATTTTAATGGAAATAAAAATGCAAGTAAAGTGTACCTTTTTAAAACTCAAGCATTTGATTTCCAAATAGCCCTCTAGCCTTTCCAACTTCTTTCCCTTTCTTTGGCTCCAAAATAGTCTCAAAAGTTCATGTATCAAGCCTTGAAAAAGGTTGGAAATGAATGGACTTTATAATGAAAAACAGTCCAACGGCTAGTGCTCGGTCGACCGGGATCACACAACGGTCAGAAAAATGACCGTTGGGGCTCCAGGGGCCCAGTTGGCCTGCAGTGTTCCCGGTCGACCGGGACCTCTGGGCCGGTCGACCAGCGACACTGCCGGACCACCCCCCTGGGACAAAAAATCCCAACTTTTGCATATTTGAAGGTTTCTCTTTGTGGGGATTTTTGGGCCACTAAACCAAGCTTGGTAACATGTTTTAAATCAACTTAAGATGTTTAAAAAACATGAAACACACCAAGCCTAAAATAATTTGAAAGATTTAAAACATAGGCTAGCTTGATTTCTAAAAACTCATTTCATAAGAAAATGCATACAAAGATGATTCTGAAAGTGATGAATGTATGCAAGGCACAAACCTAAATTCTCAATATGATTTCTCAAAAGTAATGCACAAAGAATTAGGTTTTCAAAAGAGTTTGAATTCTAAAACCAATGCATCCAAGTTTAGAAACAACACATGCATAAAACAAGATTTCTTCAAGTCTAAAACCAATGCATGTAAAAATCAAGATTTCAAGATATTTTAAATCAATGCAAGTGTGTGTAAATCAAATGATGCTAAGGTGAAAATGCATCCATCAAATTGCAAATACAAATTCCCTAACACAAGCCGACTACGAATACCCAAAGTCCAGCTCTAGGGGGATCCTTGCTCCCGGTCCTAGGAATAGCAACACGGTCCAAGCCCGCTCCCAGCTATTCACGCCATGGACGCCGTCCAAAGCCGACTGCCCACCCTAGTGTCTGATATCCGGCTTACTTTATAATCCTCAGTCTGTAGCTGGTCATGAATCCAAGAACGAATCGTGATGAGTCAAGAACGAAAAGTGACGAGCGCGACGAGATCTTTCCAACGCACCCAAATTTGGGGAAAACGAAATTTTTCGAAAAAATACCTAATTTTCCTATTAATCACAACCTAACCCCTTATTATGACTAATCACACTCGGAATCAAACGAAACTTTGGGAACATCTTACTAATGATAAAAAGAAGCTCTATTAGCCACTAAACCCGCCTAATTAGCTAGAATCACAATTAAGTAGGCTAATAGCCAATAGTAGGAAATTAAACACCCTATTAAGTTCGGAGACCTTACATCCCTTCCCTCTAAAAAGAACATTTGGTCCTCCAAATGCCTAGACATACCTCCTCAGGAAGAAGTTGAGGATAGGCTTTCCTGATATGGTCCCTAAGTTCCCACGTTGCTTCCTCTGGACGGTGGTGCTCCCACTGAACTTTGACCCATGGATTGGTCTTTGTCCGTAGAACTATCTCTTTGGTGTCTATGATCCGCACTGGCTGCTCCACGTAAGATCTTTTGTGGACTACTCCAATTGACAACTGCTTCTACCTTCTTAGAATCCACTGCCAATCCTTCCTTGGAAATCACATGACCTAGGAATGACACATGTTCTAACCAGAACTCCCATTTACTCAGCTTAGCATACAACTGGCTGTCTCTCAGAAGCTGCAATGAAGTCCTCAGCTGATGCTCATTTTCCTCCTTGGACTTGGAATAAACTAGCACATCAACAATGAATACAACTACGAACCGATCAAGGTAGGGAGTGAATATCTTGTTCATTAAATCCATGATCACTGCCGGTGCATTCCTTAAACCAAAAGGCATCACTAAAAACCCAAAGTGACCATATCTAGTCTGGAATGTTGTCTTAGGAATATCTTCCCCTCTGACTCGTAGCTGATGATATCCCGAACGTAGATCAATCTTCGGAAAGAACTGGGCTCCCTATAGCTGATCAAACAACTCATCCATTCTTGGAAGTGGGTACTTGTTCTTGACTGTCACTTGATTTAATTGCCGGTAATCGATGCATATCCTCATAGTCCCATCCTTCTTCTTAACAAATAGAACCGGAGCTCCCCATGGTGATACACTTAGCCTGATGAAGCCCTTATCCAGCAGATCTCTGAACTGAGTCTTTAATTCTTTTAACTCTACAGGGGCCATTTTGTACGGAGCCTTCGAAATCGGTGAAGTACCTAGTAGTAGCTTTATCGTGAAGTCTAGCTCACGCACGGGTGGCAAACTCGGAATCTCCTCCTGAAAAACATCCGGGAGCTCGCATACTACCGGAATCTCAACTATTGGTTTGGGCTGCTTGTCCTCTGCGATAAATGCGATGTAACCTTCGCATCCGCTCCTCATCAAGTGGTCTGCCTTCAATGCAGAAATCAACCGAGTGGAGGTGTTCTTCTTCGCACCAACAAACTCAACACAACTGTCTACACCGTACAACCTCACGATCTTGTTGAAACAATCCAACACCGCGCGGTTTGTCGCTAACCAGTCCATACCAAGAATAACATCAAAGTCGAACATCACCAACACAATCAAACTAGCGGTCAACTGAGTACCTCCAATCTAAACTGTGCACCTAGGATAAACAAAT
The DNA here is from genome assembly GCA_038049695.1 of Cinnamomum chago. Classification (NCBI taxonomy): domain Eukaryota; kingdom Viridiplantae; phylum Streptophyta; class Magnoliopsida; order Laurales; family Lauraceae; genus Cinnamomum; species Cinnamomum chago. Next base: position 33,343,098 of record CP142456.1, read on the forward strand.
CACATGCTACTGATTAGCCTACCGGGGTAGCAACCACTAGAACAAACGGTAACATCTCTCTACCCTTCTCAAAATGCAATGCAAATGCTGGTGCAACAAAAGAATGTGTGGAACCTGAACCCAAAGGCCCGCTATTAGCCATGTTACTGCAAGAAAATATCAGTTAGACCCTTTGCAACCCAAAAATAGAAACACAGGGCTATAAGAACATAGAATATACTATGAACACTAGGGTAACGGTAATCCTCACACGCGTCCTATGGTTTCTAAAATTTTTACCCTGAGAAACAATACATTGCTCTGATATCACTTTGTCACGCCCCCGAACCCAATTAATGATTAAACCGAATCTAGGTGTGAAATTTAGGGCTAATTAAAAAAATTTGTCCTTAATGCCCAATGATCGAAGTCCGTTGTGAGGATTGTATGGTTGAGCCTCATTAAAAAATTAGTCAATTAGACTTGTCCGGTAAAAACATTCGATAAACCTGTAGAGATATCAAAGCAAGTACGGAATTCGTCCCATTATATATTCAAGTTTCAAAGTATAAAACATAAAAAGTTTATAAACATCAGGATTATCCCAAAAACTTAGGTCCTGGTACAAAAGATATACAAAAGTGTGGTAAGTACAAAAGTATAGAAATCTCCAAAAGATGAGGAGTGGCACGATAAGATATCCTCGTGTAACGCGCACTAGTGCCGAGAGTGATGCTGCTAAACTACATTATCGGCACTCCACTTTCGTACCTCATCCTCCTCCCCTGGTTGAGGATCCTCTGGGATTGCCTTCCCATTCGGATTAGTGTGATAGTAGTAGGTGTCCTCTACACACCATGGAATAAGGGATCAACAACATGTTGGCAAGAAGATAAGAAATATACACTATCCATAACATGTTTCAAAGAAGAGTAAAGACAAGTACATGATTATAAGATAGCAAGGTATAAGCTAGGCATGAAAGCATGAGTAATACGAGAATCAATTAACAATGTAAATCTTAACAAGATAACCAAGAATAACCATCCATGAAATGCAATGTCAAGCAAAAGGAGACTTCAAGGATGTCCAAGCCACCTCCCGAGGGTATAAGTGACATCTAAGCCGACTACGAATACCTAAAGTCCGGCTCTAGGGGATCCTAGCTCCCGGTCCTAGGAATAGCAGCACGGTCCAAGCCCGCTCCCAGCTATTCACGCCATGGACGCCATCCAAAGCCGACTGCCCACCCTAGTGTCCAGTATCCGACCCACTTTATAATCCTCAGTCTGCAGCTGGTCATGAATGCAAGATGATGATGATGATGATGGTTTGTATACGACCCAAGTTCCATGACAATACACGTGGATAGGTTTCCAAGTACAAGATAACAAGCCGAGGGCTACTCCAAGTCAAGCTACGATACAAGTCAAGTTTCAAGTCCCATGAGTAGTCCTCTTTCAAGTGTATCCACACTTGTTTATCAATACAAGACAAGGTACCTAAAGATACACTCTAAGTCCGGTCACATCCTAATTCTACAAGTTAAGTTACAAGTTATACAAGTTTAAAGATAGAGTGTACAAGGTACAACAAGCTACGGATACAAGATTCGCGAGTCAACAGTGAAAAACAAGTCAATCCTAGGTCAAGAGTTGTCCATCGTGGACCGAACATATCCCCAACGGAGTAGGTATAGAGGATGAGTCGAAGGTGTCCTAGTTTGGAGGGCCCATGGTGTACGGAAGTTGTTGGGCACCGATTAACTCATTTCCACACCCATTCGGCCAAGTTACGTTGATATACGAAAAATCCCGGACAACCGATGAAGCACACCAAGCCAACCGTGCTCCATTTTCATTCTTCCCAATTGGTCATGCAAGGGTAGGGTCAATGGGAGCTTTTCTAAAGTTAAAAGGAAACAAATCTAGGAGATAAGGGTGATGACTTACTTGCAAGGTCTTCAAATGGACAAGAATAGCTCAAAGGAAGCTTCAATGTGGCTGGTTTTCACTTCTAATGGTGTCCAAGGAGAGCTCTCAAGGAAAGGAAGAAGATGATGACCTCCATTGCTCTAATGGCAAGAGCTTGGTAATGGAAAAGAGATGAAGAACCCAAGAAGGAGAAGAAGAGGGGAAAAACCCTAACTTGTTTGTAACTTGAGGTGGAAAAAGGAAAAAGGAAAAAGGGGTTCTCCTTTTATTAACAAGTGAGGGTGGGTTCCACTCTAGCAAATCTTGTCGGGCTAAAACATGGCTTTCGGGACATCGGATAAGTTCGACGAAGAAGGAAAAAGTGATCGTCGAAAAATCTAGTTTCTAAAAAGTATATATTTTGAGGGTTTTGGGAACATCGAATTTTGTGTCCAGATTTGGTGTGAAAAGACTTTTGCCCTCGAAGTTGTAAAAAAAATCAGGTTTCGGGGTCCCGAACAGGAACGAAGTCAACACGAAAGTTGTAGAGGTTAACGAGATAAGTCAAATGATGTTAAGGCATGAATTATCGAAAATCTCGAATAATCCCCCATATACACGCAAGGTCACTAAAAGAACCCCTAAAGGGTCCCACTAAATCAAGAAGGCACTCAAAATTCCCCAAAGCTATATAAAAGTTATTATAATCTCAACTTAAATAAAAAATCCACTAATCTCACTCAGAGCTAAAACACCACTTAATTAGTGCTAATCGAGGTCACTCGGGTCGGGGTCATACACTCCTTTTGAGGAAGTATCTAATTTTGTAATTTTGAAATGAGATTATCACAAGTGTGTGCATACATTCGTAATAAGTCTAGAATATGCAATTGTGCAGGTATATATTTGAAGTGCTCAATAAAGTCATACTTGAAAGCCTCCTTAAGGCCTGCATTTTCATTATTGTTGACTTGAAAGCCTCATTGAGGCCTGCATTTTCATTATTGTTGCCACTTGGGACGTTTACAACATTTTTTTCCGAATGATTTACGTAAGTAGAAGATGAGGTTGGTTATAATTTTTGTGGTAATCCTTACCAGAGTGGGTACCTCTACCAACTTCGAGTGCTTCTTAAGAAGGGTCCTCATTTGGAAGATCACCCTTGGGATCAAGGGGTTGATCCTTCTCATTTGTGGAAGATGTGTCTAGAGCAGAGTTACCATCCTAAGTGATTGCATTGCACGAAGCATTTTCCGAGAACAAGTCCTGAACAACATCCAGTAATTTTTCTTCATTGTTGGACAATTTATCAGTTCAAACATCACCTATGTGGAGGGGTATTTAGGACCAATTGACTGGGTTTTTGTTGGAGAGCTTCTTCACGATGATCAGTCGAGAGGGGTGTGAATTCTGATGTCACGATTTCAAGAGACAAAGCCTGAGAAGGCGATATCTTAGTGGAAGTCACTTGAGAAGACGTAGCCCCAGAAGATAGATTACTGGATGTGGTCTTAGAGTAAGTGGCCTCAATAGACGAGGCTTCAGAGGACCTATCATCCCGAACTATCACATTGCAGGTCGCTCCGATAGGAGACATCCCCAGAATGGACTGTTGGGAGTTGGACTCATCCTCAGATGTAGGAGGATCATCAATCCAGCAGTTTTCTTCATTTTTAGGAGTTAAAGGAGGAGGTATTTGGTGGTCTTCAGGGACTTCCAGTTCTAGATTTTGATTGCGAAGAAGCTCGTTGATACATTGTTGCTCTTGTTCTGTGGCAAGAAGTTGCAAGATCCTCACATATTCTTCAAGATCAGGCATGGGAGTCAAATCTTCTTCTCCGTCTGCTCCTTATGGTTCAACATGGTTGGGTTCCAGTGGAGCAATGGCGGGTGTTGGGTCAATAGTATTTTCTTGAACAGCCTCTTGGTCTTCTTCATCATTAGACCAGGATCCTTGTGGCTGTAAGGGGTTATACCAGGTTACGGGCATAAGGTGAGTTTTGGGAACCCATTCTTTATCAGAGAGGTATTTGTTAGTTTGTATGGTCTCAATCCATGATCTATTTTTTTTTCTTTTGTGAAAGTACGATCGTTTGGCAGTGGGCAACCCCCTCCTTTTTTCTATTTTCTTTTCCTTTTTTTTCCTTCCCCTTTGTTTCAAAGAGGTTTCTTTCCCCACTTTTTTTTCTCTCTTTTTTTTTTTTTTTTTTTTTGGCTCACCAAGATAATGAGGTTTATGCAAATGAATATATTCATGCATTTTTTTTCTTCTTTTTTTTTAAGCATCAAATAAAAGGCTAGGGTTTCTAGGTCAAGCCAACATGAGTTTTGACTTAGAAAAAGTTTGATTGGTTTTGACCAAGTTGGGTTCGAATTGGTCAAACTTTGATCAAGGGCTTCCTAGCATCTAATGAATGACAATTTTTTTTCTATGCATGATTTTTGTAAATTGAATTGGAAGAATGGCATAATAATGCACACCTGGAAAGTTTTGCAAGTCTTGGAGTTCAGAGCTTGCAGCAATGTTGAGTCCATTTCCAATCTTGCGGGGATTTGAAAAGAGTTTGTTTGATCTCGCGGCAATGTTTGAGTCCAAACTTTCTTTGAGAATCTTCCATTAAATATGAGCTCGTAGTGATGTTGAGTTCATCTTCAAACTTCCCATCTTTTTCAAGGTGTTTCCCTTTTCTTCATAATTGACCTGGAACCATGATAAAATTTCATCAGGACCTTTTTTAGCGAAATTCTGTTATTTTGGTGATTGATCTTTTCTTTTCCAACCTTTGCGGATGGTTCCTCCAGAACGAGCAAGGATTGTAAGTCCATGGGGATCCGAACCCTAGAGGGGGGGTGAATAGGGTGAGCTTCAATTATGACCAATTTTAATCAATTTTAACTTCTTTAAAACAAACTAGTCACATGTGATGATTAATCATACAAGATGCGGAAGCTAACAAAATAATCACCACAAAGCAATCACCATCACACAAGTATTTATAGTGGTTCGGCCTCAATGCCTACATCCACTACCGGCTTGTGATCCAACACCCCACCGGATTTCCACTATTTATGCTTTTCAATAGGCTAAGCAATAACCTTTACAATATGCTTTCCAAGGCTAAGCAATAACCTTTACATTGATGTTTTTCAAGGCTTAACATCAACCTATCCATTATGCTTTTATAGGCTAAGCAATAACCTCTTCAACCACAAGGTTGGTTATCTCTCTAAATTAGTTTCTATAAACACTTGATGGAGATTCAATTAAGCTCATTACAATGCCTCTTAATTAGGCGGATATGGAAGTGAAAAACTAATACACACACACACTATGAATGCAAAGATGAAAGTACATGAAGTGTGTGTGTGTGGTCCTCAATCATTTTGAAAATGAAAGCTCATAAATGTATGCCTAAGGCTTTTGAAAGTTTTAGCTCATAAAAACATTTATGATTGAGGATAGTATGCAATCACATGTTAAAAGTAACAACTTGTTAATGATATCAAAGTTACACAAGTTGTATGAAATTAATTAGCTCTAAACATGTGATGCATAGGGATGTCAATCAAATCAACATGTAGCTCAAAACATAAAAATAGATTTGATTGAAATTAGGGGACAAATCATATGTAATTATAAATACAACTTGAATATGATATACCTATCAAAGTAAGGCAAGTTGTGAAACTTTAAAACAATAATACACATATGATTTGTAAAGATGTTGAATCCAAAACATAAGATACATTTGAAAGAGATTTTCTTATGATGGAAAAACAACAACCAAAGATTCAACCAAGTATATGAATCATGTTACATATTTCATTAACATGATCTACTTAGATTTACCAAAGATAAAGTACTACTTGGATTGAATCAAATGGTGATGTATCCAAAACAATAGATCTATTCAAAATATAAGACATGCTAAGGATACAACACATCATAGGTTAACATGTTACTAAAGATTTACCAATGATAAAACAAAACATGAAAACATATGATTTGTAAAGAAGTTGAGTCCAAAACATAAGATAGTTTTGAAAGTGATTTTCTTATGATGGAAAACAACAACCAAAGATTCAACCAAGTATAGGAATCATGTTACATATAATTTCAAAGGTTCTTTCATTAACATGATCTACTTAGATTTACCAATTCAAGTACTACTTGGATTGAATCATATGGTGTTGTATCCAAAACAATAAATCAACTCAAAACATAACACATGTTAAGGACACAACACAAACATAGTTTAACATGCTAGAAATGATTTACCAAAAATAAAACAAAGCATGAAAACATATGATTAAGGAAAGTAAAGCCTACTTGGAGATTTAACTTCATTAATCCAAGCTTTAGCTTTCCTAATGATCCCCTTCATCCCTTGGTTCTTTTCCCTTCTATTTGCCTCAAAACCCCTCAAGGAGGGCCTTAAAATTCCCAACTTTTGGCAAAGGAAAGAACTCATATTTATAGCAAAAAGTGCCCAACGGCTAGTCCTCGGTCCACCTGCACACAGGCCTCGGTCAACCGGGAAGGCACAACGGTCAAATTTCTTACCGTTGGGGCACTTTTGGCCCTGACGGCCTGCAGTGTTCCCGGTCGACCGGGACCTCTGCGCCGGTCGACCAGCGACACTGCAGGGATCCCAAATTCCACTTTTGCAATTTCAAACTTATTATTTGTGGAATTCTTTGGGCCATTAAATCAAGCTTTAAAAACATGTTTTAAATCATTCTAAGGGTTTTAAAACATGAAACACACAAAGCCTAAAAATGATTCAAAACTTTAAAACAAAGGCTAGCTTGATTTCTAAAACTTTTTCCAAAAACAAATGCATCCAAGTTTTAAAAGCAAATCATGCATAAATCAAAACTTTTACAACTCTTAAAAACAATGCATGAATAAAACAAGATTTCAAGTCTTTATAAATCAATGCATATGTGTGTAAATCAAATGATGCTAGAATGATAATGCATCCATCAAATTGCAATCTACAAAATTCCTAACAAGGATAAGGGGCCTGTAACCGGCATACCCCGCTAATCTGCTAGATCTTCCAATGCAGCCGTACAGCAGGCCTAGGAGAAGGTCCAGTATATGGAGAAAATTTTGGACGAGTATGTCTCCCTCACTAGGGATGAGATGAGGCAGCGATTAATCGCCCTCAAGGATGAGGAGTTTTACAAGATCATGGTAAGCAATCGTCCTTGGGTCACGGATGATCAAAGCATCATGCAGAAGCCTACCTTTTTCTTTGGCAATGCAGTCCCTGACGACTTGACATACCAAAGAAGTTGCCTCCAGTTCTCTTACACAGCGGATGGTGAGGAGAGGACTATTGCTACCCGGTTGACTTTTGATCGTACTATCTCGATCATGAGCCTTTCTCCCACATGCTCTAAGTGAGAGGGTCCTCTAAGTTGGGTGAAAAGGACCAATGTGATCAAGATCGGGATTTTTGTTGGCAGTCCCTTCGGATATACGGAAAAGTGCCAACCCATATGGACATGCTGATTCCGGGCAGTGGCTACCAGGGTTCTGATTATCCATCGATCGATTTGAGACCGGTGGGCCTTGACATTTTAAAAGGTGACGGTAACAATTGGGTGAAACCTTTTCAGCATCGCAGTTGTTTCAAACATAGACTGGAAGTCATGGACTAATCATGTCCTACAGATTGGTGGCGCCATTCTAAATGAAGATGAGATCTTTGATGTGGTCCTTGCTTTTAGAGAGACCGTGATCTTTTCCGACGAAGCCTTCATGGCCATGTTGGAGTCGTTTCTCCCATAAACCAACACCTTCGTTGTCACGAATGGTGAGGTTGGTTTCTCTTTGAAGGAGCTGAGCGCCATCACTGGGTTGCCTATCCTCAGCAAACTCTATGAGGAGTTCATGCCTATTGACAGTGTCCTCGTGGAACAGTCTGAGGAGTTCCGGCTTCTGTACTTTCAGCTTGTTGCCTTCTATGATTTTTTTTAAGGAGAAGGAGGGCTCAAAAGTTATATCCAGTAGTTTACCTCACTGCAGAGAGATCTCGTTGTTTACCTCACTTATTGGCTAGGTGAGGCTATTTTTGTTGGTGGAGATGGCAAGCACATTAGGCCACACTGTATTTATCCGGCTTGTCAGATGGCATTTGGAGAGCAGCTTGCTTTCGTGCCTGCTCTTTACTCCTATTTATGTACAGAACTGCAGGTTGTTGCTTTCTTGGGTCCGCTTAGGCCCCCTATGAATAGGGTATTTTCAGCCCATATAATTTATTCGTGGTACATATACCACTGTCCTGGCTTCCACAGGTTGGGTGACCCTTTTTTTATTCGATTGGCTAGAGGGACGGCCATCTTCAATTCACTTGTGTCTGCCCGTATGAGGACTCGATGGTACAGGGATGCCGGGATAGGGCAGTCTTCAATGAAACTTTCTACGGATTTACCGAAGAAGACTTTGATTTTGGCGTCTCTCGCGACTCCACCAAGGCAGGGTCAGGAAGACATTACTCCTTGACCAACGCAGAGAAGAAGTGGCTTTTCAACATACGTGTTGGCACAATGGTGTACCGTAGACTTCTTTTTGTTGACATCCAGCCATATGTCCCTTCGCTCTATGCGTTGCAGTTGGGCTTCTCTCAAGGCGTTGTTGGAGCGCCTTAGAGTATGGTGAAGTGATTTGGAGGTCTGCAGGATGGTAGAAATGCATGGGTCTTTTATAGTACGAAGGATATTACTGTCATGATTTCTTATCCTGAGTTGTCCACTTTCCGAACTACCGGCTTCACAAAGTGGTTCGTGGAGAGCTTTTTGGTATACCGGGGGCTTTCCAAGAAGGAGCTTGATGTTAAGAAGTCTTCTAGGAAGGGTCTTGGAAGATCAAATGGTGTACGACGAGAGGAAGTTATGGCCTTCCTTTCTGGAGAAAAGCGTAGGATAGGCTTTCTCGATGAACAAGATGTCATCCGATTTGAAGCTGTCCGAAAAGTACCTGGTGAGGTCTTGGAACAGCTGGAGTAAGAGGAAGCCAAGGTAGGCGCTTGGATACAAGCAAAGCGGAAACGGGCTTCTGTGGATTCTACTGGCAAAAGTAGATCGTCCAATGAGGGGTCAAGTGAGAGACCTGATTTTGACAAGGGGGTAGGTTCTTCAAACAAACCATCCAACAGAGGCAAGAGGGAAAGAAAGCAACGCTGTAAGAGTAGACGGCATGAGGACTCTCCTAATTTGGAAGTCCCACTTACCATTGATAAGGGGGTGTTAGGGGGTGTTGACGAGCCTCCAGAAAAGAGGAGCCGAGAAGAAGAGATCGTCGGTGAAGGTATGATTCTTCCTTTCTCTTTCCGTTTTTTCTCTTTCATGGAGATTTTCCTATTTTGATTTACCTTCTCTCCCATTTTTTAGCAGGGGATGATGACTTGGTGATGCCCGAGGTCCTGGCCAATTAGGCAGTGACGGATCCGATTCTGGCATCTGAAGAAGAATCAAGGGACTCTGGAGCGGTTCCAGAATCTTCACCTGGTATGACTTCTTTCGTTTTTTTCCTTTCTTTTTATCTGCGCCGTCGTTTGCTAACATGTTTATTTTCTTGTCAGCTGACTTGTCATAGGGTTCTAATGACTTTGAACCATCCATGGATGCAACTTTTGATGATGCTTCAAAAGAGTTCATGGAGGCAGAAAGTGTTCCGCCAGTCGTCGAAAAAGGTATTCTGTAGGATAATCTTGATGATGATTTTTTGGACTGGATCATATTCATACCTTTTTCTCTTTCATTGGCAGGTTGTGAAGTGACAGGAGAGATTCATTTGTCTTCTTCAGAACAAAAGAAAGGGGTGCCAGAGGTTGATCCAAAAATAGGGGTTTCTTCGACCAGCCTTGACACGGCAGATGTGAGACCTCGTGCTAAGATTCCTTCTCCAGTGTCTTCAATATGAAAGAGTTTATTGATTACTCTTCCGGCAAGGCATGACATGGGTGGTTGGCTGATGGAGCGGGAGCCTTCATCTGGGCTATCCCTTCAGGGCTTGGGCTCATGGATTGAGACTCTCTCTTCTGGGCACCTGGATGCTGGATTTGGCATGATTGTGCATGAGATACTCTCCGAGAGTGAAGAGGTTGGTCTAGACATCACAGATGCCAGGGCTTTTGTCGATGATATCATTGCACTGGGCAGCAAGTGGACCGAGACCGAGAACTTCACGGATGGTGATTTCTTCAGGGAGATGTTCCTTAAACCTTCTACCAAAGCCAAATTCACAATGGATGAGATCTGTACTTTCAACCTTCTACCAACACCAACTGAATATTAATATTGATTGGGGTGTTCTTCAAGAGGGCTCTTCAACGCAGCAAAGAATTAGTAGTAATTGAAAAGTCCTGGGGATCCGAACCCTAGAGGGGGGGTGAATAGGGTGAGCTCCAATTATGACCAATTAAGACAAATTTTAACTTCTTTAAAACCAACTAGTCATAAGTGATGATTATCAAATAAAATGCGGAAGCTTAATAAAAACAATCACCACAAAGCAAGCACCATCACACAAGGATTTATAGTGGTTCGGCCTCAATGCCTACATCCACTACCGGCTTGTGATCCAACACCCCACCGGATTTCCACTATTTATGCTTTTCAATAGGCTAAGCAATAACCTTTACAATATGCTTTTCAAGGCTTAGCAATAACCTTTTCAATGATGTTTTTCAAGGCTCAACATCAACCTATACACTATGCTTTTATAGGCTAAGCAATAACCTCTTCAACCACAAGGTTGGTTATCTCACTAAGTTAGTGTCTATAATACACTTGATGGAGATTCAATTAAGCTCATTACATTTGCCTCTAAAATAGGCGGATATGAAAATGAAAATCTAATACACACACACACTATGAATGCAAAGATGAAAGTACATGATGTGTGTGTGTGATGTCCTCAATCATTTTGAAAATGAAAGCTCATAAATGTATGCCTAAGGCTTTTGAAAGTTTTAGCTCATAAAAACATTTATGATTGAGGAAAGAATGCAAGTCACATGTTAAAAGAAACAACTTGTTAATGATGTCAAAGATTCACAAGTTGTATGAAATTAATTAGTTCTAAACATGTGATGCATAGGGATGTCAACCAAATCAACAATGTAGCTCAAAACATAAAAATAGATTTGATTGAAATAAGGGGACAAATCATATGTGATTATAAATACAACTTGAATATGATATACCAATCAATGCAAAGCAAGTTGTAAAACTTTAAAACAAATTCACATATGATTTGTAAAGATGTTGAATCCACAACATAAGATATATTTTGAAAGAGATTTTCTTATGATGAAAAACAACACCCAAAGATTCAACCAAGTATATGGATCATGTTACATATGATTTCAAAGATTTTTCCATTAACATGATCTACTTAGATTTACCAAATAAAGTACTACTTGGATTGAATCAAATGGTGATGCATCCAAAACAATAGATCTTTTCAAAATATAAGACATGCTAAGGATACAACACATCATAGGTTAACATGCTACAAAAGATTTATCAAAGATAAAACAAAACATGAAAACATATGATTTGTAAAGAAGTTGAATCCAAAACATAAGATAGTTTTGAAAGTGATTTTCTTATGTTGGAAAACAACAACCAAAGATTTAACCAAGTATATGGATCATGTTACATCTAATTACAAAGATGTTTCCATCAACATGATCTATTTAGATTTACCAAAGATTAAGTACTACTTGGATTGAATCAATGGTGATGTATCCAAAACAATAAATCAATTCAAAACATAAAACATGTTAAGGATACAACACAACATAGTTTATCATGCTACAAATGATTTACCAAAAATAAAACAAAGCATGAAAACATATGATTAAGGAAAGTAGAGCCTACTTGGTGATTTAACTTCATTAATCCAAGCTTTAGCTTTCCTAATGATCCCCTTCATCCCTTAGTTCATTTCCCTTGAATATGCCTCAAAACCCCTCAAGGAGGGCCTTAAAATTCCCCACATTTGGCAAAGGAAAGAACTCATATTTATCGCAAAAAGTGCCCAACGGCTAGTCCCCGGTCGACCTGGAAACAGGTCTCGGTCGACCGGGAACACACAACGGTCATATTTCTTACCGTTGGTGCACTGTGGCCCTGACGGCCTGCAGTGTTCCCGGTCGACCGGGACCTCTGGGCCGGTCGACCGACCACACTGCAGGACCACCCCCCTTGGGACAAAAATTCCCAAATTTGCATATTTGAAGGTTTCTCTTGGAGGGGATATTTGGGCCACTAAACCAAGCTTGAATACATGTTTTAAATCATTTTAAGATGTTTAAAAACATGAAACACACAAAGCCTAAAATGATTCAAAACTTTAAAACCAAAGGCTAGCTTGATTTCTAAAACTCTTTTTAAAAAACAAATGCATCCAAGTTTTAAAAGCAAATCATGCATAAATAGATACATTTACAAAACTTAAAAGCAATGCATGAATAAAACAAGATTTCTTCAAGTCTAAAACCAATGCATGTAAAAATCAAGATTTCAAGATATTTTAAATCAATGCAAGTGTGTGTAAATCAAATGATGCTAAGGTGAAAATGCATCCATCAAATTGCAAATACAAAATCCCTAACAGTAACAGCAACCTCTAGAAATGGCCCGAGGGTCATCTCATTAGCCGAGACTAATCTCCAAAAAAACGAAGGAAAAAATCCTTGAACTCCTATGTAGCAAATGAAAATCCAGGACTATCATCATCATACTTTTAGAAGCAAACCATCACTCTTTTGGTTTTGTTTCTTAAAATCTTATGCTTCTCTGTCTTTAGGGGAGACATTAACCTATGAAATGGGAAATAAGGTTGACGATTGCACTCTATTTAGCACAGGCTTTGGATTGTTATGGCAGTAAAGGGAGGGCACTCTATCATGATCTTAATGCTTATAGGAATTTGTTCGACCAGGTAAACATTGTACTAATTTGTTGTAGTTTCAACACTGCCTTTTCTGTATTTCAATACTATTTTGGAGTTTTCCTTTATTTGTTCTCTTCGTTAACATCATTTTGATCTTCTGTTTTCTTCTGGACGTGTGTGTGTGTATATATATATATATATATACATATATCAATGCGCTGATGAGTTCTTGGCATTTTGATTCTAGACTATTCACTTGATATTAGCAAGGAACATGTCAATCTGGTTGATGAAAGGCTGCAGAAGCTGATATATATAGTGGACAGCTTGATGAGAAGGGGTTTGAAATGTACAAACAGCCTCAGCATGAAAACTCTATTTCTCATTAATACGTACCAACCTTTAGTTTGGTTGAATAGTTTCTGAACACTCTCCTATTGAGCCAGTCTCATTGGAGAGATTTATAGATTTGAAATTTGGCCCGGGCCTTTATTACTAGCATTAAGCTCTGAGCCTCAACCCTGCAAAATTTTCGGTTGCATCATGTTTCTTGCATCAAATCAGTTTTTCCAACTTGACAATTTAGTTTGTTATTATTATTTTTTCACAATTCATTTAACTCTTTTTTTTTTTATTCGACTCGAATTATGAATAGAAAGTCCTCAATCCTTTCTCAGACTTACTTTTAATTGATTATTAAGATCCGAACACAGTGTGAAGTTTTCAATAACTCAGTACAAGTTATTAATATATTTCACTGACTATAGGGTGTGAGGTTTTCAATGAGTACAAGATATTTCTATTCCTATTTTGATGAGGGTCCAATCCCAATTCACCCCCTCAAAAAGTAAAAGATAAAAGATGATTTTTTTACTCATGAGAAACTTATGCTATGCATGTTGGGCCCATGTTTTCAACGATGCATATTGTTTCTTTGGCAATACATAACATAATCTCCTCCATTGATATTTTACAGAACAACTGACACCATAGGAAACACATTTCTACTCTAACATGGGAAGTGGTTTGCATGAAACCGCAGAAAAGGAACCACTAATAAAAAAGGAAACTTTTCTGTCCTCTTGGGTAGAAAAGAGGTTTACATGTAAATCATGGTAATGATCTCCCTATTTTACGAACTTCCTTAACATGTAAATCAAGGTTAAAATAAATTAAAAGATGCCAAGCACATACCCTAAATAAGATTTACAAGGAACTTTGAATGAATTGCAAGATAGCACTAATGATGTGGGCAAGGCCGCAAGAGTTCAGAAGGGATGCTTTGGACCAACAAAGTTGCAATTTGGGCGAGCCGTGCCAGTTTGGCCCAGCTCAAGCTTTGCCCATATTGCATGTTGGTAAGCCTAGGCTACATCTGAGCCCAAGCTTGAACCCAAGCCTGAGTTTCACAGCTGGTACATATAATATATGTATTATCTGTCATATACAGCTCCATTACATTTGTATCATATATTTTGTTTTGTTTTGAAGCAAAATTCATTATTTAATATTTTGCATAAACATACTTTAGTTTAAAGATTCTTTCATATTACATTATTATGGTATAATAGCTTTGTGCAACTATAATTGTGTCTCGGTGTCTATATAATACTCTTCATTTCTATTAAAAAATTTCCTTTTCGTAATTTTATTTTATATATATTCTCAATTTTGGGTTAGGTTAAGCACGAGCCTTTGCTGCTAGTATGAATTTAAAATAAACATTAACTCTAGCAAGCTCGATAGTTGAATAAAAAATAACAAGTCGCGAAATACTTCAATATACGATTGTAGTTGAGTCTCGATGTCGCGAGCGATAAAGGGCAATTTGGTTAAAAAAATGAAGTTTACAGTATATTAGGCATTACTTGTATTGATGATTTTGGAGGTATAGAGATATTTGAGGCTTCTTTTGGTAAAAAAATAAAAATAAAAAAACCCAGATATTAAATGCAATTAATGAATAAATAATAAAAATGAAGAAAATGAATCTAAGCCTAACTCCATCTATTAAGAAAAAACACACTCTCATAGGATTAAAATATTTGAATAAGTGTAAAGCGTGAAAATAATATTAGCCCATGACGTGCCCCAAAATGCGAAAGTTGATGTGGCTGCATGCCAGTAATATGACACAAGAAACTTGAGTGAAGTTGGTGTGAGACCCCGACCCCTAATTTCTGGGAGTAGTGTTGTTTTATTAGTGAATTAGTTTTCTAAGTGGGATTAGTATTTGTTTGGTTGAGTTTGTGAGCTAGAATGATTTTTCATTAGCTTTGGGAAGTTTTGAGAGCCAGTGGACCTAGACAGTGACCATAGGGTCCTATTTGTTTTGCGTCATCGGCTTGGAGAGGTTCTTCGTGATTCCCAAAAATTCCCATTTTGGCTCCGTTTGACTAATCTCGTCATTCCCTACAACTTTCGTGTTTCACTCCGTACCCATTCGAAGCTCCGAAAATCAATTTTTCCAGCCCTGTGGGCAAAAATCGGTCTTTTCACAAAATCTGAACCCAAATTTCGAGATCTCAGAACCATGCCAAAATTATACTTTTTGAAAACTATATTTTATGAAAAACATTTTTCCCTTCTTAATCGATCGCATCCAGGGCCCAGAAATTGATATTTTAATCCCGA
This sequence comes from Cinnamomum chago, assembly GCA_038049695.1. NCBI lineage: Eukaryota > Viridiplantae > Streptophyta > Magnoliopsida > Laurales > Lauraceae > Cinnamomum > Cinnamomum chago. Next base: position 33,358,539 of record CP142456.1, read on the forward strand.
CAAGTTTAAGTGATGGTGGGACCGGCACCCACCCTTTTATAAAAGGACCACCCCTCTCCCTTCTTCCCCATTCATTCCAGCACACATAGGGAGAGGAGCTTCAGCTCCTTAGGGCTTTTTGCCATTTTCTATTCTTCTTCTTACTCCCTCTCACAAAACCCACCTCCAAACCTTGCTAAAATGGAGACCGGAGCTCAACTTCTTATTCTCCATCCTTCTAGCTCTCCATGGACATCAACCTTGTGCAAATCTAAGCTGGGTAGCCCCTATTTCAAGCTCCTTCTTGTTGATTGATGACCCTAGAGATAAGGACTTCTTTTCATCTTCTATTGTTGAGCAATGGCATCCCCTAGGTCCTATTTCTTAGCCTTGTTTGAACACATTCCTTGTCATTGATGAGTTGCCATTTTTAGGGTTCTTATGGGTTGCATTTTGGGGGTCTTTACAAAGATTGGAGATCTTTGACTTGGGGGTGAGCTTTAGGAGCTTCCTTAGCTATCTTGGAGGCCAAGGCAAGTGGATGAATGGGTATTTAAGTGTTTTCATTTCAATGGTGAATGCGATTTTCAACTTCATGCTTTTGGTGATTGAATATACATGCTTCTTTCTATGATTTCCATTTATTTCAAAGATGGACATTGATAGGCCTTGCTCTTCTTGTTTAACTTCTTGGAAAAATCTATGTTATTGATTTTGCTAAAGCATTGTTAATGGGTTTGTGAATCTTATATGTGAATGGGTTTCTTTTAATGAAATGAGGTGATTGGGGATGTTTGATGGAAGATTTAGATGGTGGTTTGCGTGGGGTTTAATGGAGGATTCAAGCCTCTCATTTAGGTGTAGAAATGAAGCTCAAGGAGATTTGCAAGAAGGAAAAAGGAAGGAGCCCGAAACTGCAATTCTGCAGATTTTGGACAGTTCGCTCGAGCGAACTTGACAGGTCGCTCGAGCAAACCCCATCCAGAAGTCAGTTAGTTCGAGCGACCTTGACAGATCGCTCGAGCCAACCTGAACTGAGCAGGTCCGCTCAAGCGAACCCTTCCAATAAGTCCACCGCTTGAGCGAACTTCAAATCTGCTCAGGCGATGTGCACTGTGCACCTGGGGTTATGTTGGGAGCAGGAACATAATGTTTAAATGTTTGGAAGAGATTGTTAGGAGCCTCATTGTAATGGGAAAATTTAAAGATAATGTATGAAGCCCGTTTGAGAAAGAAACCCCATCACGAAGACTTATTAATGGCTTTTGATCTAACAATGTGTACAGGGAGCCCGGAATGTCTTCAAACCTCAAGGAGTACCAAGTTTATCTTGAATTCGACATACGGGACCCCTCTTCACATTGATTTGAATCTTGAACCTCGATGCTCGACCCAGAAGATTTGGAAATTCAATGATGTCCTATTGTTCCCGAAATTGTGATATGCATTTCCCAGAATTTATGTTATGTGATTTGTCATTCCCGAAAACACTGAAATTATATTTATAGCATTTTGCTAGTCCCATTGTACATTGCCCGATGTTAAAGTGATAATTGTGCCTATGAGCACCCCTTTCCCGCCCATTTATGTAATTGCATCATATGTATCTTTATACATGTCCCAATTGCTTGTGTATGACCTATGAGTCGGCACCACTAAGCTTTGACTACCTTGCCGGCCTGATCCACTGACTTGGAGGTCCCCCTCCCATCCCGCCAGCTGCAGTCTGGATCCCGTCCCGTCCCGTCCCGATACCCGGCTCGCTACTGTGGTCCCGTCCCGTATAGTTATATGTATTATATATTTTGTTGAATCTCATCATCTCGTGTGTCAGAGATCAACGCCCCAATGTGCTCTTGTCACATTAGCGATAGAGGATTTAGCTTTATGTGGCTGCCACTCGTCCTCACGATTGTGGCTCCCCTGAAGAAGGGCTATTTGCAGGGTCAGCATATGGACTGCGTTTGCAATGTGAGGAATACTCGATTTGTCAAATATCCATGCTTTTACAGATGTTGTAAATGAACACATGTTTTACCAAATCTCCATGCTTTACTCATGCTTTAAATGAATATATGTTTTGTCAGATATCCATGTTTTACACATTTTACATGAATACAGAATTTATCAGATATCCATGATTTTCCACCCGTTTTAATTATATACAGCCTTTGATCAAATAATATGATTTTTCACATATTTTATTTTTCAGCATATTTATTATCTTTTCATCAACCTGCCAAACTGTCGTGTCTGACCCACTATTTTGATACTCAGGTCCAAAATTCTTCGCCCCGAGCTAAGTGCTTTTGTTGGCTGTGGAGCTATGAGTTGCAGGTTGTTTTATCGGCTATGTCATGTAGACATTGAGCTTGACATCAGAGCTTCGTCATATATGAGTAGAGCTTCGTCATATATGAGTAGTGGTTATTAGCTTGTGATTGTATAGCTTCTCTTAGCCTTTTCTTGGGATTTTTAATTAATGCATATTGATAATTTGTAACTTGAACTCATGTGGGAATGATTATCCTGTTACTGTCAGTTCTGTATTTGGTTGTGATGGTTAATTTCAATCTGATATGGTTTTTGATATAATAGCTACATGCTAACAGTTGAGTGCGACACGAAATCCGATAGCCATGGATTCCGGGTCGCAACACCACGAAAGGTTCCATAAAATTTTCAGTGTGTTGAAATGTGTCATCCTCACACACCCAGATCCTGGGAGAAAAATATAATCCTTACTATAATCCTCATTTGCACCCCCCGGGTAGGACCGCTGCAGGGCCGGGTTTGGGGGCGTGACAAACTGGATAAAATCTAGTACCTAGGATTGCGACATAGAGCTCTCTCCAATTAAGCTACAGCATCAAGCACCCAAGAGCAGTTGAATTTTGATGAAGACACTGAGACAGCAACAGTATACCCCGAAGTTTCCATGAATAGGCGAATAGCAACAGTTCAAAATTAATATCCATAACTTAAGCTCAAAGAGAGTTAATAAAAATAAAAAGAGCAAAGAAAAAAAATACACATTACAAAATTTTCTCCTCAGTGAATGTCCGCATGCGGACATCTAGACTCTTGGAGCCTGTTGGAAATCCCCATAAATTAAAGGCATCCACCAGGACAGCCACATGGAAAAAATCCTCCCACTCGCAATAATAAGCCACAAATCACAAAGGCAGCTTTGCACATATTTACCAAAGAAGACCAACAAAGGGATAAACCTGTAGCAATCTCAATATTCCAAAATTGTCATTAGGGTCAATGGTTATCTCTTATGTTCTAATCCTATAAAATAAGTCACCCAATAATTATACTCAACTACATGAAATGAGCATAGTTTTGTCAATAAACCATTGAAGATTGCTGAATTTCTGCAACAGGTTCTACAGTGTATACGGTATTATGGATAAGGTCACACACATCCGGAACTTGAATCAAAACCAGATAGAACTCTTGCTAGGATAAGTCAGAGTTTATAAATAGCAATCAACTAAAAATACACCATAGATGACCGATTAAAACAAATTAACCATTGAAAATAAGGATGCAGGGAAATGTTCTCTTGGAGGTGAAAAACTAAATGGCCAAATGAAGAATTACAACAAAGAAAGTCCTGAGTTTTACATTAAAGCTGAGATTGTTCTAATGCTCTTGGTGACCAGAAGGACAATAGCAATAGTGACAGTTTCCATAACTGATCTGAGGTCATTCCATATCAAGTGAATAACAGGTGGTTTGACAGGGTTCAACAGAACTTCCAGTGGTTGTTGCAGTTCACACAAGTCACAAAAGTTGTCATCGGTTCATCTGCACTCCGAGTCTGCAGTTGATGATATGTGGCCTTCCGTTGGCCACATCGGCCACATTTGAACTGATCAGTTGTGGCTTTTGGAGGCCCCCCTCGTTCACAGTCAAATAAAGCTTTCTCTTTGATCTGGTTGTTTTCTTGCTTCCGTTGATCACTAGCCATCTCTTCAGGGGTCATACTGATAAGTCTCTCAGGTTTGATATGTCCAAGAAGAACTTTTCTTCGCAAATCTGGATTGTTTGCATCCTTGAGATTGAACATTATAGATCTATATTTGAACTTCTGAGCACCATTAGAACGGCCCAACTTCTCAAACATTACAGACTCCACCGAGACTGCTACACGTATTGGGTCACATGCGTTAACCTCATCAATTAGATCTTCATCAGCCTCACTTGAAACTTTAGAGAAGGCTTCTGCAAGAATTTCACGGAGCTTGTCACGCAAGGAATCATTACATTTGATTATCGAAGTCAACTTTGGAGGGGTATTATGCACCAATGATGGTTTCCTACTCCCAGCACCCTGCTTCTCTTCCTTGTGAATCTGTTCAACCCTTGCAGACTCACTGCCACCAACCTTCTCGACCTTGACAGTCTCACCTTTATTGACATTCTCAACTTTACCGGCTTCCATTCTAGAAACCTTCTGTGTCTTTGTTATCTTACCACAATTAACCTTCTCAAACCTATCATTTTCAGACCTCGGAACTTTGTCAACCTTCATCCGTTCAGAATTTTGGACCTTTTCAACCTTGACAGTCTCTGCCTTCTCAGACTTACATTCAACCTTCATAGAATGCTTACTCTCTGAGCTGCTAATTTTCTTATTGTTTTTATTGGTCTCCTCAATGACTATGTTCTTCCAGATTTCAAGCAAGTCAGAAGCCATGGCTTGGATCTTCTCCCTAGGATGTTTTGTTAGATATCGAAGTTTTTTTCCAACCTGAATTTACAAAAAGATAAGAATTGTCGGGATACAGAAGTAGAAAATTTAAAAAATAAATAAATTGCAATAAGGAGTTTAACTAAAATAAAAATAAAAAATAAACGAGGCAATTTGCTTGCTCATAACATGTAAGAAAGCAATAGTGCATCATCTACAAGATCAACACTATTTTTTTACAAATTATAATTGTTTTCCTGCCATAAATAAATAGACAGAACATGGAACAAGATAAAAAGTTCCTTTTTTTTATTTCAAAGAGTGAAAATGAAAGAAAGAAAGAAAGAATCAGGGTGGGATAGTCTATAGTCTTTTTATTCTTCCCTAATAAGAAGATTCTCTCTCTCCCCATTTTGATTCTTGGAAAAAGAAAAAGAGAATAAATTTTAAAAATTCGAAGAAGAATTCAGAAAGAAAAGGATTGAGGGAAAGGAGAGGGCTACTCAGGTAATTCTTCTTCTTCTTCTTCAAAAGGGAAAAAGAGGGGGAAATGATAGAAGAGAGGGTTTGCTTGTTGCCTGCTAATTAATAATCTATTTAATTGTAAATTTGAATTGGATATGGATTAGCAGTTGAGATTTTATTTGGAAGAAAATACAAATAAATAAAGCAATATGAGAGACATACACAACCAATAAAGACACAATCAAACTGAATCACCAAGATAAGTCATTTCTATCTAACCCCCGACCTCAGTAAATAGTCAAGCAAGGTCTAAACCTCCTAAGAATATGCGAGAATTCTAGATCCAAGTGAGACCCATCTTTTTTGGTGGAAAGGTAAGTATATATATTTCCAAAAGAAGAGATACAATCTACAAATAGATTTTCAAGCGAGACCTCTCTACTCATTTAGAATATAATGCAACACTCATGAAACTTTACCACCGTTTGACGTCCATCTTATAGATTGATGGAATCGCTTTCAACAATCCAAATCAAACCAAAGGGACCAAGATAAGTCATTTCTAACTTCCCACGACCTCAGTAAAGCGTCAAGTAAGGTCTTACTGGTAAGTGCTTAAATGTTTACAACTTAAGCCCTAATATTTGATTTATCCTGTGCTAGTTCATTGTTATTTTACTTGTTTTACATTGTTTTGTTATTTTCGTAGGGAAAGGTCAAAAGGAGCCAAAAGAGAGAATCTCAGTAAAAGAGCTATTTGAGAGATTGTTGGCGTGAAAAAGGGAAGCTTTAAGATGAGATCTTAGCCTATAAGGAAGAAGGTTTATGCGCAGGAAATTAATGAGGGATTTGTGGCGTGAGTCTTGTGCAATTAAGTGGATTGTGTGTCATCAATGGAGGATCCTAGGCCAAGATAGGAAAGTTTGACCTATTATAAGGGGATTGATTAGGTGGAGCAGATTTGGGACAGAAAGGTGGGAATTATTTACCGACTGGGGACAAAAAAGGAAGGGAAAAACAAATTCAAATCTCACTTTCTTTTCTCTCTCCCTATAGATGCAGAAACTGAGTTTTGGGAGGAAAAACAGCAGCCCTATATGGATATATATTTTTCTGGCTGGAAGAAGCAAAAAAAGAAGACAACCGGGACAACCAAAAATACATTCTCCACACCACCATCTATTAGCAGCCGTTCAACCTGTTCTCTGGGAGTTCTTTGGAACAAAGGAGATCAAAGTGGAGCTGCTGGCCGTGCCTTCATCACCATCATCTACTCGAGTTCTTCCTATGACTTTTATCTATTTCATGTTGTTTTTCATTGCAAACATGTGTAGCTAAATGTTTAGGGCTAGGGTGCAATTGAAATCCTAGCCTAATTTTCAAAGTGGTTATGGAGGATTGGGGAATCAAATCAAGGGTTGTGGAGACAAATCCTTATTTGTAAGTATAAGTTGGATAATGATGGGTGGTGCATACCAAGTCAAATGTTCAAGGCACTGGTTTTGGAAATCAATTCTATCAATGAAGGATGATTTTTTTTCCATGGATTCGCTTTAGAGTGTGCGATGAGTGTCAGGTTCGGTTTTGGCATGATGAATGGTGTGGGCAGTCGTCATTTCTTAACTCTTTTTCCTAACCTTTACTTGCTAGACAGGAGTCAACAGGCTATTGTTGCAAATAATTTACTTATTACTGGTGGCCAAGTGGTGTGGGATTTTAACTTTCGTCGGGATATGTCTGATAGAGAAGTTGTTGACTTCACTTGCATGATGGCCTTATTAGACAATATTTATGTTAATGGGGGAGGATGTGATGTTAGAGAGTGGAAGCCGGCGGTTAAAGGTAATTTCTCAGTTAAATCGTTTTACAATGCTCTGCTTGATTCTTCTAGCCCTATCCAAGGGGGGGAAAGGTTTTGGGACTCTACAATACCTCCTCGAGTATTAGCTTTTTGTTGGGTGGCGAGGTCTCATAAAATTCTTACTTTAGACAAGTTGAGGAGGCATAAGTATATTATTGTTAATGGGTGATTGTTAATGGGTGTCCTATGTGTCTACAGGATGAGGAATCAGGGCATCATTTGCTTATCCATTGTGTTTTTGCTCATAAAGTGTGGTCTGCAATTCTTAAAGAGTTTGTTATGCAATGGGTCATGCCCTTGAAAGTTGTGGATCTTTTTCATCATTGGCGTCTACGAATCAAATATGTTCGCATGAGAATTCATTGGAAGGTGGTGTCGTACGCGGTCTATTGGAAAATTTGGCTGGCAAGGAATAATCGTGTTTTCAAGAATAAGAGTAACTCAGTGGAGGATGTTGTTGCATCTATTATCTAGTCTGTTTCAAAGTGGGTGTTTTCAAGAAAATAATTTAAAGGGGTGTGTTTGGAGGATTTAAGTAGATCATGGGCAGCTCATTTTCAAGGTAGATGGGTCCCTAAATCTTTAAATAGTGTTTCTTGGGAATGTCCTCCTACGGGTTTTCTCAAATTAAACTTTGATGGAAGTTATGTTCAAGCCATTGGAAGAGGTGGTATTGGAGGTGTCATTAGAGACTGGAATGGCATTACTGAAAGGAATTTCTTTGGGCCGGTAGATTCTTTAGATGCTAATGAATCTGAAATGAATGCTCTTTTGGTTGGTTGCCGTGAGCTGCGTAAGATGGAAGGTTCTAAAGTTATCATTGAAAGTGATTCCTTTTCTGCCATTCAGTGGAGTTTAGGCAATTGTTCTTATCCTTGGTGGTTGGCTGATGTGGTGGAGGAAATGCAAGATATCTTGAGTCAATTGGATGTTGTCCTTCATCATGTGTTACGTGAGGCCAATGGTTCGACAGATATCCTCACTAAGGAAGGAGTGCTTCGTTCTTCTTTATCCTTCGATATATAGTTTGTATTGAGTTTTCTCCTGTATTTTATTCTTTTGGGTTTCCCCTCTTATTAATAAATTTTACTGTTATAAAAAAACAAAGATATTTGGAAAAATAGCTTTCAACAGTATTGAACCATAAAATCCTAATTTAAATGGGGTCAGCAAGAAGGTGCAAATAAGTTGCTTTGGAATACCCTTACACAGTTGATCGATAGGAACACTCGAACCTGTCGGAAGGTCTTTAGGGATGGTTCTACAAATTAGTGGGCTACTTCCAAGGCAGGCCTAGATCATGCTCATATATTGGTGGAAGTAGAAGCTAGGAAACCCTAGTTGCGGATCACTCAAATGGTGGTGGAAGGCTAGAAAAATCATGAAACTAACTTTCCAAAATAATAATAATAATAATAATAATAATAATAATAACAACAACTTTCCAAAAGAAATTATCTTTCCAAAAATAAAAAAATTAACTTCATCATTCAAAAAAAAAAAAAATTAACTTTCCAAAAAATAAATAATGAAACTGCAGAGCAAGGGAAATTTTCCAAGATAACAGTCAAGCAGAGGGGGAAGATAACAAAGATTTATTGTCTCATTTTTTTTTATATAACAAGATTTATTGTCTCATGTTTGCAAATCAAAACATGGAAACCAGAAAAAAGAGATGACTGAGGACCAGGAGCTCAAGGCCGTGCTTAGTAGTTTCCCTGTAAACATGGTGCTGGAGCCTCATAAACATTGTGGACCCCATCCCTACGACTGGTCTTACTAAGAAGACACCCCGCCTCAATCTGAGAATGGGCTGTTGGACCAAGGGGTGGCAAATGATTTGGGTTAGTATAAACGGGTCAAGTTGAGAAGCAGGGTCTATGGATTTAGACCCACAGCCCATTCAGACCATTTAATTCCATATGCGCATCCAACCCATATAAGTTACCGGTCAGTTGCGGGTCAAGTTACATGGGTTGGGTTCGCAGGTCAATTAAGGTTTAAACACTTATAGTGACAAACAGAATGGGTCGAGTTGAGAGGGAGGGTCTATGGGTATTGACCCAACCCGTTCAACCCATTTACCTTCATAAGTGCATCCAACCCATTTAAGTTGCAGGTCAGTCGCAGGTTGAGTTACTGGGTTGGGTTTGGAGGTCAATTAAGGTTTAAACCTATGATGCACGGAAACTTCAAAATTAGCAACCTATCATGTAGTATCGTATTCAGTACTTCACTTATATGAAAAATCCATGTCCCAGCCATATCCGGGCATCAAAAGTTTGAACACTTACAGTGACAGACAGAACAGGTAGGGAGGAAAAGTCTGCAGGTTGAGATCCAACTACTATTGTTGGACTCGTTTTAGATTTTAGACAAGTAAACCAGACCCACTTATGTGCAGGTCAAGATTTCTTGAACATTTGAACCATGTAAGTTGCGAGTCAGATTACACAGATCGGACAACGGTTGCATTAGTGGATCGGGTCAGATTTTTCAAACCCTAACCGGACCCATGTGTTTAGATAGTTTTGCCCGTACACAATCAGAAGAGTGGAGGCAAACATCAACGATTTTGAATTTGGCCAAAGTTGCATGCAATAAGAAAAAGGTGGAAATGATGCAGAGCAATATCAACCAAGTAGAATCTTCCGTGAGTATGACCTTTGAATTGGCATTTATAGAGATATCAGTGACTTTTTTCTCCCATAAATTAGGCATAGGGGTTTTAGAAGAGGAATGTTATTTGGACAAGGAGGTCTCTTTTCTAAAGACGAGCTCAGGTCCATTTTTTCCTAAAATTTCTCATGAGAGAAATCAATTATTTTTCCCTTTTTTTTTTTTTTTGCCAGTCTAGAGGATGAAGATAAGGTGATGGTTGGTTAGCCCTCGGGCCAGTGCAAAAACTTAACTGGATTTGCTGGCCCAATTCAAGGAGCAATTCACTCAGACATAGCAAGAGGGCAATGGTTCACCTCAAAATGGTATGAGAGCCATATTGACAATGGAAGACAAGACCAAGTCCAGATTACCATCTCTAAATCATCCACAGGGCCCATGGCTCGGCTAATTCTAAGTAGGTGCACAAAGAAGGTATAGAAGCATTTTCTTCAATCTTGGCTTAATAAGATAGGAGTTTCCAATAGAGAAGAGAATATTCACTTCTCCACTGATTGGAAGAAAGAGATTAGAGATGGCAAGGATAAAGGTGAATTAGTAGGCCAGGACAAGAAAAGAGAAAAAGGAGTGATGCCTAAAGGTAAAAAGGAGGATAAGGGTTATGCTTTCAACCAATGAAGAGTGTCAGTTGGAACATTCAAGGATTTATTTATTTTTTTAAAGGTGACGATGTATTGTATTGCTCAAAGAACTGTACAGTATAAATATCATAATCATGAGATAGTCGGGACATTCAGGGCCCGTTTGGTAATTTTACTTATCAAGTCAAGTTAAACATCAAATCAAAACCACTTTTTACCAAAACTCCTCCATCTTTTCCAAAAAAAGTCAAAAAGCAACTACCTTTATTCACTAAAAGACAAAAAAACTCCATTTCCCCATACAAAAAGTCAAATATTCCATCCCAAACAACTAAAAACAAAACATCATCATAACCCACTTATATTTTATTCCCTCTTTTTATTTCACTTCATTCCACTTTATTTTAAAAGTAAATTACCAAACGGGCCCTCAAGGATTAGGGAGGAGAAGATAGTCGCAATCATGAGATTTGCGAAGCAAAAGATTAAGAATCTTATTATTACAACTAAAAAAATTGAGATGTTATTAGAAACAAAATTAGTAAGTCATCAATCAAATAATAATGGCAGGGAGCATACTGCTGTAGCAATTGCTAGCTTTCATCTCATGGAAGTTCAAGTGGATTGTTACTGTTATGAAGGGAAGATGATATATAGACCCAACATGGGCTAACATTTCATTGTAATATCTTAGTGGTACTGGTCTAAGTCAGATGGTTTAAAATGGATGATCCCTATTCCCTACTGCGTATAGGCCTGATGATAACGCAGACTGAAAAAACTTATTGAGGGAATCAGAAAATGCACTTCATGGCATGAACTTACAATGGTGTACAAGAGGAGATTTCAATATTCGCATGAGAAAGGGGGAGGATGAAGATCATAGAATCATCCCATGAATCAGTAGATCAACATGACGTCAGCTAGTGGGCACTTCACCTAAAGAATCAGGAGTCGACGATCATGAATAGGCTCGATAGATTTATTTCCAAGTAAGGAAAGAGCATTTCAGAGGAGCTAGATAAAAAGAATGTTCAAAGAGGTTATACTGAACTTATTAAAGACATGTATAAAGGAGCAGTAAAGTGTGAGAACTACTTGTGGAGAGACCGGTGAGTTCGCAGTGACTATAGGTAGCCCTAAGCCCTTATCACTTTACACTGATTATGCATGAGTTAATTGCTCAGATCCAAGAAAAGATATCTAGGTGTATGTTCTTTGCAGATGATATAGTGTTGGTAAATGAACCAAGAGATGGTGTGAATGCAAAACTCAAGAGATGGCGGGAGGCTTTAGAATCCAAAAGCTTTAAAATAAGCCGTACAAAGACGGAATATATATGGACTGTAACTTCAGTGGGCATATAGAAAGAGCTAAAACTACTGTGAGAATTGAAGACCATGAGATACCACAAAGAGATTCTTTCTGTTACCTTAAGTCTATAATTAATAATGATGTGGAGATTGATGAAGATGTCAAAAATAGGATAAAACAGAAATTGTTGAAGTGGAGACTTGCTTCTAGAGTGCTTTGTGACCAACGAATGCCAACAAGATTGAAGGAAAAATTTTATAGGACAACGATTAGACAAGCTATGACCCATGGAGCAGAATGTTGGCCAATTAAAAAACAACATATGCACAAAATGGATGTAGCAAAAAAAAAATGTGGACGTGAATGTGTGGTAAAACTAGGAGGGATAAAATTAGAAATAAGCGCTTTCGAGAGCATTTAGGGTAGCATCAATAGAGGATAAAATTAGAAAAACCGTTTGAGATGGTTTGGGCATGTCCAAGGCAAGCCGGCAAAGCAGCCGGTAAGGAAAAGTTTGACTATGAAGGTTGATGGCCCACCAAGGGAAAGTGGTAGTAGACCAAAGAGGATGTGGATGGAGGTAGTAAAAATAGATCTGAATAAGTGCAATTTATCTGAGGATTTGGCTCAAGATAGGTCGGCATAAAGAAACAAAATTCGTGTAGCCAAACCCAACATAGGTGGGACAAGGCTTTGGACTCAAAGTAGTATAACCATGTAACAATTTTTTTAGGCAAAGGGAAAGAATTAGGAAAAGAATACCTTCCTCAACCGTTAGGAATCATCAGTGCTTGGTTATCTCATCTAAAGTTCCTTTCTATGGTGGAAGAGTGGTGGGGAAAATTCTAAGTGGTTGGTTGGGCCGAATATAGTTTATTCAAGGAGATGCAAATGTTGAAACAGAAGCCTAATGTTAGAAGAAGGAAGTTTTCAGGATGATAAAGGTGCAGAAAGAGGCATAAATGCAAGAATAAGCCCATGTTTGGCATCCCTATTTACAACCTCTATCTGTCTAAATGTCTAAAGCAAGTAGCGGTTTGGAAAATAAGACATTTGGCACATGATTCAACACTTTACCTGCTTTAGAGAAGTAGAGGCGAATCCTGTTAAAATGAAAGGCCCCATTTCTGGGCCTGTGAAAATAAGAGCTTTAGCCTCTTTTTTTCTATGGTCCTATTTTTTATGGCTCTATTGGAATAAAAGTAGAGAGACCAAGCAAGGCCTAAGAGTGGTAAATTTTAGAAGAAGAAAAGACATCACATCTCAAAGGGAGCAAAGGGAGAAAGAAATGTTAAAGAAAGAGTTGTGGGATTTCTTGGGGGAAAAAATCATGAGCAATCTGTCTTAAAGAGGGAGGCAAGACCTTTTTTTCATAGCATAGCAAATGAAAGATCAGGAGTCTTTTATATAAAATTTGAGAGGGAGGGAGACCTATTGAGGATCCCAAGGAGGCAAAAGAGGGTGTAACGGATCACTTCTTCAAAGTTCATAGCTCTTAAAAAAGGAAGATTATTTAATCACTACACTTGATGGCATGAATTATGAAGCAATCTCATTGGAGGAGGCTGCCCGGTTAGAGACAAAGCTTCAAGAGGAAGAAACTACGGTCTTACTCAAACACATAAGGGAGAAAAGGGACCTGGCCCGCACAGATTCAACTGCACATTCATCAAGGGGGATGGTATTTATAAAAAGGTTATTTATGGACATGCTAAATGGGTTCCAAATGACCTGAAAGCTTAGCAAGGAGCTGAACTCATCCTTCATAACTTTTTTTTTTTTTTGAATGGTAACCTTCATAACATTGATCCCAAAAATTTGAGAATCCAATTAAAGACAATAAGACCAATTAGTTGAATGGAATGAGCCTATAAATTTTTAGCTAAGATTCTTGTAAATAAAATAGAGGCAATGCACCGCATTATTTGACAAACTCATGGAGCCCTCATCAAGGATGGACGGATCCTACATAATTTCAAAACAGACAAATCATTCACAGGAGAAATTAAAGAAGGTTTACATTCAGATTAGATATCAAAAAGGCAATCGGGATTTGGAGAAAATTTGAAGGGTTAGATAAGGTTGAACATACCTATAGCGACCTATGTAGTTGCTTGCCAATGAATCACCATCACGACTGTTTGGTACTTCAAGAGGAAAAAGGCAGGGACACCAGCTGCTGCCTTTTCTATTCACAATTGTGGCAGAAGCTAATGGAAGCTTAGGAAGAGGCAAAGAACAATTCGTGAAAGGTTTTATGATAGGAAACAATGGATTGGTTATAACCCATCTACAATTTTCAAGTTGACCATTGTTGTTGTGTGAGATTTCCGCACTAGCTTAAGAGTTAATATAAGGTTTTTTTTTTTTTTAAGGTAAAAATATCATAGTAGGGAGCAGGGATGGGTATGGGGAAAGTGACCAAATTGGCACAAATTGTGAAGTGCAAAGTGGATAGCTTTCCCATAAAATACGTGTTTGCCTCTGGTAACTAACCAAAGACCACCAGCATATGCAGGTTCCTCGGGTGCAAAGAATAGAGTAGACAGGAAGTTAGCACATTGAAAACAACCATAATTTAGGAGGCCTCATCAACCTTATTGAGGCTTATTTGGCTAGTGATGAGTGCTTAATTGTTTACAATTTGAGCCCTAATAATTGGTTTATCTTTTTTTTTTTTTTTGAATGATGAATTGTATTAATCAAAGCAGAGCAATACAAAAGATATATACTGAAGAGCAAAGAGAAATACAATGGAAACAAAAGAGGAAAGACAAGTCCCCAAAACAGGCCTAAAGCCCCAAAAAAGAGGAAACCAAAGATTAAGATAATACTTCTTCCCTCCATTTAAACAGCATGAGTTCCATAGGCACTCCCCAAAATTCTGGCAACACAGAAACCCAGTAAGCAGCAAGGAATCTGGCTTTCATAGCTACAACTGCTGAAGGAGGAGAACAATCTTCAAAGCAACACCTATTTCTCTCCTTCCAAACTGTCCAAATGTTGGCAACAAAAGATAAACGCCAAAGAAGCCTTCCTCTTGGATTGAAATCCAAACTTCCATCCGAAATGGATCGAGGGAGGACGCAGTTGCAGCCAAAACAATCCAGGGTAGAAATCCAAATAGCTTGCGCGAAACTGTAATTAAGCAAAAGATGATCCACAGTCTCCTCCGCCGATAGGTATAGTGGACAAGCGTTGGTTAGAACCACCCCGCGACGACAGAGGTTATCCATAGTGAGGATGTTGCCTCGAAGAGCTAACCAACCAAACGCCAGGACTCTAGGAGGAGCCTTGGTCTTCCAAAGGTAATCAAACCAATTGTGAGAATTGTGAATGTTTGACAGCACCACGAAGAAAGAAGAAACAGAAAATACACCATCCTTTGAGCAGCCCACACTCTTATATCATCCCCTTCTACAGGAATAAAAATTCGACCAAGCTTGTCAAGGAGAGTCATAAGGTTCTCTTCTTCCGACTCCGTCAAATCTCTTCTAAAGATTGGACCCCAAAGGACCATGTCCGCAACCCTATCCATATAATCAATCACCTTTGCTTGTCTGTTCCTAGCGCAACTGTACAAGTCCGGAAATTGCACCGCTAAAGGAGTATCCCCCACCTAAACATCATGCCAAAAGAAGATGTTTTCACCAATCACCTGTCCCAACATGGTACCTGGTTTGTGATTCAAAAGAGTCCTTAATGCCCACAATATCTTTCCACCAACTTGAACACCTGTAGGATGGACCATCAACATCCCAACCATTCTGTCTCACCCCATATTTGGACAAAATGATATGTCTCCACAAACTATCTAACTGATCGCCAATTCTCCACGGCCATTTCCCCAGAAGGGCTTGGTTCATAATCTTTAGAGATCTGAAGCCCAGACCACCCTCCCTTTTAGACCTACAAACTTGGTTCCACAGAACCAGATGATACTTTTTCTTAGTGCCTTTTCCTTGCCAAAGAAAATCCCGCTACAACTTCTCAATTCGACTGACGATCGATGCCGGGCATTTGAACATGGACATGAAGTACGTTGGAAAGTTAGAGAGTGCCAATTGAATCAAGGTGATTCTTCCCCCGAGAGATAAATATTTTGCCTTCCATGTAGCCAGCTTTTGTTCAACTCTCTCCACCACCGAATTCCAAACTTCTTTGGAGGGCCTCCTAAGGCAAAGGGGCAGCCCAAGGTAGGTGGTCGGAAAAGACCCAACCTTGCATCCCATTATGATTGCTAGGGCCTCCACCAAATGAGCCTCCACCTCGATGCCTATAAGAGCACTTTTAGAGAAATTAACTTTGAGACCCGATACCACTTCAAAACACATAAGGACTGCTACTACATTTTTTATTTGTTCTTCCTCTGCTGCAAAGAAAAATTAGAGTATCATCTGCATACTACAAATGAGTGACTATTGGGCCACTAATCGCCGGTTTAAATCAAGAAATCATATCTGCCTCACCCACAGCTAATATACGACTTAACGCCTCCCCAACCTTGGCAAAAAGGAGAGGAGAAAGAGGATCCCCCCCACATAGGCCTCTCTAAGCAGCAAAGTAACCATTTGGAGACCCATTGACCATAATAGAGAATCTGGCGGATGAAATACACTTCAAGATCCAACCCTTCCACTTGAGCCCAAATCCCATTCTACACATCAAGTATGATAGGAAATCCCAGTCAACTCTATCATACGCCTTTTTCCAAGTCTAGCTTACATAACACCCATGGCAAGTT
The DNA here is from genome assembly GCA_038049695.1 of Cinnamomum chago. Lineage (NCBI taxonomy): Eukaryota > Viridiplantae > Streptophyta > Magnoliopsida > Laurales > Lauraceae > Cinnamomum > Cinnamomum chago. The sequence goes on from CP142456.1 coordinate 33,374,864, forward strand.
ATCCTTGTGCCCCAAGTGCAGACACTCATTAGCAATAAGAACCCCATCAAGGATTTGTCTCCCATGTACAAAAGCTCCCTATGATTGAGAAATGATGGTTGGCATAATTTTTATCAGTCTCACTGCCAGAACCTTAGCCAAGATCTTATATATACTGCCAATAAGACTTATTGGTCTAAAATTCTTTTAAACGATCAACGCCTTATTTCTTGGGGATAAGAGTAATGAAAGAAGCGCCAATACTATTTGGAAGCTTGCCTCCCAAGTGGAATTCAGTGAAGAGCGCCATGATATCCTCTTTTAAGGAATGCCAGAATCGATGACAGAAGGCTATCGGGAATCCATCCGGACCCGGAGCCTTATCCCCTCATAGAGCGAACACAGCCTCTCTCACTTCTGCCTCCTCAAACTCACTTTCCAAATAAGCAGCATTCACTTCCCCAATAGTGTCAGACTATAAGTTATCCAGAGCTGGTCTTTCCGACTCTTCTTTAGCATACAAGGTAGCAAAGAAATCTTTAAAATGATTAACAATATTCTCCCGATCAGATAACCTCACATCCCCATCCACCAGGGAGGTAATCCTGTTTTTTCTCAATCTTGTTGACGCCATCCCGTGGAAAAACTTGGTGTTCTTAACCCCTTCTTTGAGCCATTTGCATCTCGATCTTTGTCTCCAACTAATTTCTCCCTCTTTCACTTTCCTTTCAAAATCAAACTTCAGAGGTGCTCTTCTTGTCAACTCTTCCTCAGTCAAACAGCGAGCTTCCTCTTGAATGTCCAAACTCTTAATTTCTTCAAGAATACCAGTTTTGGCACACCTGATATCCAAAAAGTGATTTTATTCCACTCCTTGATTTCCTCTTTCAACTTTTTTAAGCTTAATCGGCAATCTTATCCCCGCACTTCCATTAACCTCACAGTTCTTCCACCATAACTTAATCTTCTCCACTAAACTCTTCTCCTCCAACCACATTAGCTCTAAGCAAAACGGAGCAGAACCCCATCTTTCACAGTTAGTATCCAAAAGAATAGGGCAGTGATCAAAGGTTGGTTTATAGAGATCAGTTTGCAAAACTTGAGGAAATAAATCAAGCCAATCACTTGATATTTGGAATCTATTGTGGCGCGACAGTGACGGAGTGGGCTGATGGTTGGACCAGGTAAAACTAGCTCCACCCAATGGTAGGTCCACGAGAGCATGCTTGTTAGTCCAGTCGGAGAAACTCACCATGCCAACCGAATATCTACTATAGCCCAGCTTTTCTGAAGGAAATCTGATGATGTTCCAATCTCCCCTAATGCACCAAGGCCCATTCCATCCGTTACGAATATCATCCAGTTAATTCCACATTAACTGCCTCTGTCCACTATCATTAGGCCCATAAACAACAGATAGCAGCCAGACAAAGTTGTTAGACAGATCCTCTAACAGTACAGAAACTGTAAAAGTGTCAATCCACTGATCCTTCAGAACGAAAGCCCTGTTGCTCCAAATCACTAAGATGCCCCCCGCAGCACCAGCTGCTTCTCAGCAACACCAAACTGAAGGAGAGCTACCCCACACCTCTTTCACTAAAGAGTCTGAAATAGTCCTAATCTTAGTTTCCTGAATCAACAAGAGGTCAATCTTATTCCTGCGAACAGACTCCTTAATAATCGCGCGCTTCACCCGACTCCCCAACCCACGCACTTTCCATGATAAAATCTTCATGGACAAACATTAACCAACCCCTTACTCCTCTTTGCATGCCTCGAGTTACATTTTATTTCTTTGCAGCGATTCTGTCTACTATCGTAATTGACAGAGCACTCTAATCTCCGCAACTCCCTTTGCCCCTTTTCTTTACTCGTGCCTGGCAAGGGGGTCTGCATGTTCTCCTTATCTCTGTTATGAGCAAAAGCCATCAAACTCTCCCAGCCCCCCTTATTTTTGTCAACAGTAATACCAACCACTTCACCACATAGTCGCACCTTCTGGGGCAGCCACAACTTTGTAGGATCCTCTGTGTCTTTGAGATGTAATGTCGAATAATTCAACCCACAGTTTCCTCCCCCTTTGTTCTTTAGATCTCTAACAATCGTACCTTCTTCAGGAGTTTACAAGGATACTATGTCATTATCATCGACCCCTTGTATTGGATGAAAATTCCAATCGATGTCCTCCTGCTCTTTCTGCACTCTTAACATCCTTGGAGATGGAAAGCCAGCCCTGGTAAGTGGAGCGAAATTGCACTGGAGCATTACCACTCCCCCCAATTCCCATGTCAATCGGAGGAGAGCAATCGATAAAAGCTCTAGAACCACCCATGGATCCCTCGTCTGTGCTAGTTCATTGTTATTTTATTTGTTTTTACATTGTATTTTTATTTTTTATGAAAAGGTCAAAAGGAGCCAAAAGAGAAGAATTTCAACAATTGATTAATTGAGAGATTCAAGTGTGAATCCCAAGGGATGTACAGCCAGGTGGGCCCTCCCTATTCTGTTTGGGGATTTGAAATTTGAAATTAAGGTGGAGCCTTAGAAGGAAAGTGTTGGAGACTCATAGCATAAACCAAAAAAGGAAAGTGAAAGAAAAAAAGAAAGAAGAAAAACCCAACCATGGGTTACACGCCCAAAGGGGGCCCCACATCTATTGCAAAGAGAGGAATTTCAGAATTTGGAAATTCTTTCTTAAGTCCAAGTGGCGCCCAAGCATAGAGAAGAGAAAGGAGAAAAAGGAGGAAGTTCCCAAGCAAGAGTCCAAGCTAAGTTTAGAAGTCCAAGAAGGGGGTCCCACACTCCATGTTGCACGCCCCATATGGGCCCACTTTTATGTTCAAAGATTCAGATTTAGTCTCTTAAAAATAAATCTCAGATTTGTGGGTCCATGTGAGAAACTTCAAGAAGATATAAAGTGGGACCGGAATTAGAAAGTCTTGCACACCAAGAAAAGAAGACTTCTATTCTCATCTAATTAGGAAACCTACTTGTAAAGCAAGCAAGAGATCTAATCATAAAAGGAAACAAAGCCTAAAAAGGAGGAAACTCCTTGGTAAAGATTGCTTTTGCAAAAAGCATAAAAGGGGAGCAAGGGCATAGACAACCAGCACCCATACCCATCCCTAGCAGCCGTACAACACACATAGGAGGAGCTTTTTGGAGCAAGGAAAAATCAAGCAAGCTACTAGCCGTCCACTTCATCTTCATCATCATCTAGAGTTTTTCTTATGACTATCTTTTCTATGTTATTTTCAATTCCAAACATGAGTAGCTAAACTTTTAGGGCTAGGGTGTAATTGAAACCTTAGCCTAATTTTATGTAGTCCCTTTTGGCATTCTTTAATTGAGATTTCGGTTTTGTTGGTTGAGTTTCTAAACCATGTTTTTTATTTGATAAGTTGTGTATATGCCATGCCAACCATGCCATATTCAATTAAATTTAAGATTAGCTAACTTATCTTTGATTGATTTTGACGTTAGGCATCTAGGGTTTAGAACCATGAATAATCTAGGTATATGTCATGCTTAGACTCATACATTTATCATTCCCACTAATTTATGCATCATGCATGTATTGACTAGGACATATGCCATGCTTAGTTTTTGCAACTTGATGAACAATTCGTGTAGTATGCCACTCATGAATTAGGTTTAGGGGAATCATAATCTAGATACATATGCCATGATCTAGGATGATAAATGTCACCAATAATTCTGATTTTGATTAAGGGGTAATAAGGGACATGCATGGGATAAGTTAGGGGAGTAGATGAAACCCTAGTTCATTCATTCTTATTGTTTTCAATCTTAGTAGTAGTTTTGTGTGTTAGGTTACTTTCTATTAAGCTTTTGATTTGTTTTAATAGTTTAATTTACTGTTTTTAGTAGTTTCATTCAACCAATCAGCATTCAACCACTTTTTCATCCATTTAATATTCTGAATTTTTAGTTATTTTTTACATTGTTTTATCACAAGTCTCCGTGGAATCGACCTCGTACTTACAATTCATTATACTACATAGTGATCTTGTGCGCTTGCGAGTTTAAGTTGTGTGCATATTAAGTAGCTTATTTCTAGGTTACTTGGTGCATACCAGCTAGCCTTCCAACCTACTACATTTTCATTGATCAAGATTGCAACATTAGTTGCACGGAAGTTGTAGAAGAGGATTGAACAATTGATCATTTATTTGTACAATGTGGCTTTGCAGGTCATGGAGCAAGGTCATCTGAACATACATGCGATGGATGTGATGGGCACAACAAAACAAGTTAAATAAGATGATCATAGCTTTCAGATAGGATACATTAGTTGCACAGAACTTGAACTCAACGATGCATTTCACCACTCACTTCCAATGTAGGATAAAAATCCTCCATTTTTGCGGAGTTTATTACACATGATTCTTCTCCAAAATGATAATATACAACTAGTTGTCCACAAGACTCTTATACAACAATTGCACAACATTCATATCTATGTGACGCCTCCTATTCCCATAAGGGACAATAAATGAGCGAAAGCCCATGCGGGTTCACCTTCCTCAACCACCCACCGGAAAAAAGATATTTGACAAAGACCTGGATTATGCACACAAGCAATTCGATTTGATTGCAACCTAAACCTTATTCACACAAACTTCTAAATTTATAGGAGAGAACCATAAGAAAATAATTTAAAATTCAAACCCTTAATTCTATCCCTAAAATCTCTAACAACCTAATATCTTATCTCTAAGATTGTGACTGAAAGGACCTATCCATATCCCTTGTGGGCACCACTTGAATCTCTTTCCCTGCCCGTGAGCATCTTTTCATTAGGACCCGTCCATTTTATGGGTTCCAAACCCAATCTTGATGAGCTCTTAAGAATACCTTCCACAGGACAATGCTACCATCAGCTTTATGACCCACAAGTCAAAACTGCAAGAAAGACCAATATTTGGATGACCCAGATTGCCATGATTGGAATTTCCCCCCGCAGCTGCCAACCTAGAAAAAGATGGACAGATTAACCCGGTCGAGATTAATGATTGGATAGATAGCTCATATCCCACTACTAGTTGCATTGTACGTTAAATTAGCTGAATCCTTACATAATCCCTAAAGCCCCCTTTTAGCATCTGTTACAACTGCAGATTTAGAAAAAAAAAAAAGCTCTAATCTAGCAACAACAAAGGATTGGTTAAGGTGTTTTAGAGAGAGAAAGAGAAGTTTGAAAATCAGATACTAATTCAAAATTTGATTACACACCCAAATTGCATATAATCACTTCTTTAAAAACCCTTAAAAAAGTGGAATCAAACCCTAAACCGTGTTTCCCCCATTCTTTGCAATCCAAACCAATATCTAGGAAAACCCCAAAATCAAAAACTTTACAAAGAAATCGAAAGAACTCCTAAATCCTAAAATACCCAAAACCATCCAACACGAGAATCAAAGATCTTGGAAGAGAAATCAACAACTCACCTGCGTGGAGACAAGCATCTGCATCGTCACAGGAAGATCCCTCAATCTCTTCAATGCATCGACGCATCGAGCTTCGTCCGAGCCTCCGGACGAAGACGATCCGAACGTTGCGGCATCTGCAGCTTTTTTTGCGGCTTCGAAGATCTCAAGAAGCTCTCTCTCCATGGATTCCAGAGGTGACAGTGGATAAAAGAAAAGCGATCGAAGAAACGAGATGAAGATGAAAACCCTAGGAGAAGAAAGAAAGTTCGTTTCCCCCTGCCCTGCTAGAATTAGAAATAAACAGATGACGTCTCTATAGTTTTCGGTTGCTTGTTTTTTTCGTAATAAGATAAGTGGCTTTTACAAGTGCGTCAGAAATTAGAAAAGCAACTAGCGAGAAACGAAGGTTTATTTGAAGGGGGATTGGACGATGTCCTACTGATGATCCAACGGCTCTAGTGTCGCCACGTTGGGAAGATTGCAGGGGCAAAATCTCGTAACGCGTACTTACTAGAGGAAAAAAAGAGAGCTGCTACCTGCACACTCCATTTCCCTCTCTACACACTGCATTTTAAAATAAAAAAAATAAAAACAAAAAATTCCTAAACTACCCATTGTCTACATTCGTTCGGCGACACGGGGCCGAACGAATCGAGTTTTCTCGGCGTTACGTGGCCGAACAAACTCGGTTTGTTCGGCCCCGTAACGCCGAGAAAACTCGATTCGTTCGGCCCTGTAACGCCGAACGAATCGGATTCGCCGATTTCAATGGCAAATTTTTTTTTTTTTTTACATCCAAAGCATTTGATTCTTCTCCATTTGTTTTTCCGCCGTGAGAGGGAGAGAGGAAGGGGAGAGGGTGACCGGGCGGCGGTCGGCGATGAGCGGGGAGAGGGAAATAGAGAGGGAGAAGGAGAGGAAGAGGGAGAAGGAGAGTGGGCGAGCGGCGACGAGCAGGGAAAGGGAAAGAGAGGGAAATAGAGAGGGAGAAGGAGAGGAAGATGATGAGGAAGAGGGAGAGGAGAGGAAGGGGAGAGGGTGGGCGGTGGACAACGAGGAGAAGGGATAGAGAAGGAAGGAGATGGCGAGGGTAGTTTAGGAATTTTTTTATTTTGTTTTTTTTTTTTTTAAATGCAGTGTGTAGAGAGGGAAATGGAGTGTGTAGGTAGCCTGACTCGGAAAAAAAAGGGTCTTGAACTGAAAATATATGAAAAGTTAGAATTATACTTAAAATAAAGGAACATTAAAAAAAAAAAAGGAGTCACTATATGCACATTCAAAGTTACTCAGTGCACATCCAACCATGAGACCCTATGAAAAAACCCAAAAACGGCCCTCCTTTACTTCCCTCTCTCCCTGCTCGGCCGCCCACCTTCGCCACCTCCCTCCGCTCTCCCTCTCCCTCTCCCTCTCCCTCTTCATCTCTCCTCCCCACCCAACTCCCCCCCCCCCCGCCCTCTCCCTCTCCCTCTCCCTCTCCCACTCCTGGTGCCCACCTCCCTCCCTCGCTCCCTCCCTCCCTCCCACTCCTTCTCCCCGATTGTCGTCTCTCTCCCTCCCTCTCTCAATCGGCCACTCAGGCAAAACGAACGAGTATATTGTTCGACCCTGGATAGCCAAACAATATCATCTTGTTCGCCCCTTCGGCCACTAGGGTCCAAACAATATACTCATTTGTTCGGCCATGAACGGCCGAACGGGAGAGGGACGATGATCGGGGAGAAGGGAGGGAGAGGGAGAGGGCGGAGGTGGGCGTCGGGAGAGGGAGAGGGGGTGGAGTTGGGTGGGGAGGAGAGGGGAGGGAGAGAGACAGGGATAAGGAGAGGGAGAGAGGAGGGAGGTGGGCGGAGGTGCAGGGCCGGGCAAAGGTGAGCGGGAAGAAGGGAGGGAAGGAGGGAGGGAGAGGAAAGAAAGGGAGGGGTATTTTGGGGTTTTTCATAGGGGTCCCATGGTTGGATGTGCAGGGAGCAAGTGTGGATGTGTACATAGCAGCTCCCAAAAAAAAAGGGAGAGGGACCTCCACCGACAATCCCCCAAATCCACAAAAGAGAAGGAGAAGGAAGAGAAAAAAAAAGAGTGTCTGTGCAGCAGAAATAGTCAAATTTTCCGACGCCTTCCTCCTCACATTTGGGTGCAACGACGAATCTTCTCCTCTAGGTTTTCAAGCCAATTTTGAAGGCATTATTTTTCGCTCGAGAAAGGATTTGGGTTTCCCACCTCCCCCATCAGAAAGGCAGTATCACGGTTCCTCTTCCACGGCATTGCACAAACACCTCCAAAAGGTCACGAACTTTCATCATCATCTCCATTTCTCCCATTGGCACCATCAGCAAACACTACATTCACAAAACCCACAGCTCCTCTCATCTCCAATTCTCGATAACCTTCTCATGTTCTCCATTCATCTCCATCCTTTCATCACCCAAACTCACGCCTCTTCCCATCTCCGATCTTCGATCATATTCTCGTCTCTTTACATCTCCATCTTTTCAACACTCCAACCCACTCTATTTCGTTCCCTACCTTTTTAATTTTTTCCTCTCTGCCCCCCCCCCCCCCCCCCTGCCTTCTTCTTTCTCTCCATCAATTTGGGGTTTAATAATTATTCGTCGTTATCAACTAAATAGACACAAATAGGCAATTTTCATATCATTCAGGAAATGCAATATTCATCAATATTAGTTAAAAATTCATCAATATCTACTAATTATTAGTTGATATCAACGAATATTACCGATAACCAATTTAAGTCTTACAAGAAAACACATTATTCATTGATATCAGCTAAAAGTTCATCGTATCAACTAATTATTAGTTGATATTATGAATAATTATTGATATTCAAATTTTTAGTTCATCAAAGTAACACAGTATTCGCTGATGTCAATTAAGATTTCATCGATATCAACTAATAATTAGTCAATATTGATGAAGAATCACTAATCATTTTAAGACCATACAAGAAATCACGTTCTGTGAGTTCTCTCTTGACAAATTAGTTTGGGAAAAATGATGTGTATTAAATTTGAAAATTGGAAGAAGTTGTTCCTAAGCAAAATTGAGACATTCAAACCACAGACACCCATATTAACTACCACCCACGTTAACAATCATTCGCACTAACCCCGCGTTGTACATTTAAAACAACAACCTCCACATCAATGACCTGTTTTACAAACTAACCAATATCCATCCACATTCTAACCATAGACATTAATAAATAGAAATCATCCATCTAAACATGTTCCACATTCAAATCAACAGCCATCCACATTCTAATTATAGACACTGATAAAAAAAAACCATCAGATCAACATCCATCCACAGTAACTACCTCCTCCAATAACAATCTTCCAACTAAACATTTGAAGTATGTCATTTCTCTAATCCAGTTGAAATCCAAGTATACAAGATATCTAAATCCAACTGACTAAGATAACTAAAATCCAACTGAACAAGTCCATCTACTAATTCATCAAATCCATTACGCAATGTGCACAACAACATAATCAACCATACATAACACATTTTATCTCGTCTGCAATGGTCCATATAAAACACACTTTACATAACATCTCCAACTGAACCAAATAATCACATAGATTTTTAACTACTATAATGTATGAGAAAATAAGAAGATTTGTCAAAAGTGAGCCTTTTGCAAGCTAAACCTTTGCCAAAACTGAACATTAGAGTATATAATTGTACCGAAATTGTAGGCTTCTTGAGTTTGTTTTAGAGTTGTAGGAATCAAGGCAAGTAGCTAATTTTCAATTCCATTGCATGCACTCATTTTTTCCATGGTTTTCATTCCCTACTCTATGTTCATGCTAGAAAACACCTTTTGTTTTAGCTCATGTTTATGTATTTTGTCACGACCCCAAGCCCCTAAACAAGATTAGAGTAAGATTAAGGGCTAAGGGGCCGCGATGGTGCACAGAAGCATAGGGTTAATATTTGGTCCACGCGCCATAATTGTGCCCACAGGATTCTGCTATGTGAGATTCAACAATTCGAGGGTCATCATGGCGGAAGCTTGCGAGGGCCATATCAATAGGGCCATATCAATAAGGCAAACACAAATAAAATAATACCATGATGGAATCAATAGACCGAATAGCCGAAAGGAAATCATTCCATAAAATTAACACTTAAGTTTAACAAAAGAGCAAGTTTAGTTTAATTGCAACCCATAAAATTGGCCTAACAAACAATGGCCATAAGCACAAGAGTTGGATATAAACCCTAAAATAGAACAAAAAACCCAAAAGATGTTTGTATCGAACTCTGTAGCTTTAGACACTACTCAATGTTGTAAATTGCCCACTCTCGAATAACTGGTGGATCCTGTTGGACCACCTTAGGGAATGGTTCAGACACATAAAGCTTGTTACCTACAGCACCAAGTTTAGGTCAACCAGGAAGTCTAGTAAGTATCCAAAATAAAACATATAGTTTGCAGGTACAAAGTAGAATATGAATAACAAGTTAATTAATCAAAAGTCATGTAATAACATGATTAGGCAAGTTAGTGCATCATGAGTAAAAATAGCACAATCATGAGTAACAAAAATGCATTATGAGACCCCGACCCCTAATTTTTGGGATTAGTGTTGTTTTATTTGTGAATTAGTTTATCTAAGTGGGATTAGTGTTTGTTTGATTGAGTTTGTGAGATAGAATGGTTTTCATTAGCTTTGGGAAGTTTTGAGAGCCAATGGACCTAATTAGTGACCGTAGGGTCCCACTTGTTTTGCGTGGTCAGCTTGTAGAGGTCCCTTATGATTTCTAAAAATTCCCATTTTGACTTCGTTTGACTAGTCTCGTCATTCCCTACAGCTTTTATGTTCACTTTGTATCCATTCGAAGCTCCAAAAATCAGTTTTTCCAGCCCTGAAGGCAAAATCGATCTTTTCACATGGAATCTGAACCCAAATTTCGAGATCTCAGAACCATGCCAAAATTATACTTTTTGAAAACTAGATTTTATGAGAAACATTTTTCTCTTCCAATAGCATCCGGAACCCAGAAATTGATGTTTTAATCCTAACAAATTTAAGTGATGGTGGGGCCCAGGCCCACACCCACCCTTTTATAAAAAGGGCCAACCCCTTTCTTCTTCTCCCATTCGTTCCAGTAAACATAGGGAGAGAAGCTCCAGCTCCTTAGGGATTTTTGCCCTTATCTCTTCTTCTTCTTGCTCCCTCTCACAAAATCCACCTCCAAACCTTGCAAAAATAGATATTGGAGCTCACCTTCTTCTTCTCCATCCTTCTAGCTTCCCATGGACACCATTATTGTGCAAATCTCAGCTGGGCAGCCCCTATTTCAAGCTTCTTCTTGCTGGTTGTTGGTCTTAGAGGTAAGGTCTCCTTCCCATCTTCTACTTTGTGCAATGGCATCCCCTAAGGTACTATTTCTTAGCCTGTCATTGATGAGTTGCTATTTTTAGGGTTCTTATGGGTTGCATTTTGGGGGGTCTTTGCATAGCTTGGAGATCTTTGACTTAGGAGTGAGCTTAGGAGCTTAATTAGCCATTTTGGAATCCAAGGCAAGTAGATGAATGGATTGTTTTGATTATTTTCATGTTTTGTGAGAAAAGTTTGATTTCATTAATGGTTTTGATGATCTTAATACTTGCTTCTTGCTATGATTAATATTGATTTCGAAGTGTACATATTGATGAGTCTATTTCTCTCTTGTTATATCTTGGAAAAATATGTAACTTGTTTGGTTAAATCTTGATTTTTGTTGCACATGGATTTTCATATGTGATGGTTTTTCTAAGGTGAATGTATTGGGTGATGGATGCATTTTTGGGGGATGTTTTAATGGAGAAGGAATGTGGTTTGGAGGTAGTTATAAGCCCTATTTTGTGTGTAAGAATGGAGGCTAAAAGGGATTTACAAGAGAAGAAAAGAAGGAGCCGAACTAAACATAAAAAAAAAAAAAGATTATGTGGCAGTTCGCTCGAGCGAACCCCTTCCAGAGGGCTATTGGCTCGAGCCAACCATCAGCGAGCGAACCCTTTCCAGAGAGCTATTTGCTCGAGTGAACTTTGGGTCCGCTCGAGCCAACTGTGCAACAGGCCTAGGTCAATGCAAGGGATCTTGAAACGATGTTTAAATGCTTAGGAGAAGCCCGTGTGGAGCCCAAATGCGATGGGGAAACATAGGAGTTGATGTATGCAGCCGTTTGAGGGAGAAACCCCATCACGGAGATTCATTGAGGGTTTTTGAACTTACCAGTGTGCATAGGGAGCTCGGAATGTCTCCAAATCTCAAGGAGTACCAAGTTTAGATCGAAATCAACATATGGGACCCCTATTCACACTGATTTAATCTTGAACCCTCAATGCTTGGCCCGGAAAATTTTGGAAATCCATTGGTATTCTATTTTTCCCAAAATTTGATATACACTTCTCGAAATTCATACTACGTGAACAGTCATACCCAGAAACACTGAAATTGTATTTTAGCATTTTGTTAGCCTCATTATGCATTGCCTGATAACAAAGTGATATTTGTGCCTATACGCATCCCGTACCGCCCGTTTATGTGTTTAACATCATATGTATATTTGTACATGTCCCGACTTCTTTCATGTGACCTATGTATCAGCACCACTAAGCTTGGACAACCTTATCAGCTTGATCCACCGACTTGGAGGTCCCCCTCCCGTCCCGCCAGCTGCAGCCTGGATCCCGTTCCGTCTCGATACCCCATTCGCTATCGTGGTCCTGCCCCGTATAGTTATATGTATATATATATATTTCGTTGAATCTCATCACTTCGTGTGTCAGATATCAACGGCCCAATATGCTCTCATCACATTAGTGATAGAGGATTTAGCTTTATGTGGTTACCACCCATCCTCACGATTGTAGCTCCCCTGAAGAAGGGCGATTTGCAGGGTCTGCATATGCACTGGGTTTGCAATGTGAGGAATACCTGATTTGTCAATTATCCATGTTTTATAGATGTTTTAAATGACACTTGTTTTGCCAGATCTCCATGTTTTACACATGCGTTAAATGGATGCAGATTTTGTCAGAGATCCATGTTTAACACCCGTTTTACATGAATACAGGATTTGTCAGATATCCATGATTTTCCATAAGTTTTAATTATACGCAGCTTTTGGTTAACTAACATGATTTATCACATGTTTTATTCTTCAATACATTTATTATCCTTTCACCCACCTGCCAGACCGTTGTATCTTACCCACTATTTTGATACTTAGGTCCAGACTTCTTAGCCCTGACCTGAGTGATTTTGTTGGCTGTGGAGCCATGAGTTTGCAGGTTGTTTTGTCGGCTATGTCATATAGACATTGAGCATGATATCGGAGCTACGTCACATATAGGGTAGTGGTTATTAATTTGTTCTTGTATGACTTCTATTAGCCTTTTCTTGGGATTTTTAATTAATGCACATTGATAATTTGTAACTTGAACACAGGTGGGAATGATTATTCTGTTACTGCCAGCTTTGTAATTTTATTATGATGGTTCATTCCAGTCTGATATGGTTCTTGATATGATGAGCTATGTGCTAGCGGTTGAGTACGACACGGATTCTGATGGCCACGAACTCTGGGTCGCAATGCCACGAAAGCTTCCGCAAAATGTTCAGTGTGTTGGAATGTGTCATCCTCATACACGCAGATCCTGAGAGAAGTATAATTTTTACTTAATTCCATTCACACTCCCCAAGGTCAGGCCGCTATAGGGTCTGGGTTCGGGGGCGTGATAAGCATGCTACATTCTTGATGGCAACGACGTCGCATAATCCTCGGAAAGGTGGAGCATCTACTTGCCCCTAACAACTTGGCTGATAGTACCTCTAAACTCACCCTGAAGTTTACGGCCGTCAGAAATCTTTAGCCCTGCCAGTGGTTACCTGGTCTAGCCCAGACATGGTATGTACTTTAGTAACACTGGTCACATACAAGACACCTCTGCAGAGAGCAATGATATCGAAGTATTAAAGGTCAATAAATACAGTTAGGTGGTGCCGACTTGGACATTCAAGGAATCCAATAATAACTCGGGATTTCGTATTCAGGACACTCCATTGTCCAATTAGATTGTAATCAGGGGTACACGCGTAATTCCAGTACTTACAGTGTATTAATTCGAGTACAAAAGATACGAACAATCAAGAAAGATATAAACGAAGTCAGAATATCAATTAATATGTTGGTAAAAGAACAATAAGACCTGGGTGACTCGGCATGGCAGGGAAACCAAATGCTTGCACACCAACTGAAGAAACTGCCTAACGATTTGGGTATACCCGAGGTCAAACATGGCGAAAATCTCACGCTAATTCCACAAGGAGTCCCTTAGGTCATTACAGTAAGGCGGGGTAAGTTTGGATCATAATGAAACACATAAATCATAATAAGGAGAAAGAAATATGCACCATGCATATGAGTACAAAATTAACTGATTAAACATGCTATCAAATCTAAGAAATAGTCAAGGATCCATTACAATAATATCTTACAGTCATTGATTACACTGAACATGCAAGTATGCTAATATTCAAAACTATACGTTCCAAGAGTTGGATATTGTGTTTGTTTCTAGACGAGGTGCATTCTGAAGGTGGGGATACTCGAAATCCTAAGTTCAGATAGCACGACAATCACCACACTCCACATGCCTCCGGGTAATTCAGAAGTTCTAAAACAGTTGAAACCAAATTAGGCAATGTTCAGGTGTAAGGTACCTCATAATTCTAGTTTTTCAATCCATTAACGAGGAGGGGCCAATTATAGCAGGTTAGAATAAGTTCAAGAACCTCAAAGGCCCTCAACATGGTCTTTCGGCTGTCCAAAACCCATCCATAGGGTGGAAACTGGGGTTTAACATCACTTGGAGCATGTTTGGTAACATGCAAGGAATCCATAGATTTGATGATTCTTCACTACCATTGGAACAAGGATTCCTTGTTGGGGATTTCTATAGTTGAGGATTTCACATTGATATTTGTGTGTATCGATGCGTATAACTGAGAAATATAGGGTTTAGTGTGCAAATCCACTTAAGTAGGGATTTTCAAATCTTATGGGAGGTGGTCGGATTTGAAAATCCTAACAAATGAAGATTTTCATTCTTCCAAATTCTCAAGAATTTACAATTGCCAAACATGGATTTACCACAACTTAAGGGAAACTAAAAATCTTTTCCCTAAAGATTTGGTTGCCAAACGTGACCTTAGCGGTTCACCTAATTAATATCTAAGTGTACTAGGGAGTTTGGGGCTAATCCAGATTTATTTTAGAAGTAAAAAGGGTTTAAAAGTGGGTCTGGGGTGCTTTGGGTCCTCACTCGATCAAGCAGATAGCTCGCTCGAGCGAGTGGTCTCACTGGTTATGGCCTGGGATCCTCGTTCAAGCGGGTAGATTACTCGCTCGAGCGAGTGGCCTCTCTGGTTGAGGCCTAGGATGCCCTGGGTCCTCGCTCGAGCGAGAAGACCTTCTAGCTCGGTTCAGGTGGTTTCATTAAGGGGATTTTGGTTCATCCCTTTTCGTAATCTTCGGAGACATTTGAAACCCACGAATTGTCCCATATGTTTAACATAGTGTTTGACAAGATTAAACCTTCCAAAAACATTATTATATCTAGAATTACACATCATTCAACCATTGGAATAAAAATTCAAGAATCAAGTGAAACATTTCAAGTATGCTATGATAATCAAATTGTCACCATTTGATCTAAAGAAGACTCCACATGCTGGGGGCAAGATTCATGTGGCAAAGGATGCCCCGGCTCTTGGATCCCGATTTGCACCTCTAATGAAGTCATCAAATCTTAAGTGCGTTTTCAAAACGCCTAAGATCCCAATGACTACTGTGGCAGTAATGGTTACCTCTAAAGGTCAATCACGCCCACAAACTCGAAGTCAATCAAAAAGGACAAGCGAGGGATCATCTTCAACACAAAGGCGTGGTCTCATAATTCCTACATCAAAGCCTCAAAGAAAGAAAAGCAACAAGACTCGAAAAGGCAGGACTACAAAATCTATCTACTCAATTGACTTGCCTTGCTAAAAAAACAACCTCAAGATACTCTCCAACACTCCAAAATCTCAGCTAGAATCTCCTCTAAGAAAACCCACAAAAGCTCACCTCAAAATCAACTAAAAATCAAGAACCAAACTGCCATTGGAACCAAGACATGCATGTGACATATGGTGAATAATTTGGGCTCTAGATCATGAAAACTATCACATCCCAAAATTGGGTATCCATTAGGTTTCCAATTTTATGAAGTGACTAGTGTAGGATTTGAACAAATAGATAATTTTCCCACACTAACCCATAAGATATCACATGTGAGAAAATCAGAATAATTAAAAACCTTCATGCGGAAGCATTTAAAAATTAACACCATTTATTTATTAACAGGTAATAACAGAGCATAAGTATCTCAAAACATTTACAATCAGTTAGTCTTGAATATTTACAGATATGATAGAGGGCATTGGGCGGTGGCGACGGTGGGTTCAAGCGATGGAGGGAAAGGCAGAGTAGATGACTCATGCAGGGGGGGGGGGGGCTGTGGAATGATTCTTAGGGTCTGATCTGCCTGGGACGAGTGGGATGAGGTGGACAATTGCGTGATGGATGCTGGGTTGGCGTGATGTGTAACGCCCCAATTCCGGATACTGAGAAGGTCATCAGAATATCCGAAGTTGGCACGCTACTTCCCGAAAAATTCGAGAACTTCCAAGATCGTAGGTCCGCAGTGAGTTCCAATTTAAAACTTTTAAACAATATAATATCAATGGTTAAATTACGGAAGCGTAAGAAGTGAAGCGGAAGCAATAGGTATCATAATATATCAAATATAAACGGGACTGAAGTCCAGTCTACAAAGTGTCAATTGATAAGAACAATTATTTATTACATATTTGACTGCTACCCAGCTCACTACAGAAATCGCTCAAAACCCAAACAAAGATAGACACTCAAACCCCAGGTACTGGCTTTCCAATCTAAGGGTACTCATATCCATACTTAGGCCATGAGGAGGCCCGCCTAGCCACATATACGGGTCAGTGTTCTCCCAGTCACACCATCGGGTCACCTCTAAGAAGTCCTAGGTTCAGGTCATCCATTTCCATTTAATTAACAGTTATAAGCTATAGTAATGACATAAGAGTGACAGTAATAAGATAAGTGAAGTATGAACTTCAAGTATAAGAATCAATAGGGAAATATCAATAATCCAACCTAGGTAATGGCCACGTTCAGATCCGGGTTTATCTCAGGTAATTTGATCTCTAAATGGGGTCTCAGATGCCAATGGATACTATTTTTGGTGCTCCTGAAGTTACGGGCATCATTGACAACGTTTAAAGATCGAATCATCGTAGATTATACAACCAAGACCTTACTTGGTGGTCCCCACTAGTCAAGGTTGAGCCACACCATTGATTCGGGCTTAACACATCAATAGAAGTCCATTTGGATGGTCAATGGACCCCACAAACGATCACAACCTCAAAATGTGAAAATTGGAAAATTACTGTACACAGTGTCCTCGGTCGACCCGGCACAGGGCTCGATCGACCGAGTACACTGGGCTGTCAGGATGTTGACTCCCAGGTCGACCCTGCATGCAGTGTGCTCGGTCGACCTCCTGGCCTGGTCGGTCGACCGAGTACACCAAGAAAATGGGGTCAAGCACCTGGAAGGCATGATCTGATCTCAGGAGTTCTTTGTGTGTCCGGTCGACCTCCTGGCCTGGGCAGTCAACCGCATACACAGAAATCCTAGAAGAATGATGTCCCAGCTCTCAGGCATTTCCACTGCAGATCATGTGTGCTCGGTCGACCCAGAGCAGGGCTCGGTCGACCGAGGACACAGGGTGTCTGGGTCTGAGGGAGAATCCAACTCCCAGTTAATTTCTGCAGGACCTGTGTGCTCGGTCGACCCGGAGCAGGGCTCGGTCGACCGAGCACACTGGGCTATAAGTCCTGTAGGAAAAATAACTGAGACTTGTTTTTCTCAGTTTTCAGTGTGCTCGGTCGACCTGACTGCAGGTCGGTCGATCGAGTACACGTATCCTGCAAAAATTCCAGATTTTTAGGTTTCATCCCCATTCAATCCAATTTTCCACCAAAACTCCTCCAATCTCGCCCAAACATCTCAAGATCAACATAAAACTTGAAAAGCACTTCAATGCTCCACCATCCATCACCAAACGGGCCATTGATCTTCCAAATGATGAATCTCATCCATCAATGACCATAATTCCATAAACAAAGCTCAAATGGTATATCTAACATAACTACAATAACTGAATTGAAATTACATAATCAAAAGATAAGAAAACATTCATTCTATGCTAAATAGGTATATTGCACTTGCCTTGATCAAATTGCAAGATTGTAGAGAGAGAAAAGAGAACCAAGCCAATATAAGAAAATCCCAACTCCTATGGTCTTCTCAGTCACAAAATCAGCCCAAAACTCAGATCTAGAAGAGATCTCTACTCCTATACCCATATCCACAAGAGAAAAGCTATAAGGAAGAAGATCTAGAGAGAGAAAGAGGGCTTTCTAGTGAAATTGAACTAGAAGAGGGTTCTTACCTTGGCTAGAAGAGGGATAAGAGATGATCAAGATAGAGAGAGGGATATAAGTTGCAACTGAGATCGTGGTGAGTCTTCTTCTTCTTCCTCTTCTTAGATTTCTAGAGAGAGAGAATTGGAGGGAATTTGGGGGAAAAAGAGAGAAAAGAGAGGAAAATGAGAGAGAGAAACAGTAGCCAATGTATGGCATGGGAAGGTGTAGTATTTATAGGTTGGGGGTTTGGGCTAGGGACTAAAATACGCTTTTAGTTTGTATAGGATTAGGGTTAGGGTAGAGGGCATTTTGGTCTTTGGGTAGGGTTCTAGAAGGTTATCTAGTGGATACCCCCTATAGTAATTACTAATATCTAGCTAGGGCCTCTACTCACTAACTAACTCTAGAAATTATAAAAGACTCCTTATTAATTCTATAAATAATACAACTAGACTAATCTAACTAAAGCTTGGGAAAATACATAACTACCCTTACTAACCCAATAATTAGTATATATATATATAAACACTCTTAGGCTAAAATATAGTATACAAATTCAAATTGAGGGCCCACAAGGGGTGGGGCCTCACATGATGGATGTTGGAGATGAGGCGAGGCAGTGATGCCTGCAGGGAGACGATGAGCTGCCCCTTGGTTTCGGCGTGAATAGAGACAGAGGGATGAGATGGGGTGGCGCTAGCTGTGAGGGAGAGGTGGAGGAGAAGAAGAGGCTAAGAGGATCCAATTTACAGTGTGAGGAGAGGGCTGGAGGAGAGCCAGATTTTTTGTTTGCTAAAAAATCGTGTGAGGAAAGGGCTGGAGGAGAAATCCCAAAGCATCCAGGCTCTGTGATGGCTGCCACCCACTTACCGTCGTGATCGAGGAAGAAGACTTGAGAGATCGCCGGAGCACTCACCTCCCGTTACCCTTCCCTGAGTTTTTGATAAATTTAACTAAGTTTTTTTTTTAAAATTATCAGAGTTTTTCAAAAATTTATCTGAGTTTTTGGCAAATTTATCTGGGTTTCTGACAAATTTATCTCCATTTTGGAAATTTTAACTGAATTTTTAAACTAATCTTTCTGCGTTTTTAACAAATTTATCTAAGCTTTTTTAAAAATTTAACTTAGTTTTTTTGAAAATCTATCTGAGTTTTTTGAAAAATTTCTTTGCATTTTTTAAAATATATTTGGGTTTTTTAGTTTTATTTGTGTTTTTTAAATTAAACTTAACTGAGTTTTGGCAAAATACTTAACTTTTTGGCAAACTTTTTTGAAATTTGGAAAATTGGTTTATCTTATTTGGCAAATGTATTTGAATTTTTTTATATTTATTTGCATTTTTGGATTTTATTTACATCTTTTAAAATTTATTTGTGTCTTTTGAACTTTATTTACATTTTTTTTTATTTGGATCTTTTGAAATTTATTTGCATCTTTTGAAATTTATTTACATTTTTTGAATTTTTTTTGGATCTTTTGAAATTTATTTGCGGTCTTTTGAGATTAATTGCATTTTTTAAATGATTTGCGTTTTTTTTAATTTATTTGCGTTCTTTTGAAATCTATTTGCATTTTTTTAAATTTATTTGTGTTTTTTTTAATTTTATTTGAAAATCTCATTAATGAGATTTCATTAATCCTAGCCAATTATATGGTAGTTGACCATTATTAATGACATATCCCACTAATCATGGGATATAATTTAAAGAAATTGTAACTTAGACATTTTAGGTCTTCAAATTTGGAAAAATTTCCTACCACACTATGAAAAAAGATTGTGGATCTAAGGCTAGAAAGTGAAATATTTAGGGACCTATCCAAATGGCCCTAAAAACTAAACTTCAATGATGTAGATCTTGATCTAAACCCATCTAAGCTAATCAATAACAACAAGGACCCTTCTAATGTGATGGTTTTGATCAAAGATATCATTGTTGTCAATCAAATCAACTAGAAAATACATTAAGAGCCATTTATGTAAGATGAATAACATAATTTACCTACCTCTAGGCCATCAAGTTAATTTAAAAGGGAGATGCTCTTGTGAGTAAGCATCTCCCAATTTGAAACAATGGAAAAGATGATGAAATATAAAAACCCAAACTCTATTGAAAATATCCCTTTTGGTTGCCCTTCTCTCTCTCTCTCTCTCTCTCTCTCTCTCTCTCTTTTAATTTGTGTCGTAACAATGGTTTGTGTGTGTGAGGGGAGTTTTTAATGGGTCTAGGGTTTGAGAGAATGCCCTAGAGAGTGCCATGTCATTTGCCTGGATTTTTTTTTTTTTTTTTTTTGTGGTGCCACGTTAGCATTTTGGAAAATCGACACATGGCTCTTTCCATGACATTTTTCCTAAAATCTCTCATTCTATCATTAAGTCATTCATTTTTTTTCCTCCTAAAATCTCTCCTTCTACCCACCATTACTCATAATTGGATAGATGTAAGATGATAAGTCCACAAAACTAGGTCATTAGGTCATCATTTCATGAGCATTTGTGGACCTAATTAGGTTTAATTGCATAAAATTGCACTTAATTTTATGATTACATGCATTTGAGGTTATTTTGGGAAACATGGTCAAAATATGTTAAAATTCATTGAATTGCATGACTTTTGTGAAATTAAGTTTTTCTCATCACATTTATCACCCCAAATTAGGCTTTTGGTTTCATCAATGCATATCCTACTATTTTTTTGCACCATGTGCTATTTTTGGAAAGTTGGTCATTTGGGTACATCATTAGGCATGTAGGGTCCAATGCATGATTCATGTTTATTTTCTTACACGTAATTTATGTTAAATTTATTTCTTTCAACTTGTAGGAGAAATCAACATGGGACCTATAATGAAGAAATTTGAGAAGAGAGGTTAAAGGAAAGTCTAATAAGCAAGTAAGGAAAGAGTCCAAGCATGCCTTTGACATCCAAAATGGGTCCCACACACCCCATTGTATGCCAACATAGAAGCCTCCATTTGTGCACAATTATTCCCGGATTTTTCTGGGGCAGCAACTTAAAATGGCTATAATTCTCAAATCGAGTGTCGGATTGGTGCAATTTAGCCACCGTTGGAAAGATTTTTTCGAGTAGATATCCGTGGAGCCCAAGATTGCGTAAATCAAAGCTACATTGAGGGAGATATGACCTTGGAAAGTTGTCTGCTACAATTTTAGACGGGAATTGCAAGAAATCTCAATATTTGGAAAGTTTCTTCTCTCTACATCATCATGTAATTTTTAGAGATATTCTTGGAATTGTACAAGGAATGTGTGTGCATCAAGAAACCTAATAAGGCAAGGGGATCTCTCAAATTTAAAAGTCTTTCCAAAGAAAGAAACAAGCTTGGAGCCTAAGCAAGAATATCTACATATAAGGAAACAAGAGCCCTAAAGATGAGTGATTCTTTACTAAAAAAGCATTTGCTAAAAGCATAAAAGGGAGTCATGGGAAGGGCTGGACGTCCATGCCTCGTAGTTGAAAAATCTTGGAAGTTTTCTCTCCCTCTCCACTCCCGTCCACCCTTTCTCTCTAAGTCACTCCTTCTTCTTCTCCATTCTATTTCTTTAGACATAGATTGAGAGATCATGTTGAGAGAATGATGAAGAGAGAAGAATCTTAATTTTTTGTACTTCAAGATCAAGGAATAAAGACATTACTTGGATTGATTCTGCGTATTCTTTATGTAAGTGGTTTCATTTTCTATTTCTAGTTCTTTTATGTGTTTTGATTGGAGATAGTATTTCACATGATTAGATCTAGGATTTTAAAAATAAAATAAAAGGATTAAAAGTCGAGAGACAACAAGTAATCACTTGCATAAATTTTTCCTACTCTGAGAAGAGAGGACATCATCATCGTATTATCAATACTTGTTTGATCGTCTACTTTCTAGATCTTTGGTACATCTTTTCCGCTTTTTATTTTTCCACAGGCCCAATTTTGCTGGACTGTGTGACTCGTCTAGGATGATATAAACTGAAATCTAATGGCTGGAATCAATGCTCTGATGATGCATGAACACAAAAAAAAAAAAAAAAGAATGGAAAAAGGACTTAAAACGAAAAAGATATGATCTCCTAAAGATGCCTAATTGAACCAGTTATGCTGCTTAAATCTGATCGCAGACTTTCCAACTACCCCTGTTTGAGCCTCTAGTTGACATGGTTCCCAAGGTTATTTTTTACTGAAATTCTGGGGTTTCAAAGTCCAATTACCATACTTTAAATCTGCTATTTTTCGGATCAAAACATTCACGTTTAACTCGTTTTTAAATCACGCACTTTTGTAACACGGTTGGGTTAATTCTGCTGAAACTGTGGAGGATTTTTCACTATTCACATATCAGGTCCGAATTTAGTCTTTCTAATCAGTTAATAATCTTGTGATTTCAGCAACAAAAACCTGTTCTAATGCAATTTCTAAATATGATGCATGCACAAAAACACTTTCCAACCATAAATTATGCAAGGAAAAAAAATAAAGTTTCTACTAAACATAGAAAGATGTAAATTGGGTTTCTAAATCAAGAATTTGCAAGTAAAAAATAATAATCAGAATATTAACTAAAAAATAAAAACAAAAGGGTGGAAAAATAAAAAGCGGAAAAGATGTACCAAAGATCTAGAAAGTAGACGATCAAACAAGTATTGATAATACGATGATGATGTCCTCTCTTCTCAGAGTAGGAAAAATTTATGCAAGTGATTACTTGTTGTCTCTCGACTTTTAATCCTTTTATTTTATTTTTAAAATCCTAGATCTAATCATGTGAAATACTATCTCCAATCAAAACACATAAAAGAACTAGAAATAGAAAATGAAACCACTTACATAAAGAATACGCAGAATCAATCCAAGTAATGTCTTTATTCCTTGATCTTGAAGTACAAAAAATTAAGATTCTTCTCTCTTCATCATTCTCTCAACATGATCTCTCAATCTATGTCTAAAGAAATAGAATGGAGAAGAAGAAGGAGTGACTTAGAGAGAAAGGGTGGACGGGAGTGGAGAGGGAGAGAAAACTTCCAAGATTTTTCAACTACGAGGCATGGACGTCCAGCCCTTCCCATGACTCCCTTTTATGCTTTTTGCAAATCCTTTTTTAGTAAAGAATCACTCATCTTTAGGGCTCTTGTTTCCTTATATGTAGATATTCTTGCTTAGGCTCCAAGCTTGTTTCTTTCTTTGGAAAGACTTTTAAATTTGAGAGATCCCCTTGCCTTATTAGGTTTCTTGATGCACACACATTCCTTGTACAATTCCAAGAATATCTCTAAAAATTACATGATGATGTAGAGAGAAGAAACTTTCCAAATATTGAGATTTCTTGCAATTCTCGTCTAAAATTGTAGCAGACAACTTTTCGAGGTCATATCTCCCTCAATGTAGCTTTGATTTACGCAATCTTGGGCTCCACGGATATCTACTCGAAAAAATCTTTCCAACGGTGGCTAAATTGCACCAATCCGACACTCGATTTGAGAATTATGGCCATTTTAAGTTGCTGCCCCAGAAAAATCCGGGAATAATTGTGCACAAATGGAGGCTTCTATGTTGGCATACAATGGGGTGTGTGGGACCCATTTTGGATGTCAAAGGCATGCTTGGACTCTTTCCTTACTTGCTTATTAGACTTTCCTTTAACCTCTCTTCTCAAATTTCTTCATTATAGGTCCCATGTTGATTTCTCCTACAAGTTGAAAGAAATAAATTTAACATAAATTACGTGTAAGAAAATAAACATGAATCATGCATTGGACCCTACATGCCTAATGTGAAAACTTAATTTCACAAATGTCATGCGATTCAATGAATTTTAACATATTTTGACCATGTATCCAAAAATAACCTCAAATGCATGTAATCATGAAATTAAGTGCAATTTTATGCAATTAAACCTAATTACGTCCACAAATGCTCATGAAATGATGACCTAGTGGCCTAGTTTTGTGGACTTATTTCACCCCCCATCTAGCTTTTTGCTAGTCCCTTAGCAAAATAAGCGACAAGGAATAAAACACATAAACTAATAGAAAATAAACTAATGCAGAAAACAAAACCATGGGAACTTTTCCAAAAGAAAATTTACAAACACCGAATATTCTTGATTCTTGGAATTTTTCAAATGCAAATCTTAAATTAGGTTCACAATTCTCATCTTTTGGTCAGAAATTCTCGAAATCATGCTAAATTGATCGTGCACGATGATAAGTGCATATACGAAAAAACATAGGCATCAAATGATCCACTAAAAATTTCCGCGAAAATGATTTTTTATCCAAAATTCTGGGCCACCTAATTTTAGCAAAGAAAAACAGCCTTCCTCTTAAGGCGACCATGACGACTTTCGCACTACTATTTTTTCAAAGGCCGCAAATTTTTTTTTATATATCTCCCTTTTTTTTTCCTTTTTTCTTTTCTCTTTTTTTTTTCTTTTCTCTTTATATATCTCAAGGTGACCTTCTCTTAGATTTGTGTTTCTTTGACCTTGAAGAAGTTTCATTTTCATTATTGTAAGGTTTCCCTTTCTATTTATTGTTTTGACCCATTTAGGGTTTATTTTGGGGGATTTTGGTTCATAGCTTGGATTCTTGGCTTGGAGGAGTGTTAGAGCTTGTTATTGATTAGCTTGGATCCAAGGCAAGTGGATGATTTGATTTTTTATGAATTTTCAATGGTTTTATAAGAAATGTGGTTGATTTTATTATTTTTCCCATACATGCTCATTTATTTCTTTGACTTGAAATGAATGCTCATAAAGAGCCTTGATGGTGCATTTATTGTCATAGAAATGTATTGGTTCATGTCATTCAATTTTCCCTTGTTTTATCTCAAATGTACTCTTGTGTGTAGTGGTTTCCTTCCCTTCTTTCTTTGTATTTGGATGTGATATTGTTGGAGGAAGATGGAATGGGTGTTGTAGGAGATTTGATGTTGATTTGGATGGAGTTTTGGAACTTCTCATTTGGTGTTTAAAGGAGGTTGTAGAAGGAAGTGAGAGAGAGGAGAAGAATTGTCTCGAACCCAGTTTCTGGACAGTTCGCTAGAGCGAACTTGACAGGTCGCTCAAGCGAAGTGTCCAGAAAAGGGTTCGTGCCATTCTAGTGGACAGTTCGCTCGAGCGGACCCCTTTGCCGCTCGAGCAAACCTTCCTTGAACTTGTTCCAGAGAGTGGTTAGTTCGAGCGAACTGAACTTTCGCTCGAGCCAACCTGATGCTAGATGAGTTCGCTCGAGCGAACCCACCCAGACAAGCATTCCAGAGAGCTCACCGTTCGAGCTAACCTCTAGTCCGCTCGAGCGATGGGTACTGTTCACCTGGGGCTGTTTTGGGAGCACAAATGAAATGTTTAAATGATTGAGAGAGGTTTGTTGGGAGCCCTATTGTAATGAGAAGAACCATTCTTATGATTAGACATTCGTTCGAGAAGGAAGCCACATCACGAAGATTTCATTTGAAGTTTTGAAAATTCAAAGTGAATAAGGACCCCAGAATGTCCCCAAACTCAAAGAGTACCAAGTCTTTACCAATTTAGACATACGGGATCCTTATCCACTTCAAACAAATCTTGAACCCGAAACTTCAATGGTTTATCTCTTTCATGGAAATTGTTATTTAAACAGGTTTTAAATGCTTTTGAAGGTAAATTCATTTATTATTATATTGTTATGTCTCTTCACCCATTTGCCAAACCGTCATGTTTGACCCACTCTTTGGTACTCAGGTCCGGACACTGTCTATCCCGAGGAGGAGCTTGAGGACGCGGTCGGTGAACTGCAACGCCTAATTGAGTGGCATGCTGATGATGTCGTTTAGACATTTAATTGCTTTAAGAGACGTAACATTTTGTAAACGTTTAACCATTCTTTTGAAAATTTGGTATATTGTTTATATTGGCCTTTGTTGGCCTCTATTTTGAGAATGTAACTAAATGATCTTTTGTATAAACTTTAACTTTTCTTTTGAGAAAGCACTAATGATCATTGCTCATTCTGATACTTGGGTTATACATAAGATTTTATCTTGTGACTAGAATTGAAATTATCAATTTGATTTGCTACACGCTTCCGCACTTAAGAAAAAAGTACTATGTTGTTGTAATATCCTCACCGCGGACACCTGTGGGAAATTAAGTAAATGTATACACACATCTTCAGTCCTGATCCCGGATTAATCCAGCGGGCCTGGTCCAAGGTCGCGACAATAATCATTTACAAAATACAAAAGAAACTTTTCAAAATTCAAACTCTAAGACATTTAAATGGGAATCTTCACCAGATTCTCCATGCATGGATATAGCATGTGTCATGGGACTCTCGTAAAGGAACTTTTCAAAAATTAAAAAAAAAAAGACTTTCTAAAGATGGAAACAAGGAGAAACTCTAGGATGTGTCAATCTTCACAATTATATATATATTAAAGCCATAGGGAGGTGTGCTATGGAGAGTACTACATCGGCGCTCTCAAACCTCACGAGGACGCATCGTCACTTTTACCTATGCCATGTGGCATCATAGCTAATGCCATGTAGGATTTTAAAAAATAAGATTTTTTAATTTAAGGGTTTCGCCAAAACAAGACACCTTTTTGGGGGCCATATTAGGAATGTAAGTAAATCTCTCAAATCAAAATAAGTCTTTCTTTATTTCCTTCATTTAACTCCCTTAACATCTCTTGTACTAATATAAAAAAAAATCTTTCTATATTATCTGCACATCATCCTCTCCTAAAATCTCTTCGTATTATCTAGGCATTAATGAGTGGGACCTTTATTGCAATCAAGTGGTGTTCTTCGAATGAAACTCCAGTTGATATTGATTATTTCTTAAAAGAATATTCTGATTTTCAAATATTATAGGTTTTATAAAGGGCCTACCAATAGATTTATAATATTACTTTCATAATAACATTGAAACTTATGAGTGAATCCCTTTTCTAAGATCTTATATGTAAAAAATACGTTAGTGGGGCCCTTCATAGAAAATTCCATTTTAAAAAAATACGCTGGTGGACTTAAGTCTAGTTTAAATAAAACTTGGCCCCACAATAAATTTATAGCATCGCTTTATGGAACATTAAAATTTTATTAGTGGGCCCCTCTTTTAAAATCCTAAGTGCCAAGAAAACATTGGTAATTCTTAATTTTGATTGAAGTGAAACTTAATTTACCCCACAGTGAATTTATGGTAGTGATTTCATTGGCTTATATGTATCAATTGATTTCAGTAGTCATCACACGATAAATCCCGGATAAAGCTCAGCCGGTTCAAGCGGTGTGCACATGAAATCCTGCACTTAGAGTGGAGCGGGCCCATGATGATTAATAGTATATTTATCTTCTTAATTTATTTTATTAATATTTTTTTAGCTTGATCTTAGCACGGGCATTTGTTATTGATTTATTTTTTATTAATAACATCTAAAAAAACACTAAATCTGAGTATATTTTTATTTTTTGGCATGGACTTTGCACGAGCTTTTGTTGCTAGTGTTTCTTTATTTCACTTAACTCGTGCAACACACAAACAAAAGCCCATATTCGACGTAGGGATGTATATGGGTCCCCGATTATTTGATTACTCGGAGGTTCCGACCCATTAAAAACCGAATCTAGGTCCTTATTTAGGTCCCGATATTGAAATGGGTCTAATTCCGGATCCTTTTTTTTACCTGGGACGTAAACGGGTTAGGTTCCAAATCCACATTGGTTTAGACCCGTGAACCCGGGACCCGACCAATAAGATTATATAAATACTTTATATTTTTTCTTAATCCCTCCAATCCTCCATTATTCTTTCACTAGAGTTTATTTCCAAACTTAGCACTTCGTCTCCAAGAGTCTAGAGAAGATTGTTGTCGCCTCATCTCGTCTGAATAGACTATTTCATCTCCCTCTTATGGTTTCATTTTCTAGGGTTTAAGTTTTAGTAAGGGTGGTCTTATTTTTCTCCTTTTAGGACACTAAGCTCTAGAAACAACAGCAGCTCTTAAGAGAATTGGGATTTTTATCTTACCTCTTGAAAGATTTTATTTTTCCCTGTTTTCAAGAAAGAGGAGGGAAGTGGGTTTTGTAGCCTCAATGCCTTTAGTACTAGTTTTGATAGTTTACTAAACAGAAGTTTTAGCAGAAGTATTTCAAAATCCATTTCTAATATGGGTTTAGCTAAAGAGTGTTTCTTGTTGGTTTTCAACTTCTTTTGACTATTCAAGGCAAACCAAGAAGAGGTTTTTGTATTCGAGGCTCCCAAAATCAGAAGATTCTGTTTTTATAGAGATATCAATCGGAGTTCTACTTATTTTGCTATTCAGCATGATTTGCAGTTAAGCTAACAAATGAGTGTGTTCCTAGTGGACCCACATTGGAACCGACTCATTGACAACCCTAATTAGGCGTGTTTTTCAAGTGGGGACCAGCCCATGTTGTTGGTTCCAAGTATGTTTCCATATTTCTGTAAGATTTTTCTTATTTAATCTATTTTCTTAATAAAACTCTTGTGTTTTAGTGGTTAGTCTTAATTAGATATCTAATTTTTGTAGGGCTCAACTAATCAAGGAAACTACTTATTTTAGTTAGAATTTACTAAAACTATTTTTTTAAACTAATTTTTTATATATACCCCCCTAAGGTTTCTATTTCTAAATAGGACCATATGGTTTTAGTATTTATAAATAGGCCCCTACCTTCTCATTTCAATACCTTTCATGTCCCATAATTAGTACTCCTAATGAGAATGGGTAAGCACTATGAGACTTGTGCTGAACTTTTATAAGAATGACACATTTGCCGTTACATTCATGAAACAAGAATGAGTATATTATTATTTTATCCCAAGTCCCAATAGTCTATCTCAATAACTCTTTAATGCACATGAAGCCTAATAATGCATTTTGAAAAGGTGGGTTGTGCATGGATTGGATAAATTATATCCAATTATAAGCACATGCATTGATTGTCATTATGATCAATTTGGGCTTATTGAAATAGACCCTGTATTGGTAAAAGTAGATTTACGTATAGTTATTCTCTCCCACTAAATGCAATTATTAATGTTACAAGCTTTAGAAAAAATAAGGGGGTCTTTGGAAAGTAAGTATTTCTAAAGATTTTGCTATATTATCTCCTACTTTAGAATGTAATCTACATACCTAAAAACTAGGTGTTTGGATAGCTTAGAAAGTATCTTACAATATCTTACCTTCTTATAAAAACCTTCATATTATAATATTCAAGTATATGTTATATAAAACAATCTTTCGTTTAAAAAAGCAAACAAAACAAGGGTCAAGAGTATTTGCAAATAAGAGTGGAAATTAATGAGAAACTCCTACAATGGTGACCCACTACATTTTTTTAATACTGATGGTTTTTATAGGAATCCTACTTGACTTTCAATCTTAGATGGACCCTTTAGTGTTTATAAATTTTATGTGGGTCCCATAGCCATAGCATAATTACATAGTTTCTTTATTGATTACTAACATTAGGTGGGTCCTACAAATATCACATTAGACAATTTCTACCATGATTACCTGGTGATTACTATAATTAGCTTGGTTAATATGACCGTTAACATCAAATGGGTCCCACATCGATTTTTCATAAATGGATTCTTTAATGATGTTTAACACTTGATAGGGCCCTCTGCTATAATCAACGTTGGATGTATTACATTATGATTATTAACATTTGGTGGACCCACATTGATTAAAATACATTACTCGTGGGTTTTAGCATTCGGTCTAATGATTTTCTAATTAGATAGGCCCTAGCATGGTTATCAATATTAAATCACTCCATTATGACTACTAGTTAGTGGGTTCCCATTGGGTCAATCATCAAGGTTTCTCTATTCATTTCTTATTTGGTGCATCATTTAGTGAAAAATTTATTAACTGCCAAACACTTGAAGGTATATTGAAATTTGTAGAACTTGCCAAACACCATGAGTGACATAATATTATAATATGACACTATTTTATTTTGTGATAATGAAATCTTACAATATTTAAATTTGGTGATATTATGTTCTTCTTTTATCCAAACACCTCATAAGTCAAATCTTTTGAAATTATGCATATAGGGATAGAGAGATGGACAAAAGTGTCATTCCCCTTTAAAAAAAATTCGTAGTTGTAAGGCTACTGATTTTGAGGACACGAAAGGTATTAAAATGAGAAGGGAGGAGCTTATCAACAAATACTAAAAGCATGGGGGCCTATTTATAGATCCTAGAAACCTTATAGGGGGTATATACAAATAGATCTTTTTAAAATTTAGGATTCCAATTTTCTTAATTTCTCATACTTGCCCTCAATATTTTTTTAAAATTACATCTATGTTCCCACTCCTTTCAGGGGAGGCGGTTCGTCGACGGCCTGAGAGAGGAAATTCAGATAGCCATGACCTGCATCGAGCTGCCTACCTACGAGGAGGCTTTGAGGAGAGCTTTCTGGGCAGAGGAGCATCTCCAGCGGCTAGAGTCCATTCGTCAGCAGAAACGACTCCGGATCACTCCGATCAGGCAGCAGCCCATGCCTCTACGACAGCTGCAGCCATTCCAGAGGCAGAGGCCGGCAGGGCAGTTCCAGCCTCAGCATCAGCATCGTCCGCAGCAGCAGCCGCAGCATGGACCCCGAGTGTGCTACAACTGTGGAGAGCCAGGGCATATCTCCAGGTATTGCCCGCTCCGTGGAGGTCAGCCTCAGATGCCGCGACTTCCCGCACCTCCAACGGCTCCGGCAGCCCCAGCTCCAGCGGCTCAGCCCGCACGTCAGGCTGCACTTCCACCTCAGCAGCAGCAGTACCGTGCTCATCAGCAGCAGGCACGGGGACCTCAGCAGCCTAGAGGGCAACCCTTCCAGAGAGGACGTCACCAGAGGCACCAGGGCCAGCATCATCAGCAGCAGAGACCCCAGGCTGTGGGGCGAGCTTTCGCATTGACTCATGAGGAGGCAGAGGCTGCAGGGAACGTCGTTGAAGGTACCCTTTCTGTTTGTGATCATCCTGCTAGAGTGTTGTTAGATCCAGGAGCGACACATTCGTTTGTGTCGTCTGCCTTTACTTTAGTCTTTGGTGGAGTAGGTGAGGCTATGCCCTGCACCTTAGTTGTGTCCACTCCGATGGGTAGGAGTGTGGTGTGTCAGACTTACCACCCCAGATGCCGAGTGCAGATCGGGGAGTGCATTTTGCTTGCAGATCTGATCGTACTACCCATGCATGACTTCGACGTCATTTTGGGGATGGATTGGTTGGCCAGATATCGAGCAGTGATGGATTGCTTCAAGAAGACAGTCAGACTCTCTATCGACGGATCAGATGACACGATCGAGTTTGTGGGTGAGAGGAGATCACCTAGCACTCGGATGATATCGGCACTGAAGGCCGAGAGACTGATGAAATCAGGTTACGAGGGCTACATCGCATTCGTCTCAGAAGACAAGGAGTCTAAGAGAGTCGAGGAGATTCCGGTTGTTTGCTAGTTTCCAGATGTGTTTCCCGACGAGATCCCGGGATTGCCTCCTGTTCGAGAGATCGACTTCACCATCGAGCTTGCACCCGGCACAGCACCTATCTCCAGAGCACCTTATCGCATGGCTCCAGCAGAGTTGCGTGAGTTGAAGACCCAGTTGGAGGAGTTGCTAGAGAAAGGCTTCATCAGGCCGAGTGTGTCGCCATGGGGCGCACCAGTGCTCTTCGTAAAGAAGAATGATGGATCGATGAGGATGTGCATCGACTATCGGCAGCTGAACCAGGCAACAGTTGTGAGAACCCGACCCCTAATCTCTTGGATTAGTGTTGTTTTGTTTGTGGATTAGTCCTTTTAGTGGGATTAGTAGTTGTTGGGTTGAGTTTGTGAGCTAGAATGGTTTTTCTTCTAGTTTTGGGCTTTTGAATGCTTTGGTAGCCTGTGGGGCCCTTTGGGGGTTCCCTTTTCGGCTTTGCTTTTGCTTGGTGGATTTTCCCGATTTATTTCGTATTGTGTTTTTGGCCCGTTGCATTCATCTTGTGGATTCTTACAACTTTCATGTTGATCCCGTGTTCATTTGAGGCCCCGAAACCCGATTTTCATAGCCCGGAGGGCAAAACAGTCTTTGCACACCACATCTGTACCCAAAACTTGATATTCCCGAAACCCGCGAAACATATACTTTTTGGAAACTAGATATTTCGAAGATCATTTCTTCCTTCTTCGTCGAATCCATCCGAGACCCACAAATAGATGATTTCAGCTACCCAAGTTCCTTAAGTTGTGGGACCCCTTCTCACTTGCTATAAGAGAACCCACCTCCCTTCTTCCCCATCTTCATTTCCAGCACAAATCAGCAACTATTGAGCCTAGGGTTCCTTGTGCTCTCTTCTTCTTCTTGCTTCTTCATCTCCAAGCCACACCAACCTTGCACCAAACTCGAAATGGAACTCATCATCTTCTTCCTCATCTTGCAAGCTTCCCATTGATACCATTTGTGAAGAGAACCCTCCATCACAAGACTTTCCTTGAGCTTACCTTGTCCATTAGAGGGCCTTCCAAGTAAGTGTTCTTCTTCATCTTCTAGATTTGTAATCTTCTAGCCTTAGAGAAGCTCCACCTTGATTTTTGAAAGGTTTCATTGTCATTGCATTGTTTAACCCATTTTAGGGTTGTTTTTGGGGGTTTTTTATTGTAGCTTGGAAGTGAGCTTAAGAAGGGATTAGGAGCTTGGATTTGCTTGATTAGAGTCAAAGGCAAGTGGATGAATGGATGGTTTTAATGTTATCAAGTTTTATTAGAAAATCCCAAGTTTATTTCTTGTTTTTGATCATTGAATACATGCTTGCACATATGCTCCTTGTCACTTATATATGGATTTCGAAATTTGCATATTAATGGTTGTTTCTATCTTGTTAATCTCTTTGAGAGGTATGCATTTCATTTGATCAAGTTTGCTCATATGGTTTTATAAGGAATAGGATTGGTTTGGCCATCCATGGTTATGTTTACTAGTTACATTGACTTGAAGTTGATACTCATTTAAGGAGTTTTGTTAAATCATCTATTGTAATGGAAAGGTGATCAATAGACTTGGTTTATCCATAGATTTTTGGCTCAAATGGACTCTTGTGTATATTGGGGATTCCTCCCTTTGTTTATTGTGAAATGAGAAGAAAGGAGGTGTTTAAAGTTAATTTTCATTTGAGTTTTTATGAGGATTTTTAAGTGAATATGGAAGAAAAATGTTAGTTGTTTAAGTGTTGGAAAGAAGGTTGTAAAAAGGAAGAGAAAGAAGGGAACTGAACTGCCATAATTCAGTTTCTGGACAGTTCGCTCGAGCGACCATGACAGTTCGCTCGAGCGACCTGTCCAGAAAGGCATACGGGCGTTCCAGCAGCCTGGTCGCTCGAACGCATTTAAATAACCGCTCGAACGATGAGTTCGCTCGAGCGAACTCCCAGATTCGCTCGAGCGATGCGGTCTGCCTGGCCTGATGCGCGGGTACAAAAATTTCGTGGACCTTGGCTAACCTCCTCGAACTCACTCGACCATATGTGAGAGCGTCTTGAGCCGATGCTCTTCACGGTTGGTTCGGTAGCATCGAAGTTCAATCCATTTCAATCTTGAACGGGATGGAACGACGCGATAATATCTTTATATCTAAACACAAGTCTATTTCCTTGGTTATCGCTAATTCTATTCCTTTCGATGACTGAATCGGTTACTCGATGTTTCCGGAGTAATGTCATGCCTAGGATGGACCGTTTATAATCTTGATTTTTGCTATTGTAACATCTAGAACTACCCACAAGCTCATGTTAAATTTTGGAAATAGTAAAAGTGCATAAGGAGCCCGGAATGTCTTTTAACTCAAGGAGTACCAAGTAATTATTATAATCGACATACGGGACCCCTATTCACTTAATTAGATCTTGAAATTAATACTTTTCTCGAAATTGTTATAGTTCATTGTTTCACCTCATTTTCCCGAGATTTGCATTACATGACTTGTTTTCTCGAAAGCATTGAAGTTACATTAGTAACAGTTATTTGTCCCGAAATGTATTGCCCGACATGAAATGACAGTGTGCCCTTGAGCACCCCCGTTTTACCCGTTTACTTACTGTACTTGATTACTCGCATATGTCTCGATTGATTTTATCCTATGAGTCGGCATCACTAAGCTTGGATACCTTGTCAGTCTGATCCACTGACTTGGAAATCCCTCTCCCGTCCCGCCAGCCGCAGTTTGGATCCCGATACCCGATTATTACCGTGGTCCCGTCCCGATACCCGGTTCGCTACCGTGGTCCCGTTCCCGTATATTTATATTGTATATATGATTTACGTTGTTTCTCCTCACCTTGTGTGACTGAGATCAACGTCCCGTGATACTGTTGTCACTTTAGTGACAGAGGACTTAGCTTTATGTGATTGCCATCTTGCCAGTTCCCGATTCCTTGGACACCCGACATGGTTTATATTGCTTACTTGTTTTCAAATAAATGATTCATTGCTTTTATGAAAGTTGTTATTTAGATAAGTGTTAATGCTCTCTAATGTAAATTCAGTCACTATTATATTGTTTTATGTCCTTTGCACACGTACATGTTTTACATGAATGCCGGTTGGGCGAATACCCATGCTTTTACATATGTTCCATACGATCAATGATTTTGCTAGATTTATATGATTACACGTGTTTTAAAGGAATACTCGAATTGTTAAATATCCGTGCCTTGTTTTAAAGGACATTTGGTTTGTCAGATATCTATGTTTATACCTGTTTTTAAATGAATACCCGAATTGTTAAATACCCATGCTTTGAAATAGGTTTCAAATGACACTTGTTTTGCCAGATTCCTATGTTTATACCTATTTTACATGATACCCGATTTGTTTAAATATCCATACTTTGGAATAGGTTTAAATGAACATTAGTCTTGTCAGATTTCCTTGGTTACACCTGTTTTAAACGATACCCGATTTATTAAATATCCATACTTCTACATAGGTTTCAAATGGACATTGGTTTTGCTAGACTGCTATGAATACCTGGTTTGTTGTATACTTGTGTTTTTTTTACTTAAGTTTCAAATGAACGTTGTTTTGCCATACCGTTATATTTATACATGTTTTAGACGAACACCCCATTGTCAAATATCTATGATTATAGATGATGTAACCGAACACATGTTTTATTAGATATTCATGTTTTACCCGTGCTTGAAATGAATACAGGTTTTTCCCCGAGATTCCCGACTTTGCACCCGTTTAATTATATGTAGCATTTGATCGAATAGCATGATGTATCTTATGTTTTATTCTTCAGTATATTTGTTATCTTTTCATCCACCTACCAGACCGTCGTGTCTGACCCACTACTTTTGGTACTCAGGTTCAGATTTCTTCGCCCCGAGTTGAGTGTTTTGTTGGCTGTGGAGCCATGCCTTGCAGGTTGTTTTGTCGGCTATGTCATGTAGACATTGAGCTTGACATCGGAACTACGTCATATTTGGGTAGTAGTTTATAGCTTATTGTTGTATGACTTTTATTAGCCTTTTTCTTGGGATTCTTAATTAATGTACATTGATAATTGTAACTTGAACATATTTGGGAATGTAATATCCTGTTACTGTCAGCTCTGTAATTTATTGTGATGTTTACTCCAGTCTGAGATGATACTTGATATACTAGCTATGTGCTAAAGGTTGAGTGCGACGCGGAATCCGATGGCCACGGACTTCGGGTCGTAACGCCACAAATGCTTCCGCAAAATATTCAGAACGTGTTGTCTTCACACACGCGGATCCTGGGAGAAGTAAAATACATTGGTGCTTAATCCCATTTCCCGCCCCCGAGGTTCTGGTTCGGGGGCGTGACAACAGTGAAGAACAAGTATCCTCTTCCCCGGATCGACGAGCTCTTCGACCAGCTTCAGGGTGCGCAGTTCTTTTCGAAGATAGACTTGAGGTCGGGGTACCATCAGCTGCGAGTCATAGATCAGGATGTGCAGAAGACAGTGTTCCGATCCCGCTATGGCCATTATGAGTTCCTTGTGATGCCGTTCGGGTTGACGAATGCACCAGCAGTGTTCATGTCCCTGATGAACAAGATCTTCGCACCGTACCTCGACAGCTTCACAGTGGTCTTCATCGACGATGTTTTGGTCTACTCCAAGACCAGTGAGGAGCACGAGCAGCATTTGAGGACGTCTCTACAGTTGTTGCGCGACAACCAGTTGTACGCGAAGCTCAGCAAGAGCGAGTTTTGGTTAGAGCAAGTAGTCTTCCTTGGACACATCATCTCCAAGGATGGACTAGCAGTGGACCCGGCAAAGATAGAAGCAGTGACGAACTGGGCGAGACCGAAGAACGCCACAGAGATCAGGAGTTTTCTCGGTTTAGCAGGCTACTACCGCAGATTCGTTAAGAGTTTCTCCACGATCTCAGCACCGTTGACCAAGCTAACACGGAAGGATGTACCATTCGTTTGGTCCGATGCTTGCGAGAACAACTTTCAAGAGCTGAAGGAGAGATTGACGACAACACCGATCTTGTCTTTACCTTCCGGCAGTGGTGGGTTCGTAGTCTTCACCGACGCTTCAGGGACCGGTCTTGGTTGTGTTCTGATGCAGGAGGGCAAGGTTATTGCCTATGGATCGCGCCAGTTGAAGGAGCACGAGAAGAAGTACGCCACTCACGACTTGGAGCTTGCAGCAGTCGTTTTTGCCTTGAAGTTGTGGCGGCACTACCTCTACGGCGAGAAGTTCGAGGTGCACTCAGATCATCGCAGTTTGCAGTACCTGTTCACGCAGAGCGACCTCAACAACCGGCAGAGGAGATGGATGGAGTACATCAAGGACTACGACTTCCCTATCAAATACCATCCTGGTAAGGCGAATGTCGTAGCAGATGCTTTGAGCAGGAAGACCGCCCTCGTCAGTTTTCTAGCAGCAGAGGGTGTGTGGACCGACGTCTTCAGCAGCTTAGACGTTCAGTTTCAGCCGCTCAGCGAGAGAGTCTTGCTTGCTACCATGTCAGCGTGGGAACCAGAGTTGCTAGGCAAGGTCAAGGACAGTCAATGCAACGATCCGAAGCTTGTCAGAGTGATCGAGCAGATCGACCAGAGGCCAGAGGTCAGACTGATTGGAGGAGTGCTCTACTATCAGGACAGATTGTGCGTGCCAGACATTCAGGAGCTGAAGGACGAGATTCTTGCAGATGCACACCACAGCAGATACTCGATTCACCCCGGCAGCACCAATATGTACCAGAACCTGAGGAGCTACTACTGGTGGAACAACATGAAGAAGGAGATAGCTCGCTATGTCTCCAGGTGTTTGACGTGCCAGCAGATCAAGGTCGAACACCAGAAGCCGCCAGGACTACTTCATCAGCTTGAGATCCCTCAGTGGAAGTGGGAGCACATCACCATGGACTTCATCGCAGGACTCCCAGCCACCAGGAGACGCCACGACGGCATTTGGGTGATTGTGGATCGGCTGACTAAGTCAGCCCACTTCTTGCCAGTGTCGATGAGAGCAGGACTCGATGTTCTTGCTAAGCTGTACGTGGACATGATCGTCTCTTTGCACGGAGTTCCAGCTTCGATTGTTTCAGACAGAGACCCGCGTTTCACTTCTCATTTCTGGGAGAGTCTTCAGCAGGCCTTGGGCACCAAGTTGAGCTTCAGCACTGCTTATCATCCTCAGACAGACGGCCAGACAGAGCGCACCAACCAGACACTAGAGGACATGTTGAGAGCCTGTGTCTTGGACTTCAAGGAGAATTGGGAGGACTCCTTGCCACTTTGCGAGTTCGCCTACAACAACAGCTTCCATGCGAGCATCAAGATGGCACCGTACGAGGCTTTATACGGGAGGAGATGCAAGACCCCGGTTTGCTGGGAAGAAGTTGGTGTCAGGAGTTTCCATGGTCCATCCATAGTCAGCGACACCAGCGAGAAGGTTCGGCAGATAGTTGAGAATCTGAAGGTCAGCCGCAGCCGACAGAAGAGCTATGCAGACAACCGGCGCAGACCTCTCGAGTTCGAGAAGGGAGACCGAGTCTTCCTGAAGGTTTCTCCGGCTAGAGGTACCCTGAGGTTTGGAGAGAAGGGTAAGCTAGCGCGGAGATATGTTGGACCGTTCGAGATCAGGTCGAGAGTTGGAGATGTTGCTTACAAGCTTCAGCTACCCCCAGAGCTTTCAGGAGTGCATGACGTGTTCCACGTCTCCATGCTGAAGAAGTACGTGGAGGATCCGACTCACATTCTTCATCATCAGCCACTCAACATTCAGCCCGATGCATCGTACGTCGCCAGGCCAGTCGCGATCATCGACACCAAGGAGCAGGTGCTCCGGACCCGAACCATTCATTGGGTGAACGTTCAGTGGGAGCATCACACTCCGGAGGAGGCTACGTGGGAGTTACGCGACCAGGTGGAGAAGGACTATCCTCATCTTCTACCTCAGGTATGTTCTAATCTTGTTTTTACATTTGGGGACAAATGTTTTAAAAGGAGGGAATGATGTGAGGCCCCACCCTTAGTGGGCCCTCTAAAGGCTATTTTATAGACTAATTTATGCTAATCTATGTTAATTATTGGTTAATTATTGCTAATTACTACTAATCTTAGCTAATTATGGCTAATCCTTGCTAATCTTGGATAATTATTATTTAATTGGGCTAATTAGGAGTTGATAGAGAGATTAGTTAGATTTTCCTAAGTTAGTTAGATTAGCTTAGTGGGTTAGTGTTTTTAATTAGTTGAGGTGTTGTGTTAATCCTAGGCTATTAGAGTGGGGTAGGCTTAGTTAGTGAGTCTAATTAAGTAATTAAGGTTGGGTTAGTGCAAAAGGTGCCCTTTTCTAGAAGCTTCCTAACCAAAATACCTAACCTACCCTAACCCTAACCCTAATCCCATGTAAACCCTAAGGCTAATCTAGTCATTAGTCACCCTCCCTTAAACCTATAAAACCATCTCTTATCCCAAGATAAACCCTAATCCCTAAGCTCAGCCCCCATCCCAAGAAAACTACCCCAGCCCAACTGTTTCTTCTCTCAATTCCTCCCCCTACGTTTGAGCTAAGAGTTTGCAACAGTCACTGTTGCTAGAATTTCCATCTTGAAGACTATTGCTGCAGCCATTGTTCTTCTTCATTTCCTTCTCCTTCCTCTCTCATTTTTCCCCTTGAGCTACTGTTACTGTGTGCTGAACGGGACTGATTCTGGGCTGGGAATTTCTTTCCTTGGAGCTACTGTCACTGCTGGGATTCTTGCATTAAGGGGCAGCAGTTGCTACATCATCTTCTTCCCCTATCCTTTCTGCACCTGGGAACTTCTGTAGCTGATTATCTCTCTATACAAACCTTCTCTCCATTATTAAGGCAAGGGCATTTACTCCTAACTTAGAACATGTGTTTCATTTCTTGATTTCTGTAGTTTCAGTTCATGAATATTATTGATTAAGTCTTAGAAAAATTACTTGAGCTCAGTTGTTTTGTTTGGATGGAAATGAGCATTGATGGATGGGGGTTTCACCCCCCATTTGGAAGATCAATGGGCCACAAGGTTGTCAATTAATGGGCATTAGAGTTGTTTGATGTTTGGAGATGATTTGGTGAAGTTTGGGACTGATTGGAAGTGATTTGGTGGAAAAACGGGTTGAAATGGAGAAAACCTGAAAACTGGTCTCAGTGCATGGCCGAGATCAGTGTATGGCCGAGATCAGTGTATGGCCGAGATCAGTACATGGCCGAGCTCAGTGCAGGACCGAGCGCAGTGCATGGCCGAGACCAGTGCAGTGCAGTGCATGGCCGAGACTAGTGCAGTGCAGTGCATGGCCGAGACCAGTGTAGTGCATTGCATGGCCGAGCTCAGTGCAGGACCGAGCTCAGTGCATGGCCGAGACCAGTGCATGGCCGAGACCAGTGCAGGACCGAGCTCAGTACATGGCCGAGACCAGTGCATGGCCGAGACCAGTGCAGTGCATGGCCAAGACCAGTACATGGCCGAGACCAGTGCATGGCCGAGACCAGTGCATGGCCGAGACCAGTGCAGTGCATGGCCGAGACCAGTGCATGGCCGAGCTCAGTGCAGGACCGAGCTCAGTGACTGAAATTTCATGGAAAAGATGACCTGAAACTTAGAATTAACATTTAGAAAGTGTTTAAAGCTGGAACATCAATCTTTCTAAGGTTTTTAAAGTATGCGGTCAATCACCTAGGCCAAGTTGTTTGACCGGACACGCTGTAAGTCTTTAGAAACGAATTGAGTTGTCCAGGAAGCCCGATTCAGATTAGTTAGTGCACTCGGTTGATCCTCCCGGCCAGGAGATCAACCGAGCTCACAACACATCAGGTTCACCTGGGAAACCCTGATTGTTCCAGTTTTCAACATTTAGGAGATATGATCAGTTGTGGGGCCCATTGACCATCCAAATGAGCATTTATCAGTGATCTAAGCCCGAGTCAATGGTGTGGCTCAACCTTGACTCGCGGGGACCCTTGTCTAGGGTTTAGGTTATTAATCTAAGATGATTCGACCTCTAAGAGTTGTCAACAATGCCCTTAACCACCTAAGCACCAAAATACAGTATTTTATGGCATTAATGACATCGTTTAGAGAACGAATTACCGGAGATAGACCCGAACCTAAAGTGGCCCATTACCTAGGATTGGACCGTTGGATTTCCGTGTTGATTCCTTCGTTGAAGTTTATACTTCACTTTATTTATATTTTGTCATTCTTAGATCTTTAGTGTAGCTGTTTACTGTTAACTAATATAATTGGAAGACCTGAACCTAGGGTATCTAGAGGTGACCCGATAGTGTGATTTCGGAGATCATTGACCCGTGTCTGTGTCTAGGCGGGCCCTTATTGGGCCTAAGTGTGGAGATGTGAACCCTTTAGCTTGAAGAGGTAGTTTCTTTTGGACTGTTAAGCTGTTATGGATTGAATTGGAACTGTTATCAGTAATAGATGGATTAGTTGCCTCGTTTGGACGGTTTTAGACCAGGCCATGTACTGATGGGCCTTGGTATGGATCCAACGAGTGGGCCTGGACCTTGAATGAGATCCAGAGACTGTATTGAGATGTGTAGACCTCTTAGAGATATTGTTAGGACCTTGTTCACGCAAGGCAAAGCCTAGACAGACACAGACCTTAGAGTTATTCTCGAGTCGGCATGAACATTCACTCGGTTGATTTAAGCTCAGCCTGTGGACTGATCATCCCCGGTAGGAGCTAGTTGAGTGTTGAGGAGCTATCATGATGAGCTGTGTGGTTGAGA
The DNA here is from genome assembly GCA_038049695.1 of Cinnamomum chago. Taxonomy (NCBI): domain Eukaryota; kingdom Viridiplantae; phylum Streptophyta; class Magnoliopsida; order Laurales; family Lauraceae; genus Cinnamomum; species Cinnamomum chago. The sequence goes on from CP142456.1 coordinate 33,416,149, forward strand.
CGGACGGTGTGATACCGTGCCGATCTGGAGTGTTGAGATGATGAGTTGATGAGTGATATTCGGGATTAGTTATTCCCACTGGTGAGATTTCCCCGCCGCGACTGTGTTCAGTATGGGAGGGCCGCGGCATTCCAGCTCGTGTGAATGTGCCACCTTGTTTACAGTAGTTTAGATGTTTATCTTTGTACTGATTCTTTATGATTTACATGCACAACTGCCTAGTTCATTTCCCTTGCTATTCATTTAATTTATGTACCTGTCTCTATTTCCTTTTATATATATGTTTTATGTTAGTAGTATGCTATAACTTGCCAGATCTTTTAGATCTGACCCACTCATTGGTGCTTAGGCCTTGATCCCGAGATCCCAGACGATGCATTAGCCCTAGTGGAGGCACCTGTCGCAGGAGAGTACGCATGGGGCCCGGCCGACACGGATGTCGAGCCGGAGGGCGAGGAGTATCTACATGGGTTTTGAGAGTCTCTTGTTATTTGGGTTTTGAGAGAACAATTTTGTAGTGAGTTGGGTAGAACTCAAATGTATTAACTTTAATTTACACTGAACCATTTTAAGTAGACTGTAGTTCTGCTCATACTTAATATATATCGATACCTATTACTTCTGCTTTATTCAATCGTTATGCTTCCGCAATTTAAATGTTATTATTATATTGGTCAAAAAGTTTTAAATTGGACCTCACTGCGGCCTACGATCTTGGAAGTTCTTGGATTTTCCGGGAAGTAGCGCGCCAATTTCGGGTATTCGAACGAGTATATCGGTATCCGGAATTGGGGCGTTACATATAAATGTAACTGCTGCTGATGATGAGCACGGTAATGCTGCTGCTGAGGTGGAAGTGCAGCCTGACGTGCGGGCTGAGCCGCTGGAGCTGGGGCTGCCGGAGCTGCTGGAGGTGCCGGAAGTCGAAGTATCTGAGGCTGACCTCCACGGAGCGGGCAATACCTGGAGATATGCCCTGGCTCTCCATAGTCGTAGCACACTCGGGGTCCATGCTGCGGCTGCTGCTGCTGACGATGCTGATGCTGAGGCTGGAACTGCCCTGCCGGCCTCTGCCTCTGGAATGGCTGCAGCTGTCGTAGAGGCATGGGCTGCTGCCTGATCGGAGTGATCCAGAGTCGTTTCTGCTGACGAATGGACTCTAGCCGCTGGAGATGCTCCTCTGCCCAGAAAGCTCTCCTCAAAGCCTCCTCGTAGGTAGGCAGCTCGATGCAGGTCATGGCTATCTGAATTTCCTCTCTCAGGCCGTCGACGAACCGCCGAACCCTCTCGGCCTCTGACGTGAGCAGCGCCTCTGCAAACCGGGACAGCTGGGTGAAGCGAACCTCGTACTGCGAGACTGTCATGTTACCCTGAACGAGAGTCTGGAACTCCCGGAGCTTACGCTCTCTGACATGAGTGGGGATGAACTTCCGGAGGAAGTCAGTCTTAAAGGCAGTCCATGCTACCTCGTCCCCAATCTCCTCATAGGGCCTTTGCATGACCCTCCACCAGTCCTCCGCCACGCCGCGGAACATGTAAGCCGCTAACTGCACTCTCTGGCGCCCCGAGCACTCGAAGACTCGGAAGATCTTCTCCATCCGGACGATCCAGTCGTCCGCCACCATAGGGTCGTCTGCTCCCGTGAACTCAGGCGGTCCCCTTTTGAGGAACCTCTCAAAGATAAGGTTCGGGTCTGCCCCCCGAACCGGCACATCCTCGGGGGCTGGCGGAGCCACCTTATCAATAACATCCAGGACCTGTGCCTGAAACTGCGCAAAATCCTCTGTCTGCCTCTGGTGAGCTACGGTCTGGGCCTCCTGAGAAGCAAGGAAGGCCTGGAGAAATCTCTCGAAACGACGCTCATGGGCGGACAGCTCGTCGATAGCTATCGTCTCTGGTGGTGCACCGCCTCCAGACATCTGTCATGAAAAAGAACTTGTGTCAATTTAAATCCAAAACCTAAAACTATACTGACTCTACCCAATCCATCGTCCTCACACATATCCCGTTACTCGAATCCTCACTACGTCCTATGGTTTCTAGTGTGTTTTATTTCCTAGAGACCAGCTGGCTCTGATACCATAAAATGTAACGCCCCAATTCCGGATACCGATATACTCGTTCGAATACCCGGAATTGGGGCGTTACATTTTATGGTATCAGAGCCAGCTGGTCTCTAGGAAATAAAACCGTATGGAAATGTAACGCCCCAATTCCGGATACCGATATACTCGTTCGAATACCCGAAATTGGCGCGCTACTTCCCGGAAAATCCGAGAACTTCCAAGATCGTAGGCCGCAATGAGGTCCAATTTAAAACTTTTTGAACCATATAATGATAACATTTAAATTGCGGAAGCATAACGATTAAACAATGCGGAAGCAATAGATATCGATATATAAAGTGTGAGCAGAACAAAGGTCTAGTTACAGTATTAGTTGTTAATCAAAACTTATACATTTGAATCTACCCAACTTGCTACAAAATTGTCTCTCAAACCCAAAACAAAGAGAGTCCCTCAAAACCCATATAGTTCGTCTCCACCCTCCGGCTCGACATCCGTGTCGGCCGGGCCCCACGCGTACTCTCCTGCGACAGGTGCCTCCACTACAGCTAGTGCATCGTCTGGAATCTCGGGATCAAGGCCTAAGCACCAATGAATGGGTCAGATCTAAAAGATCTGGCAAGTTACAGCATACTACTAACATAGAACATATATATCAAAGGAAAATAGAGACAGGTACATAAATTAAATGAATAGCAAGGGAAATGAACTAGGCAGTTGTGCATGTAAATCATAAAGAATCAGTACAAAGATAAACATCTAAACTACTATAACGAAAGTGGCACATTCACACGAGCTGGAATACCGCGGGATATTCTAAAATGTAACGCCCCAATTCCGGATACCGATATACTCGTTCGAATACCCGAAATTGGCGCGCTACTTCCCGAAAAATCCGAGAACTTCCAAGATCGTAGGCCGCAGTGAGGTCCAATTTAAAACTTTTTGAACCATATAATGATAACATTTAAATTGCGGAAGCATAACGATTAAACCATGCGGAAGCAATAGATATCGATATATAAAGTGTGAGCAGAACAAAGGTCTAGTTACAGTATTAGTTGTTAATCAAAACTTATACATTTGAATCTACCCAACTTGCTACAAAATTGTCTCTCAAACCCAAAACAAAGAGAGTCCCTCAAAACCCATATAGTTCGTCTCCACCCTCCGGCTCGACATCCGTGTCGGCCGGGCCCCACGCGTACTCTCCTGCGACAGGTGCCTCCACTACAGCTAGTGCATCGTCTGGAATCTCGGGATCAAGGCCTAAGCACCAATGAATGGGTCAGATCTAAAAGATCTGGCAAGTTACAGCATACTACTAACATAGAACATATATATCAAAGGAAAATAGAGACAGGTACATAAATTAAATGAATAGCAAGGGAAATGAACTAGGCAGTTGTGCATGTAAATCATAAAGAATCAGTACAAAGATAAACATCTAAACTACTATAACGAAAGTGGCACATTCACACGAGCTGGAATACCGCGGGATATTATGCCGCGGCCCTCCCATACTGAACACAGTTGCGGCGGGGAAATCTCATCGGTGCTGGGAATAACTAATCCCTCAAATCATCTCATCAACTCATCATCTCAACACTCCAGACCGGCACGGTATCACACCGTCCGTCTTAACCACACAGCTCATCATGATAGCTCTACAACACTCATCTAGCTCCTACCGGGGATGATCAGTCCACAGGCTGAGCTTAAATCAACCGAGTGAATGTTCATGCCGACTCGAGAATAACTCTAAGGTCTGTGTCTGTCTAGGCTTTGACTTGCGTGAACAAGGTCCTAACAATATCTCTAAGAGGTCTACACATCTCAATACAGTCTCTGGATCTCATTCAAGGTCCAGGCCCACTCGTTGGATCCATACCAAGGCCCATCAGTACATGGCCTGGTCTAAAACTGTCCAAACGAGGCAACTAATCCACTTATACAGATAAACAGTTCCATTTCCATCCATATACCTTAACAGTCCAATAAAAACTACCTCTCCCAGCTAAAGGGTTCACATCTCCACACTTAGGCCCAATAAGGGCCCGCCTAGACACAGACACGGGTCAATGATCTCCGAAACCACACCATCGGGCCACCTCTAGATACCCTAGGTTCAAGTCTTCCAATTATGTTTAATTAATAGTAAACAGCTATTCTAAAGATCTAAGAATGACAGAGTAATAATAACAGTGAAGTATAAACTTCAATCAGAGAATCAACGGGAAATCCAACGGTCCAATCCTAGGTAATGGGCCACTTTAGGTTCGGGTCTATCTCCGGTAATTCGATCTCTAAACGATGTCATTAATGCCATAAAATACTGTATTTGGTGCTTAGGTGGTTAAGGGCATTGTTGACAACTCTTTAGAGGTCGAATCATCTTAGATTATCAACCAAAACCCTAAACAGTGGTCCCCGCGAGTCAAGGTTGAGCCACACCATTGACTCAGGCTTAGATCACTGATAAATGCTCATTTGGATGGTCAATGGGCCCCACAACTGATCATATCTCCTAAATGTTGAAAACTGGAACAATCAGGGTTTCCCAGGTGAACCTGATGTGTTGTGAGCTCGGTTGATCTCCTGGCCGGGAGGATCAACCGAGTGCACTAACTAATCTGAATCGGGCTTCCTGGACAACTCAATTCGTTTCTAAAGGCTTACAGCGTGTCCGGTCAAACAACCTGGCCTAGGTGATTGACCGCATACTCTAAAAACCTTAGAAAGATTGATGTTCCAGCTTTAAACACTTTCTAAATGTTAATTCTAAGTTTCAGGTCATCTTTTCCATGAAATTTCAGTCACTGAGCTCGGTCCTGCACTGAGCTCGGCCATGCACTGGTCTCGGCCATGCACTGGTCTTGGCCATGCACTGCACTGGTCTCGGCCATGCACTGGTCTCGGTCATGTACTGAGCTCGGTCCTGCACTGGTCTCGGCCATGCACTGCACTGCACTGGTCTCGGCCATGCACTGGTCTCGGCCATGCACTGGTCTCGGCCATGCACTGAGCTCGGTCCTGCACTGAGCTCGGCCATGCAATGCACTACACTGGTCTCGGCCATGCACTGCACTGCACTGGTCTCGGCCATGCACTGAGCTCGGCCATGCACTGAGCTCGGTCCTGCACTGAGCTCGGCCATGTACTGATCTCGGCCATACACTGATCTCGGCCATACACTGGTCTCGGCCATGCACTGGTCTCGGCCATGCACTGAGACCAGTTTTCAGGTTTTCTCCATTTCAACCCGTTTTTCCACCAAATCACTTCCAATCAGTCCCAAACTTCACCAAATCATCTCCAAACATCAAACAACTCTAATGCCCATTAATTGACAACCTTGTGGCCCATTGATCTTCCAAATGGGGGGTGAAACCCCCATCCATCAATGCCCATTTCCATCCAAACAAAACAACTGAGCTCAAGTAATTTTTCTAAGACTTAATCAATAACATTCATGAACTGAAACTACAGAAATCAAGAAATGAAACACATGTTCTAAGCTAGGAGTTAATGCACTTGCCTTTGATAATAAAGAGAGGGTTTGTAGAGAGAACAAGATCAATAGAAGAGAAGAGAGAGCCCAGTTCCAGCAGAACAGAGGAGAGGAAGAAGAAGAAGATGACTGCTGCTCCCAGCTGTAACGAAGAAGAAGAATACCCAGCAGCAGTGGCAGTAGCTGTTCTGTCCCAGCACAATTAGTCCGGCTCCAATACACAGTGACAGCAGCTCAAGGGGAGGAAATGAGGGAAAATAGAAGATAAGGTAGCGGCTGCTGTAGCTCCAAGCACAGAAACGTAACTGTTGTAGTGGCTTGGAGGAAGAAGAATGAAAGAGGAAGAAGGAAGATGAAGCAACAGTAGCAACAGGGGATTTTCCAGCAATGTAACAGGTGAGATTTCAGCTCAACGTGGGAAGGGAAATTGAAATGGAAGTTGGGAGTTGCAATGAACAGGGGCTGGAGGTTTTCTTGGGAAAGGGGCTGGGCTTGAGGTTTAGGGTTTTTGCTTTGGGATAAGAGCCATTATATAGGTTTAGTGGAGGGTGGTTAATGACTATAATACCCTTTTGGGTTCCATGGGATTAGGGTTAGGGTTAGGGTAGGTTAGGTCTTTTGGTAGGAAGCTTCTAGAAGAGGGGCACCATTAGCACTAAACTAAACCCTCCTAATTAATTAAAACTCTATTAGGGACCTAACTAACACTAATAGCATAGGTTTAACCCAAAACCCTTTTCTAATTAAAAACAAACCCAACTAAGCTAGTCTAACCAAAAACTTAGGAGATTCTAACCAATCTCTCTAATCAACCCCTAATTAGCCCAAATAATTAGTAATTAGCCAAGATTAGCAATAATTAGCAAAGATTAGTAGTAATTAGCATAATTAACCAATGATTAGCATAAATTAGGATTAATTAGTCTATAAATTAGCATTTAGAGGGCCCACCAAGGGCGGGACCTCACACCTTTCAGGGGATTGCACGACCATCCTTCATGGTTTGCCACATGTGTGGGCTCCCTTGTGGTTCCACACCACTTCCCTCCTTTTATTTTTAATTCTATTTAATTATTTATTATAGTTTATCTCTTTTATGCATTTTATTACTCATAGGATAATTAATTATTCAGCCAATTTATACCTAAACATTGGTTGTATCTTACATCCATTTAAATTTAAGGGATTTTTACGAAAGAATTAAGTTTAAGTCATAATTAAATAGTTTTAGGAAGAAAAACCATAAAATGACGAAATAGTTGTTCGTACATATTTTTGGACAAAATTACCCCAGTTGATGATATCGTCAACTTGGTTGATGATGCAACTTTTTTTTTTCTTTTTCTCGGACTTTTCTTCTTCTTCTTTGATGGTTTTCATATTTGATTGTCTTAAGTTTGGAGGGGATAATGCTAAGTTTTTGCGGAAGATGAATACTCATTTCAAATAAATGAAAAAAAAATAAAAAATATGTGATAAATACATCAAATAAAAAGGGTTCAACAAGTCTTTCACAAACCACATAGAAGCGTGTTCAATTCATCCACTGTCAAATTCATTCTTAAGGCTGGTTCAAAGATTCCGAATTAGCGAAATAAAAAACACTATATAAATCTAAAACTCCACACAAACAATACAATACTTAGGAGAAAACCTTACATTCACTATTTAAATATTGCCCCCAACATGGCTCCCCACATTTTGCTCGTAGACATCAAAACTTATGTTTACAAAAGCATGCCCAAATTCATCACTTCAAGTCTCACTCGAAGCCACCACCAAATTGAGAGAAAATCTTCATATAGGCATTTCGTCGAACACCTTACATTCCAAACTCGAACTCTCAAAACTCATGTGAAGGGGGGCGAGAAATGTGTATAAAATAAGTATGAGACACATACAACTAAGGAAGATTACCAAAACTACTTAAGGAAGACTACTGGGACATAAAATACAATAATTTTCATAACCTTTCCATCACTAGTTAGAAAAAGAGGGAGCAGAATATTATTTTTTTCAATGAAGGTTGACGATATCATCAACCAATTGATGATATCGTCAACTGGGGTGACTTCGTCCAAAAATTTGTACGAACAATTATCTGGTCATTTTATAGAGTTTTTTCGTAAAATCGTTTATTTAAGATTTAAACTTAAATTTTTTAATAAAAATCCCTAATTTTAATAGCCTAATACATTGATTTAGTCGAATTGCATGAGAAATGCATAATTTATGATGTGGGTTTTAGATTCACTACTAAATTATCAAATAACTCTTACAAAAGTGACAAAAATAATTGAATATATTAAACTACTAATAAAGTGGATTTTCTAGAATTGGATTCTTACATCCTATCCCCATATAGGAAACTAGCATCCTTTCTATCAAGGATAATTTATTTATTTATTTTCTCTAAAGCGGATTCTTGAAGTGAAATGGAAATACTCCTTTTATACATTATAAATTATTTACCCAAAACATCTTATACATTATTAATTGTATTCATTTATTAAACATATTTAATCTTACTATGGGACCAACACCCATTAAAGTAAAATTTTGGGAGCATCATCACAACTTTGATTTCAAAATAAATGCAATAATTATATTATTGTCCAAGAAGGTTTTCTCCCACAATTCACTATGTCACCAACGATAGGACCCCTAAATCTCACTGGATTTAGCATCATGAAGGTATTGATAGGGTTGCGAATGAGATGGTTCTAGGTTAGAATCATAATGGACCCAGACCCAAATCCATTTATAAATAATGGTCTTGGCTTCAGATCGGAACTGTTTCCTTGGTTCTAGACCCATCCATTTCCTATAGGGAACCCGAATCCAATTTTGGAACTGGTCCAACTAGAGGATTGTAATTTAGTTCCAAAATCAATGCTAACTTCCTTTCATTAAAAAACAAAACAAAAATTCTTTTCATTTTTATTTCTTCTTAAAATAATGATATCAATTAACTTATAAATAGTACATCAAATCGACTACCTCCATAATTCTACAATTTGTAATATTAAAGACTTATATGCTGGGTCACGAGTCCATGAGTTGGAACCTTAATAGACCAAGTAACAAATCCATTTATCAATAAATTCGGTTCAAGACTTGAACCCAATTAGAATCTATGATAAATTTCAAATTCCATTTTTTACGAGTTGAAATCTCCACAGAATGGGAGAATCGGGTACATCTTTGCATCCCTGACATATACAATGGGTGTGCAAGTGAGAAAATCTCATCCTAGTAAATATAATAGTTAATCTTGGGCCCGTTTCTTTACTAGAATTTCTGGAATTCATGTCTGGTGGATGTATGGGAATTCCAAAAGTCAAAATTTGGGAATGATATTGAATTATGTCTTTTCTGAATTCCCTCTTTCATTCGTCCCTAAATTCCTACCTTAGAATTTCATGCATTCTAAGTTCTTGATTGGGTGAACATGGACTTACCTAAATAATTGTTGCATACGAAGCACATCATTAAAAATTATAATATGGGACCCACTTTTTAGAATTGCAATGTTTTTTTAGAAGGAATTACAATGTTAGATTAGAGGATATGAGAAATTTTTTTTTGCTGAAATGAGTCATTGTACGACTCATATATGGGGACGAAATTAATTTTAGACGTTTCAAGCAAAATTACACTTGGGAAGGTAATGGACTAATCATAAAAATCAAAGGAATTAATGATCCATAAATAACAAAATTCCTGGCGGAACACACATTCAACAACTGCAATCACCGATGGCTACACTCGTATTATCTTCAACTCCAATTGAAAGCTAGCAATTCATGCCTTCACCACATGGGTTCACAATATATATATATATATATGTATGTATCAACACCTCTTACAAAAGTAACAAAACAAACAATCTCGTCATCCCCCATTCTCCCTTCTCCAAATGCCCATCTCTGTCCAGACCGTGCTCTCTCCTTCTCTAAACACTTGAGTTTTTTCCCACATGGACTCACATAAAAGCTTATATATCAACACCCGTTACAAAACAAATAATCTCATCATTCCCTCCCCTCCATTGAGACTGTGCTCTGTCTCTCTCTCTCTCTAAACCCTTGGGTTTTTTTTTCTCCAATTAAGATCCTAGCCCTTCGTCTCTCTCTCTCTGAATTAAGAGATGCGCCCTAGGAGAAAGCCCAAAAGAAATGGTTCTCTGTCTGCAATCTCTTTCATCTTCCTCTTCTCATTCCATCCGAAGAAAAGAGACAACCAAGAAGAAAAATTGGGGAGAGAGAGAGAGAGAAGATATTTTTTCAGTTGGTTGGCTAGAAAGATATAATCAGCAATGATCCTTAATGTTGCCGGAGTCTCTATGAGGCTTCCCGGAATTCATGAATTCTGAAATCCTTTTGGGTCTGTTTCCTTGCAAGAATTTCTAAAAGGAATTTAGGCGTCTATGAATTTTTGAATTCCAGTAAGAAATTCTATGTTCACTTGCTTGCATTCCCAGCATTTGAGGCAAGTAGCATTTTGAAATTCCAAAAAAGTGGAATTCTCAAATGCTAGCCTTGACTACAGCATTTACAAATCCAAGCATTCCGAGGGCTTATTGGAACTCCGCCTCTCCCCTAACGATCGATTTTCATCTTTTCCTTTATTCCACTATAACAAAATCAAGTCTGGTCATCTTCTTCCTCCACCCTCCTTTCATATGTTTACCTATTTTTCTCTTTTTTCTTTCTATTCTACTGCATGCATTTTTTTTCTAGAGGGTTTTGATGGAATGGGAAAAAGAAGGGTTTTGGGGTTCTTAATGGAATGGAATCAGTGGATTTCTAAGATGTACAAATTATGGGTTCTCTCATATCTGAACCAATGATAAGAGACATGGGCTATTTGGTTGGATGGTTGGGTTGATTTGTGGGTTGTGTTGGCTGAGAGATGAAGAAGAAGCGGCTCGGATTTGATGGTTGTAGGATGGGCGTTAGGATGACTTGATAATTGCAAGTTGCAGAAATTTGGAATAAGGGTTGGGCTTATATGGTTTGTTGCCAATCGTGGGTTAAATGTCTTGCAGGGCAGCAAGTGTTCTTGGGTGGTGTGGGCTCAAGTGATATATGGGTGGATAGTCAAGTGGGTTTTGTGGGTTTCAAGGAAGATGGTCACACTTGGGTAGTGTGAGGGTGTTTTAGCTTGATGTGGGTGATGAAGATGAATGAGAGGTTTCATGTTCAAATGGTTTTTTTTTTTTTTTTTTTTTTTTTTTTTTTTTTTTTTTTGGTGAGGTGTTGAGGTGGGATGTGCAACAGATAAGTGATGTATAAACATCTAAAATTCCACTAAGAAATTCAAATAGATATGAAATAGGGGATTTGTGCGGTTCAGGTAGCCTGAAATTCTCAGGAAGGAATTCTTGCCTTAAAGAAATAGAAAATTCAGGAATGTTGGAATTTAGTAGCATTTTAGAATTCTAGCATTTCAAATTCTACAAATTCCAGCAGACATGAATTCCAAAAATTCCTGCAACGAAACAAGCCCTTTAAGAGGACTAGCGTTTGGAAATGCTACCTTTTTTAGCATTTGGAAATGCTAGAATTCTAATAAAAGAACAATGAATCCTTGACAAGAATTCCCAGATTGCTGGAATTCCTGTTAGGAATTCTTGCAAAGAAACAACCCTGACTAGTTTGGCACCTTACTAACATTGTAAAAGTCAAGTAAATCCTCTATTTTTCAGACAAGATGTCACATCAAAAACACTTTAATTCAAAACTACCTCCATCTTTTTCCAAACAAAGTAAAAAAATAACCACTTTTATCCACTAAAATACAAAAAAACTCCGCTTTCCCATACAAAAAGTCAAAAAGAGTTTATAACAAACAACTAAAAACAAAATTACATCATAACCCACTTTTTTTTTTATTTTTTCTTCAAAATAAACTTTACTTCACTTGACTCTATTAGTAGAGTTGACAGACTGGCCCGAGTGCGTCGGTGGGGCAAAAATTGGGGACACCCATAAAACAAAGGGGGTTTGGTCGCAGGTCCCTCAAAGTATGACTTTAATGCAAACAGTCCACAAACTAAACTCATGCAGCCAAAGGTCCCTCGCACATATTCTCATACCTGAAATGTCTGATTTACCCTTTCTTTAAATTATATATCATGATTGGTGGGATATCCCATTAATAATGGTCAACTGCCATTTAATTGGCCACGATTAATGGAATCCCATTAAAAAGATTTTCAAATAAATTCTAAAAACACACAAGTAAATTTCAAAAAAATGCAAATAAATTTCAAAAAATACAATAATTTCAAAAAATGCAATAAACTAAAAAAAGAAATAAATTTCAAAAGAACGCAGATAAATTTAAAAAGATGCAAATAAGTTTCAAAAGATCCAAATAAATTTCAGAAAATGTAAATAAATTTCAAAAGACTCAAATAAATCTCAAAAGATCCAAAGAAAATTCAAAAAATGCAAATAAATCTCAAAAGATGCAAATGAATTTCAAAATACGCAAATAAAATTAAAAAATGCAATCACATTTGCCAAAACTAAGATAAATCAATTTTCCAATTTTTTGAAAAATTTGCTAAAAACTCAAGTATTTTTTGCCAAAACTCAATTAAATTTATTTCAAAAAACGCAAATAAATTTGAAAAGACACAAATAAATTTCAAAAGACGCAAATAAAATTAAAAAACACAAATAGATTTTAAAAAACGTAAATATATTTGCTAAAAAACTTAGATAAATTTTTAACAAAAGTCAAATAAAGTTGCAAAAAACATAGAGAAATATGATAGAAGACAAATAAATTTGACAAAAACTCAGATAAACTTGACGAAAGAGATAAATTTGCGTGGATTGGGTCAGCCAGACCCGACCCGACCTGTACCTGGAATAAAAGACCCTAAGAACTGGGTTCTCTTTTTCACGTTCTGGTTTTGTAATCATAACCAGAACCAGTGCTCTTCCTCCTGGCAGAAGTGGACGGGACTTCTCCCGAATCTTCAGACGGTGACGGCAGGAGTCTTCTTCCTTGGCGACGTGTAATCCGGCAAACCTAAGAATCCTCTCGTCTCTAGTCTTCTTCTTTAGTCAAAACAGAACCCAGCTCTGGCCTGCGTCTGGGCTCTTCTTCCTCTTCGACCATGCAGGCTGAGGCGGATTAGACTTCTAGTCACAACAAGAACCTTATTCTCCTGCACAGAATCCGTCAATCAGACCTGCTCCTGCAAACCGATCTGGAACCAGGGAACGATCCTGTCTTTTCTCTGCGATTTGTGTGGCCCACCGAGATCAGATACAATCTCTTATCTGATACCAGTTTGTTTAGGAAGGAGGGAGGAGCGAAGAACGAGAGGATTTAGGAAGGATGTCACAACTCGAGCCCGAGATCGGATCACTCAAGGCTAACCCCGGTCGCGAAGACATCATACTTACTCCCGTAACCCCGAATTAATCGAAGTTAAGACGAAGTCTACAAGGGATCTTACATACGTACTTGTCAATGTACATTTTGCGAAAATATATGTATGTATACATTGACAACTATTAAAATTCAACAAGTCATTTACATAAAGTAAAGTCAATATACACAATCCATGTACAACTAAGTCAACAACTGCATATTTAATTACAATGCATGTGACATCTATTCACTATTCAAAACGAATGTACAAGTATTTATCAAAACATTTTCCCAAATGTTATATTCTTTGGCACTCCGATTTACGTCTATTCAATTAGACCTCCTAGGGGTATCGGATGGGCATTCTCCGCTGGCGGCACGGGTAACTAGGCCTGTAATGTTCATCAATAACACCGTGAACACGACGGTTCAACAATATATACACATATTTATGATAGTACATGCTTATAAATATACAAAATCGATCCAATCTAACAATTAAATTCTACAGTCAATATTCAATTCTAACAATTCTACTCCATCTGTATAATGACAATACAATGAGTATTTAGAGTCAAGTAATGAACAATCACTAAATTGGCAACTACCATAGTACTCATTTCATTTTATTTCATTTCACCTCTTCCTAAAAGGAAAGAATCATTCATTTCATTTTCCTAAAAAGGAAGGAATCATTCATTATCATCTTCCAAAAAGGAAGGAATCATTCAGTATCATTTTCCAAAAAGGAAGGAATCGTTCATTTCATCTTCCAAGAGGAAGGAATCATTCAATTCAGTTCATCTTCCAAGAGGAAGGAATCATTCAATTATATTCATCTTCCAAGAGGAAGGAATCATTCAATTCTGTGGGATCTACCAGTTCCCGGCCAGGGACATCTGGCAGTACCATGGAGCTCCGGAACACTCCAATTCATCTACTGCAGTAGGATTAACCATTATTCATTGTGTAACTATTCATTCATTTATTCGTTCATTCGGTTAGCTTTCCAGAACTCTAACATTTCTGATACTTTTCTTAAATTCGGTCACCTCGTCGGTTACGAACTTGGCTAACCGAAATCTCAAATTCGGCTAGCCGGACCCATGGCGGCTACCTTTCGGTTAGTTTTCCAGAAGCTAGAATTTTCTGATGAAAATCACTGACAATTTCAGTCACCTGGCGGTCACCTCTTGGCTAGCCGAAATCACCAATTCGGCTAATCAAAATTCGTCGGTCAGCTTTCCAGAGACTGACCATTTTGTGGATTTCAGCGATTAGCCTAGCGGTCAGCAGTTCGGCACCCAAAACTGAATTATGAAGCTTCCGAATTTTGAAGCAAAAATCCAGAATTTGAGTTCCTTGAACTCCCAACACTTTGATAACATCATAAATCAATAGAAGGTGTATATACTTGCCTCTAATGAAGATCAGATCAACAAAAATCCCTCGCTTGTCTTAGATTTGAGGTGGAAACTTCTCAACTTGAAGCTTTTTCCCCAAGAAAACCCAAGAAGGAGATGAAGAAGATGAAGTCTTCTTCAAAACCACCACAAAGCTTCACTCTTGATGCTTGATGGAGAGGAAAATGGAAGAAAGAAGAAGAAAAAGGAGAAGAAGAAGGTGCCTAGGGTTTGCTAATGAGATGAATGAGCTCATTGAAGCTCATTTAGCTTATATAAGCTTCCTAATTGCAATTAAGTCAATTAGTTCCTCTTAATTACAATTCGAGTCAGATGAAGGGTCATTTGATTCGTTTCTCGTCAAACAACTTCGAGTCTTCTATGAAAGTTAACGTACTTGTCGCGATACATGTGTTGGTATCAAGAGTTTTCGTATTCTATAAAATATGTAAAGATTCGTATTTATGAAAAAGTCCTTAGTTTCCTTGTTTAAGTCTAAAACTCATTCAATTCACTTAATAACCTTGATTATCATTTCATTAAGCATAATTCATACATTTTAGGCTAATTCAATTCCATTTGGCCATAAACCATCACTAGCTTAGTTAAGCATGATTAGTTAGCCTTAGTTTCAATTAATCAGAGTTAATCTCAATTAACTCGGGACGGGGCCTAACAAAGGAGGGAGGAGGGAAGATTTGAAAATTTAAATTTCAAAATTTTATGCCTAAAACAGTTGAAAGGGCAAATTAGTCATGAAATATGTGATCGTGTGAACGTATGGACCTCTGGCTGCAAATTGTCTAATTGATTGGACTAGAGCCCTTAAACAGAATTTGCGTGGACAATAGGCTCGATACATTCCGCTTTAGAGACCTTTCGCTAATTATGCCTAAAAAAATTGGGCAAGCTCACCAATTTGAGTTGCACAATTTTTTTAAAAAGTGGGCCCTACAAGGAGTTCCACTCATTCCATGAGCCAGTGAGACACTCGTCAAGCTATCTACTACTTCTATAAAAGAGGGAAAGTTGCAAACTTTTTTCACTACACCATTGTGGGGCCCACCCCCAAATATTATAATATAATATAATAAGATATTATTATGAGAAATTGCGAACTTTTTCACTACACCTTTGTAGGGCCCAACCCCAAATTTATAATGCAAACTTTTTCACTGTACCATTGTGGGGCCCACCCCCAAATAGTATAATATAATATAATAATATATTATTATGAGAGATTACAAACTTTTTCACTACACCTTTGTAGGGCCCAACCCCAAATAATATAATATAATATTATATTATTATATTATAATAATAATATAAAATCTATACCCTTATTATAAAAGAGAAGAGAAGTTGCATACTTTTTCACTACACCTTTATGAGGCCCCCTACCAAAAATATTATAATATTCTTATTATATTATAATAATAATCATATAATATCTATATCTATACCCTTATTATAAAATAGAAAAAAGTGTCATGTTTTTTCTTTACACATCTGTGGGCCCCACTTAGTATTATGATATTATATATATATATATAAGAGAACTACATATATGTAGGCCCCAATAAAAGAGAAGAACTTGTCATGCTTTTTCTTTACACATCTGTGGGCCTCACTTAGTATTATTATATTATATTATATATATAATAAAAGAGAACTACACATCTGTGGGCCCCACTTAGTAGAACTTGTCATGCTTTTTCTCTACATCTAGACATTTGTGGGCCCCACTTAGTATTATTATATTATATATATAATACAAGAGAACTACACATCTGTGGGTCCCACTTCGTAGAAGAACTTGTCAAGCTTTTTCTCTATATCTACACATCTGTGGGCCCCACTTAGTATCATTATATTATACCAATTAGTAGCAGAACTTGTCATGCTTTTTCTCTACACATCTGTGAGCCTCACTTAGTATTATTATATCAGATATATATATAATAAAACAAGAACTACACATCTATGGGCCCCACTCAGTAGAAGAACTTGTCATGCTTTTTTTCTACATCTACACATCTGTAGGCCCCACTTAGTATTATTATATTATATATATAAAATAAAAGAGAACTACACATTTGTGGGCCCCACTTAGTAGAAGAACTTGTCATGCTTTTTCTCTACACATCGGTAGGCCCCACTTAGTATTATTATATTATATATATATATATATATAAAATCAAAGAGAACTACTTATTTGTGGGCCCCACTTAGTATTATTATATTTCGATGAAATGCTTAGCTCAAATGATCATAAAAAGGGTTGTGTTTGAAGAATTTGTTCATTCGCTGCAAGAACTCAAATGAGAAATTTCAGTTGAGATTTTCATGTATAGAAAATTTCAACTTCGATCCTAATGCTTGTAAATACATGATTTGCTTGTCAGAAGAAGAGATGAGAATGCCAGAGATTGCTTGGAATCCTTGTGATTTGTTGTTGATTCGTTTAAAGCTATGAGTTGGGGAGTTGGGTATTGTTTTGGTTGGTTGGTTGGTATTTTGTTTAATTGAATTTACAATGCTAGAAATAAAATATGTGAAATAGAATTGTGACATTTTAAACATTTAGTGCTCCAACAACATTCGACAAAGTGAACTTTGTGACAATAGAAAATCTCTTTTTAATGTTGGGCCTTTTTTTATTTTATTGAAATAGTGAAATTTACTTTAAATTTTTATAAGCGATTAAAAATGAAGAAAAGTTGAATATTCAAAAATGACCAGCAATGTTATAAATGAAATAGAATTTTAACATTCAGGGGAGGTAGTGACCAGTTGGGCTTTTTTTTTTTATTTGGTTGTTTTTGTGTTGTATTAGCCAACTTGGTTGGATTGGTTATCTTGTATGTCATCTTTGACATTAGTGGTTTTGGCAGAAGGTTTGGCCAATTTATAATTATTTTTTTAATCTTTTAATGCGTTCCCCTCTTTCTGGAAAAAAAAAAAGAAAAAAGAAAAAATAATTGTAACATGTTACACATTTTAGTGCATTAAACTTTATAAAGAAATGACAAAAAATCGCTCTTGCAGTTCCTAAGAGTTATAGGGCTTTAGATTTCATTTAGTGGTTAAAATGTAAAATCATACATGAATATTAAAAAATGACAATCAAATAACCTCTCTTTTAATGGAAATTGATTTGAGGAAAAATGAGAAATGAATGCTCATCTATCACCTTGAAAATCAAATCCCACGATGGTCAATGTCCCTTTTGCATCCATAACCTCGTGTTTCTCACCCCTTACTTCTTTAATAATCTTTCAGCAAATCTTATTTCAATATAAATTCATATGTATGCTAGCACATATGTTAGGGTGCAGTCGAAATCTGCAATCGATACAAAACACTATATACAAGAAGATCTAACCAAATAGTCACTCTAAAAAATATAGAAAAATATTTTATGTGGTTTGATAGTATGCTTGTGTCATATCAGAAAAAGAAATACTAGGACATATAAATATATATCCCCTTTACTAAAAAAGCATGGTGTTTTCATGCTTAGTGATGAGGACTTGGGTGATTTTAGTGGGTTGAAATGAAGAAGATATTTCATTTGTTGGAAAATATGTGGGCCATTCCATATAGGTTTCAAAACTTTTGATCCACTTAATGCAGGAATCAACTATCTAGAAGGCAACAAGACTCAATCCAGAATGCAATCCCTCAAACTCATATATCATGTACAGCAATATATACTATCTAGAAGATAGAAAACAACACCTAAACATGCAACCACGAAATCTACAACATACAAGGATGTAGATTATACCTTTGGAGCTTTGTAATGCCCTAATGGAGAAGTTGATTTATTTCTTTGATGATGAACGCTTTCACTTAATCAAATCAGAATCTCCAACACCCTTTGATCTTCCACGCTATGACCCGTATTAGATCTCTTTTCTCAAGAAGATTGGTGGAAACTTCAAGAGAAAACTCAACTAGTAACTCTAAGGAACTAAAGGAGAGAGAGAAGAGAACTAAAAGAGGAAGAGAAGTTGTGCAACACTTGCACAAAGGGGCTGGAATTGCTCTCTTTGTTATGCATGTCCAAGAGGGTTTAATTCCCCTTTATATAGCCCTCAATTCCACCTCTTTTCCTATTTGAAATAGAAGTTTAACTCCCATTACAAATTAGTAACCTTCTCCCTTGCTAGTTGCCATAGAAGTCTTACTTCCACAACAATTAGTAGCTTTCTCCTTTCTAATTAAAATAGAAGTTCTACTTCCATTAATAATTAGTAACTTACTATTACCACTATTAAAAGTCTTACTTCAAATAGAAATAGTAACCTTCCTATTAGAGTTCAAGTATAATTAGTATCTTTCTAATAACTTGAGCTAGCGTGGGGACCACTAGGGATTCCTTAGAAAGCTGGCTCCAACTGGGACACGCGACCCCACATCTCATGTGCAATCCGGGTCCACAGTTAATTGCAAATAACTTCACTATATAAATGCAATTGCACTCCAGTCTTAGGAATATATTACAATAAAGACCCTAAACTTCCTCAGTACCACAAGTAGACCCCTCCATCTATATCCATGGATCAATTGGACCTGTCCACCAAAATAGATCCATATCTTATTATCCTTGAGCCCTAATTAATTTTAGTGATCATTTGGTACCGATCCAATTAACTCTTAATTGGAATGGGTGCGCACTTACCAATGATAAATCCATTAATTGGCATAAGGGGATATTAAAGATAGATTCCATCTTGACCATTGAATGTTCCCACAACTCTACTACCACGTACCTAAATCACCGAGGTGTTGACCTACAATTGGCCTCACTCATTGGTGACTCAAAGCAAATGAATAGATAGAAACTTGAGTTCATTAATGTTTCAGAATTATGAGCCTATTGTTAGGGAATTATGAGAGCAGACCTTAAAGTAAAGACAGTGTATATAAGGTGCTTCTCATGGTCATTCAATACATCCAATGTACCAGTAACATGATCCAGAATCTTACATTCTGATGATCGAGACAAATCACACTATCTCATAGTGATCAAAGTGCTGCAACCTTGTCAGATAAGTTGCCCAATCTCATCACTGGTTGTGAAGATATTTAAGTATAAGATTTGCAATACATGTCTCCTGTATGTGGATCTCATCCATAGACATGTATTACATATAGTATACTTGTGGACTCCGGTTCATCTCATGAACCATTATGTCATTCGTATTGGTTATGTGCAAGTATATAATTAAACACCATTCATCTCATGAAAGGAAAGCATGATTGTATTGATAAATAAAGAAATGAATCAATTTATTACATCATATACTTGATATTGAGACCATCAAACTAACATCATTAATGTGTGGGTGCACTAGCCAAAGATACGGAGATGCTTTAGAGAGGCTTAAGGTCTATTTAGATGCTTCATTTTCTTTGTAGACAGATAATCTCGGTGTCATGAAAGTTTTTTGTGAATATGCAAGCATATGCAGATTTTTGTTATGTGAACCTTTTCTTGATTTATTCATTCCATGCAAGATGGTTTTCTTTTGAATTTTATTGCAATATATCAAACCAACATCCAATGCAAGTGACGAATGGCTTGTCTTATTACTTCTTGGATTATGATAAGGTATTTTATTTTTCCTTTCAAGTTTTTATGAGTATGATGTAATGGAACCCATTATTATGATATGCCAACTCATGTTTTTAGATCCACCCTCTTATGTTGATTTGAAGTGATTGCTTTGGGGCCCCCACTTTTTTTTTGTTTGTTTTTGTTTTAGACAATTATGACAACATGCATTCTTCATTATCATTCTACATGCTAACTGTGTTTGAGTGTGTTAATTGTCTTTCTTTATGATTTTGCTTGCTTCATGAAAGGCATCATCTCAGGTCGAACCAGTAATGCTCTTGGACTTGATTCCTGTCCAACATTGCAACCACATTATTATAATGTTAGGATAATGAATTTTCCATTAAATTTTATTTGGAAGTTTGAAGGAAGTAGTTGTGCCCATCCTAAGAGTGCATGGCTAAAGTTCTCTTTGTAGTTGGTTCTCTTGCTTCAAATTATAATATTTGTTTCAACGATTCACTTACTACAAAATTAGAATGTAACAAAACTGGTTTATGATACATAAAAAGCTAACAGAAGTGCCACAAATGTACATGGTTCAAAATTTGGTAGCGGTGTCATCTTAATTCAAAAAAGCTTTTTAAGTTGTTGCTCTCTTCCTCATCTTGACATATCAATCCTGTTTCTTTCCATGATATTCAATTTTTTTTGTATTAGTATTACTGTCATTCGGTGTTGCTCAACATGAATTTGGTATGTAATTGCTGCTAGATTTTAGACAAATTTTAATGGGAAATAAGCCGGACTATCGATCTATATTGAAATTGGTGAGTGTTTTACCTAATCATGTATGGTAAAAAAAGGTTGGTTTTCAACTTTTTTTTAATTAATTTCTTTCCATATATCTTATTATTCCATCTTCTTCTTATTTTTTTTTTCTATTGAAGCTTTTACTAAATTTCATAAAAATAATGAGTGATTATAAATTACTTAATTTGTCAAAAAAATGAGCTATATCTCATTCTCCATTAACGTAGTTAATATTGAATTTTTCAATAACGTTATTTTTACTTTTTTAAGATTATTGTACTAAAAGAATATATACCTTACACGTGCATGTGCTCCACTAGTAATTAATAGATAAAACGGGTTTGACACGTTTCATACTAAGAATGGCCCACTCATTTGATCCAACCAAATCTCGACCGCCCACCGATTTCCCATTTTCGTCTTCCCGGCCTGACAGAATCCCGGGCATTGCAGAAATATAAACGAAAACCACTGCTATAAAATCCCGCCAGTCAGAGAGGGCAACATCAACCCAAGGCAGCAAGATTCGTGCTTCTCCGTTCACACCTCCCTCTCCCATCCAATTTCCTCGCTTTCCGAGCCCTTCGATTGCTTCTGCTGCAGGGAAAAAAAAAAAAAGAAAAGAAAAAAACCACCCGGCTCGCTTCCAAACCCTAGCTTTCATCTGCCATATGCACTGGTAAGAAAATAAGGTGTCTCGATCAGGTCACTCTCGAGAATCTGCACTGGACTCACCAGATCTGGATCGCTGAGACCAGACTGCATGAAGGCCTAGTTATTTTTGGTGATTTGTTGGATCCAGTGCAGTGACCGACACCGGATCGAGTTTCTTCCTCGGTTTTCGATAGGTATTTAGGCGGAAATTGGTGATCTTATGGCTTTTTCGCTCGAATTTCTAATCTTTTGAGTGGATTAGGGCTTGAAACGGTGAATTCTGTTGGATGTAGTGATCTTAGGTTTTTTTTTTTTTTTGGGTATTGGATTGATACGTAGGTGTTTCTTGCTCGAATTTGATTTTTTCCCTTGCTTTTCGTAACTGAGTTGTTCCTGATCCCTGAATTTCTGTGGCAGAGGGAGAATTTGAGCAGATTAGGCGTGAGCAGAAAGATTTCAGGGTTTTAAAGCGCATTAACGACAGATACATGTCTTTTCTTCACAGATTTTCTGGATCTCCCTGTGTTTTTTTCAGCGGATCTTGAGTTCAATCTTTGCATTCAGTGATAAATAGTGAATTAGGGTGGGAACCCTGGTGTTCTGGTCGAATGCAATGGTATTTGAGATTTTGATGTTGGATTGATGGAGGTAGGTGCGTGTGAATTCGATTTGCAATGGGGGGATTTTGAGTAGATTACGTCCAGGTTTGGTGAACTATCTTGATCTTCTAGTGATTTTGGTGTTTTAAGCAGATCTGTTACTCATTTTTTCTGGTTCCTTTGGAATTGGTTGATTGGTGTTTGAAATATTCAGGAATTGCTTATTCATCTTGTATTTGCGTTCATTTTGGGTACTGGATCTTGATCTCTGCAGCACAGTGTGTGGTGCCTGGTAGGTTAGAGTGATAAAGAGTGGAGCTTTGGTGAATTCACATTCAGTTCTTGATTTATACAGGCCAGGTTGGTTCTGTCTTTGCATGTTCTTAAGGTTGTGACAGTCAATACTACTTGGATATCTTGATCAGCAGGTAGCATTTCCAAATACAGACCTTTAATTTGATTGTGACCAGAATACGTAATAATTTGAAGTGGGGTTTTGCACCAGCAATTCTTTCCCTTGAATGCTTTGAGCTGGTAAGCAAGAAAGGCCTTTTCACTTCTTACAAAAATGAACTACGACAAGACTGTAATTGCAGTTATGGTTATGTGCATTTAGAGGGAATGGGTTGTCCTTCTCGGCCAAAGGAAGTTTGGATTCCTCTGGCCTGATCTGGCCAAAGGACAGAAGGGGAAGGAATTTGTTTGGACCACCATTCTTTCTGTCTGTGATTTTTAGAGGTTTTCGATTTCTGTTTTTTATGGTCATTAGAAGTCTTAGGCGCTTTTGTTTTCCTTTGCTCAAATGTGGTCATTGAGAGATTATTTATGAATTCTGGCCGACCATTGCTACTATCTTCTTCTGCTTCGGATCCTTCATCTGTGGTATCACCTCCTCCCCCAAATGTTGCCTCTTTTGGGTGTCTCTGTCACACTGCTTTGTGTTCCTCTTCAAGTTGTGGTGAAGCTCAAAGTCACTCTATAGATGTAAACAACGAAGATGCCATATCTGTTAATCAGAATATTACAGAAGATTCTGTTTCCACAGTAACTACAAGAGGTTACCAATCAGCTGAGTCCGAGTTCTATCAACGGTCTCCACTGGAATGCCCCCCACAAGAAGGGAGACAACACTTATCCTGGGGTGCTATGGAGCTGCAGCAAAATCCAGCAACGCTTGAAATCTCTGGGACTCCTTTGGGGCAGGAAAAGTTAAACAAATCTCAGCGGGTCCGCTACAAGAGCGTGCAGTGTGAAGATGTTTTTTCTTCCGAAGAGAATCCAAGGTTAATTTATATTAATGACCCAAGGAGGACAAATGATAAGTATGAGTTCACAGGGAATGAGATCCGAACCAGCAAGTACACTGTAATCACTTTTCTGCCAAAAAATCTGTTTATCCAATTCCATAGGGTGGCATATTTATATTTCTTAGCAATAGCTGCTCTGAACCAGCTTCCACCTCTTGCTGTATTTGGAAGAACTGTGTCTCTTTTTCCACTTCTCTTTGTACTTGTGGTTACAGCCATTAAAGATGGCTATGAAGATTGGCGGAGGCACAGATCTGACCAGAAAGAAAACAATCGAGAGGCCCGTGTGCTTCAATCTGGGCAGTTCATTATGAAGAAATGGAAAAAGATATGTGCTGGTGAAGTTGTGAGAATATGCGCTGATGAAACAATCCCATGTGACATGGTTTTGTTGGGGACGAGTGATCCAAGTGGAATTGCATATGTTCAGACTATGAACCTGGATGGTGAGTCAAACTTGAAGACAAGATATGCTAGGCAGGAAACACAGGAAACGGTATCAGCAACAGTTGAAGGAGGGGCGCTTTTAGGGCTTATCAGATGTGAGCAACCCAATAGAAATATCTACGAATTTACTGCCAACATGGAATTCAATGGCTATAGAGTACCTCTCAGCCAATCAAACATCGTTTTGCGTGGGTGCCAGCTCAAGAATACAGATTGGGTTGTCGGTGTGGTGGTATATGCGGGTCAGGAAACGAAAGCGATGTTGAACAGTGCAGTTTCTCCTTCTAAAAGAAGCAGATTGGAAACTTACATGAATCGGGAGACCCTGTGGTTGTCGGTTTTTCTCTTCGTTATGTGTTCAATAGTGGCAGTTGGCATGGGCCTTTGGCTCAAACGCCATGGGCATCAGCTTGACACACTGCCTTTTTACAGGAAGATTTATTTCACAGATGGATCAGATAATGGGAAGGAGTACAAGTATTACGGGATTGTAATGGAGATATTTTTCTCATTTTTGAGTTCTGTAATTATTTTTCAGATTATGATACCGATATCTCTGTATATTACAATGGAGTTGGTTAGGTTGGGGCAATCATACTTCATGATTGAGGATGCAGAAATGTATGATGCTAGTTCTGATTCAAGGTTTCAGTGCAGATCCTTGAATATTAATGAGGATCTGGGTCAGATTCGGTATGTTTTTTCAGATAAGACAGGGACACTGACTGAGAACAAGATGGAGTTCCAGAAAGCCAGTGTGTATGGGAAGAGTTATGGAAAATCCTTGCACATGACAGATCATCCAATGAAGGAATTAGGCATTGGAGGTATGTTCATCCTATTCAGTGGGCCTTGCTGTAGCATGAATTTGTTGACTTGAACTATTGATTTTAGCCCCTTTGAACGCATGGTAGCATGTCAATAAGTGATGAATATAATTTCTTTTGCTAGCTTGTTACGTACTTGTGTTGCTGCCAAAACTTTGTGAACTTTGGACCCATTGTTTACAATGACTACTTGTCCCATTTTATACTTGTGATTTATGTTATATTAAAATGATTAACTGCTGTTTGTAGTTTTCGCATTTTGCATCTTAGTGGATTTGATCTGCTAAAGTTGTCAACAGTGGGTCCTACTATACAGAAAATGGAGTTCATCACTATTCATCATCGTCAGAGCCTTTTTTGCCATGTTTCTTCACAAGAATCCCAAAATTCCTTTTTTGCCATGTTGTCAACAGTGGGTCCTACTATAGAGGAAATGGAATTCCAACCCATTTGCTTTTTGGTGGAATTTTTGGATGCTCAAGTACAAAGGAGGATTTAGAAATTCCACCATGTTGGAGAATTCAGAAATTCTCCTGATAAGAAATCCTTGATTTCTAGTAAAGGAACAGGCCCTAAAAATTCAAAGAATTTGTGTCTGGGGAATTTACAAATTCCCCAAAGGCTGCCCCCTAGGTGGAATTCCTAAGGGTCCGTTTGGGAAGGGAGGAGGGGAGGGGAGGGGAGGGAAAATTTGAGGGGGAAGGAAAATGAAGGGGAGGGGAGGGAAAATTAATTTTCCCTCCTCTTGTTTGGGAAGTAAAAAAAGTAAGGGGAAGGAAAGTGAAAAAGTATAATTTTGTTTGTTAGTGAGGTACAGAAAAAAAGACTATTTTACCCTTGCTTTTGAAAAAAATTCAAATAGAGTCTAAGGGCATTTTAGTCATTTCATCACTCCATCATCACTTTCCCCTCATTTCCCCCCTGTTTTGGGGGGAAAATTTTTGAGGCAAAAAGGCTACTTTTTCCCTCCATTTCCCCCTCCCCCATTTTCCCTCCCCCCTTCCCAAACGCCCCCCAAAATCACTTTCCCTCCACTTTCCCCCCATTTTTTTCCTCCCCCCCCCCGCTTTCCCAAACAGACCCTAAATCCTCTTCTTGGGTGGAGGATTTGCAAATGCCCACGAGGTTGGAATTTTGAAAATCCAAAGGTTAAATGAGACTTTTCAAGTGGCTGGAATTTGGAGTCCTTGCAAAGAAATATGGCATTTTCAAATGCCAAAGGGACAACCATCACATCATGTCGCTGAATTCCTAGTATCACAAATTCTCGTCAGGAATTCTTTCAGAGAAACTTGCCCTAAATGTTTTTGATTTTCCGGTAGCTAAAATCTTGCATATCACCATAATTGCTTTATCATACAGAGCTTTTCAGCATCAGAGTCAAGGACATGGGAAATGGAGTTATAAATCTATTATCTTAGCACACGACCTTAAATGTTTTTTGATTTGCCAGTAAAATCTTGCATATCACCATAATTGCTTTTTTTTCCATCATCAGAGCCTTTCTGCATCGATCTGAAGATATAAAATGGAGTTATAGAGCTCTAATCTTGACATATCACATTAAATATTTATGATTTGCCAGTAACTAAAATCTTGCATATCACCATGATTGCTTCTTATTTGCCAGTGATAGTCCATGGGAAATGTTCTGGTCACCAAATTTGTTTATTGTTCATGTTATCAATGCACATGAATATTACAAATGAAAAAACAAAAACCCAAAAAGAACTGGCTGGATCAAACTTGACATAGTGTTCTTTGCAGGTCTCCGCAGAGAATGGTTTCTCATAATCATTTTATCATTGTCGTTGTAGTATTAATGTCTTCCTATCCATAACACCGAGTCTTTGAAATTCCCTTCTTCAATGCAAATCCTTGTTAATGGGGCTTTTCTTGCTTTTTTGTATTTGTTTGTTGTTGGTGGACTTGTTCTTGGCATCAAATTGATAAGGGTGTCATCAACTTTGTAATTGAAATTACCTTTTAGAAAGGCCCTGTAGCATATGATATTTTGAAGATTGAACTCCTTTAATGAGGGCTGCAAGACCTCTGCAACATGAGCTACTTATGAGTAGACATGTCTCTCTTCTACATAGTCTGGATGGGGGATTGAAGGGGAAAATGGAGTTCGTTCATTTTTCTCTACCTGGGGACTTTACTTTCAAATATTTTAGTAATGATCTTCCATGTTTGTTTTAGTGATCTAGAGTGGAGTTTGATCGTTTTGTTTCATGTGATTATGCATCTAGATGAGCTAGAGGATTTTGATTTGTACATTTCAAGATGAGGCATTGATTTGATTGATTGATGTTAGAGTGATGATTGTGCTATTAGAAATTAGAGAGTTATA
Organism: Cinnamomum chago; assembly: GCA_038049695.1. Lineage (NCBI taxonomy): Eukaryota > Viridiplantae > Streptophyta > Magnoliopsida > Laurales > Lauraceae > Cinnamomum > Cinnamomum chago. The sequence continues at coordinate 33,443,090 of CP142456.1, forward strand.
TATGGTCCTACATGGTTGAAACTAGACAAATGTGAGGATTTCCCTTCCTCTAGTTGGTTTGATCAATATGCCCTCCGTAAAAGCTGAACATATATATATATATATATATATATATATTCCTTCTGGTCTTTTTTGATTCAAATGTAAGGACTTTTAGCTCTTTTAGGGCCTTACGCATGAAGTTGTTCCATTCGTTTTGCTGATTCTTTGGCCTACTACTTCATTTGGGTCAAAGAGACTACTGCTTTCAAAGCTTATCTAATGAAGTTGTTTCATATGAAAAGCTTGGGCCGTCCTTCCTATTTCCTTGGGCTTCAATTTTCTAGATCCTTGAGTGACATATTTTTCCATCAAAAGAAATATACTGAGGACATAATCACTGTGGCTCATTTAACTTACAAACAGGCTTCTGATACTCCCTTGGAATTGAATATTAAGTACAGTCACTCTGAAGGCTCTCCACTTTTGATTGGAAATTGTATTTTATCCGAGTATGACCAGACTTGATGTTGCGTGTGTTGTATGATGTGGAATGGTGGTCAATGCGGGGCCGGCAGGGAAGATGGAGAGATAGGGGAATAGGTCAGATTCACTCTTGAAGTGGATAGGCCTCATGCTAGCCCTTTTACGTGAAGGGGAAGAAAGAGCAAAACACTCAAATCTGTTTTCATTAATCATAGTCTGAAGCCAAAGAGGCATTACAATGCTTTAAGTAGGCAAAAACATAACCCTAAGGGCCCGTTTGTCACTTTACTAGATTAGTAAAAGTCAATTAAAGCCTCCATTTTACAGACAAGGGGTCACATCAATAGCACTTTAATTCAAAATTTCCTTCGTCTTTTCTCCACTAAAAGACAAAAAAGCTCCACTTTTCTATACAAAAAGTAAAAAAAATCTCATACCAAACAACTAAAAATAAAACACCATCATAACCCCATTATATTTTATTCTCTCTTGATTTGATGCTTTACTAATTACTACACTTTATTTTACATGTAAAATTACCAAATGGGCCCTAACGGCCTATTTGTTTGTATAGTTTAAGGGTCAAATCAAGGGAAAAAGAAAGTGAAGGGAGTTGAGAGTAAAATAACCTTTTTCCATCATTTTGTACCTTTTAAGAGTAGTTTTTTTGGTCATTTTGTGCCTATTAAGAGTACCATTTTTTGTCATTTCGTGCATTTTAAGAGTAGTTTTTTTTTTTTAAATTTCATTTTGTGCTTTTACTCCCAACTCCCTCATCTTCCTTTTTCTCTTGGTTTGACCCTTAATTTTATTTCATTCCACTCCACACTACAAACAAACATGCCCTAAAGCTAATCTCAACCATCTAAACATTTGTACGGTTGAGATTAAAACATGTTAACTGAAATAAATTAAGAAAGATGACCCATAAAACAACTCTGGATAAAATAAAATTAAACATAAACTGAATGGCTTGGGCCCGTAGGACTGGTCGACCCATAGATCATGGGTTTGTCTTGCATCACTGTACAACTAGTTAGTCAATTTGTATATGATCCTCACCATCCTCATCTCAATGTTGTGGATTGTATAATTTGGTATCTTCGAGGAACAGTTGACAAAGGCCTCTTCTACTCTTACCCTTATCCCCTTCAACTTATTGCTTATGCTGATGTGGATTACGCTTGCTACCTAGATGCTAGATGATCCGCTACAAGGCGGTGTGTGTTCCTAGAACTGTCTCTCATGTCTTGGAAGGGTAAAGAGTAGAAAACAATTTATAAATCCTCTTTTGAAGCTGAGTACCGTGCAATGCCTTCTATCACTATTGGGACTTTCTTTCTATAGGAGTAGATCATTCTTCGTCATACCCAGTACATATTCAACTACCAATTTCCTTCACAAAGGGTTAAACAAGAGCACATGGAATTGCTAGTTTGGACTTCTGCACATCAATTTGTGCGCAGGGGGAGGGGGGTTGGGTTTGTGTGTTGGTGATGCAACCTTGGATCCTCGATCGGTAAAATGGACCAATCTCCCAGGGGCTTTGGATTCCAACGCTAGGGCACACTCAAGATCGTGCTCGACCCATGGTTTGGCCTGCATCAGTTGGGGGTTGAAGATCAAAGTCCTATGCTTTTGTCGAGCACCATACCCACTGTAGGACCGCTTCTGATGTGGAACGGGGTACCAGGTGTGGGGCGGGTAGAGATGGATTGTGGAAATGATAGGTCAGGCGAAAGCCTGGAAATTGGCCTCACGCTAGACTCCCTATCGCGGGCGAGAAAGAAGAGATAACTTGGAAAGAACCAAAATCACTTGAGAAACTTTTCGTTAATCATCAACTGTCTAGCCAAGGAGGCACTATAATGATTAGATAGGAGAAAACATTACCCTATATTACTTTGGACCATCCAAACACATTGATGGCCTGGATTAAAACATCCAACTTGAACCACAAAATAGCATAAAAAAACTAATGAACTAAAACATGAAAATAGATAGGCTAGGCCCATTGGTGGGCCGACCCATGGGGGACAATGGGTCTATCCTGCATCAACCTCCAATTTGGTATCAGAGCTTTATAGGCGCACTCCCAGATCCACGATTAAAACAATAGGTCAATCTCTCGAGGGACTGATCCAATCCAACGATGGATTCCAGCACTAAGGCACTAGTAAAACCATAAAACACACCATAATTGAAGGGAAACTCAAGAAATCTTTGATTAATTGGGATAAGCATGCCTAATTACAATGAAGTGCTCAACTATATATAAAGTAGTACCTCTCAGCCACTAAGACTTCTAAATAGAAAGCTTCTAATCCTAATCAAACAATAACATTAGAAATAGTCCCCTAATCAAACAATGAAATAGGAATAGGATAAAATTAGAATGCCATAGTAGCTCTTAGCCTCTTAGTCAATTGGGCCTGTGGACTGAATGCAAAGAACCAGATTGGCATCTGGGTCCATCATGTGGGCCCAGGGGCTTTCTTGGGCTTCCATACTGCATCAAGTATTTCCTTTTTGGCTATCATATGGGTTATATGGAAAGAAACATATTTGAGGTGTTTTGAAGGTAAATCTTCACGTGTTGAAGCATTCCTGGAAAAGGTGAAATTCTACATGGTGTTGTGGCTCCCCATTTCAAGATTTCCCTGTGTCATCTATCTTATGGGGTTTGCGAGTGGCTCTTTCTTACTCTTTCAAGCCCGAGAACCACTTTAGATAGTCTATGCCACCATTGGGGCTCTACAAATTTAATTTTGATGGGAGTGCTGTGGGCAACCCGTGCTTGGCAGGTTTGGGAGGAATTATTTTAGATGGGGAAGGGCTGAATGTTTTATCTTTTACAGTCCCGGTTGGCATCTGCTCTATAGATAAGGTGGAGCTGTAGGCTTTGAGAACAGGCCTTTGGGAGGTTTGTCACAGGAATATGAAGCAGATTCTTGTAAAGGTGATTCCCTCTGGGTCATAAGATGGGCCATGGGTTCTTGTAGAGTGCTGTGGTGTTAATTGGACGAGGTTGAGGAAGTTATTTGCTTGGAAAAAATGTCAGAGGCTTCTTTCCATCTTGTTCAGAGAATTGCCAATTCCACAGTTGGTCTTTTCATGAAGGAGGGTGCCCACTATTAAGAGTTTGGAATTTGATTTAAACATTTTTCATCCTTTATGAGATTGTATTTTTTCTTTCCTTTTGTTTGGGTGTGCTGCTGTTTTGCATTTGGGCTCTTTTAGGTGACGTTGCAGTATAGAGTCCTTGTACAGCTTCTTTAATGAAATCCAGTTAAAAAAAACCCTGCATCTTGGGAACCCTATTGTTTCTCTCCCTCTCCCTCCCTTCCAGAAGTTTTGGTGATTTTTCTTTCCACAGCAATCAATTTGTTCTTGTCCGTAATCTGTATGTTTGATGTTGAAAAGATGAGCATTTGCATTCAGTGGGTGCTTTTCAAATGACAGTTGAATTTCTTCTTCTTAACTGTTTTTTTTTTTTGGATTTGTGCCACAGAAATGTCACAAGGTCGGAGATGGAAGCTTAAGTCAGAAGTAAATGTTGATGTTGATCTTCTAAACTTGTTGCATAAAGAAGTAGCTGGAAGTGAAAGGATTGCTGCCCATGAATTTTTCCTTACTTTGGCAGCCTGTAATACTGTGATTCCGATAGTTGTTCGATCATCTAGTTGTGCTGATGGTGAATTACATGAAGATGTGAGGGCCATTGACTATCAGGGTGAATCTCCTGATGAGCAAGCTTTAGTTGCTGCCGCTTCTGCTTATGGCTACACTCTTCTTGAGCGCACATCTGGGCACATTGTGGTTGATGTCTTTGGTGAGAGACTAAGGTAGAGTTCGTTTGTTTGTTCTAACTACAAAAATAAGTTTCTCACGATGTTTAATTGGATTATTGCAAAATGTGTCACATGGTTGTGTACTTGATAGTGCCAGTTTCATTGTCTTGATACCTGTAATCTTTCCTTTATTTTTTTTTTAAAGCTAAAACTGATTCACATTTAATACAGGTTGGAGCTGCTGGGTCTGCATGAGTTTGATAGTGTGCGCAAAAGAATGTCTGTTGTCATTCGATTTCCCAATAATGAAGTAAAGGTTCTAGTTAAAGGTGCTGATACTTCAATGTTTAATATTATGGAGAAATTGACAGAAAATTCTGGCCACAAAGATGCTACTTATTTTAATATAAGACAGGCAACACATAATCATTTGACTGAATATTCATCACAAGGCCTTCGGACCCTTGTTGTTGCTGCAAGGGATCTTAGTGATGCACAACTTGAGGAGTGGCAGTGCATGTATGAAGAGGCAAGCACTTCATTAACTGATAGATCAGCAAAGCTTCGCCAGACAGCAGCTCTCATTGAGTGTAATTTGACTCTTCTTGGGGCTACTGGAATTGAAGACAAGTTGCAAGATGGTGTACCAGAAGCCATAGAGTCCCTTCGGCAAGCAGGAATCAAAGTCTGGGTTCTTACTGGAGATAAACAAGAGACTGCAATTTCAATTGGTCTCTCATGCAAACTCCTTACTCAGAACATGCAGCAAGTTATTATCAATGGTAATTCGGAGGATGAATGCAGAAATCTCTTGGATGATGCTAAAGTCAAATATGGAATAAAACCATCAAAATGCAGAAATAAAAATTTGAAAGGAAAAAGGAATGTTGATAGTGATTATCTCGAGGTTTCTGATGACACTATGGCTTTTAGTGTGTCTGTATCTGAAAATGGGTCACAGGCAGTCACTCATGTTAAAGGTGCGAATGATGGTTCACAATGGCATGCGGGTAAAGTGGCAAGGACGATAAATGCTCCATTAGCACTCATAATTGATGGAAATAGTCTTGTCTACATCTTAGAGAAGAACCTGGAACCAGAGGCATGACTCTTCCCATGAAAAATCTTATGGAAAGCATTAGGCTTTTTTTTTTTTTTCGTTTTTCTATCCTGCACTGTATCTTTATTTGATTGTTGTATCAGTGTGGATGCATACGCATTGGGGGTCTGAACTTGCTTAATCTTTTAAAATGTTTACTGTAGTATAATTGTGTATGTAAATGGTCTCATCATTGTTTTGATTTATGTTGTCCTGCAGCTTTTTGATCTTGCTACTTCATGTCGGGTTGTACTTTGCTGTCGGGTTGCTCCGCTTCAAAAAGCTGGGATTGTTGATCTAATTAAAAGCAGGACAAATGACATGACACTGGCTATTGGTGATGGTGAGTTCAGTATTCTGTTGACTCACTGCTATATATTTGTTATTAAGCATTATTTTCATGGGTTCCAGATTGGGCATTTCTGTTGATGTTCTCTTTAAGTTTAATCAATCTTATTTAAATTTTATTCTTGTCTATACCTTTTTAGTATATACTTTCTGAACTTGGTGGTCGTTTAAACTTGATTGTTGTCATCAGCATGTTTCTTTGCAGTTTCTGAATTTGGTATTCAGATCCCCACAAGGCAGTGCCGGGCTAGCCTAGCAATGTCTTTGCAGACAGAGGCCCTTGTATCAGAATGTACTGGTGTCTTCTGTAGTTGTAAAATGCTTCCCTCTATTGCAAAGGAAAATGTTTTTTCTTTCTTCTCATGTGGTCCGTCTTCTTTTCATCCACTGAAAATAATCTTTACAGGGGCTAATGATGTTTCAATGATCCAAATGGCGGATGTTGGTGTTGGCATATGTGGCCAGGAAGGTCGCCAGGCAGTGATGGCATCAGATTTTGCAATGGGACAGTTTCGATTTCTAAAAAGATTACTTCTAGTGCATGGGCACTGGAACTATCAGCGTGTTGGCTATTTGGTTTTGTACAACTTCTACCGAAATGCTGTCTTTGTATTGATGCTGTTCTGGTATGTATGCTTTTGAACATGTTATTTCCGAAACATTTTTTCTGTGGTTTCCATTTCCTTCTGTTGCATTTAAATTATGTCTCTGTCTTTTCTGTTTTCCTTATTAATATATTCTGCTTTATCATTTCTTGAAGTGGTATAAGTTCCGGTGTCATTTGTTCTTTATGCATGTATATGCAAATCAAATTTATATTTAAATCAAGGTTGGTAAAATTTTTATTTTTTACTTTAACGTCGAGCATTTTGAAAAATTTGTCAAACTTTCTCACCATTTTCATGTGTAATTCAGTTTACACCATTTGTTTTAAGAATATGTCTAAATGTACAAATGTTAAGGAATTAAGGTGTGGGGCCTACCTTTGATAAAAATGAATGCTTTAACTATTTATGTAAAAAAATTAAACAAATAAAATCTTTATGCTTTCTGAAGGCATCCTCTACCCCACATTCAATATCGAAGTCTTTGGGGCTTAATCATAGTTGTCAAATTCTGTTGCTCGGCGAGTGGTGTGGCCTGAACCACAAAGTAAAACTCAGTCTAGACTCTGACCATTTTGGCCAAATCTGGAATTTTGAATTCCTGGATTTTGGGTCTTTTTTTTTTTAATAAAAAAGAGACGAAGGGAGGGAGGATCTACTATAGCAGATTGTAGAGGGGTGGGGGTGTGTTGGGGGGGCCGCCGGGGGGAGGGGGGGTGTTATGCTTGTCGGATGTCTGTTGAAATGAAAGATGCTAATGCCCATTTAAGGGTTTTTTTATTTTTCTCTCTTCATGTATGTAATACTAGTGGATTGAGTGGCAATTTGTTAGATCCATAGTGTGGCCCAACCCTCTCCTTCCAATAGGAGGTGGGCCTATTGTCCAATTTATCAATAGAGTTAAATTTTGTTGGGGCTCATATAATTTCATCAATTTGACAATGGGTTGATCACACCTCCTAGTAGAGTGAAACTTGTCTGAACACATACAAGAGGGGGCCATTTCTTTGAGTGGTTTAGATCTTAGTAATGTTGGCCGCTCTTTTTTTAGTTGTACCCTCTTAATAGGGTCCACTTATGAGCGTAGTTGTCAATTCCGTTTCGGTCGCCATTCTGGTTTGGCCTTGTAGTGGAACGTTCCAGTCAATTCTAGTTCTGTTCTGGAAAAGGCGTGCTTAAAAAATATAAAAAATAACTACAAGTTGAAAAGACATTAAAACTCCCAACAAGACAATGAAAAATTAAAGCATGATATACATAGAATTTTAAAAGTACTCCATAGAAAATGAAACTTGACAAATTTCCCAAAATTAGTTACAAAATTCTCATGCATGTAACTAAAATGTTGACATCGAGATGCCCAAATTGGTTACTAAACAACTTAGTAACTAGTTGCATCATCATCCCTATTCCCAATATAATTAAATAAATGAACCTAAAGAAAAAAAAGTATTAAGAAAAAAAATTGGCATGGAAAGAGAGCATTTAAAATGCATTATAGAAGCACCTGTAACTAGCATGATAGCAACATTGAAACCCAAAATTAAAAAAGGAAAAACAAAGGTAAAGTGATCCGGCTTTTGGCAAAAGAGAGACCACCATTTAAAAAACATTAAAGTTGTTCTCTGTTGGAATAAAAAGTCTAACTGTAGCTTAAATAATTGAAATGAAAGAGGAAAAAAGGAAGAATAATAAGAGGTGAAAAGGTACCGACTACCGAGATGGGCTTGAAAAGTTGTTTAGTGAAAAAATGAAGAAAAGACAAGAAACTTAATAAAAACAATGGAAAATGATGGAGATGGGAGACAACTGTGTACTACTGAACTGTCGAATTGACCAAAAAGGGCTTAAAAGTTAAAACCCTTCCAAATAAAAGGGAAATATTATTTATTATTTAAAGTTTTAATATATTCTTTATTTCTTGAGGGTTTTACCGAAAAAAATCCCCTTAGACTCATTGAAGATAAAAAAGGGCTAAAAAAGTCTCCATGTACTAATTTGGTATAATTTTTTGTCAGTTTTCACCAAGGATGAAAATAGCGGCAGCGGCGGGCGTAGCGCCGCCAAAACGCTACGTAGCGTAGCGGTGCGATTTGGAAAAATCGTCAAAAAAATATGAAAAAAATCTAGAAAATCTAGAATATTGGAAAAATGAGAGAAAATGTATTTTTTTTGCAAAAGTAACTAAGGTAAGGGGGCGTAGCGGTCCCCTCATTGTATGAGGTCCTGTATCGCTGCATAAATAGAAAATAATAGTAATGATCATTTTTTTCACATGTGTTCATGTTGCTTAGTTATGCTAACTTAGAAACTAATGAAAGGCTTATAAAAGAAAAAACTATGTCATGAAGTCAAGACTTAAGAGTACCTAGAGAAAAAAATACATCTACCAAAGGGGGTGTCTAATAGGATGTACTTAGAGAAGAATCATTGAGAAGAACTCTCTGTATCGACTGTAATTCGGCGAGATCATATGCTTTTTGGTGTTCTTTTAAACATAAAAGGATAGAAGAGTTGTGTAGAAATGTTATTTGGAGAGAAGAAGAAAAGAAATAAGTCTTATTATGCATTTTAAAAAAAATTAAAAAGTAGGAATTTTTCTCACCCCGTAGCGGCTGCTATGGGTGCGATGGCCGATAAATCGGCCGCTATTTTCATCCATGGTTTTCACTAATAAGGGATATCGCCGCTCTTGTCCTTTTACAATCAATCTTTTTTCCATTTCCCCCTTTTTCATCTTCCTCCTTTCCCTCACCTTCTCCATTGATCTTAACCCAACCGGTCACAGGCGCTCCCCATCGATTACAATGCCTCCTCTTCCACCTCTTTTCACCTTCTAGTAAGCACATGTGGAGATCCTAGTTGTCTCTTCCCTCTTTGTGGCCCAAAACTCGTTGGAGATCAAGGAGGGTTTGTGCAAAACTCGAAACCCAACCATATTCGACTATTGTAACGTTTAATAGGTGAGGTTTGGGTTTGAGCTTGAGTTGGAGTTGGAGGAAGAAGGAGGAGGAAGAAGAAAAACGAGCGGGGACAATCGCGGGTGAGCAGGGATATCCCCGCTCATGACACCTTTTTTTTCTTAAGGATGAATACACCTATATGAGACCTTAACCTTTTATGTGAGGGGATATCCCCGCTGCTCAATATATGAAGTTTATACGCGATGAGCAGGGATATCCCCGCCCATGACAGTATTTTTCTATTGGATGATCACACCCATCTGAGAGCTGCACCTTTTATGAACGGGGATATCCCTGCTCACCCGCGATCGTCCCCACTTGTTTTTCTTCTTCTTCCTTCCTCATCCGCTCGTTTCTTTATCTTCCACCTCCTTCCTCCAACTCCATCTCAAGCTCAAACCCAAACCTCACTTATTAAACGTTACAGTAATCGAATATGGTTGGGTTTCGAGTTTTGCACAAACCCTCATTGATCTCCAAGGAGTTGTGGGCCACGAAGAGGAAGAAGACAGCTGGAAAAGACCTCGTGTTTGCTAAGATGTGAAAAAAGGTGGAAGAGAAGCATTGCAATCGATGGGGAGCGCTTGGACCAGTTGGGTTGAGATCAATGGAGGAAATGAAGGAAATGGGGAAGATGAAAAGGGGAAAAATGGAAAAAAGGATCGATTGTAAACATACAAGAGGAGCTGTGATATCCCCTCTCAGGAAAAACTGAAAAAATTATGCCAAATGAGGCCTCTAGGACCACTACAGTGCATGGAGACTTTTTGAGCCCTTTTTGATCTTCAATGAGTCTAAGGGGATTTTTCGGGTAAAATCCTCTTATTTCTTTTACATAAATATTATTTTTTATGTCTTCCGAAATATTTCACCGAATTTCTGAATCGGCTGAAGTATTTCAGTTTGGCCACCAAACCAAAACGGACACTTAAACAAATTTCTCAACACTGGGATCAACTGTACAAACATAGCATTCTGTACTATTAAAGTTTTTATATGTTTATTTTTATTATTATTATTATTTTTTGAATGGTAGTTTTTATATGTTATTTTAATGTTTCTATTGGTCTACATTTTTTTCAAATATAATTGTCGGAGTATTATTGAACCATCTGACATGGATTCTGTACTCTGGGATAAATCAACTCCACTTATATACCCATGTCATGTCATATCTAACTTTGAGGGATTCTAAGCATTTGGTTGTTGTAGATCTATCTATTGAATTCTGTCTGGTGCTCTGATTGTACATCATGTTCTAGAATTAGCAGAACAAGGTTTTTTTTTTCTTATAATGAGTATCTGGAGCATGTCAAATGCTTTTGTCATTGCCTCAATAAATGAATGGAAAATGAAGAGCCTTTTGTATGAAATAAAACATCTGCATGCATGTGTGTGCGGAACTTTAATATTTAAGAGACATCACTAGCCTATAAACTATAGATGTAATGATTTTACTGTTGCTAAGCTTGTTAGTGTATTTGTTATTTTCAGGTACATATTATGTACAGCATTTTCCGCCACTTCTGCTTTGACGGATTGGAGCAGTGTTTTTTATTCTGTTATCTACACTTCTGTCCCTACAATTGTGGTGGGTATTCTGGACAAAGACTTGAGTCACAAGACACTCCTCCAGTACCCAAAACTTTATGGTGCTGGGCATAGACAAGAGAGTTACAACATGAATCTCTTCTGGATAACTATGATTGATACTCTCTGGCAAAGTCTTGTTCTTTTCTATATACCCCTTTTTGTTTACAAGAATAGTACTGTTGACATTTGGAGTATGGGCAGTTTGTGGACAATTTCAGTTGTGGTGTTGGTGAATTTCCACTTGGCCATGGACATTCAGCGTTGGGTTTTGATCACTCATGTTGCAACATGGGGATCTATCATCATCACATATATTTGCATGGTGATATTGGATTCCATACCTGTCTTTCCCAATTACTGGTCAGTGTAGTCATTTACAGATTCTTGTGCATAAATTGGAGCTTGATCTTTATCCAATGCCATTTAGTAGATGGTACCAACTTCAGATTTGTAACAATTTCAAACGTTTCGATCAATCCTGAACCACCAACTCATAGGCTACCTCAGGGATGGGCTGATGGTGAAAAAATTGCAGCAACCGGATGTTTCTAAATATTTAACCTTTAAACTTCATTCTTGACTTTTGCTCTTTGCTTCTGTCAGAATCATTGTTGAGGATGGTTGTGTACTTATTCTTGATGCAAAATTTGAGCTCCAGCACATCTGGGAGATGGCTTACTAGTCAGATGGTCCAGATCAGTGCCCTAAAGTGGGTTGTCGGGTTGATACTATTTACTAAATGTACTCATTAGCATTGGATCTTAAACAACTGGAATTGTTGATTTCAGTGCTAAAACTTTTATTTTCTTTGGCAGGACAATCTACCATTTGGCCACATCAGCAACATATTGGCTCACCATCTTACTTATAACAATAGTAGCATTACTTCCACGGTTTCTTTTCAAAGTTGTACAACTTATTTTTTGGCCTTCGGATATTCAGATAGCTAGAGGAGCTGAAATATTGAAAAAGCTGCCCAATCAGTTGCAGTCAAAGTCTGATCAAGATTCCAGTTAATGTGTATATTTGTTTTCTTGTAGAGGAAACCCTTTCTTTATTTTTTATTTTAATGCATGACTTGCTTTGAGTTCGTCAAGTGCATTGCATCCTTAATCCTTATGGAGCTTTTCACTGATTATCTATGGTGAGGCATGGTTTTATGTTACCTTCTATTCCTTACGATGTTCCTGATATTAATATGAAGCTCCCCAGGCTTGACACTTCATTAGCTAATTACGTTCTACTGTATTCGTTTTTCATGCTAAGAGTTTCACTAGTACATGTGTTCTTCTCAATTCATCCGCTATTGCATACTATTATTGAATATTTTAAATGTGTTTTTACTGGTAATTTTTTGTTTCTTTGTTTTACAGGGCATTTGATTGCTTTCTCATTTTGACGCAATAAGAGTTATCTTTTCATTTGTATTTGTTATGCAAATTTATTAATTGAATGTAAATGAACACTTGATGGTGAACTTCCTAACTTTTGGCACCATTCAATTGACTCTCATCTATCTTAGTTTCATGTATAGCCGCACAAGAAGTGATGCCGTTGTGGCAGAGGCCCCATATTGGGCTTGCTAGATGGGTTGACTAGGATAATATCCAATGTAGTGTAGTTCCCCATTGTTCTACTTACTGAAGGTGTTTCCTGAACTGAGGCTGAGGTAATGTGTTACACAGCAGGTTGGACTATAGACTGCTCGTGCTGAGGGAGGGAAGAGGTGTTACTTTTGTGAGGTTTGTGGCCAATGTGAGGTTTGGCCAACAATTGGAGGCAGGCGAACTGATGCAAATAGTGGATGTTAGGTTTGGCGAGGGAGAAAAATTATGGCCTAACTTGCCCATTTCTGCCCTCATTGTAAAATAAGAGGACTCTGTTAAAATTTGGAATGATCACCACAAAGCCTTTATATATTTGGACACGAGATAATGATAATACAAATGGAAAATGTGTCTTATCTTATTCTTAAGGATTGGTGCTGGATATTGTTCTAATGTCCTATAGATAACATCTAATATGATACACTACAAGACTACATAAGATACACATAATCCCTCTGCTCTGACATCCCCCTCAAGCTCGCAATTGGCGAACAGATAAAAATGATAGCTCGTTAAGTAAATAATGGAATTTGGATGCAGTGTGGGACTTTGGGAAGAAATCAACTAGTTATGGAGCGCACCAAATACTTTGGCTCATGAAATGACAGTAAATCTTCATATGCTTGGTGCAGTCATTGAATACTTAATTGCATGCATTTTTTAGAACACTTTTTTATTGTTGCAGTAGAAGGGTGAGATGATTGATGTGAATGCCTATATCTGCAAGTAGCCATCGTAGCTAGATCAAATTTAGATTTATTGTGGGCTGGAGCTTGATATTTTGCTTCTGCAGAAGACGGAGAAACTGGAGAATGCTTCTTACTCTTTGAAGATATATGAGATTACCCAAGAAAGATGCAGTAATCAGGAGTAGATCTTCGATTAGTGGTTTCTCTAGCTTAGATTGAGTAAGAATATGCTTGGAGAGCGAGTGATGTAGTCCCCAGTTGACAAAAGGGGTGCAACACCAACCTTGGTTGATTTGTAAGATTGCAAAGAGAATCTCCTCTACTTTCCAAACTACACCACAAAGATGTAAGTAAAGAACAAAAATAAAATGGATAATCACTCAAACCTGTGATGAATTGAAGAATCCATTCAGATCTTTGACTTCTCTACATGAAATATCCTTGAAGATCTGAATTTCATAAATAGAAGGGTTGTCCAAGAAATCTTTCCTCTTAAACCCATGTTTAAGGCTTTTAGATCCTTATTACAGATTCCTTTTCAATTTAAAAGAAAATATCCCAAATCTTAATCCATATCATAATAAGCCAATTTGAAACAAAAATCCAAATCCTAATCAGCCTATTAAATAGCATAAATTGAAATCCCAACACATTTAGACTGCAAGAAAGAGAAATTGAAGCAAAACAAAATAACAATTATAGCTTGAAATGTGTTTGGGTCGTAGGCCTAGTTACATTTAGCTAGGATCCTTCGGGCCTAGATTATTTTTTCCAGCTTGAAAGAAGATCGTCTATAAGCTTGCAAGTCCCTTTGACATCCTCATGCATAAAAAACTGTCCCTATAAAAAGATGATGTTGCAATTGCTTTTCCTTTGAGCCTTCCACATCAAATATGTACAGTGATGACAACTTCCATCCTACGATTGTGTCGTAACTGCTGATGAATGGTTGGATTTAGCATTTTTTCTGAATTGGGGTTGGATGTAGCAGTTGACACCTTCTTACCATCGGATTTGATATACATATATATATATATATATATATATATATATATATATATATATATATATATTGGAAAGTTTCAAGTGCATCTATCCCTCACCATAGGGTGAGGGACACTTCCCTTTTTGCACATGAAGACAAGGAAGTGTACCTCACCCTATGTACTCACCCTATGTACTTGAAAAGTAACTTTTGTACTTGAAAATTCCCAATTTGCACATGAAGACAAGGAAGTGTACCTCACCCTATGTACTTGAAAAGTAACTTTTGTACTCACCCTATGTACTCACCCTATGTACTTGAAAAGTAACTTTTGTACTTGAAAATTCCCAATTATGGAAGTGTCCCTCACCCTATGGTGAGGGATAGATGCACTTGAAACTTCCCCATATATATGTATCTATATGGGGCCAGCTCTCCTAAGCTCACACTTAGGATAAGGTAAGCTCAAGTGTGTGTGTGTTGGGGGGGGGGGGGCACCTGGGGACCCACATGGGGATGGGGATGGGGATGGGGGGCATTTCAAGAACTCCATGGGATCTTCCTCTCTACAAAAAATCAGCCTAAAATGTGATTTCTGTCATCTCCATATGGGCCCAAAAATTTAATGGTTACCGGTCCATTTGGATCGATACATAGTCGATCCAATGGTCTATTAAATTCGGATCTGACCAAAAGTTGGTGGACATGTGCAATTTAGGGAGGTCATGTGTTTGGTCCATTCGGATGGACTAAGGGTGGGCCCCACAAGCATGAGCTTACGAAATTTTAACCTAAGCTTGAGCTTAGGAGAGCCTATATACATATATATATATATATATATATATATATTCCAATCCAACCATTGGGTTCTCCTTATTCGCCACACATGAT